>OY288281.1:78705062-80095505 GCA_958450335.1 Hibiscus tridactylites
TGTGTACACACTAACATCCTAATGATCGATCATTTGTATTTAAGTATACTAGTGCCAATATTTTACTCATTCCACATTACTCATTTCAATCATTCCCGTGCTTAGCACGTACTCACCATGGACACAACCATGAACCATCACCATGCATGCTTTAAGCAATACAATCCATGCCTCAATTCACATGTATAAAACAATATACATAAGCATTCATATCACAAGACATACGAGGCATATACATTCATACATTTGAGTTCATCCAAAGGCTTAGATCAAGTTTAGGATTAGGCTACCACCCTAATCCTAACTCTAGGTGGGTCTACCAAGCCCAACCTAGTCCATATACTCGAACCAACTAATTTAAAACCTTTAAAAACAAACAACCACTCACCTAAACTTCCAAGCTCAAAGACCAAGCAAGCACAACCTTCAATTTCCCGGATTCGCTTCCGATGCTTCACCGGTGCCCAAACTTGACTCTAATCAATCCCAAACACAAACAAAACATCCACAATCAAAATCTTGTCATCGAAATTAACCCGGATTACATTACCAAGCATCCAACACCCAAAACAAGTCAAAAAATAGGATTTTCGAGCAGCCCACATGACCCACTGTTTTCTCCCATTTCAAGCACCCAAACAAGCATCAAACACACCCAAAGCAGCCCTCATATATTATACTAACATCAGCCCCCCAAAACCAACCTTAAACAACCCCCAAAACCTCTTTAAAACCCTCCAAAAACCCCTTTGAAACCCAATTCCGAAAATTGTTCAAAACCCCTTTGAAATTCACATATATCATACCATTTGACTTCTATATCCCATAACCAACCATAACAAATCAAAATATTACGATTAGCTACACAAAGGCACCATTTTTATTTAAAATATTCAAAATCTCTATTTTCTAAAAACTTCATGAAAATGAAAATAAAATGTACTTTTGAGAAGAGGGAGGTGAGGGGAGTTCAAAATTACCTTCACCTTTAAATTCGGAGTTGAAATGAAGAAGCTTTGGGAATGGAATAGTGAATGGAGAAGAGAGTTTGGTTTCCCGTTGGTGTGTTCTTGGAGAGGAAGATGAATAGTAGGGAAGTGGGTGTTTATTTGGCATGTGACTTATTTTAGGGCTCAAAGGACTACTTTGCCCTTAATGAAATAGATTATTCACAAGGACATATTTTCCATGGTCATTAGGGGTTTTAATTCCAAAACTTAGTCTATCATTAATTTAATTAATTTTTGAAAGCCAAACCCGGACCATTATTTAAATCATAGAACCGAACCCCAAATAATATTAAAATATTATTTTCACCTAACCCCTAAACCCGGATGTTACAACTCTCCCCCACTTAAGGAAATTTCGTCCACGAAATTACCTGGTGGAAACAGATACGGAAACTGCTCAACCATATCCGCTTTCCTCTCCCACGTGGCCTCTTCCACACCTCTATGCCTCCACAACACCTTGACCAACTCTATGGTCTTGCCACGCAACACCTTGCTATCAGAAGCAAGTATCTCTACAGGCTCTTCATTATAAGACAAATCCGGATTCAACTCTATCTCCTCAACGGGCATTACATGCAAAGGATCTGATCTATATCTCCTAAGCATAGATACATGAAAGACATCATGGATCTTTTCTAACTCAGAAGGTAACCTCAGACGATAAGCTACGGGCCCAATCCGCTCAACTATCTCATACGGACCAATGAACCTCGGACTCAACTTGCCTTTCCGGCCAAATCTCATTACCTTCTTCCACGGAGATACTTTCAGGAACACTTTCTCACCCACTGTGTACTCAATCTCTTTCCTCTTCAAATCTGCATAAGACTTCTGACGATTCGAAGCTGCTTTCAAACGGTCACAAATCAACTTCACTTTTTCTATGGTCCCCTTAAGCAAGTCTGGTATGGGTAACAGCCTCTGACCTGTCTCAGCCCAACAAATCGGAGTCCTACACCGTCTACCATACAAAGCCTCATACGGTGCCATCTGAATACTAGACTGATAACTGTTGTTGTAAGCAAACTCAACCAACGGTAAGTGCTTCTCCCAAGAACCCTGGAAATCAATCACACAACAACGAAGCATATCCTCTAGAATCTGTATCACTCGCTCTGACTGCCCATCGGACTGCGGATGATAAGATGTGCTGAAATGCAGACGACTACCCAAAGCACTATGCAAACAACTCCAGAACCTCGAAGTAAATCTAGGATCCCTATCTGAAACTATAGACTTCGAAACTCCATGAAGTCTCACAATCTCACGAATATACAAGTTTGCCAACTTGTCTAAGGAATCCGTAGTGTTCACTGCTAAGAAGTGAGCACACTTAGTGAACCTATCAACAATCACCCAAACCGAGTTCTTCTTCGAAGGAGACAAAGGCAACCCCGACACGAAATCCATGGTGATCCTCTCCCATTTCCATTCCGGAATCTTCAAAGGCTGTAGCAAACCTGAAGGAACCTGATGTTCCGCCTTCACCCTCTGACAAACCATACAACGGCTCACATACTCGGCTACATCTCTCTTCAAACCAACCCAGAAGTAATCATTCTTCAAATCTCGGTACATCTTGGTACTACCCGGATGCATAGAAAAGGGACTCGAATGTGCTTCACTCAAAATCTGACGTCTCAGCTCAACATCTTCCGGTACCACAATCCTATCCCTAAAGCACAACAAGCTCTCACCACTGAAACTATACTCAGTCGGTCTTCCTTCGGCTATGTCTTGAACATGAGGAACTAAGCTCGCATCTTGCAACTGCTTCTCTCTAATCAACTTAATCAAAGGAGGCTTCACTTGCAACTCGGTGATCAAGCCACCATCATCGGACACACTCAATCTAGCAAACATAGCTCTCAGCTCAACGGCCACTTTTCTACTCAAAGCATCGGCTACTACGTTTGCTTTACCCGGATGGTACTCAATAGTCAGATCATAATCTTTTAACAACTCTAGCCATCTCCTCTGTCTCAAGTTCAACTCTTTCTGTGTCATCAAGTATTTCAAGCTCTTGTGATCGGTGTAAACTATACACTTCTCACCATACAAGTAGTGACGCCAAATCTTCAATGCAAATACAACCGCGGCTAGCTCTATGTCATGAGTAGGATAGTTCTTCTCATGAATCTTCAACTGTCTAGAAGCATAAGCAACAACTCTCCTATCTTGCATCAAAACACATCCTAAGCCTACGTAGGAAGCATCACTGTAAATTACAAACTCCTTACCTGAAACAGGCTGCACTAACACTGGAGCATTTGTCAAAGCTCCTTTCAATTTCTCAAAGGCCTTTTGTCTTGCATCTGACCATTCAAACTTGACTCCCTTTTGCAACAACTTAGTCAAGGGAGCAGCTACTCTAGAGAAGCCATCAACAAACCTCCTATAGTAACCAGCTAATCCTAGGAAACTCCTAATCTCGGTCACGGACTTAGGTTGTTTCCACTCAACAATAGCCTCAATCTTCGATGGATCAACTCGGATGCCTTCGGCCGAAACAACATGGCCAAGAAATACAACCTCTCGAATCCAGAATTCACACTTGCTAAGCTTCGCATACAACTGATTGCTCAACAACCTCTGTAAAACAAATCTCAAGTGCTCATCATGCTCTTCTTCTGTCTTCGAGTACACAAGTATATCATCAATGAAGACAACCACAAATCGGTCTAAATAGTCTCTGAAAATTTTGTTCATCATGTCCATGAATGCTGCTGGTGCATTTGTGAGCCCGAATGGCATCACAAGAAACTCATAGTGACCATATCTAGTCCTAAAATCTGTCTTCGGAACATCACACTCTTTCACCTTCAACTGATAGTACCCGGATCTCAAATCTATCTTCGAGAATACTGAAACACCTCTTAACTGATCAAACAAATCATCTATACGAGGCAACGGATACTTGTTCTTCACAGTCAACTGATTCAGCTGTCTATAGTCAATACACATGCGCATGCTACCATCCTTCTTTTTCACAAACAACACTGGAGCACCCCATGGAGAACTACTAGGCCTAATGAAACCACGGTCTAATAATTCTTGCAACTGACTCTTCAATTCTTTCAACTCTTTCGGAGCCATACGATACGGAGCTATCGAAACTGGACTAGACCCTGAAACTGTCTCAATCACAAACTCAACATCTCTGTCAGGAGGCAAACCAGACAACTCTTCAGGAAACACATCTGGAAAATCACACACTGTTTTGATATCTTTCGGTCTAGCTTCACTCATATCCGGATTCATAACATAAGCTAAATAGGCCCCACATCCAGAGTCCATCAACCTATGAGCCTCTAAAGCTGACACCACATTGGACAAGAACTTAATGTTCTCGCCCACTACCACTACCTCATAGTCATCAGAAAGTTTCAAGGAAATTCTCTTTGTCTCAAAATCCCCACTAGCCCAATGCTCAACCAACCAATCCATACCCAATATAATATCAAAACCGTAGAAAGGAAGTTCCATCATATCAACTGAAAACACATGACCCTGAATCTTCAGTGGACACCTCCTATACATACGTCTAACCACAACTGTCTCACCAAAAGAACTAATAACATGCATACCTACATCTAAGATCTCAACAGGAATATCTAACTTCTGTGCATGCTTACTCAAAATGTAGGAATGCGTAGAACCCGAATCAACCAAAGAAAGCAAGGACATAGACTGTAACTCAAAATTACCTGCTATCACATCGGTGTCGTTCCCGGCCTCTCTCTGAGCATAGACCCTCGCTGGTCCTCCCGCCTCTGGCTGCACAGCCACAACATGTGCAAGGTTCCTCTGAGCATCTACCCTAGGTGCATCAGCTCTCGGCTGGAAGTAGCCACGACCGCGCCCACGGCCTCTCTGAAAATCATTACCCCTCGCAGGAGCCTGAGCTATGTTCGGTGCCTGAGCTGCCTGACGTGGACAGTCCTTCCTAAAGTGGTCCCTCGAACCACAGTTCCAACAAGCATGAAAGTTACCCCAGCACTCTCCAGTGTGCTGTCTCCCACACTGTGCACACTCGGGCAAGTGCCCTCCTCCTCTATGGCCCTGATGGCCCCTACCATGGTGGCCACCGCCACGTCTCTGATCAAACTGATGCCCGCCACCTCTGTGCCTCTTAGCATCTCTACCATCAAAGTGGTTATGCCTCTTTCCAGAACCAGAACCACCAGCTCGTTTGGCTGAACCCAAACTATGCTCCAAATCCTTGGCCCTCGCGACCAACACATCAAAGTCTGAGTAGTCAGAAGCCAACGTGTACCTCTTAACCTCTTCATTCAATCCGTATCGGAATCGGTTGCAGCGTTCCACTTCAGTAGGAACCAACTCTGGGGCATACTGACTCAAGCGAACAAAGCGGATCTCATAATCAGTCACAGAAGCATCCCCCTGAGTAAGAGCCATAAACTCTCGCTTCTTCTCATCCAAGTACCTCGGTCCCAAGTACCTCTTCCGGAAGGCAAACTCAAAGAAATCCCAACCTATCTCGGCCTCTGGAACCCCGGTAGTGATGGTGACCCACCAGGTGTAGGCATCACCCTGAAGCAGTGAGATCACACAACCCAATCTACGTGCGCCCGCACAACCCATCTGAGCCAAGATACGAACTGTCTTCTCTAACCATAACTCCGACCTCTCCGGAGTTGATCCTCTAAACTCCTCGGCCCCTAAGCTACGGAGCCTCTCCAAAGGTAAGCTAGCATCATCACACCTAGGCTGAGCTGCAGCCTGGGCTCCCGCAACTGTGGCCTGGAACGCTCCCGCTATTGCTTGCACAAGCGGAGTCATATCAATTCCAGCTGGACCTTGGCCACCTTGGCTACCTTGGCCACCTTAAGGTCCATTTCCCCCGGCTCCATCCTCGCCCCCAACTCCCGGTGGAGGAGGTGGTGGTGGTGGAGGTGGTGGAGGAGCGCCAACTCCCGCTGCCCCTGGTCCCTCTATGTGAGCTCCCGCACCCACTACCGGCTCAACAGGAGCCACAACTCGTGGTTCCTGACGAACCAACCTCGGCCTACCTCTCGGTCTAGACATTGCTCTCACAGATATTAACTACAACCACAACAAACAAACATACAAATTGGGTTAGCAAGGCAAGGCTTCCAAGTGTCCAAGTATGTTTCCTCACTTAAAAAAAATCATTTTTCCAATGTAATAGTAGCAATGGGACCCACACACACATGCTTAAAGGTAAAACAATCAGCATACTTGTCACATAAGCAACCATTCTTGCAGAATAAGCAAACACCGTCCAATTTAACTTAAAAACTTAAACTTACCTCACTTACCTGCCCAAGGTCTTGGAAACCTTAGGCTCTGATACCAACAAGTGTAACCCCCTCGTCCCGGTCTGGTCGGGTGACCGGTCCGAGTGGGCCACACGGGGAAAACCGAAGTGAAACCCGTTAAGGCTTCCCCTCGGTTAACGACCCAGAAAATTTCTTTTAACATTAGTCTTATCTAGATGCATTTATAGTTCCTATGTGAAGCACAACAGCGGAAGAAACAAACAACGCAACATTCACCGACCAAACAACATAAACAGTCCATTTTACTTCATTTCAGCAGGTCGTTTCGAAACACCTATAGGGTGTTCCGAAACGCCCTGACCTGGTCAACGGGCCTGGGTCAACCACAAGGTGACCGTTCCGAAACAGGGGTGACCCGTATCGGAACGACCTTGACGGTCAATATCTCGTGGTCAACGAGATTTGACCGTTTCGGAACTTCAAAGGCCCGTTTCGGAACGGCTTCATCTCGCCAATTTCTCAAAATTCCAGTAGCGAAAACGTTCCGAAACGACCCTCATCCGTTTCGAAACGGCAGGCCATTTACACAGGGGCCGTTTCGGAACACGGGGACTCGTTCCGAAACACCCCCTGTCTGCAGACTTTTCTGGGCTGTTTTGAGGCACAAGGTTGCCCCAAAACATCCCCAAGACACCATACAACAGCCAAGCATTTAAACACAAGATACATCAACATTACTACCATGCTTTAACACAACTTTAACATGGCTAATAACATGGCAACGATCCACAACATGCTTTCATTCAAACAACATTCAAACACATGCAAAAATTCTTAAGGCATAGGCTAACATTCAAGGTAAGCAATTAGACATGGGTTACAACTTAGACATGGCATCACAAGCCACACAAAAGCGACATAACATGGAGTCTAAGCATGCTCCTAACAACCGACAACAAATCACCAAAACCTTACACATCTCATTGCTTAAACTATTACATGTTTTAACATTAAAACCATACTTGATGAACACAGTCCAAAATCACACTTGGAGGCCCTCCACTTGCCTGAGCAACCCACGAACTAGGGATCTGCAATGTTGAACAAAGAGAGCGTAAGCAATAATGCTTAGTGAGGGTAAGCTCTAAAAACAAACCTCAACATTGCAGGGTCCGAGCACGATCTAGCCGAGCAACTTACATTACCAAGAGTCCACAAGATATAGATGCATGAGCAATATATCACATATATGCCATAATCATGAGCTCAACACTACCATACATGTAATCACATTTAAACATCCAAA
Source organism: Hibiscus tridactylites (assembly GCA_958450335.1). Lineage (NCBI taxonomy): Eukaryota > Viridiplantae > Streptophyta > Magnoliopsida > Malvales > Malvaceae > Hibiscus > Hibiscus tridactylites. The sequence goes on from OY288281.1 coordinate 78,712,646, forward strand.
CAGCTCCTATATCACAACACATTTGATACACATATCAATCCACATTGGCACCTAGTTATGACTCAAATACGCGGATAGACACGTTGGAAACTCTTATCCAACAACCACATTACCTCGGTGGGATTCCACTCATCACCGGTCTCGCGGAGGGGATTCCACTCATCCTCACGCCCCGTCGATGGGATTCCACTCATCACCGACTATATTTAAATACCATTTCCGGGCGTACCCGTACTCCTCCTTGGTGACTCAACGCCACCAAGGCCACGCGCGACTTTTGACTCATGTGTACACACTAACATCCTAATGATCGATCATTTGTATTTAAGTATACTAGTGCCAATATTTTACTCATTCCACATTACTCATTTCAATCATTCCCGTGCTTAGCACGTACTCACCATGGACACAACCATGAACCATCACCATGCATGCTTTAAGCAATACAATCCATGCCTCAATTCACATGTATAAAACAATATACATAAGCATTCATATCACAAGACATACGAGGCATATACATTCATACATTTGAGTTCATCCAAAGGCTTAGATCAAGTTTAGGATTAGGCTACCACCCTAATCCTAACTCTAGGTGGGTCTACCAAGCCCAACCTAGTCCATATACTCGAACCAACTAATTTAAAACCTTTAAAAACAAACAACCACTCACCTAAACTTCCAAGCTCAAAGACCAAGCAAGCACAACCTTCAATTTCCCGGATTCGCTTCCGATGCTTCACCGGTGCCCAAACTTGACTCTAATCAATCCCAAACACAAACAAAACATCCACAATCAAAATCTTGTCATCGAAATTAACCCGGATTACATTACCAAGCATCCAACACCCAAAACAAGTCAAAAAATAGGATTTTCGAGCAGCCCACATGACCCACTGTTTTCTCCCATTTCAAGCACCCAAACAAGCATCAAACACACCCAAAGCAGCCCTCATATATTATACTAACATCAGCCCCCCAAAACCAACCTTAAACAACCCCCAAAACCTCTTTAAAACCCTCCAAAAACCCCTTTGAAACCCAATTCCGAAAATTGTTCAAAACCCCTTTGAAATTCACATATATCATACCATTTGACTTCTATATCCCATAACCAACCATAACAAATCAAAATATTACGATTAGCTACACAAAGGCACCATTTTTATTTAAAATATTCAAAATCTCTATTTTCTAAAAACTTCATGAAAATGAAAATAAAATGTACTTTTGAGAAGAGGGAGGTGAGGGGAGTTCAAAATTACCTTCACCTTTAAATTCGGAGTTGAAATGAAGAAGCTTTGGGAATGGAATAGTGAATGGAGAAGAGAGTTTGGTTTCCCGTTGGTGTGTTCTTGGAGAGGAAGATGAATAGTAGGGAAGTGGGTGTTTATTTGGCATGTGACTTATTTTAGGGCTCAAAGGACTACTTTGCCCTTAATGAAATAGATTATTCACAATGACATATTTTCCATGGTCATTAGGGGTTTTAATTCCAAAACTTAGTCTATCATTAATTTAATTAATTTTTGAAAGCCAAACCCGGACCATTATTTAAATCATAGAACCGAACCCCAAATAATATTAAAATATTATTTTCACCTAACCCCTAAACCCGGATGTTACAAGAACAATAAGTTCTTGAGAGAAAACACAATATGAAAAGTGCATAATTGTGAATATTGCAATAATTACCACTGTAATAATAGTGTCACCACTAGAAGTGGAAATTTTAAGAGAGCAATATGAGTTCGCAAAAATATTCTTTTGAAATTATAGATAACATATGTTATCAATTGGCATTTGAAATAAGCCAATGTGGATATAAGTTCTGGTAGCCAAAAAGTCGGTTGAAAGCTCTAGAAGAGCTATATATTGCTATCAAAAGATAATTTCAATTGAAAGCTCCGAAAGAGCTAAATATATTCTTATTTAAAGGAACAAATTTGATGGTCCTACTAGACATGTACGAGTGAGATTAAATTACATGTTATGGTAAACAAGAAGTTTACAAATTCAGAGATATATACTCATATATATATATATAGTTGGCATGATCAGTTAGATCATCCTGATCAATAATGGTGCAGAAATTATTGAGATTTATATGCACATGTATTAAAAGAACCTGGAGTTCTTGTGGTGGTTATTCTCAAAAGAATTGATTAAATTTCACTTACTATAAGAACTTGAAGTTCTTGTGTTGTTTGTTCTCAAAGGATATAGTTGATCTCACTTACCAAAAGAATTAGAACTTGAAGTTCTTGTGCTAAAGTTGAGACTGCATGTCTTGCATATCTGAACAAAATATGGGCTCATATATCCGCAAATGTGGAAAATTTTATATGATTTTAGTAGATGCATCTACATTGTTTTATCAACTTACAACAAGAAGTTTGTGAGATTGGTTATAAAATGATTCAGATTATGCAGTTAGACTATTCGTCATGAAAAGCTAGTGGGTTTATATTTTAGGCTATATCAGTTGTTACAAAGCCTATTGATTAAGAAAAATATAGTTTAGCAAAATTTCAATTGGATGCCTCCTATTTAATAGCTAAACTATGAGAACAAAGGAGTTATTATTTATACGGTGTTTCCATATAGCAACACTTATACGCATCAAGCCAACGAGTTATAATAAACTCCTTGTTATGATTAATTTTTGGTCAGAAGCCATACATTTTCCATTTTATAATTTTTGAATGTGCGATATGAATTGCTCCACCACAACGCCAAAATGGGTAAATTAAAAGGGTTAAAAATATATATTGAGTACGAGTCTCCTTTTATGTTTAAACTCTTAAACATTAATTGGAGAATCATTTATGACATGATTTTTCTCAACATTAGGGGGTAATAATCAGTTGGATAAAGGAAAATGAATTATCGTTATCTAGATCCTCGTATATGAACCATAAGTTTATAAGATAATTCATGTTATTACATGCCAACTGCCAGACATATTTATTGACCCAATGAGAGTAACTATGTCTCATATACCAGCTGAAATGCTCTAAGCTTAAATTACATGTTAGAGCGAGATGATGTAAATCATGCCTAAAGTATGATAGTTGAAATGGTTCCAATGATCAAAATTCTCGTAAATGAAAAGTAATATAAGATAGTCATATATTGGAGGCGGGTGCTCTTGAAGAGACCCAATACATAACTAATAATAAAACTCTTGAAGAGTTTCAGGTACCTGAAATAAAGATTGAAATCTTGAAGAGATCTCGATGAGTTATGTCACTACGAGAATGGAACCAGAAAATTGAAAAGTTGTCGACAACGATTTTACAAATAGTTTTAAATAGAATACTTCTATAGAAGTAAAGAAAGAAAACGAGGATCTTGTATAGAAATCTATCAAGAAATATAAATATTGAATTGGCCAATATAGAAAGACGCTTTGAATTTCTAAAAGAGAAGTACTTGGACCAACAGTCCAAACATCTAAAGGTGTAATGCAAGTGAGGCACAAATAAGTAGTCGTAAATTCGACTTGAATTATGATTTATGAAGAGTTTTAATTACTTCATGGTGGATGCAATTACTTTGGCAGTATGAAATATATTACATGCGTCTAATTATTTATGGATCCCTATTTATCTTTAAAGGATTTAAAATGCTAAAAGCATTTGGAAATTTTTGAAAATATTTATTTAGACATGTCTCATTGAATATTTTGGCGCATTTGATATTATCACCTTATTGAGTACTAATTGAGGAAATACTATAAGAATGATAAGATTTCCTTATATATTTTATAAAGAAATTTGAATCAAGATTCATTATATTATTAGAACTTCTAAAGAGCTTCCAAAGCATTTGGTTATTTAAGGAAATGATTTGAGAAAAAAAATCTTGAGATGTGGTTATGTCTCGACCTAAAGATCGAGCACTTAAATATGCATTTTTGTCTATGAATGGACATAAGTTGAAAGAATCTTAAAGAGGATTCAATATGGATAAAACATATCTATTGTAAGATTTTTGGATGTGAATAAAGATAATTATATCTTTTCTTGGTTTTAAAGCATCATATATTAGTTGGTCAAGCAATATCCATGGATATACAAAGATCATTACATTTAGATCTTCAAACATTAGTTGATGCCTCCTCAAATGTCGTAGAAATAATTGTTATGCACGAGGCAAGCTAAAAATGTGTTTGGCTAAGACCATTGACCCAACATATCTAAAAGATATGTGGATTTACTTTTACAAGATATGATAAAAGCTATCTTGTGTGAAGATAATGCAAGATGTATATCTCAGTTTGAAAGTGGATACATCATGGAACATATTAGTCCAAAGTTTCATCCCTCACGATCTTTAGAAAAATAATATTCAAGATTGAATTATGAAGATTCAAAGATCTTCTGTGATGTTTTCATGAGGGGAAGTAAATACGCGTTGCACTCTTTTTTCCTTAACCGATATTTTGTCCCAATGGGTTTTTCTGGTAAGGTTTTTAATGAGGCAACATGTTATGCATATCAAAGATGTGTGTACTCTTTTTTCTTTACTAAAGAAATTTTTTTCTCACTGGGTTTTTATCTTAGTAAGGTTTTAACGAGGCACATTATCTTCATAGACATCCAAGGGGGAGTGTTATGAATATTTATCTATGTGGATGTCTATAACGATAAGGACTTTATCAAGAAGATTTGATTTACTTTATCATTAGAAATATTATCTTTATTAATTAGAGTTTAATGTATTATGTACTTCTTATGCCTATAAATAGATGATCTAATAAAGGTATTGTATACACTTGAGTATTGAGAATAATATAAATCTCTCTCTTCCTCTCATCTCTTTGTTTTTCCATTCTTGTTCTTTGTTCTTATTATTGTTCTTCTTTATTTTATTCACAACATAAGACTTTTTTTCTGAACAAGCAATCCGACATCCATTAAAACACAAAGAGAATACAAGAAAGAAACATGAGAATACAAGGGAAAAGAAGAAGCAGCACAATTAGAAACCACAGCAAACACACAAACAACACAAAAGAATACATGGGAAAAAAAGGAAAACCTAAGCAAAAGGGAACAAACATGCAAACAACAAAGCAAAAAAAAAAAGAAACGAGAATGACAACAAAGCCTCACACCCAGCAAGAGGGACGAGAAAATTGATGGGGGGAAGGAGAAAGACACCAAACCAACTGTTGATTTTGGACCTGTATGAACATCTCTGGAAACGCAGAGGGATAAAAATAGGGAGTAGGCGATGCAACAAGAAACTCCACCGGCGTCAATCGCTTCAAGATTTAAGGAGCAATGATAGGAGGAGGGCGAACAAACAGAGGCTCAAGGTAGAGCCAACCACCGAGCGAGGAGGCCGGGGACAAGACCTCTGTCGAGAAAGCCCAGCAAAAATGACGGTAAGGGCCAAAACTTACCCCTCGTCTTTGAACTCATTCTTTCCTTCACGGACGATGACCCAAGTAGAGCCTTGGCCACCGGGGGAGAGACTCCGCCGCCAAATGACCACCGGATGGTCAGAGAAAATAAAAATTCGAAAAGAAACCAAAAAGCAGCAAAAGAAAAAAAAACAAAAGAGAAGGCGGGGTGGCCACCGCTCGACGGTCGAGACCCCAAAATACTAAGGGAGCAATTAGGGTTTTGTAGAGAGATGTTAGAGGATTTGAGTTTTGGAGAGAGGTTTTGTGAATGCACTTTCCTTCTGAGTAATCTTGGAAAGAAAGTAGAATTTGAGAATACAGTATACGAGAAGAGACAACAAAGAAGACTTTTGAATCGAAAACATTACTTTTTGTGGGTTCTGATATTCAGTTTCTTTGTTTTGCTTATCTTGTTGTTGGAAACTTTAGACGATTTGCAACTTTTGGACAATTTACATGACCATGCTTAAAGTGATTTTAAAAGGGTCAGATTTTGGTGTTAATCTCTCTATTATCCTCAAACTTGAATTTAATCTCTAAACTTCAACTTGATCCTTAAAATTGCAATCTATTCGGTTTAATATTGTAATGTATTTTTTTCTTAACAAAACATCCTTTTAAATCATCAAGTTGATTAGGGTTGGTCGTTCGATCGAGTCTAGTAAAAAAATTTTGAGTTATTCAAGTTTACAATTGACTATTTTTTACCGTTAAATATTGATGTTGCAATTAACATTACTAACAGAACAAATTTGCCGTCAAAGTCATTAATTGCAACAATTTTACCCTTAGTTTAATAAAAATAAATAAGATATTCAAAAAATTATAAAAAACATTAAAAAAGCCTTCGATTGTTTTTGGTTATGCTAAGTCAACTATTATTCTTTGAACATATTTTCAATAGAATCGTCCATCCATTAGAGTAGTGATAAAACTTATCAAGTATTAATGAGCATCAGTTTGATGTAGAAAAAACAAAAAAATTGATGAAATTATTCAAATTTTTAATACTTTATAAATACTTTAAATTTTATATTTGTATTTTATAATTTTTAATATATTTTAATTTTTATATTAGTTTTTATTTTCAATAATTTTTTGAATATCTTATTTATTTTTATTAAGTTTATAGATTTATTTTAAAAAAATTGAATAATATTTTAATTTTTTGTGAGAGTTCTCACTTTTATTTATTTTTAAAATTACCAAAGACCTAAAGGATATTTACATCAATTTGTTAATCGATTTTTTACATATTCTGTTTGTTAAAGTTCAATTCGAAAAATCAAATTATTTATCTAATTTTATTCAAAAACTAAATAAATCAAGGGTAAAATTGCTTTGAGGGTAAACTATGTTGCAGTTAATGACTTCGAGAGCAAAATTGCATGAATAATTTTGAGGGCAAACTTGCTCCTTTAGCACCGTTAACTGTCACGTCAACATTTAACGGTCGAAATTGGTCAAAGGGCAACATTGCTACAATTTGCTGACTTTGAGGGCAAAATTATGGGGGGGGGGAGTAGGGACAACATTGCTGATTTCGGATTACTACAGGAGCAAATTTGACCCTTTAGCTTATATATTTCTATATGTATATACGTAGCGGTGCACATATATATTTCTATACGCATATACTTAGGGCTGGCTGTGCACATATTGATTTTAATTTTAACAGCTTTTTATATACATACGATATATATATATTCATATTTTCACATGTGATATACATAATATATCATGCAAAATTGATAGACTCGACTATAATATGAAAACTGATAAACTAATTACTAAAAATTTCGAGTTATTCGAATTTCTATTTCATAACTCAAACTTTATATGAAATTTTTCGAGTCGAATCGAGTTTATGAAATTATGAGTCGAGTCAAAACGAGTCGATTTTTTTGTCTCGAATCAAATAAATCAATTTTTTAAGTCAAATTTTGACCATCCCTAAAGCTGATTTTTTGTGTGTTAGATTGTGTGAATTTGAGGTGGGGGGGGGGGGGGGGGGGGGAATCAGGCCGATATTTTAACTAGAATAATTATACTTAATAGTGGTAGGTATTTACACTTAACTAATGAGTAGTGACATTAAAAAGGTAGAGACAAATTATACAAAATCAAAGTACATAAATAAAATCTAAAATCCGAGTTTAATAAATGGAGTAAAATCAAAATTTGACCGATTTAACAATATATAACTATTCTCAGCACTTTTGAGAACCTAAGAAGATATGTTTTGAGCTTTGAACACTAGTCCACTGGGGCACAAGGGCCCAGGTTTAGAGCGTATTATAAAAGCCTAAAAGAGAGAAGTTTGATCCTAAATCTTAGTTATTGTTAATGGCCTTGATGAAGTTTTTGGACATCAAATAAGTGTGTACAATTTAATTTAGAGTTATTTTTGTTTTAAAAATCTGATTTTATTTAGTGTGTAAAAAATAAAATTGTATAGCCAAAAAAATATTTTAAATTTTCATTCTTAAATTTTTAGATTCACCATAGCTAAGTACCGCATAAACTCAATCTTCGAGAAAACTTCTGAAATTATGGTTTTATCTAAATGGTCCGAGGCGAGCCTTTTATAGCACCAAAGAGATGAGTACAAGAAAATGATTTACATGAGATCAAATTCCTCTATTTATTATTTATATAATTAATTAAATTAGTTTAGAGATACGACAATTACACATTATTTATCTTTTAATTAATTTAATTTAATTAGTGATAATTTATATCATTAATCACTTAATTAACTTAAATTTAATTAAATATAATAATATATATTTATTTATACATTAATCTTAAATTAATTAAAAATATGACACAACATGTGATATCTTCATTTCTGAGATACAACAATTTGAAACAGATTATAATTACCAAAAAAAATTCATCATCTACAAACAATTACATGATGGAATTCAAATTACTCCAGATATATTCACGGGCGATTAACCGTATCAAAACGGTTTATCAATATAGTTATTGAAAGTCTCGTTTCAATGTTTTGAAGAATCGTAACATATCTGTTTAAATTGGTTACCGCCTAAGAGGCTAACTGATTTATTCGGTATAACTACTCGTTTAACCATGAACTTTTTTATATCTAAAATTATAAATAATATACTTATTCGTTGCTCCTAATTTTAACAGTTACACGAATAAATTCAAATAAAATCATCAATATTTATAAGGGTAATTGTTCTATACACAAGCGCTTGTGGAAACTTTTTTACACAAGCGCCTTAGTTTTAGGGATTAGGGACCTCGTTTAGGGTTTAAAATTTAGGGGTATAAGTGTAGTAGTTTTGAATTTAGGGATTGTTGATTGAATTTTGAGTTTAGGGTTAAAATTTAGGGTTTATAAGTTAAAACCTAAATCCCCACCCATATTACCCTAAAACTAAACCCTAACCCTAAACCCTAAATTCTAACCCTAATTCCTAAATTCTAAACATGAACCCTAAATTCTAAACCTTTACACTAAAACCCCTAAACTCTAAACCCTAAACACTAACCCTAAACCCTATAATTGAGGCGCTTGTGGAAATAAAAACTTTCCACCGCCAGTGTATGGGATATTAATCCTATTTATAATAGAAAGCCAAATACAATAATGAAGGCTTAGGCAGAATTTTACCATTTTACATCTAGTATTATATATATATATATATATATATATATATATATATATATATATATATATATATATATATATATTACTATTACTATTAATGTATTCAAACTGGTCTTTTTTGTGTGTTAACTATTTTTCCCAAAATCGTAAATGTAATCATCTCATTTAACCATTAATTTACCGAAACTTATCAAAACTGGTCTTTTTTTTGTGTTAACTATTACGTATGGTTGTTATCAAAATTTCTGGATCTATCAACAAAACAGATCTTTAGCGGCGTTTTTTTAACTCTATCGCGGCGTTTTTTAGTGCCGCGAAAAACTTTCCCGGCGCTTAGAAAAGCGCCGCAAAAAACGCCGCTTAAAATAGCGTCGCAATAGTTCACGGCGTTTTTGACCTATAAACGCCGCAAAAGGTCAAAATCTTTAGTGGCGTTTGCAAAAACAAACGCCGCAAAAAGTTGTCTGTAGTGGCGTTTGCTTTTACAAACGCCGCGAAAAGCTGTTCTGTAGTGGCGTTTGATTTTGAGAAACGCCGCGAAAAGCTGTTCTGTAGTGGCGTTTGATTTTGAGAAACGCCGCGAAAATTTGTTCTGTTGTGGCGTTTTTAAACACAAACGCCGCGAATAATACCATATTTTCAAAAAAAAATTCAAATAAAAATATATATTATATAATAATTTAAAATGCATTTACCAATTTCAACAATTCCAATCCATGTTCATTTTCTCAAATAAACAATTAATCATGGAACAGTCAGAACTATATATTACAAATCCATTTCCCCAATTCATACAACACAAACATCTATGCAAATTTAACATGAAATAAAATTAGAATGAAAGAACTGCTTCGGACGCTTCTCAAACAACGGATTGACAACCTTTGGGGGTAAGTATTATGTTGTTTCAAGTTAAGCAACGCAGAAGCCTGCAGTAAAAAATGTCAAATCTGAAGTTGTCAAATAAGAGAACACGAAATCGAAATCGAAAAAGAAAAAAAGTTAGCAACTAGCAACCAAATCTATTATGAAAAAAAACACTCGAGTCAAACACTCTTGTTTAAAGCATATTTAGACATGGTATGAGGATGTAACCTTCCAAATACATGAAATCTTAGAAAAATGTAATATACCCATCTCAAACTCCTAAATATTCTCTACTCACGAAGGACATTTTGTATCAAGCAGAACAAAAAACATTTAAGGATGGAAACATTGACAGATTTGCATGAAAATGAAGAGGACTTCTTATAATAGATATGATACATTAAGCTTCAAATAAAAAACTTTAGTGAAAATATAAAAATGATAAGGCAAAACAACTAACCATATAGATAGCTTTCAAAAGAACATGCCCCTCCAAAGAAGCAACCTCTTTAATCTTGGCCTAAATTACAACAAAACAAGTGAGGCATATTAAAATGGAAAAATGAAAAACGATCAACAAATTTTCAGTGAACTAGATAAAAATATTTACGCAGTAACTTCTCCCAATTATTACTACAAAAAAGCTCTTGTAAACGAGAAAAATATTCATCATTACCCTACATATACAAAGCAAACAGAAGTAGCTAACCCATTTTAGTAAATACCTGGAGCGGTTGCTCCTCCTGCATCATTTGCTTATCGGAGACAAGATCCCATTGGCTAGGTGCAGCTAACCCAGTATTGGATTCTTGGATGCCTATTTAGCAAAGTTTACCAGCAGGAAAACAAGAATACATTAAGAATAAACCTATTTCACAACAAATTAACATCTCCATATGAAAAGAGAACGTATAAAAAATGAAAGGAACTTGCCAAAAAACAAGGAAAAGAGATGGGGGAAGCAGGGGATTCAATATGATGGAAGCTTACCATTTCTTAACATCTCCATCACTTTCATCATGACCAGAAGCACCATTAACTTGGGTTGTTGAAGTAGAGACTGAGCCACTTTCTTGAGCTCCTGGATGAATAAGCTGAGAAAATTCATGTCCAAGTGACTTTCATAAGCGTGTTGGCAGTGATGCTTGCAAATTCCCACTTAGAACAACAAAATTTACAAAAATATACAGCTCAATATAACATAAAAACATAAGCAGTAGAAAAGGGGGGAAATCCTATACCAATTAAACCATTCACTTTCTTTGCCATTTCCTTGATCTCCTTTTCAACATTCTTAATACTCGTTGAATAAGGACCTAAACCCTGCCAAACAAAAGAGAAAAATTCTCATGTATTCGTTAACATAATCATAGAGCTAAACAAAAACAAAGCAAAAAAAATAAATTATATAGTCTTCAATAACATATTTTACTTCATAAACCCTAGAAATAATGTTAAAATGCTACACTAAAATTTAAGAATGACAAGCAAATTGCAATAGCTGAAACAGATAATAGTAGATTTTATTTCATATTTTTATCATCAAGTCTTCAATAATAGATTTACTTCTAAACCCTGCAAATTGGGGGTTAATGTCAAGAGCAGATCTCAATATATATTTTACTTCATAAACACTAGAAATTGGGGGTTAATGCCAAGATTAAAGAATGAGAAAAGCAAAATTAAACAGCTGAAGCATACATTTTATCATCAAGTCTTCAATAATAAATTTTACTTCATAAACACTAGAAATTGGGGGTTAATGTCGAGAGCACATCAAAAAACAACAAATGATACACTAAAAATCAAAGCAACATTTCGGAGAAGGGGACGAGGGCTTTATCTTGGTGGCTTTGGCTTGCCGGAGTGGTCACCAGAGCGGTGGCAGCGACGTGGAGAATGAAGGCAGCGACGTGGTTTGAGAGAAAACGAGGGTTTGACATTTGAATGGATCTTAAAATCCCAGGATTTACTTGTACCGTGTCTTTTTCTTTAAATTTTTATTCTATTTCCTTTTATATATAGACGTGTTTTTAACTATAGTGGCGTTTTTAAAACCAAACGTCGCTAAAGTAGACCTTTTGTGGCGTTCGCAAAATTAAACGCTGCTAAAACAAGACTTATTGTGGCGTTTGTTAAAAACGCCGCGAAAATTGTACCTATTGCGGCGTTTGGTTTCACAAACGCCGCTAAAACTAAATCTATTACGACGTTTTCATAGCAAACGCCACCATATGTTATTCTTTAACGGCGCTTGTACTAAAAACGCCGCCAATTTTGTCATTTTGTGGCGTTTGATAAGTACAATATTTGCGGCGTTTTCCCCAAAAACGCCACAAAAAGCGCCGCTATATACCAATTCTGGTGTAGAATACCTACCATTTCGTCCAAAATTTTCAAGTTTTTCAGCACAATATATCGGTTAAGGTTTTCGTGAACAGTCCTACAAATCACAACCATGTGTCTTCATCGGATATTCTCAAAACCAAAACTACTTTAAATCCCAACCCTCAAAGCCCGACTACGTAAGTTTTCCTAGTCTCTTACAGTATAAAAATAGTTTTCTGTCCATTTTCGGTGCTACTGCTTCTGCCATAACACTAAAAAATAAAACAAAATTAAATTTTAAGCCCTAACTCTAAATTTTAAATCCTAAACTCTACGCCTTATACCCTCAAAATACATCATATCCTAAATTCCCTAAACTCTAAGCTAAAACCCTAAATCCTAAATCTAATTTTAAATGTGAGGCATAAATAAAAACACCAATCCTAAATAAAAACCCTAAACTCTATTCATCTCATACATGCATTGCCTCCGTCTCACTCTTAAATATTTTCCCATTTGTTTCGCCTTTCAAACCACAAAGACCTATCCATCATATCACCCTCGATCCAAAAAAATATTTTGGTAAAATTTTAGGACTTGTACCTATCAAAATGAGCAAATTTAGCTCCTCTATTTTTTTAAAAGATATTTATTACGTAATGCTTAACTATTGACCCTGTTAGATTTGAAGTATAAAAATGGTTTAAGAAAGAGAGGTAGTACTCTCGTCGATTTTATTGAAAATGGTTGTAATATCTTCAATAGAAGACCAACCTATTTATACAACCTAAAGTCAATGGAGAAATGGTTATAACGGAAATCTAACAATATGCCTAACCGTCATTTCCAAATCTTCAATGACTAACTTCAATGACACAGTTACAACAGAATTTCTGTGTCATTTGGATCTAATTACAAATCATTTTTACCTAATACACTAACAGACCCGTGCCTCGTTAATTTTTTTTAACCTGCCCATACAAGCAAAAATAAGCTTGCAACAAAGAATAGCATAATCATGAAAACCAGTAGCATAATCCCCCTTACTCCTGCAACCAGTCGCCATACATAGTCTGCCCCTTACCTCAACAGCCACGCCAGAGAAAACATAATCTGCGTTTGGATGTGCCTAACCCAATTAAGTAGCAGCAAACCAGCACAAAGGAATCGACCTATCAATACTCGATTTGGCCAGCTTGTCTGCCGTTGAGTTAGCACTTCTGGAAATAGCTCGAATGGACCATGAAAACTCCGAGCAACATTCTAGACATTCCAATATGGTCGGCCTGAACAGAATCGGAGCCAAGATTGGTCGAGTACACTACAATCAGTTTCGATCATGAGCTTGAACGACCGTGCCCACTTCGAACCTCTAAATCAGGGACGTAACCATGTAGGGTGTGAGAGTGATTGTTGCCCCTCTCAATTTTTAAATTTAAAGGCTTAATAGACTCTTGCCCCCCTAACATTGAATCCTGACTCCGCCCCTACTCTAAATAAGGAGCAAGCCTCTTTCAAGGCCAGCAGCTCAGCCGTTGTAGCATCTAGGACACCAACTGATTTAGAGAACGTGATTAGAGAAGTATTGTCCGCGTTTTTAACAAGCCTCCTATACCAGCCATGCCGTAACCCCCTCAACTGCACCATCTATGTTGAACTTTAACGAGTCCGGGGGAGGCCTTTCCCAAACACACGAAGCATTGCACAACTGATTTGTTGCTTTAAATTTCAGCACATATGGACACATCAGAATGTCATTAGCAGAGTTGATAAAAGAGGGGCCATTTAGCCTTACACCCCATCCTAATCGCATAAGACATAGCTCCTCTATTTTTATTCGGTCAAAATCAGTCCTATTTTACTTAACTTTTTTTCATCACGTCGGATAAGATTGATTAGGTGGTTTTTTCAATTTTTACATGTCATTTTATACAATTACATGTTGGAGTTGAAATATAAAGAGATAATTATAAAACTTTAATTGCTGTGTCTCTACTTTCAAAATATTTGAGGTGTCTATGTACTTTGCTTTCATCTTCTAAGACTAACGGCGTTAAATAATGACATAACACTTTTATATCTTGTCATGCGACATTTCTTTGAATTTCTACTTTCTAAGTTTTGAGTGGTTTATAAGTTGGAACAGTTACAGCTTTGAATTTCTTCTTGACCTTAAGGCCCATTCTCAAGTTGACACCAGAATTGATTAATTTTCTTCAAGAGGATCTGGAAATAGCTGATGCTCATAAAATAAACTTTGAACAGCTTGCATTGAGCTGCTCTGTACCACACTGGCATGGGCAGATTTCAAAATTCCTAATCATTCAGAATTACGTGCAAAGATCATTAATGCCATGTTTTTCAAGTTATTGACCTCTACAACTCCAGAAATTTTCGAAATTAGAGATTACCCAGATCAGGTTCTCTATTCAATGCCAATAATTTCTCTAACAAAATGCTCTATGTTGAGTTTTTTTTTTATTTTGTAAACTTGAATTACGAGGATCAATTAACAATTAATCTTATGAAACAATGACCTACTTGAGAATAATAAAAACCTGAAGACAGGATTATTAATCAAATTGTTGAACAAGGATCTAATTAAAATAATCTGACCCTAATGGAATAAAATCAATTAATCAAATATGATTTTAAGGCCCTAATTGAAACAATATTGAAATTACAAGCCAGATTATAATCTAAAATCCTAATTGAAGGACCTAATTAACCAAACTCTAAATGCAATTTTAATTTTATACAAATACAAGTATAATGATATAAATTACTGCCAACAAGCATTTTAGTTTACAACAATGTCTCGCACCTGAGAAGATGCATGAACATTAATTTCGCATCGAAAGGAGGTCTTGGCATATAAATATAATGGCGTTATACATCTTATCAAACATATCTTTTGAGAAGAAGATAATGGTCACATGATAAATATTTATACCTTAATCACTAAAAATTGTAATAGCAAAAACTCGATAATTTTTATTTATTTATTTTTTGCATTTATTTTCTTCTCAATTAGTTCATGCCAATTCCCATCTCCCAGAAGAAGATGAATTCATATATGTGAAGTGAAAACTCGAGCTGGGAAAAACAAGATTGAACACAAATTATAAAAGGATTGACTAAAGGAAAAACATTTAGACAGCAATTATATAAATCTAATCACGTTTTTCATAGTTTTCCCAAAGTGGTCCAATTCTTTTTTGTCATGTGTTTACCTTTTTTTATTTTCTTTGATAGTGGAAGACGGTATCGCACTATTAATTTTCCAACCTCCACAACATTAACCCTCAATGTGTGGATTAAAAAGGGATTAATTGGCACGATTCCAAAATGTGATTTAACTTTATCATCTTATATAAATATAAAATTAAAGGCAAAAGTAGTATCTGAATCCAAAAAGATAAACCACTACACTCCCCCACACTTGGGATCGTGCTTAATTAGTCAACCTTTTTCAAATATCACTTCCCCCAGTTCTCAACTTCCTTGCATGTTGTCATTAACTTGAGCTGTATCTTATATTTGGAACTATTATTGTAATTCAATTATTAAACCATTTTCAGAGTCGTCAATTTAGAGACTCATTAATTAGCTGAGTAATTAAAGATATTTATGTTATTCTATCTCGTATGGACTTAAACCCCCAATATTTACTATAAAAATATAATATTTTTTTATTTAATAAAAAATCATCGATTTACAACTTAACCTCCATTATCTCAATATTATGGAAGCACTAAAAATTATAAATCTAATAACATAAGAATAATATGATAATCGGTCAACAAACGTGGAAGGAACATGGATAATCATGTCGGTTCATTGTCACAACATAGATGCCAGATGGCATTCTATGTGTTTTCAAAAGATATTTTAATGCGGGATGGATGATGAAGTCTTTGGTTAGCCTAAAAGTCCCAATACAGTTGAAATACAACTTCATATAATTAGCACATTTTTTATATGATAATCTCATTGTTTGACTTGCCGTCCATTCATGGATTAATCTTTTTTTATATGTATAGCTTATTCAAATATGCTTTTAATGGACAACCCTATTTATTAGTATTAGTTTTTGCTTCATAAAAAATTGGTTTAATAGCCAACAATGTTGTTACACGTTGGAGCAGTTCACTCTCTCTCTCTCTCTCTCTCTTCTATTATGTAAATTTTGTATTCAGAAGATCCTACCTGAGTGGTTTATTATATTTGAATTTCATTTTAAACAGATAGAACCGAACCACTTGTCAAATAAGTGTGGAGTGGGAACATATGAAACAATTCTACATTATTCCATGTCATCGCAGTCCTTAATAATGCAAAACATCAATAATACACTGATTCTTATCCATTAATTCCGAGTTTTGCGTCACCTTTCTTGTGTTAGGGACTTAGGGTTGGGATCCTTTGGTTTATGGAAAAGGAAAAATGTTAAATATAGTATTCAATAATTAACTTTAATCGAAGAATTAGAACACACAACTCACTAAAAAAGTATGGATCAAACCCGAACAAAAATCCTATTCTCCTCTTTGTGTCATTTCTATATCATAACACTAAAAAAATTAAAATGTAAACCTTAATCATAAATTTTAAATTTGAACCCTAAATCTTAAAATTCATCATACACCCTAAATCATAAACATAAATTTTAACCCTATTTTTTAGAGTTGAAGTATAAACAAGTACACCAAAAATGGATGATTTATTTTCATCAAACCCATGTATAATAAATATGGAGCATGAGGCTTCAAAGCTTTGAGGGTCAATTTCTTGACAAGGCAAAAGTTCAACATATAATAAGCGAAAAATAAATATAGTAAGCTCAACCTAGAATAAGGCGCACAAGAGATAAGATTCTAGCGTGGTTCGGCTTTTTTAACTCTAAAAATAAGAGAAATAAATAATTTACTATTACGAAGAGTAAATATACATAATATTTTGTATATCTTAGAATTGGATATATATATATATATATATATCAACTCAAGGACAAAGCCAGAAATCAAACATAAGGAAGTAAAATATAAATTATTATAAAAATGAGGGGGCAAATTTTAAATAAATTAAAATTCATAATCTAAATTATGAATTAATCTTATATGTTTTTAATACAAAAAAATTGGGGAGACAAATACATAGTACCTTTGTCTATGTCCCAACTTATGATGTCTCTCAAAATACTCTCCCAATGTCCCTACAAAAACTCATGTATGCAACTATTGTGGCGCAATAGTTGTAGAGATCACACAGAAAAATATATTATATAATTTCAAACACTTGATTATCGAGAAATCTTATAACATAAGACTTCATAGATAAATATAAAATATTAAGTTAAATTTACTATCAAATAATCTTCAATCATTTAAATTACAACAAAATATAACGTAATTACAAATTAAAATTTGAGTCAATATATAACAAAAAATATAATTAATTATCATATTTCTTAACGAGAAAAACTTTAATACATTAGTTTTAGGGTTTAGCTACAACAATATAGATTTTTAGTGACAAATTGGTAGTGACTAGGAGTAATTTTGTCACAAATATTAAACTTTTTGTGGCATTATTTTTGTGCAACACTATTAGTATAAATAATTGTGATGCATTTTTATTGGGTCACTGCTATAGTAGTAATTGTGACGATTACATTTGTTACAACTAAATTCTCACTATAAGCTTATAAAGGTGACACAAATTTTATTGTCACTAAAACTTTAACACACGATAGTGGCGTTATGTAGAGTGGTCACTATTATTTCATATTTGTTGTGACAATAAAATTATTTGTCACTTAAAATTTTATATTTTGTTTGATAAATTTTGTCACTAATAAAAATAAAATTAATAGCAAATTAGATATTGTCACAATAATAAATTTCTTTACAATAGTAGTAATAATAAAAATTATACAAAATTGAAGTTATCATAAACTAGTTTGCCAAAAGGTAAAATAATTTTTTTAGTCTCTATACTATGTGCAAATTGTAGTTTTAGCCATTTTATTTTGACAAATTTTAGTCCCTATATTTTTAAAATTTTAAAATTTCAATCCTAATCCAATCAAAAAACGACAATACGATAAAATTGCATTGTCAGTATACTGAATAATTATCACATAAAGGATAATTCTATCAATAATTTTAATTAAATTAAAATATAATATTTTAGGTGTAAATCTTATTTTTTTAAATGAATATATTTTAAAACCAACTCAATTGCGTATTTCATATAAGAAACCATAGATGAATCAATTAATTTATTATTATTATAATTAGTGTTATAATTAATACATATTTTTAAAATAAATAAAATTAATTGTAATTGTAATTTGACTTAAACACTATTTTTTTTTTCAAAATAATTTTAAATTTCTTGCATAGCCTAGTGGATAAATATTGCACTCTCTCCTAAAGGTACTAGGTTCGATTATCCTTGAAGCCATGTATTGTATTTATTTATTAAAAATTGACTTGTAAAGGTGTCACATCATCTATAATTAAAGTGCAGTAACCTAATGAAATGTTAAATGTGTTTGTTGACTACATTGCAAAAATACCCATTTTCAATAACACTAATAATGATGAAATTATTAGTGACGACTAGCGACGACTCTGAAAAATGGTCACTGTAAATTTTGATGACTAAATTTAATATTTTTAGTGTTCATTTTCAATAAAACTAATAATGCATTTTGTTGTAGTTAGCTTAAGATTTATAGTTTAATTGTTTAAGTTTTAGGATTTAAAATTTAATATTTGTGTTTAAAATTTTTAGGTTTAAATTTTAAAATTCAGGATTTAAATTTTAGGGCTTGAATTTAATAGTTTAAAATTTAAATTTATAATATAAATATATAAGCTATTATAAAATAAATTATACGCAACTTGTGTAATAAAATTAAACTTTTCGCAGATCCTTCCAAACAAATTCCGTAAAGAACCCCAAATAGGAGAACTTATAATTTGGTTCTTGGGTTCTAATTGTGCATGAATTAATGGTTGACTTTTTTCACCCATAAACATCATTATAAAATAATATATAGACCCCCACTCATATGAATCGTATTATTTTCTGGGATACATATGCATCTTATTATTGAGAAACAAAAATGTTTTTATAATAAATACTTTAAAAATCTCACCAATTGGTCTTTTCTTGACTCTTTTTTTGGATTCATATACATTTTTTAAACATTCAAACCTGTCATTTGAGCGATTTTTTTTTAAATTGTGATTTTATTGAGATTCACTCGAAAGACCAAGAGTTCAAGCCTCGTTAAAAAACCTCCATAGTCTTATATGGAGGAAAAAGAGTGCATTGAGCTCTGGTCATCATAATCCCTTTACACAAAATTACATACACTTGTATTCGACAGAGACCACAACCTTTAGGAGTAGATAAAAAATTGTCTACTATCGCCAATTTTAATCAGATCAGAAGACACCCGGCTTTGACACACTTCAAAGTAGACAACAGCCTCCTATTTCCAATCAGCTCGTTGACCACAGCTTCCCAGCTGAAACTCCTGTTTCGCGCAAACCAGGACCCCTCACTTTGATACGGAGCTCACCTTTGCTTAGCATACCAGATAGCATCCTCTCGTCTACCAATTCCTTTTTTTGCGAGGAAATCGGCGAAAGTATTACTTCCTGTGGAGCATGTTGGATTCTCCAGTTGACACCTTGTCCCAAATTCGAGCAAACTGATATCAGGTTTTTGAAAGCAACCGGGCACTTCCAGGGGTTAGTCATCCAATCTACCCTCAATAAGCAATCAGACTCAATAAGCAATTTCTCCGACTTGCCCCACTGTGATTCTTTGAATAGCTTTAATGCTTCTACAATCGCTCTTAGCTCAGCCGATGTTGCGTCTGATTCGCCAATCGCTTTTGAGAAACTGATCAGGACTTCGCCTTTTGAATTTCTCAAAACTCCCCCGATTCCGGCCTTCCCAAAACTGCCACACACCGCACCGTCTGTGTTAAATTTCAGACAGCCCACGTTTGGGGGAGACCACTTTCCTCTCGGTCTTTCCTGTTGTTTCTTAGCTAAGCATTGCAGTTTACTCGGGCAATTCAGAATATCGTTAATGTCATTTGAGCGGATTGAATTGTTTTTTTTTATAGTTCATGTCCATTCTATAGTTTATGTTCGAGATTTGTGACTTTATCTCGTAACGTTAAAATCTTAGATTTTTAATTTGGGTAAATTACACCAAGTATCCCTAATCTTTCTTACTATTCCTATTTTGGTCACTGAAACTTAAAAGTTTTCAATTTAATCACTAAACTTTCAAATTATTCATGTTTTGGTCATTCTACTATGGCATAAATTATTTTATTAAACTTTATTATGACATGGATTATAAAAAAAAATCAGACCCTCACCAATGGTATCCCAACCCCAACCCTCAGGCCTCACCGTCACCAAAAAAACTCACTCAATCATTCTGTTGGTTGCAGGGTTCAATAAAGCTTGTTTAGTCGGCGCTGAAGTGTAGCACGTCAATGCTGCCTGTATGTTTGCTCTCTCCTTGTTTAAACCTGCAAATCTACCAAAATCGCCAAAGGATAGAAATTTCATGTGTATATAAGGGTCATGACTGAAAACTTTCAAACAGTGTGAAATGTAAATAGATTCAACTATGTGTCCATCTTTTGGTGAGGGTGTGGGTTTGGATTTGGGGTTGAGATTGAGATTGAGATTTAAGGTTTAGACATTTTAATTTCTCCTTTTTTATTTTAGAATCTATATGGCATTCAATATTAATATGTTATAATAAAAAATTAATAAGTTAATCCATGTCATAATATTAATAAATTAATCCATGTCATAATAAAAAATAATTCTTGTCATGGTAGGGTGATCAAAATAAAAGTAATTTAAAAGTTTAGTGATTAAATTAAAATAAATAAATTTCAGTGACCAAAATATAAGTGAAAAGAAAGTTTAGAGATAAATTTTGTAATTTATCCTTTAATTTTTAGGTTATTTTAGTTCTATCAATTTTAGGTACGAGTTCTTATGTGTTATGATTAATTTTAGGCATGATGTAAAAATCCCTAATGTTTGACTAAATAGTCATTTTGACTCTATTATTTTTTTAGAAATATTTAAATCTTAAATGTTCTATTTTAAGTCAAAATGACTCATTCGTGGATGAAAATTATTTGTCAACTAACGGTAAATGACTTGAAATAACATGATAAACCTTCATAGAAGTGTACTGACATAATAGTGTCATAAAGACAAAATTGTTGAATACACCAGTCAAACAATAATTTTATAAAATATAAAATTATTTTTTTACTGACTTGACATTATGTTAAGCCATTTCAACTTGTTTATCGTTAGTTGAGTAACAATTTTCATCAACGGATGAGTCATTTTGACCCAAAAATGAAACATTTGATGTTAAAGTGCTTCAAAACAAAAGAATAGAGACCAAGTTGATTACCCAATCAAACATCAAAAATATTTTTTTAACATTATGCCTTAATTTTTTTGAACAAAAGAAATATATTATATTATATTCAAAGTAAAAAGATTACAAAAGAATTACACCGCAAACTTTCAAAATTCAATGCAAAAAATAAATACAATAAAATTTAAAGGTATAAAAGATGTAAAAAAAACTTACCACTTCCAAAAAAATTTTGAACAATCTTTATTCGAATAACATTTTATATTTGAGTTGTCTTTTATTCGGACCATTTGGATTTGATCTTAATTTTTGTGGGTCAATCATTATAAATGTCGGTAATTCTAAGTTCGAGTAAAATTTGAATTGTTTCAAGTTTAAATAGTTTCAAACTTCGATTGTATTGATTTAAAGGCAAGTTCAAATTGTTTAATTTTCTATAATCCAATAGGTTGAAATGGAGTTTAAGTTTAAATTAGTTTGAATTTAAAGTAACATGATTTATGTTTGAGAGTTTTTTTTTTATAAAATTGATTTTAAAGTAACATGATTTATGTTTGAGAGTTTTTTTTTTCTTAAAAATCACGATTGTATAAAAATAGTGTAAAAATCATGACGAAATGCAAAAGCTATTTTTACCTTGCTTTTTCCAAAATCACGTTTGGGGTCTAAAATTACATTTATATTTTTAAATTCAAACATGTTAGCACGATGATCGAGACATATTTTCTCATTCAATCGGAATTTTTAGACTCTAAACGCAAAACCATGCCAATGTAAACTTGTCACGTTGTGGGTCCCGGTAGGTGATCTCCCTCTAGCCACGATTGCAAATGCGACCGTCCCTGAACCCAAAGAAACCGGTGTGTAGTCTATAAAGTATAACTGAAAGGTTTACGTTAGATGAGAAAACGAGTCTTTGGGTTTTTGTTTAAAATTCAAATATATGTGTACGAAGCGCAGTTACTCGTTCATCTTTTGTTTTTTTCAATACACAACAAAATAAATTACATCATGTTATTAAATTTATCCAAAATTATCACATTCCAAAATGTAACCGAAAGTATTCGCAACGATTCCTTGCTTTTTTATGTAATTCCTAGTCAAAATTAAAGATTTGAAACACTTCTAGAGGTTTGATTACAAAAAAGTGTTTAATTGGTGAGAAAATTGAAACAGATCGAGTCGGAGCGGATTTTCATCTTAAAATACAGGACGAGTTCGAGGCGGGTGAAATATGACAAAAGTCGGGGCCGAGTGAAAAATATACTTCTCGGGTCAGGTTGGTCAAAAACTCAACTCGACCCGTTGTCATCCCTAAAAAAAATATATCATACAAATAGAGAAAAACGTATCACAAAAATCAAACAAAAGAGATTTTTATTGAAAAATAAAATAAAAACCCAAGAAAAATAACAAACTAAAAATAATAAATAAAAACAATAATAAAGATGAACAGTAGTGGTTGACCACCAACACTAAAGATGGTATCGTCGTTGGCAAAAAAAAAAAAAAAGGAAGAAGAGAGGCTTCTATTGGTATTGAGAAAAAGAGGAAGACGGGAGTTTCTTTAACCCTTTATATCTTATATATTTGTTCTTTTTCTTCTAGTTTTAAATTGACTAATTTTAGAAAATGGATTCTCAAAAATCTTTTTATAGGTGATTGGTCACACTTAGCCTAAAATGATTTATGTCGAATCTTTTTTAAACATTTTATCAAATATATATTTCAATTATGAACTAACTTATCTCGGTGGTTAGGAGAACAATTATTATTCTTAGAGGTTACGAGTTCGAACACCAACAGCTGAAGCAGAGTGATTGAGCATGCATTTTGTCAAATGGTTGAGAGTATATTCAGAACAGATATTATTTGTAATCATCTCAGCTTTCAAATATATATATATATATATATATTGAACTTAAAACGATTTGAACATCATATTTAAAATCCAAGTAAATGAAAATATAGAAAATAACATTAAAAACCCTGAAAGTTTCAAGTTCTCATGTACTTTAAGTACATTTTTATCAAAAATATTTTTGAACCTAAAAACGGTTTCAACATCATACTTAAACTCCAAACTAATAAAAAAATATAAAAATGATGACGTGGAACATAGAAAATTTCTACCGATAATCTAATTTCGCACCGTATAAGATTTTATAATTTAACACTCTTAAAATTTTAACACAATTTTTTAAAAATTTACACTCATAACATAAAATTCTACGACCATATGTACAAATACAAAAGAGAAATATCCTCAGCCGACCACTAATATTGTGTTTCCTAACAATGGTTTCAAATTTCAACTTCCCCATAGCTGGAGAAAAGTATTATATATATATATATAATTTTTACATTTTTTACGGTTAATCTCATTCATTTACTTTCATCCAACGATTTAAAAAAGGTATACAAATTTTACATAGTGTTAGAGGATTACTATATATATATATTAAAGATTAATATTTGATACACTGCCAGTGTAAAAAAAGTTTACACAAGCATGTCTATTTTCGAGCCTAAATATAAAATCTAAATTTCTTACCTTAAAACTCTAAAAATCTAACCACAACCCCTAAACATAAAACCCTATATTTTAACCATGAACCCTAAATTCTAAACCCTACAACCTAAACGCCTAACCTATAAACCCTAAAATAAAACCATGAACTCTTAAATAACCTCGCTTATGAAAACTTTAATAATCCATATATTAAATAGTCTTTCAATCATTTATATAGCATAAATGGTCTTACAATTAAATAGTGCAATAAAAGCTTATAAATAGGGATGGACACGAGTTGGGTCAGGTCGATTTTTTGGTCCACCTGACCCCAACCCGAAAATAGATACTTTAAATATGCACCGACCCGATTTTTTTTTAAAATTTAACCCGGCCTATAGAAAAAATAATAATTCAAGAGACCTAATTGTAAAAAATACTTTTAAGGGACTTAATTGTAAAAATATATAATTTGAAAGACTGAATTGTAAATAAAAATCTAATTTTAAGGATCTAATTATAAAAAATATAAAGAAAATGTATTATTATAAATATCCTTAAAAAATTTAAGAGAAAATTATACCATTAGTCTCGAGTCGGGTCAAGTCTAATATTTTCCACCTTAAACTCGAACCTGACCCAAGTTTATCCTTAATAAAAACCCGACAAAAATCCAATTTTTATTAAAAAATCTAACCCGATCAGGCTGGTCGAGTCGAAACCCGACTAGATCGGGTAAAATTCGAATCTCTACTTATAAATTAGGCGAGATCTGTCATTTCCTCCAAAAAAAAGAGGCTTTAGTCTTTACCTCACCTGAACACAATTGACTAATTAATTATTATTAACAATCGAAATCAAGGAGATAAAAACATCTTTTTTGGAGATTAAAATAATTTGCTCTTATCTTTTTAAAGTGTGAAAATCGTGAAAATCTTAGAAAAATTAGTGGGAATTTGGAAAAGAATGATAATTTATACCCTAGGGTTGGTTTTGAATTGGTTTACGTTGGTTAGGTCTATTGAAATTCTAAAATTAGGTCATTATGTGTCACATACATTCAGATTTGTCTTGCTTTTTTTTAGATCGTGTAATTATAGGTATGTATTGTTTTGGATTTGGTATTTGGGTTTTAAGTTTTAGATTCTTGTAATTATGTGTTTAAATCATTTTAAATTTAATTTATTTTTATTCAGTGTTTTTCAAGTTTTAATTTGAGGGATTTAAGTTATTTTTATTATTAATTAAATTGAATTTAAATAAATTAGTTTTCTTTTCAAATTTACTTTTTATTATTCTATCAGACATTGGTTAAAGTAATACATATAATTAATTAAATGATCATTTTGCTTCGTTCGAAAATAAAAATTACTCGTATTATCGGTGACGGATGTAAGTGAAGTGTGGGAGAGACAATTGCCCCCTAACTTTGATGGTTTAACTATATTTTAAACTATAGGTAATTTTGAAACCATTTCAATTAAATCATTGCACTTCTGAAAATTGTCTAGTATAATTTATTTTTAGAGGCTTATCAATTTTTAAATTAATTAATTTAAGTATTGACCTCAAAAATTTCCAATTTAATTATTTTAAGACCATTTAATTTTAAAAATAGTAAAATTAAATCTCAACTCATTTAGTTTTTATGTTTTAATCATTTTTTAAGACCTTAATCGTTCAAAAATTAAACAACTTGCCCCCCTCACGATTCATTCATGTCTTCGTCCCTGCGTATTATATTTAAAACAAATTTGAATATAGTAAAAAGTGTTGGGTACATTAGTAAGACACGTTGCACTTTCAATGCGATGACGCAAGTCCAACGACATTGTTGGGAGGAGCAGCCTCGCACCCCGAACATAGATCGTAATACGAACATAATATTACCAAAAAAAAAAACAAATTTTAATATTTTGTAACCCTTCTCTAATAACTTAAGCCTCCTTCGGCTTTCCCCCTTGATTATAAATACGCCCAGCAGCCTAAGCTGTTGTTGTGCCTCCACCACTCTCTTTTGTCCACTTCATTGGCATTATCGAAGCCTTGGATATGCAACCCCTTTCCAGTTCCATCATTATATCAAACAATGTCCCTCCCTTTAACACAGGGGAAAACCCTCCCCGATGCCTGGGACTACAAGGGCCACCCCTCCGACCGCTCCAACTCCGGTGGCTGGACCAGTTCCGCCATGATTCTAGGTCCGCCTTCCATCCTCATCCCTTCTTATTTTGTTTTTTCTTCTTCTTTGCTTTGGTCTAAACTCTAAACAAACAAAACAGACAGAATCTCAATGTTTTTTCTCTCTCTAAATATCTCTCAGGTGTTGAAGCATGTGAGAGGCTAACAACGTTAGGCATCGCTGTTAATTTAGTAACGTATTTAACGGAAACCATGCATTTAGGCAATGCTACCTCCGCCACCACCGTCACCAACTTCCTCGGCACATCTTTCATGCTCTGTCTCCTTGGTGGTTTCATCGCCGACACGTTCCTCGGCAGGTCTCGTCAAATATACCGTGATTTGTATAAATTGTATTGTAGTATGCTTCAGTTCTACCATGCACTTGTCAGTTCAGTTGTTAACATTTCTCTTTCGGGGCTTTCAAACTTACAGATACCTCACGATCGGAATCTTCGCCACCGTTCAAGCAACAGTAAGATATATTCATTTCCTTTCCACTGAAAACCATCATCTTTACTTTACAATTTAAGAAATTATTGAAACACTAAACTGAAACGTCCCATGCCTTTTCGCAACTGGCAGGGTGTGACGATCTTGACAATCTCAACAGTAATCCCAGGCCTAAGGCCACCCAAATGCAGCAGAGATAGCAGCACAATCTGCACCCCAGCAAGTGGCATACAACTCACTATTCTCTACTTAGCCCTTTACCTCACAGCCCTTGGCACCGGGGGTCTGAAGTCGAGCGTGTCGGGATTCGGGTCAGACCAATTCGATGATTCGGACCCGGAAGAGAAATCCCAGATGACAAACTTCTTCAACTGGTTCTTTTTCTTTATAAACATAGGCTCACTTTGTTCAGTCACCATTTTGGTGTACATCCAAGACAATTTAGGGCGTGAATGGGGGTACGGTATTTGTGCTTGCGCTATTGTCATTGGTTTGGTGGTGTTTCTATCGGGTACGAAGCGATACCGTTTTAAGAAATTGGTGGGCAGCCCATTGACTCAAATTGCAGCAGTGTTTGTTGCTGCCTGGAAAAACAGGAATTTGGAGATGCCATCGGATCCCTCCTTGCTCTTTAATATTGATGATGCGGCTGAGGGGTTGAAGAAGAAGAAGCAAAAATTGCCCCACACCAACCAGTTCCGGTTAGTCTTCTATTTTCACATTATTTTTCCTTTAAACAAAACGTTTGGTCTAAATCTGCAATACCACCCTAAACGTTAGCTAAGTTTAACTTTAGTTCCTAGGATGGTTTCAAAATGTAGTCCAATAGTTGACCACCTTAACAATTTCCATAAAAGTTATCAACCTGATTGAAAAATACCACATCATATGCAAAAATTTAAGTACAATAATTACTCCTAAATCTTAAACTTAATTAAGAGGAAATGATGGTGGAATGATTGAGAGGAAAACAAGCAAAAAAAGCATGAATATACAAAAAGTTAAGGTATGTATAAGGGAATAATCAAACAATTTCATCAATTTAGGGTAAAATAATCAACCGGATAGAGTAGCATGATGCATATAATAGTAATAAACCAAGAATCAAGGGAATGGGACCACATATATTGATGTTAATTCCCCAACAATATTAATTAGAAAATAATAGAATATGATGGAGATTCAAGCTACTATAATTAATTAATAACACATGCATTTCAGAATCCCAAAAAATAAGGTTAGGTGGCTGGCAGTATAAGATGGCTTTCTTGATGGGTCCAACCAATATTATACCAAATCAATCAAGGAGTAGAATTATTGGTTATTATATAATCAGTCCAATTCATGAATCCAAAGACAATCCTCTATTTGATTTTGGCTTCTTCCCCTCTTTGTTTTTCAGTCTCGGATTCAAATTTAAGTTTCATCAAACTAGACATGTGATTGGATAAAATATGTCAGTTTGTCAGGTTCATATCTTCAGTTCAATTCATAGACAAAAAATCTAATGAATATAGACTATATAAGCCAACAGAACGCAAAAGACTTAGTTACTGAGTTCGTTCTAGTGAACATCTTGAAAAACTAAAAAAAATCAAATAATTAGCAATTAAAAAGAATAGATCGGGAGACATTAAGCCAGACTGTGTCCCAACCGATCCTCACGAAATCCTGTCTTAAAACAAACACTCAAAACCTTCCCCAGCTAAATGCTAATACAAAAGACACATTGGCTTTAGCTGTCCGGAGCCTGTTCACTTGCCTTCCATCACGCTCTATTAATAGAAACCACAACATTGTTTTTATAAACATCTTTTGATGCTTTGATATTGGGGCACAAAACAATTAAATAAAAGTTCCCACATGAATGCAGTATATATTATAAACATTTAAATATTTTCGAATCGGAATTTAACTCAAATCACATGAAAGTTGAAACAATGGATATTTCATGATATCTTGCGGAGACAATAAAATAAAAAGTATAACAATAATTTCGTAAAAGCGTTTTGTTGAAAAAGTGATTAATTCTGGCATGTAATCATTGAAAAAAAAACTTATAACAACATTTTGTTTTCTTGGAAAAAATATGTTGCGGCAATTAAATAAATTTTTTTACTTTTTTTTGGAAAAAACTCATACTTACCTTTATAAGTTAATCGTTATAATTTAATAAACATTCCTAATAATAAGTGCATTTTGATCCAAAATACAAACAATATCAACTTTTAGATTAAAAAGTTAATTCGAACAAGGAATGATATTTTTTTCTTCTAATTAGCTGAATATATTTTTCGTCTTCAAATTGTGTACAGTTTCTTGGATATGGCAGCAATCAAGGACCCATCTGTTTCCGAGGCAAACAAATGGAACCTAGCTACTTTAACAGATGTTGAAGAAGTGAAATTGGTGCTAAGAATGTTACCCATTTGGGCAACTACTGTGATATTCTGGACCGTATATGCCCAGATGACAACATTTTCAGTGTCTCAAGCAACAACCATGGACCGTCACATAGGCAAATTCCAAATTCCACCAGGATCACTCACTGTTTTCTTCGTCGGAGGCATTCTCGTGACGGTCCCAATTTACGACAGACTCATCGTTCCAATAGCAAGAAAAGTGTTCAAGAACCCGCAAGGCTTAACCCCTTTGCAAAGAATCGCCGTGGGTTTAGTTCTATCCATTATAGCTATGGTAGTGGCAGCATTGACTGAAATAAAGCGAATAAGGGCTGCGAGCTCGAATGGACTTAGCAACAACCCCACGGCTGAAATCCCATTAAGCGTCTTCTGGTTGGTGCCTCAATTTTTACTTGTAGGGGCTGGTGAAGCCTTTACATACATAGGGCAGCTTGATTTTTTCTTGAGGGAGTGTCCAAAAGGGATGAAAACGATGAGTACAGGTTTATTTCTGAGCACCCTTTCATTAGGGTTTTTCGTTAGTTCTTTGTTGGTTACTATCGTCGACAAGGTGACCGGACACAAGCATCCGTGGCTGCCGGACAATTTGAACCAAGGGAGACTCTATGATTTCTATTGGCTTTTGGCAATTTTGAGTTGTTTGAATTTGGTGATTTATCTGGTTTTTGCTAAATGGTATGTGTATAAGGACAAGAGACTTGCTGATGAAGGGATTGAGTTGGAAGAATCAGAAGCTACCTTCCACTAAAAGGAAGTGATTAAGACTTTATGTTTGTAACTTTGTATAATCAGTTGCCAAGTCCTTTGAACTTTCAATAAGTTTGTATCTCCGCTTCTCTTTTGCATGTACGAAAAAGAATGGTAAAGGATTAGCAAAGAAGATTTTTTTTTTTTTTAATTTCGAAAATGATTGATTATGCTTCAACTTAACAATAATATGTCCAGCGTCAAAACCCAATTAATCATTCTGGCAAGGCTGCCAAATCACCAAAAATATTTAGTTCATAAAATCATATGATCAAATCTTAATCCAACTCTTCTTGGTAAGGCATTAACCATTATTCTTAGTGAGGGTTAAGGAATGATAGGTTTTGATATGTGGAGATTGATTGTCTTATTGAAATAAGTCAGATCAATAAAAGTTAACTCAGTCGATTCTAATAATTAATTTGATTTTAATTTGACCGGTTATAACGGATCGATTTTTAAATTTTTAACATATAGGCCTTTGGTAAACAGTGGTTTAGGCAAAAATTAGAGGTTTAAAGTATAATTAAAAATTTGACTAATCAAATCCGTTAATATTGATGTTTGGTAAATAGCGGATTGAAAGAGCGGATTGGGGTGAAAAAACTAATTTTAAAAAAGCTCATAATATAAGCTTTTTGAGATTAGAGGTTTGATATTAGAGTTGTAATGACTCTTTTACCCTTAACAATTACCAAAAATCTCCAAATAACTTAAATTAAATAATAACATTTTTCAATATAAATAATAACATATTAAATATTCGACTTATTTGTTGTTACTACTAATTTATATGGTGATATTTGTAAGTTAATTCTATTTTTTATTATCACATATTTATATGTGCATATAATTTTTTTAATAATTATATAAATAATAAATTAATATATAAATCTTTCAAATATGTTTAGGAAATTTATATTAAAAATAATTTTTATCTAATTAATATTTATTAGATACAAAATATTCATAACTGATAAGTTATTCAAGCAAGTATTGAATATAATCATGTCCTTATATGTCATTTTATTTGTTTAAATAATCAAACAACTATCAGTTAATTTTACCAAACACTTTTATACAATAAGCTAATACAATCCGCTAGTCAAACCAGCTAATGCAATCAGCTATCAGCTAATGTAATCTGCTATCAGTTATCCGCTAATTGTCAAACATGGCCTATGTATATACTCGAATTTGACTATTTTTTACATGTAAATAGTGATCAAACTCAAGCATATTTGATATAAATTAAAGTAAAGATTATCCCAATGTAAAGGTAGCTCCTAAACCACATTAAAATATCTCTTCAGCTTCAATTCATATGTTTGAAAATATATTTGATATTTTTTTTAATTTAACACCTATACTTTGTACGATTTTCTCATTTCTTCAGTTATTCTTTCGTTTTAAGTTAATTTTGACCAATTTTAAATTAAATGCTCAACTACCACTATATAATATTATTAATATCTATGTAACTTCAATTCACATTTCAACAAATTTTTTTTAACAATTTACTCTCATAACTTTACATTTTTTCCCATTTGATCCTTCAACTACATATTTTTTTTGTAATTTCTTTCTTCTCATCAATTCCCTGATTCCTTTATACTCCTATCAATATTTTATCCTCAAAATTTCATTCTTTAAAAATAACATTATAAATATATTTTAGAACTTCAGATGCTATTTTTATTAAATAACATTACAAATGTTACTCACATGTGAAAATGAACATGAATATATATACATATCTTATATGATTAGAAAAAATCGTTTAGATTAGAATCAATATGTACTATAACATTATAACTAATTACAATTAAATTTGTATAGAAACTCGAAAACTCGACTCTAATTTCATAAAATCGGCTCGAATCGAAAAAAATTTAAATAAAATTTGATTCATAAAATATGATTCATCAGCTCCAATAACTCGAAATTTTTTGACTCGACTCCAAAAATAAAAACATTGTACCTAAACATTGTTAATTTTATTAATTAACCCATCAAGTTAATTAGGATTCTAGCTCAAGGGGGAGTATACTTTTTTCGATGATTATTTTATTTGAACGACGACTCCGCAAGGATTTATCATTTCACCCTTAGTTGAGTTTAGTAAGTTCGAACCTTTGAGACGATATTGTTAGGAGGGACAGTCACGCACTCGAATATACACCGTAAGATAGGCATGCATATTACCAAAAGAAAAAAAGATGTGCCCGCCAGACGCACCCTCAGACAAGGATTTAGCCTTTTTGACTTAAAATCAATTCAAAACATATAGATCAAATTTAATATGGATAACACTAGTTGTATCCTAGACATGCCGCACCACAAACCTACCCACTACTATTATAAGCTTATCCACACCACAAGACTGCAAGATTCTTTTGTTTATAATATAATGAAATCATTGCAAACAGCGAGGTTGGGAACATGTCTGTGAACGACCATAGCAAGGAGTGACCTTTCGTTCATATGAGAAGTGACAAACTTTGCATATTCTTTTGTCTGAGAATCAAAGTTAATTAAAGATTGTTGAAACTTTCATTTATTATTTTAGTGATGAAGATTGCGGTATTGTCTACCAATACCATGATTCTCTCAATTGGCACAAAAGTCCATGGCTCAAATGCTCAAATTATGGTTTTCATCTCTTCATTATGCTCGAAACTAGATTTTATTCCCAATAGTTTAATTTAATTTACTTTAGTCCCTCTACTTTTTAAATATCTTTAGTTAGTCCAAATAATTAACGATGTTAACTATTTCAGTCAAAGTGCTGACAAAATTCCCATGTAAGTAATGCTTCCTACATGCCAAATACATGATGAGTTGGAAGTGGTACTTTTAAGAAATATCCACTTCAACATTTTAAACAAAACAGTGAATTGTATTAGTTTATTTGACATCGTAAAAGTAGAAGAGTCAAACAAAAATATAGGGACTAATTGTCGAATTTAAAGATAGTAGAAGGATCAAAAACATGATTTGACCTATCTTAAATCTCTTTGCAAGCAAGCAATCACGTGGAACTCCTTTGCTTGACATTATCTGTTTCTTTTTCAGCCAGTTTGGCTCCCACCTGCTGCCGAAGTTCGCCCACGTGCAGGTGGCGGCGGTTTCTAGTGGCGTGAATTCACCGACAAGCTCTGGACAGAGACGAAACTACATGGGGTGGGAAGGAGCAATCGCCCCCACCCGAAAATTTTTTATTTACTTTTGTTCTCTTATTTAATTTTTTTTAAAAATGAATTTATTTATAAATTTGACCCATTTTTAAACATTTATAGTTTACCCCAACCCTAAATTCTAGCTCCATCCTAACTCTAGATCTCTATTTCTAGTGCCGGTAAAGCTGTTGGTGGTGCTAAAACTCGACGGTAAGCGACGAAATGTTGATTTCTTCAAGGGCCAAGCTTCACTCCGGTAGACGAGGGCCTCGGCGACGATGAAACCACCCACAGCTTGCTCGTCTCTTCGAGCCATTGCGGCCTAAGCGACAACGAACGAAACTGGCTAGCTTTCTCTCTTTTTCTTCGTCTCTAAAATATCCCCCTCTCTCCTCTATTATTTCAAACTTCCCCCCTACTCTGCCAACACGTGAATTCAGATATTAATGCCTTTCAAGGCAAAATGGTCAAACCACATGATTAACCACTTAACTTTTCAAAGATTCATGTTTCAACACTAAACTTTTACCCGCCTACAAAATGATCACTAAATCTTCTTAAATTAACTTTCCAACTTAAAGTTCTTTAAATTGAATCAATAGATTAAAAAAAACCCACAACACAGATCTGAGACCCGATCAACTCGAAAATTGAGTCGTTACATGTGTAAGCGTTCTTCAAATAGCTATCACGTCCATGTCTATGTCCAATGCCTCAATCGCGATCATAAATGCTAATGTGGCCATAAAAAGACAAGATAGTAACTTAGAATAATTCTAAAAAAATCAAGATATTGGTCAAATCACATGCTTAACCACTTAACTTTTCAAAGATTCATGTTTCAACACCAAACTTTTACCCGCCTACAAAATGATCACTAAATCTTCTTAAATTAACTTTCCAACTTAAAGATCTTTAAATTGAATCATTAGATTAAAAAAAACCCACAACTCGGATTTGAGACCCGATTAATCAACTTGAAAATTGAGTCGTTACAGGTGTAAGCGTTCTTCAAATAGCTATTATGTCCATGTCTATGTCCAATGTCTCAATTGTGACCATAAATGCTAACGTGACCATAGAAAGACAAGATGGTAACTTAGAATAATTCTAAAAAAAAAATCAAGATATTTGGTCAAATCACATGCGTAACCACTTAACTTTTCAAAGATTCATGTTTCAACACCAAACTTTTACCCGCCTACAAAATGATCAGTAACTCTTCTTAAATTAACTTTCCAACTTAAAGATCTTTAAATTGAATCATTAGATTAAAAAAACCCACAACTCGGATTTGAGACCCGATTAATCAACTCGAAAATTGAGTAGTTACAAGTATAAGCGTTCTTCAAATAGCTATTGTGTCCATGTCTATGTCCAATGTCTCAATTGTGACCATAAATGCTAACGTGACCATAGAAAGACAAGATGGTAACTTAGAATAATTCTAAAAAAAAATCAAGATATTTGGTCAAATCACATGCGTAACCACTTAACTTTTCAAAGATTCATGTTTCAACACCAAACTTTTACCCGCCTACAAAATGATCACTAACTCTTCTTAAATTAACTTTCCAACTTAAAGTTCTTTATATTGAGTCATTAAATTAAAAAAAAACCCACCACTCCAATCTAAGACCCGATTGATCAACTCGAAAATTGAGTCGTTACAGATATATGCGTTCTTCGTATAGCTATCATGTCCATGTTTATGTCCACTGCCTCAATCGCGACCATAAATACTAACGTGACCTTTATTTTTCGTTATATATTGTTACATTCACTTCATGGAATAGAGTTAAACCAATAGGACAAGACTCGTGGTTCTTTCCATTGACAATTCATTGTTTTTCTCAGCCATAAAAGGACAAGATATTACTTAGAATAATTCTAAAAAAATTAAAATATTGTGTCTACATAACAATATTATTTGCATAAAAATTGGAGTATGTTTTTATTAACATATTCTCATCAGTAATACTCTGACCACATAATTTCAACTGTGAAGTAATTTGAAACATTTTTTTAGTTATATTAACCAATTGAACAATGATTTATCAAGTTTGCATTCACTTCAGAGAATGAAACAAATTCAATAATGAAACAAACTTTGAATGAGAAATTGATCCAAATGTTGATGAGGAAAAACATGGAACCAATTGTTGATTCGTAAATGTGCAACGATGCACAACGTAGGTAATATGAATGTCCGGACCAGTGTAGCCCTCTGTGGGCTTGTGAATATTTTAACCCAAATATTTTTCTCAATTAGAGCATATATTTTCCAAATTATGTTTTGGAATTAAAAGGATAATCATTATAAGTTTCCTTTAATTCAGACAATAATTTTAGAAACTACTTTTTAAACGGTAATTAATTTTCAAATCATAAATGCTCAATTAGGTCAAAATTTCCAATAGTTCACTATGTGAACCCCTATAAATACCATGTAAACCTACGTGGTTTTACTAGGGATGGGCACGGTACCCGGACCCGACGGGTTTCGACCCGACCTGGCCCGATCGGGTAGGGTATTTTTATGAAAAAATCGGGTTCAGGTCGGGTCGGGTCGGGTTTTTGTGTAGGGTGAGGTCGGGTCGGGTTCGGGTTCGGGTTTTAGGCTGAAAAAATCCGACCCGACCTGGGACTAATAGTGTAATTTTCCCCTAAATTTTTTAGGGATATTTGTAATAATACCCCTTTTTATATATTTTTTATAATTATGTCCTTAAAATTGATTTTTTATTTACAATTTAGTCCTTAAATTTATTATTTTTTACAATTAAGTATCTTAAAATTATTTTTTTACAATTTAGTCCCTAAAATTGATTTTTTATATAAGTCAGGTCGAGTCGGGTTTTTAAAAAATATGGTCGGGTCGGGTTCGAGTTTAGGGTTAATATTTTCGGGTTGGGTCGGGTTCGGGTTTAGGGTTAATATTTTCGGGTCAGGTTTGGGTGGGCCAAAAACCCGGCCCGACCAGACCCGACCCGTGCCCATCCCTAGGTTTTACACAACTTTAAAATCACAGAGAATTTTCTATTGTTTCACTTTGTGATTTTCAAAACTAGTTTTTGGTGATAGAAGAAGGCGATGTTATGGTTCACTGCTCACTGTAGATGTAATACTGCTGTGTTTATTTCGTTTTTGTATCTTGGGAGATAGACGTCCAACGTTTCTCAAGCACCATAGGAGCAAACAAATCTGTCTTAAGGAAAGTATAGTTTCACAAGCCTCAAGGATTTTTCTCATTCAAATTGGTGTTCAAATACAAGTAAACGGTTTCAATTTACTATTTTTTATGTTTCAAATATTATTGTATTTAAATTTATGATATGTCCTATTTGATTTTACTGTTTATTTTACCTCTTGGATTAATGACTTTTCTAATAATATCATAGAATAAATATAATTTATTATGCTTGCATTCACTTCAAGAGAATAAAATAAATTTAATACTCATGAAATAAACATCATGAAAAAAATTATGCGTGGGTTTATTTTACAGTAAACTTGATTAGTTTACAAAGTAATGCATACAAAAAATTATGCGTGAACAAAGTAACACAAAAAAAATTGAACAAATTAACTATTCAAAAATATATGAACAAATTATGCACAAATTAGTTTTATACTCCTTCTGTCTTATTAATTGTGTCACATATAAAACAAAATTTGTTCATTTATTTGCCGAATTATTAACCTTAGCCGCTTTTTTTCTCTCTCTAGCCGCTTTGGCTTTTTTAACCTAATCGCTTCATTTACGTTGTAAGGCCGGTGGTGGCACTAGCCTTAAAATTGGTTGTCGACCGCCGGTCACCCTCTTTTATTTTTTTGTGCTTCGTTCTTTTGATTTCAGTTTTTTCAATAATTCTGTCTTTATGACATGTTTTCCTCTACCTGTTGGTATGTATTTTCTACCTCTTGGCACGCTTTTCTGCCTATTGGTACGTTTTTTTGTTTTGTTTCAGGGGTGGATTGAACGTCGCCACGACTGATCAAGATGATGCTCTTTTGGTTATCTTGTTGATATCTCTCCTTTGGACCCTCGAACTGGATCTAGATGCAAGTTAGTCAATGCTCTTGTTCGCGATTGAGTTGTGGTAATAAACGTGTTGTCAACGTACCCCGATTCTGCAATATGCATTTTTAATGTTGTTGTTGATGTTTTTTACCTTCATCGTCGAGCTTTGGTGATGTTTTGTATCTATTTTGCTTCTAGTCTTTGAATTAAGTTTTTACCTTTTTCTTTGGTCCTGTTTATGATCTAGAGCCGTTAGTTTTCGTTTTAGAAATTGGTCTGAGTCAAGTTGTAAACTTTCATCTTGATTTTTTTCTTTATGAGTAAAACTGACGTACTCATTTTCAAAAAAAAATTGTCACATGTTGACTTTTCACAGGAAAAAAGTTGTATGGTGTAAAATAATTTAAATGACAAGTTTGCTCATAATAAGTTAATTTTTGTTTTTGTTGGAAAACTAAAAAAGATAGAAAAGTAAAATTGTGTTAAAAAGTTGGTTGGGTTTTTTAAAGTGAAATTAGGGTCTGTTTGTTTCACTGAAAATTGATTTCGGAAAATGAATTCTGAAAAATGAACTACAATTGTTGGAAAACTAATTGCAGAAATCATTTTCCGGTGTTTGGATGATGTTGTACAATTCATTTTACACTGTTTGGTAGAGTTTCCTGAAAATTTCATGAACAATCCACAAACAAGCATCGATAATGGTAAAAACAAGTTCCAACCAAAACATTGTTTAATGTTTTGGTTAGTGTTTAGGGTTTAGGGTTTAGGGTTTAGGATAGCATTTATGGTTTAGACCAATATTTAGTGTTTATGGTAACATTTTGGGATTAGTATTTACGGTATAGATTTAAGGTTAGATTAGTGTTTATAGTTTAGGGTTTAGGGTTTATGTTAGTGTTTAAGGTTTATGGTTTAGGTTGGTGGTTAGGGTTTAGGGTTTATGATTTAAGGTTTTATAGTAACATTTAGGGTTTATAGTTTAGTGATTAGGGTTTATGGTAGCATTTAGAGTCTATGATTAGTGTTTAGGGCTTATCATTTATGGTTTAGGGTTTATGTTAGTGTTTATGGTTTAGTGTTTATCTTTTAGTGTTTAGGTTATCATTTAGAGTTTAAGGTTTATGTTAGTGCTTAGTATTTAAGGTTTAGTATTTATGTTAGCATTTAGGGGTTTATTGTTTATTGTTTAGGGTTTATGTTAGTGTTTAAGATTTAACATTTAAAGTTTTGGGTTCATGGGTTAGTGTTTATTGTTTAGGGTTTATGTTATTATTTAAGGCTTAACATTTAAAGTTTAGGGTTTATGTTTAGGTTTTAAGGTTTATTGTTTATATTAGTATTTTAGGGTTTAAGGTTTATGCTTATGATATAGCATTTAGAGTTTTGTGTTTATGGATTATTGTTTATGGTTTAGGGTTATGTTAGTGTTTAGCATATATAATTTAGGGTTTAACACTTAGTGTTTAGGGGTTAGTATATATGTTTTAGGGTTTATGGTTTAAGTTAGGGTTTATGGTTTAAGTTCTCATTTAGGGTTTAAGGTTTATGTTAGTGTTTAGGGTTTAGGGTTTGTTGTTAGTATTTAGTGTTTATGTTAAAATTTAGAGTTTAGGGTTTGTGTTAGTGTTTAGTGTTTATGTTAATACTTAAGGCTTATGGGTTTGTGTTTAAGGTTAGGGGTTTTAATGTTTAGTGATTAACATTTATTGTTTAATGTTTTGGGTTTAGGGTTTAAGTTCTCATTTAGGGTTTAAGGTTTATGGTAGGGTTTGATGTTTAGGGTTTGTTGTTAGTGTTTATCCTAATATTTAAGGTTTAAGGTTTGTGTTAGTGTTTAGTGTTTATGTTAACATTTAAGGTTTAGTGTTTGTGTTTAGGGCTAGGATTTTTAATGTTTAGGGTTTAATATTTAATGTTTGGGGTTTGGGGATTGGGGTTTTGGGTTTAGGATTTAATGTTTAAGGTTTGAGGTTTAGAGTTTAGTTTTTATGTTAGTATTTAGGGTTTTGGTTTTTATGTTAGTATTTAGGGTTTAGGTTTTAAGGTTTATGGTTTAGGTTATTATTTGTAGAGAGAATGAGAGGAAGGAAAGCAACTTACCAAAAATTAATGGGTAAGTCATTTTACACTAAGGGTCTGTTTGTTTCACTGTAATTGGTTTTCCTGAAAATGATTTCATAACTTTCCACTGTTTGGTTCATGGAAAATGAAAAAGGCAAAGGAAAACCAACTACAGTCAATGAAAAACAGACCTTGTTTCAGTGTAAAATGACTTACCCATTGATTTTTGGTAAGTCGCTTTCCTTCCTCCCATTCTCTCTACAAATACTAACCTAAACCATGAACCCTAAAACCTAGACCCTAAACCCTAAATACTAACATAATAAGTAAACAATATACCTTAAACTTTAAATCCTAAACCACAAACCCTAAACATTAACCCATGAACATTAAAATCCCTAACCCTAAACATGAACCCATAAACCTTAAATGTTAACATAAACACTAACACAAGCCCTAAACCCTAAATATTAACATTAACACTAACAACAAACCCTAAAAATAAAACACTAACATAAACTTTAAACCCTAAATGAGCACTTAACCCATAAACCATAAATCTTAAATCATAAACTTTAAACCCCAAACCCCAAACACTAAGCAATAAATGTTAAACCCTAAACATTAAAAACCCTAACCCTAAATACAAACCACTAAACCTTAAAGGTTAACGTGAACACTAAACACTAATACAGACATTGAACCCTAAATATTAACATAAACATTAAACACTAACAACAAACCCTAAACATTAAACACTAACATAAATCTTAAACCCTAAATGAGAGCTTAAACCCTAAACCATAACTTAAACACAAAACACTAAATATTAAACGCTAACCCTAAACCATATATAATAAACCCTAAAACTAACATAACCCTAAACTATAAACATAAAACCCTAAATGATATATCATAAACATAAACCATAAACCTTAAACCCTAAATGTTAAACCATGAATAATAACATAACCCTAAACCATAAACACTAATCCATAAAAAACCCTAAATAATATATTGTAAACATAAACCCTAAACCATAAAACAAAACCCTAAACCCTAAAGGTTAAACCATAAACACTAAATGCTAACATAAATACTAACATAAACCTTAAACCCTAAATGTTATACCATATATATTAAACCCTAAACACTAATATAAACCCTTACCCTAAACACTAACCCATAAAACTTAAATGCTAACATAAACACTAAACCATAAACAATAAACACTAACATAAACCATAATCCCTAAATATTAATATAAACACTAAACCCTAAAACCTAAACCTTAACATAAACTCTAAACCCTAAATGTTAAACCTTAAACATTAACATAAACCCTAAACAATAAACAATAACCCATAAACCCTAAATGCTAACATAAACACTAAACCTTAAACACTAAGTACTAACATAAACCTTAAACCCTAAATGATAACCTAAACCATAAACACTAACCTAAACCCTAAACCTTAAATGATAAACCCTAAACACTAACCACAAACCATAGACCCTAAATTCTACCATAAACCATAATCACTAAACCCTAAATGTTACCATAAACCCCTAAATCTTAAACCTTAAACACTAACATAAACCCTAAACCCTAAACCATAAACACTACTCTAAATCCTAAATCTTAAACCTTAAATACTAATCCCTAAATGCTACTATAAACACTAAATAATGATCTAAACCATAAACCATAAATGATATCCTAAACCCTAAACCTTAAATGCTAACCTAAACCTTAAACTATGTTTTGGTTGGAACTTATTTTTACCATTATCGATGCTTGTTTGTGGATTGTTCATGAAATTTTCAGGAAACTCTACCAAACAGTGTAAATTGAATTGTACAACATCATCCAAACACCGGAAAATGGTTTCTGCAATTAGTTTTCCAACAACTGTAGTTCATTTTCCAAAATTCATTTTTCGGAAACAGTTTTTAGTGAAACAAACAGACCCTAAAGCAAGGTCTGTTTTCCATTGACTGTAGTTAGTTTTCTTTTGACTTTTTCATTTTCCACGAACCAAACAGCAGAAAGTTATGAAAACGTTTTCAGGAAAACCAATTACAGTGAAACAAACAAACCCTTAGACTGTAACAATTTTAAAATAGAAAAGTGACACACTTAGTAGGATGGAGGGAGTAATAAACTTGGTTAGTTGCGTAGAACAAGTTTATTATTAATTGCGTCGAACAAGGAACGTAAAGAGATGAATTGTACCAAATGCTTATGCATGGATTTTAAACGATCAAACCAAGATTTATAATGTTTATATTAGACTATCGTCTTTAGAGAAATTTGATTTATTAAAAAAAAAATTCTAAATTTGTTCGTGCTGATAATGTGTTGTGAATGAAGTAAAAAATAGGGTAAACTACATAAATGACCACCATACTATTGGTAAAGTCGCGATTTGACCACCTTACTTTTTTCTAAGCAATTAAACCACCAAATTATTTAATTGGTTGCAATGTGACCACCGGCCGTTAAAAACTAACGGGAGGAGTGACGTGGCAGTTAATAAAATTGGTATAATTATACATTTGGTCCCCTCTATTTGTACATTTTATCAATTTAGTCTTAATTTTAATAAATAAAATAATTTTATTATTTAATTAGGTTATGACACGTATCGTCGTATTATTGGAGGACTTTATTTATATATTTTTAATTTAATAATTTTTATTTTGCTCCTCCAATCAAGTGGTGACACGTGTCACCAGATTGAAGGAGCAAAACTAAATAAAGAAACACCTTACTTCCAAATTCCAATAGGGTTCGAACCCAAGTCTACTTGGTTAAAAGTGAGCATAGCTACCACTAGGCCAAAGCTATCCTTGTGATGTATTGTTCAAAATCTAATATATATCTTAGTTTGTTACTCATGCCAGGAAAAAAAACAAGAAACATATTATCTTTAGTGGGATTCGAACTCGAGTTTCTTGGGTTAAAAGTGAGCATGCCTACCACCTTTTTCTTCTGATGCGATCTACTAGGTAGTCAGCTGGACTCAAACAAAAAAGCCATGACGATCCAGGTAAACTGATATATATATATATATATATATATATATATATATATATATACATGTATATGTTTATCCTTGAATCCCTGTAAGCGAGAAGCAAGTTTCAAAGACGTTTGATGGTTGCAGTGCAGACATTCATATGCACCACATCAGAGGTGAAGTGCAGAGAACATGCCGAAGCTAAGCACCCAAAATCTGACATCTATACTTGTTTCCCCAACCTCAAGAAATGAATAATATTATCCATTAAGGGGAGAAAAAAAATAGAACTTGCAGGTTGGACTTGAAGTTCCGTTTCTTGTAATTTTTTTACTGTCAAAAGTTATTATCTGAATATAATAATTTAAAAATTATTATCTGAATATAATAATTTAAAAATTATTATCTGAATTGTATACAGCTATTTAGCTGTTTTTCATGTGTAATGAAAGCTATGATCTGGATGTCCATTGCTATGCTCGCTTCCATGCTCGATAACAGCTCTCGTCCTATGTGTATTGCTGATTTTGTTTGTCCAAAACAAGCATTCAGATATCCTGGAAAACCAAAAGCAAATGATGATGGTAGACTTTGATCTTGCAATAATACGTGGGAAAGAGAGAAATGTAATTATGATGAAGTTGAAATCTGGAGCTTGACAACACAGGATACACCAGATTGTCGGGAAAAACAGCATAAAAAAAGACTGCAGTCACCATAAAATTTATTAAACAAGGAAGATGAAGATTACACATTATATAATTTATAGTAAAACCATGATTGGAGGAGCCAAACAGATCTCTTAAAAAATAACATTAGCAAGGAAACCCACATTTTAAAATATGTTGGAATAGATGTTATTTCTAGCCTTATGAAGCGAACACTTCATATAGGTAATAATGGTATGTCTGCAACAAACAGATGCTAATTAAAATGCTAATATGTTTCATGTTTTGCAACTGAAAGTAGAACTGCAGTTGTTGCAATAACTGTGCTTCTTATTCTTGCAACAGTGGCTTCTCTACAACTTGATAAACCTCGTATAAAGGATAATGAAATTGCCGGTGGTAATAAAAACCACTAAGAATAAGAAGCACGGTTATATGTTTTTTTGTTTTTTTTTTTGGCATGAGTAACAAACTAAGATATATATTAGATTTTTAACAATACATTACAAATATAGGTTTGGCCTAGTGGTAGTTGTGCTCACTTTTAACTTGGTAAACTTGGGTTCAAACCCTACTGGAAGCAAATTTCTTCTTTATTTAGTTTTGCTCCTCCAATCAGGTGGTAACCTAATTAAATAATAAAATTATTTTATTTATTAAAATTATGACCAAATTGATAAAATGTACAAATAGAGGGGACCAAATGTGTAATTATACCAATTTTATTAACTGCCACGTCACTCCTGCCATTAGTTTTTAACGGCTGGTGGTCACATTGCAACCAATTAAATAATTTGGTGGTTTAATTGCTTAGAAAAAAAGTAAGGTGGTCAAATCGCGACTTTACCAATAGTATGGTGGTCATTTATGTAGTTTACCCTAAAAAATAATAAGAACAAGAGAAACAATGAAAGAAACTTGTATTGTATTCTCAAATTGAATTGTCTATAATGTCGTCTCCAAATCCTCTATTTATCGCATAAGAAGTATATATCATATAATTCTAAT
Source organism: Hibiscus tridactylites (assembly GCA_958450335.1). NCBI lineage: Eukaryota > Viridiplantae > Streptophyta > Magnoliopsida > Malvales > Malvaceae > Hibiscus > Hibiscus tridactylites. The sequence goes on from OY288281.1 coordinate 78,756,632, forward strand.
TTAATGAAAGATTTAAATTTTCAATAATAAAGTAAATCAAACTCGTTGATAGAAGTCTTATCATGATAGACATTTACAAACATTCATAACAAAAAGGACTTTCGGTACTCAAAATTTAAAAAAAAAAATATTATAATCCTCTACATTTTTTTTATATGTTTTCTAACTCAAACTTTATTTTTTTAATAATTTAAACCAACAAAAAAAATATAACAAATATGTTACACTAACATCAATAAACATTTTACCAGCACTAGCAATAGTTTTTTGCCCTTCTATGTAAAAAAACAAAAAATGCAAGAAAATATTTAAAAACGTAAAAATATATATTTAATTATAAAACATATAAAAATTATAAATTATAAAAAAAACATTTACATATTATTCAAAACCTATGCTTAGCCATAGTTTTTTGCCCTCCTAGTAAACGCACGTCGGAAAAAAGGCTTAATAGAAAATTGATTTAAAAATAAATAAAGTAGTTTCCATTATATTATTGGAACATGGACAAGTATAATACAATGATAGGGTCTACAGCAGCGGGAAAAAAATCCTATGCTTAGCCGATGCCTGGAATGCGCCCTTTTTCTTTTCTTTCTCTCGTTCATTAATTTCTTGGATGAAAACACAGATAACTAGGAAATGAAAATTTGAGCTGGATCGGCTCATTCTGTTGAAGGAGCTATGGAATAAATGAACAACTATGGAGACATAAATAATGTTACGTATGACTTTACACATCTGCCCACTAAAATATCAGACCTTGTTTCTTTCAACTTCAATGTCTCCTGCCTCCTGGAACCGCCATGCCATCTCATTTTTCCAATCTTCACATGCTCCATTCTATACACCATCAACAAATTAATGCACGACCCGAAATGATAAACCACAGAATTCCATCACAAACATGGTAGCTCAGATTACCACCCAATGTTGTCAAGGGCAGATGGAGCTCCGACCCTCCAGCGCAAAAGACGCTCGCCCCCGTTAAGTACCCTTGACAACATTGGGTGGTAATTTACAAGGAATTGCAGTAACTTACCTAAAATTGAAGTCAGGATCATTCAGTGGTGTCAACAAATTCTTCATTGAATTCACCAAATATATTTGGACATCCATCCCATTTTCCTTGTTCCCTTGCTTCCCAATAACCACCCGCATAGCGGAAGGACCCATTTTCCCCATCTCTATGGAACCATCTAGGCTTCCACCCATTTTCTTCTAGTTTTCTTGACTGCAAAACATCAGCAGTAAAAATCAACTCCCTACATATCCATTGCACTAATTAATACTTTCAACTATGGGGTATGATATCTTCAATTTTTCCCATCCTTTTTCATATGCTATATACCACACTCATGTTTAAATACGAGTATGATACATGCATCTTATACGGATTGCATTAGCTAAAATTTGACTGCGATACGGAACTAATATTTACCAATTTATTATTTATCCCAAAATTTGTTATTTACTTAAAAGATTTTTTTCCTTTTAAAACATCTGTGCATCAGATTGAAATCATTCAATTATTTGAATGAAATTGAAAATATTAGCAAGATGTAGAAGCCCCCAAGATGCAAAACCAAACCACATAAAGAGGTTTTTCTGGACCAGCAATGCATGAGCATAGGTACATGAAAATGGAGATGTAAACATACCATTCTCTGCCTCCTTTCCAACCGTTGTTTCTCAGCATTTGCTCTATCATATTCTCCGTTCTCCAGATGACGTTGGTCTGGTCTAATCCTAGAATCCGTGGGTGGGAGCTTCTCCTTAATCCGTGATCAAATACCCGGGATCAGACAACGCTATAGAAAACAATTAGATATGCATAAGAGGAACATGAAAATTCTTTTGAGAAAGTGATGCAATACATCATCTCTACCTGCAATCCTGGAGTTAGCTCATTTAGCGTTATTGCAAATGATGTTAAGTTGTAGCGAGTCAGGTTAGGAGGTGGCTTGTTCCTCTTCCATAGCAAGGAAGCATTTGATGGATTGCAGTCCTTCGGCTTGCCACTCCCATCACCACTGATATAATACATGCTGTCATCCCATTTGCCAATTAATGTTGCAACCTTTTTACCCAAAAGGTCTTCAACAAAACCATGAACCTAACAAATGAAAGACAGGACAAACAATTACTACTGAAAATAGCACCCTCTAAGAAAAAAGAAAAAAGTAAATAAGGATATTAAGCAAAAAAGCATGAGCAATCGACTTTGCAGATTGGGAGAACAATAACTAAAATGAGCTACTAGAATAAAACTTAAGAAACAATTAGATTGCCAACTAACTTGGTGAGGGGTCCGATCAAGAATAGTCTGCTCTTTGAATTTGAGTTTGCATGAATATTGACGATTCCCAAGAATGTGCATCAATCCATGGTGATCACAATACAATGTACCGAAGATAAGATTATAAATAGTAGTTGTAACCTGCATAGAATGAAATTAAATTAATTTATGCCATGCTAATACAAATGAAAGCTATAGAGACACCTAACAGCCCATCCATTAAATATACACAGCCCAACCGTGCATAACTTGCTCCACTGAAATATTAAAAATAACATTGACATCACTTTAAAATAATATTGACACCCCGTTTTAAAAGAATATTACGCATTATTTTTTAATTTTTGATACCGTAATCTAATTTTTTTGGCTCCGCCCCTACCTTGCTCCACTGAAATATTTCACCATCATCAAACTCTAGTGTCAAAACTCCAACAGGGTCAAGCTGAATTGACCGCCCCCAAAACTTTGTGCGGAGGTTACTGTCACCCCAGAATTTCCAACCTTTACCTTCACAATGACAGGCAATAAGGGTTGGGTGGTGACTAACCTGTTTCAACATGAAAAGTTAGTCATTTATGCTATGGAACTTTATTACAAATATTTGAAGATCTGCTTCAAAGATAAACAGAAGCAACTACTCAGGAAGGTAAGTACTGCAAGAGCCTAGACATATAGTATAATTCACATGTACTTCCTAAGTTCTGGAAGAACACTTGTAATGTTTCTATTCACTGTTTTGGGAACCTCAAATTAATAATTGTTCAAACCTGAAACATTACTTCCTGAAACTATCGAAGATGACGGTGCTTTCCCCTTTCTTCCTTTTTTACTTAAAATATCCTTTGTTTTGTAGTTCAAAAGCATTTCAAGATTTGTCATTTACTTCTCAAGGCTGTGTTATTTCATTTATAAGTTATGCAAAAGTGAAGCAATGAGTTGTAAATCCTAACTGCTGAGATTTGAGAAGTCAAAAACCTTAATTTAATAAAGAAAAAAAGAAGTTAGCCAATTTGTCCATCTAAGTTCATTATAAAGGTTGCACCTTTGTAATATGGAATCGACTGTATTGTGATCTTGAAGACTGACCTTCTCAGAGAAGAAACGAACTCCTTTGTCAGGAAAGTCTGCCTCATAAGTTTCTCCGAGCAAAGGATTGAAGGGCTTACAATGTCGTCCTTCAGAAGAAGCATATCCAGAAACAGCAAATGCTGCAACATGAAGAATACGCTGGAGACTGTTCCCCTGAAAATATAACAGGAACATCCAAACAGAGCTTACAATCAGATTGCAGAGACATAAAAGCGAGAGCAACATCTGTTGTTCTCGGAACCTTAGTAAGCATTGCTACAAAATAAAATTTTCAGTGAGAAAATATGTTGATATTTCTATAATAATCACAAAGCACACAAAACCCAAGGGGTACACTCAGAAATTGAACTTACATCTCCCTCAGAAATTGAACTTATTCCATGATATTTATACAAGGTGACAATGTGTGTTTAGACAGAATTTAAAAAGAAAAAAACTTATTCCAATCATAAATGATTCAATCATTAGCTCCAAATATTATGTCCTGACCAGAAAAATACACATGCATAAGGTGCAAAATCGTATACTTCTACATACCAAAGGAACAGCTCCAAAGTCAACCGAACATATGGCAAAAGACAGAATGATCAGCCTTTTCATACTGAGTTAACTTAGTTAAACATTTCAGTACTAGGTAATCATTTTCCTAACACAATACCATCAAACAAGAGAGTTAAGATCAATTGTCTAGAGAGTGGCAAGTGGACATCCTGCCATGTCTTCAATGGCATTTTGACCAATTTTCAGTGTCACTCTAGACAATATCAGTTAAGAGCAAACATCAATTTCTAAAATTCTAAAAGTCCATCGTGCTGAAAATTGTCTGAATTATGAAAAGATGATATAAATTCAGTATACCCTGAGAAAAACAGTGGATATTTCAAGACACGGGGAATATTGAAGATGAAATGTACGAATAACATACTTCTTTTCCAAACTCATATGCTCGGTCTAAAAGATAAGAATATTCTAGGTCCTCAAAACATTTCTGAAGCGATGATATTGGTTCATTAAAGTAAACAGGGAGACAAACTCGTGTGAGATCCTTTCCCACATTGTCTTTGATCATAGACCAAAGGCTAACCCCTTTCTCTTTCTCAACTGGATCAGGAAGCTTTTTACGCCTTTCAATTTTAGGATATCTCGAATAAAAATCTTCTTTATCAGCATGCATCCTGTCCACGTTAACTAATTGATTTTCATTTTCTTTCTGATCAGCTGCATGATCAGCTGCGCCTCTTATGGATCCATAGCTGACAGTGGGTTCAGTAAAATACTCTTTTGTGTCATAGTAGGAGGTTTCATCTTCATCAGACACATCCTCAAGCTCTTGTTTCTCAATATCACCAGAAAATTCAGTTGTGCTGCCTTCTGAAAACCCAAACAAGATGTCAGACTATAAGAGAGCATGGCAAGAAAATATTAAAAGGAAACAGATCTTAATACTAAGATAATTACTAAATGCAACTAATGATGTTAAGGTGCATGGCGACTCAGCATCAAACAGCAAAACCGCTACACACTCTTTCAGGTGAGACACATTCAATAAGGCACACATTTGCTGCATTGAAGCACAATTTTTTGAACGTGGTAGGTGCAAAAAAGCAAGTCTGACTGAAGTTCTCTTTAAGACAAATTTCATTGATAGTACTTTCAATAGTAAAGAAAAAGACAATATCAAATCCTCTACTTCTCAATATATGAGTATTCAGAAACATGGAATTATAAGGAAATCCAGCATATTAGCCAACGGAAGGAAAATGGAAATTCTGCATGTTTTGTATGATAAGTTCGATCAATCTTTAGAATTTATCTAAAATGCATATCTTGATGATATATATATATATATATATATAGAGAGAGAGAGAGAGAGAGACATAGAGCATCATATTTTATAAAGACAGACACACACATACACATAAAAAATACACATATAGCATCTTATTTTACTGAGGCAGGTTTTTTGTGCCGTACACCTTAGACAAATGTAACAGTTCCACACATGGAGTGTTCCTGGTGCCCTTTACAAAATTAATAGCAACACTTCTAAACTTAGCATTTAAGTTAAATATAATGAGAATGGTGAGGTTGATGATGATGATGAATAAGGAAACTGCCATTGAAACATAAGGATAATCAGAAGGTATTTGTTACTCAAGAATGACATTAGACTATCCATGATGTACTACCAAGAATATGACTATAGGTATATACAAAACAACTTAAGATTACCTTCCTTGACAAACAGGATTTAAACGTGTCAGACATTCGTGCATGCAGCCAAAGTTATGAAATATACTGTAGATGAGTATGTACCACTATATTTTCCACGCCCTATATCAGAATATCCATGCTTTGACAACTGATAATCTCCATCATGAATTCCGAATGTTTCAGTTTCGATATTAGCTGCCTGCAGATACCAAACAAAAAGATAAAGAAAGAAAAGAATGATCAGTTCACCATTAATATTAAACGATAAAGCTTAACACAATTATGGATACAGTGAATCACAAAGAAATGACAGAATAATGCAATTTCATAAATGAATCAGCAATTAAGATGATGAGATACCCAAAAGGCTAAAACCAATAAAAAATAAAACAACATTTTAAGAGATGAGATAATAAAAAACACTCCTAGAACCTCCCCCCCCCCCCCCCCCCCCCTTCGTTGACCAACTTGAGCTTCCGTTAATAGTTAGGATTTAAGGGAAGTTCCTACTATACTATCTAGTTGGAGGAAGATAAAAATAATTGTTATTATTAGTGATTTCAGCTTACCTCCAGCTGCCTTAATGTGTCAAGCAAAATCGATTTTTCTTCACATAGAACTTTAAGTTGTCCTTGTATATTCGAGAACTCCGAGAGCATAATCTGCTCACAATCCTTCACAAGGTTATCACCGATCCCCTCCTCAAGCAACCGTTTCTTGAGCCTATCAGTTGATATTGACAAATCACGGGGGACAAGAGGAATATTATCATTTAACGGTCTCGGCAGAAAGAGGCTCCTGGTTGATACCAAAGCTTGTATCCAAGCAACCCGATCGCTCTTAGAATCGGTTCTCAAATGAAGGGTCTTCGTTGCAGTGAAAATGTAAAACCGTCTGTCATCAGACTTGCTCTCCCGGAATGAGGAGATCTGCTACAAGAATTCAATTAACAGCCCCATGAGTCACGCAAGAGTCCTATTTCAGAGGTATGACCACATTGATCACCATGAACATATATGCTTTCAAATATAAATTTGCAAAATAAATGCACGAGTCAAAATGTCTAAAAATCCATACAAGAACTAGAAAAGCATAAAAAGTGCAATCAATTCAAGATAATACAAGAACTAGAAATTTGTTTTTGCAACAAACAAACAAAATCTTAGCTGCGGGAAACAAAAACCCAAAACTCATCACTAAGCCTATCCTACCTTTTGAGGATTACAACTGTCTAGGGATAAAACAAAGACGAAGAATCGCAATTTGGATCTATTCGACCATAGGGAAATATACTTAAACCAACTCCAAAATAATTTTTATTATTATATTGTCCCTTGAGTTTTCCCGTTCCAAAACATAAAACGTGCAATCAATTCAAGATAATACAAGAACTAGAAATTCGTTTTTGCAACAAACAAACAAAATCTTAGCCGCGGGAAACAAAAACCCAAAACTCATCACCTAAGCCTATCCTACCTTTTGAGGATTACAACTGTCTAGGGATAAAACAAAGACGAAGAATCGCAATTTGGATCTATTCGACCATAGGGAAATATACTTAAACCAACTCCAAAATATTTTTATTATTATATTGTCCCTTGAGTTTTCCCGTTCCAAAACAGTGTTCTTAACTAGCCAAGCCCCACCTAATAGTCTCAAGTCCCCCACGCTTTCTGTTTTCCCTTAATTCTCGTTTATTTCACTTAAAAAAGAAAAATCAAACCAATGCCTGAAAACTAGAGAATATAACCTTGTAAAATGTTAAAAATAAACAAGAAGTTACCCCTCTATTACGAGACAAAGATTGCAAAACTCATTTTCAAAAAAAAGAAAAAGAAAGCAAAACTCAAAAAATGACCGCAACCAGCAAGAGCCCAGTTCGACATTTCAGACTTCAGAGAGATACTCCACCCTCATCACTGTTTGAATTCTACAACACTGCTTCATTTATTTCCTTTAAAAGGAATAAAAACAGAAAGAAACCCTCTTCACTCTTCGGTCATCACCTTGAAAGAAAGAAAGAAACTTATAATTCTTGAGACGCAAAACTACAGCGGCTAGCTGCAAGCAAGGGGAAAGCACTAAGGTGAGGAGAAAAGAGAAATATGATAAAACGTGGGCAGTGAAATGAAAACCCAAAAGATGAGAAGGATCATATTTCAAGTTGTTGATGGCTTCGAAAACCACAATCAACTATCCAATACCGATTAAACGATGATGTGACCACAGCTTAACCTAGACCTAAATCATACCCTATCACAGCCTTCCAAGCCCACCTGCTGATGTGACCCACTCTACATAAACAACCAGTTAAAACTATAAAAATCTCTATTAAAAAATAATTCTTCTATTTTTATTTCCATCAGTTAAACATGAAAATGAAAACAAAATAGCGAGAGGGAGAGAGAGAGAAAAAGGTACACGCCTACGGCATAAATTTTCGAGAACCCTTCAAACAAAATTATACAGAACTACATGCCGAACAATGCAAGCAACCGACGGTTCTTGCTCTTCAATTTACCTTTCTTTTATTTTGTTTTTTGGTTATTATTTAGCTCAGGTATCAATGCCTGCTAATTTTATCTTTCAGATGTAAAACCAAAATTAGTATAAAATGACATAATTGCTAGATGGTAACGGATCAGTTCTAATCCCTGAATCAAAATATTTGCTATGTAGGGAACTCTTTCATTTTGTGAAATATATACCTTTAAATGAACAATGCCGACTGTTTTCTGGTGTTTCCGTTTACCGCTGCAACTGTCCATCCTCGAAAGCCGATTGCTGGAGACATCACCAATCAATCTGACCTCATCTGTGGGAGAGAGGAAGTTGAGACTCTCCGGCCGGCGAACCTTCGAGTAAGATATCACTCCATTTCGAAGCAAAAACCACCTAGATCTCCATCCTTTGCCGTAATTAGTCCACTTGTAAAGAATCCCAGCGACGGTGCCTTCGGATCCTACCGCCGTCAAACTTGACGTCGCATTGCCTATCTCAGATCCGGATAAATTTCCAGCCGGCATGCTCCTAGCTCGAGTCAATAAAACCTCCGGCGACTGGTCACCGACAGAGGGACTCTCCAACGATATACAACATAGCGGATGCATTTCCTTCACCCGCATTTTTCTCCGACCTCGTTCGCAAACAAAATCCCTCAAACTATATAAATATCCATTCAACTGTTCACAAAAATTGAATCGACAACCGCAACAATAAAGAAAGGAAAACAGCTATAACATCAAATCAAATCAAAATATGAGTTAATCGCTTGTATTTTTAAAAAAAATATGTAGCAAAATTTGATTTAGGGTTTAAAGAAGAGACATTTTGGTGGTGTGGAGGAAGGTGAGTTTATTTGAGAAGTGAGCTTTTGTTTTTAAAGCTCTGAAACTAAGAGATCCGTAAAGGAAAGAGGGCAAGATGACTAAAATAAGGAGCCTCTTTTATATTAACTATACCTTCAAACTATCGCAAACTGTAAAAATAATAATAAAAAATTTCTCCCGGTTCTTCACGGTCTTGCATGATCAATTTTGACCATCTTCATTTGTATATATGATTTTAGTAAATGAGTCTTACGATACATGTCACTCTATTATTAATAAATTTACAATTAAATTATCATATTTTAAAAGGTTGCAATCGAGTCATTCAAATAATCGATTGTATAAATCTCAAACGGACGTTAACTTTTTATTTACATTTTGGTCATTCAATTATGAGCAAAATTTTATATGTTGGTCACTAAATTTTCGGTTGTGAGTCAACCTATTTTAGTTTTTCTTTCTAATTTGTTAAGGTTGGTGCAAAATTTATTCTTCATGTCTTGGTGTTCTTTTGAAAAGAAAAGGTTCTTCGATGCTTTTATACTTCATGAATCTATAAAAAAAAATTAGAATAATATTTTTTTGCTTGAATTGTTGATTATCATTTGCTCGTTGCTTTTAAGTTGCAAAGTGGTTTTAGGTTTTGGTTGCATCATGTGGGCCAAATGGAAAATAGGAAAAGTCCTTTATATTTTCTCTGATTTAAGATTTTTTGGTCAAAGCTTTGGGCAAAATAAAAATTTCTTGTATTCTCACTAATTTTTTTGGCCATGTAAGTTTAAGGAGCTTGAAGGCCTTAGTACAAAAGAGTGCAATAGGCTAGCCGAGAGGCTTCTTAGATCGACAAACTAAAACAATGTTTAACATAGGATTCACGTGTCTGAGAAAAATTGAGTACATTTATTCGAGATGGACCTGTTTCCTGACATTGATCCCGCATGAACAAGAAACTATTGATGTTTTTTTGAACTTATTTCATATTTTATGTTATCTTGTACTTAGTACTTCATTTGATACATTTTATCTTTGTTTTGACCCAATTTTTTCCTAATTTGAAACCTTAATTTAATTGAAATACCTAAATTAAAAACCTAATATTTGGGAATTTTAAGTTAAAACCTAATTGAATTTTAGTGATTAAATTGGGAATTTTCAGAATTCCAGTGGCCAAATTGAAAAGGTAGCAAAGTTTGGTGTCGTTTCATGAACCCTAATAACTATGATGGCTTGTCTTGTAATTTACCCATTTTTGGGTGATTTAAATACATGTTTTTCATTCTTGAGACCCTTTTTCGTCGCTCACCTCATCTACATTTTCCATTTCTCTCTCGTGCGAACACAAGAAGATAAACCTACCGTCGTTACTCCGTTTATCGTCCGGCTAAGGGCCAAACGGCATCCGTTCGACGGTCCGACACCACCGTTCGACTCCCCGTGGCCGCGCGATCGAAACCCAGTCTCGGGTTTGCTCGCTCGTCGTCGTTCTTCGCCGGAAACGGTTTAAACCGTTCGGTATTTTACCAAGACATCACCTTCCTCCTTTGCTTTGGTTGTTACGTTCGATTTGGGTTGTAGGTGAGTGTTTGGGGCTTGCACGAGTTGTGTGTGTGTGTGTGGATTTCGGAAATTCGGCAAAATTTGGCGTGAGAGGTCATCGGCGGTGAGGAATCGGGGGGTGTTTGTGCCCTAATTTTTGAATTGGGGATTTTAGGTTGAACCGGTCTAAACTGATCTAGAAGGTTGAACCGAGTTAGACCGAACCGCAACAGAACCAAACCGGAACCCGTCGAACCAAATTGGATGACATCACCAATGACATGGCGTATGACGTAAGCGATGATGTCACCGTTGACTCGTTGACCGTTGACTGTTGATCGTTGACTTTTTCAGAAAAGACCTATTTTATGTTTTTCGACGTCCTGATTCCGATTCCGCTGCCCGTTTCCCCAAATTCAAACTCGAAAGACTGTTTTGACCTCTTTTATTCATTTATTCTTGTATTTAAAGACTTGAATATCGAAAAATTAATTGGAATTATTCGTATTTGCAGACAACATTGACTCGGATACTGAGATCCTTCCTCCTCCTCCACCTAGACGACCTCATGTTACTCAGACATTGGGATCCGCTCGTGAGTTTAATTATTAGTATATTCGATATTTATATTATCAGTGTCTTGGCTTAGTAGTAGTATCTTTGATGGTGTATTTAATTATTATAGGAGCTGACTTTGACCGTCCTAAAGATAGAGCTGAGTGTGGGAGACGTCACCGTCGACGTTGAATGTTAGCTACTTGAGGTGTGTTCTCTTCTGTGCTGTCTGTTTACAGTGCTCTGTATGTAAATGTGTTGATTTGCTGAAATGTATGCATGGTGTGGTCTGATGATGTATGATGATAATATTGTGTTGATATGTGATGTTTGACTTGTTCATCATTCTGTTTTGCTATGCAATATTAGTATATACATACGGATTCGGATTATTGTATATCGGATTATATGATTATGCATTTCTATTGATAAATAATGCATTCAGATTCAGAACTCGAATTTAATATCATCTCATTATGGTTGGGATTCTGTACGGGGAAGTTCAATAGCTTCATCTTTCGAGATGATGTCTACTTCGAATCAGTGGTTTTGCCCTACGGGCTGGATTCCATTTCGGATGGTGACAAGGTAGAGAATGGTTCTGGGGAACCTTACTCTTCGGATGGTGACGTAGTTGGGTGCATGTCATGCTGTGTTGCATATTCATTCATACTTATTTATATAATTGAATTGATTCTTGGTGGAAATTGAATTATGATAATGTCTGATTTGACTCTGTTGATATGATGATTCTGTTAGTTCTGTTTGCACTGTAGAGACACTGTTGAGTGGATCGAAAGATCGATATTTACCAAGAGGGGGGTGAATTGGAAATTTAAAGGATTGTAGTGGAAATTGGCAAATTAAAAATGATGAACAAGGAATTTAGAGTGGTTCAAGTTCCAAATGAACTCTACATCCACTACCTTAGTCTCACTAAGGATTTGCAACAATTTCACTAAATTGATCTTCCCCTTTTCTAGGACAAGGAGGCAACCCTTTACAATATCGGTTGATTTTTCTACCCAAAAATCAACCCAACCCTCACTCAATAGAACAAAGAAATTAGAAGGCTAATTAGGTATCTCTCAATACAAATGATAGCCCCAATACAAGCACTCAACCCAATTTTACAAAGTAAGAATGAAGAACACAAATTGGGATTTTACACAAGTTGGGATTTTTGCTCAAATGCTTGAATTTGATGTTTGGATGTTTGCTTTTGGATCAATAGTTGTTGTTGATGCTTTTGGATGTCTCTTTTATACCTCCTCATTGATTTCTAGCCGTTTGGGTGGTTGGGAACATAAATGGAGCCGTTGGAACCCTCTCTTGCCACCATAAATGCAGTCTGCACCAACCCGTTTCGGAACACAGGGAACCTGTTTCGGAACGGACTAAAATAGAAAGAGCCGTTGGGGTGCATTTAAGAGCCCGTTTCGAAACGCCTTAGGGTCGTTTCGGAACGATATTGCCAATGTCAAGGGTCGTTTCGAAACGGTCTTAGCCCGTTTCGAAACGCCTTAACGGTTTCAAAAAGTTAGTTAAAAAACTTATAACGGTCATATTTTCAAATTAATATTAAGCCATGTTTCGAAACGTCTTGGATCCGTTTCGAAACGAAAATGCTACTGTCAAGGGTCGTTTCGGAACGGGCTTGATCCGTTTCGAAACACCCTCTTAATATTTAAAAAATCAGCATTTATTTGACCGTTGTAGTCCTTTTTAAATCAAGTATGAAGAACAGTTTCGAAACGAGTGAATCCGTTTCGAAACGATTTAAAGTGTTTCGATACACGTTTTGGAACGATGGTCGACAGTGTTGAAAACGTTTCGAAACGCCTGAGGGCCGTTTCGGAACGGGTGCTTAAAATTCACTGTTTTGGCTTGAAACACTTAGAAAAATATTTGAAGGACTTGTTTTTAACTTTGGGCATAATATTAAAACTATATGAGGATATATTGAGGACTTAAAATTCGTTTTGACTTTTTCAAATTAGTCCTTAGGTTTTTAGTTATATCAAAATTAAAATGTTTGTTTCACAGACACACTGAGCGTTTTCGTTGACTCTCTCTTAGTTTCTATTTTCAGATACTCAGGTCTAGGTTACGATACTTGGAGGACCTCGTTTTCCAGCTTTATTTGTTTATTATTATCAGTATAATACTTGGCACACCACTTAGCCATGCTCTAGCACGATCACGTAAAGAATATGGAAACAATTTAAGCTTTAGCACATCCTCGTGCACTCCTTGCTGTCTGAATGAGTCACAAACTTCCAAGAAAGCACAGGTATGTTGTCTTGCATCTTCGTGAGGCATACCTTCAAACTAACCAATAGTGTTCAACATGTTGAACATATCAGGTTTAAGCTCAATTTGGGCTGCTTGAATTTCTAGAGCTACTACTCCGGGATAGAGATCGTCCAAAAGGTCGAGTTGCTTCTCCCTGGCCATTTGTCATAGCATCTACGTTACCTTGAGGTGATTGCAAGGGTCCTCTAGGTCGCCTTCTAGTCATACACTAGTAAGACACCTGAAAAGAAAAGTGAAAACCTAAAATAAATATGTACAAAAACTACAAGAACAAGCGATATAAATAAAAACCGTAAACAACCAATTGACAATCCCCAGCAACGGCGCCAAAAACTTGTTGCTTGCGTGTAGTGTACTATAAATGATACGCAAATATGGTGCAAGTATAAACGTCGAACGAGTAATAAAGTGATGAGTGAGTATCGTCTCCATAGGGATTGGAGGTATTCACGGTTGTTGTAACAATAAAGATTGAACTTTTTTGCATATGACAATGCTATAGTAAAATAGATGATGTAAAATAATGTTGAAGCAAAATAGTGTAGAGAAAGATGAGATAACAATATGATAAACAGATCCCCTTTCGTATGCGAAACTCACTACAAAATGACTGGTTGGGAATGATGGATAACCTAACTTAAGCTTCTTAACGATACTAAGGCTCTTCAGTTATCTTCTATGCTAGGCGGGGTTTGCTAAAGGTGTTCCTAAACTATCTCGGCGTAAACTCTTAACACTCCCCTACCATTTACGAACTATCCTTTTTAGCCCTTGAAACCTATCACTCATCTCTAAGGTAGGTTAGAGTCTGCCTCTCGACAGCCACTCTATTGCTTATGAGGGTTCTAAGGCTAGCTCTCTCGATTACTAACCCCAACAAACATTTAAAGAACGATCAACTCTCAAGGTTTTATTTGAGGTTATTACATTTTATCATGCATATACATTTCGAATATTTAATGTTTTCATGAATATTTTATCAATATGTATTATGCGATATTAGTATCATCTATTTTGGAATTAAAGTTTTGAATTAGGTTACTTGCGTGAGGGACAAGATTTGAGCTTGACTCTTTATATTCGACCCAGTTCTTTTGGGTCGGGCTTAGGGGGTTACATTTAGTGGTATCAGAGCCAAGTTCAACACTCGGCCTGGGTGATTTAAATCAATTTTAAATCGAAAATAAAATTTTGCATGCATTATCAAATGTTTTCGGGTAAAACAGGAATTTTAGAAAAACTTATGATCTTTTATGAATATATTTATACTTATTCTGAATAAGGTCAACAAGTACCGATTCTAATCTTAGGATTCTATCTTTTGTAGATATACTACTATGTCACCTTGGAGAAGTTCTAGAGTAGCGGCCAGTCGAGGTCGTACCGCGACTGTAGATAGTGACGTTCCATCTCTTGAGGGTTCGATACAAAATCAGGATGAGGTCCAGGGTGCGAATATGGAGGAACAACATGTAGACCAGGCAGGAGCTCAGCAGACTAGAGCTCATCAGACTGGTGGAGGAGACTCACATGTTGGTTGTCGCACACAAATGATGTTAAGCCCATTTCAAAGAGATTTAGCTGGGTTGGTTGTCGCACACATATGATGTTAAGCCCATTTTGACACTACAATGATAGAGTCTAAAGGGGTTTTAGAGGTGATAAATCTCCAAAAGGAGTTATCTTTGGCACATTTTCACCTTAGCTTTAACATTATTTTACAACTTTACATGCATACCTTTAGTTATTTTCTTATATTTTATGTTTTTCTAACTTTGTGTTGTAATAAGGTGAAATTTTGGTCTTTTTCAGTTGATTTTATGCCCTATAATGTCCCCACATATCCTACGTGGTTCTAGTGCTTTGATATTGTCAATACAGAGGCATGGATTCTTCTTCAACTACTATTTCGCTGCCAAGATGCAAGCACATCTGAGTTGACCCAAAGAACTAAATTTCGGGACAAGTGCTACCACAATACTCATTGCATGGAAACCACATCTAGCCAAAGACTTTAAAGAAAGACATTGCATGAGAGGCAACTGTTGCTTGCGTGTAGTGTACTATAAATGATACGCAAATATGGTGCAAGTATACACGTCGTACGAGTAATAAAATGATGAGTGAGTATCGTCTCCACAAGGATTGGAGGTATTCACGGTTGTTGTAACAATAAAGATTGAACTTTTTGCAGATGACAATGCTATAGTAAAAGAGATGATGTAAAATAATATTGAAGCAAAATACTGCAGAGAAAGATGAGATAACAATATGATAAACAAGTCCCCTTTCGTATGCGAAACTCACTACGGAATGACTAGCTAAGAATGATAGAAAACCTAACTTAAGCTTTTTAACAATACTAAGGCTCTTCAGCTATCTTCTCTACTAGGCGGGATTTGCTAAAGGTGTTCCTAAACTATCTCTAGCTAGGAAACTGGGAGTCAGAAATCCTACAACCATACCCCTCGGCGTAAACTCTTAACACTCCTCTACCCTTCACGAACTATCCTTTTTAGCCCTTGAAACCTATCACTTATCTCTAAGGTAGGTTAGAGTCTGCCTCTCGACAACCACTCCATTGCTTATGAGGGTTCTAAGGCTAGCTCTCTCGATTACTAACCCTAACAAACACTTAAAGAACGATCAACTCTTGAGGGCTATTACAACTTTAAGGAAATGAAAAATGCATAAGTAAAGCATAGAACATGATAAACACTGAAAAAGCTATAGCATACATTGAAAAGTACTCAAAATAAAATCTTCCATCAAACCCAAGCCACCTAAAACAGTTGGTGGTTGGGTAATATCATCCAACGTATCATTGTGATAACATCACCAAAGATAAATATATGAAAAGGAAATGCTACAGCGACAGAAAAAAAGATGAACTTTCTTTCCGCCATAGACTGCCCGACTGTCTTAGGCCCACCACCTCTCTTGAGGCCGGTGAGGCCACTCCTTGGAGCTTCAACGATAGAGGACACCGAGCTGGAGAAGATGAAGATGAAAACTTCTCTCTTCCTATGACTTTCTCTCTCTTCCGCCTCTCTTTCGCAACACCACTCTCCTCTTTATTCTCCAAGCTTCTCTCCCCTTTTATATAGTGGAAGCTTCTAGGATTTTGTGCCCTAAAGATGACTTGGTAATCCCAAGGAATATCTACTGACAAGGTTTGCCACGAGGGGACAAGGAGGACAATCTGCAGGTGGGTACCGGCTGCTGCACATGTCAGATCGTCCTTTTCTGCATGTTCACGTGCTTCTGCAGCTCACGTGTATCTCACGTGCTGGCCAATATTCACTTCCATCATGCTATAGCAATTCTCGGCACCGACTTTCTCTCTTGACTCCTTTCCTGCACACCAACAAAACCCAAAACCAACCTTCCGAGCAATACCCCTCAATATGGACCAATAACTAGTAAAGATAAAGATGCACCCAGAAGAAAAAAATGCAACCTAAATGCAGTCTAAATGCTATGGTTTGAACTCAAGAACAGGCAAATGTTATAGCAAAAAGGTATGAAAACAAGGATATTTATGCAGTTATCAGCAACCTATGATTTGATTTTATTTTTGTAACATTTTTTCTTCTTCAGTTTTTATGCACAAGAGTAGTACTCAAGAGATAAGGCGTGTCCACACCTAAGAAATTCCCTAAAACAATATTACTTGAGAGATAAGACGTGCCCACACTCCGATAAGTTTCATGAAAGTTTTTTAAAGAAAGTTTTACCGTTGGTGGGAGTCTAAAAATTTGGAGAAATTTTTGGTGCCTCCCCCCTCCAAAAAAATATAGGTGCCGAAAATTGAAAGAAAAAGATAAAAGACCACTCAAATTTTTTCAATCTTTAAAAACATTTCTTTTATTTTCTCTTTATCTTCTACTTGAATTTTAACTCCACCTTTGAAAATTTCTTTATTTGCAAGAACTTTTCCATTCCAAACCCAAGAATGGCGGGTACCAAGAAACAAGCAAGAAGAACTCAGTCCTCAATCACCAATAGAGCACCACCATCGACGTCGAGTGAAGAGCCACCAGTCATGCAACCGCTTCGAGCCTTTTTCGCCCGTACCCAATCCCGCCACCGCACGTAAAGAGCCACCACTATTGCAACAAACCTCGACAATTTGTCCTTCTCTTCAACCAAACACACAGAAAGGTTAGTCAAAGTTCAAAAATGAACAATCCAAGGTTATAAGTACATTCATCTTAAATTTCTTTCTCAACTTGGGTTGTTAGATATGGTGAAATGTTATTTTGCTACAATTGGTAGGGAAAATTATGAGACAATCATTTTCCCTATATATGTCGAATTGTTGTGAGAATTTTACACAACTTATGAGTTCAAAAAAGAAGGAGATATTGGTTTGCATGCACTAAACATAATTAGTTTCGGTAATTGAATAAACAATTCTCATTATCTATCACGGAATATAATTTGGCCATGGGTTTTATCACTGGTGAATTTGTACAATCTTATGATTGTGTTCGAGTCTTTGTGAATATAGTGCAAATTTTAAAACATTATTCCTCAACCGAAAATGGACCATGAAAGTTACAATATATAATCCAAGCCACTCAAGGGACCAAGAACTCAAAAATCCAACGCTTAAGTATATCCATTGATTCCTCACATATTCATTTCTAGTAGGATAAATTCGGCCAACATCTTGAACAAGGCTAAATTCTTTCTCCTTTGGTGCATGGCCAAAAAAGTCAATCTTGGGTATTGGCTTGCCCAATAATTCGTAGTTGTAACAATAAAAAAGAGTAAGCCCTTAATCTTTGGTTCCTATATTTGTCATTTGACTTTCAAGGAAGGCTTGCTTGCCACAAACACTAACTTGCAAGTGGCACGAAAAATGGAGCCAATCGACATTCATTGACTCAAGACAATGGGACTGCTCAAGAAAGATGAAGGGTACAACTACATGATGAAAATGGTTGTTGTAGCCACGACAACGAACTCTTTTTTGTACACCAAACTGTTAAGGACCGATTAGAACGGTTGGTGCATAGAATACATCGGATGAAGGCCAATCAAAGAGATTTCTTTGAACAAATGAGATTCGACCCCCTTTTCCATACACACCATGAACCACCACTTGCCGAATAAGGATCTCTCTTCACCCTAAAAATTTTTATTGCTTTATCTTTATCTTAATTTTTAGCTCGATTGATCAACTGAAATATGCCAAGAGGGGGTGAATTGGCCAATAAAAATTTTGTGGTGGAAGTTATTAAAAAAAATTGCACAAGAATTTAGAGTGGTTCAACTTCTAAACCAAGTCTAATCCGCTAACTTAGTGCATGACCAGAAGAACACATCGAGAGGAACCTCCTATTCCGCTTGAACTAGAGATCGAAATATTTTTTTATACTAGACAACAAGAGGAAAAAAAGCAATGAGGGATATAGATCTAAATAACAACCTCAACAACGATCCACCAATTGGAGGAGCAATTGGTAATGGGCAATAGAATGGACAATAACATTTACGAAACGTGGTTCGAATAAGACCCATTAGGGATAACTTCGCACTTGTTCTAGATGACCTAACTCCAGGGATCATTGTACAAGAAATACATGCGGCTCAATTCGAGCTAAAGCATGTCATGTTCAACATGCTAAACTCTATCGACCAATTTAATGGATCGCCAAGGGATGATGCCAGAGAGCATATTCGAGCCTTCTTGGAAGAATGTGAATGCTTTAAGCAACATGGAGTGCCCGACGATGTGCTAAAACTTAAACTTTTCCCTTATTCATTGAGAGATAGAGTAAGAGCATGGTTGAAGGGAGTACCACCAGGATCTATTGCGTATTGTAACAATCTTTGCAAACGTTTTCTACTTAGATACAATCCACCAAACGTGAACAACCAATTACGGAGTGACATCATAGCTTTCCGAGAAAAGGATAATGAATCCATGTACGAATGCTACGACAAATACAAAGAGATGTTTTGCAAGTGCCTGATTCATTATTTCCAGGATTGGCTTCAAGTGGTAATGTTCTATAATGGTGATAACGCCCCTACAAGAATGATGATTGATTCATCGGCTAATGGCATATTTTTAGACAAATATCCCGATGAAGCATTCAAAATTCTTGATTAAGTAGCCAATAACGACTATCACACATTTATCCAATAAAATAGAAATTTGAAAACATATAAATTTTCATAGAAATAATTATAGTTTAATATTACAAGTTTAACTTGTTGAAAATACCATATATCGTAAGGATAATTTGGTAAATGTTGTTGAGATAAATATTTTGAAATAACTTTTATGAAAAATATTTTTGGACTTAAACATATTTAAAAAATATTTCAAAGTTCACAAAAGTTGAAAAATATGTTTAAAATGTTTTGAATTTATTCCTATATCGAATATATCTTTAAAATTCAAATTTTAACCGGTTTAACGAGTTTTTAATGAAGGTTCTAAAACCCCCTACATAAGTGGTTCTGAAACCTGTTGCCTGTTGGACAGTAAGGGTTGAAAAATAGAATCTGGGTAACCAGTTTCGAAACCTCCAAGCCTAGTTTCGAAACTAGACCCCTATAACGGCTAGTTTTTCCTTTAAAATTTTCCAATGATTTCAAAATCTCTGTGCATGTGAGCATTTAATGCTCGATTTTAATGGCTCTCAACATCTCTAAACAACCTCTAACGTCTAGTAATGTTCATAAACTCATTAGAGGACATAAAATGGGTCTTCAAGCAGCTATGAAACATCAAAAAACACCTTGTCAACATTCATGTATAGAGAAATCAAGTTTTGTACTTAAATTGTCAATTTTCTTGTAGAAAAACACTAGTGAGCCTAATTGTTATATTTGCTTAAGTGTTTAGGATTTTGGGCGAGTGCTTAAGAGTGCAAACACACTGCCTTATGAGGTGTTCATTTGTTTGCTCATTTGTATTTTCTCTTTGAGAGAGAGATATACAAGAGTTTGGGATATAAGTCTTAGGATTGTAAGGTTATCTCCTTTAGCCTAAAAAGAAAGACAAATTGAGTAAATTTGTGGAAAATCCTTAATGAGGAAGCTAAGATAATGGAGGTAAACTTAGTTGAGAAGTCAAACCACTATAAATCCTTTGTGCACATTTTTTATTTTATTTTTTAGTGCTTCCACCATTTTCATTGCAAAGCCAATTTACACCCCTCTTAACGATTCGGTTGATCGATTCGATCTCAACAAATATGCATTCAAGTAATTTTATATTCCCCCAATGAAACAGTGTAACCTCACACTCCTACCAAATAAATCAAACAAGGTAATGCGACATTTCCAGTAATGTGTCAAGTAATGTTACATTCCGAGAATCCTATTCCCAGAAGTAATCTTATATTCTGTGAATCAAACGTCTCATAGGAGTGTTAAAAACATAATTTGTTTCATATCATTACAAACATCATTAAAATGTCACCTTTTGTGAAATGTGAATTTTATTGTAAGATTTGAATCTATTGATTGGTCTCAATTATAAAGGATTTCGTTGTTCCTCTTAGATGACTCGGGTTCAATAAGAGTAGTCTATAGGTGGTGCACATGAGTTTATATAAATTTGAATCGGTCTAAGATACTACATTGTAACTGATTTATAATGCTCGGAAAAAATTTAAAAATTTAAAATTCAAAATTTCTTATGTTATATAAAAATTTAAAATATAATTATATAAATAATTATTTTCCACTATCATTTTAAAAACGTATTCATCTCCACTATCATTGAAATTATAATTATAAATATAAAAAGCTCTATATCAATAAACTAATTAAATTTTTTAAATGATGTGTTAATGCTTTGAATTAAGATATAATATTAATAATAGTACGAGAATCAAAGTAATATGTAATGAAAGCAGGATGGAAGCCCAAAAAAGTCCTTAGGGAGTCATGGTCGAATTATATTATTTTTGGGAATTTAAAGAGGCGAAAATAAAATTTAGGGTAAAGTACACAGACGGTCACTAAACTATACCCGAAAAAACAAAATGGTAACCAAACTTTCAAAAATCACAAAATGGCAATTAAATTTTATGTTTTATAACAAAACGGTAACTAGACGTTAAATTCCGTTAAGTTTCTGTTAAAACTTTAGTATAATAACACATTTAGTTCTTCATATTTATACAGTCAATAAATTTAGTCCTAATTCGAAATAATTTACTAAATTTAGCCCTCGTTATTTATGCATTCTTTCAATTTGGCCCTTAAAGCAAAATTTCAAAGTATGGTAACATGATAAATAATTACAATTAAATTTTATAGGAACTCGAAAACTCGACTCGACTCGAATCGAAAAAATTTCAAATAAAGTTTGAGTTGTAAAATATGACGTGTCAACTTGAATAACTCGAAATTTTTTTACTCGACTCGATCGAACGCTCACATCTATCTTAAGATATGACGTGTTAACTCGAATAACTCGAAATATTCGAATATTTTAAATTATTTTTTCTTTTAAATCGAATATTTTTAAAATAGAGCATTTAATGTTTCATATTTAAATCACATTAAATATTTAATAACTACTTTAAATATTCGATTTAATTTAAAAACATTCAATTTAAAAGAAAAAAATTGATTTAAAATATTCGAATAATTAATTAAATTTTTATAGGAACTCAAAAACTCAACTTGACTCGATTCGAATCGAAAAAAAATTCAAATAAGGTTTGAGTTGTAAAACATGACGCGTCAACTCGAATAACTTGAAATTTTTTTGACTCAACTCGATCGAACGCTCACTTCTATCTTAAGATATGACGCATCAACTCGAATAACTCAAAATATTCGAATATTTAAAATCATTTTTTCTTTTAAATTGAATATTTTTTAAAATAGAATATTTAATATTTTCATATTTAAATCACATCGAATATTTAATAACTTCTTTAAATATTCGATTTAAAAAACAATAGATTTAAAATATTCGAATATTTAATAACTACATTAAATATTTTTCTTTTAAATATTCCAATATTTAATAACTACTTTAAATATTTGAATATTTTAAATTAACTTTTTCTTTTAAATCGAATATTTTTAAATTAAATCAAATATTTAAAGTATTTATTAAATATTCAATGTGATTTAAAAGAAAAAAATGATTTAAAATATTCGAATATTCGAGTTGACGCGTCATATCTTAAGATAGAGGTGAGCGTTCGATCGAGTTGAGTACAAAATTTTTGAGTTATTCGAGTTGAAGCATCATATTTTACAACTCAAACTTTATTTGAAATTTTTTTATTCGAATCAAGTCGAGTCGAGTTTTCGAGTTCCTATAAAAATTTAATTAAATATTCGAATATTTTAAATCAATTTTTTCTTTTCAATCGAATATTTTTAAATTAAATCAAATATTTAAAGTAGTTATTAAATATTCGATGTGATTTAAATATGAAAATATTAAATATTATATTTTAAAAAATATTCGATTAAAAGAAAAAATGATTTAAAATATAAGAATATTTCGAGTTATTCAAGTTGACACGTCATATCTTAAGATAGAGGTGGGCGTTTGATCGAGTCGAGTCAAAAAATTTCGAGTTATTCGAGTTGACGCGTCATATTTTACAACTCAAATTTTATTTGAATTTTTTCGATTCGAGCCAAGTCGAGTCGAGTTTTCGAGTTCCTATAAGAATTTAATTGTAATTATTTATCATGTACCATACTTTGAAATTTTGCTTTAATGACCAATTTGAAAGAATGCTTAAATAAAAAGGGCTAAATTTAGTAAATTGTTTCAAATTAGGACTAAATTAATTGACTGTATAAAGTTGAAGGACTAAATATGTTATTATACCAAAGTTTTAACAGAAACTTAACGGAATTTAACGTCTAGTTACTGTTTTGTTATAAAACATAAAGTTTAATTGCCATTTTGTGATTTTTGAAAGTTTGGTTACCATTTTGTTTTTTCGGGTATAGTTTAGTGACCGTCTGTGTACTTTACCCTAAAATTTATCTTTTATTGAAGGGTAAAGTACACCGACGGTCACTGAACTTTGATGCAAAAAACAAAATGGTAACCAACCTTTCAAAAATCACGAAGTAGCAATTAAACTTTAGATTTTGAAACAAAATGGTAACTAGGGCGTTAAACCCCGTTAACCCCTAACGGAAATCTGACGTGTATGTCACATCCCACCCAGTTTTTCACGTCATATATAAAAAATAATAAAACAATTTTTCATTTCCTTCCCTATATTCGCGCCACCGTCGCCGGGCACTAACAAACTTGGCAATCGACCGCCGACGGAGATTCGGTTCTCCCGCTGGAACAACGCTAACGCCGAGAAATTCAATCAACGCCGGCGGGCCCAGCAAAAAATCGAAGACGACATTCGCCGTAGCCGTCGCTTCGATTCCTCCACCAAGATTGCCTCCACCGTTGAAACCCCCTCCGCCGCACCACAACAACCAGCAGAAACCTATAGATCCTTCGGCTCCCCTTCCTCTCCCTCCAGGCCTTCAATTCTAGGCAAGAAATCCAAGTACTACAAACCCGCAATCCACCCAGCGTTTCGCAAATTCCCCAAAACAGCCAATCCTCCGCCTCCCTCTCCACTCGATAAGAAACAAGCTGTTGAGATGTGTGGGGCTCGATTCGATCAACCAATTTAGCTCACCAAGTGGTGGAGAGATGGATTTTTGGGTGGAAGGGTTGTGGAAGCTAGAATGTAAAAAGACACAATGATTTATAGTGGTTCGGCCTTCTAACAAGCACCTACATCCACTACCTTAGCTTCCCACTAAGGATTTCACAATCAATCCACTAATTGATTCGTCCCCTTTTCTAGGATTAGGAGGAAACCCTTACAACCGATCAAGCTTCTACCCAAAGCCTTGATCAAAACCCTCTTTTACAAAGAGATAAATAAAAGCAAACTTAAACCCTCTAATAGGTGTTTGTTTGCACAATGAAGCACTCACCCAAAACCTAAAACACTTGAGCAAATTTGACAATTTTGGCTCACTAGTGTTTGTCTATACAAGAAATGACAATTTAAGTACAAAGACAATTTTTGATCATTTGTTGATTGACAATTGAAGCATTAGCCTTCTCTTGATGCTCGGAGGTCCCTTTTATACTCCCAAATGAGTTTGTAGCCGTTTAGGACCGTTGGGATCAAATTGGAGCCGTTGAGGACTTTAATTCCCACCATAAATGTAGTCTGCAGCTCCCCGTTTCGAAACGCTCGAAGCCGTTTCGAAACACTCTCAATATAGAAAGAGCCGTTGCAGTCTGTCAGGGCACCCGTTTCGGAACACCCCCTTGCCGTTTCGGAACGCGTATCGAAACGCTATAAGCCCGTATCGAAACGACCTGCATTCAAAAGTTAGTTGGGAAAGAGCCGTTGGGGTTTATGACCGTTGTGGTCAGTGCCACGTGGGCGTATCGGAACGGCCTAGCCCGTTTCGAAACGCTAGGGCCCGTTTCGATACAAGTATCGAAACGTTTTGGCCACTGGAGGCACCTGTTTCGAAACGCCCTAAGGTGTTTCGAAACACTTGGTCAATTTTGTGAAAATTGGCCTTTGAAAGCATGAAAAAACTTTATGAAAAATTCCCTAAATATTATTTCAAGTTGTTTGGACTTTGGAAATGTTTTAAATACTTTTTAAATCAGTCCAAAACATTTTTCAATTATTATATCAAAACATTAGTTCTACACAAGCGAATGTCGCCGTTGGCGAAGACGGCCTCTCTTTCGTCATTGACGGTGTGCCGTTCGAGTTCAAATACAGTTACACTGAGACGCCGAAAGTGAAGCCGGTAAAGCTAAGGGAACCCCCTACTCGCCGTTTGGACCTACGACCATGGCTAGGCCATGGACCGGCCGAGCTTCACTGCCTCCAAGCAAGAAAAATATGTTTTATTATTTTTTATATATGACGTGGAAAATTGGGTGGGATGTGGCATACACGTCAGATTTACGTTAGGGGTTAACGGGGTTTAACGCCCTAGTTACCATTTTGTTTCAAAATCTAAAGTTTAATTGCTACTTCGTGATTTTTGAAAGGTTGGTTACTATTTTGTATTTTGCATCAAAGTTCAGTGACCGTCGGTGTACTTTACCCTTTATTGAATTATAACTTTGAAACTTTAAAAGGGACTAAAATATAATTTTTCCATTTGATGAAAGTGTCCTAAGTTTAATCTTCTTGTAGTTATGTACACACTTTGATGGACCTTTCTTTACCCCCATCAAAATCCTATCATTTTAAACCATCCTTCATGGTTAAATACAAGCTTCATGTGGGAGTAAAGTAAAACAGTAATTTCATTTTTCTTCCCGCCCAAAATTAGACCCATTTATCTTTTTTAAAGCGATATCTAATGTTAGGTCCATGTTAGGGTGTGAGGTTGTCTCTCTCAACAATATTGTCTCTAAAGTTTGAACTCACAAAGTCACTTTAAGAGTGAAATGTGGCCTACCAATGCACGTAAGACTTATTGGTATTTTTTTATTATTATTTTCTTTGATATATGAATTTAAATCATTTTGGATTTCGATCCTTACAAGTTTAAACTTTGGGTCGTGTTTTCTTTTTATTATTTTAAAATTTGTTTTGGTTCAATTTCTCTTAACCACCCAATCCAGGGTCCAAAAAAGGGTTGAGGCCTTGTTTTCCGCCGAAGATGCTTTTAAGGGATCAAACTCAGATCATTGAAAGGTAAGTAAAAAAGAAAGCAAAAAGCGCATATGCGGATGTCCCGCAACTGGACAAACCCCAATTCAACGGCAACCTCATTTCAACAACAACAAAAAAAACCCCAATTCAACGGCAACCACTCAGCCACACATCTGAATCCTTAATTTCGAGCAACTATTGGCATTGTAAACAAGGCGTGGCAATATTGGCATCTTTCGAGCAACTTCAGCTTGAATCCTGTCAAACATTGACAACCCAGAAGCCTTTTGTTATCATAATTTCCATATGGACCAACTCGCTTTGCCATCGATCGCAAAACTCACTTGGCATGATTGCAATCAGCTTCCAAGCTTTCCATGTGTACCTTTGTCCTACATTTTCAGTATGTTTCAAAACAAACATTGACATCACATATTTGTTTTTGAAGAAATATATATATATATATATTAAGCATCATTTTTCGTTCCACTCAAAGTCCTAATCGAATATTGGATTGAACCTTAGATTTGGTGCCCCCATTAAATTCATGGCTGCTAAAACCCGGCATACAAGTTTTGAGTGGGTTTTTCAATCGAGAGGTTTCACGTAAATCCGCTATTTAGCAAACGTTTAAATTTATAGTTTTGAGTGATCAAACTTCTAAAAATTATTCAAACCTCAAATTTTAGCTTAAAAATTGTTTACTAAACAAATTAAGCCTATAATTCTTAATAATTTTTCTCTTCTCGCACTTCATGAAATGAAATTAGGGTTTTAAAAATGGGAAACAAGGAAAAATAAGGGAGGTTTAATTCACTTAAATTGCTTCATTTGGAAAAAGAAAAGTCAATTCAAACAAGGGAAAGAGAAAGGGAATCATTTCCCTCGCTTTACCCCTTATCCAAGCAGGCTTTAAGGTAAAAAAATAAATAATAGATGTACATTAAGGATAGAAGCTGTCAAAAAAAAGAAGAAGAGCAATTTGCTTGCATAGTAAAAAGCATATTAAGAAGATTGAAACAATAATGAAAAGATTGAGTTTGAAGGCTTTAAGAATCCAATGTTTTTTAGTTTGAGCCCCAATCAAAGATGTAGGTGCCCCACACAGAGGTCCATAAATAAAAAAGAGAGGCACTAGAGCTGTTTCTATCAAGGTATGTTATATAAATTCATGTACAGACACAACACCTAACAAGTTTGCATGGCCAAACTCAGCACTCAGCAGTGGTCCACAAAGAATATGAGGTTACAATCAGTGAGCTTGTCAACAAACAGTACACCACCCTATAAGCCAGGCTTAGCTTATTCACAAGCAAAGCAAATCTTAGGTGAATGATTGACCTAATATCCCCCACTTTACAACATGAAGGCCGGTGGGAAATCAATGAAGCATGAACAAACAATAGTGAGCTTTGTACCCTTTTCTTTGATTCACCAAATCATTAATCTTCTTCTTCTTCTTCTTCTTTTTTACCTTTCCTTTATTAGTCTTTGCTCTCTTTTTTTCCGGCTAATCAATCATAAGAAAAGTTATCTCCTTCACAAACTACAAGCCTATTAAGCACTTAGTGGAAGAGCCCTCCAAGCTTTAATATAACAAAATATCTAATTCATGTGCCCTAATAATTGATGTACTGACTTCACAACAGTCCCATAAAATGCACAGAAACAGTAAAGTCAAACATGTTAACCCAAAACTCTTTGGCTTGTTCAACCAGAAACGATCCTGTGATTGGAACATGAGGGTAAGAACAGTGAGGAAACTGTTTCTATTTGGTATTAGTCTCCTCTGTTTGGAAGTGGAATCCAAATATATTACCATTGGAAAGGTAACCATAACATGAAAAATGTACTGTGGCAATTAAAACAAGGCATAACACTAAAACAATGTCACTAACTTTCACTGAATAGTCATTTTGGCCCATTCTTTTTGAAGCAACTTAAGCCTTAAAGTTTTATTTTGAGTCAAAATGACCCCTTTGTGAATGAAAACTGTTAGTCAACTGACGATAAGCAACTTCAAATGACTTGACAAAATGACACATGAGAAGAAAAAATATTTTAAATTTTATTCACTTTTATAAAATTATTTATTGACTGGTGTGTCATTCTGTAAAGTCAGCATATTTGCCTATATGACAGTACTATCGCGACGTGCACTACCATGTAGGTTTGCCACGTCATTTCAAGTCATTTAACGTTAGTTGACTAATAGTTTTCATCTGCAAAGTGGCTATTTTGACCAAAAATAAAACGTTAAGGATTAAATTACTAAAAAATAAGAATTAAAATAACTATTCAGTCAAACGTCATAACAGTTTTTGGTATTATGCCTTAAAAGAAACCACTCAAAGCTTATGACAGTTGGCTAATGATACATTAAGAATAAAGAGACATAAGGAGCTCAGAATTAATTAATATTTTTAGTTCCATTGATGATAAGGGCACCAATCACGCCAACATTTTCTTTGAATCAATATCCAGACTCCAGAGACCATGATGCATCAGATTCTTTGGAACATATTACCCCATTCAAGGAGAAAAAAAAAACTGTTTATATACAATGAGCATCATGATTGTTGGAAAAAAAAAAACTATTGATGTAAGCAAGTGATTTGTATCTTATATCGGTGGTGTTGTGGATATTAGATTTGGAAAATGTTTATATACAATGAGTGATTTTTTTTTTCTGGTAAAAATAGTAGTTTTATTTAGGGGTGGGTATTTTATCTGGCCTGTCCGATCAGATCAGATTTTTTTTTGTAAAAAGTTCAGGTTTAGGTCGGGTCGTATTTTTATTAAATACAATTTCGGGTTGGTTTCGGGTGACAAACATTCGACCCGACCCGAGACTAATAATGTAATTTTTTGATATATTTTTAAGGATATTCGCAATAATGCTCCTCTATATATTCTTTTACAATTAGGCCATTAAATTTTAATTTTTACAATTAGGTCTCTAAGATTTAAATTTTTTACAATTAAGTCCTTAAGTTTTAATATATTTTTTAAAAAAATTGGGTTGGGTCATGTTCGAGTTTAAGTATATAACTTTCAGGTCGGATTTATATTCATCTTTTTTGTGATTTGTTCTATATGTTTTTCTAAGAAAACTTTTATCTTACTAAATTCTTACTTATGACAAATTTTTTGATATTATTTATTTATTACGGTCAAAACCGTTGATTTAATAAAAGAAACATTCCTACTAAATATCTAGCCGTCAATAACCCTAGTTTTTTTTAATAACCTTGCGCCGCCTGCAAGTTTCTTCAATTTTTCTGCGTTAGCCGGCGATCGACAATCACCTAGCTATTAGTTGTCGATCGCCGATGTTTATTATTTTCTTGCTTTTTTCTATTTCTATTTTCTAATAAGAATCTCTGCCTTTATGACACGCATTTTCTCTATCCTTGTGACACGTGTTTTCTTCTGTTCTTGTGACATGTTTTCTTTATTTTTGTGGTTTTGTTTCATTTGTCCTTGTGGCATGATTCAGCATGCGCTAGCAGTCGATCGTTGCTCACATAGAGGTTGCAATCGGTGCTAGTTCTTGATTATGATTTTGTCGGTGGTCACGAAAAGTTAGATCCCCACTCGGTTGATGGTTGTTTGCTGATGTAATCAGTCATGGGTAGCAGAACATTCCGCCTGATAGTTTGGATCGCTCACCACTTCTTTTCATCAGTCATGAGTCCCGATTGGATAGAGACATGAAGATGCAGGAAGCTTCCTCATTTTGATGGTATGCTTATTTCCATAGAAAATTTTCACTTTTCTTTGTTTTTGGGTTGTAAAAAATTTGAGTAGATTAGTCTCATTATTTTCCTTACTGGATGCGTTGTAATTGTGATATCTTTTATGGTTATAATAAAAATTCAGTGACCATATTAAAAAATAATAAAAAAACCGTGTGCTGATTTTAGGGATTTACTTTATTTATTTTGGACTGATTTAACCCCGATTAGCAACTATAAAAGAATGTTTACTTCTCATTTTTATACATCTCCGCAATCTTTCTACTATCTTCTCCTCAAATCTTTCCTTCTTCTAGAAAAGAACAAAGTTACTTTAAGTCCTACTTCATCTTTTCGGGAGTAAGAAAATTAAAAAGACTGTGTTAAACTTGAGGGCAATGTCTATGATTGAGATTACACTAATCTAGATAAAATTGTTTTTAAGATAGTGACTATATAACGTTAGATTAAAATTTGTAATTATGGGGATGTATGTAAAATGTATAATGCTATTATAAAGTATGACACAAAATTAAGTGACTAGTTATGTTAAGCGTATCATAACTATTAAAGTGTAATAGAAATAAAAGTGTAGATATTATAAGTTGCATGTATACTTTGAAAAGAGACAAAGTTATAAATACTTAAAATCTCATTTACAAATTAGTTATATAAAGAGATAGTCGTCCTCAAAAAATAAATCTCTTCTCTGCCAGAAAATTTTATGTTAAAAGATAACATATTTCATATTTAAGTTATAATTTGGTTCTAACACACGACATAATATCATTCCTACACAGTTAGGCCTAATTCCTAAAATGTGCCCTTGTTAATAATATTACTGCAAAATCAAATTGTTAGCATTGATTGGATAATATAAATAAAATAAACAACAGGAACAGAAATCATGTCGTGGTATAAACTACTGTCTTAGAAATGATTTCACATCGATATGTGTAATCCCTGCAGTAGGCGGTCGTCTCCCGAGATTAACACCGTAGCTCCGATAATCATACACTCAAAGATCAGAGTGGACAAATGTGGAATTACTCTTCTCAGCAGAAAGAACAAAATAAAACTTTGAAAGCAGAGTATCCAGGATACCTTAGAATTATGTAAACCCTCTCTATTTATAGGTTGTACACAAGGGGTTAAAAACGACAAATTGAATCAGTCCTAAATAGTGATTTTCGAGTTTAACGACTGGTCAATTGCTGAAAATCAGCCACACGTTAATTAGGTGATAAAAATCAGGAATAAACCAGTAGATTGATTTTGATTTTATTCTAATTAACAACTAATTAAAACATTTCAATTTTAATAATTTGCCTATAAATATGGTTCAAAAATTCAAGCTTTCAGAAAACAATTCTAAAAAAATTATGCCGAATTTTTCTTTAAAAGATCGAATGCGCGCAGAAGTGTCAAAGGCACAAGTTACGATGACAATGAGGCGCACGTGCAAGAATGTTATTTTACCACATTCAACAAGGAAAAGCAAGAAAATACCCTTCTCAAGGGATGTACCCTCCTAATGTGGGATATAACCAACCCTCCCAGTGTGGGTATAACCAACAGCCCTTAAAGTCCTACATTAGCAAAGGTCCAACCATAGCCCAATATATAAGGTATTCTTTGCCAAAATTCATTCACAATAACATTTTACAAAGTTCCTCAGGCCCATGAGTATTTGTATAAATGAGCTGAAATAGGATACCAGAATAATTAATTTATTCATAATGGACGAATATTATTACCACAGCTGTTCACATGATTCATAAAAAAAAGGTAAGCTAAAATAACTTGAAATTGGGGCATCATTAAATGAAGAAATCCAAGCAATCACTTGATATAATTGTCTCAAACCACTACATTCCTGAAATTATGGTCATCCAACGTATGCAAGAAGATGCAAAGGCCATCGCAATGAAGAAACTGAAATATATGTTTGTAGCAAATCATGTTTAACTAAAGCCCAAGTTACCAAACAACATAAACAAATTATTATATAAAAGCATATTTGCCTTGTCACGCAAAGGTTTTGGAGTAAGCAATACTAAAACAAAACACTTTTAACTCCCTTCATGTGCCAAACAATATTACATGCACATGCATGGAACAATTTTACCCAATCAAACTTCATTAAATTAACACGAAACCATGCTTTGTTCATAAGTATATAGAGAGTTCAGCTTAGAAAACAAGACATTGGTAATAAAGGATGCCAACCAACAAGACATGCTACAACTCATTTACAAAGCTTAATGACAGTAAAACAAAAATATTGCATCAAACATACCTCGACCTTATAAAAGCTTGAAAGAATTCCATAATGTGATGCAACAGTTAGCAGTTACAGAATGTTTGTTTTGACTACTTGGTTCGTCTGACAAAAGATTAATTTCAAAAGTCAAAAGGATAAAAGATTAATTTAACTTAAATTTGAGCAAGCACGTTTGGTCGGTTCACCAAGCTTCTCGTCTTTATTCCCTCATATTCCCATAGGTTATGGGTTCGAGACCTACTAGAAGCACTCCCCTTCCTTCTCCTAGAGTTCTTCTTCCCCTCCCCTCTAAGTAGGATTAAGATTAGATTTAAGATTTGTCAAAAAAAATAAAACTTAAATTTAAAGTAATAGAGACCTAAAATGTCAGACAATTTTGGGAGGACTAGAGCCTCTCCCGCTCTCTACGTGGTTCCATCTTTGGTTCGCTCAGATTGTATGAGAAGGCTTAGAGGGTAATCCTAGCAAGCGGTGCCGTTTAGTAAAAAAAATGTTTTGGGCATTGGACTTGGGGGTATCACTATTTGTTGAAAATTCTATGGACCATCCCGTCCTACTCAGGTTCTAAGAACATGGTTCAAAAGCCATGCATGATTAAAGAGAAACTAAATAGAACAAATTAAAGAGAATTGAATTGAGGGCCAGTTCGGGGGGGGGGGGGGGATTTGATAAAAAAAATGTTGTACAAAATATGGTTCAACCGTTAGAAAAATGAGTGTAGTAATAATCTAAATGTTATAGAATACCGTAAAAAAATAAATAACAATAAATTAAAAATAGAACTTAAAATCGGACCAAATTTTAAAAATCAGTAGCACAATTACAAATAGCAATGGAACACAATCTTGTCTTTCTCTACATCGAAAACCAAAAACGTTTTCTCATGTATGTATGGATATTGTGAATAATGTTGAGTTGTTTTTCAAAGTTGTGTTATGAAAAAATGTTTTGAAAATTTCTCCATTATAAAGTAGATGGAAAATTAAACCGTTTTGATAAAAAAGATTAAATCTTTAAATAGAAAGATTTGTTCAAAAGTTAATAGACATGATTGAATAGATGCAACTTTAAACTAAAAATAATAAGTGTATTCACCAAGTAACATGGCTTATTATTAGCATGTCTATTCACCAAGTGACTTGTCTTATTATCAATATTATTCAACTAATATATATTATTTTTTCAACAATCATCCACATGAATAAAATTGATGGTTTAAAAACATTGTCTCAATGTGGTGATAGATTCTACGTTCGATATTTCCATAGGATAGGTAGGCGTCCCCCCTTGAACATTCCCTTGCGAAAATATGTTTATCTTATTAGCTGTCCAGTAGATGTAATGTCCTTGAATTGTCATGTTGTTTGTGTAAGCAATGACATACCTCATACAAATACCTCAATGGCAAAAATTTGGTTCTCATGATTAAGTCCATATAGCTTTGGGCATCTTCTAGTTCTACAAGAGCTTAGAGAACTATGCCTTAATAGTCTCCTTGAAGCGGCTTCACTCTACTCTTACATAGGTGACTTATGTTGTCCGTTTATCCAAACACACAATGGACTTTAAAAATATCGCTTAACCTATTTCAGTTTTGATCATTATTTATATCATATGAATGGAATTGAGGACAAAAACTCCGACAGTGACTACATAAGGTCTATGCAAGTAGGTTGTAACCCCCTCGTCCCGGTCTGGTCGGATGACCGGTCTGAGTGGGCCACACGGGGAAAACTGAAGCGAAACCCGTTAAGGTTTTCCCTCGGTTTACGACCCTAAAAATTTTCTTTTTATTTTATCTTGTCTATATGCATAAATTAATCCTATGTGGAGCACAGCAGCGGAATAATACAAACATTGCACCAAACACCGACCAACCAAACATTAAACAGTTCATTTTAAGGTTTTACAACAGGCCGTTTCGAAACGCCCTTTGGGTGTTCCGAAATGCCTTGACTTAGTCAACAGGCCAGGGTCAACCATAAGGTGACCGTTCCGAAACAGGGGTGACCCGTATCGGAACGACCTTGACAGTCAATATCTCGTGGTCAACGAGATTTGACCGTTTCGAAACATCAAAGGCCCGTTTTGGAACGCCTTCATCTCGCCAATATCTCAAAATTCTAGTAGCAAAAATGTTCCGAAACGCCCCTTATCCGTTTCGAAACGGTAGGCCATTTGCAAAGGGCCCGTTCCGGAACAGGGGGAACCGTTCCGAAACGCCCCCTGTCTGCAGACACGATTTGGCTGTTTTAAGGCACAAAGGTGCCCCAAAACACCACCAAAACCCCTCAAAACACTATACACATTAAACACAGGGTATACCAACTATGCTAGCATGCTTTAACAAGATTTAGACATGTCTAACACTAAGGCAACATCCCACAAACATACATTCATTCAAACATCATTCAAACATAAAGATGGCCTCTAAGGCACTTAGCTAGCATTCAAAAGAGCAATTTAGGCATGTGTTACCATTCAACATGGCAACACAACCATGCAAAAGCAAGATATAAGGGAGTCTATACATGCTCCTAAACAACCATCAACCGCTCAACAAAACCATACATGTCCCATTGCTCAAACTATTACATGTCTAACATTAAAATCCATACTTGATGAACTCAAGCCAAAACCCACACTTGGAGGCCCTCCACTTGCCCGAACAACCCACGAACTAAGGATCTGCAACGTTGAACAAAGAGAGCGTAAGCAATGATGCTTAGTGAGGGTAAGCTCTAAAAACAAACCTCAACATTGCAGGGTTCGAGCACGATCTAGCCAAGACATTTCACAACCATGCCAAGGTTCCACAAGAGTCATGAGAATAAAATGCATGAGCAATGTACATTTATAATGTCATGATCATAAGCTTAACTCCACATTACATGTAAACACATTCGAGCATCTCATCAATGATCATAAACCTCAACATTTGATATACACATCAAACAACATTGGCACCTAGCTAAGACCCGAATATGCGGATAGACATGTTCGAACTCACATCCAACAACCACATTACCTCACGGTGGGATTTCACTCATCACCGGTCTCGCGGAGGGGATTCCACTCATCCTCACGCCCCGTCGATGGGATTCCACTCATCACCGACTACATTTAAATACAATTCCGGGCGAACCCGTACTCCTCCTTGGTGACTCAACGCCACCAAGGCCACGCGCGACTTTAGACTCATGTGTACACACTAACATCCTAATGATCGATCATTTGTATTCAAGTAAACTAGTGCTAATATTTACTCACTTCACATTACTCATTTCAACCAAACTCGTGCTTAGCACGTACTCACCAACAACCATCATCATGCATGTCTCAAGCATCACAAGCCATATCTCAACCCACATGTATAATACAATGAATACAAGCATTCATACCACACTTCATACGAGACATACACAACAATATAATAAGTTCATCCAATGGCTCTAGATCAAGTTTAGGATTAGGCTACCACCCTAATCCTAACTCTAGGTGGGTCTACCAAGCCCAACCTAGTCCATAAACTCGAACCAACTAATTTAAAACTGTTTAAAACAATTAACCACTCACCTAACCACCCGAGCTCAACGACCAAGCAAGCAACAACCTTCAACTTTCCGAATTCACTTTCGATGCTTCACCGATGCCCAAACTTGATTCTTTCAATTTGGAGCTAAAATGGAGAAGGAATAAGATGGAATAGTAGATTGGGTGGGAGTTTTTGTTTTCCCGTTGGTGAAGAAGAGAATGAATAGGAGAAATTGGTGTTTTATGGTATAAAGGGGGTTTAAATTAGAAAATGGGTAAATTACGATGAGGCCATTAATGAATGGTTGTTCTTGTTTTTAAAATGGCTCTTCCATTTTGAAACTAAATCAATTTGGTCCCATTTTAAAATGTTTATTTTGAAACCCAAAATTTTAAAAAGATCATTTCAAAAACCAACCCGAGCCCAAATAATATTAAAATATTATTTTCACCTAACCCCTAAACCCGGGTGTTACAACTCTCCCCCACTTAAGGAATTTCGTCCCCGAAATTACCTAGTGGAAACAGATACGGAAACTGCTCAACCATATCTGCCTTCCTCTCCCACGTGGCCTCTTCCACACCCCTATGTCTCCACAACACCTTGACCAACTCTATGGTCTTGCCACGCAACACCTTGCTATCAGAAGCAAGTATCTCAACGGGTTCTTCATTATAGGACAAATCCGGATTTAACTCTATTTCCTCAACGGGCATCACATGCGAAGGATCCGATCTATATCTCCTAAGCATAGACACATGAAAGACATCATCGATCTTCTCTAACTCAGAAGGTAACCTCAAACGATAAGCTACAGGCCCAATCCGCTCAACTATCTCATACGGACCAATGAATCTCGGACTCAACTTGCCCTTTCGGCCAAATCTCATTACCTTCTTCCACGGAGATACTTTCAGAAACACTTTCTCACCCACTAAGTACTCAATCTCCTTCCTCTTCAAATCTGCATAAGACTTCTGACAATCGGAAGCTACTTTCAAACGGTCACAAATCAACTTCACTTTTTCTGTGGTTCCCTTAAGCAAGTCTGGCATAGGTAACAATCTCTGACCTGTCTCAGCCCAACAAATCGGAGTCCTACACCGTCTACCATACAAAGCCTCATAAGGTGTCATCTGGATACTAGACTGATAACTGTTGTTGTAAGCAAACTCAACCAACGGTAAGTGCTTCTCCCAAGAACCCTGAAAATCAATCACACAACAACGAAGCATATCCTCTAGAATCTGTATCACTCGCTCTGACTGCCCATCGGACTGCGGATGATAAGATGTGCTGAAATGCAAACGGCTACCCAAAGCACTATGCAAGCAACTCCAGAACCTCGAAGTAAATCTAGGATCCCTATCAGAAACAATAGACTTCGGAACTCCATGAAGTCTCACAATCTCACGAATGTACAAGTTTGCCAACTTGTCTAAGGAATCCGTAGTGTTCACTGCTAAGAAGTGAGCACACTTAGTGAACCTATCAACAATCACCCAAACTGAATTCTTCTTCGAAGGAGACAAAGGCAACCCCAACACAAAATCCATGGTGATCCTCTCCCATTTCCATTCCGGAATCTTCAAAGGCTGTAGCAAACCTGAAGGAACCTGATGTTCTGCCTTCACTCTCTGACAAACCATGCAACGGCTCACATACTCGGCTACATCTCTCTTCAAACCAACCCATAAGTAATCATTCTTCAAATCTCGGTACATCTTGGTACTACCCGGATGCATAGAAAAGGGACTCGAATGTGCTTCACTCAAAATTTGACGTCTCAACTCAACATCCTCCGGTACAACAATTCTATCTCTAAAGCACAACAAACTCTCACCACTGAAACTATACTCAGTCGGTCTTCCTTCGGCTATGTCCTGAACATGAGGAACTAAGCTCGCATCTTGCAACTGCTTTTCTCTAATCAACTGAATCAAAGAAGGCTTCACTTGCAACTCGGTGATCAAACCACCATCATCGAACACACTCAATCTAGCAAACATAGCTCTCAACTCAACGGCCACTTTTCTACTCAAAGCATCGGCTACTACGTTTGCTTTACCCGGATGGTACTCAATGGTCAAATCATAATCTTTTAACAACTCTAGCCATCTCCTCTGTCTGTTCAACTCTTTCTGTGTCATCAAGTACTTCAAGCTCTTGTGATCGGTGTAGACAATACACTTCTCACCATACAAGTAGTGACGCCAAATCTTCAATGCAAAAACAACCGCGGCCAACTCTATATCATGAGTAGGATAGTTCTTCTCATGAATCTTCAACTGTCTAGAAGCATAAGCGACAACTCTCCTATCTTGCATCAAAACACATCCTAAGCCTACGTAGGAAGCATCGCTGTAAATCCCAAACTCTTTACCTGAAACAGGTTGCACTAACACTGGAGCATTCGTCAAAGCTTCTTTCAATTTTTCAAAGGCCTTCTGTCTTGCATCTGACCATTCAAACTTGACTCCCTTTTGCAACAACTTAGTCAAGGGAGCAGCTACTCTAGAGAAGCCATCAACAAACCTCCTATAGTAACCGGCTAATCCTAGGAAACTCCTAATCTCGGTCACGGACTTAGGTTGTTTCCACTCAACAATAGCCGCAATCTTCGATGGATCAACTCGAATGCCTTCGGCCGAAACAACATGGCCAAGGAATACAACCTCTCTAATCCATAACTCACATTTACTAAGCTTCGCATACAACTGATTGCTCAACAATCTCTGTAAAACAAATCTCAAGTGCTCATCATGCTCTTCTTCTGTCTTCGAGTACACGAGTATATCATCAATGAAGACAACTACAAAACGGTCTAGATAGTCTCTGAAAATTCTGTTCATCATGTCCATGAATGCTGCTGGTGCATTCGTGAGCCCAAATGGCATCACAAGAAACTCATAGTGACCATATCTAGTCCTAAAAGCTGTCTTCGGAACATCACACTCTTTCACTTTCAACTGATAGTACTCGGATCTCAAATCTATCTTCGAGAACACTGAAGCACCTCTCAACTAATCAAACAAATCATCTATACGAGGCAACGAATACTTGTTCTTCACAGTCAACTGGTTCAACTGCCTATAGTCAATGCACATGCGCATGCTACCATCTTTCTTCTTGACAAACAACACTGGAGCACCCCACGGAGAGCTACTAGGCCTAATGAAACCACGGTCTAATAATTCTTGCAACTGACTCTTCAATTCTTTCAACTCTTTTGGAGCCATACGATACGGAGCTATCGAAACTGGACTAGACCCTAAAACTGTCTCAATCACAAACTCAACATCTCTGTCAGGAGGCAAACCCGGCAACTCTTCAGGAAACACATCTGGAAAGTCACACACTGTTTTGATATCTTTCGGTCTGGCTTCACTCATATCCGGATTCATAACATAAGCTAAATAAGCCCCACATCCAGAGTCCATCAACCTATGAGCCTCTAAAGCTGACACCACATTAGACAAGAACTTAATGTTCTCGCCCACTACCACTACCTCGTAGTCATCAGAAAGCTTCAAAGAAATTCTCTTTGTCTCAAAATCCACACTAGCCCGATGCTCAACCAACCAATCCATACCCAAAATAATATCAAAACCATAGAAGGGAAGTTCCATCATATCAACTGAGAATACATGACCCTGAATCTTCAGTGGGCACCTCCTATACATACCTCTAACCACAACTGTCTCACCAAAAGAACTAGTAACATGCATCCCTACGTCTAAGATCTCAACAGGAATATCTAACTTCTGTGCATGCTCACTCAAAATGTAGGAATGTGTAGAACCCGAATCAACCAAAGAAAGCAAAGACATAGACTGTAACTCGAAATTACCTGCTATCACATCGGTGTCGTTCCCGGCCTCTCTCTGAACATAGACCCTCGCTGGTCCTCCCGCCTATGGCTGCACAGCCACAACATGAGCAAGGTTCCTCTAAGCATTTACCCTAGGTGCATCAGCCCTAGGCTGGAAGTAGCCACGACCGCGCCCATGGCCTCTCTGAAAATCATTAGCTCTCGTAGGAGCCTGAGCAATGTTCGGTGCCTGAGCCGCCTGATGCGGACAATCCCTCCTGAAGTGGTCCCTCGAACCACAGTTCCAACAAGCATGGAAGTTACCCCAACACTCACCAGCATGCTGTCTCCCACAACGGGTACACTCGGGCAACCGCCCTCCTCCTCTATGGCCCTGATGGCCCCTACCATGGTGGCCACCGCCACGTCTATGGTCAAACTGATGTCCGCCACCTCTGTGCCTCTTGGCATCTCTACCATCAAAGCTGTTGTGCCTCTCACCAGAACTAGATCCCCCAGAACGATTGGCCAGCCCCAAGCTGTGCTCAATGTCCTTGGCTCTAGCAACCAAGACATCAAAGTTAGAATAATCAGAAGCTAAGGTATACCTCTTAACTTCCTCATGAAGTCCGTATCTGAAACGATCACATCGAGCCCTCTCAATAGGCACTAACTCCGGAGCATACTGACTCAGACGAACGAAACGGATCTCATAATCAGTCACATAGGCATCTCCCTGAGTGAGAGCCATGAACTCTCTCTTCTTCTCATCTAGGTACCTCGGTCCCAAGTACCTCTTCCGGAAAGCAGACTCAAAGAACTCCCAATCAATCTCTGCCTCTGGAACCCCGGTAGTAATGGTGACCCACCAGGTGTAGGCATCACCCTGAAGCAGTGAGATCACACAACCCAATCTACGTGCGCCCGCACAACCCATCTGAGTCAAGATACGAACTGTCTTCTCTAACCATAACTCCGACCTCTCCGGAGTAGATCCTCTAAACTCCTCGGCCCCTAAGCTACGGAGCCTCTCCAAAGGTAGACTAGCATCATCACATCTAGGCTGAGCTGCAGCCTGAGCTCCCGCAACTGCAGCCTGGAACGCTCCCGCTATTGCTTGCACAAGCGGAGTCATGTCAATTCTAGCTGGACCTTGGCCACCTTGGCCACCCTGTGGTCCATCTCCTCCAGCTCCATCCTCGCCCCCAACTCCAGGTGGAGGAGGTGGTGGAGGAGCGCCAACTCCCGCGGCCACCGGCCCCTCAAGGTGAGCCTCCACACCAACTGCCGGCTCAACAGGAGCCTCAACTCGTGGTTCCTGACGAACCAACCTCGGTCTACCTCTCGGTCTAGACATCGCTCTCACAGATATCAACTACAACCACAACAACAAAACATACAAGTTGGGTTAGCAAGGCAAGGCTTCCAAGTGTTCAAGTATGTTCCCTCACTAAAAAATCATTTTTCCAATGTAATAGTAGCAATGGGACCCACACACACATGCTTTAAAATAAAACAATCAGCATACTTGTCACACAAGCAATCATTCTTGCAAAACAAGCAAACACCGTGCAATTCAATTTAAAAACTTAAACTTACCTCACTTACCTGCCCAAGGTCTCGGTAACCTTAGGCTCTGATACCAACAAGTGTAACCCCCTCGTCCCGGTCTGGTCGGATGACCGGTCTGAGTGGGCCACACGGGGAAAACCGAAGCAAAACTCGTTAAGGTTTCCCCTCGGTTTACGACCCTAAAAATTTTCTTTTTATTTTATCTTGTCTATATGCATAAATTAATCCTATGTGGAGCACAGCAGCGGAATAATACAAACATTGCACCAAACACCGACCAACCAAACATTAAACAGTTCATTTTAAGGTTTTACAACAGGCCGTTTCGAAACGCCCTTTGGGTGTTCCGAAACGCCTTGACTTAGTCAACAGGCCAGGGTCAACCATAAGGTGACCGTTCCGAAACAGGGGTGACCCGTATCGGAATGACCTTGACAGTCAATATCTCGTGGTCAACGAGATTTGACCGTTTCGAAACATCAAAGGCCCGTTTCGGAACGCCTTCATCTCGCCAATATCTCAAAATTCCAGTAGCAAAAATGTTCCGAAACGCCCCTTATCCGTTTCGAAACGGTAGGCCATTTGCAAAGGGCTCGTTCCGGAACAGGGGGAACCGTTCCGAAACGCCCTCTGTCTGCAGACACGATTTGGTTGTTTTAAGGCACAAAGGTGCTCCAAAACACCACCAAAACCCCTCAAAACACTATACACATTAAACACAGGGTATACCAACTATGCTAGCATGCTTTAACAAGATTTAGACATGTCTAACACTAAGGCAACATCCCACAAACATACATTCATTCAAACATCATTCAAACATAAAGATGGCCTCTAAGGCACTTAGCTAGCATTCAAAAGAGCAATTTAGGCATGAGTTAACATTCAACATGGCAACACAACCATGCAAAAGCAAGATATAAGGGAGTCTATACATGCTCCTAAACAACCATCAACCGCTCAACAAAACCATACATGTCTCATTGCTCAAACTATTACATGTCTAATATTAAAATCCATACTTGATGAACTCAAGCCAAAAACCACACTTGGAGGCCCTCCACTTGCCCGAGCAACCCACGAACTAAGGATCTGCAACGTTGAACAAAGTGAGCGTAAGCAATGATGCTTAGTGAGGGTAAGCTCTAAAAACAAACCTCAACATTGCAGGGTTCAAGCACGATCTAGCCAAGACATTTCACAACCATGCCAAGGTTCCACAAGAGTCATGAGAATAAAATGCATGAGCAATGTACATTTATAATGTCATGATCATAAGATTAACTCCACATTACATGTAAACACATTCGAGCATCTCATCAATGATCATAAACCTCAACATTTGATATACACATCAAACAACATTGGCACCTAGCTAAGACCCGAATACGCGGATAGACATGTTGGAACTCACATCCAACAACCACATTACCTCACGGTGGGATTTCATTCATCACCGGTCTCGCGGAGGGGATTCCACTCATCCTCACGCCCCGTCGATGAGATTCCACTCATCACCGACTACATTTAAATACAATTCCGGGCGAACCCGTACTCCTCCTTGGTGACTCAACACCACCAAGGCCACGCACGACTTTAGACTCATGTATACACACTAACATCCTAATGATCGATCATTTGTATTCAAGTAAACTAGTGCCAATATTTACTCACTTCACATTACTCATTTCAACCAAACTCGTGCTTAGCACGTACTCACCAACAACCATCATCATGCATGTCTCAAGCATCACAAGCCATATCTCAACCCACATGTATAATACAATGAATACAAGCATTCATACCACACTTCATACGAGACATACACAACAATATAATGAGTTCATCCAATGGCTCTAGATCAAGTTTAGGATTAGGCTACCACCCTAATCCTAACTCTAGGTGGGTCTACCAAGCCCAACCTAGTCCATAAACTCGAACCAACTAATTTAAAACCGTTTAAAACAATTAACCACTCACCTAACCACCCGAGCTCAACGACCAAGCAAGCAACAACCTTCAACTTTCCGGATTCACTTCCGATGCTTCACCGATGCCCAAACTTGATTCTTTCAATTTGGAGCTGAAATGGAGAAGGAATAAGATGGAATAGTAGATTGGGTGGGAGTTTTTGTTTTCCCGTTGGTGAAGAAGAGAATGAATAGGAGAAATTGGTGTTTTATGGTATAAAGGGGGTTTAAATTAGAAAAGGGGTAAATTACGATGAGGCCATTAATGAATGGTTGTTCTTGTTTTTAAAATGGCTCTTCCATTTTGAAACTAAATCAATTTGGTCCCATTTTAAAATGTTTATTTTGAAACCCAAAATTTTAAAAAGATCATTTCAAAAACCAACCCGAGCCCAAATAATATTAAAATATTATTTTCACCTAACCCCTAAACCCGGGTGTTACATAGGTTATCCCATTGAACCTAGATCTTGGGATCTCTAGTTAATTAGATTGAGTTTTTCTTCGCATATTGTCTTAAAAATTTATGGACATTAGTCTAAATCCTTTCGATGTTTAATTAATTTGATCTTGATTCAGCCATTTGGTTAACGGATCTATAGTTAATTAGGTTAAGTTTTCCTTCACAAATGCTTCTACTTATCGTTACGTTCTATGCTCTACCAAATCTTGTTTTGTTATCACAATATATATACATATTGTGGTCACATGTTTTGGCCATTCTAGAATATTCTCTAAGAAATTTTTCGAAAACAATTTTTTTTAATTTTAACTCGGATTGGAATCTGAAAATTTTAAAATTCCAGTTTATTTAATTATATTTTATTTTTTACTATAATAATATTTTTCTAATAATAATATCTTAATTCCATTATTTAATGAGTAAATATTTGTTTATTTATATTTTGAAAAATTATATACCAAATACATTTTCACTATTTTTATTTTGAAAATAAAATTTTATTTCTATTAACTAACTGTGTTTTTTAATTTTTAGAAAATAAAAGTTACTTTTTAAAAATAAAAATCATTTTTAAAAAAATATATAAAATATTTTCTTGAACAAACGGATTACATTTTTATTATTAGTTTATTCGCTTAGCTTTTTGGTTGGTCGTTTCACCATCTTCTGCTTTTGCAAGTTTGAT
This sequence comes from Hibiscus tridactylites, assembly GCA_958450335.1. Taxonomy (NCBI): domain Eukaryota; kingdom Viridiplantae; phylum Streptophyta; class Magnoliopsida; order Malvales; family Malvaceae; genus Hibiscus; species Hibiscus tridactylites. Next base: position 78,800,695 of record OY288281.1, read on the forward strand.
GGTTGTTGGTGGTCGCAGAGAGTTTAGCAGGTCCTCCTTCCGACGTTCTTCATGCATGTGGTCACTGAGTTTCGTTGATGTTTCGTTTTATTTCCTACCATGCTTATGGTGATTTTAGTGATATGAAGCTTCCTCTTTATGACCTGATTGGCTTTTCTCCGTCGTCCAGGGTAAGAGAACAACGTCGACCCTTGAATCCTAACTCGGTGTCATTGGTGTCCGTTGCCAAGTTTGTCGTATGCCCTATATGTGTGCTGAATGTCGACGTTGTTCTCTTACCCTTGCTGATCACCGCACCTTGCTCCTCTTCCCTTCGCCGATTATTCTATGTATTTTCAAGTGAAATGCGTTAGCCCTTACACAGTGAAATGTTTGGGTAAATTCATCCCAAATGGACAAAAATATCTCCCAAAATATGCATCCATTCCCCCATTAACGCAGATGATTTCCATTAAACAAGTTTGATCCAAATAATTTTTGGATATGATAGAATTAGACAAAGATGGAAAGAAAAAGATTTAAATGAATTTATTTAGACTGAGTTTTTTTGAATAAACTACTAGGCAGGCAGCATGCGCACATGTTAGCTAGGCCTTAACCTTAGCCTCATTATGCACCGAAAGAGTATTATCATTTTTTTTAGTCAACAGACTTTTTTTTGGCAAAATCATCACTAACGTTACGTTTTAATTCTATTTTAGTTATCGATGGTTAGTTTTTCATTAAAACTTAAACGAAAATGAAGACAAGATCTGGTATAATAACAATTTTAGTCTCCAAACTTATGCATTCTATCAATTATGCCTTAATTCAAAATAACTCATCAAATTTAATCATTGTAAATATTTGGGCCAAACTCGGGTCCGTTTGGTTCTAGAGAATAAAACTCGTTTTCATTTTCTTGGAAAATAGAAAACAGTAAAGAAAACATGTTTGGTTGAAAAATTAAAAAATATTTTTTAAAAAATGAAAACAAAAATAAGTTAAAATTTGAAAACATAAAAAAGATGTTTTCATTGAAAATGTTTTAGAAAAGTGGAAATATGAAAACAAAGGGTTTTTTAATTTTAACCCGAGTTCGAATCCGTCATTTTTTAAATCTTTGGTTTATTTACTCATATTTTATTTTATTTATTATTATATTAATATTTTAACTATATTTTATTTTAATTATTTAATAATTATTTTTCATTTCTATTTTGAAAAGCTACATACCAAACACATTTTCACTATTTTTAATTTTGAAAACAAGTTTTCATTACTATTAACAAAGCATGTTTTCTAATTTTTAAAAAATTAAAAATAAAAATTATTTTCTAAAAATAAAAATAAAAAATATTTTCTAAAACCAAATTCCCCCTATGAATTCCACGTGGGTTTGAGTTAGAGAATGATCAAATTGATAGGATTTTTAAATATTGAGGATTAAATTTATCAAATTATTTTAAATTTTAATCAAATTTATAGAATGTATAAGTTTTGGGGACTAAGGCAGATACTATACTAGACTATGTCACCATATTCGTTAAGTTTTAACGGAGACTTAGTTGTCGGTGACCAAAATAGAACTAAATGTGGTATTAGCGATGATTCTGGCAAAAAAATAATTTGGGGTGACCAAAATAGAAAACGATAATAGTTAGGTGACTAATGATGTAGTTTACCCTAAAGTTTTTACTAAGTCTTTTTTCCATGTGGGATACTTTACATTAGGGACAAATGAAAATAGATCGCCATTAATGGTAGAAGTTACACATCAAATTCAACCTTTCCAATTCAGTAGACTCGTAGGATTTTAATTTGCACAAGCCCTTATTCACTATAATAAGCATACTCCTTTCCTCTTTATATTAATTGGCTATAATTTTATAGTCTCTTTTTTGTGTATATATATGTATCAATTATGAATGGATGTCGGTCAATAAAGTTGATAAGTTTTGTATGGAAAATGTCAAATATTGTTTAGTGACACTTTATAATTTGTTTGAATCATTTTGCATTCAGGTCATTTAATTTCAAGGGTCAATTTTTTTTGTGCCTAACCGAGTCATTATAGATTTAGAACATTTTAATTTTTAGTTATTTTGAGTTTAAATCATTTTGAGATATTTATTCAAGTCAGTTTAAATTTAAGATCGAGACTATTTTTAATCGAGGTTAATGTAAACCAAATTGAACATGTTTGTGTTGCGAACAAAATCGAATTAAACTGAATCAATATATATTTAACTAGATCAAATCATTTTTCGGGTTTGGACCGGTGTAACCCTATATTCAAGTTTCAAATGTTAAACATTTTGAAACAACCTGTGTTCTGAGGTTGAGTAAGTATGAATTTGAAACAAGCTGTGTTTCAAATGTAAAATATTTTATATGTTTTTTTTAATCTCGAAGCTGGAACTTACTCCATAAGAAAACATTAATCACTTTTCCAATGTCAGCGTAGTAAGTTACTCCAAATTTTCTTGCTATCTGCGTCAATGTATTTTATATATCCAATCATGAAATCTCTCAAGTTTATTGTACTTCATTCAAAACCAATTATGTTATGGATGTGGGATTAAACTAAATGCAAATCTTGATGTTACTCATCATGGACATTTGGGCTTCTGTTGACACCTATTTTTTTTTTGAAAATTTTATTTTTTTATATAATTTATATATAAATAAATTAAAATATAAATAAAATAACACTCATTTATAGGTAATTTAACTTCTCTTAAATACCGTTCAAAAAAATAACATTCATTAAATAAATTCTTAACTAGACTCTGTCCATAACTAAGAGCCATTATCCCAGTGGTTGCACCAAACTTTGTTCATAAGAGAGACTAGTTTACCAAGAAAAAGAATGGTGGTAAAAAGTATTGTCGTATTGTAAGTTAAAAAATCAGTGCATTTTTTATGCTTTAATCTCACAGCCAGTTTCCATTCTCTTTGTATTCCTCATTTATGCCTATCTGTTTTCCCTTCAAAGTTGAGACTCCTATAAAAGATTCCCTCCCAGCAAAACCCTTTTTTAAAATACCAAATACCATGGTATTTTAAGGAAATAATTTAGGGTTTGGTATATAATTCCTTGAAAAATACTAATAAACTAGTGGGGGAGGGGGGCCAATTGGCAATTGGCAAAGTCCAAAGTGGGATCATGGGAAATATTGCTAAAATATGGGATTGGAAGAATTCTTATATTATAAATTAAAATGGCATGATGGAGATGGAATACCCACTTAATCATTCTTTTGTTTCCTTTTTCCTTTTCAAAAGAGAAAAAGGAACTTTGAGGAAATCTTCAATATTGTATCTATATTTTTTTTGTCTTATTTTATGTGTCATATATACCATGACTTTGTTGCTTTTGTTAAATAATTATATCTCTAAATGAAGGCATACACTTTTGATTCCCTCTTTTAAATTAACATTTTTCCTTGTTAAGCTTTTAAACATATCTTAAAACGAAAGCATGATTGAAAAAAATGAGCAACAACTTGAATAAAAATGCACCAAGACATAATAAAAATATCTTAATTTATTGTCAAGGAATTCAAATGATAGTAATAATAAATTTGGTTTTACAATTTTTGAGTTCCAGGTATTCAAATTGCGCAGGCTCTCTAATTTTTCTAGTTCAAATTATATGATTGAACTATCAGATCCGCTAATTTCTAATTTAATTGGTTGAATCGATCGATTCGATCTAAATTTTATATCCATGAATCAAATCTCTTTTATATTTTTTACTCAAATTTAGAAATTCTGATATGGGGAATAAATATTTGAATAGGAATAAGCAAAAAAAGTGGGCATAAAAGTTGAGATAAAAAGAAAGGTAAAGGCAGTAGTTTAAGATGTTGAGTTTGGGAATTTCATCCCCACTTTTGTTGGCAGATGAAAAGAAAAGTGAAAGGCAAGGTCCACTGCTTCCTCAGCTCCCGTCGAAAGCTCAAGCTTACCAAGACCACTGTATATGTGAACATTGCTAATTAATTAATTAATTAATTAATTAATGCTTCTTTGTCTTTGATTTGAAGAAGCAGCTTGATGAATAAAGGTGTTAAAAAGTGGATTTTATAGCATGAAAGAAGCAAGGCCCTTCCATTACAAAATGGCTCTCTACTCTCCTGCTACCTTATAAACTATTTCCAAAACATCACACTCATGCTATATTAACCATGTGAATTACCACTATTATTTGTTAAATCGATTCAATTGAAATTGACAACTTATAAACCTGGCGAGTGTCTCAAAAATGATTTAAACTTTAGCATAATGCCAAAAAAAATCCCACCAATTTATCCCGTTGTTTTATTTTGAATCAAAATAGTCTCTCTGTGTGTAAAAACTGGTAGTCAACTAACTATAAACTGCTTAAAATGATTTGATAGAATGACACGTCAGGAGAAGAAATAATTTTATATTTTATATTATTTTATAAAATTATTTTTTGACTGATGTTACATTCTTTCAAATCAACCCCTTTGTTTATACGGCACTGCTATGTCATAACGCACTACCATATATGTTTGTCACGTCATTTCTATCAATTTATCGTTAGTTAACTCATAGTTTTCATCCGTAGAGAGGTTATTTTTGACACAACATGAAACGTTAGAAGTTAAATTAATTCAATAAAATAGAGGCCAAAATAAGGTCAAACGTTATGAGCATTTTTTGGCATTATGCCTTAAACTTAATATAAACCAACTCAACATAACCTTTTTTTAACCAAAATTCGACATGACTTGAGGTCGAGTATAAAACCCGAATGAGAAAATTAAAGTTGAATGAAATCTTAAATGACTAAAAAAAACACACTTGACAAACCTAAATGATATCAACCTCAAACAATTCAAAATGTTCCCAACACTAAATAATTCAAATTAAAATAACTTGAAAATTTTGAACCTAACAGTGTCCTAGTGGAAAAACAAATGATGTTCATCTTAAAAAATATATGTTTAAATCTCTTTATTTATAAAGTGTATGCTCATTGTCAAAATTAATAATAATATATATAAACAGATACTATTAAAAAAACCCTAAAAATTTTAAATCTTGAAACAAATTGAATGATGCTATTAATTGTTTCTTCATTAATTAATATTAACACCGCACAATGTTAATTAAATCAATGTAACGAATTAGACTATTTAATCGGAGGTTACAGCAGTTCAGTCGTTTTCCTTTTAAATTGTTATCAACGAATTTACTTTTGATTAAAGGAAAAACCTTTTTAACGGATAATCCTTCAATGTGGGGAATGACAACACCGCACAACGCTGTATACTTCTCATTTACTATCCTTTATGTTAAAGAAAAAAATAAAGGTTTAAAGAGTAAAAAAGTTTATTTACTTTTTAAAAAGTCCAAATTAATTTATTGTTGGAAGACGCATTCAAATGGATTATTATACGTTAAACATGTATTAAATAAGTTCATGGAATTTAGTTTTTAAAAATATACATTTTCTAAAATTAAAAATAATATAAAATGTTAAAATATTAAATATTTTTAAAAACTTAATTCAAACGAAAAATTAAAATTTTAAATAAATAAAAAACATTTAAATAAAAATCCAAAATTTAAAAATGCATTAAAATTATTAAAATAAACTGTAAAGGTATTGAAAATATAAAACAATTGTTTTTAAAAACATAAAATTTAAGAATATTCAATAAAGTGTTAATTTTTTATACATTACTTTGTACAGCTTGAATGAGAAATCAGCTCTTAAATTATATTTTTTATTGCTTTTATCTCTTAAATTATTTTTTAGTTAAAATAAATATTTAAATTATTATTTTTTTGTCACTTTAAATACTTAAATTATATTTGGTCAAAATAAATATCTAAAATATGTCAATTTTTTACTTTTTAGTCCCTAAACAATATATTGTCAAAAAATTCTTTGTGACGTGTCAACATCTTATTGACTGAAATAATTTTTTTAACTTAAATAACTATCAAACTTATGACAAAAAATAATAATTTAAATATTTGTTTTGATCTAAAAATATATTTTTTACTAAATACTAAATATATTTTTGACTTCAATGACACTTTTTGTTTGAAAATAATATAGTAGAGAGAGTAGCTTAGTTTCATGAGGTTGTTTTTGTCATTCTATATTCACCCTTGACGACACAACTTGTCATTTAATGTCCCTTCACTTGTATTCTTTTCCCTACCAAAACCAAACAAACAACACGAAATCCAAAAATGAATACTCCCAACAAAATCAAACTCAAGACAAAGTTTTAGAAGGAAAATCCAAGAGAAAAGAGAGTGATAAGTTGTAAGATTATTTAAACGAAGGATCCGGTAATGGCAGGCGGATGGGTCAAATCTCTGCATTGCAAATCCAGAGCATATGAAGATGTTTATCACCCCAACCCCAGGCATTTGATACCCAGTTCCAGTTGCCGACGAAGTTCTCAGAGCATCAAAGACGTCATCAAAGCCACCAAGAAAATGCCCAAGAATCCCAACCCCAAACCGCTCCCCAGGTCCAACAGCCAACCCGGATCCGATTCGACTATTCCTCGCCCTTGCCCTCGCCGGAGTAGTTCTACCCCTTCCCGTCCTGTTCGGAACCCTGACCCCGTTCTGCAGGCGCTGACGGAGTTGCCCGAGGGCCACCCTTCGAGGAATGTGGTGGAGATTATTTTTCATACGAGTTGGAGCCCCAAGGCTTTCACAGGTCGAATCGAGATGATTTTTAAAGTTCAAAACGGGCCGAAGACAGTGACACGGTTCGATGAGTACCGGGAGATGGTCAAGGCTCGGTCCGGTTCGGGTGGTCTGGTTTCCGCCGACGAGGAAAACGCGAGATGCGTGGCGGATGGGAATGAGGTAATGCGGTTCCACTGTCTGGGTCCCACTTCAGAGAACTGCTCGGTTAACGACGCGTGGCTATTTCCCGGTGGGAAAGGCGCGGCGACATGCACATATTCCGGGAGCGGCGAGGCCCACGAGAGAGCCGGAGGTGGGAAGGGGAGGAGAGCTATGTTGGTTTGCCGGGTTATCGCGGGACGGGTCTCGAAGCGGGTAGGGTTCGGGTACGAGTCGTTGCTGGAAGGGCGGATCGGGTATGACTCGGTGAGTGGGGACAACGGCGAGTTGCTCGTGTTTGATCCTCGTGCAGTATTACCGTGCTTTCTTATTATCTACACATTGTAAATTTTCCTTCAATTTTTTTTCTACTGGGTTTGTTTGTTTTTTGTGATTATTATTAGTGAAAAGGAAGAATTGGGTTGATAAATGGTAATCGATGAAGTTCACCTACCTAACCCTCTGCTTTTGTTATGGACAAACAAATTGGTAGTGTAATTGAATGTTAAAAGTGGTGGTTTTGTTTCAAATTTGTTGACCTTAAGGAGAAAGGGAAATCGATTAATCACCAGTCATTTGATGTGATCTTCTTATGCGTCCTTGTCAATGTTTGTTCATTGCTATCTCACTTTTGATTCAAATTTATCTATTTTAAACACTTGTTGAAACAAAAATTAACTTAAAATATTATAAAAAATAAAACATTTTAAGTTGTTTAATAAAATTCATTGTTTTTAAACTTTAAATTAGGTTGCCGTTATTTAAACTCGCCCTTGATATTATCCATTTTTTTTAATATTTGCTCTTTCCAACAGAAAAAAAAAAGAAAATCTCAAACGCAAATTTGTAATTGAATGGAAAGGATTTTGGATCGATAAGCCGAAGTAATGACTAATGATGATCTAGGATCCAAGAATTGATGATGGCCATCCTAAAACAGAAAAAAAAAAGGTTAGTTTATGATTTTGTCAAGAAAAGAGAGGAAAACAGCACAACTGGCTTTTCAGTATTGTGGTTTCATATTCAAGGCTGAATAGTGCAGATGGTCAAACTCCCTGTTTCATAAAATACGTATTTTTAATCTATTTTTTTCAATTATTTCTAAAACATGATTTAACGTGATATACATATATACCTTGACACTCTTGTTTGCAGTTGAATAACTATTAAAAAAGTAAAATGTATTCGGTTATATAAAAAATTTATATGATATAATAACAATTTACTCCTTAAAATTTATATATTTTATCATTTTGATCTTAATTTAATAAATTTAACTTTTTATATCTAAAAATCCCAACATCGTACCTTTCTAACAGTAGCACACCCTATGGTCATCTGTTGCACCCTCTGCTACTATCTAATTATCAGGTCGATAAGTAACAGATGAGATAGCTTGACAAACACAATCAATTCACTACTGAACAACTAGCGAACTAATGGAAGAAAACCATTATGACCCTGCTGTCGTATGCTAATAGACACAATCATTTTACTAATAAAATTTTTAAAAAATGAAGGGTTAAATTTATTGAATTATTTCGAAGTAGAACCAAATTAATAGAATGTATAAGCTTGTGACTAAAATTATTATCAAACCAAGACTCATTAGACGCTCATTTCAATTTGACAAAGTAGTATGTTTGTAACAAAATTTTAATTAAGTGATTAAATTGTAAGTTTTAAAAAATGACTCATTTGTAAGAAAACATGTTATTAAATAACGTGAGGTGTATTTTATAAAAAAAATTTATATATCACATGTTTAAAAATAAGACATGTCAAATTATTTGATATAACTAACGGAAAAATTAACCTTGAGACAAATGCTCACTCATTGTTGTTCTAGTGGTAAAGGATAATATAATTCATGTGACTCGAGTTCGAGCATCAGTTCTGTATGGTATGTGTGCGTCTTATTAAAAAAGACTAAAAAGTTAAACATATGCTACTCTTGTATCACACCAGCATATTAAACAAAATACACACAAATTATATAAAGTACGATGATCATCTTTGCAATTTAAGTACGATAATCTAAAACCTTAACTCGTGTTTTTATTTTTCTTACTTTTTAAAAGGCAGCATAAATTTTCGTGGTATTTGTTATTAATAGTTGTAGAGCTTTCAAACATGGAGATTGGAGATGGCTTAGGTTGAAGGATAGTGGGGCTGATTTCGGCGAGAATTATGATTCTGCTGGAAAAAAGCAACCATTTCGACATAGAACGTTCAATGCTGGCGTTTCCAGATATCATGCCAAGCAAAACCTCACATGCATTTGTTCTTTAAGGGGCGAAAACGAAAGGTTGATAGGTCGCATTTTGATGGGCTCTTAAAAACTGTCTCCTACTGTCCTAATCTCCGCCATTTGTCTGCTAAATTAAGGAAACACGCAACCACTTTCCCCTTTGCATTCAATCCCCAAGTTGACATGCTTGATTTAGGGATTACTGGTATTTAACAGTTTCCAATCCCAAATATTCAATTCCATCCCTAAATTGTCTTCAAGTAGTTACACCAAATGAATCCAGGTTGATTTTTGGTAATTGAGTTGTTTCGGATTCAGATCATTAGGTTTAGGTAGTCGGATTTTACAAGCCAAATCATTTCAAGTTGAGTGAATTGTAGGCGTAAACAATTCATGATCAAATCAAGTTTGAATTCGAATCATTCGAGCCGAGCTTTCGTGCTAAGGTCCACTAACACTTTACCTCCGAGCCTAAGTTGTAAACTAGGATGAGCGAGTGAAAGAGACAAGGAAAACATTGATGTTGAATACCGTGGTTAAAAGAATCAAGAAACACATGCCATAAGAAAGCGATATTTAACGCTTCATCCACAGCCATTTCACTCTCATTGTTCCACCATTTCTTGAGTTGGTTAAAACTTAAAAGGAAAATGATGATAATAATATCAAAGAGTATAGGTAGGTGAAGTACTAGGGCGGACACTCAATGTAAACATTGCCTTATAAATTAGAGATGGATTAAAATAGCATAGTTTGGCATCCAAGGCAGACCATCGTACTGCATTGGCGTTTAATTATTGTACTTGCCTGTTGCCTGAATAGATTTCAGTGGATCTGCATACACAGATATTACGAATATGGTTGGGACTTGGGAGATTTCAGGGCCGACAATGCCTCACCTTTGTTTGTGGATAGGCCATTCTTTTTTTTTTTTTTGCGTTTTATCTGTGATTAGTGAATGAATTATTCATAATGACGGCTTACAATTTACTCGAGTTTGACTCGAAAATCATTCAAATTAGATCCTATAATATTGAGTCGAGTTGTCGAGCAAGTCAAATTCATCCATCTTAAAATTTGGTTGGAGAAGCTCATGTAACACCACAATTCTAATCCGACCAATTTAAAAGACTTAGGATGTCACATTTAAGTCACCAAAGTGATAACCTCGAAATATCATAAAATTCAACAGTGATATTATCGAGAAATGTTTTGGGTAGTTAAGAGATTAATTACTTCACTGCTCAGTTTTAGTATTTAGGTGTAGAGACACATTAGATATTGGGAGTGAGTTAACCTAAATATATGTTGCCACGTAGTTAATATTTAGGTTAGTAATGTTGATTGCTTGCTAACATTTGTTTGATAGCTAGGATTTCACTTTGCCACATCACATTCATTTTACTCTTCCGTTCTTTGTTCTATAAACCCTAATGAAACCAGCTGCATCTTGTGTTAGGGTTGGGCATGATGTTTGAGCCTAAATTGAGTGAGCCCAAACCAGCGTGTGTGATTTAGACCATGAGCCCAAATTGCTGCCCATTAGAGTGAGCTCAACCCGTATAATCGACCGAGGATGTTGAACCAAACCGACAGAAATCATTTTGACTCGACTTGAGTTGATCGATTCAAACTCGTTGACCGTTGACCCTTGACTTGACTATTAGTCGTTGATCATGACTTTTTTAATTAACTTTGACCTTAACGTTTTTTGATGTTCTGAGTTTGAATTAGATGAAACATCATCATATTGTGTTATTATTTTGTACTTGACCAAAAATATTCAAAATCATCCCGAGTTGACTATTGGTCGTTGATCATTGTAATTTATTTTGTACTAGGTATTTTTTAGAGATTTAGATATGAGACATGATGTAGTTTATACATGTGTTTAAGACGATATTGACTCTAAGGACGATGTGTTACCTCCTCCTCATCCACTTGTGTAGATTGTCCCTACAAACTACGCAAGAGCTACACATGAGTAGTTACTTTATATTAGAATTTGAGTTTTGGTAGGTGGCATAATTTTTAGAAATGTGATATTTATATAGAACTTTACTTCGAATGTTCTAATTCAGTTAGATCTTGTTGAGAAATGTAAAACTGATTTCTGGAATTTTGTTATTAACCAACTTGAAGAATACAATGCACACACACGTATATATAGCTACATGAGTAAACCCTAGCTGACTAGGCTAACTAACCCTAACAGCTTTCAACAACTCTAACAGCTTTTAACAGTTTACAACGTTCACATTTTAACATTTCCCCTACTTCCTTCATCTTCCTCACAAACTCGAGTAAAGCTAACCACATTAACCCGCTGTCGAAACAAGTCGAAGTAAGAAGAGGAGAGAGCTTTGGTGAATCCATCAGCAGTCTGATGAGGCCCAGGCACATAGTTAACACGCAGAGAATTGTCAGCAACCTTCTCTTGAACGAAGTGCACATCAAGATCGACATGTTTCGATTGTGAGTGGAACACAGGATTCATGCTGAGAGAAATAGCACTGGTGCTATCACTCCAGACGATAGGAACATCCTTCTGTTGAATCCCCATGTCATTGAGCAAGGATTGTAGCCATGTAACTTCGGATACAGCATCAACAATGCTTCTGTATTCAGCCTCCATAGTAGACCTTGACACTCCTTTTTGCTTCCTTGAACTCCAAGTGAGAATGTTGTTCCCAAGATATGCACAATAGCCAGAAGTCGAACGCCGGTCATCAGAATTGCTGCCCCAGTCTGCATCCGCGAACACAACAAGACTAGCATCAACTTCAGATGGTCGAAAGACAAGCCCATAATGAAGAGTGCCACTTAAGTAGCGAAGAATACGCTTGACTGCAGCAAGATGACCCTCACACGGACGATGCATGTACTGAGCAACCTTGTGAACACTATGCATCACATCTGGACGTGTATGACAGAGATAGAGCAATGCACCCACAATGCTCCTGTAACCTGTAGCATCCGCAATGGGACTGCCAGCATCCTCACTCAGTTTGACAGAAGGTAGCATCGGGGTAGAGGCTGAGTTAGCTTTATCTATACCCGCACGCACAAGAAGTTCCTGGATGTACTTGCGCTGACTGAGAAATAGGCACCCATTAGAGCGTTGAACCTCAATGCCAAGAAAGAAATGTAGGAGACCCAAGTCCTTCAGGGAAAATTTGTTCCCCAGCTGAGTAATAACTTCTGTCACAAACGAAGTAGAGGCTCCAGTGACAATAATGTCATCTACATAGACTAAAATGTATGTAAATTGTCCCAGACACTCATGAATAAACAATGAAGGATCAGCATTGGATCGTCGAAAGCCAACCGATATCAAAAAATCCTTGAGCTTGGTGTACCAACTCCTTGGTGCTTGCCTCAAACCATACAAAGCACGCTCAAGCTTGCAAACCAAAAGAGCCCCATCTGCAGAGGTTGTCTCGAACCCAGGAGGTTGGCTCATGTATACGTCTTCATGCAACTCGCCGTTTAGGAAGGCGTTGTTGATATCCACCTGTCGAAGAGGCCAATTTCGAGACACAGCCAAGGCAAGAATTACATTAACCGTAGCAGGCTTAATTACCGGGCTAAACGTATCATGAAAATCACGCCCCGGAACCTGATTGAAGCCTTTGGCTACTAGCCTGGCTTTATACCGAGCAACCGAGCCATCAGCATTCCTTTTGATTCGAAAAATCCACTTGCACCCTACTACAGTTCTCTCCATAGGCAGTGGCACAAGCTTCCAAGTCCCATTCTTTTCAAGAGCTTCATATTCAGCAAGAACAGCCTCCTTCCACTTGGGATGATCAAGAGCTTGCTGAATGGAGGATGGAACATCATCATCTACTGAGGCCACGAACACCTTAGGTTTGAAGACTCCGGCCTTACTACGAGTCGTCATAGGATGCAGATTGGAGGGTTCAACAGGTTGATCATGCAGAGAAACATCCGGCACACAAGCAGGTGCAAAAATACCATCCACAGGTTCAAGTAGTAAGTCTGTGGTAGGAGAAGACGCACTAGGCACAAAATTAGCAGCATCATGAAGAGACAAAGGAGAAGAACATGGTGACACAGGAGTAGGTGATATAGGAGAAGAACCAACAAGATCAGGTTCAACAGAGCCAGTTCTAACATCAACACGAACCTCAGTAACAGGTGGAAAGACTTCATTGGTTGACTCACTGGATTGAGGACCATGCTCCACAGGAGGAGCCACAGGAGGAACACCCTCAGCAGAAGGAACTGCCCCAGCACCATCACGAGACTGATCCGCAGGTTGAGGATCCAAGGAATGATGGGTGGAACCACAGGACACACGAGCCCCTGAAGACAAGCTTCGCAAAACACTGTTAGCCCCTGAAACAATTGGAACAGAACTGATTCCAACAGAGGATGAGCGAGAAGCACCACTAGAAGACTGTAGGGCAAAGGGAAAAACTGACTCATCAAACACCACACTTCGTGATACAAACACCCTACCTTGTGAGTCAAGGCATTGATAGCCCTTATGCATGGGGCTATAGCCAAGAAACGTACAAGGACGAGAACGAAAATCAAGCTTATGAACATTAAAAGGTCGTAGATGAGGGAAGCACCTGCAGCCAAACACTCTCATCATGTCATACCTTGGTTTGAAACCATGCAGCTTCTCGAACGGAGAAGATCCTTCCAACACCTTAGTAGGCATACGATTAATAAGGAAAACAGCAGTAATCACCGCATAAGACCAGAACCTCAGCGGAAGAGAAGCTTGAGCCAACAATGTTAACGCAAGCTCGAGGATATGCCTGTGCTTTCTCTCAACGACCCCATTCTGTTGGGACGTGTGAGGGCAAGTAACCCTGTGAACTACACCTTGCTGTGTCAACAAGGAGGAAAGTGTGCGAAATTCACCTCCCCAATCACTTTGAATAGCCTTGATGTCCTTGTCAAATTGTGTCTTCACCAGTTTCTGAAACGACTGAAACGCCACCACAGCTTGGGACTTAGCTTTCAACAAGTAAACCCAGCAGTGCCTAGAGTGAGCATCGACAAAAGAAACATAATACATGAAACCCTGACTCGAGACATTGGCAGGTCCCCACAAATCAGTGTAAACCAACTCAAAAGAAGATTGATACACAGTAGTTGAGGCAGAAAATGGCAAACAATGGCTTTTGCCCATTTGACAGGCAACACACAAAGGCATAGTTTTATTAAGAGCACCAGAAATAGGTACATTACAATCTTTACAAACAGCTTTTAACGTTTCTAAGGCTGGATGACCAAGCCTTCGATGCCAAAGAACAAGATTATCAACAGTAGTAGACAAAGTGGAAACTTCAGAGACATGAGCAACAGGAGCAGAACTGAACCGGTACAAACCCCCAATTTCATCACCTTGCAGCAGCACTTCCTTTGTAACTTCATCTCGAACAAAACAGGATCGAGCATGGAACTCCAAGAACACGTTATTATCACTAGCAAGCTTGGACACAGACACTAAATTCTTAGTAACCTTGGGCACATGAAGAACATTCTTCAAAGACAATGAGCGAGAGGTAGAAGCAATTAATGAATTACCAATACAAGAGATAGGAAGAGCTGAGCCATTACCAACTAACAACTTACCAGGACCAGTGTAGGTGGTGCTAGTGCCAACATTGTCTGCATCAGGAGTGACGTGATGAGAAGCCCCTGAATCAACGTACCATTGTGTTTCATCAACCGTAGCAACATTAGCACGAGCAGCAACATCCTCCTGTGTATTACGATCAGCACCACGAGCTGTGATGCCAGCAAAGTTCTCATCGAACCTGTGCCAACACCGGTCCACAAAGTGACCAAGTTTTCCACAGAGCTGACACTGTGGCTTCATGTTGGACTTGTAATTCGTACGACCTCGACCGCGTTGACTCATTGAAGCACGATAGGGCCTGTTAGACGCTCGACTATTTGCCTGAGAATCACCCGAGGAAGAAGATGTAACCTGAGCCACATTAGCAGAAGGAGTAAGATCTGAGATTTGATTAAAATCGAGCAATTGTGTCTCAGCATCCATCAAGACTGAGACCGCCGCAGCAAGTGTAAACGGAGACTGGCTTGACGTTATAACAGCAACGAAAGGTTGATACTCCGCCGGAAGACCCTTAAGAATCGAAGCTACTTTCTCAAGATCAGAGATAGGACTGCCACACGAGGCGAGCATATTACACACCTCATTTATTCGAGCAATATAAGCTCTCATACTGAGACTGCCTTTGGTAATCGACCTGAGTTTATAGTGTAAACTCATAGCAGTGGTTGTCGATCTACTAGAAAAATACGTGACCACCGTCTTCCAGATCTCAGCCGTCGTCTCCGCTCCAACAAACTCTGATAACAAATGCGAGCTTATAGTAGACAGGATCCAAGAAGCAAGAGCACTATCTTGCGCAACAAAGATCTCATACGCTTCGTTCTCAACCTTCTCACCTAGCTCATTCGTGATTTCAGCAGGAGGAGCCTTCAACGTACCCGTCAACAGCTTTTCCAGACGGTGACTACGGACGGCTAGCAGCACCTGCTGTTTCCAGAGCAGGAAGTTCGTTTCGTCAAGAATCACACTGACTCTCTTGTTGGTAAAGATCTTGCCAGAGCCGGAAGATGCACCAGACGCATCAGAAGCAGGGACGGAGGAACTGCCGGAGTTGGTCATCGAAAC
This sequence comes from Hibiscus tridactylites, assembly GCA_958450335.1. NCBI lineage: Eukaryota > Viridiplantae > Streptophyta > Magnoliopsida > Malvales > Malvaceae > Hibiscus > Hibiscus tridactylites. The sequence goes on from OY288281.1 coordinate 78,816,465, forward strand.
ACAACAGAAAGAAAAGAAAAGAAGATGAAGAAGACGATGGAAACGGTTACGCGGAAGCAAGAAACCAGAATTTCCCAGCGATTGATACCATGTTGAGAAATGTAAAACTGATTTCTGGAATTTTGTTATTAACCAACTTGAAGAATACAATGCACACACACGTATATATAGCTACATGAGTAAACCCTAGCTGACTAGGCTAACTAACCCTAACAGCTTTCAACAACTCTAACAGCTTTTAACAGTTTACAACGTTCACATTTTAACAGATCTAAAGTTAGTTCTAATCGTGGGAGGCGTCACTATTGACGTTAAAGCTTTTAACTGTTAGAGGTGTGTTTTCTTACTATGCTATATATTTTGTGAAAGGATGTTTTCGACTTGAATGACTATTTTCTATGTTGTGATTATGAAAGTTTTGAGATATCATGCATAACATGTCAGACTGTAAATTAATTAAACTATCAGAATTTTCGAACCGTGATCCTCGTATTTAGTACGATATGATTACGATGTGATTTAATTTTTAAAAATCATTACCATATCATTGTGTGCATAGGATGAGATTGTACGAAGGAAATACTGGTTATCAGCCCTTCAAACAGTTGATATAAGACCATATAGTTACAGGTGAAAAATAGGTGAGGGGTTCTGAGAACTACCTCTACTGTGATCGATAGGCTTTGTCACCACTGTAATTAGAGTAAGTAGCTGAGTATTGCGTCGTGATTGAAACATCATTTTATTGTGTTATTATTTTTCATGCTTTATTAAATATTTTTGAGAAAATAATTGTAAAACCGAGATTGTAGTTGTTTGTTCTTTAGATGGCTGCAGGTTTCGGAGCAGGTCTACCTTGGGCTTCTGCTGTTATTAGATGGGGTTGAAAAAATTGCCCCGCAGCTAAATTAACCTTGTAAAAAAAGACAGAAAAACTATCATGAAAAGCAGCTCTCTATGTTCCCTATTTCCTAATCCAAAAGCTCACAGATTATAGGAGTTTGCACCTGCATAATTACACCAGCACCATTGCGTAGGTTCCCAATTTGTGACATTTTCCTCGTTGCACTGCAAATAAACTTTTGATTATGAACACAATGTAAAAGAAATCCCTTTGTTTTGCAAATCACGTTTCAACCCAGAAGTTGGACCATCAACAAGTTTACAATGATAATTGATACAGAAAAGATCAAATTCTCTCTCTTTATCTGCAGCTTCGCAGTGAAGTAGTTGAAAAAATAGAAGAAAAACAGCAGTGGTAATTGGTAAATACAGACATGATATAGACATTGAACCAGGGTCAGTGTTCTACTTCTAACATGTTATTAAGCTTGTCTTTGATAGTTTGTAGAGTTCCATCAATTGCAGTGTCAAATGCATCCTTCTTGGTTCTCAATCCCAGTGAACTACCATGCCTTCTATACATGACTCTAGGGATCAACTCCACAACAGAATCTCTCATCTTCCTCACCTCACTCCTCGGAATCGCCATTAACACATCCAAAATCTTCAACCCTTTAAAAACCACTTCCTCCTTGGGTATAAACACGGAGAATTCTGGATACTTGTCCTCCGGCAAATGCCACCGGTACTGCATTTTCGCAGACAGTTCTTCGAAGAAAACCGGTATACAACCTGCAGTGATTGCATCAAAAGTCGACCTCCGAGTTGGAGTATCCCCTGGAGGCTGCAAACAAAAGGTTGCTTGTAACATAGGTTTCATGTATCTTACAGGATCATGCTCACATATCCCATTGGAGCAATCCACTATATTACATATCTTTGAGTAAATTCGATTAGTTTTATTAAAGCTAGTGTTGTTTCCATTGTTGCTACTGTTGGCATTGTTACACTCGGTCCTTATACTCCTCCGTATATTCGGAGTGGCGCCTATTCCTCCGCCGCCGGCAAACAGCATCAAAGAAGTCCTCCTGGACCTCTTAACGCGTCGAACCCAGGCATCGAAGCACGCCAAATTGGGAGGATGGAACGATGTGGGATAAGGCACAGCATGCTCCTGCCAGGGCCAAGCTCTTCCCTCAGGAAGCAAAACCGTGACATTGTAAAACTCGGGCAATTCAAGAAACGAAGTACCCCACAGAGGAGGATCATTATCCAAGGGCTGGCAGAAATCCCAAGCCGGCCTAGACATAACCAAGAAATGGTCATGACCCATATGCTTTTTCCAGATCTCAGGCTCATCGGATTGCAGAAACTCGAACAAGTCGGTCCCATGTTGGAAGCTGGAATTCACATCAGGGCCATACAAATACTTCAAGGAATCAATGGCAGCATAGTAGGGAAGAAAGACGGCGTTTGCAACATTGGGGTCATTTGTAAGACAAGGGTATTCCAGGATTCTTCTATGGAAGATTAGCTCAAGCAACAAAGGGTCAGAACGGTACCAGCTACGAGATTTGGAATGGGTTTTTTGTCCTAAACCATGGTTTGCTAAGTAAGGACAAAAGTCATCAAAAAGTGGGTATTCAGAACACTTTGCAAGTAGATCAAGGTTGAAGCTTGATGGGAGGCCCCTGATGTAGATCCAACGGTTGTTGCAGTCTTCTGTTGTTATTGGGTTTGAGATTTGCTGGGAGGAAGCAAACTTAATGAGCAGTAGAAGGAAGGAAAGGGTCAAGTAGGCCATGTAAAACACAACAAGATGGAGAAAGATTGAAAGGCTAAGAAGACATTTATAAATAAAAATATATATAAATTTCGGGACCCTTGGTTTGATGGGGGAGATGAAAGCTTCAATCTCTGGCAAAAGGAATGGAGATTTAAAACAGTTAGAGAGTAGAAGAGAGTGGTTGCTTACAAGTGTGTATTTTAACAGGGTTCGGAGAATTTCTTTCTTTGACCCACCATTGTCGGTGGAATGGACAATTGCCTGCATCGGATACTCATTCTCCAAGCAATCCGTGCCTATTTTCCAGCTTTCCTTCTTTTCCCGTAGGATAAACTACATAAATGACAACCATGCTATTATGAAAGTCGCGATTTGATCACCTTACATTTTTTCGAAGCAATTGAACTACCATACTATTAAATTGGATGCAATTTGACCACCATCCGTTAGAGGTTAACAGAAGGATGATGTGACAGTTAAAAAAATAAGGGTATAATTACACATTTGGTCCTCATTACTTATACACTCTATTAATTTGATCCTAATTTTAATTTAATAAAATAAATTTCCCCCTCCAATCAGGTGATGACACGTGTTACCTGATTGGGGGAAAGAAAAATTAAAGGCAAAGAAATGCCATTGTGAAAATTCAAACCTAGGTTTTTAGAGAGTAAGTGGGGCATGTTTACCATTAAGCTAAGCATGTTTTTATGATATGTGATACAACCATTAATATATGACTTATCTGAGTGTTAATGCCCAGAAAAATGAAAGAAAATAAAATGATCATGGGCAGATTTGAACCAAAATTCTTAGAGCACAAGTAGTGTGTGCTTACCACTAAGCCAAGTATGCTTCTATAACTTTTAGTTCAACGTTTAGTATATGTCTCCTATTTGTTCTTCTTCAAGCTACAGAAGAGCGTAATCTTCAAGGCAATTAGTGAACGAATCCAAAAGCACAATCTCCATTTGTTCTTCTTCAAGCCCTTCATGCACTTTTTTATTGTCTGATAGTTGGGTCAAAGTTCCAAGCACTGAGTCCAAAATCGTATTGTATTTCACTAGTTTAAGAGGAATAAAAAAGACATACAGGAATTGTTGTTGTGTTAAAATGATATTCAGAGGCTTTAGAGTTGCGGTCGACGAGCGAGACATTTAGATGGATTTGATGTACAGAAACAAGTTGCAAACTTTACTAGGAGGGAAGCTCATTTGCTTGCCTCAAGTGTTCATAAGGGGGAAACATATTGGTGGAGTTGAAGATATTAAACAGCTTAACGAAAATGGGGAATTGTCAAAAGTTTAGAAGGGTTTCTGGTTTGAGATCCCGAGATAGTTTGTGAAGGCTGTGGCGATGCACGGTTCGTGTCGTGCCCCAACTGTAAGGGAAACAAGAAAGTGTTTGAAGAAGATGAATCTAGGTTGAGAAGGTGCCCGGATTGCAATGAAAATGGGTTGATTAGGTGCCCTGTTTGTTGCTCATCATAAGTCGAATCAAAGCTGGATTTGGGGGGGTGCATAATTCATTATGTAACCACCTAGACCCACTTATGCGTTTAACCCAACTCCAAGCAGTCACAACCTATAATCAAACCCTTGTGAAATATCATAGTCAGAATATCAAAACTGACATAGTTTTCCCATTTCGGGAGATTTGCGAATCATGTCATAAAACCTGTTATCAAATACATATCAATGCTATTCTCAGAACGATTATAAAATCTACTAGTAACGCTTTCAAATCCATCCAAAAGTAGTAAGCAAAAGTTTAGTGTCATGTGATTACAAAAATAGATGATATGAAAGCATAAAGTGTTCAGTTATAACAAAAGCCAACACCCGGCAAAACCAAAAGATAAGTCGTATCAAAATATAGGCATAAGTCACCCAAATACAGACAGTTTGGAAGATAAGAACATTACAACAGTCTAGAGCTAAATGTGTCGATCCTCCAGTTGCCGGGTCCAAAAGGGGTAGCCTATCACAAGTATCTGAAAGGGGAGAAGAAGAGGGCATGAGCTAGGGAGCTCAGTGTGTTCCAATAAGTGCAGATCAAACAAGCAATGAATACATAACAATCAGATCATAAGAACACATAGCAGATCAATGCAAATGATCGGATGCATGCATGAGTTTACTAGTGACTACCCTCCAACCTTACACCAAATGCAGTCCCCCAGAACTGCATCCATAAGGACTTACCCTATGCCCGATGGGCATATGTGCCACCTAAGGGGATGCCTTAGGTCCATAAGGACTTACCCTAGGCCCGATGGGCATAGGTGCCACTCAAAGGGAGACCTTGAGTCCATAAGGACTTACCCTAGGCCCGATGGGCATATGTGCCACTCAAGGGGAGACCTTTAGTCCATAAGGATTTACCAGCTTAATCAGGGCTGTACCAACAGAGACTTCACAACATAACCCAATAGTATACCCAGATAGTAATCAGTGTCCAGATCTCAGATATGAATAACAGAGTACATGTGGCAGGCATTCTATTCAGAATATCAGAAACAGAAGATTTATACTTTTGACAGATAATTGGGCATACCTATTGAGCAAAGCGGACATTCTCATCATTCAACATACAAACAGATTGTAACATCTCATGTCAAGCTAACATGTCAAACTTCCAAGTTCATCAGACAATCAGGCAATTCCATCACAGATCAAGAAATCATATTAAAAGTATACGAATTGAGCAAACATTCATCATGTCGGCAGAGAATGTCATTATATAACCAGTTCATCATTTCATCTCATTTCTAACATAGTGATGCAATCTCAACGACAATTAAGATATTAAACAAACATAGTATTGTTTATGATTAAACCATTAAGCAATTCATTCAACAGAATATAGCATACATGGAACACACCTCAAAGCTGGTCGGAGAAGGGTCTAACGGACACCTGCCTCAGTACGCTCAGATACGGGGTCGGATCCTAGATCAAGAAAGAGTAATGGTCATAATGTGAAATAAGAGTTAAACTTATTCTTATACATAGGGTTTGAATTCATACTGATATTCACTGAAGCGTGAGGATGAGCGGGTCGAGAGGAGCTAGGTTGAGCTGGTGAGTGGTCACACGAGTCCCGGGTACCTTTACACAATTAAAACACTAGTTTAGACACTTATTCGATTTACTGATATCTGAATGGAATAATTAAGTACATATGCATGATTTGGGTTTAAGGTCAGATTCGGGGGCCTTAGAGTCATAATTTCGCAAAACGGGCTTCAAAAATGGACTCAGGACGTCGAAAAACATAAGATAGGGCCTTTTCGAAAAATTTGACTTTTTGGTCAAAGTCAACACTGACGTCAGCAGGTCAAAATCAACGGGGTCAGGTCAACCGATGACGTCAGCAACCAACATGGGTCAACTAAGTTGACTCGGTGAGTTAACTCACTGAGTCAACTCGGGCGAGTTGACTCACTGAGTTGACTCAGACACATGTCGGTTCGGGTCAGAGACGGGTCGGGTCGGGCCGGACTCGGGCGATGGGCTCGGGTTAACTGAGTTTGGGTTTTGGGCCATCTGGGTTTTTGGGCTCGGGTTTGGATGATGGGCCGACCGGTCCAGCCAGTTCAGGCCGGCTTACTTACCCCAACGGAAACAACGTCGGACGGCCACCGGAAACTCGCCGGAGAGCCCGTAACGGATCGGTTTCACCTGAAAAAAATGGCAGAATCGATTATTGATCTAACCCAACCCACACAAGCCTGAAAAATCATCGGATTTATACGGAAATTGTTGCGGAAAACTGAAGGGTCGTCGGAACTTACGTAGCTCCGATGGAGGCCTCGCCGGCGTCGGTTGGACACAAGACTTTAGGGGTTTTGCACGGCACGACGAGGGGAGCCGAGATCCGACGGCCGTTCCTCGAACGGACGTCAAGGACGATCGGAAAAAGGGCCAAACAGAGGCGGCAGCGTTAGGGATTCCACAAGGCTTTCAATGGTGTTTCACGGTGATCGGGGACGGCAGACGACGCGTGGAGATGAGGGTTTTGGTCGGGGCTCGACGGGGAACGCCTTGGCATCGGCGGTGAGGCTCACGGCGCGGCGGTGCCGGAGATGGACGGAGATCAGAGACGGCAGAGAAACAAGATGAAAGAGAGAGAATGGGGGGTGTGTTCGATACGACAATAAAGTCGGTAGGTGAGGAGTCAGAGTTAAATTAAAGCTAACTCAATCTGACTCATTTGTTAACAAACAAATATTAATGTTGGTAAAACTTGACAGAAGAGAGCACTTGGCTCAACGGTTAGCGGGTTGGGTGGTGAGGGCTGAGGTCTTAGGTTCGAGCCTCCACTCCCTTACCTCCCCTTTTCTTCTTTTTTTTTTCTTTTTTAAATCGGGTGTTACAACTCTCCCCTCCTTAAGAAAAATTTCGTCCTCGAAATTTACCTAAATCAAACAGATGTGGAAACTGCTTCCTCAGGGATCCCTCGATCTCCCATGTAGCCTCACTAGGACTCCGATTTCTCCACTGTACCTTTACCATCGGAATGCGCCGGTTCCTCAAAACTCTCTCATCAAAATCTAAGATCTGGATTGGTTCCTCCTCATAGGACAAGTCTGACCTCAACTCTACATCCTGAACCTGAATGACATGACTAGGATCTTGATGGTATTGCCTCAACATGGACACATGGAAGACATTATGGATACGACTGAGTTGAGGAGGTAACTCGAGCTGATAGGCAACTGGCCCAACTCTCTTCACGATACGGTACGACCCAATGAATCTCGGACTCAGCTTACCCCTTTTTCCAAATCTCAGAACTTTCTTCCATGGAGATACTTTCAGAAAGACTTGATCACCGACCTCAAACTCAATATCCTTTCTTCTTCGATCAGCATAAGATTTATGTCTGTCAAAGGCCTCTTTTAGGCGATCACGGATTAATCTGACAGTCTCTTCAGTTTCTTGGACCAATTCCGGACCCAAAGTCTTCTTATCATACAGCTCGGTCCAACAGATAGAAGTTCGACATTTACGACCATACAGAGCTTCATAAGGGGCCATGCGAATACTAGCCTGATAGCTATTATTATAAGCAAACTCGGCCAAGGGCAAGAAATCTTCCCAACTACCGCAGAAGTCTATCACGCATCCTCTCAACATATCTTCAAGAACCTGAATTACTCTTTCAGACTGACCATCAGTCTGAGGATGGAAGGATGTACTGAAATTTAAACGCGTACCCAAAGCATTATGCAAGGCCGACCAGAAGTGAGAAGTAAACCTCGGATCTCGATCAGATATGATAGATAAGGGTACCCCATGCAATCTGACGATCTTTGAGATATACAGCCTAGCCAGCTTCTCCAGAGAATAAGTAACTCGCACAGGAATAAAGTGAGCTGACTTGGTGAGTCGATCAACAATAACCCAGACAGAATCCTTTTTAGAAGGAGTCAGAGGCAACCCGGTAACGAAATCCATCGTGATACACTCCCATTTCCACTCAGGAATCTTAATGGGTTGTAACAAACCAGAAGGATGCTGATGTTCCGCTTTGACTTGCTGACAGGTCATACATTTCGATACATAATCTGATATATCCTTCTTCATACCCTCCCAGCGGTACCTTTGTTTCAGATTCTGGTACATCTTGTCTCCACCAGGATGCATAGCATAAGGGCTGCTATGAGCCTCACTAAGTATGGCTCGCTTCAGGCCAGCATCATCGGGGACACAATAACGACCCTTGAAGCACAAAACGCCATCCTGATCGAAGGCATAAACAGATGTGGATCCCTGCTCAACTTGTTGTATGACTGGGAGTAAGGAACTGTCTAAGAGTTGCTTGGCCTTAATCTCTTCGGCCAAAGTTGGTTTAACTTGCAACTCCGCTAGCAAACTGCCATCACTATAAATACTCATCATGGCAAACAGAGATCTCATGTCGGATATGGTCTTACGACTCAAAGCATCGGCAACAACATTGGCTTTTCCCGGGTGGTACTCAATCACGCAATCATAGTCCTTTAACAGCTCAACCCAACGACGTTGCCTCATATTTAAATCCCTCTGAGTGAGGATATACTTCAAGCTCTTGTGATCGGTAAAGATATAGCACTTCTCTCCGTAGAGATAGTGCCTCCAGATTTTCAGAGTAAAGACCACCGCAGCTAACTCGAGGTCATGGGTCGGATAGTTACACTCATGTGGTCGTAACTGACGTGATGCATAATCGATTACCTTCCTATCTTGCATCAGTACATAACCAAGCCCGGAGAGTGAGGCATCACTATACACTGAGAAGTCCTTCCCAGACTCGGGTTGTGAAAGGACCGGGGCTTGAGTCAAAGCCGCCTTCAGTTTCTCAAAACTAGCTTGCTGGGCATCATACCAAGTAAAAGGAACATTCTTCCTCAAAAGCTTCGTCAAAGGGGCAGCAATGATGGAGAAACCCTCGACAAAGCGACGGTAGTAACCAGCTAAACCCAGAAAGCTACGGATCTCAGAGACATTCTTGGGTGGCTTCCAACTGGTGATAGCCTCGATCTTACCAAGATCAACTTGGATACCTTGAGCTGATACAACATGCCCCAGAAATGTCACTTCTCTGAGCCAAAATTCACACTTGCTCATCTTAGCATACAAACGATGCTCTCTCAAGGTTTGCAGAACAATCTTCAAATGTTCAACATGCTCAGATTCTGTCCGAGAATAAACCAAGATATCATCAATAAAAACCACAACAAACTGGTCTATATAGGGTCGGAACACACGGTTCATCATGTCCATGAAGGCAGCTGGTGCATTGGTAAGACCAAAAGGCATCACAAGAAACTCATAGTGCCCATATCTAGTGCGGATAGCTGTCTTCGCAACATCAGATCCCTTTATCTTCAGTTGATAGTATCCAGACCGAAGATCAATCTTTGAGAAAACTGTGGCTCCCCGAAATTGATCAAACAAATCGTCGATTCTGGGTAACGGGTATTTGTTCTTAACTGTCAGCTTGTTCAACTTCCGATAATCAATGCTTAATCGGAGTGAACCATCTTTCTTCTTGACGAAGAGGACTGGAGCTCCCCAAGGTGAAGAGCTTGGTTGAATGAAACCTCGGTCAAGCAGCTCCTGCAACTGAATTTTCAACTCCTTAAGCTTTTTAGGGGCCATACGATAGGGATTCATAGATATAGGTGCAGACCCCGGATAAGTCTCAATCTCAAACTCAACATCCCTATCCGGAGGTAATCCGGGTAACTCTTCGGGAAAGACATCAGGAAATTCGCTGACAGTGCGAATTTCTTCAATCTTGGATAGAGAACCCTTCGTATTCAGGAGAGAAGCAATGAAGGTCTCATATCCCTTCCGAATCATTCTGTCGACGGTCAGAGCAGATACTACATTAGACAAGTAACCTCGACGTTCACCGATTAGAACCACTGACTGACCATCAGAAGTCCTTAAGGTTGCCCTTTTCAATTCACAATCAAGGTTAACCCGATGCTCGGTCAACCAATCCATACCCAAGATCAGATCGAACTCCTCCATTGGAAGCTCCATAAGATCAACCAGAAAGATTTCCCCTTGAACCTCAAGAGGACAACGCCTAAACACCTTATACACGGTCACCGACTGACCTACTGGGCTCATGACTGTAATAACATTCTCTGTGGCTTCTATCGGAAATGGAAGGTCTCGAGAAACAGATCTTGAAATGTAGGAGTGGGTAGAACCATTATCGATCAATGCAAAGTATGGAACAGAGAAAATGGTAAATGTACCTGCTATAACATCCGGCTCATCTCTATCATCACGTCATCTGGTAGCATATACAAGTGCTGGCTGCCTAGCCTCATACAAGACTGGTCCCCCACTCTGATAGGATCGTGCTCTAGAGTTTGTCCTAGCAGCAGATGCAGAAGGTCTACTCTGACCACGACCCTTGGCTGGAGTCTGTACGGATGTCTGTGAGCGTGCAGGGGTCTGGGAGGATGCTCGAGGTGCAGTAGATGGGACAGGGCAATTCTTCAGAAAATGGTCTCCAGACCCACATCGAAAACATGCACCGGTCTTCCTTCTGCACTCGCCCCCATGTCGCTTGTCACAATGCACACAAAGGGGCATAGGGGTGAAACCAGACGAATCACCTCTACTAGCAGCCGGGGTCGAAGAAGCATCAGGTCTGGATCCAAAATTACCTCTCTGATGACCAGAAGTGCGATTCCTCTTTCCATGACGCGAGGAAGGCTCAGGATTAGAAGGCCTCTTAGACCGCTCTCGGTCAGCTCTACCTCCACCAGTGGCTGCTAGCTCAACTTCTTCCAGGTCTTTAGCTTTCTCAACTAAAATATCGAAGTCCTTATCCAGATGACCAACTACATGTACACATAGCTCATATCTCAGCCCCATCACAAATTTACGACATTTTCCCCTCTCGGTGGGCACTAAACTAGCCCCAAATCTGAGCAAGCCAAAGAATTCTGTCTCATACTCGGATACAGACATATCTCCCTGAGTCAATGTCCTGAATCGTTCTTGCATCTGCCTCATGTAACGCTCACCAACAAAGCGGCTCTTGAAGCGCTCCTTGAAAAAGTCTCAAGTCAAACGGGCTGCATGAACACTACTAACCACAGATTCCCACCAAGTACGAGCATTCCCATACAACATAGAGACGGCTCCCAAATATCTCTTGGGTGACTCAAGACCCAAAGAATCCATACGCCTCTCCAGATCGTGGAGCCATTCCTCTGCCTCGGTCGGGGATCCACCAGTAGGGCCATCAAAAGTTCTCGCCCCATTCGTGATCAAGGTCTGAGAGATGGGAACCTCAGGGACAATACCAACTGCTCTAACCGCACCAGTAATCAACTGCAAGAACTGCCTACTAAGGGCTTCGTCAGTAACGGATGTGGGAGGCTCAGAAGAAGACGACGCTCCTCTAACCGGAGTAGACACATCAATCCCAGGGGCAGACTGAGGAGCAGTCACTACAGTAGGGCCAGATGGTACGGAAGGCTCGGTAGGACCAGGGACAAGAGTTGAAGTAGGTGGCTCGACCACCGGATCATTCATCGCGTCGGAAAACCGGACAGGTCTACCGCGTCCCCGAATAGGTCGACGTCCTCTTGCAGTACTCATAGCAGAAGACCTCTACAAGGAATAAGCTTAGGGTCAGTTTATAGCAATGAAGAATCGAACACAATTAAACAGACAAAATTGGGTGACTTAGCTCATTTCAAAACACTTTTTTTTGTAAAACTTTTCAAACATTGCGTAAAATAGACTCATACACAATTCGAGGTTTTTAAAACCAAAAGCTCTGATACCACTAAATGTAACCACCTAGACCCGCTTATGCGTTTAACCCAACTCCAGGCAGTCACAACCTATAATCAAACCCTTGTGAAATATCATAGTCAAAATATCAAAACTGACATAGTTTCCCCCTTTCGGGAGATTTACGAATCATGTCATAAAACCTGTTATCAAATACATATCAATGCTATTCTCAGAACGATTATAAAATCTACTAGTAACGCTTTCAAATCCATCCAAAAGTAGTAAGCAAAAGTTTAGTGTCATGTGTTTACAAAAATAGATGATATGAAAGCATAAAGTGTTCAGTTATAACAAAAGCCAACACCCGGCAAAACCAAAAGATAAGTCGTATCAAAATATAGGCATAAGTCACCCAAATACAGACAGTTTGGAAGATAAGAACATTACAACAGTCTAGAGCTAAATGTGTCGATCCTCCAGTTGCCGGGTCCAAAAGGGGTAGCCTATAACAAGTATCTGAAAGGGGAGAAGAAGAGGGCATGAGCTAGGGAGCTCAGTGTGTTCCAATAAGTGCAGATCAAACAAGCAATGAATACAAAACAATCAGATCATAAGAACACATAGCAGATCAATGAAAATGATCGGATGCATGCATGAGTTTACTAGTGACTACCCTCCAACCTTACACCAAATGCAGTCCCCCAGAACTGCATCCATAAGGAATTACCCTATGCCTGATGGGCATAGGTGCCACCTAAGGGGATGCCTTAGGTCCATAAGGACTTACCCTAGGCCCGATGGGCATAAGTGCCACTCAAGGGGAGACCTTGAGTCCATAAGGACTTACCCTAGGCCCTGATGGGCATAGGTGCCACTCAAGGGGAGACCTTGAGTCCATAAGGATTTACCAGCTTAATCAGGGCTGTACCAACAGAGACTTCACAACATAACCCAATAGTATACCCAGATAGTAATCAGTGTCCAGATCTCAGATATGAATAACAGAGTACATGTGGCAGGCATTCTATTCAGAATATCAGAAACATAAGATTTATACTTTTGACAGATAATTGGGCATACCTATTGAGCAAAGCAGACATTCTCATCATTCAACATACAAACAGATTGTAACATCTCAGGTCAAGCTAACATGTCAAACTTTCAAGTTCATCAGACAATCAGGCAATTCCATCACAAATCAAGAAATCATATTACAAGTATACGAATTGAGCAAACATTCATTATGTCGGCAGAGAATGTCATTATATAACCAGTTCATCATTTCATCTCATTTCTAACATAGTGATGCAATCTCAACGACAATTAAGATATTAAACAAACATAGTATTGTTTATGATTAAATCATTAAGCAATTCATTCAACAGAATATAGCATACATGGAACACACCTCAAAGCTGGTCGGAGAAGGGTCTAACGGACACCTGCCTCAGTACGCTCAGATACGGGGTCGGATCCTAGATCAAGAAAGAGTAATGGTCATAATGTGAAATAAGAGTTAAACTTATTCTTATACATAGGGTTTGAATTCATACTGATATTCACTGAAGCGTAAGGATGAGCGGGTCGAGAGGAGCTAGGTTGAGCTGCTGAGTGGTCACCCGAGTCCCGAGTACCTTTACACAATTAAAACACTAGTTTAGACACTTATTCGATTTACTGATATCTGAATGGAATAATTAAGTACATATGCATGATTTGGGTTTAAGGTCAGATTCGGGGGCCTTAGAGTCATAATTTCGCAAAACGGGCTTCAAAAATGGACCCAGGACGTCGAAAAACATAAGATAGGGCCTTTTCGAAAAATTTGACTTTTTGGTCAAAGTCAACACTGACGTCAGCAAGTCAACGCTGACGTCAGCAGGTCAAAGTCAACGGGGCCAGGTCAACCGATGACGTCAGCAACCAACAGGGGTCAACTGAGTTGACTCGGTGAGTTAACTCACTGAGTCAACTCGGGCGAGTTGACTCACTGAGTTGACTCAGACACATGTCGGTTCGGGTCAGATACGGGTCGGGTCGGGCCGGACTCGGGCGATGGGCTCGGGTTAACTGAGTTTGGGTTTTGGGCCATCTGGGTTTTTGGGCTCGGGTTTGGATGATGGGCTGACCGGTCCAGACGGTTCAGGCCGGCTTACTTACCCCAATGGAAACAACGTCGGACGGCCACCAAAAACTCGCCGGAGAGCCCGTAACGGATCGGTTTCACCTGAAAAGAATGGCAGAATCGATTATTGATCTAACCCAACCCACACAAGCTTGAAAAATCATCGGATTTAAACGGATAACGTTGCGGAAAACTTAAGGGTTGTCGGAACTTACATAGCTCCGATGGAGGCCTCGCCGGCGTCGGTTGGACATAAGACTTTAGGGGTTTTGCACGGCACGACGAGGGGAGCCGAGATCCGACGGCCGTTCCTCGAACGGACGTCGAGGACGATCGGAAAAAGGGCCAAACAGAGGCGGCAGCGTCAGGGATTCCACAAGGCTTTCATTGGTGTTTCACGGTGATCGGGGATGGCAGACGGCGCGTGGAGATGAGGGTTTTGGTCGGGGCTCGACGGGGAACGCCTTGGCACCGGCGGTGAGGCTCACGGTGCGGCGGTGCCGGAGATGGACGGAGATCAGGGACGGCAGAGAAACAAGATGAAAGAGAGAGAATGGGGGTGTGTGTTCGATACGACAATAAAGTCGGTAGGTGAGGAGTCAGAGTTAAATTAAAGCTAACTCAATCTGACTCATTTGTTAACAAACAAATATTAATGTTGGTAAAACTTGACAGAAGAGAGCACTTGGCTCAACGGTTAGCGGGTTGGGTGGTGAGGGCTGAGGTCTTAGGTTCGAGCCTCCACTCCCTCACTTCCCTTTTTCTTCTTTTTTTTCTTTTTTAAATCGGGTGTTACACATTATATATGTTGCTTCAAGCCTCCGACTTGATTATATATATTCGAAAATGGCGTTGGAAATCGAAACAATGATTATTTGTAGTAGGGTTTGTTTGATGCTAGTTTCATAATTTGTGGTCTGTCTATTTGCTACTTGTTCATCAGATTGTTCTTGTTGTTCACTTTCCTTATGAATGGTATGAAATCGAAAAGACATATACTAAACGTTGTATTTTAAATTATAAAAATATACTTGACTTAGTGGCAAGCACACATCATTTGTGCACTAAAGATTTTAGTTCAAATCCGCCCAAGGTCATTTTATTTTCTTTCATTTTTCTGGGCATTAACACCCATATAAGTCATATATTAATGGTTGTATCACATATCACAAAAACATGCCTTTGGTTTTTCTTTCCCTCAATCAGGTGATGACACATGTCATCACCTTATTGGAGGGGGGAAATTAATTAATTAAATTAAATAAAAATAATTAAAGTCTTCCAATAAAGTGGTAACATGTGTCACCAAATAATTAAATAATTTATTTATTTTATTAAATTAAAATTAGGATCAAATCAATATGGTGTATAAGTAATGAGGACCAAATGTGTAATTATACCCTTATTTTTTTAACTGTCACGTCACCCTTTCGTTAACCTCTAACGGCTGGTGGTCAAATTGCATCCATTTAATAGTATGATGATTTAATTGCTTCGAAAAAAAATAAAATAATCAAATCACGGCTTTTCTAATAGTATGATGATCATTTATATAGTTTACTCTTTCCTTTATTTCCCCCCCAAATATTGGGTTGGCCTCAAAAGAATCAATGAGATCTTAACCTGTAAATTAGAGCTCATGTTGGGCCATATCATTAAGCCCAAATGATTTCAAACTAAAATATAACAAAAAAACATTAACACAAACTTTATGTGTAATTATTTTATACAGACAAGGGAAATAAAATGTTTTCTCAAGCGCCATAGTTTTAAGGTTTAAAGATTTTGTTTAAAATTTTTATTTAAAGGAGAGAAAAATGAGTAACTCTAAGGGAAGTAAGGAAAGTACTTCTAGTAGGTCTAAAACTTATGACCTAAAGAAATATGAGGGAACAAAGACAAACAGATTGATCATCCGGCTATATATACTTGCTCATTGGATAAAATTATTTAAGAGTAGTAGATAAATTATGATTTCATTCGTGTATGTTTAGTTTTAAAATTTTCATTTGCATAATTCAATTGGTTGTTAGAAAATCAAATTATGAGATTAATTGTATTTTATAAATAACTATTCTTTTACTAAAATATTTTAATTAGCTAATGTGGATTTTTAGAGGAAAAAACCAATTACGAGGCTATACGGAAATTCTTCAGTCTCATAGTTTATCCTAAAGTATTCAAGCAAAACGTTGAAAGATATATATTTTTTGGGTAAACTACGTTAAATGGTCACTGAACTTTTAGGGTACATTTATTTTGGTCACTGTACTTTTAACATATTCGATAAAGTCACCTAACTTTTACTTCGATTTTAATATAGTCACCAAACTTTTAGAGTAGATTCATTTTGGTCACCGTACTTTTAAAATATTCGATAAGGTCATCAAACTTTTAGTTCAATTTCAATATAGTCACCGAACTTTTAGTTCGCTTTCAATATGATCCCTCCCGTTACCTTTCGTTAAAAGATGACGTTAGTTTTCGTTTTTCCTTAATAAAAATGGGTAAACTACACCAATCATCACTCAGCATTCTTCTCACTCCTATTTTGGTCACTAGAGTTAAAAAATTTCAATTTAATAACTTAACTTTCGAATTGTTCATATTTTGGCCACTCTCAAATGACATGTTTATACAAATAGAAAATTTCGATTAATCCTTAAAAGATTTATCTTGGTTAATTGGTAAATTTAGATTATTCAAATCTTGATCTTATATTGTATCCATTAAATCAGATAATCGATTAACTAGTTAACTGAAATATTTGATTCTGGAAATGATTTTTTACCTTGTTTATTAAAATATCAAATATAATAATATGGTAAATTTAATAAATTTTCGGTTGTGATAAAAATTGTAAAAATAACTAGAAAGTCAAAAATTAAAAGTTCACACATATTAATTATACTCAGAGTCAAAGATTAAAAAAATCAGAAGAGTATCAAAATCATTAGACTCTAAGATATTGCAATGCATAAAATTTAGAAATATTATATATACTAGATCGGATCAATTAATCAATTTTGCTTAAAACTGTGAACCATAATCGAAATGAAATAATTTATTTTAAAATTTTGTATCGAAATCGGGTTCAATTAATCCTTAAAAATTATTTTGGTTATTTTCTAAATTCATATTATTCAATTCTCAATCTTATATTGTAACAATTAAATCTGATGATCGATTGACCGATTAATTAGAATATTTGATTCAAATAATAATTTTTTACTTTGCTTATTAAAATATCAAATATGGTAATATGGTAAATTTAATAAGCAAAGTAAAAAAAATCATTACCTAATTTTTTAAAGATTAATCGAATTTTTGTATTTGTATAACCATGTCATTTGAGAATGACCAAAATATGAACGGTTCGAAAGTTAAGTTATTAAATTGAAATTATTTAACTCTAGTGAACAAAATAGGAGTGAGAAGAATGTTGAGCGATGATTGGTGTAGTTTACCCATTTTTTATTAAGGAAAAACAAAAACTAACGTCATCTTTTAACGGAAGGTAACGAGTGGGACCATATTGAAAGCGAACTAAAAGTTCGGTGACTATATTGAAATTGAACTAAAAGTTGGATGACCTTATTGAATATTTTAAAAGTACGGTGACCAAAATGAATCTGCCCTAAAAGTTCGGTGACTATATTGAAATCAAACTAAAATTTGAGTGGCCTTATCGAATATTTTAAAAGTATGGTGACGAAAATGAATCCGCCTTAAAGGTTCGGTGACCATTTATGTAGTTTACCCATATTTTTTCACATTAGGCCTCCACTAAAATACCCCGAAACCCATCAAATTTTCAGTTAAACTACCTAAAGCGAACACAACCTCTAAAACCTCATTTAAAGCTTTTAACTGTTGCTTCAAAAACAGAACTTAAAGAGAGAAAAAAAATGTCACTCTCCTTGCAATCTCCGCCTTCTTCATTTCTCTCATCTTCCATACCCAAATCAACATTGGGATTTACAAATGGCTCTTCTTCTCCGACTCTACTCCTCAAGTCTAACAGATCTTTTCCAGTTCTTCGTGCCTCCTCGGGCTCGTCTTCTTCCGTTGACACTGGTATTTGCCTTTGTTTTTCTTCCCTTTAGATCTTTCGGATAAATGTGTAATCACTTTACTTATTTCTTTGCTTTTTAAATGATGGCTTGTTTTCTGATTTGGCTTTTTGGGGAAGTTCAGGTTTGAGTACTGAATTGGATGCGGTGTCTACTTTCAGCGAGATAGTTCCTGATACTGTGATCTTTGATGATTTTGAAAAGTAAAAATCATTTTTTGTTGGGTTTTAATACTCAATAAACTGAGTTTTTTTAATGCTAATTGAGTAAATTTTACAGGTTTCCACCAACTGCTGCAACTGTTAGCTCTTCATTGTTGTTGGGTATTTTGAGTCTTCCGGATACCATTTTTAGAGTATGTGGTTTCATATGAATTGAATATATAGACAGCTTAAAATCTTTACATATATGAGAAAATTTGTTTTGTATTTGGGTATAGAATGCTGTGGATATGGCTTTAGCGGATTCAACTTGTTCTCGGCTGGACAATCATGAACTGCGGTTGTCTTGTTTCGTCAACAAGGTTCGTATTCTTGCTTTGAAGGTTAAATGACAATGCATGAGATTTTTTTGGCTTTAAGTTGTCTAATACTCATTTGCAATGGAAAAAGGAAAGAAGTGAAAAGAAAAGGAAACTGGAATTGGATAGTTAACGCGCCTGATTCTTTGTTAAATTGGTTCATGCAGCAGATTTGGGTTTTAAATAGGTTGTGGTCTTCTTTGTTATGAAAAAAAAGGAATCAGATCATTAATTTATTTGACCTTTTGTTATTCGTTAAGTGTAGGCTTATGTAAATGTTGGTGGTGACTTGGCAAAGCTAGTTCCTGGTCGAGTTTCAACAGAAGTGGATGCACGTCTGGCTTACGATACACATGGAATTATTAGGAGGGTATCGGCTTTTCTCATGTGTCAACTTGTATTTCAAACTGATTTCTTTTTTTTTTTTTGGAAAAGTAGTTGAATTCAGTTATCCAAAGAAGCAGTTGAATTGCTACCATATAACAGTCCTTACAAGCATTCCAACAGCTTAAGAAAACATAGAGAAGTATCCACGCAATTGCCAGCAACTGAGCTTCAGCCTCCTGAATGTGGTTGTACAATTTGTTGTTCCTTGGAATCCTCATTAAATAACTGAAAGCTTTCCCAGAAATGCCAAGCATCATGATAGAGACCAAAACTATCCCCTTAAGCTTACTAATGACCCATTGCAACCTTCGTTCCATTCAACCTTTGTACTTTGTCAATTATCACTGCTAAAGACTGCGTTTTCCTTTTCAAGCCTTTTAGTAGCTTATCCTTTTTTTTTAAATTTCTGATATGCTGCCTGATGCTAAAAGTTATTTGAAATATGCAGGTGCATGACTTGCTGAAGCTGTATGATGACATTAATGTTCCTCCTGAGCGCTTGTTGTTTAAAATTCCTTCAACTTGGCAAGTGAGTTTCCTCACTGAAATGTTTGTGTATTACATACTTGTAAAGATATTAACTCTTATTAGTCAACTTAAACAGTTAACTATTCTTGCTACTTCTTGTTGGTTATACAGGGAATAGAGGCCTCAAGATTGCTCGAATCTGAGGGTATACAAACACATATGACTTTTGTTTATAGGTATGTGATTATGCGGACTAGTGATGTTGCTTGAATATTATAATTTGACGCAATTTATGCACATTTTTATTTTAAGAGAAACAATAGCATCTCTTGGGATTTTTCTTTTTTCTTACTTTCTTCTTCTAACCCTTGCTTGATCCGGCATGTTACTTCAGCTTTGCTCAAGCGGCAGCTGCAGCCCAAGCTGGAGCTTCTGTTATTCAGATTTTCGTTGGCCGTGTTAGGGTATATTTCCACTCAAAAATCCTATTTTGCTGACTTTCTCATGCAAAGCTTGATCTTTCTTGTCTTTCAAACATATTTCTGTTTTCAGGACTGGGCCCGCAGTCATTCTGGTGACCCTGAGATCGAAGCTGCTATTCAAAGAGGAGAGGACCCCGGGTTGGCACTGGTTAGTTTACTTCGGAGTTTATTATTAGCTTGTTGTGGACATGTTTTTGTCTGAGTATTAGCACTTTAAAGAATTACTACCGTGAATATGTTGGTTCTAATAATATCTGATATCTATTGTGGATTTGAAGACATTCTAATGCTTGTAGCTGAGCGTCTTCTTAGGTCTTTTCCAATGAAAATAACATATTCTTCGGTTACCATATTTGACTTATGATTTTAAGTGTGTTTTTTCCTTTCCTTTTCTTTCCATTCAGCATCTCTTGTAAGTCTAGGTGGCTGAAAATCAGGGATCTGGACTATTTTTCAATGAATTGAGATTAATGTCAAGGGGACATTGTTGCACTTTTTTCTTTCTTGCTTTCTTTTCAATAGTTCTTGGGGTAATTGTCATTGGTACTTTTTCTAATCTAGGAAACAAGTCACAATACTTCCATTTGTTAACTACAGGTGACGAAAGCTTATAACTACATTCATAAATACGGACATAAATCAAAGCTTATGGCTGCAGCAGTTCGAAACAAGCAGGATTTATTCAGTTTGCTGGGGTTTCATATGACTCAACTCTTATCAATTGAATTTAAATTCATTACAAATTAAGAATAAAATAATTGTGTTTATATCCTTAAACCTATTGTATGGTTTTACTTCTTTCAGGGTTGACTATATCATTGCACCACTGAAGGTATTGCAGTCACTGAAAGAATCAATAACTGCTCCTGATGAGAAGTACTCTTATGTCCGGAGGTTGTCCCCTCAGTCTGCTGCTAGCTATGAGTTCACTGCTGAAGAGGTCTGCTTTCTTCCCTTATTTTCAATGTTGACTATAGAAAAGGAATGGAAAACAATGTCAAAACTCGATGCACATACGAATGAAAAAAACTGCAAATTATGTGGATCTAGTGGTTACTAAACATGATCTTATGGTATGAAAATAAAAGCTCCTTTGATATGAAAAAAACTGTAATTACAATAGGAGTGCTTAGGTTTAATGTATCCTTTTGGTGACGGTAGATACACTTTCCATATCAGAAAACTATCTTTCATTTCATATCCAGTTATGCTTGGTAATCGTGGCACCCCTATCAATAACTTGACTACTTTCATTCTTTATTTGGATTTTTGTAATGAAAATACTAAATACGTGGGGTGAAGAAAGTCTCTAGCTGTTGAGCTCCCATATAAGACTGGAGAAATGGGTAAAATTCTAGAAACACCAGAGGAAAGATAAAACCAGAAAATTCTTCTGTATGATAAGATTCATCCTTGTATCACTTTAGTTATAATTATCACCCCTTGTTAAATTTGCAGCTATCGGTATTGGTATCCGCTGTCACTGATGGTATTGGTATTAATTTGCAGCTATTGTGGTTATGAATCAGACCACACACCTCCTTTTACAACTGCTACCTTCTATAAATTTCATTTCGAGTGCAAACAAAGCCATTCTTGTGTTGTAAAAGGCATGAACTCTTTGTTGACTGATATATTTGTCTCAATGAGCAGCTTACAAAGTGGGACCAATTAAGCTTTGCGTCGGCTATGGGACCTGCATCCGTGGAGCTTCTGGCTGCTGGTCTGGATGGATATGTTAATCAAGCTAAGCGAGCTGAGGAATTGCTCGACAAGATTTGGCCACCTCCAAATGTGTAAAGTGGCTCATCCATTTCAAAGCACGTCGCATATGGCATGGAATAAGAGGGTGTCGCCTTCCCCATTGTTGTTTAACGACACTCCCTTTATTTGCTGAGCACTTTAGCTGGTTTTAAATCTTCCCTGTTATCTATGAATACGATGTTGATGCTTGCCCATCTGCCATTGCATGTGGTAACCATTTTCACTTTGCCAACTGTTGGAAAAACTGAATTCAAGTCTATGGTTTAAAAGCTTTAATATAATGTGAAAACTTCCACACACAAAGCTATGTTTAAGAAATTGGATTTCATTAAAACTCAGTAAGTACAACACACCTAATTTAAGGGTGAACTTTCCCTTAGATACTAAACGATTCTGATGTCTGAGAGGAGATCTTACAGATTGTTCCACTAACTATTCTTATTGCATTGGCAAAGCTATGTTTAAACACATAGTAAAAGTCTAAGTTGCACAGATACGGGGATAGAAAATGACAATTTTCAAAACTAGAAGGTACGGGTATGGCGAAGGTACGGAAAATATAAAACAATAAAATTAAAATTTAAAATACAATAAGGACTAAAATTATAATTGTATTAAACAATAATTATAATTATAATTATTTAAATTCACTTCTAATAATTTTAAATTACTTTTTAACACTTAGATTAAGAGATTACTAAAATTAAATGACTAAATTGAACGAAAATTTAACTTTACATTCTAAATAAAGAGAAAATCAATGACCAAAATAATAAAATTAAAAGATGACATGGCTGAAATAGATATTTATCCATTTTTATTTAAAGCTTGAGTGATTAAACGTTAAAATAGGTTACAAATACAATACACACCTAATAAATAGACATTTATCAGATAAAATAAAGAAGCAATTTAGTCTTAGCCTTTTGGCTGAGATTAAGTGTTAAGTTTATAGTTTTTAGGTGGAGTGTTTAATTTAGTAGTTTTTTAAGGTTGATTTTTTAGTTTAATTATCCTTGAGTTTTTTAAGTTCGAATTAGTTTAATAGTTTTTAAAACCTTGCACACAAAGAAGATGGGGTTTTAATTTCTATTTTTTTAAGTAAATATATTTGGATATGTTCTAAGGTACATCCCCAATAAGTGTTGACCGTCTTTGATATATGTTTGACTGGACGTCCCCCAGCTTTTCTCGCATTGTCCTTGTCTTAGAGATGTATTGGGGACATGAGGTGGCGCTAAGGTGGCGTCCCCTTGCGTCATAGGTAAAACGTAAAACAACTATTATCATACAACACTCCTGAAACTTGGGAAAAATTATTAAATTATTAACGGCCTAACAAACAGAAAATTATATATGTCGCAACAATGACAGTGATGTGAGAGTAAAAAAAATAATAATTAAAGATATTTTAACATGAAATTATAATAGTTAAGGCAGTAGAGAGGCAGGAGGTGTAGAACTGTAGGTAGATGGAATGAGTCCTCTTTTTTCTTACTTGTATATATTTATCTTTTTGTAACGTTTCTCATGTATTTAGAATAGTTTTGTATTTTGTATCTTTTTATCGGTACTTGATTTTTTTCTGCCAAGACAGAGTTGTCTGGCCCGTGTGCTATTGCGTGCAGAAAAAAGAAATAAAAGAGTTGCCTTTATTATATAGGAGTCAAAGCACAATTGTTCATATGCGAGAGCTTGGAATTAGTTCGGACCACAAAGACAGTCTGGCCTTTACGGGTGCTCCATTACAACTAATATGAGAGCCACGTGGTGCATATATGAACTGAGATCACGATGGTGATTGAGGACACAATTTGCCTACTACATCACGAAAAATCCCAAAGATGAGATACCAGACAATATCTAAAGGCGTAATCTGCCCGCTGCATTAAAACAAAAAGACTTGTCGGAACGGACTAAATGTGAGAGCCAACAAGTGTTGCGTTTTTGTTGGTGTTCCATTTCTCCCTTCTCTTCCTATATATAGAGGCCCCTAGCTTACAAGAAAAGGAAGTCTGCTTGAGAGAGTTTTTTAGAGAATTTTTTTCTGAAAAAATAGCTCTTGCCATGGAAGCCTAAAGTGCTTGGAGGTCCTGATGTTGAAAGAAGCAATAGGGCGGCTGAATGACCCCGAGGATTGACAAGTTACAGTAGTGGTCACCACAAGCCTCACTAGTTCGAGTCATGTAACTGTAATAGTGATGTGTTTTTGTCGAAGATCCTACTTGATCAAACAACTATGGTGTTTCCTAAACTATAATTTCTTTTATTTATGTAAATCTCATCTCTTTTCTTAATATAGTAACTCTTGGTTTGATTCTTTTTGTTATTAGCTATGTTTTTATTTACTACTGCATATATATGCACATGTATGTGTAGTAACTACATTTAACGTTCTAATAGTAGTAAATGTTAAATGTTTCAGCACTATGAGTAACAAAAGTTACCTTATGGCCTAAGTCAAGTGACACGGTGGGACTTTGCCAAGGATGGTCATACCAAAACCTAAATGGTTGGTGTACTAACGAGCTAGGTCAAGTGACACATTGGGCACTAGCTTGAGTAAATTTCATATGATGTCTCGAAAAAGTATCTACTATCAGCTATGTCATACCGTATCAAAGAGATAAATAACTCAACAAGTGCTATGTTAAGTCTAGAAATCTGTTTGATCACAACTTGTTGATTGCAACCGGAAGTACTAGGATCCCCTCTTCATCTTCCATTAGAATTTACCTATATATTTCTCACCTATATTCCTAACCACACACAGGACCTTAAATTTATTTACAATCAACATGAACTACGAATTACTACAATACTCGTGGGATTTGACAACCCGAAACACATACTTTGTTTGTGTCTATTTTATTATTTATGTCGACAATGTATGCTTATACTTATAATGTGTCGGTACATAATCACCAACAAACTATATGCGTATCATTGAGAAAAGAATCTAGATAGAAGAGGTTATAGACATGAGCATTGGACATTTGAGTGCGCATTAGAAGTAGGGAATTCTAAGATCATTCCTAGAAAGGAAGAAGAGGAACACATCAACTCTGTATTGGATTCTAAGAATGAATGTTATGAAATTGTTACCGAGTTAGAAAAATATTGAGGTAGAAATTTCTTTATAGAGGAGGGAGTTGCCACAACTTGGTTTTAGCTTCAAATTAAAAACCCTAAATTCAGAATCTCTAATTTCTAAAATCATAATTTTTTTTTTTTGGGGGGGGGGGGGGAGATTTTGAATTAATTAGTTAAAAATTAAAATATTTTAGGGGCATAATTGTAATTTTTAATCGTGTAAGACTGATATGTAATATCTAAAACTTTGTGGTCAATTTGTAACTTTCCAAAAGCACGTGGATTATTTAATGTTTTTCTAAAAGCTTAATGGCCAGTTTATAATTTTACGAAAGTTTAGGGATGTTTTGAAATTTCTTTAAAAAAATAGGGTCGTTTTAAAATCCTATTTGAAATTGAGGACTAAACCCCAAATAAAACTTTGTAGGATATTAGTGTAGGATATTTATTTCGTAGTCTCTGAGCTCTACCGTATTAAAATAAGCGTGTTCTTCGTAGTAAGTGCTACATTCTATTTGGTGTTTTAAATAAATGGTCGTGGAACTTTTTACATGTACAATATTTGATTTATGACTTTTGATTGTTTGAGTGTGTGACATTTTGTATGCTTACAAAATAAGGGTGTTTTTTCAGTGACTTTGTGAAAGTAATAATATTAAGGCAGACCTCGTTAAAACCCTCTCTCTACAGCTAACATTAGAAATCTTAATGCCAACCCTTAAGAGGGAAAAGAGTAACTACTCTAATCATCTATTAATAGCATCCTTAATTACACATTGTTCAATACATAGAGGACATTCAACATAAAAATAATTACATTGATGTTCCATAAATGTCCAATGCGCTAAAGTATGTGCCGACTCATTAGCCGAACGTGGGACGTAAGCCACCGTGATGTGCAGATGTGTGCCCAACATGGCCCGTGCCTCAGTCAAGTTCTGTGCCAAGACGGAACGCCTATTGACCCGAGCAAGCAGCTGATTCACAACGTTGGCCGCATCGCCTTCTATCCGTACACTCACCCAGCCTTGGTCCAAAGCAAAGAGGATTGCAGCATATAATGCATGGCCTTCCACCATCTCCGCTGAATCAGCTCTCGGCAAAGAACGTGCACATCCCGCTAAGACAAGCTCATTGTGGTCCCGAGCAAGCAAGCCCATTGCACCGGTACCTGTTTGCATATGGAACATGCCATCAATTGTTAATGAGATCGTACCCGGAGGTGGTTTAGACCAATTCGCTAATGTTTGCTGTTTTGGAATTCCATAAGGCAATGGCGTAATAGTTGCTCCATTAAACTCCTTATGTAAGTATTATGTGTTTTCAACAATAAGGAAAGTCGGCTGATGCTTTTTATCATGAACAAGTGTATTACGCCTGTTCCAAATATTCCATAGAAGCACCACAAATTCAGCGAACATATCTGAAGATAGAATCGCCTCACAATGTTCCAACCACATAAAACAAGAGGATGAGGTATCCAGAATAGCTCGAGCATGTAGATTAAACAGATGAATGACTTCTTGAGTGAATGGACAATCTCTCAAAGCATGAAGCACAATTTCAATCTCCGAATGACATAAAGGACAGAGCCCATCAGGCGAGCTTAGCACACCAATGCGATCATAAACTAGAAGTGCTTCATGTGCCACCCTCCAAATGAATATTCGTATCTTCAGTAGGACTATTAATTTAGACAAGGTATACCAAAGTTTGGAAGGGGTGACCGGATCATAAAACTCTCGCATCAACCATGCATAACCTGACCTAGTGGAGTACGTTCCACTGGAATGATTGCCCCAAATAAGAGTATCCGAAACCCTGTTTGTAATACTATACTACAAAATTTCAGTAGCATCGGCTGAATTAAATACTTGGCGGACCTTGGGTTCATTCCATCCATTAAAGGATGGAATCATAAAATCCTCACAAGTGATTGGAGCAAGCATACTGTCCATATAAGTCTCTGACAAATGAATTCTGTGTGCACCACCCCAATTGACCTTGAAGATTAGAATCTAACTATCAATTCTTATCTGCCAAAAAAATCCATCACGTAGCTTTTGCATTGCAGTGAAAATGGATCTCCAGGCATAGGAAGGCTTATCCCCAAGTCTTGCATCAAGAACCGACTTTCCTGCAATGTATTTACATGATAGAACTCGAGATACAAGGCAATTTGGACCAGTTAATAACCTATAAACCTGTTTACCCAACAAGGCAATGTTGAATTGGTGTAGGTCTCGGAATATGAGTCCTTTAACTCGTTTGGGAGTACATAATTTCTGCCAGGCAATCATCACCCATCCTCTACCTGTCATTCTTTCCGACCACTAATAATTTCGCATGACACTCACGATCTGCGTTATAAGGCAATCCGGCAAGAGATAACAAGTCATAACATAAGTGGGCAAGGCCTTTGCAACAACTTTAAGAAACACTTCTCGGCCACCATAGGAGAGGAGATTCTTTGTCCATCTAAGCACTCGTTTTACAACACGATCAACAAGAAAGCCCAGCTTGACAGACTTATTTTTTCCAATTATCAATGACATGCCAAGATAATGACCCGAGTCATCCACTTCATTA
Organism: Hibiscus tridactylites; assembly: GCA_958450335.1. Classification (NCBI taxonomy): domain Eukaryota; kingdom Viridiplantae; phylum Streptophyta; class Magnoliopsida; order Malvales; family Malvaceae; genus Hibiscus; species Hibiscus tridactylites. The sequence continues at coordinate 78,843,855 of OY288281.1, forward strand.
ATTGGGAAAGCCATCTGAAAACGATCCCTGCTCACATGTGATGTGGAAGGGCTGAAATAAATAAGTGACTTGTCATAATTAATCTTCTGACCCGATGAAGCAGAATAAGTATCCAAGATCTCCTTCACCCGAGTAATTTCAGCAACAAAGTTCTTGACAAATATTAAGCTGTCATCCGCATATAATAAGTGTGTGATGCTAGTACCATGAATACTCGTACGGATACCTCGAATAGCCCCATGTTGTTTGGCATTATGGAAAAGAGCAGACAACCCCTGTGTACAAAACAAGAATAAAAACGGTGATAGTATATCACCCTGTCTAATACCCCGGGTATGCACAATGATCTATGAGAGAGCACCGTTCAGTCAGACCTGATAGGTGACCGTGGTAATGCATCTCATGATTAAGTTTACCCACTGAGGGGCAAAGTCAAGTTGAAGCATCACAACCTCCAAGAATGACCACTGAACTCGGTCATATGCCTTCTCAATATCAAGCTTCAAGACCGCACCCTTGTTAGGTCCATTTTTAGATGATTGCATGTAATGGAAGATCTCATGAGCGATCAAAATATTGTCCGAGCTATGTCTTCCCAGAACAAAAGCTGTCTGCTCTTCATCAATACATATCGGCATCAATGGTCTTAAGCGGTTGACAAGAACTTTGGAGACTGCTTTGTACACAACGGTACATAAGCTAATAGGTTGAAATTGTCGCATGAATATTGAATCATCTATCTTCGGAATCAAAACAAGGACTGTCCTATTAACATCCATCATAGTAACACGATCATAAAGAATATCCAAACATAAGTTGAGGATATCATCCCCAACAATGTCCCAATATTTCCTATAGAAACTGGATGGCAAACCATCAATCCCTGGTGCTTTAGACGGATGAATCTGCATAATAGCTTGGCGGATCTCCTCTTTTGTAAATGGGGCTAAGAGACTTTCATTTATAGTTAGGGTAATAGTCAGAGAAATACACCCAAGAATATCCGAGGATGAAATGCAATTGTCTGAATGAAAAAGGCCTGCAAAGTAGTCTTGGGAAATTCCAAACATGTCCTCTAGGCGGTCATACCATTCACCATTGGCACCGGTAAGACCACACACATGGTTTTTCTTCTTTCGACCTGTAGCCCGAGCATAAAAGAATTTTGTGTTATGATCTCCGTCTCGTAACCATTGAACACGGGACCTTTGAGCCAAGTAAGCTTCCTCATTGTCCAACAAGGCTTTCAATTCCGCCTTTGCTTCTGACAACTCCTACAAATGACTATCATCCGTAGCATTCTACAATATTGTAGCAATCTGTTTACGCAATGCCTTAGTTCAAACATGAGATTGTGAATGTCTGTCACATTGCCAATTATCAAGAGTGCATCCAACCTTCTCGATTTTAGAAAGGGAAGAATGGCTAGGATCCACCCATCCATGAATAGTCTGCTCTCTACAAGTCTCCTCTGATGCCCAGTATGCATCAAATTTAAAATAATCACCATTATGGTGATAAGAAGGAGAATGTGTGGCAGGTTCCGTATCCAATAATAGGAAACGATGGTCCGATGCATCAGAGAATTCTGTGATAACACGGTGTTCTCCATGTAGCTCAAGCCATGAGGAAGATGCAAGAAATCTGTCAACACACTCACACATCACCGGTGCAATTGTTTTTTGCCAAGTGAACCAACCCCTAGCTGGTCGAATATAAAATAGGTTCATTTCATCAAGCATATCCTTGAATTGTTGGATATCGATTCGAGCGTGTCTTCGACCTCCTTGTTTTTCATTGTCCATTAACATTTCATTAAAATCCCCACTAATTAGCCAAGGTAAGTTAGAAGTTGCATGCAATTGTTTAATCAAATCCCATGTACGTGACATGTGATCACAATAGCCATGTATGCCAGTTAGGGGTGTTCATAACCGGGTACACGAATTTTCGGGTACCCTAAATTTCGGGTACCCAGAATTTTCCGGTACCTAAAAGTCGGCTCGTGACCCGGCCCATAAGAACCGGGTACCCGCAAAATTCCGGTACCCGTAAAATCGGGTACCGGGTACCCAGTTTATTTTATATATATATATTTTTAAATTTATTTTTAAAAATATATATAGAAAACACATAAAATTTCATTATATATATTTCAAACACACAAATTATTTTTGATTTACAATGTCTTTTTGCTACTTGTTTATTTACACCATAAGCTTGACATTGAGGAGGGGAAGACAATGATCGCCATTAGTAAACTGTAGTAATTAAAAGTGGAAGACGAAAAATACGAGTTAGAAAGAAAATCTACTAAATATATTAGTATATACAAAGATGCGGTGCCTCGTTTGATTGTCGTCAGTAGCATTCAGTCAGCAGTTCATTACTATTCAACCGAGTCCTAGTAATGCTTGGTAATGACATCCATCGAGTTTTGAGGATCAGGTTTAATTCCACATTGCATGGTACCAAGTAGGGACGTTCAAAAAAAACCGGCCCGAACTACCCGACCCGCCGACCCGATTTAATTTTACCTGGTATTTATATTAAAGTACCGATTTTTTCGGGCCGGGTACCCGACCCGTAATTTTTTCCGGGTAGTTGGGCCGGGTCAGGGCCAAATTTTTTTTATAACCGGGTACCCAACCCGACCCACTAATTTTAATATTTATATATTTTATATTTTAAATTCTATTTTCATTTTATGTTTCTTATTATTTTTCCTTAAAAATTAATTTTAAACCCCTAACTTCTTTTTATACTTGTATTATATACTTTTAAGTTTATAACTTTTCAAAAATATTTATATTAATTTGTCAATATTAGAGTCGAAAAAAATCATGGTCGAGATTAATATTTTTAATACATTCTTTTGTCGATAAACTTTAATATATATACATATATATCCAAATATTTCTCTCTTAAAACTAACCACAAATCAATAATTTTAGTGTTTGAAATATATATCATGAAATTTTATGTGTTTCTTATGTATTTTTTTAAAAAAAATTAAATTTAAAAAATATAAAAAAATAAACCGGGTACCCGGTACCCGATTTTACGGGTACCCAAATTTTGCGGGTACCCGATTTGCGGGTACCCGATTTTTATGGGCCGGGTCACGAGCCGACTTTTAGGTACCCGAAATTTAGGGTACCTGAAAATCCGGGTACCCGGATATGAACACCCCTAGTACCAAGTTATTCCATAGCCTGTTTGAAGGATGAGATGAATGGTAGCATCCCTCTTCTGCATCACAGTTAGTTGATGGAATGTTATGTATATAATAATGGATATATATATATATATATATATATATATATATATATATATATATATATATATATATATATATATATATATATATATATTAAAGTTTATCGACAAAAGAAGGTATTAAAAATGTTAATATCGATCATGTATGATTTTTTTTTCGACTCTCATATTGACAAATTAATATAAATATTTTTGAAAATTATAAACTTAAAAGTATATAATACAAGTATAAAAAGAAACTAGGGATTTAAAATTAATTTTGAGGAAAAATAATAAGAAACATTAAATGAAAATACAATTTAAAATATATAAATATTAAAATTAACGGGTCGGGTACCCGGTTATAAAAAAAATCGGCCCTGACCCGGCCCAACTACCTGGAAAAAATTGCGGGTCGGGTACCCGGCCCTAAAAATTCGGGTATTTTAATATAAATACCCGATAAATTTTAATTGGGTAGACGGGTCAGCGGGTCGGGTAGTTCGGGTCGGGTATTTTTGAACACCCCTAATGCCGGTGAAACGGAATGGTGCATCATTGGACGTAATAGTTACATCAATATGGATCTTTGAATAAGAGGAAAGCAAACACTAAACTTTATTATTCTATAGTAGGGCCAAACCAATACATGAATGACAGTTTTCAACATAAAAGCAACAATCTAGTCCTAATACCTGCTTCACGTGATCAACACGGGCTTTTTTTATACGCGTTTCACAAAGGAAAATAACATTGGGAACTTGAATAGCCATGTAGCGCTCAAGCGCTCGAATTGTCTAAGGGTTCCCAAGCCGTTGACAATTCCAAATTAGAAGCTTCAATGTGCCGGACGGGGCTGTCCAATAGCCTCCGACGAATCAATACTATGTGCGCTCGGATCAACATGAGGAGTCACCAAGTCAGCCCCCGAGCGAGACCTTTTAGTGGTAGACGATGTGCGGTGCTTGCTATGCTCTTTACGCTTGTGGAGACGGCTCACGGAACTCAAATCGTCCCTCTCTCGGTGAGCCCCAAACTTAGCCTCATCGACTTCAATTTCAGCAACAACGGCCAGGTTAGGCTCCACACGCCCGAGTAAGGATTTGCGTCAGAAGGTGCTGGGAGTACGGTGAGCAGCCCCATCAATCACAATGCTACTCGGCTGCCCCTTCTTCATCGCATCACCCTTGGTAACATAGGCATTCAGGTTGCTTTTCTTAGCCCCACCAAGTCGGCCCTTGAGAACTTGGGCAATCGACACATCATCATCACCCATTGCCTTGCCACTAGCCCGGTCCCCTCGTTCAGCCCCATGGGTCTCATCCTTCCCCTTGCCACGATCACCACGATCACCCGTAGCTTTGGCCTTAGCATGTTTCACCACATCATCGGCTCACACATCCAACTCTTTCACGGGCCTTGCACGATCAGCTCCGTGCCCCACATCCTTTGTCACTTTGTCTCGGTCAGCCAACACTATAGGCTCGATTGGTTCAACCCCACCTTGTCCTATAGCACTGTTTGAAACATTAGCACCCGATAAAGTGGATACATTGGCTAGTGTATTCGCCACCTGTAATAGTTTGCCCGATATCAACTCATCAATCATCTCCGAGTGCTTGCTAAAGTCTACCCCAAGCTCAGTTGCAACAATCTCAAGATCATCAAGTTTTTTTTCTCGGTCAGCCCACCCATTCCATCTGCATCTTGCATACCTGCATCCGGTTGCACTTGAACTTACGGTAAGATATTGCTCGAAGAAGGAGTATCACTTGGTGTCAATAATGGTCGCAAGTCACGGCCACCTTGGCTTGCACCAAGGTCAGCCCGCACAGAGTGCTTGCTAAAGTCTACCCCTTCTCCTTGTTTGTGTCGGCATCTTAGTCTCGATAGGTGCCCTTAACCATGGTCCATAGGGTAAGGCCACATCTTTTGGCACCTCTCTCGGGCAAAGTTCAACTTCGTGGCCTAAAACACCACAATTGAAGCAGAATTTGTTGAGTTTCTCATACTGAATCAGACACACACGAATAGTACCATCATCATTTGGGATCATCACACATCTCAATTGTAACCCCCTCGTCCCGATCTGGCCGGATGACCGGTCCGAGTGAGCTACACGGGGAAAACCGAGTGAAAACCCCTTAAGGATTCCCCCTCGGTTAGCAACCCTATTTTTTCATTTTAAATCTTGTCTAAATGAGTATTTAATCCTATGTGATCATACAACGGAACAACATTCACGAGAAAAACAAACGAACTCAGCTCAACATCTTACAACCCTAAACCCGGGTGTTACAACTCTCCCCTACTTAAGGAAATTTCGTCCCCGAAATTTATCGGACATGAACCCACTTTCTTTCACATCACAACACACTAACCAATCTCGGTGGACTTACCACACAACCATAGATATCTGATTCTAAGATCTCAACTGATTCTTCGTTGCACGCAATTTCAAACTCAACTCAATCTCTTCGACAAACATAGCACGACACAGATCTGACTCACATTCCCGAATCATAGATACACAAAACACATCGAGGATCCCCTCCCTAACTCTGGTGGTAACTGCAACAAATAAACAACAGAACTAGCCCGATTCACAATCTCATACAACATTGTTTGGACACCTGACTCATAACTTTCTCTGACTGATCCTCTGTCTTCAACAAGTAATCAAACACTATGCAGACGTCTTCAAAAAATCTAGCAGAAAACTCGAATCTCTATTACCCACTTTCATTAAGAACCTCCCACGGATGTAACAAACTAGAAGAAAACTGATGCTCGGTCTTAACACGCTGGCAATTTACACACTTACTCTCATACTGAACCACATTATTCATCAACTCAATCCAGAAGTACTCATCTTCAACCCACAATACGTCTTCCTACTACTTTGATGCAATACAAGTGAACTGCCGTATGCTTCGGCCAACACAATACGCCTCAAAACACTATGGCAATCGGTACAACAATTCTGTCTCTAAAAATACAAACTCTATCATCTCTGAAACTGTATTCTGACGGTCTTCCTTCCACTATGCCTTGCACGTGAGGTGCCAAGAACCTGTCTTGCAACTGTTTCTCTTCAAGCACTCTGACTCAATGTAGGTTTAACATGTAACTCGACCACAAGATTACTATCATCTGGTAAACTGAATCCGGCAATTACATCCCACAACTCAACTATTAATCTAACAACAAATACAACTCGAAGCATTGGTTACTACGTTGACTCTTTTCGGATGGTTCTCAATCTTGATATTACAGTCTTCAAGCAGTTCTAACACTTTATGTTGTTCAAGTTTCAGCCCTTCCTAAGTCTTCAAATATTTCAAGTCCTGATGATATGTACATATACACTGTGCATTTCTTACTATACAAGCTTTGTCTCTAAGTCTTCGAAGCAAATACAACTGCAATTAACTCTATGTCTCACATCGGATAACTCTTTTCTCAATCTTTCAACTATCTCGACGAATAAGCTACAATCTTCTACCTTGCATAAGTGCACAACCTAACTCTACATGTAACGCATCACTATGGTTCACAAACTCTTTCTTTGACATGACGGGGTCAAGGTCGAAGCGTTCATCAAAGTTTCTTTAAGTTTCTCAAGGCTCATTGTCTCGCATCTAACCACACAGCTGAACATTCTTTTGTAGCAGTCTATCAATGGAGCAACTATCTTCAGAAGACTATTTACAATTCTCTGAAAGTAACAATGCTAGAACTAGGAACTATAGATACATGTCACAGTCTTCAAATTTCTTCCAACTCACATCTTCTTCTGACTACTTGGGATTTACTCTAATACACTCGGCTAATCCACATGTCTTAGGAGGACATCTTCCTCAACTCGGAGTCCACACTTGCTCAACTTGGCATACAACTGATTCTCCAAAAGGATCTACAACCCTAACTTAAAGGCTTGTCATGGTCTTCTTTGGTACGTGAATATACCCACGTATCATCTAAGAGAGCTACTACAACTGATCAAGGACTTAGGAAAACATTCTGCTCAACATCTCTACAAAAGTAACTAACACACTAGTCAAACAAAGCGACACGACTCAGAACTCAAGGTGATCACATCTTGCCTGAAGGCTGTCTTCGGTACTTCAACTTTCCTCACTTTCAACCAGTAGTAAACGGATCTCAAACTAATCTTCGAAAAGACTGAAGCACACACCAACTGATCAACAAATCACCGACACTCGGAAACGGATACTAATTATTCATTGTCAATTGTTTCAACTGTCTGAAATCTAATCACCTTCTTGTATTGTCCTCTCTTCTCTTCACAAATTACACTGTCACACTCTAAGATGATGTACTAGGCCTAATCAATATAAGGTCTAACAAACTCGTAGTTGATTCTTTAACACTCTCAAGTCGGTCGAGAATCATAAGGTATAGAGCAAACAAAACAGGAGCAAACTCGGAGACAGTCTCACAATCAAACTCTACTTCCCTATCAAGAGACAAACTGTGTAATTCTTGCCAACACTTTTAGGAAATCACAAACTATTCTAACATTCTGCGGTCTAATCCTCAATCAAAAAGCAAATCCATCACATTTGCCCGGCAAGCCTACCATTTCAAGATCATAGCCATCCGCAAGCTTTAAGAAAACTCCCAATGTCTCAAAGTCTACCCTAACTCTATGTTCTACAAGCTAATCTATGCATAGTTTCACATCAAAACCGTAAAATGCAATTTCATCGCATCAACTGAAAACACGTGCCACTGAACCATCAACGGACATCTCTTGTACATCTTTCTGACCACGACTGTATCCCCGAAGGAGCTAGCAACACCAACACCTACCTCTAGTACCTCACAATGTAGATTCAACAACTTCGTATAATCACTCAAAATACACGGACGCGTAGATCCAGAATCAATCAGAAAAACAAGACCAATGACTGTGTCGAGGAATTACTTGCTACAACATCGACATCCTTCCGAAGCCAACTCTTAAGTCTTCACTTCTATTACCATCTCATATAAAGATTGGTCACATTGTTCTCCCTCAACAGAAACCAACTCATGTGCCTGTTGACCCAAACAAATAAACTGCAATCTATACTCTGGTACGGTCATACTGCCCTGAACTAAAGCGATGAACTCTCTCATCATTCACACCCTCTAAAACTTTAGATTCACGATTACCAGCTCCAGGCCCACGTCTCGGCCTCTACTTACCAAAGGCAACAATACAACAATAAACAAAACACACAAGAAAGAATATTTAAGGTTAGCAAGAGCAAGGGACCAAGGTGCTCAAGTATATTCCTTTACAAAAATCTTTTCAAATAAGTAATAGTAGCAATGGGAACTCGACACTACGCTTTAACACAAACATCATGCGAACACATGCTTTCAAACACCGTACTAACAAGCAAACATCAAGCATACATGGCAAAACATTCACTGAGACATAACAACTACATAACACATCAAACTTACCTCACTTACCTACCCGAGGTCTCGGAAACCTCAGGCTCTGATACCAATAAATGTAACCCCCTCGTCCCGGTCTGGCCGGATGACCGTTCCGAGTGAGCTACACGGGGAAAACCGAGTGAAAACCCCTTAAGGATTCCCCCTCGGTTAGCAACCCTATTTTTTTCATTTTAAATCTTCTCTAAATGAGTATTTAATCCTATGTGATCATACAGCGGAACAACATTCACGAGAAAAACAAACGAACTCAGCTCAACATCTTACAGCCCAATTTTAAACTTTAACTACAGGCGGTATCGATACCCTTAAAGGGTGTATCGATACCCCTTGACTATGTTTAAGCTTTAATTGCAGGCGGTATCGATACCCTTAAGGGGTGTATCGATACCCCTTGACTAGGTCAACTAGTCAAAGTCAACCCGCAGAGACCGTATCGATACACCCAAGGAGTGTACCGATACCCTCCCTAACGGTTGACTTCCCACGGTCAACGCTAAGATGACGATATCGATACACTAGAGGCCGGTATCGATACCGAAATGGACAGTAGCTCCAGTGACCAAAATGGTATCGATACACCCCTCAAGTGTACCGATACACGAGGCCTGAAACAAGAAGGTGGTATCGATACTGTACCAACCGTATCGATACCCTTGCTACGAACTTGCAGGTTTGAGCTGATTTAAGGCACAAAGAGGCCCTTAAATCCCTCTAAAACCCCAACCAACACACTAACATCAATCCTAAGGCAAAACAAACATAAAAGCATGCTTTAACATGAGGCCAAAGGGCACAAATCAACCCAAGGTGATACACAAATCATTCAAGCATCTTAAGCATTCAAACACAAACTAAGCATCCATACATAGCATTCCAAACGACAATTTATCATATAAGGTCACACATGGAACTCAAAGACCTTAAAGGGCACAAGATGACACAAAAGAGGTTTGCACCATGACAAGGCAACCTAAACATCTAAAGGCATGCCACCATACACAAACATTCATCATAGCATTCATGCATTACAACCTATAATCAAACCAAAACATCCACATAAGGCATTAACAACATAAAACCAACACCAAGGAGTCTAGATACGAGCTCCTAAAACACGTAGCATTTCCCATTGCTAAACTACTACATTATTTAATAAACCATACTTGAGAAATTACCACACGCTTGGACGCCCTTTTCTTGCTCCTTGCTAACTCCAAGCTAAATATCTGCATTGTCGGAAAAAGGAGAGCGTAAGCATAAAGCTTAGTGAGCGGAGCTCTAAAACATAACAACGACAATGCAGGGTTCAAAGCTTTCTTTAAAAATAAGGGTCAAGGCATACAAATCATCCAACGACCTAATCATTCTACTAACATACAAGTTCAACCAAAGGTCAACAATATAGACATTTATCATAGCATTTCACTTCATGGTATGCATGAGGACATAATCCTAGATTAAAGCAAAACAATAAAAGAGTATGATATAGTGAGATACAACATGAGCACACATGGCATGCACGAGCATAACCAAACACACACGGTGGGACTACACATCACCGTTTCGACTAGTAGTTTTCCAATGGGACTACACATCAAAGTACTCTTCTACTAGTCACTACCGGTGGGACTGCACATCACTGGAGTCTTATACCACTCGCTACCGGCGGGACTACACATCACCGGAGCAACGACAACCATCACGTGAGGTTCGACACCAACCATGCAACACGACATACAATCACTATCATACGTCACGTACTCACTATATCATGCACAACTAAAACAAGATGTAACAAAATCCACAATTAGGCATCACTTACTACTTGGAATCTTACCAATCACAAATGGTCTTACTCACCATTTTCGTGCACAACTTGCACCAACTTACTCACACCTTACAAGGCACATCAACAACATCATTAATACCATCATACATGATCAACGATATAATATTAAGCAATCATACTTCTTCCCAAATTATTTAAATTTCATGCTTACCAAAACGTCACCACAAGTAATGAAAACAAATGGAAAAAAAGGGAAATTAAAGAGGCAATTCACAACAACTTACTCTTGAGTTTAATTCGACTTTTCAAGCCAAATCTAAATTCTTTCAAAACCATCTTTGAACCAAAACATTACTTGAAAACATTTTCACCTCCACATGCTAGAACCAACCTTTGAAATCAAATTAAAACATTAACCACTCACCTTACTTCCTTAAGCAATCCAAGCAAAGCCGACTCAAGTCTCCACAACTTCCGAAATCGTGCCCGAACCTCCCAAGGCCAAATCCGATATCTCTAATCAATCAAAGACAATGTATTAACCTCTTAATCAACCACAATTTACTGGTACACATCAGCTCTCAATTCTCTAACATTTTCTCAACAATTCAAAGTCGAAACCTTCCCAAATAATCCCATTTTCGTACTCCAGCAAAACCCAGCCATTACCTCCCAATTTTAACACTTAAAACACTCCAAAACATGTCCAAAACACCCTCATAATGTTGTACAACCATCAGCCCTTCATTTTCCCACACAAACACTTCAAAAACTCTTAATTTCCACTCCTAAAAACCACCTACAGCAGTAGCTACGGGAATCCCATCAAACTAACATTATAACCTCTCAAAAATCATCACAAAACATCTAAAAACACCCACCCAATGTTGTTATAACATCAACCCAACAATTTCTCACAAAACCATTCCAAAAACACAAATTTTTGACACTTTAAATACACCCCTAAAACCCATTTCAAAATTCTTTAGAAAACCCAACCAAATTGAGATATAAAGTTCCATTGGGCAAGGTTAGATCAAAACTCAACTCTATTAATCAAAACAACCCAAAAAGCTATTAAAGTTCCATGCTTTCCTTCAAACTTGAAAACTTCAAAAACTCAAAAAGATGATTTCTATGAAAACTAAAGCTATGAAAATGTTGGAAATCATGAGGAGAATTCAAAATTACAATTACCTCAAAGAGAGCCTTTGAATTGATGAAGAGATTTGATGAAATAGTGCTTTTGGGGGTAAGAGGGGTTTTAGGTTTTCAACAATGGTGGAATGAAGAAGATGAGCATTTTTCCTTTCAAATAAAACCCCTTTTGTCATCTTATTTCTCATTCATTTTGCAATTGACCAAAATGCCATTAATGAATGGTCAAACCCACATCTCTTAAAGCCCATGGATTTGGACTTAAGAGATAGGCCCAACATAGCCTTAAACATTTGAAATCCCGAGGCCCATAAAATATTTTATTATTTAATTGCAAAACCGAACCCGAAATAAAACTAAAATATTATTTTCACCCAACCCCTAAACCCGGGTGTTACATCAATAACGGCTTAGTCTCCGAAAGCTCAACCTTCAACCGGAAATATTCACCTAAGTTGCCAGAAATTTGACGCTCATCAATGGAGTCAAGCTCTCCAAAGCACAACCCTATATTTGTCGCCATGGTCGTAGTCATCTTGTCAAGTGGCAAACCATACACACGAATCCACCTCACCATTCTATCAAACAAATAATCCCCTAGAGCCATTGAAGGCTGAAATCGGACCTTTGCAATCGGCTCACCATCGAAGATCTATGGCCCTCTTCGCAACACACTTCGAACATGATTTTCAGCCGAGAATTTGAACAAGAAGATTCCAGCCTTAAAAGAGAAAATCTCAACTATTTCATCAGCCATAATGTTGGAAAAAACTCGAATGAAAGTAACATCATTGATCAAACGTGGAGAAAGAACCTTACCAACCAAGCCAAACTCCACGTCGGCTGCCATGGAAGCATCGTTCAAACTGGAAACATCAATCAAAGCAGCCTGCTCTTTGTTGGTAAAGCAAAGATTTTGCATCAATTATTGAAGGTTGGTAACCATATCAATGAAGAAGAAATGCAGAAAAGGAGAATGCAGTAAAATTGCGAAAAGAATTGAAGTAACACTTGCCACAAAATATATAGAGGTGTAGAAAGTAACCGACATTGAGATATCAGAATCCCACACAAATAATATCAGATATTAGATCTCCATATCCAACGGCGATGTACTTGCCCGGTATCCCACATAAGAAAATCCAACGACACATGTAATCCAAAGGCACAGATCACCAACCTGGATGTCTCATGGAATTTGAATAACCACAATTCTGGAAATTCCAAACAAAATATTGTAATTCGAAAAACTTAGAAATTATCATAATCAATCTCTTTGATCCATTGCAACCGGAAAACATACAATAAAATCCAACGGCTCTTGGCTTGACCGAAAAAACACAAGAAAAAATCCAACGGAGCATGTTGTAACCCCCTCTTCCCGGTCTGGACGACTGACCGGTCCGAGTAGGCTACACGGGGAAATCAAAGTGAAACCCGCTAAGGCTCCCCTTTGGTTAGCAACCCTAGAAAATTTCTTTTATTATTATCTTGTCTAAATGGTTTTATTAGATCCTATATGAAGGGTCAACAACGGAAGCAACAAACAAGGCGATCAACTGCACATCATAGCAAAACAGTCAAATTTTAGCTTGTTAAACAAGCCGTTTCGAAACACTCAAGAAGTGTATCGAAACACCTTGACTTGGTCAACGACCTAAGTCAACCCGAGAGGACCGTATCGAAACGGTGGTCAACCGTTCCAAAACACCCCCAACGGTCAACTTCTCGTGGTCAACGACATATTGACCGTTTCGAAACACCAAGACCCGTTTCGGTACCTCAATTTATCGTCAAAATCTCATATTTCCAGTGGCAAAAACATACCAAAATGACCCCTATGTGTATCAAAACGTCTGGCCTGAAACAAGAGACTGTATCGAAACGGGACCAACCGTTTCGATACACGGGCTGCGAAAAGACATATTTTAGCTCGTTTTTGGTACAGGGCAGCCCCAAAACTCATCTAAAATCTCCAAGATTCATCATACATCAATTCTAGATGAAAGACACCCTATATAGACATACTTAGCACACATCAAACATGTAAGAGCCATACATTAATGAATCGATAGGCACGACAAGAATTCATACATAACAAATTAAGATTTTTGTCTTAGACAACATGCACATAACATTTCATAAAAGGGATATAAGTTTCAACCACAAGACAGACATGCATCAAGAAATTATGGTTCACAATCCATAACATATAGGCATACACATAGCCATCATAAACTCAACAAATCAACATGCTCAACAAACACATCATCAATTAAGGAGTTTGACACCAACTCCTACAAGTCTACACCCCCATCGTCTAGGCAATATTACAATACATAAATCAAACTTGAGCTAATTTTGAGAACTCCAAAAGCTCATTCCTTGCCTGCTCGCCTCCCGAACACTAACGACCTGCATGTTGGAAACAAAGAAGAGCGTAAGCTAACTAGCTTACTGAGAAAAGCTCTACAATTCAACAAGCATACAATTTTCAAAACACTTTTCACAATTCATATGAAATCAATGAATGCACAAGTGATCATTACTACAAGACTACACAAGGCTTGCACGAGCACAACCAACATACACACGGTGAGACCACACATCACCGTTTGACTAGTAGTTTTCCGATGGGACCACTCATCACCTTACTCTACTACTAGTCACTACCGGTGGGACCACTCATCACCTTAGTTTAGACAACCATCACATGAGGCTTGACTTCAACTCGACTACACAACAACAACAGTGTAAACAACACAAGATGCACATGATACCACATCATTTAACCACTCATCAACACATAGCATAAGAGATAGGGGGATTAACTTATATTTGGGTTTAGGCGAACCCTCAAGGTTCCACCCAAATCCCCAAGAGTTCCAATTCGTAAACAAATCAAAGTTTGACATTTTTACTCACCGTTACTACCCAAGAGTGATCCGAAATCCAAGCTCAAGTCACCGACTTCTCTGGATTCGCTCCCGAGGCTTCACCAACAAGATTTCTTGCTTCTAAACATCCCAACACAAATCAAAACAATCTCAAATCAGTCCACACAACAATATAGCAAACTCGGAACACTATTCAAGCATCAAACACATGATTTTCAAGCTATGAACAACCCCAAGATCATCAAACTCGAGCAGCCCTTAAACCCAATCCAAAACTCTTGATTTCAACATCTTTAACACTCTTAAATGATTCCAAAACAACCCCCAACTATCATACTAACCCTAGCCCTCAATTTCCAACATAAAACAACCCAAAACTTTCTTAAAACCCTTCTAAAAACCCACCAAAACCCAAATCCGGGAATCTTAACAAAACACTTTAAAAATCATATATGTTGGACCTCATGGTTCATAAACAACTCATATATCATTAAAAAAATCAAAATCTTTAGTTAAGAACAATAAAGGTAGCATTTTTAATCAAAACCTCCAAAAACTCAAATTCCAAAAACATGGACAATAATGAAAACTAGTGGTACTTTCAAAGAGAGGAAGATGAAAGCAAGATGGGGATGTTATTACCTTTCAAAACCGAGCCAAAATGAAGGAGAAAAAAAGATGGAATAGTGATTTAGAGGGGGAGCTCCTTCAATGTCGTTCAAAATAAAAAAAATGGGAGAAAGAAGAAGACAAGACTCTTTTTTAATTAAAAAGGGGTTTTAAAATGAAGTCCAACTATTTAGGGATTTGCCATTAATGAGATGGCAAATCTCATTATTCACAAATTCCATGGAAAATGAAAAACAATTCAATTTAGTCTAACACAAAAAATTTGTTTTGAAATCACAAGGCCCAAATAATATATATTATTATTTTAATTATAAAACTAAAACTCAAAATATTATTTTAATATTATTTTCACCCGACCCCTAAACCAGGGTGTTACACATAAGGTCCCAAGACACAGATCACAAATAATGATATCCTATGGAAGTTAAGTAACCGTAAATCTAGAAAATTAAGCCTGAAAAATATAATACCAATCTTTTGAAAATTATCTTGATCAATCTCATTGATCTCAAAGGATCAATCCACAATTGCCATAGATAATTTCAATAAAATTATAAAGAGACGTGTTTCTTGCCACACGAAGCATAAATACTGAAAAATGATAAATTATTAAAATCAATCTCTTTAGTCAAACATGACTAGTCCATAATTGATTTTAACAATTTAAACAAGATTCCAATCTGACGTGTTCCTTGCCACACGAAGCATGAATTCTTCAGATTAATAACCGCCAAAACCAGAATTTTTGATTATGAAGTATCCACCAATTTTGAATTCCGGCAAAGGTCAATGATGTATTAACGACCGAAAATTCAATGAGATTGCCATGAAGCAACAACAGGTAGTGGAGAACGCCAAAGTAACCGTTTCCCCTTGGTGGTTATTCGTGTAACCGTCACCAACCAAAGCAATTGTGCCCTTGAGGAATTCATAATTCAGATAAAAAACACATAGCATTTGTAAAACTGAGAATTCATCTTGAATTGTGAAGTTACAATTCAAAATAACGGTATGTAGATCAATAACCGTCATCTCTCGAACTTGGAAAAATTTATGAAAGACTAATTTCTCCATTGATGCAACAGAATGTTGTTGAAATTTATTGTGTAAATTATGAAAATGATGAACACAAACACCATTGTAAAATAATTCTAATCCAGAATCAAAACAAATAGTTGAAATTAAAAAGTTTTGAAAAAATGAAAAAGAAATTCAAAGAAAAATAGAAAAATTATGCATTCCCTTTTTCAGTGACATTATGCTTACAAAATAAGGGTATTCTTACAAAATAAGGGTGTTCTTTAGTGACATTATTATTTTCTTCAGAATTTTGGACTATATTTTGACATGCATTGAAATATTAAATTTTGATTATTAATAATTACACTTTCTACATGTTTTTGAATTTGTAGTTAATAATATAATATATTCGTATAAATAATATTTTGTATAAATCAATTATTTCTTTAACAAGGTTTGTGTAATATTTTAATGTGGCTCTTGAGATTCAGTCGTATCGTTTCGGCCTGGTTTAGAGAGATGAAAGTGTTTTAAGCACCAAATTTTCCTCAACAACATTTTCATGTAACTTACTTTGTGCATCAATTTCTCATTCATCACTCAACCATTTTGAGTATATTATATATCGTTTTAAAAGTCTAATGAAGTAGAATATTAACCATAATGTCTATTATTCAAATCTTCAAATTTACCAATAAATAAAATGTCTCAAAGTCGGATGGAAATCATCTGCCCCCAAAGTATGCCCCCATTTGTGCCCCCACTTTAAAATAGTGGGTTTAGGGTTTAGGTTTTGGGGTTTAAAGTTGGGGCTTAGGGTTAGGGTGTAGGGAATTAGGGGTAGGGTGTATTTTTTAGGGTTTAGAGTTTGGGGTTTAGGATATGAAAATTAGGGTTATAGGGCAATATTTAATTTTTTAAATATTTTTAGGCAGGGGCATAGAAGGAGACATGGTTAGGAGGCAGGAGATTTTTACTCCTCAAAGTCACTAGTTATCTATTTATTTTACCAACATGACATTTATGTGAAAAAGTAGGATAAAGAATTGAAAATGTTAGGAAAATATATGTTTTAAAAAAGGTTAAGTTATTTGAGGATAATACAATCTTTTCATGGCCAAAAGCCAAATTTCTACAACTTTTCTTTTTATTTATATATGAAACCATGAGAAATAAAATCTGTATGACCTTTTGTTGTGAAAACACACTTTAAAAGCTATGCCAAAAGAGCTAATCAGACGCCGGCAGTGGATTTAGTTGATGTGTTTGGGAGTGTAATACAATTTCTGGGGGAAAAAGTGAAACCTATGCATGCTCCAACGTCAAGCATCGACCACTTGCTAAAGAAATTGAATCAAGTTGCTTCAACTTTACTCTTTTTTTTTTTTTTTCTGTCATAGTGGACCAGCAGACAGTACCCAAACAAATGTTGAGCTCAACATCCATGATTGACCCAAAGGATTGGTTGTCCCCTTTATGCCTAACTCTCAAGTGTTTCCAATCAGCGTATGCCCCCACTTTAGCTTCTCATTTTCTCTCTTTTCATCTCCCCAGCTTTCATGCATTAACATTGAACCAAAACTTATCACCCAAAGCTATCTTTGACCTCAAATTTCAATACATGGATATCGGTTTTATACATGCACGTATGAGCAGGACGAACACGTGATTTTATATTAGTTGTGTGACATTTACAAGTTACATTATAAATTTAGAGGTACTAAATTACAAAATTTTATAAGTGTGCAATTAGATCATCAATAGAAAATGTATAAATTTTATCGGAATTTGAAATTTCCAAAGGTACGGCCGCCCCCAAGCAACAATCACTATGGTTTTAAGGACAAGATAATAACCTCCTCCTCTCTTTTTCCAACAAAATGAGGCTTTTTTCTCGAACACTCTTCCCTCACATTGTTGCTCTTAATATGACCATCGTGGTCACCACTGACTCTCCGTCCAAATTCGAAGGAGTGAACAATGACCGATTGATCGATTCACCGCCATCATCAGCCCCTTTAACCACCACAATCCACCACCCCTCTCAACATCAACACCTTCTGTACATACCTTCCGCCAATAAACGATGAATCAAGTATTGTGTGGGTCTTTCAGCTATTGAATTTTTTCCAACATTATGATATTGTTTAAAGTGCTACAGTGTATATATATTAACAAGTTGGCTGGCAAAAGTTCAATTCCAGAAAAATAATTAGTCAAAGCAAAACAAAATGACTAAGTGTTAGAGGTTATGAATCTGTTGTGGTTGTTAGACTTTCTGTTATAAGCTGTGTAACTGTAATCTTGCTTATCAGATCAAGATTCATCATTGAAGCTTTACTAAGCTTAGCCTATATAAGAAGAATTGTAATCTCTGTAAAATCATCTTGAATTCACAATTGAATAATACTTCTTGTTTCATTTCTTTCCTATCTTCTTCTACGTTTGTTCTACAATTCAACATCACTTCTTTCCCATCTTCTACTACCTTCATTCTATAATTCAACATGGTATCAGAGCTTGAAAGCTCTTCTTCTTCCTCCAAGCCTTTCACCAACAAGACTGTCTCTATACGGCTTGATGATTCAAACTATTTTCTTTGGAAACAACAAATTCTGTTTGTTGTGGAAAGCCTTGCTCTTATGGATTACATTGACGGATCTTTGGTTGTTCCTCCGCAAACGGTTTCCGGCACCGGTGGTACGAGGGTTACCAATCCAGAGTATGTTCGTTACCGCCAAGAGGACAGTGCCCTCTGTTCTTGGCTCCTTTCTTCTATTGGGCCATCCATTCTCCCTTCTCTGGTAAACTGCAGAACTGCTCTTGATATTTGGAACAAGATAAAACTTGATTTCTCTATTACTTCTACAACCCGAGTCATGCACCTTCACTGTTCTCTCAAGAATATCCGGAAGAAAGATCAGTCCATGCGGGAGTATCTTTCGCAGATTCAATCCGTGTGTGATAGTCTTGCGGCCTGCGGAAATCCTCTCTCTGAAACCATGCATATTTCGACGATTCTTTCAGGGTTACCGACGGAGTATGAGTCCGTCGTGGCGGTTATCACTTCTAGTCAACAGCCGTATAAGCTTGATGGTGTTGCTAGTGTGCTTCTCGACACGGAGGCCCGGCAATTGGAATTTCTCAGTCATGGGTTAGTAAATCTGGCTTATGGCCCGTCTAATGGGTCTGATGTGGCTTATACCCAACAAGGCCCATATTTTAATTCTAATATGGGTCCGAATAACGGAATGGGTAATACCAGTCAGAGAGGTGGTCTAGGGTTTCGGCCGTTCTTTCGAGGTTCTTCCGTCCCTAGAGGCAGAGGCGGACGGTCTTTCCCTGGCCGTTCGAGGCCTCAGTGCCAGATCTGCGGCAAGATTGGCCATCTTGCCAATCGCTGTTACTATCGCTTTAATCAAGATTTCGATGGTGGTTCTGCTAATCAGTGCTCCTTCGAAGATTTTTCTGAAGATCAAGGGGGTTTCGTGCAAGGGTTTTCTGGGCAAGGAGCTTTTGCCGGTCAAGGAGTGTTTCACGGTAATCAATCTGGTGCTCAAGGTGGGTTCAACACTGCTGGTGCTGGGGATGGCGTTTCAGAGCTTCCTGTGGCCACTGTTGCAGCCGTAACTGATGATTTCGGTGGTGGCTATGGCGACGCTGCGTGGTATCCCGACTCGGGTGCCACGTCACATTTGACTCCAGACGCAGGTAATATTATTCATTCTCTTCCTTACTATGGTAATGGTAAAGTGTCTGTTGCAAATGGTTTCTCTGTTCCGATTGCTAATGTTGGTATGTCTATGTTGCAGTCTAGGTCTAGATCTCTGTTGTTAAATGATTTGTTGCATGTCCCTTCCATTATGAAAAATCTGCTATCTGTATCTCGATTTACCAAAGATAATGAGATCTCTGTTGAATTTTTCCCTGATTATTGTATTGTGAAGGACTTGATAACACATCAACCAATATTGCGAGGGCTTCAAACTGAGGGTCTTTACAAATTTTCTGATGCTTCTGCTGCTGTTGCTCTTCATAGTTCTAAGTCTGATTCTGTTTGTAATAAATCTGTTGGAAATGTTAGTTCTTGTTTGCTTTCTGAAAATTCTTCTCAGCTATGGCATAGAAGGTTAGGTCATCCTTCTATTGACTCTCTTGTAAAGCTGGCTTCTGTTTGTAACATTTCAAATGTTAATAAAATGCAGTTTTGTGATGCTTGTAAATTAGGCAAGAGTCACAAATTACCTTTCCAGAAGTCTGTTACTGTGTATTCTGAACCTTTGCAATTAATTCAAATGGATGTTTGGGGTCCTGCCCCTCTCATTTCTAATAACTGCTGTTATTATATTAGTTTTTTGGATGCTTGCACTAGGTTTACATGGATTTATTTTCTATCTAAAAAGTTTGATGTTTACAGAATAGCAGTTGAGTTTCATAAAATGGTTGAGAGACAATTTGATAAAAAATTAAAAATTGTTCAATCTGAATGTGGAACAGAGTTTAAGACTCTTGAGGCTTATTTTTCTCAGTTAGGTGTTGTCTTTAGGCATACATGCCCGTACTCTTCTGAACAAAATGGAAAGGTTGAGAGAAAGCATAGGCACATAGTTGAATTAGGTCTTACTTTGCTTGCTCAAAGTAATATGCCTTTAAAATTCTGGACTGATGCTTTCTTTACTTCTGTTTTTTTAATTAATAGATTGCCTTCCAAGGTTTTAGAAGGGATAAGCCCTTATGAAAAGTTGTTTAAGTTCAAACCTGACTATTCTTTTCTTAGAGTTTTTGGCTCTATTTGTTTTCCTCTTACTAGGCCTTTTAACAAAAATAAGCTTGATTTTAGGTCTAAACCTTGTACTTTTATTGGTTATAGTCCTAATCAGCTTGGTTATAAGTGTTTAATGGATGATGGCAGAGTTGTTGTGTCTCGGCATGTTTTGTTCAATGAGTATGTTTTTCCTTTTTCTGCCAAGACTAACTCCTCTTCTCAGAATAAGGATGTTGGTTTTTTTAAAGTCAAGTATCATGGTCCTGTTGCTTCTAATACAAGTCAGAGATCTCTTTCTTCAAACTCTCAGTCCAATTCTTCTTCTATAAGACAAAACGTTTCTTCCAATTCTAATTTTTCTAGTTCTGACAATGCTTCTTTGTTTCAACCTGCTGAACAATCTGTTTCTCTAAGTCCTGTGAGATTGGATGTTCCTGGATCTGTGGCTCGAACCACTGCTGCTGTTCCTTCTAATTCTCAGTCTGATCAAAGTTCTGGTCATTCTTCAACACCAGTTCATGTTGTTTCTCCTAGTTCTCCTTGCTTAAGTTCAACTCTTGTTCCTTCTTTGGTTTCTGGTCAAGAGGCTCCTATTGTGTCTTCAGCTGATCAATCTGATGTACCCAAATCTACAATTTGTAACACCTCAAAAATTTCCCCAATTCAAAAACCCTAATTTTGAAATCCCTAGATTCAAAATCCTAACATTTGGGAATTTTGTTTCAGAAACCCTAATTTGTTTTTGTGGACTTAATTGGAAATAAATTATATGTGAGTGACTGAATGATAGAAATTGAAACTTTGGTGACCGTTCTGTAATGCGGGTAAAAGTCAGGACCCTTGTTTTGTGATTTACCCATTTATTAGGGTAATTTTAACCCATAAACCTATTCAGATTCATTTTGGAATATGGTCAGCCGCTCTCCCTCACCCCTTCTTTCTCGACATCTCCTTCTCCTTTAACCCTTAAGGTCCGGCGAAGCTCCGATCAGCCACCATCTGCCGTCCGTTTCACGTTTTGTCACCACCGTTCGGCTCCCTTTCCTCTCGCGAACCAACCCCGGTCCTTGTTGCTCCTCCATCGGCCTCCTTTTGCAGGTAAACAGTGGGAAACTCTTCGATTTCGCTTGGGTGCCGACCTTCACCGCCGCGTGCTCCTTCGCCGTTCGCACCACCATCGTGATCACCACCGTCGTGCGTTTACACCCCGACCCTTGGCTCTTTTCCACCGGCCATTGTTTGCTCGGAAATCGTGGAAAACCGTTGGGGATTTCCTTGTTCTCCGTCATCATTTGCTCGATAAATAGAAAAGAACCGTTCGGTTCTCTTTTGCGCCATTGTTCACCGCCGTGTCCACCATCGTGGTTTCATCGTTTTAGTGTGGGTAAGCCGTCGGTAGCATCTTCTCTTTTGAATAAGTTATCAGCAAGTTGGGTTTTGATTCCTTAAATTATTGTGTTCTCTGTAGAGTTGTTGCCGCTGTATTGTTGCGCTGCTGTCGTTGTCGTGGTTTTTTTTATGCCACCGCCGTTTACCTTCCGTCGCTGTCTTTGCCGTTATCTCTTCCGTAGCCGCCGCCGTCATCGCATTGTCTCCGGCAAGCTGTGTCGCCGTCGTTTGTGCATCTCCTCCACTGCCGTTAGGGTTCTGTAAACCCTAACCTTTTGCTGCAACAGAAGTTGGTTGGGCTTGATTGAGTGGGTCATGCTTGTGATTGGGTTTAGCCCAATTGGGAAACATTGTTCATTTTTGGGTGTGAGCCTAAGTGGTTGTATCGTGAGAGGAAGCCCAAAACCGAGTGAACCCATTTGTGAACCAATCTGAACTGGCCGTGTAAGTTAAACTGAATTGTGTGAACCTTGCACCGGACCGGACCCATTGACCTACTCGTACCGTTGACTCG
This sequence comes from Hibiscus tridactylites, assembly GCA_958450335.1. NCBI lineage: Eukaryota > Viridiplantae > Streptophyta > Magnoliopsida > Malvales > Malvaceae > Hibiscus > Hibiscus tridactylites. The sequence goes on from OY288281.1 coordinate 78,866,750, forward strand.
ATCTAGTATTGACCTTGACTTGGACAGTTTGACCGCAAGTTGACCGGGTTGACCGAACCATAGACTTTTACAAGTTTGACCGTTTGACCGTTTGACTCTGACCGTTGACATTAGACAGTTGACTTTGACCAGAGTTAACCAAGAGTTGACTTTTTCAGAAAATGTTCACCTTAACCTTTCTCGACGTCCTGAGTTCGTATCCGCTGCCCGTTTTGTCAAATTAGATCCCGAAAGCCCCGTTTTGCTCATTTTAAGTAACTATTATTGGAATCTGATAAATTATAGATTTCAGAATCTAATTCGGAATATTCTCGTGTTCAGGTGCCGACCTTGAGACCGTTGGGTTACCTCCAGTTGTTCAGACCGATCGTGCATGTTCTTCGAGATCTTCACGTGAGTATATTTTCAGTTTAATTCTTAGTGTTTTAGTCGGTGGCTTAGTGTTAGTATTAAATGCTAATATAGAGTTTTACCTCGTAGGTTCTGATTCAGCTAGATTTGAGCGTAAGACGCGCTTTTCTCAGCATTAGAGCTTTTGTTGCTTAAAGGTGTGTCTCTTCCTGTTTTATAAACTTATGTGTTTCTTTCTATGCTTTTCTGGTATTAATATAAGTAAATGTTTTGTACAGTTTGTGTGCATACTCTGTTGTGATTGGGTGAATGTTTTCAGACATCATGCATAACATGTCATACTGTGATTTAAGTGAAATATCGAATTTTCAGAACTGTAAAACATCGGATTTTCAGAACTGTAAAACATCGAATTTATAGTATTGTTCAAGTTGAATTTTCATAATTCAAGTTTCGGATTAGACTCGGATTTTAAATTCTGCATCATATCATTGTGGGTATATGGTTGAGATTGTTCGGGGAAGTGCAGTGGTTTCAACCTTCGGGTTGAATTCCGCTTCGAATTAGTGGTTTCAACCTTCGGGTTGAATTCCGCTTCGGATCAGTGGTTTCATCCTTCGGGTTGAATTCCGCTTTGGATTAGTGGTTTCAACCTTCGGGTTGAATTCCGTTTCGGATCAGTGGTTCCACCCTTCGGGCTGAGTTCCACTTCGGATGGTGACATGGAGAAAGTAGGTTCTGGGGAACCTTACTTTTCGGTGTATCGGAGATGGGTATTATGATTCATGTGCATCAGACATCATATCATTATGATTCGGTTTTCATTGTGTTTTCAGAAAAGTCTTTATCAGAAAAATAAAATATTGTTTTGATTTGTTTTGTTTTCGTTTGCACTTTAGAGACACACTAAGCTCTTTAGCTTACACCCATTAGTTTTTACTTTTCAGATATCTCAGACTTATTAGGCGATCGGTACTTGGAGCATCTCTTATTTACTCAGATAAATTAACATTCAGTATGAACTCTTTTGACTATCTTGGATTTATGCTTTAACATTGTTTGAGATATTTGTGTAACATGGACATTGGGACTGTTTATAATTTGGGTTTTATTGGATGCATGCATTTACGAAATTATTTTCAGAGATTTTAATTAATTATCGGAACATCGTTTAGAAGATTGAGTTTTATTTTAATTGGAGTATTTATTGAGTTTACTTATTTAATCGATTCTTTTGAATTATTAAATATTTAACCTTAATTGTATCTTGAGGGAAAAGTTTTCAATCGCTACTTCCTAGATTCGGCCCATTCTTCTAGGTCGGGTTTAGAGGGTTACACAATTCCTACTCATACTATGGTCACTAGGTCAAAAGATGGGATTTTCAAGCCTAAAGCTTTCCATGTTCTTGAAGAAGTTGATCCACAGCTACCTAAGGATGTTTTTCAGGCTATGAATGTTAATGAATGGAGAGAAGCTGTGTTAAAAGAATTAGATGCCTTGATTCAAAAAGGGACTTGGGATTTAGTGTCTCTTCCTAAGGATAGGGTTCCCATAGGATGCAAGTGGTTGTTCAAAATAAAGAGAAACTCAGATGGCTCCATTTCTAGGTACAAAGCAAGGCTTGTAGCCAAGGGTTACTCTCAACAAGCTGGCTTTGATTACAAGGAAACTTTTAGTCCTGTTGTCAAACCAGTAACTATTAGGGTGCTTCTTAGTGTTGCTCTGAGTAATGGCTGGTCTCTAAGACAAATAGATGTGGACAATGCTTTTCTCAATGGAGATTTAGCAGAAGAGGTGTACATGGTTCAACCCCCTGGATTTGAACAAGAGGATGCTTCAAGAAATCAGTTAGTTTGTCGGTTGAAGAAGTCGTTATATGGGCTTAAGCAAGCACCTCGTGCTTGGTTTGACAAGTTTAAAAAACTTCTAGTTCAATCTCTTGGGTTTACTGCCTCTCTTGCGGATGTTTCTTTGTATTTTAGAGCACGAGAAGGAAGCAAAGTTTACATATTGGTCTATGTGGATGACATAGTTGTCACATGAGACAATTCTGTTGAAATTGATAAAGTGATCAAGGATATTAATTGTGTTTTTTCTGTTAAAGACTTGGGTTCTTTTAATTTTTTCTGGGCATGAGTATTACCCCTGTTCATAACGGTTTTGTTCTAAGTCAAAGAAAGCACATTATGGAGTTGTTAGACAAGGTTCAAATGATGGAAGCTTCTTCTACACCTACTCCCATGGTTACTACACCTAAGTTGTCTATTGCTGATGGAATATCTTTTACTGATGCAACTCTTTACAGACAAGTACTAGGGTCTCTTCAACATATCTGTTCTACGAGACCTGATATTCAGTTCTCTGTTAACAAAGTCAGTCAGTTTATGCAAGCTCCACTTGACACACATTGGAAGGCTGTTAAAAGAATAGTTAGATATCTCAAAGGCACGGCTGATCATGGTTTGTTCTTTAGTATCTCTAAGACCCCTACATCCCTTGTAGGATATACTGATTCTGACTGGGGTGCTAGTGCTGATGATAAGAGGTCTACAGGTGGTTATTGTATGTACCTTGGAGGTAATCTTGTAGCTTGGAGTTCAAAGAAACAAAGTGTGGTTTCTCGTTCCTCCACAGAGGCAGAGTTCAGAGGCATTGCTGATGCTATGTGTGAAGGCATATGGATTAAGTCTCTTCTTCAAGAATTACGAATTCCCCTAGTCTCTGCTCCTGTTTTATGGTGTGATAACACCAGTGCAATTGCACACTCTGCAAATCCTATTCATCATGCCAAGCTCAAACATGTTGAGCTAGATCTTAGCTTTGTCAGGGAAAAAGTAACAGATGGATCTTTTCGTATTGATTATGTACCAGCTACAGAACAAATTGCTGATGTCCTAACTAAACCTCTATCTGCTTCATCTTTTATTGATCTCAGACATAAGCTGAAAGTCTTCTCTGCTGAGGAAATAAGATTCAATGCAGCAAGCAAAGTTCTTTGAGTTGTATGATTGAAGAAAAAGGAAAACACATGAAGAATGTTCAAAGTATAAGTGGTTACTAGTTCTCAGAGAAAAGGAGAGAGAAAATAGGAAGCATGTTAGAGGTTATGAATCTGTTGTGGTTGTTAGACTTTCTGTTATAAGTTGTGTAACTGTAATCTTGCTTATCAGATCAAGATTCATCATTGAAGCTTTACTAAGCTTAGCCTATATAAGAAGAATTGTAATCTCTGTAAAATCATCTTGAATTCACAATTGAATAATACTTCTTGTTTCATTTCTTTCCTATCTTCTTCTACGTTTGTTCTACAATTCAACAGCACTTCTTTCCCATCTTCTACTACCTTCATTCTATAATTCAACACTAAGTTACACAGGTTTGAAAAGCCAGTCATATCATGAGTCTGGGTGATCAAGCACCAAAGCTAGGAGCCAGTTCTTAGATGATTTTAAAGCATTGTTTAATTCCCACAGAGATAATGTAGTTTGAGACATTAAAAAAAGGGATTAAGTACAAGTCCGGAGTCCGGGAACTATTGAGGTTTGGGATTTGGAAAGCAATGAAGCACATTAATAATGGTGCCTCACATGGAGGGTTTTTGTTTTTTCACATGGTCAATGATGTTAACTTAGTCTTCAAACAACATTTGTTTAAACAAGTATCTAATTATTCAGTCACACCCACATGCATGAATATGCGCATGCATGTATGATCTGCTTGCTATAACCAAGCTGCCTGGTAAAATGTCAAACCAGACTTCAAGCGTTCTTTCAAGTTTCCAAGTCTAAATATATAGCTGAAATATGGGACATAATTACTGATCAACATTTTCACAAGGATGGATGGAAACTGCTAATCTGAAGGAAAGAATTTCTGGCTGCCTGCATCTTAATTTATCTTATAAAACAGGTATGCAGTCCAACAAGCTCTTTCTTTGGCTGCTAATCTTTGCATTCTTCACATTTACCCAAACATTAACTTTTGTCCTGCATATGAGAAAAGTGAAAACAATCTCTTTTTTTTCCCATTAAAATGCACCTGCTGTCTTCCTTCACATTTGCTACCTGCAACTGCAAGACCATTTTTGTTGCTTTTAACACCATTTTAGCTCATCATCAACTACGTATATCCATTCCCATTTGGTGAACTTCCATCTAGCATATGCCATTCTGACCTAAAATCCTACTTTTAAATGATTTTTTTTTTGTTTGTTAAAACAAAATCAATAGATAATTAATCCAAACCGTTATTATTTGTTTTTGTTTTTTTTTTAATTTTGAACCCAACCGTTTAATTGATTGCTTGATGAATCCTGATTGATATTATCATGCATTCTAATTTATTATTTCAGAGAAACCTTGCCTTTGCTTCTATATTTATCAACTGGGAAAAAAGAAGAAGCTAACGTTCATATATTACACTCTAATACAGTGGTGGAAGCTTGTGGGGACTAGGCCATGCCCCCTAATTTTGAGAAATTAGATTTTGATTTGGCCCCTTATTTTTTTTAAAAAATTCATATTAAACTTTCAACTTTTTATTATTTTTAATTAAATCTTTTCTCATAATTTCTAAAACAACTCATTAAATCTCTAAAAATTATTAAAAAAAATTAGTTGGACTCTCAAAATTCTTGAAAATTTTAATTTAACCTCTAAAATTTTAAAAAATTTAAGTTAGTCTCCCCAAATTTTGTCACCAAGCTCCACTAGTGCTCGTATCTGATATTATATCAAATATTGAAACTAAATGCAACTTTTATGAGGAACAGCGAAAACATGCTACAGCCTATACATAGCATTTTCTTTCAAGATGGTTTTCGTTTTTTAAAAGAAAAAAGATCTCAGCCAAACATCATAATGATCATTAAATTAGTGTTCCAAAGAGAGTTACAGAAAAAAAAAACACAAATTATCCAACATTTTATCAAACACTTGCTAGCACTTCATGGTACCAGCAATATTGGCACAAGTTATATCAGTTTGAAAACATAAATGGCCTACAAGGAGTAAAGATTGCAACAAAGAAACCCTTCATATGAATATTAAGCTGCAAATACATTTCAATATTAGGCCGAGTCAGTCCCAAAGAGCAGTCGGCCATAGTCCACCTAAAAGTAGTAATTTATTTGTACTTGCACAACGTTCAATCTAATAAGAACTGTGCTTACTATTAATATCAATACAGATTAATAAGGACCCCAGCAGTCCCACAGCTAACGCAATACCATTATGTAGGTTTATTATTTACAGAAAACCTGGATTAAAGGCTTGTTTTCGTATAAATGTGCTTCTTATAATTAGTATATGCATCGACTAATTGCTAGAACTTGCTTTCACTTCCACAAATCAATTTGACAACTGGAAGTGGATGTGGCAGCATATTCCTGATGAGCCATTTCAGGCCTTTTGGATTCACTGGCTGCATTGGAATAGTTGTTTTCCTTGGAAGCTTCTTCATGGCTGAGCTGAGAGGCAACGAATTTGTCGAGAAGTCGCCAATCGGTGACTTGATCCACAGCTTGTTGATGGATGGTGTTGGAGTAAAGCGAGTTGAGATTTTGGTGCAAGTGCTCTTCTTGTGTGAGTGTTGAGGACTGCAATGTGCTTCCATGGTAAGGAATAACAGAGTTGCAGCTCATAGTTGCAGCAGATTGTGGAGGTTTGGGGCTTTCCAGATGAGGGAGCTGAAGCAAAGGGTCATGATCAGGCAGACTGTAGTGCAACTGAAGCTCTTGCTTGCAGGGGTAATGGTGATGGTACGTTGCTGCATAAGGCTGAGGCATTCGCCTTGGGGATTCAAGTTCCTGTAGGAAGGAGACCTGGTCATCGTACCAACACGAAGATTCATATTCACCCATTTTTCTCACTGTTGTCATTCGCTTCTTGAACGCCCTGCATACCACCCATCCTTCTTCCTGCATTTCATCACCCATAACACTCTTGCATGGAAAATGTATAATTTTTGAAAGGTGGAAAAGATACTTAAAGCTTTACATATTTTTATTAACAATTTTAAAAATAATATGATCATACTTACCTGAGGGATACCATTTTCATTTGTTTCAAGTCGATACTCATGCATGATCCAATCTGATTTTTGTCCATTAGGTGCCCTTCCTTTGTAGAAGACTAGGGTTTTTCTCATGCCAATAAGGCTAAGCCTTGAGTAAATAGCTTTGTCTCTTCCTGTAGCTTTCCAAAACCCTGCTTTTGTTGCTCTATTAGTGCGAGTACCTGTTGGATACTTCTTATCTTTGTGGCTAAAGAAGTACCATTCGTTTTGCTCCTCACTTCCTATTCTGCACAATTCTAGATATCCCAACCAAAACCAAAACAATAAATATCAATCAATGTTCTTTTGCCTTCTAAAATTGTAGTTACATGTACAATTATTTCATTTCGATAAATAAATAAGATTGTGTGAGAATTATAATGTTAGAAAATTTAAAAAGTGAATCAGAAACTGTCGTTTAAGTTGAATATTCTCTGAAACAAAATGGGAACATTGCTACCTTGAAGATCCCATGGTTCAATTTTATAAAGATCAACATCTTTGATGACATCCAGGTCTATCTTTTTTGAACCAATCTTTTTTCTCAGGTAGTAATCAACCAGTTCTTCATCCGTGGGATGGAACCTAAAGCCCGGTGGAACGTGGGAAAAGCTGTCCATTTCTTCCTAACAAATCACTTATCTAAACCTGCATTAAAATGCTACACATATGAGCTCACATATATGTATATGTATATGTATATGTATGTATATTGAAGAATGAAAATGTAAAACAACTTTTTCCGGCCAATCCAAAACAATATGTTACACACAGTAAGAGCACTTGTCCAACATGGGAAGGTTAAATGTCTTCACATAGGAAGCATATAAAGCACAGTTGATTATTGTTTCAAGTAAATAACTATTTCTTACTCTACTCTTGGTTTTCTTGCATGAGAAATCTAAAAATTCATAGTTATTAAAGAGCATAAGCATTCTTAATTACTTCTTTTATCTGCAGATCATACATGAACAAACATAGATCACAATATGCTGGGGAAAATCTATTTCAGCATATGGAAATGAATTGAAATGCATACATTTCTATATTTTGGCATATGAAATGTGTTAGTTAGGACAATCCAATACTAGGCTGTAAAAAGTTCCAAGAAAAAGGAGTCTAAGCAATTGCCAAATGACTAGAGATTTTGTCACCAAGTAAAAAGAAACAAACAACAAAAAAGATTCATTAATTATAACTAATGATGATTATGTTGAATGAACTTGTAAGAGAAGTTTTCTCGTATTGAATGAGCTATCATTTCCTATGCTTAACCTTTCTAGTGCACAATTTATATTCTAGGTTTTAGCTTCATTTCCAAAAGTTGCCTACAAAATCCTCACGCCGTGCTCCCTATGCTACACCAAAAAAAAAATCATATCCCCATATGCATAGTTAAAGTAAAACACAAATACATGACAGATTGAGGCCTAGGAAATATTTAAAAAGAAGAAGAAGATTGGAAACGTTAGTATTTTCTGTTGCTAAATTGTGAAATTTGGAATGGAGGTAGTGTGATTAATGCTATACAGGCTTCTTTTCTTTTTATCTCGCTAGAGAGTCATTAAAAGTATACAAACTAGAAATAAAGCAGATGGGAAATTGAGAAGAATAAATATAGACATTTCATTGCTCATTAAAAAAAACATATGCTATTATGTTATGTCCTAAAGCATTAAAATGTGCAAGATAGATAAAAACTAAAGTTTTCTTGTGCTTCAGCTATTGGTTATTATGTTATGTGAATGATACATAAACAATAAAGTGTTTGTCTACCAGAAAAAGTGTATTTAAGAAGTTACAAGAATATTGCATTACAACATACATATGATTTTCCAGATTATATGAAATCTTCAGAGTTGATTTTGATTACAAGAAGTGGCCGAAGAGAAAAGGCAACGATTATGTATAAACCTAGAGAATACAATGTCCTCCATAACACAAGAATGAGATCTAAATTCAGGCATCTCGGGGGAGTTGAATTGAACAGGTGATATACAGAAATCATGATTCAGAAAATGTAGGTATATAGAGCACTTGCATAAAATATCACCAAATAATAGAAATATTCTAGATCAAAATGAAACGATCTTGAGCTGAAAAACAATCCTTTAAAAACTGATCAAACAGTACTGAAACACGTCATATCTACATATAGTTTCATAATTTCATTGCTTTGCTTATACCAAAAGCATCCTCCACTTCGTCTTTTCTAGCCTTTGGAAATGATCACTTCAAAGAAAGTAAAAGAAACTAAGATGGAAAAGAAAGAGGAAGAGAAGCTCACGATGGAACACCCAGTGACCCTAACCTCGAAGATCTGATTCGAAAACCAACCTCGTGCGCGTGTTAAAGCTAAGAAACTTCAAAGCTAACTTTTGAAGCAAAGATATTTGAACCAGACAAAAACACAGAAAGAAATGCAACAAAGGGGAAAGAAAACAAGACAAGAAAGGTGGGTGTAATGAAAAGCTATAGGCCTCGGGAATTGAACTGAAAGTCTTCCTCTCCAACTCAAAAGAGCTTTGTCCACTAGTTGTCGAAAGGGGAAAGATATTAATAACAGATCCCCAAGGGGAAGGAGAGGAGTGGGAAAAGAGAGAAGAGATAGGGTTAAATAAGAAAAATGGAAACACACATGCCCTAATAATCTGTCCCTCTCAAACATTCTCTCTCTTTGTCTATACTCTTCTTCCTTCTTTTTTTATAAGTGGAAATGGAGCTTGATTGCTGGAAAAGCTTTGAGGCCAAAAAAGAAAAGAAAAGAGGCTGCCTATTTCAATTATAAAACAGTGTGTGTGTGAGAGAGACGTCAACTTCCAATGCCACCCACCAGCTACCGATAAAGACCATAGGAGTGTATAATTTGCCTTTATTTTTATTTTTATTTTCTTCAGACAAGTATATTAAAAATGATATGATCAAATTAAAATCCAATGGTAAAGATTAAATGGGCAGCTAAAAAGGGCTGCTTTCTTTTTCTCTTTAGTTTGTGTTGGTTTTATTATTTGATGGTTGAAAATGTGGGTTATTGGTGAGGCTGTTGGGCCACACATTTTCAGTTACGACCCAGTACAGCTTAACAGATCAGTTGAAAAAATAACTGATTCTGTTGGGTTTGTTAAGACTGGGCTATATAAACGGGTAAACCCGACCCTGGCTTGATCCATCCGATTGGATATTGGTCACAGCCCACATTTGTTTTAGTTTTTCTTTTCTTTGCAAAATCCCTAATTCCTAGGGTTTTCTCTCGATTTCTTGCTGTTCAACATGGTATCTATCGCCGGGTTCTGTGTGTTCTAGTTCGTTTTTCTCTCGATTTCTTTGTTGTGGTGCTGTTTTGTTTCTGGTGCGTCATGGTTACTGTTTCGCCTATCTCCGGTGAAGGTGAATCGGAGTCTGTTGGCCGTCCTTCGAAGTTCTTTGCCAACAAACGCGTGAATATCCTCCTCGATGAGACGAATTTCTTGATCTGGAAGCAGCAAGTGCTTCTTACGGTGAGGAGCCACCGTCTTGAAGGGTTTATTACTGGTTCGCGGAAGGCTCCTCCGGCTACGATTCGACAGGCTGATGGTACGGAGAAGATCAACGATGATTATGAAGACTTCCTTGCTCAGGATAGTGCGCTATCGTCTTGGATCTTGTCCACGATGAGTCCTCATCTCCTCTCGAACTTTGTTGGTGCGGAGTCCACTGCTGAAATTTGGTCGATTGTGGTGGAGTTTTTCAGTAGTCGGTCGACCACGACGGTTATGAGTTTACATTTTAAACTCAGAACGATTCGCAAGGGTGACTCGAGCATGCGAATGTATGTGTCCAAGGTCAAGGAGATCTGTGATGCGCTTGCGTCCTGCGGCAGTCCGGTGTCGAAGGTAGAGCATATCGCTACCATCCTTGGCGGGCTTCCATCGGAATATAAACCGTTTGTGGCCGTGATAACTGCGAGTAAGGATGTGCTTTCTCTTGACAATGTTACAACCATTCTGGTTGATGCAGAGGCGCAACAAGGTCTATTTGATCGTGAGCAAATCAGTCCTCCTATGAGTGCTCATGTGGCTTAGGCTTCTAAGCCTGTGCAATCTGTTGCTGGAGGATCACCTGCTGGTGGTTCTGCGCAACGTCCGTATCGTCAAAATCCAAATGCTGGTGGATCTGCTGGTCGTGGTAGGACTCGTAACAAGTTCCAATGTCAGCTCTGTGGCAAGATGGGCCACCTGGCTGATCGGTGTTTTAAGCGGTTTGATCAGTCGTTCGTTGGAGATTCGGCTAGTTTGTACAAGACTGGGTCTACTGATGCTGGTACTGGCTCTGGAACTGCCAATGTATGTTCCCTTGACTCTAATTCTTTGAATGTGTCTACTCCTAGTACTGCTTCTGGTTGTGTTCATTGTGCTAATGTGTCTGTTGCGAGTGGGTCTGGGAGTTCTAGCAATGGTCAATGGTTTGTTGATACTGGAGCTACTCACCATGTTACTCCAGAAGCAGGGTGTGTTCATCAATCAGCAGATTTCTCTGGGCCAGGTAAGCTCTTCGTGGGTGATGGCTCTGGTTTGAATATTAGTAGAATTGGTAATACTTGTTTACCTACTGCTTCACGTAGTCTTGTTTTACGTGACTTGTTGTTAGTACCGCAGATTACTAAGAACTTAGTATCAGTTTCGAAGTGTGCTAAGGATAATGATGTTTACTTCGAGTTTCATGCTGATCGATGTGTTGTTCGTGATGAGAGTACTGGTGCTGAACTTTTGTGTGGTGGTATGACTGATGGTTTATATACATTTGGTAGTACAGTTGCTTCGGTAAATAATGTTCATTCTTCTGTTAATGTTCATTCTTCTGTTAAAGCTTGTACTTAATCTGATTTTGATGTGTGGCATAGGCGTTTAGGCCATCCTGCATCTGCTACTGTTGATAAGGTGTTGAAAAATTGTAATTTGGTTGTTAATTCTTCTGTTAATAAGAATTTTGTGTGTTCTGCTTGTCATGCTGGTAAAAGTCATAAGTTGCCGTTTGTGCCATCCAATACTGTGCATTCTCAGCCTTTTCAGCTTATATTTACTGACTTGTGGGGTCCTGCTCACGTTAGTTCTGATGGTTTCTTATATTGTGTATCCTTTGTTGATGCATTTACTCGCCATACTTGGTTGTATTTGTTGAAAAGTAAGGCTCAAACTACTCAGGCTTTTAGGTTGTTTGCTAGTTTTGTTAAGACTCAATTTGATGCTGTTATTAAAGAGGTTCAGAGTGACTGGGGGGGGTGAGTTTCGTAGTCTTTCTTCTGTTCTTGCTGAGTCTGGGATTAATCATCGTGTTACGTGTCCTCTCACGTCGAAACAAAACGGTGTCCTTGAACGAAAACATAGACATGTCATTGAGACTACTCTTACACTGTTGAGTCAAGCTTCTATGCCAATTCATTTCTGGTCCTATGCTGCTGTTACGGCTGTGCATCTTATTAACAGATTGCCTACGCGTGTTCTTGGAGGTCTTAGTCCATTTGAGAAATTGTATGAGAAACTTCCAGATTATTCCTTCCTTCGAGTCTTTGGGTGTCGATGTTTTCCTCATCTTCGAGTGTTTCAGCATCACAAGTTGGACTTTCGGTCACAACAGTGTGTGTTTCTGGGTTATAGTACTCAACATAGGGGTTACAAGTGTCGTACACCAGATGGGAAGGTTATAGTTTCACGTCATGTGGTGTTTGATGAGGGTTATTTTCCTTTTGCTACTCTTGTGTCTTCTACTGCAAGGGAGGGTTCTTCTTCTGCTACTTTCCTTTCTGCACCACTGCCTGTGGTCCCTAGTCAACAGACTTCCCTGTCTACCTCTTCTGATCTTTCTTCCTCTCCTTGTTCTTCTGTGCCACTTGGTTCCCCTGTTGGTAGTGCTGGTCATGGTGTTGCTGAGTCTTCTTCTCCTACTGTTGTCTTACCTCAGACTGGCTGTGTTGCTGAGCCTCAATCTGTTGAGCCCATTGTTCCTAATGAGCATGTTCCGTCCTCATCTGCTGGGCCTGTTGTTTCCTCTTCTGATGGGCATGTTGTCTCGCCTTCTGCTGGGCCTGCTATTTCTTCTTCTGATGGGCCTGCTTGTGAGCCTTCTGGTTTGGTTGATGTGCAAGTTGGTCTTGCTCCTGGGTCTGCTCCTTTGTCATCCAGTGTTCCTGTTGATGTTTCAGTTGTTCCAGCGTGTTCTGTGCCCAGTTTGCATCCCATGCTCACAAGGAGTAAGTTGGGCATTTTCAATCCCAAGTCATACACTGCTGCTCTTGCTGCTGAGAAGGTGCCTGATACTGTTGATCAGGCTTTGCAAGTTCCTGCCTGGAAAGATGCCGTCATGGCTGAATATAATGCGTTAGTTGCCAACAACACATGGAAGCTTGTTCCGTTACCTGAGGGTCGGCGTGTTGTTGGTTGTCGTTGGTTGTTTCGGATTAAATATAACTCGGATGGTACGGTATCTCGTTACAAAGCCCGTTTAGTTGCTCAAGGTTTTTCTCAAATTCCGGGTCAGGATTTTGGAGATACTTATAGTCCGGTTGTAAGGTTTTTTACGTTGAATGTTTTGTTTTCTGTGGCTGTTTCGAATAAATGGATTCTTCGTCAAGTGGACGTCAATAATGCGTTCCTCAACGGTGGTCTCGAGGAGGAAGTTTATATGCGTCAACCACCAGGCTTCACTCAGTTTTCCGAAGATGCTCTTCTCTTGTGTGTTTGTTACAAAAGGCGTTGTACGGATTGCGTCAAGCCCCTCGCAATTGGTACACGAAGTTACGCAATTGTCTTGTTTCTCTCGGGTTTATGGAGTCAGCGGCAGATACGTCGTTGTTTGTTTTTAATCGTAATAGTATTTTGATGTACGCTCTTGTCTACGTTGACGACATCATTCTTACTGGATCTTCTAGTGTTGAAGTTGAAAGTGTCATTCAGCAGCTCAATAGTCAATTTTCTTTGAAGGATCTTGGTGAGCTCTCGTTTTTTCTTGGTATTTCGGCTGTTAAGGTTGGGGATGCTCTGTTTCTCAGTCAACGGAAGTATATTTTGGAGTTGCTTGAAAAGACTAAAATGAGTCAAGCAAAGTCGTCTCCAACACCAATGGCGTCCACTGTGAAGCTTGTCTCGGATGCGGGTAGCCCGTTAGTTGATCCTTATAGTTATCGGAGTGTTGTGGGTGCCCTGTTATATGTGTGTCACACCCGCCCTGATATTGCATTCAGTGTGGGTCGAGTGGCCCAGTTTATGCATAAGCCTTGTGAGGCCCATTTTGATGCTGTTAAACAAATATTGCGGTATTTGGCTGGTACTCTCGATTATGGCCTCTTGTTCACACCATCTGATTCGGTTGTTGGCAGTGTCGTTGCCTTTGCTGATGCCGATTGGGCAAACAGCTTGGATGATCGCCGGTCCACCACCGGCTATTGCGTTTATGTTGACAACTGTTTAGTTGCTTGGAGTTCTAAAAAACATAAATTAGTTTCTCGATCTACGTCGGAGGCCGAGTATCGTAGTGTTGCGGATGCTGTTTCTGAAGTGCTTTGGGTGGATGCTGTGTTACGCGATATGGCAGTTTCTGTGCCTTCCGTTCCGGTTGTTTGGTGCGACAACACGAGTGTTGTCGCTATGGCTGCTAATCCCGTCTTTCATTCTAAATCCAAGCACGTGGAGCTTGATGTTCATTTTGTTCGTGAAAAAATTACTGATCGTCGTGTTCAGGTCAATTATGTGCCTGCTGAGCATCAGGTTGCTGACGGGCTGACTAAGCCTCTTTCCAAGGTGTTTTTCAAGACTTTTCGCCACAAGCTTAGTGTGCATTTGGCTTCCGTTCTGCAGTAGAGGCGGGGCAAAGGAGGAGGAAGAAAGCAGAGGAAATGTTAGTTTTATTATTTGATGGTTGAAAATGTGGGTTATTGGTAAGGCTGTTGGGCCACACATTTTCAGTTACGGCCCAGTACAGCTTAACAGATCAGTTGAAAAAATAACTGATTCTGTTGGGTTTGTTAAGACTGGGCTATATAAACGGGTAAACCCGACCCTGGCTTGATCCATCCGATTGGATATTGGTCACAGCCCACATTTGTTTTAGTTTTTCTTTTCTTTGCAAAATCCCTAATTCCTAGGGTTTTCTCTCGATTTCTTGTTGTTCAACAGTTTGATGCATGATCATGGAACCTATTCGATCAATTCCTTCGTTTTAATGATTTTTAATGCAAGAAATTAAAAGATATGCAGAAGACAAAGATCTGCATTGATGAAAAACAGGACAAAATCATTGTTGATATATATTGTTTTTGGTGGTGAAGAGAGCTCAGGTAGGGTACGTATCCTCAAATATCATATAAACCATGTTATTCTCGTTACTCCAACACTAAAAATTTAAATTTTAAGCCTAAACACTAAACTCTAAAAAATATATCATACCCCAAAATTTTTAAACTCTAAACCTAAATCCTAAATCTAATATTTCAGTGTGGGGCATAGATAAGGGTACCGAGAAAGATAGATAATTTCTATTCCGATGTCATCTTCACACTCCGTGTTTACTTATTCCTTTATAATAGTTTTTTTTTCCTTTAAAAAAATCATTATGCAAGAAACTAATTGAATTTTCTTTTTTTCTTTCTTGATCATTATTCACCTTATGAGTTATATCCTCATAATGAATGAGGAATGAGCAAAACTCAGAAATACATGAACCTTATTAGTTATATCCTCATGCAAGAGGGCAGAAATCTCAGCCGGGGGAAGATTGAAATGAAGAATCTCTAGACTCCCAGTCGGGGTGAGCTTGGTGAGTGAATCAACCGCCTTATTACCAACCCGGATAACAAGTTGCAGGCGAACAACCCAACCACGCCGTTTAATTAAACATTAAACCTTCTTCTCATTAATTTCTCAATTTTTTAGACAAATCAGAGATAAAATAAAAAATTAAAATGAGCTAAAAATATATACAAACATATATTAATTTGCAATCATCTTAAGACTATTAAAAAAAATGGGGTGACAACTTGTTCCCCTCTCTCCCTTATAAATTAGTTTCATATGTGATATCAATTAAATCAATACTCAATATGTTCCTCAAGTAATTATACTTTGGGTTATATTTTTATACACATATTGCATAAAAAATTACACAATATATCACATTTAAACTAAAAAAAATGTAAGACCTAGATTCCTAGTCCTAACACCCTAAACTTTAAACCTTAAATTTTAAACCCTAAAATCTAAACCTTTAAACCCTAAAATTGAAATACTTGTATTTTTTTTTGGTAAAGTGTACCATTGGTTACCAAGTTAGTAAACAGTTTTCTATTTTTGTCACCGAACTAATTTCTATAAAAATTAAATCACTAGAGTTACATTTTTCGATTTTAATCATTGCTCGTTAAAAGAAAAGCGCAGATGATAATGTAACACGGTATAATAATAATTTTAGTCGTCAAAACTTTTAAATTCTATCATTTTAGTACTAATTTAAAATACTTGTTTAAATATTTGGGTCAAATTTCTCGTTAAAGCCTAATTAGAAGAAAAGAGTACTCCCAACTAGTTACATCAAGATAACAAAATATAAAACTGTCATTGTGCATACTGCTACTACAACAAAACAAAAACTTGTTCTCATATGTTGTCATGCCGAAACACCATGAGTTGCCTCTATCTTCCGTTGACAGTCGCGATCATCCTACCACCATGCCTTAAATAACTCGGCTCTGTTCATACCTACTTTGGCAAGGAAATCAGCCATGCAATTTTCCTTTCTCGGTGTGTAAACAAAGTGCACATGTTTAATGGCATCCACCTTTTGACTAATTTCTTCAAAACTGTCCCACCACCTCCACGGGTGAAGAGTTGAATTGCTTAACCAGTTCAGAACTACATGTGAATCCGATTCCACAATAAGATTTGTTTTCTCAATCCACCCAGCTTCCATGAACACATCAAGGGCAGTTTTAACCGCAACCAATTCAGCATAATTTGATCCGAAAAACAAAGCATGAATGTCACCTTTAGATGTACGAAGCAGCCCTCCACATCCCGCTTTATTTCCTTACATTAAACTTCAAATAACCTTATTGTTATATATGAGATTATGTTATTTTTTTAGCTCTTTAAACTCAATCATTTTCATACACTCTCAAATACCCATCGTTGAAACAAATCCAAGAGAGGGGGTCAAAGCGGTAGTGGCGAGTTGCAGACTGCTTTGTTTTGATCTATAAATTGAATTAAATTATATTTTTAGGGGAAAAACACAGTAAAGGCTATTATTTGAGCCATCAGCTTTTGGAAGTCAAACCCAAATTTTACAACACTTGAATCTCCAAACAAATATTTTCCTTCTTTCACTTTTTATTAACCATTTCACACGTATAACAAGCTAATCAAATGAGTATTCAACTTAGCTATGTTAATTTGTTCTTGAACTAGATTTGAATTTCGAATTTTATTGTTCATATTTTTATTTTAAAAGAGTACTATTTTTACGAAAAAATGGGAAAATAGAAGTTGAAATCTACAAATGAAGAAAAAACAGGATGATAAATTTTTGCCGGTTGGTCTTGTTGACCGAAGAAGACGTTAGAGACAACATCGGATGGTGGCTGAAGGCGACGGTGACAATAAGGCTAGAGTTTGGATTAGAGAAGGACCAAATTGATAAGATCTTTAAATATTGAAGGTTAATTTAATTGAATTATTTCAAATTAGGACTAAATTGATGAAATGTATACGTTTTAAGAACTAAAATTGTTGCTATATCATGTTGTGTCACCATCTTTGGTGACGTTTGTATCCATATTTTGTTTTGAGTCTTTAGGTTGAGTTTTTACATTTTTCTTATATGATTCTTTTATGATCTTGAGGCGCTAGTTTTGTTACTAGGAATATGTCTGAATTAGATGTTTTTGTTTAGTAAGTTGTGAATTTTCATTAAATTTTGAATATATCTTTGTTCAATAAAATTAACAGGTTTCAACTAACAAAATAATTTGTTAAAGTTGATATAAAATAAATAAAGATGTTTGTTTGTTTTTTCTTTCTCTTGGGGATTCAATTTGGTAGTTAAAACTGAATTCAAGAACAAGGAAAGCTCAAACAAAAACAATGAGGGGTAATTCAAAAAGTGCAAATATTTTAATGATATGAAAATAATACATATGAGAAAAGCCATTTTAAGGTTGGTGTAATATAAAATACTCTCAAAAAGTGCTCACCAGCAATTGCACGCGATGCGAGCTTACCCCTGTTGTTTTGTCTGCAATTTTTTTACAATTCTTTTTGAAATACCATATAATATAATTAACCCTTAATATTAATTTATTGTATTCTATGTTTAACGTTTAATTAATTTTCTCTTGTAAGTTTTACCAAGCTTTTACGAGTAGACCCCACTAACCGACTCTATACATGTCAGAGAGTGACACTTCTCCAAATTAAACTTTTAAAATAATATCTTATCTTTATTCATAAAATATTAATAAATTCACTCGGCTAAGCCCTCTCGAGTCTACTGAGTGTATGGCCAGATAAGCCGAGATGGAGAACAGTATATAATACAACTGAAAAATAAAACTATTATAAAGTTTCAATTTTACATTATTTCTTTCATCAACGCATGATTTTATTAAAGCAAAATCATATACAGATTACCGTGTGTTTCATTAAATTTTGGGTAATTTTCATCAGTGGTCCCTTTCGTTTAGGGTGTGTTTTATTTTGGTCACCAGAATTCAAAAAAATTATTTTGGTCACTTATGTTTAGAATCGTTTCTATTTTGGTCCCTTGACCGTTAGTCTCCGTTACTTAAAAAAATTAGTTTCTAATTTAACCTTCAAACTTTCAAAATTTTATTTTTCACCATCTTCCCCAAAAATTATAAAAATTTCACCATTATTCTAAATTCCCATTCCTTAACCACTATAACGATACCGCGTAAAAGACCAAAAAAGAAGTCGATATTCGCTCCGCCGCCCAGCGATAAAGCCACCTTGAAAAGGGAATCTCCTTCCCAGAAATCCAACCATAAAAACCCGTGTTTCTCTACCTCAGATCGGATCATTGAAGCATCTGCCGATTCATTTTCAGGCAATTATTTTCCCGTTGTATCGATCAAACATGAATTTCCTCTTTGGCAAGAGAAAAACTCCAGCAAGTATCTGTTTTTGCATCTTCTTCTTTTGAATCTTTAAAGCTTTTATCAATGGCGAAAAAGGGTCTACGATTCTCGTTTAGATCGTTACGATTTGGGGTTTGTAAAGTGATCCCAGATAAGGATTTTAGTAATTGGATGATCTACGTGATTCGAATAGCAGTTTTATTGTAGAAATCATTAAAGTATTGCGCTTTTTGATTATTTTCGGGGTTCTTTGTTCACATTTGTTTCAGATTTCAAGTTCCCCCCTCAAATTATTGAATGATAATGTGTAAATTCCATGTATTTCTCGAAACATGCAAGCTAAAAGTATAGGCGGGTCTCAAATTAATGGTTTTTCGTTCATATTTGTTTCAATTTTTTTTTATTAATGTCGAAAAACGGTCTATGAATTTCGTTTTGATTGTTCCGTTTGGATTTTTTAAAGTGATTCCTGTCCTGATAAGGGTTCTAGTAATTGGATAATATAGGTTATTGAAACCGCCTTTGGGTTTTAGTTTTATAATTTTTGAGAAGATGGTAAAAAATAAAATATTGAAAGTTTGAGGGTTAAATTAGAAACTAATTTTTTTAAGTAACGGAGACTAACGGCCAAGAGACCAAAATAGAAACGATTCTAAACGTAAGTGACCAAAATAATCTTTTTTGAATTCTGGTGACTAAAATAAAACACACACTAAACGAAAGGGACCACTGGTGAAAATTATCCTTAAATTTTTTTTAAATTTAAAATAAAAAAAGTACAAACACGACAATTAAAACAAACCGAACCGTCAAAATAAGCACCGAAAAAAACGTAATGAAACACAACAAAACGAAACCAACACTCAGACTGAAAACCAAACACATCTCCACAACTTCAGAACCGTGCAAGCTCGCCCATGCCCGAGTCACGTCCCAAACATCACCCCTCGGCAGTCGGCACGCCAAGTTCCCAACGCAACCACAAAACATCAACGCCCACCCACAGCAAAGCCACAAACATGCCCGGTTCAATATTAATTATTAGAAACAACTTGAGGAAATTAATAATGCAAGAAAGGAATAGATTTATGTCGTGACGCCGACACAATTTTTATAATATTTCTTATTAAGATGTAAATTTATTAATATTTATTATTAAAGATTTGTTTTTAAATTTTAATTCTTTAATATTTATTATTATGGTATATTCTTTTCAATATTTGATATTAGAATTTTATTTTTTTAATGCTTATTATCATGATACAGTTTTTCAATATTAATTACTAGGATTTAAATTTTAGGCTCAAGGGTCAAATTTGCTCTATAGTAATCTGAAATTAGCAATATTGTCTCTACTTATTTCTCTACGTAATTTTGCCCTAAAAGTCAGTCAATTGCAGCAATGTTGTCATTTGACCGACGTTGATCGTTCAAGTGATTACGTGGCAGTTAACGGTGAAGTCATTCATGCAATTTTGCCCTCAAAGTCATTCAATTGCAGCAATTTTGCCATCTGTTTATTTAGTTATTGAATAAAATTAGATAAATAATTTAGTTGTTCGAGATGAACTTTTACAAACAAAATATATAAAAAATTGATTAGTAAATTGATGTAAATATCCTTTGCGTCCCTGGTAATTTTAAAAATAAGCAAAGTGAGAACTCTCACAAAAAATCAAAATATTCTTCAATTTTTTTAAAAAATCCATAAACTTAATAAAAATTAATAAGATATTCAAAAAATTATTAAAAATAAAATATAATATAAAAATTAAAATTAAAATGCATTAGAAATTATAAAATGATAAAAATATAAATAAAAAATTTAAAAGTATTTATGAAGTATAAAAAATCAAAAAATTTATAAAAACCATTGAAAAGTTTTCGATTGTTTCTGGTTATGCTAAGCCAACTAATATTCCTTGAATATATTTTGAATGGGATCATCCTTCTATTAAACTAGTAATAAAACTTATCAAATATTAATTAGCATCAGTTTGATGCAAAAAATCAAAATAAATTTGGGTGAAATTATTCAATTTTTAATACTTTATAATTTCTTTTAAAACTTTTATATTTATATTTTTATCATTTTATAATTTTCAATACATTTTAATTTTTATATTAGTTTTTATTTTCAATATTTTTTTTGAATATCTTATTAATTTTTATTGAGTTTATGCATTTTTAAAAAAAATTGAATATTTTGATTTTTTGTGAGAGTTCTCACTTTGTTTTTTTTTAAATTACCAGGGACCCAAAGGATATTTTACACCAATTTGTAAATCGATTTTTCATATATTCTATTTATAAAATTTCAACTCGAAAAACTAAACTATTTATCCAATTTTATTCAAAAACTAAATAAACCAAGGGCAAAATTGCTGCAATATTGCATGAATGACTTCATCGTTAACTAGGGGTGGGCAAAAACCCCGATTACCCGGTCCCGGTCGGACCCCGTGGATTTTTACCCGAAATTAGTTCTGGTGGGACCGGGACTGGATCCAAAATTTAGGTCTCGGTTGCAACCGGGACTGAATCCTACTTTTTTGGACCCGGTACCCGGTGGGTACCCAATGAGACCGGGGCTAGTACTAGGTACCTGGTACTGATCTAGTACCGAATGCCGTTGAAGAGGTTGAAAACAACTAAAGGCGATCCTTTATTTCTCTTTATGTATGAATATTATGAGTATGACTCGTTTTAAGACTTCAACCTTCAAGCTTACAATATTCTGACTTTGTTATTTAATATTATTATTGATGGTTGAAATTTTTTCCCCTGCTGCTCAATTTTTATTAATAATAGACTAATTGATCGAGTACCCGGTATTGGTATCGGTTCCCACTAGTACCGGGACCGGTTCTTGAAATCTTGGACCCGATCTAACCGGAACTGGTTCTAGTTTTCAGGAACCAGTAGTTACCGGGACCAATTCAAAACAAATTGGCCAGGTACTCGGTCTTGCTCACCTCTACCGTTAACTGCTACACCAGCACTTCAATAATCAATGTTGGTCAAAGGGCAACATTATTACAATTTACTAATTTTAAGGGCAAAATTACAGGAAAAAAAATAGTGGAAAACATTATCAATTTTGAATTACTATAGGTTGAAATTTGACCCTAACCTAAATTTTATAGTATTAATCTTTAGATCACTCAAATCTCATTAACGGCTCTACGTGGTGAGAATCGGACGACAAATGGAGAACGGAGAAGGGACATATTTAGAGACTTTTTGCAGAATTAATGGTTTGCGCATTTGGCCATTTCCCATGGTTAAACGTGGGGAACCAAACCAATCATGAGTTTACATCAGCAATGATTAAATTCGATCCCACCATATACCTCACCTCCACTTGCTCCATTCCTCCCTTTTCATATTTGTTTGCAACGCAACAACCAGGGTACATATATATAATCAATAGCTGCAACGTCTATAGAAATAAATATATTACAAATCACCTTACCTTAACCAATTCTTTTAAGTATTTTATTAAACAAACAGGTTGTCCTGTTAGTATGTATTCCTTGTACATTCGAAAATGTCTTATGTTCCTCTTAATTTCTCAGACAAAAAGTCTCTAAATATGTTGAACCAAATGGACAGATTTGAGACTAATTTCTTTTTTATTTGACCACTTTTGCTTCATTCAAAGCTACCAAACGAGTTTATTAGTATATTAATAATACATGAAAGTTAGGTTAAACATATGGATTGTTAAAAAGAATTTGAGTTGTTTTCTAAAACAAAAACAGTTTTTTATTTTAATTTTCGAAACAATAAACTTCTAGGTAACACCAAGTTGATCAAGTTAATATAGAACTATAAACATCGATACATATGTTTTTTTGGAGGGGTACAACTATAATCAAACTATCAATTACAAAAATGAAGATAGTGCATCAAAGTCACAAGTAGTAAATTTAAGGCTATTTCTGCACAACATTTTCAACGAACTTTTGACTGTCGAATAGAGAAGTTGTGCTGAACGATCAAAAAGAGCGCTTCAAACGAGTATTTTTGCGCCTGATTTGGTTCAGAAAAACTAAAATTTTTACCTTCTTCCCAAACGTGCATATAGGGTCGAATGGCACAACGCCAAGCAAGTAAGAGGTGGGGCCGAGGAGAAACATGGATAACGTTGAAGACTTTTGCTTCACTTCTATACTTGATCCCAACAGAAGGCTAAATTTTAATGCAATCCCTTAACCCTAGGCGATGCCCCAGTGCATGGATAAACCATACATTTATCCATATCTTTATTACTTATCGGCAACCGCAAGCACTGCGTAAACAAACAATAAAGCTGAAAATAGCAAACAAGTAAATAAAACAGAAGAAATAGAGGCCAACCGGAAATGTGGGCCCCAAGATGCGATAATGGGGTGGTACCCAGCACTCGAAACAGCCAGCCTGCAACACAAAATCGTGAGCCGTAATGATCGTAGGATATCACACGCCGGACCATTAGCCGCCACGTCACTGAGCCCCAACATATTGTAACGGGTAAAAATTTCCTGCCCCTAACCATACCTCCTTTTATGTCCTTATGCCTAAAAATACTTAAAAATTAAATCTTGCCCTATAACCCTAATTTTCATATCCTATACTCTAAACCCTAAACCTTAAAAAATACACCTATCCCTAATTCCATACACCCTAACCCTAAGCCCCAACCTTAAACCCTAAACCCTAAACTCTAAACCCACTATTTTAAAGTGGGGCACAAATGGGGGCATACTTTGGGGCAGATGATTTCCATCCTATTGTCACGGGATTAAACTTCTGCCAGCAAAATCACGGGGACTTAGTCTAACCCCTAAATTCGATCTAGAAGAAATAATCAAATTTAAGATGTTACAATTGAAAACTTTACTCTTAAGAAATTAATTCGAATATAATATATTAAAATATCGTAAAATTAATTATTTCTAATAATAATATAAAATGTCTCGATATTTATAAAATCAAAAATTTAAAATAATAATTTTATAATTTAAATAAAACTCTCAAATTTAATGTCTGAAAATGCATGGTAAAAATAATAAGTCTCAAATATGAAATTACATCAAAATCCCAAAATAATCTTAATAATAAAATATTCCGAAAATAAAGTATGTCCATACTAAAAATAGATTCGATAAAATAAATAGATCATTCGAGTATCAAGTCACCTAGAGTCTATGATATCTGAAAAAGGGAAAAGTATGGGGGAGTAAGCTAAAGAGCTGAGTGTGTCTCTAAAGTGCAAGAAAATCATAGTCGTAAAAACATAGTAATATTTTTTAAAAATTCTTTAAAGCACAACACATAAATCACAAGCGCAATGTAGTGCACCCAACTACAACCGCCAAGAGGAAAGTTCCCCAGAACTCCTCACTACAACTGCCAATCCGAAGTGAAATTCAGCTCGAAGGGTGAAACTACTGAACTTCCCCGAACAAATCCCAACCCATGCTCATACAATGATATGATGATTAGAAATCAAATTTCATAAACAAAGTTCCTTAAATTCGATTTTCCCTGTACATACTTCATAAATCATAGTTCATAAGTCCATAAATCGTAATCCATAAATCACGGTTCGTAAATCGTAGTAAAAACATATTCTGAAAACATAGCATGTGATGTCAACCATAAAATTCATAATACATATAAATAATCACATAAAACGGTAAAACACCAGCACATAGAAAAATACATATAATTTAATTACAG
The DNA here is from genome assembly GCA_958450335.1 of Hibiscus tridactylites. Taxonomy (NCBI): domain Eukaryota; kingdom Viridiplantae; phylum Streptophyta; class Magnoliopsida; order Malvales; family Malvaceae; genus Hibiscus; species Hibiscus tridactylites. The sequence continues at coordinate 78,891,006 of OY288281.1, forward strand.
CACCGAAAGAAAACACACTTTAAGCAGCAATAGCTCTAACGTCGAGACGAACGCCTCTCATGTTCGTATCTAGTTGAATTGGAACCTGTGATATAAAATTCTACATCAGAATCTAACAATATGTCACAGATTAACACTAGTACTAATCTAAAAGAATACTCACGTGTAATCCTTGTGGTACGTGCACGGTTAGATCGAACAGACGATAGAGGTGGTAGTTCGTCTTCTTCAAAATCAATGTCGTCTAAAACACATATTTAAACTGCATCATATCTTATATCTAAATCCTTCAAAAATTAAAGTTGTGCGATGCTAGAGACTCACCAAAGTTCGATTGAAATAAGAAAAAGAAAAGGAAAGCAATGTCGATAGATAGAGAGAGGCGTGCGGCTGCGTTGAAAATAAGGAATCGTAGGGCTGGTGGTTTAAATAAACAATTTGATGGGTGAATTGCACTATAAGCCATCCCACTATTTAAGGTTTGCATAATAGCACCCAAGCTTTACTTAATTTATATAATGACCCTTAAAATTCTAAATTAACTCAATTTAATCTTTTAACAACAATTAGGTTTCCAAATTCAAATTCCTAAAATTAGTTTAGGGTTTTTAACCTAAATTCCCAAAATTTAGGGTTTTAAAATTAAGAAATTTTTGGGGTGTTACAACTCTCCTACCCTTAAAAAAATTTCGTCCTCGAAATTTTCAAACATAATGACAAGTCCTTAAAAATTAACCGACACAACTTAAAATTTTTCGTTCTGATTTCCTTATCCTTCAACATAAAAGTAAAAATCGAGAACATCATAAACGTACTTGCTATGTTCTCTAGCTCATCATCATAACCCTCATGAGCTTTAGTTGCATAAACCAACCATAGTCGTCTAGCATCTAATCTATTACTCTGTGTAGGTCTAGCTCTACTAGCATTACCCGAAACATCATGTCTATTCTGGCCACTAAATCTAGATGGTGCTTGTACTGATCTTTGAGATTGTGTCGGGGCTTAATTGCTACTATGAGCAAGGGAACACTCTCCACGAAAGTGCTCTAAAGAACCACATAAGAAACATGCTCCTAATTTCTTTCGACACTCACCAGCATGTTGTTTGTTACAGTAAGAACATATAGGAAAAGAACGGGAACCTGTCGATCCACCTACACTAGCGGTCGAAAAAGTAGAAGTCACTGGTCTAGCTCTAGAATAACCTTGATGATTGAACTCCTCTAAAGCCCTTTTCCTAGACTGATTCCCCTGACTATGTTGAACCGATGTGGTTAGTTGCTTACTAGCTTGATCGGTACCCTGAAATTCAAGTTGCTTCATCTCTGCCTCATTTCGCTCAGTAGTCCTAGCTTGTTTGGTAATCTCATTGTACTCCTTATCCATATGCAAGGCGACTCTCGCCTTAATCGTTGGACGTAACCCTTTTAGAAACCAGTCACATTTTTCTTTCTCTGTGGTCACTAACCCCAAAACATACTGTATCAACCTCATGAACTCTATCTCATAATCATTCACAGACATGTTGTTATTCTTTAAATTCATGAAATCATCTCGGCACTTTGCTAAGTACTCTGCCCCGACATAATGGTCACGAAATGCCTATCGAAAATGGTCCTAAGAGATTTGAATGGTTGGAATAACATGTTCCTCATCCTCCCACCAATTCTGGGCTTCACCCTGCAACAGTGATACCGCATCCCTAAGCTTCTAGTCGATAGGATAATCCATTTCAACAAACAACCTCTGAAGCTTCTTCAGCCAATACTCAGCATCTACTGGATTTGTACCTGTCTTCCCATCAAACATAGTCATCCCTGCAGCCAAAAATTCGGTAGATATGGGTTTCCTCACCCCCTCTGACTAACGGAGGTAACGAAGTAACTATCGATGTATGGTAGCAGTATCCAAGCCATCAATCTCACTATCCCTAGAATCATGTGGACCATCATTTTGATTCTGCTGAACATGTGGATTCCTACCACCAGTCTGCTGAGCTCTAGTTTGATCATCAGGTTGCTCATCCCCACCATCATTATGAATCACATTCTCATTTTGTGTCTGGTCAATAGACCAACTGTTAACCTAAAGCTCATACGAGGTGACATAATAGTCTATCTACAAAAAGAATTAATCCTAAAGTTAGAGTTGGTACTAGGAGTCTCTATTTAAAACACATCTTTAATTCTTTAAAATAATAAATTTATTAGAAAATTCCATTTTCCCCCAAAACATTTAATATGCATGCAAAAATTATTTTTTACTTAAAATTTTATGTGAGCCTCACATTACGAGGGTTGAACTTAGCTCTAATACCACTAAATGTAACCCTCTAAACCCAGCCTAGAAGAAAAGGCCGAATTTAGGAAGTCACAATTGAAAACTTTACCCTCAAGAAATTAATTCGAATTATAATATATTAAAATGTCGTAGAATAAATTATTTCTGATAATAATATAAAGTGTCTCAATATTTATAAAATTCAAATGTTAAAATAATAATCTTATAATTTAAATAAAACTGTCAAATTTAATGTCTGAAAATGCATGGTAAATATAATAAGCCCCAAATATGAAATTACATCAAAATCCCAAAATAATCTTAATAATAAAATATTCCGAAAATAAAGTATGTCCATACTAAAGATAAAATAGATTCGATAAAATAAATAAATCCTTCGAGTACCAAGTCACCTAGATTCTAGGATATCTGAAAAAAGGAAAACTATGGGGGGTAAGCTAAAGAGCTGAGTGTGTCTCTAAAGTGCAAGAAAATCATAGTCGTAAGAACATAATAATATTTTTTAAAAATTCTTTAAAGCACAACACATAAATCACAAGCGCAATGTAGTGCACCCAACTACAACCGCCAAGAGGAAAGTTCCCCAGAACTCCTCACTACAACTGCCAATCCGAAGTGAAATTCAGCTCGAAGGGTGAAACCATTGAACTTCCCCGAACAAATCCCAACCCATGCTCATACAATGATATGATGAATAGAAATCAAATTTCATAAACAAAGTTCCATAAATTCGATTTTCCCTGTACATACTTCATAAATCATAGTTCATAAGTCCATAAATCATAATCCATAAATCACGGCTCGTAAATCGTAGTAAAAACATATTCTGAAAACATAACATGTGATGTCAACCATAAAAATCATAATACATATAAATAATCACATAAAAGGGTAAAGCACCAGCACATAGAAAAATACATATAATTTAATTATAGCACTGAAAGAAAACACACCTTAAGCAACAATAGCTCTAACGTCGAGACGAACATCTCTCACGTTCGGATCTAGTTGAATCGAAACCTTTGATATAAAATTCTACATCAGTATCTAACACTATGGCACCAATTAACACTAGTACTAATCTAAAAGAATACTCACATGTAGTCCTTGTGGTACGTGCACGGTTAGATCGAACATGCGAAAGAGGTGGTAGTTCATCTTCTTCAAAATCAATGTCGTCTAAAACACATATTTAAACTGCATCAGATCTTATATCCAAATCCTTCATAAATTAAGGTTGTGTGATGCTAGAGACTCACCAAAGTTTGATTGAAATAAGAAAAAGAAAAAAGCACAATGTCGATAGAGAGAGGCGTGCGGATGCGTTGAAAATAAGGAATTGTAGGGCTGGTGGGGTTTAAATAACCAATTTGATGGGTAAATTGCACTATAAGTCATCTCAATTTTTAGGGGTTTGCATAATAGCACCCAAGTTTTACTTAATTTATATAATGACCCCTAAAGTTCTAAATTAACTCAATTTAATCTTCTAACAACAATTAGGTTCCCAAATTCAAATTCCTAAAATTAATTTAGGGTTTTTAACCTAAATTCCCAAAATTTAGGGTTTTAAAATTGGGAAAATTTTGAGGTGTTACACTTAGTCGCTTTGTCGGTCAAAACTACAGCTAAGTAACCCTGAACCCAACCTTAAGAAATGTTCTCTTGACAAACGCCTAAGTCAGCCGTGAACGCAAGATTGTTCCAAGCAGAAGCTAAACCAAAGAACAACTAAAAGAGATCGCAACAAGAACAACGAAGAATACTTAAGAACACGAAGAACATTAAGAGAGTTTAGAGTAAATGCTTCTTTGTATTACTCAAGTGAGAATGAATGGAATGAAGTGATTTACAAATGAGCTGAGGAGCCTCTATTTATAGTTGAACTCCCCTACATCCAACGGCTTAATTTAAATTACATTGACGGTCGAGATTAAATCTATCTCTTTTCAAATCTCTAATTATCACAAACATTATCTACATAATTAATTCAAATAATATAAGTGATAAGTACAATGACTTATCGAATTCACCATCCAAATTACCCTCTTGAATCCTCCATGGATTTTACTAAGTCTGGTGGGCTTGCGGGCTTTCTAGCATTCTCTAAGTGCTAGGCAAAGTATGATGGTCTTGGCGAGCCCGTTACTCCGCGCACAACCTCTCCACTGATGTTTATGCTAATGTCTCAGCCCAAGAATTTGGTTAGTGACATTCTCCCCACTGAACTTAACGATGCCCTCGTCGCTCCACTTGAACGATCCTGGCCAGGGTCACCTTGATTACTCGTCGATGCCTCAGCTTCGTGCAATTCCCTCATACGAACTGCTTACCTCGGTTCAAACTGCCTTGGAACATCACATGCTAAGACGCCTTCCGATACACCTCTCTCGTAGGAACTCTTTCCCACAAACTCCGACTTACCTCGACTCAGACCCTCTCGGTCATTGAAAAAAGACTTGGAAGCCGTCACAACATTAAACACGGGTCGAACTCCCAGATTCGTCGGCAACTCTAACTTGCCCCTTAGAACTCAGAAAGGTCCCTTCCAATCTTTTCCCACTTCGCACCGAAGGCTAGGTCTCACTTGATCTATGCTCATCAAAGGATGGCAAATCAAAACCAAAAACACTAGAATTGTGTTTGAGATGTACCTTCCTCTCGGTCGCATTTACTCTAAAACGTGTCGGCCCTTTTGTCTCCTCGAAGTCTGATTCGTTGCGCCACTTTGCATCGACCCTTCTTCCATGAAGTCCGATGCTCCACGTTGCATCTGTTATTCTAAACCGAAGTTTGGTGCTTTCTCCTTGCATCAATTCTTCTTCTTCTTCAAAGAACGGTGCCTCCTATTGCGTCGACACTTCTTACTTGAAGTCCTTCGCTTCTTCTCCACCTTGCCCATAGGTGACTTCTCCACGGTTGCTATGTCCCTTAACGGCTTGGCCCCCTTTGACACTTCACAAGTCTCGAAAGCAATTTTCTTCACTTGAACATCCTCGACAAGCTTTTCTCCAGCGTTCTCGGACATCTTCAACCCATTCTGCTTTCAGTCTTGGCCTTTACATCGGTGGCACTCTAATTGCTTCCTCTTCACCATCGGCTTGATAGCTTTCTCACTCGCTATCGCACCAATTCTCGTCCCTGACTTGATTACTATGGCAGTTGTAGTCGAACCACAACCCTCTCTCGTCTTGGCGGCACTGGCATAAACAATCGCCCCAAGTCTCGCTACTTTCTTCTCTGGCTTGTCTGTTGTCTTTACCATGGCAACTAGGCGATTCTTCTCAGGGCATCCCCTTATAAAATGAGGACCATTACAAAAGTAGCACTTCAACTTCTTGCTCACCTTATTTTCAGGAACGGACTTAGCCTCATCATTCACCTTGTCTCTCGAACTGGGCTTGGTTAACACAACATTTGCTTGCTTACTTCCTGCAAGCTCGGTCAGAGGTTCAACAACAACGACAACCTCTAAAAGTCTCTAGGCATCACCTTGCTCTATTGCGAGCTTCGCCCCCGGTCTAAGTCCCTTTAAGAAGGTCTTGATCACACCCATTCACTCATTGCGGTCTTGCAACTGAGCATCTCACTCTTGAGCTCATCCACCTCTTTCTGCAAAGCTTCCATCTCAGCTTCACGAGCACAACTCTCTCGAACTGTTTTCAATTCGTTGATGGTGCGTTGCGTCTCGTCCTTGAACTTGTCCTCAATGGTCTAACTTTTCAAGACGTGACTGCACAACACCTTGGACCTGGTTGGCCTCCTCTTCGGATTCCTCAAGTCTCTCGATCTGATTTCTAAGTAAGAAACTCTTCTTCGGGTTCACACTTTGGCACTCCTTGCCTTTTTGTGGGGAAACACCATCTCCTTGTTGCTTCATCTTGATCCCTTCTTTGCCACGAACTAGTCTGATCCCTGATTACTTTGACTAACTCGACCGCAAATTCTCACCACGCTTGACTACACTTGCAAGTTGGAATCCACCACACTTGATTGCACTTGCAAGCTTGTTTGAACGCAAGTCTCCTCGACTTGCTCTAATACCACTTGTCACAGGGCTAGACTTTTGCCAGCCAAACCGCGCGGGCCTTAGTCGCTTTCTCGGTCGAAATTACAGCTAAGTCACCTTGAACCCAGCCTTAGGCGAAGTTCTCTTGACAAATGCCTAAGTCAGCCTTGACTCTCGCTCCGAAAGATCAAACTCTTTCTAAGCCTTCGAACGCACGATCGTTTCAAGCGAAAGCTAAACCAAAGAACAACCGAAAGAGATTGCAACAAGAACAACGAAGAATAATTAAGAACACGAAGAACACTCAGAGAGTTTAGATTAAATGCTTCTTTATATTACTCAAGTGAGAATAAGTGGAATGAAGTGATTTACAAATGAGTTTGGGAGCCTCTATTTATAGTTGAACTCCATACATCCAACAGCTTAGTTTAAATTACATCGACGGTCGAGATTAACTCTATCTCTTTTCAAATCTCTAATTATCACAAAAATTATATGCATAATTTATTCAAATAATATAAGTGATAAGTATAACGGCTTATCAAATTCACCATCCAAATTACCATCTTGAATCCTCCATGGATTTTACTAAATCTGGTGGGCTTGCGGGCTTTCTAGCATTCTCCAAGTGCCAGGCCAAGTCTGATGGTCTTGGCGAGCCCGTTACTCCGCACACAACCCCTCTACCTGATGGTTGCGCCAATGCCTCAGCCCCAAGAATTTGGTCTGTGACAATATCATTCTCTTTTGTGGGTTCCACTCTACTATTTCATTTGGTTTGAACCCTATCATATACGATTTTTTTAGATTTATTCGGATGTAGCTCAAGATATATTTTGAGAATAGAATTTGTCTGTTATTTTTTGTATTCGTATATATGTTCTAAGTTGATCTGATATTCATAGAATTAATAAAATAAAATATATTATTAATAATATATGTGGTATAAAATTATTGGTAGAATATATAAAAAACGTAAAAAACCTTACTATTTCTATTCACATTTTGATTGTTAGTTTATTTGTAATTTATAATTTTTAATTGAGTTTATAATAATTATGTTGTGCAAACAATCTATGTCTTGTTTTTGCTATCTTTATTTTTATTTGGCGCAAGGGCTACTTTTTTCCATGTAATAGTTTCAATTTATTAATTTCGCCTCTATAGTATTTTCACATAAATATATTAAATTGTTTCGAATTATGACCAAATTAGTAAAATGTATAAGTATCAATGACTAAAATTATTATCATGTCAAATCTTTGTTTTGATTTCAATGACAGATTAACTTATTTGTCACAAAAATTTACTTGAGTGACATGTTTGTTCCTGAACCAATAATTGAGTGATTGGATTGTTACTTTTAAAAGAAGTGACTTGTTTGTTTCTAAAACTATAATTGACTAGCTCATTTATTATTTTTAGAAGAAGAGTGACATGCTTGTTACTAAACCTATAACTAAGTGACATGTGTAATTTACCCTTGTCATCCGGGCCAGTTATAAGGGAGAGCACCTTGAGCGACCGCTCAGGGCCCAGACCAGCCTATGACCCCTAAAATTTTATTGTTTATACTTTTCTATTCTTATTTTTAATTTAACAAATAATAAATTAATATAATAGTAAAAAATAATTATCTTTCCTAAATAAATAAATCTTACAATGAAAATATTGTATCTGAAATATTAAATTAATTGTTTAAAGCAATGAGATAAAAAAAATCATATGTTCATTTTCAGTGCCCCTTCCTACGCCTAGCATTAAAAAAATAAAATTTTAATTCTTAAATCTTAAACTCTACACCAATATCTTAAACATTAATACTAAACTATAAACCTATTTTTTATTGTTGTGACATAAATAGAGGCACTAAAAAGGGTAAATGATTTTTATTCGTAATAAGATATGCTTTGTTATATAATGGTCTATTTTTAGTTTTTGCTTAGGGCCCCAAAAAACTCCGAGACGGCCCTGCTTATCATTATTTTTTTGAACAATTTTTACCTAGGGGAGGAGAGATTTGCTCCTAATGAGTTTTGAATCCAGAACCTATGGGATAAGAGAGGGTGTCAATTAAGAGTTTTAATCACTTTCTCTAGAGATTGTTGATCCATTGTCATCATTATTATTATTATTATTATTATTATTATTATTATTATTATTATTATTATTATTATTATTATTATTATTATTATTATTATTAGCGTTATGTATACTATGTTCAAAAATAAAAAAAATAATAAGCTTAAAAGATACAATTATGATGATTTAAATAGTATTTTTCTAACCAAATATCAGTTGGTGTAGCGGATTGAGGTGCTAAATCCCTTAAGTAACGTCAGAAGTTCGAATTTTGATGTTTGTGAATGAAACATATTGGGATAAAAGAGTCACATCAATAATGGACATCTATAGTGCTTGATCTGGATTAGTCAACCAATGAGTTGACTATCGGTCTTTATATCAAAAATTTAATATTTTCACTAACTCTTCATTTATTTATTTTTGCATAGTCTCATTTTTTAAAAAAAAAATCTGGTTCAGTTTCATGATCTGAATTTTTTTAAGGAAAATCTTCGAATTATTAGTTTATTGTTTGTATGATATTCGAAGATATTTTAGTTTAGTTTCATGATTCGGGTGTTTTTGAAGGAAAAAAAATTACATTAGCATATTAAGATTTTTTAAAAACCCATGAAGAAAATTTATTGGTATTAGGGGTGTGAACTATGACATAATATTTTTTTTTGCTCGGCCTATGACATAATATTAATAATAGTATGAAAATCAAATTACATTAAAGATTAAATCATATTAAATAAAACTATAGAAATGAAAACTCCAAATTTAATAGATCACATAAAATAACATCATAATTTGATCATAAACATTGCTTAAATATATGCACATCTATGGAGCCATTGAAGGTGGTAGACTGGCAATCCTAACCAGTTTGAGAAATGTGTTTGGACCAAGTCATTCCCAGAAATATATGAATATGTACGTACCACCAAACGGACAAGGAGTAAAACTTATGCAACATATACATCAAGTAGGTCATAAGTTTTGATACATACAAAAACAATTATACAGAACATATAATTTTATACTGTATTCAACACCAAACACTTGAGGAAATAATGTTTTACTGACAAAGTCACTTAGTAAAATATATTTAGTTTCAATGGGGGAGCCACGTATAGATTAAGGGTCAATTGACCCACTTGATTTGTTGTGGTATAAGCAGGGACGGAGCCAGAAATAAACGAGGAGGGGGGCAGACCGATTAATTTTGAAATAATAGGGTTCTAAAAAGTAATTAAATCATAAAAATTAAGAGAGTTTAAGTTTAATTTTATAAATTTTAAAATTGAAAGGTCTTAAAATGTAATTAAACCATAAAAAGAGGGGGTTCAAAGTTAAATTTTATTAATTTTAGATTACATGGCTCTGAAAAATAATAAACCATGAAAATTTTGGGAGGGGCAAGGAAGAAAAAAAGACTTAATTACAATGGTTTCAAAATTTTAAGGACCTAAAATATAATTAACCCATATATTTTGGGTGGGGCAATTGCCCCTCCTACCATATACATAGATTCGTCCCTGGGTATAAGATTTTTAAAATGTTAAATGGGATTTTCAAAGAATTAGTATAATTTTTTTATTAAAATATCAGAATTGACCCCACTTAATTTGATTGAGTATGGGGTCAACAATATTTATATTATAGTAGTATGAAAATCCTCGTACCTCATACCCTACTCTGACCCCATTATATAAAAATCTTAACTCTGCCATTTAGTTTTACATTTTTTGGACCATTCGATGATGATATTTAAATGTCTTAGATGATTTCATTATCTTTTTTCCCTTTAAAACTTTTCATATTCTATTATTAATCTCATACATCTATTTACACGACTATCTATTTACACGACTATTTTCAGGAGGGAAATAAAAACGAGTGTGGGAGACACGAAATTGTTATTGGACTAGCATTTTACAAGTTTATTTTTATACAAAAAAAAATGTTACGGGATCGTTCTAATTATTTGTAATCTTTCGGGTAAAGTCGACAGTAACATATTAAACAATCAAAATGCAAAAAGAAAATTAATTAACCTATATGTTTAGAGAAATATAAGTACAATTATATTAATCGACAATTATAATAAATACATATATGAATTGCTACAGGTGGTATAAATTACTACAAAACACTAATTAACTTAATTTGGGATAACATTACACAAAACTTACATATAACGGGATAAGCATATTTGGCCGGGTGACCAAGTTGTTCATCCTTGTTCTTTTATATTCTCTTAGATTATAGGTTTTAGACCTATTAAGAACAATACTTTCATTCATTTAGAGTCCTTGTTAGGTAGAAAGAGTAGAGAAAGAGAGACGGTACTCTCTGAGCTTTTATTAATTTGGCTGTAATATTTCAAAATAGGAACCAACCCATTTATACAAACAATTAAGGCTGTGGTCAGTTGGCAAAGATTTAAGCGGTAAACTAACAGAAAACCTAACCACCACTAACCAACTCTAACAGCCTATTTCAAAGATACAGATTCTCTAGAACATTCACAAATACTCTAATAGTCCTCTCCCCCCTTTCACTCTAGATAGAATTAAGATTTGTTGTGAATAAAATAAAGAAGAACAAGAAGAACAAAGAGATGAGAGGAAGAGGGAGATTTGTATTATTCTCAAAATATAGAATTGTATACAATGCCTTCAATGAATCATCTATTTATAGGCATAAGAAGTACATAATACATTAAACTCTAATTCATAGAGATAATATTCCTAATAATAAATAAATCAAACTCATTTGATAAAGTTCTAATCATGATAGACATCCACATAGATAAATATTCATAACACTCCCCCTTGGATGTCTATGAAGATAATGTGCCTCGTTAAAACCTTACTAAGATAAAAACCCAGTGGGAGAAAAAAAAATTCTTTAGTGAAGGAAAAAGAGTACACACATCTTTGATACGCATAACTTGTTGCCTCATTAAAAACCTTACCAGGAAAACCCATTGGGACAAAACCTCGGTTAAGGGAAAAAGAGTGCAACGCGTATTTACTCCCCCTCATGAAAACATCACAGAAGATCTTTGAATCTTCATAATTTAATCTTGAATATCATTTTTCTAAAGATCGCGAGGGATGAAACTTTGGAGTAATATGTTCCATGATGTATCAACTTTCAAACTAAGATATACATCTTGCTTTATCTTCACACAATATAGCTTTTATCATATCTTGTAAAAGTAAATCCACATATCTTTTGGATATGTTGGGTCAATAATCTTAGCCAAACACATTTTTTTTTGGCTTGCCTCGTGCATAACAATTATTTCTACGACATTTGAGGAGGCATCAACGAATGTTTGAAGATCTAAATGTAATGATCTTTGTATATTCATAGATATTTCTTAACCAACTAATATATAGTGCTTCAAGACCAAGAAAAGATATAATTATCTTTATTCACATCCAACAATCTTACAACTATTGGGATACTCAATAGATATGCTCTATTCATATTGAATCTTCTTTAAGATTCTTTCAGCTTATGTTTATTCATAGACAAAAGAAATATATAAAAATGCTCGATCTTCAGGTCGAGATAAACTTGATGTCAAGATTCAAGTACTTGTATTGAAAGTACTTCATGAGTTTCCAATTTGAAGCTCTTTAGGAGTTCTAAAATTATCATAATGGATCTTGATCCAAACTCCTTTATAAAATACATAAGAAAATCTGATCATTCTTATAGTATTTTCTCAATTAGTATTCACTAAGACGATTATACCAAATGCGCCAAAAATATTCATGAGACATGTTTAAATAAATTTCCTCAGAAATTTCCAAATGCTTATAGCATTTTAGATCCTTCAAGGATAAATATGGATCCACAAATAATTAGACGCGTGTAAAATTTTCAAATGCTTATAACGTGTTGTGAATAAAATAAAGAAGAACAAGAAGAACAAAGAGATGAGAGGAAGAGGGAGATTTGTATTATTCTCAAAATATAGAATTGTATACAATGCCTTCAATGAATCATCTATTTATAGGCATAAGAAGTACATAATACATTAAACTCTAATTCATAGAGATAATATTCCTAATAATAAATAAATCAAACTCATTTGATAAAGTTCTAATCATGATAGACATCCACATAGATAAATATTCATAACAAGATTAGAATTATTAAAAAAGAAAAATCTCCATATAACAATATTTTATTAAAATATTTGAAACTTCATAATTCAATCTCTACTCTACCAACGGTATAAAAATCTATAGACAACTAACCTAATTATATAATACGCAATAAATTTCTTATAAGACTGACGTAAGATATAACATCATGGAAAAACTAAAATTCTAATGAAAGAAATACATAATAATATACTTTATTTGTCTCACTACAGTTGAGGATGGACTGACAGGGCTGGAGGGGAGAGTCATCTCTTTAAAATTTTATAGGTTCACCTTTTAACATAAAGTTATGCGTTCGTCTTTGACTAAAATTAGCACGTGTTGATAATTTTTTGGCGAAATTTTTTCATCTTTGACTTCTTATTATTTAAAATTTATTATTTATAAAAAAATATATTTTAAAAACTTTCAATCATGCAGTTTTAAATATACATTTTATAAATTTTAATTAATTAAACTATTTTAAACAATTATAGTTAAAATTAAAAAAATTACCAAAAAAATGTCAACATGTGACATTTTTAGTGGGGCATAAAGAATAACACCATTTATTAACTAAAATAATTATATTATAATTTTTCTTTTTTAATTATTTTTTACCAAACATGTTAATAATGTCAGGAGCATAAGATAAAAATGATGGGGTTTTTTTTTAAGTGGAGATGATACAAAAAATAAGTTATGATAATTGATATTATTAGAATGACTTAATTCGTGCCTCCTTCCTAATACCCACACTTATTGCTAAAACTATTGGTTCCACTACTTACATTTACATTATGGCATAACCGCTAATTCATTATATTATATTCAAGCTAATTAATAATCGACAACTTGCTTTCCTAACTTAAATAATTCCTGTTCAGTTTATGTCTTGTAAAAAGCTTATTTATTAGGAGCCAAGGGGTGGGAAGGAGATTTGTAAAAATAATCATGTTATATTTTCCTAACAGATTAGTTCAGTTTATGTCTTGTAAAAAGCTTAATTATGGCATAACCACAATTAATGATAAGAAAATAATCATGTTATTTGTTTGGATAATTCCAAGCCCACTCAAAGTAGATTTTATATTCTTACTCTATGTTGATAATTACGTCAAGTTTTTTTTCCCTTCTAACATTTAAATAACAGATTATTATACGTTTAAACAACAATGACAGAGCTAAGATTTTCATATAGTGAAAATATCGTCGAAATTTCTTCGACTATTAGCATCGCCGAAACTCAACTCTAAGCCTCCGCGATTACTCTTGTTCTAACTCAATACCACATAATCTAACATCATAAACTTATAGCAACAAACATTAGGAAAATTCTGTTACGCTCGACGAGCATCAATGAGCACCACTAACGATGAACACCATTAATTTATAAAGATTAAAAATCTAAAGGACTCACCGTACAATTATAAATTATTTAAAAATCAAATGGTAAATTAATTAAAATATATTATTTTATTTTAATTTTCTTTTAAAAATAGATCAAAATATCTATCTACCCCTAAATTATAAAACCCTAATTTTTGTTCATTTGAAATTTAAATCGTCGCGGCCAATTAATTGAATTTTGATTCAATCTTAAAAAAGCTTCAAAAAAGAAGAAAAAAATCAACTAATTCAGGAGCAATGGACAAATTCAAGAATGTATTAAAACTGAAATTAAATCCACAACAGTTACCAAGAGATTGGCAAACAAAGCTTCGTCAAGAATGTCACAACATCGAACGCCAAATTAGAGCAAAATATTTTCATTTTTTCCCACTTAGTTGTTTTTCCCCCCGAAATCTGGATGTTGATTTTTTGCTGATAATTTTGGGTTACCAGTCAACGAATCTTTGAGATTTAAAGGTTTAAAATAATGAGTTTTCTTTTTAACTGGTTGTGATCTAATTTTTAAATGGCTGCGGCAGCAGCGGTGGCGACGGTTTGATTTTCATAAATATTATTGATCTAATTTAACTCATTAGTGGTGCTCATCGGTGCTCGTCGAGCATAGCAGACTCATCCCAAACATTATTTATCAAAATATATAATCAAAATTTATCTTGTAAAATAAAAAAAATGTGATAGATTTTTTTTTTTAAATTGACAATGAATATTTTTATATTTTGGTTTATTTCACCGGAGCTACAAAAGTTATTTATCAAAATATATAATCAAAATTTATGTTAAAAAACTATATTAAAAGTGAACTACCAATTAATCTAGCAAGATAAATTGTTTAATATCTAATATAAAATTTATGGTTTAAATTTTTGTACACTATGAATAGAACAAATTGAGTTGGATCGCCCTTCGAGGTATTCGTGGGCCAAACTACTTGACTAGTACAACCTGAGCAATCTTAGGCTTGGGTTTCGATTTTCATCCGTGTCCCAAATAAATAAATAATTTAAATTTTATATTTTATTTAATTTTAATTATTAAAATATATTAATATAAAAGTATATTTTAAATATTTTATTTTTTAAAATAGTAAATATGAGTTATTTGGTCTTACTGGTTCCGACCCATGTACTCCTCTAGTCGCCTTCATCCGGGGCCGACCTTTACATCTTTTGTAGCTTAAGGCGAATCTAAAAAATAAGCCATAAATTAAAATTTTAATTGCGATTGAGATCGTATTTCTAGTTGTATTACATTTATTGTAGTTGCGGACATTACATATGCTATTTTGGTCACTGTGAGTATCGCAGTTGTGAATTTTTTTAATAACATATGCTATTGTGGACATAATGATTGTAGGTACCGCGGTTTCAGATGGTGTTGCATGATCGTTATTGCGATTGCATACCGATGTTTAAATCCATGTCCCAAGTAGCAAGTAATAAAAAAATAAATTTTAAGAGTATGTCAGTAATAACAAATGTTGAAAAATTGAGACCCTAATAATAAATATTAAAAAAATTGAATTTTAAGTGTATGCCCATAATAAAAAATATTAGAAAATCGGACCCTAATAACAAGTATTAGACAAAAAAAATTGAATTCTAAGAGTAGACCCCTAATAACAAATATTGGGAAAAAATTAGTCTCCTATCAACAAGTATTAAAAAATTTGGACCCCTAACAACAAACGTAATTCAAAAAATTTACAAACATTTAACTTCCCTGAGCGGTGAGCCTTAGGCGGGTGTCCTTATTATCTTGGCCTAGGGTCGGGCTTGCCTTCATCCATAATAGGTTTTTATGATACTAAAATTTGATTAGTCAGCGAATAAATCAGATACCGATAATTAGACTTTATATATATACACGTAAATAATACTTTTTAAAAAATATACACGTTGAAAAATAGATGTAAATAAAAAAGCAAACCTGTTTGACCATCGAAGATGAACAAATTTACTTGTGAGCTTCATGCATGCAAATGTAATGTAGGTTGAAGTTTGCATATGACATGACATGGCAAACATAAGTTGAAATTGTTTTCTTGTCCGTAATGATAATCAAACTCTCAAAATCGAGACGTGATTCCACATTTTACACGCCCCTGATCATCATCAATTATAAGCCAAACAAATATATTTCTCTTGGAATTTCGACTCATTCCCATGTTGAAAAAAAGCCAATTTATTCGTTGGAACAATTAAGGTAATCAAAGAATATATGAAAGTCAACATTAACCAAAAAGAGAGGTGAGTAGCAAGTGATTAGGAACGAAGTCAGAAATTAAAATTACAAAAAAAAAATATAATTAATCGTAAAGTTAAAAGAGATAAAGTGTAAATAAATTAAAAATCGGAGGTCCAAGTAAATAATCTAGAAGTAATGCAACCATGTGCGAAGGTGATCGATGATGATGGTGGGACTACGAAATAACATCAAAATTGATCGAAAGAGTCAAGTGAGAGATGGTGTTTCAGTGATAACAGAGGACCCCTGGAGACCTTTCTGCTGACATAAATAGTTTTCCTTTAGTAGTTAATGTGGAAAATATTGAGCTTTTAAGCCTCTATCAATCTAAACCATCAAATCTCATTTCCTATAAGTTCTTCAAAGATCATTTTCTTATAATTGAAGCAAAGTTTTCTTAACAACTGATAGGGTCCATGCCCCGCCAAAAAAAGTTTAAAAAAACTTGCTACAAAATTATTGTTGCAATAATTAAAACGGTGAGAATCTCACAGATTTAGTACTATTTTTTTAATAGTTTAAGGTGATCACAAGATAATATTATTTTACACTTTTGATAATTCACACTTACAAACAAAAACTGATTGAACTTGAATATCTTAGAATGAACATCATTCTCTTTTCACTGGATTTACTAGTTCGATTGAAGGATCGACAAAATTCAATCCTCACAAATTTTGTACTAATTCATTTTAAATGAAAAGGATGATGTGCACAATGGAACGAGACAATTGCAATAAATACTTATTTTATCCCTTCTTCCCACGTTTAAAATTATTATTTCAGAAACACACCATTGAAGAGAGATTTATCACATCAGTTCAACCTTTCAAAGAAGCTATATTGGAAGGAATTATGGTCTAACTTCAATAACCATGGAGAAGTTATCGATGTAGAATATTCATATCGAGTCAATTAGAACTAGTAAAGGAATTAATTGGATTTATATGATATGACTTAAAATAAAATGTAAATTAATTTCACTTTTTTGTCAATTAAGTGCATTTTCGTTATTTAAGTTAATGAGTCTTTTCATTATAATATCATGACTGAATTTTCACACATATAATATTACTGAAAGCTTTACATGTAGTTTTTCTCAAGACATTTTCATAAATGTCTTACAATCATAGTATATTTGTTGGATTATATTCATTCAATTGGTATGATCACTTCTATCTCAATGCTACATTGTAAACCAAATAATGAAAATGTTTATTACACAAAGTAATAATTATGGGTAAATTATACCGTTCACCACTCAACTATCTTCTCATTCTTATATTGGTCACTAAAGTTTAAATTTTTTTAATTTAATCATTCAACTTTTGAATTATTCTTATTTTGGCCGGTCAATGATGAGATGGCTTATTTTATTGTTACTTTCCTATGAGATGACATTTTTTAATATTTAATGTCGAATAGGATTTAACAGAAAAATAAAAAATAAAACCACTAATTTCAACTCAAACCTCAAACTTCAAATCCCCAACCTCAACTTCAACCCATTATTATTTTAGATTTAGGGTGGAAATCCAAATCCCGCACTAAAATCTTAAACCAAAAATCCAATTCTAACCCATTCTCATTCCAAATTTAGGGTGGGAGGATTCGAGACATAAAATGACAATAGAGAATTTAACGATGATGATGGAGAATTCATCTCAAATTGATAGACAGAGATGTCGTCGTCTGAGAATCGTTGATTCGAAGAGATAAAGGGACATATGAACCACTAGCGATTTTTTTTTTGGTTTCTTGTCTAAGCTTTCTTCTTCCGTTTGGGTAGATAAAAGAAATGGTGAGAAATCCTACGTGAAACCTCGACCACTCATTTACCTAACTGGAGAGCTTACCACCGATTTGCATTGTTGACCACTTCAACTAATGAAATCAAATAAAAATTCACATGTTGATAATGATAATACGTAACATCTCAAAATTCGGGTTAGGAGAATCGGCTAGGTGTACTGGTTTGGTTAGCTAGACTAATGAATTTATTTGATTCCGGGAATTTTTAAGTTACAGATTCATTTGGAATTAATTGGGATTATTTAATTCCTATATTAAATAAAATGATTTATTTTAAGTTGGTGACTATAATAAATCAAAATAAGTTGTACATGTGTTTTAAGTGATTAAATTGATAGAAATGCATGTTAAGAATCTTTAAGGACTAATTATTTCATGTGATCTTTTAATAATATTTTAAATGGTTTTTAAAATAAAAATGATTAAAGTATAATTGATATTAATTTAATTAATTAAAATATTTTTAACACAAAGGAATGATGGTTAATTAATTTTCTTTAGAAGATAGCTTTCATTTTCCTCATTTTTCAATCAAAACCCATTTCCTTCTATTTCTTTAAAAAATTCTAAAGCTCTTCCATGGATTTCTAATGATTTATTCTTAATTCTTTTCCTAAAGTCATTCCTATTTCAATTGATTTCATCTCAAATTATATTCCTCCTTTTTCAATTCATTTCACTATTGTTGGAAGATTATGTCATATTTTTGGAATCTCTTCTATACTAAGTCCATCAATTTCAAGGTATAAGATAATTTTTAAATGAAATTCCATATGCTATGCATTCTTAATATTTGATTTAGATGCCTTTTGATTGATTAATTTGAGAAAATATGATGAAAATAAGTTTTGGATGATTTCTTATGAAACCTTGATGTGACGATGAAATCAGTGTGTTTATGATTGATTTCCAATGATTCTTTGTGGGTTGATATTATTTAAACTCAATTTTGTGAGAAAAAACCCAAAATTTAATTAAGTAGAGTGTTTTTGATGATAACCGATGTGTTTTGAAGTTAAGAGTTGATGTGTTACGGCTGAGTTTAGGTTGGAACAACTGAGTCGAATTAGTCTTCACCATCGGTTGATTGAATAAAGATCATGCTCATTCGTTTCTTGAATCTAACTCTCCCGATATTAGATAAATGGATGAATTCACGAGATCCTCTCCCAATTCACTCGCAAACAAAATTAAGAACTAAGAATGAACAAACCTTGAATTAAAATAGCAAACTCAAAAACCTAAACAAACCCAATCGTTCCCACAACCACAAAAACACAATAACCCAAGCCAAATAAAATTAGTTCATGGCTGGGTTTGAAAGATATACAAAGAATAATCTCCCTAGCATGAATCTAATAGAACAAAGAGATAAAAGAAGAAGATGTCGAGCAGCCCTTTGGTTTTTCTCTCTCAATCGAACCTCCCCTCTAAGTAGGCGACTAGGTCTTTTATTTATAGGAGATGGTTAGGTCAAAGTCTTTCTTGAGGAGGAAGTTAAGTTGGAATTAAATAGTATTAAAGAGATAAATCTCTTTTATTTATTTATCCTCCAAAACTCCTCCTATTTTCATCGAATTTAATCTCATTTCGATCCTTTCATAGAAATCCAACTCTTCTAGGATTTATCTTTGCTTCACATCATGTTGGGTTTATCTAGTCATCAATTTCGGATACCACTTTATCTTATCCTCAATTTTCGGCGATTGCCTCAGCAGCTGGTCGGGCAGGTCCTTCCTAAATTGCCTCAGCAGCTGGTCGGGCAGGTCCTTCCTGAATTGCCTCAGCAATTTGTCTGGTAGGTCCTTCCTAAATTAATGCTTGAATGAATAATTATACAACTAAATGAGCCTAAGTCTAACAATAATATGAGTAAAAATGTAATAAAAATGGTACTTTGCACACTCATCAATAGTGACCCTTTGTTCACTCAAATCATCTTCCATCAAAAGCGTTGATGTTCAAACTTATCTTGTTTTTAGATACTATTAATTCGAACCAAGAACTTTAGAAATAAATATGATTAAACAACACATAAGCTACATTTTTTTGGCCAAATAAAAATCATCATTCATTAAATAAACAAAGCATACCAAATCTAACTAAGATTGGGAGCAGGAAGATCAAACAACTATCAATAGATCTAGTCATCAACACAAACAATAGATGCATAAAACAAACAACAACCCAAAAAGAAACAGAACAAAAGCACCAAACCCAACACAAGGTGTAACTCCCTTAGCCCCGATCTAGATGGTTAACCCGAACCGAGGTGATTACACGGGGAAAACTGAAGCCAACTCGTTAAAGTTAACTCCGATTGACGAGCCTTTTTTTACTTTTATCTTTTCTAAGTGCAATATTAATCCTATATGACCACCCAAGAACATAGGAAGAAAAGGCACAACGATCGGAATTCAATTAGGGGTTTAATTGCACAAATTAGACATTTAGGGACCATAATGTAAATTTTGTAAATTACAAGGACCTCGCAGATTTTAAGGTTACCAATATTCAATTAGTCCTATTTCATGTCACTCTGTCAATTATCAACTCAATCGGACATTCCAAACTCATTCAATTGCATTCATAAACATTAGGGACTAAAATGTAACAAAATCAAACTTATGAAGATGTCATTTAACAGAATGAACGGTCGTGTATCTATACGCTTGAGACCGTATCGATACGCGGTATGGCAGTGACCAATGTCATAGATAGCGTATCGAAACGCTTCCCCACGTATCAGTACGCCCTTCAAGACCGTACTGAAACACTTCACTAACGTACCGAAACGCATGTGTAGAAAAGCTCACATTTGACCTATGCGTATCGATACGCGTACCAGAACTGACCCAAAATCCGCCACAAAATCACTTCATACATCAACAAATCATCCATAAATCATACAAACATGCTATTGGCATCTACACAAGCATATAGGCATGCAATTCCCAACACTTAACAACATTTGATTGACCAACTCAAGCATAGCAAAGCAATTCATAAAGCATGCTTATGACACAAACCATGAACATACCAAAAGATAAGGTAAAGCCCCAAAACAACCATAAAGACCTCTTACAAACCACATAAACCAAATGAAACTTGCAACAACCATAGGGAGTTCAAAATTTCATCTCCCAAAACTAACCATAGATCCCCATTGCCAATTATCATTACTAAAGTATACGTAAGATGTCACCATATTTGAGCTTTTAAATTCCTTGGAAATCCTTAGCCTCCTTGCTGTCCAAGAGTGTCTCAGTTATCTGCATTGTTGGTAAAAGAGAGCGTAAGCACATTTGCTTAGTGAGGCAAGCTCTAAGAAAAACCAACGCAACAATGCAACTTTAAAATTCATTCCCAAAAACCATTCTCAACAACATGCTCTTTCTATCTCATGCTTGAAAACACTTCAAAGCAAATCTTCATTTTAAAATTACATGTACCTTCATTCTAACTCATGCATTTAACCAATGCAAATCGCATGGCAAAGCCATACACATGCTTAATGTAAACAAAAGCATTTCATAAACCACAAGTCTCATATGCATTTCTCATAGCATAAAACATCTCAACATTTTGTACATGTGAATCAAATACAATCTCATATATTGGCATTTCATATTACATCTTTACTCGGATATGCGGATTAGCTTGACTTAAAGCCAAGTCCCACCTCAGTGGAATCTCTCATCACCGGATTCTCATGGCGATATCTCTCTTCGCCACAAAGCTTAGGCGTTTCACCAAGACCTACCTCGATGGTATCTCTCATCATCGAATTCTCGCTTTGGATCGGGATGGCACTACCCCCATTGCCCGACTCCAAAGAGCACATACAGATTTTTAGTTTATAGTGCACTTTCATCATATTGGTCGACCAATTATATCCAATAATCATCTCATCATTTATACCAATATATTATATTAAAAGCATCATCTCATCTACTGTTTTGATGCAACATTTCTCAAATCTTTCTCATCTCATTTCAAAACCATAATTCATGCTTTGCATTTAATCAAAATCTCAACACTCTTCACCAAAACATGATATCTCATGGAATCAACACATAACATCATTTCATGTTATAAACCATGCATAAAACAATAGGAAATTGTCTATCCCAAAACAAGAGCATCTTAAAAACATTTAAGGGCGTCAACCACGTATAGAGAGCAAATCTAGCCATACTTACTTCCGGACTTAGGATGGTGTTTCAAACCAATCCTAAATCCCCAAACCATGTTTCCTTGTCCCTCAAGGACTTCTAAAACCATTCGCACTCACCGATTACGTTTCGCTTGCTTGCCGAAACGATTCCTAGGATTCCGGCACTTCTAGATCAACACCGAAAGCGTCTGAAGATGTCTCCCCTATTCATTACACATAAGAGCAGAGGATTAATGCATCATCATGCATTGAAATCACCAGATACTCATTCACACTCGCTGCACTACTCCAAAACACCATTTCGGCTATCCGAAATAATCGAAATCACCTCCAAACTTTCCCAAATCATAGCCCAACCAATATCTACCAATTCTAATCATTTCTAAACCTCAATCAACACCAAAAATCATCACAAACACGTCCTTATACCTCCAGCAATAGCATATCACCAAAACCACCCCAAAAACCACAAATATAACATGTAAAACTTAGGACCCAAGCCTATTTGGGATTCATTTATTAAAACCTCAATCTCAACATCAAATATCATCCAAAATCATGTTAAAAATCAACCTCAAAACAGAGTTTAACTTAGAAATACGAAAATCATAAAAATTACCTCAAGAACCATGAATTTAACAACCATTTCTTGATTTTAACATTAAAACAACTTAAAGATCATTAACAAAGGATTGATAACTTGGGAATTTCAGTAAAGAACTGATCATTAGAGGAGAAGGACGAAGCTTACCTCTAATGGATGATTTCTCCTCAACTTGGGCAAGATTTCTTGAAAATCTAAAGTGAAAACAAAAGGTTTTAATGAAGTAAAGATTGGAAATCCTTAGGAGAATGAAATCTCATCAAAAGAGATGAAAACCAGAGATTATTTGGCGAGGGAAATGTGTTTGGCTGAATGAAAGTTGAGAGAAAATGAAAAGAGGGAAAAAGTATCGTAAAGTAGTTATGAAAAGTCAAAATAGAATTTCTCTCTTAATTTCTTTAATTAAATCATTATTGAAACTCCCAAATTAAAAAGAAATCTGATGAAAAACATATTGGTAAAATTATCTCCTTAAAGATTCAAAGTTTCTATCCTTTACAAAACAGTCACTAGTCAACTTTTGCAAAAACTACAATTTGGTCACTACACCAAAATGTAATATTTCCAAATCACATTTTGTAAAATTTATTTCACCATAACCATTTATATAATAAATGAGGATTTTTAAATATTTTCAATATTTTTAAAGCATCCCAAAATAGGTGATCCCTAAACCACCCCTAAAGGATTCGAATCGTTCTCGACCGGCCCGATTCAACCTCTAAAACATCTAGGCCCAAAGCCAGGGCGTTACAACTCTCCCTCACTTAAGAAATTTTGTCCTCGAAATTTACCTGGTGGAAAAAGGTAAGGAAATTGCTTCTTCATGTCATCCTTCCTTTCCCGCGTGACTTCCTCAATGCCACGATGTCTCCACAAGACTTTAACCAGCTCGATAGTCTTACCCCGGAGAACCTTACTATCCGTATCCAGAATCTCAATGGGCTCCTCATCATACGTCAAGTCCGGATTCAGCTCAACTTCTTCCACAGGCATAACATGCGACAGATCTGATCTATATCTCTGAAGCATGGATACGTGAAACACATTATGTATCTTTTCCAACTCTTGAGGCAATTTCAGCTTGTAAGCAACATGACCCACACGTTCTATCACCTCATATGGTCCAATGAGCCTTGGACTCAGTTTGCTCTTCCGGCCAAATCTCATCACCTTCTTCCAAGGTGAAACTTTAAAAAATACACGTTCGCCAACCGCGAACTCTATCTCCTTACGCTTCAAATCCACGTAAGACTTTTTCTGGTCCGATGCTGCCTTCAAACGCTCACAAATGAGATTCACCTTCTCGGTTGTTCCTTTCAACATAGCGGGCATCGAGATCAGCTTTTGTCCCGTTTCAGCCCAACAAAGGGGAGTTCTACACTTCCTTCCGTATAAAGCCTCATAAGGTGCCATTTGAATGCTTGCCTGGTAACTATTATTATAAGCAAACTCAACCAAAGGCAAGTGCTTCTCCCAAGAGCCTTGAAACTCAATAATGCAGCACCTCAACATATCCTCAAGCACTTGGATAACACGCTTCGATTGTTCATCCGTTTGCGGATGATAGGAAGTACTGAAATTCAGCCGCGTACCTAAAGCTTGATGTAGACATACCCAGAACCTTGCTGTGAACCTCAGATCTCTATCTGACACTATAGATTTTGGAACCTCATGCAATCGTACAATCTCAGCAATGTACAACTCAGCTAGCTTATCTAAGGTATACGTAGTATGCACATGCAAGAAATGTGCACACTTCGTAAGGCGATCCACAATCACCCAAACAGAATTCTTCTTTGATGGTGACAACGAAAAACAAGACATGAAGTCTATAGTAATCCTCTCCCATTTCCATTATAGGATTCTTAACGGCTGCAACAACCCAGAAAGATCTTGATGTTCAGCTTTAACCCGCTGACAAACCATGCATTTGCTAACAAACTCAGCGACATCTTTCTTCAATCCCACCCAATAGTACTCATCTTTCAAAGCATGACACATCTTCGTACTACCAGGGTGCATAGCAAAAGGACTACTATGAGCTTCAGTCAGAATAGTGCGCCTTAACTCAACATCATTCGGCACCAATATCCGACTCCCAAAACATAAACCACCATCATCATTGAAACAGAAATCTGAAGGCCTTCCCTCTGCGATACCATGAACATGCGGTACCAGAGAATCATCCAGCAACTGCTTATCCTTTATCAACTGAACCAAAGATGGTTTCACTTGCAACTCGGCAACAAGACCACCATCTCGCGATATGCTCAAGCTAGCAAACATCGCTCTCAATTCTACCGCCACTTTTCTGCTCAAAGCATCAGCCACAACATTGACCTTCCCCTGATGATACTCGATCGTTAGATCGTAATCCTTAAGCAACTCCACCCAGCGTTGTTGCCTAAGATTCAACTCCTTCTGAGACATAAGGTACTTCAAACTCTTATGATCCGTGTACACAATACACCTCTCACCATATAGATAATATCTCCAAATCTTTAAAGCGAAAACCAATGTCGCTAACTCAATGTCATACGTAGGGAAATTACGCTCATCCACATTCAACTGTTGCGATGCATAAGCCACTACCCTACCCTCCTGCATCAGTACACACCCCAAACCAACATAGGATGCGTCACTATACACCACAAACTCTTTTCCTGACTCAGGTTGAACCAAGATAGGAGCATGCGTCAAAGCTTCCTTTAGCTTCTCAAAAGCTTGTTGTCTCGCTTCCGTCCACTCAAACTTAACATCCTTTTGTAATAACTTCGTCAAAGGGGCAGCAATCTTAGAAAATCCATCCACAAACCTTCGGTAGTAATCCGCCAACCCAAGGAAACTACGAACTTCATGAACAGACCTAGGAGGCTTCCAATTCACCACCATCTCAATCTTTTGAGGATCAACACGAATTCCGTCAGCCGCAACTATATGACCAAGGAAAACAACCTCCTTCAACCAAAACTCACATTTACTCAGCTTAGCATAAAACTGATTCTCTAGCAGCACTTGCAAAACAATCCTCAAATGTTCCTCATGCTCCTCCTCGATACGAGAGTACACAAGGATATCATCGATGAGCACCACAACGAACTTATCCAAGAATTCATGAAACACCCTGTTCATCATATCCATGAAAGCAGCAGGGGCATTCGTCAATCCGAATGGCATCACTAGAAATTCATAATGTCCATATCTCGTTCGAAAAGCTGTCTGTGGCACATCTGCATCCTTAACCTTCAACTGATAATATCCTGACTGTAGATCTATCTTTGAGAACACAACCGCTCCTCGAAACTAGTCGAAAAGATCGTCAATCCTTGGTAAAGGATACTTATTCTTGATAGTCAACTTATTCAGCTGACGGTAATCAATGCACATCCTCATCGTGCCATCCTTCTTTTTAACAAACAAGATCTGTTCACCCCAAGGTGACACACTAGGCCGAATAAAGCCTCGGTCGAGCAACTCTTGAAGTTACGTCTTCAACTTTTTCAACTCCTTGGGTGCCATGCGATAGGAAGCAATTGACACCGGAGTTGTGTTCTCATACAACTCAATTTCGAACTCAACCTCCCGACTAGGCGGCAATCCAGGTAGTTCCTATGGAAACACTCCTGGGAATTCACACATGGTCCTTATATCCTGTACACGAACCTTCTTTGTACTAGGATTCATAACAAAGGCTAGATAAGCCTCACATCCCTGACACAACATCCGGCTTGCTTCAAGCGTCGACGCTATATTAGACAGGAATTTCACATTTTCTCCCACCACCACAACTTCATAATCATCCGCAAGTTTCAGTGAAACTCGCTTATTTTCAAAATCCACAACGGCCCTATGCTCAACGAGCCAATCCATATCAAGGATTACATCGAATCCATAGAATGGCAATTCCATAAGATCAACTTAAAATACATGCTCTTGCACCTTTAAGGGACATCTTCTATACAATCTCCTTGTTACAACCGTTTCACCAAAAGAACTAGTCAAACACATACCAACATCCAAAGACTCAACAGGCAAACCAAGCATTTGGGCATGTTCGCACATTATGTACGAGTGTGTAGATCCAGAATCAATCAGAGAAAGTAATGACAAAGACTGCAAAGTAAAGGTACCTGGGATCACGTCCGTGTCATTCCTCCCTTCACGACGGGCATACACTCTGGCCTGGCCACCACCTTCAGACTGAACAGCAACCACATGTGCTACATTTCTCGCACCTTCGTCTCTACACTGAAAGTTGACACGGTCGCGCCCACGGCCTCTCTGTGGCTCAGCTGCTCTCATCGGAGCCTGACCTTCTCTCATCAGATGCGGACAATCCCTTTTCATGAGCCCACGATTACCGCAATTCCAGCATGTACCAAGGTTTCCCAAGCACTCACCAGTGTGCCTCCTACCACACCGATTACACTCAGGTGTCCGTATGAAAGCATTCAGCCCTTGCTGACCACTTCCAGGATTACCTCCCCCATGTCTCACATCCGTGTGTGACCTTCTATCCTTAGGTCTCTTGAACTGATCTCTTCCAAGATCACGATCTGCAGGTCTCTTTCCTAAGCTAAACCCTCCTGCCCGACTGGCTAGTCTTAGATTCAACTCAATATCCTTGGCTCGAGTCACCAAGACATCAAAATCAGTGTAGTCTGCTGTAAGCATATATGTTTTCACATCAGCCACCAGCCCATATCTGAATCGTTCGCATCTCTCCCGTTCACTAGGGATCAGCTCGGGTGCATACTGGCTAAGGCATACAAACTGCACCTCATACTCCGCCACCAACATACTTCCTTGCACTAGGGATGTTTAGTGTATAAAAGTTCTATTATTTACACCCTTTTTAACCCATATTTCTGCTGCATTCAAGCGTCATTTCATTGCATTTAGGTTAGTTTACAGCAAAACATCACAAATATATAAAAGGCGCAGATTCTACTAAAAATGGATGTTTTTGGTAGGTTGCCGCCGTCGTAGACGGAGAAGGCAGGCGCAAGGCAGATAAGCAGAAGAGCTGAACTGGACAAGCAGACAAAGAAGACGTTGCTGCCATGTTGCTGCCGTGACAGCATGGTGACAGCAGTTTTGTGGAGAGAAAAGTAAAGTGGACCTCGATAGATAGAGAAAATTCTGCTCGTCTGTCGTGTGAAAACCATATATTTTTCCAAGCCCCGGATCAAAAGATATGTCAAGCCCAAAGCTCAAGGAGAGAAAATCCCAAGAAACAAGGAGGACGGCTGGAAAGTAGATTCCTTGAAGATTAAGTCTTTATTAGAATCATACTTTTAATTAAAGTTGTAATCCTTGTTAACTTAGAATACTTGAGCCCAAAGCTTATATAAGGGCATATATTTTAACCTAGGAGGGGGATCATTTCCCATAGCCGTTTTCCCTTTAACCGACAACAAAAAAACCCTCCGCTGTCTATCCGCCGTCTACCCGCCGTCGATATGTTCTAAATCCCCCCTAGGGCCACGGGTTGATTTGTAAAGTAGTTGCAAGGGTTGTTTTGTTTTAGGAATTTTCAGTTCAATAAAATAAACTTCAAGTTCTCTTATTTTGGTTATTAATATCTTGCAAGAGCATCGGGAGAGCATTGTGAGGTTATCCATTTACTTAGCACCGGGAGAGTTAAGTATACGAAAGAAATAAGAGCGAGTTCTCTAGTTTATAGTTGAACTATCTCGTGCCTAGGGATAAGGCGAGGTTAAGTGGCTAAAGAAGAATTCATACACATCGGTGTTCATCCTTCGATTCACGCCGGGAGGTATCATCAAAGACGTGATCATCGACAGACTT
Organism: Hibiscus tridactylites; assembly: GCA_958450335.1. Classification (NCBI taxonomy): domain Eukaryota; kingdom Viridiplantae; phylum Streptophyta; class Magnoliopsida; order Malvales; family Malvaceae; genus Hibiscus; species Hibiscus tridactylites. Next base: position 78,919,616 of record OY288281.1, read on the forward strand.
GGACCTAGGGATAGGCCAAGGCAGATCTGAGATTCTTGCCAAACTTGGAGTACGGAGTGGGTGTGTTTGCTGCCGCGACAGCCAACGGACAGCCGCCGCGACAGGTGCTGTCGGCGACGGGCGCGACGACAGAACTGGATTTCCTAAGCATTGCAATACTTGCACTACTGAGCAATTCAATACCAGCCCATTCTCTCTATCTTGAAATTCCAACTCTTTTATTTACGTTTTCTTTATTATTTTCGTGACAACAATCTTAATCTATTCTTTTCCCCTTGTGCAGATAGTGAAGGAAAGGGTTAGCCCAGTCCCTGTGGAGACGATATCTGATACTCTAGTATCACTTTATTACTTGCGATGTGTACACTTGCACTCAATTGCGATAGACTATTTTACACGCAACAAGTTTTTGGCGCCGTTGCCGGGGACTGGCAACACACTCTTACCATAGCTTCTGCACTTTTCTTTTATTTTTATTTTTATTTATTTTTTTTAACAAAAAAAATCTCAGGTGAAAATACAGGTTCAAGGGCATCAACATGACAGGAAAAACCATTCGAGAGTTGATGTGGGAAAGTTCTTGCAATTATCGTAAAGATATGCTGCCACTACAGCAACAGGGGCAGCAAATGCCGATGCCGCAGCAGCAAAATTTTTTATGGTACGATCAAAACCCACAAAATTTTTTATACCATAACAATTTTGCTGCAGAACCCGACCTGCCCTGGCAATGTCATCATCCTCAAGAGCAATGAAAATCCTTAGAAGACACACTGCAAGCCTTCATGGCAATCACTCAAGAAGTGTCGGTTTCTATGGACGCAAGTATCGCCAAGATGGATGAACTCTTGAGCAGACCAGTCCTCATTCATGCCACAGATGAACCTGAAATCCTGAGGCAAGATGACGAGGATGCCCATGTGAAGGAATACCCAACATATGATGAGTCTGAGCAACAACTTGCCATGGCAATGATCGAGGAGCCGGAATGGAGCAACACCGCGACAACGTTGAGTGAAATTCAAGAGAATGTCACGGCATCAACCACTTCTGAGGCAGAAACCCCAGTCAAAGCGGAAACTGCCGCCTCGGCAGAAACTGTCACCTCGGCAGCAACTGCTACCTGGACAGCAACTGATGCTGAAGCAGCAACCACATCAGAGGCAAATTCTCAACCCACTACCTCGGTTAAACCCGACCAAGATTGCACACATCCATCCCCGTCATGGCACTCGCACGACCACCTAGAAGAGCTACCCTATGATAGTTCTTCACAAATGGAATACGAGCAGGTAATAAACGAACCTTTTGAATTCTTTGAAAACTCACCGATTCCATTGCAGATATTAGAGGAACCAACACCGGTGGACTCAGAATTATCAAAGTCTCTACTGATGGAGATCTACGAGGGGTCAACAGAATTTGATATAAAGAGTGATGGCACTTACCAATGTCCCATTGACCTGCAAAGTAACCTGATAAAAAACTGTCAAAATAACTGCCTGCCGCAGCAGCGGGCACGGCAGCAAGGGATACATTCAACCACAACAACATTCAACGAAAACAAGGTAAGTTTATGGTCGAATGTCAATTTGATTTTTTCTAATCATAGGTTCATGCCCTCAGAAACATTACCAAGAAGAGAGAACTTCATGGACTACAAAGGGAAGAGAAAGAAAGGAGCCCCCACCATGAGAAAAATCACCAGATGGAGGGTACAGATGGACTTCAAGAAGTACCGGAAACGACCCCTCAAGCATCAATAAAACAGGGAGTATTTTTATTACTTATTTATTATTAGGAAATAAGGTTTATTTTATTCGAATATTTTTTTTATGTTTACTGTTTTTAGGAAATAAAAGAGCCAAGAAGAACAGAAGAAGTGAACTCAGCCCACCATCCATCCATCAGCCCAACAATGCCCAATATTGAAGCCTGTCGATCCACCTGCCGCGGCATACACGGAGAAGACGGGCTGTCACCAGACTGTCACGGCAGACGCGTGACAGACGTGTAACAGACGCAGAAATGCGTGTCCGACGCGTCGGACACGCCAAATCTCATCAATGGCCCCGTTATTCACGCCTGCCGTTACAGCATTAAACGGGCAGCAACTTGACCGCTATAAAACCCCGTTTTCATTTTCATTTTCCTCACTTCTGCTTATTATTACTTGCTTCTCCTCTAGTTTTTATTTGTTTTCTTTACTTTCACAACCCTTGCAACTAAAATGTCTTCCAGACGTACCTGTCGCAGTGCTGCTTCCACCTCTTCAGCAGCAGCACCCACACCTCAGTCGTTCACCACCAAGGAATTATGGGAGGAAAGAGGATTCATCTACGTCCGCAAGGCAGCAAATCTGGGGCTTCGACCATTCATCGCTAAGGCGATACGGACTCAGCTATGGGAGCAGTTCGCAGCACAACCTGCAGAACTCAATGACACATTGGTGAGGGAGTTTTATGCTGCCATCGACAGCAGAACGGCAACATCAGTCACCGTCCGAGGGGTAGAGGTACCATTTACAGCTGACAGCATCAACCACATGTATGGCCTATATTTTGGTCCCAACGACGATGCCCATCAGCAATTTTTAGACACCCTCGATTCTGCCGCCTACGGTGCTGTCATGGCGGAGGTGATAGAGGAAGGAACAACATGGAACAAGAGCAAAAAGAACCCCAACTCTGTAAAAAGGGGGCAGCTACTCCCAGAAGCCAAACTCTGGAACGCTTTCATCAAAAAGCGTATCATGCCGTCTTCCCATCACACGACGGTGGACCAGCAGCGACTCGCCCTCATTCACTCAATCATGAACGACCGGCCTATCAACGTGGGTCGCTATATGAGGGAAAGTGTTTTGGACTGCACATTTCGGACAACCTCGCGCCTCTGCCTACCATTTATGATCACTTCCCTTTGCCGCTGCGTTACCGTCCCAGAGGCCACCACCGACAAACTGATCCAGGGCAGAGGCTGGACAGACAACAACATTAACAGCCTCATGGAGCTGATAGTCGCTACCCCCCTCTCCTCCTTCAACCCGGCTGCCTCCCCAGCAGAATCATCCGAGGAGCCTGCCTCTGAACCTGCCGCCACCACCGCCCAGACAGACCAATCTGCCCAGATCCTTGCTGCGATACAACGGGTGGAAGACAGACAAATGGGGCTGATGACATTCATCCGGGATTTCGCCAACTCGACAGTAAATTTCATTACCAACACTTTAAATTATCCCGATGTTATGTTCCCCACTTTTCCTGCCCACTATTTCCACATCCCCTCCCCTGTCCACACCCCATCACCTGCCTCGACGGTAGCCGGCAGTCCAACGGCTGAAACCTCTGCCCGAGGAAGGAAGCGACCTGCCTCCGATGACAGCGAATCTGACCCTCCCATTAGGAGGAATTTGGAAAAGGAGTTCACGCCTGTCAAGAGGCAGAAACACGTGGCAGACAGAAAACTGATGCCCAAGGCCAGCACCACCACCAGCAGCACTTGGATAGTGTCAGCAGCTCAGACATCCAGGTCGTGGAGCAACCTACCCAGCCTGCCCCACAGCCCAAACGCCGCCACCAGATCCGTGTCAGCAGCAGCAGTGAAGACACCGATTAAAATTTAAGTCTTTTTCTTTTTATTGGTTCCTGCTTATTTATATTTTGTGATGTACCTGCCTTCATCTTATCTGTCATTTGCATTGAGGGCAATGCAACCCTCGAGTTTGGGGGTGGCAACCCTCCATTTTAATGGAGTCTTAGTACATCTTTAAATTATTGTTGTGTCTTTTATTTATTTAAGTTCTCTTAAAAAACTGTTGGCTTAAAACTGTGAAGTAAACTTACCTGTCATGATAACTCTGTCGTGGCAGCATCTTTAGGACAATTTAAGGAGAAGTTTAGAGCCTTTCTATAGTTCTGAAAAACTTAAACACCTTTGTGACTGTTATATTGCTTAGATTTCTTTTAGCCAAACTAGAATAGGATGCTTAGTACTTGAATAGCCCCTAGAGGTGCCTAACACTGGCTCTAGGAAAGAAGTTTAGCAAAAGAAACTCAAAAACCTAGAGGTGCCCGAAACCGGCTCTAGGAAGTTACCTAGAGGTGCCCGAAACTGGCTTTAGGAAGTTAATTAGAGGTGCCTAAAACTGGCTCTAGTAAAACTTAGCTTGAAAAATATAAAAGAAGCATGAAAATGTGTCTTCAAAAATAAACTTTGGCATAAAAATTCGAGTTAAAAAGTTGAATATTCTAGTGAAACTAAGAGAGTCTTAGCATATAACTGTTCACAAGCATGCACACACTGCACGAGGACTATAGTGAGATTCCGGACAGATCCTAATCTTTCCGACAGGTTGCTGCCGTCACAGAGAATGAGCGACGGGTAAGGGACAGTTCACTGTTTGAAAGCCAACACAAAAATATTCATTTTTCTTTTAGGTCTTAATTGCTTGAGGGCAAGCAAAAACTTGAGTTTGGGGGTGTGTTGAGTGTATAAAAGTTTTATTATTTACACCCCTTTTAACCCATATTTCTGCTGCATTCAAGCGTCATTTCATTGCATTTAGGTTAGTTTACAGCAAAACATCACAAATATATAAAAGGCGTAGATTCTACTAAAAATGGTTGTTTTTGGCAGGTTGCCGCCGTCGTAGACGGAGAAGGTAGGCGTAGGGTAGATAAGCAGAAGAGCTGAACTGGACAAGTAGACAAAGAAGACGTTGCTGCCATGGTGCTACCGTGACATCATGGTGACAGCAGTTTTGTGGAGAGAAAAGTAAAGTGAACCTCGATAGATAGAGAAAATTCTGCTCGTCTGTCGTGTGAAAACCATATATTTTTCCAAGCCCCGGATCAAAAGATATGTCAAGCCCAAAGCTCAAGGAGAGAAAATCCCAAGAAACAAGGAGGACGGCTGGAAAGTAGATTCCTTGAAGATTAAGTCTTTATTAGAATCATACTTTTAATTAAAGTTGTAATCCTTGTTAACTTAGAATACTTGAGCCCAAAGCTTATATAAGGGCATATATTTTAACCTAGGAGGGGGATCATATCCCATAGCCGTTTTCCCTTTAACCGACAACCAAAAAACCCTCCGCCGTCTATCCGCCGTCTACCCGCCGTCGATATGTTCTAAATCCCCCCTAGGGCCACGGGTTGATTTGTAAAGTAGTTGCAAGGGTTGTTTTGTTTTAGGAATTTTCAGTTCAATAAAATAAACTTCAAGTTCTCCTATTTTTGTTATTAATATCTTGCAAGAGCATCGGGAGAGCATTGTGAGGTTATCCATTTACTTAGCATCGGGAGAGTTAAGTATACGAAAGAAATAAGAGCGAGTTCTCTAGTTTATAGTTGAACTATCTCGTGCCTAGGGATAGGGCGAGGTTAAGTGGCTAAAGAAGAATTCATACACATCGGTGTTCATCTTTCGATTCACGCTGGGAGGTATCATCAAAGACGTGATCATCGACAGACTTGGACCTAGGGATAGGCCAAGGTAGATCTGGGATTCTTGCCAAACTTGGAGTACGGAGTGGGTGTGTTTGCTGCCACGACAGCCAACGGACAGCCGCCGCGACAGGTGCTGTCGGCGACGGGCGCGACGACAGAACTGGATTTCCTAAGCATTGCAATACCTGCACTACTGAGCAATTCAATACCAGCCCATTCTCTCTATCTTGAAATTCCAACTCTTTTATTTACGTTTTCTTTATTATTTTCGTGACAACAATCTTAATCTATTCTTTTCCCCTTGTGCAGATAGCGAAGGAAAGGGTTAGCCCAGTCCTTGTGGAGACGATATCCAATACTCTAGTATCACTTTATTACTTGCGACGTGTACACTTGCACTCAATTGCGATAGACTATTTTACACGCAACAAGGGACATAAACTCCCTCTTCTTTTCATCCAGATAATGGACCCCCAAATATTTCCTCTTGAATGCGTTCAAAAAGAACGTCTAAGACACCTCAGCCTCATCTAAGCCAGCAATTGTGGTCGTCCACCACGTATAGGCATCACCATGCAACAGAGATACAATACACCCCAGTTTCTGGACATCGTTATAGTTCATTTGTCCAAGGATTCTCTTGGTACTCTCCAACCAAGACTCGAAACCCTCAGGGGTCAGCCCCTTAAACTCAATCCCTCCCAGACTGCGGAGTCGCTCTATAGACAAACTCGCACCAGCACCAGCCTGAGGTGTAGCCACATGAGCTCCAGCTACAGCCGCCCAAAAAGCTCCAGCAATAGCTTGTATTAACACTGTCATATTAGGAGCAGCTTGCCCTTGTACTCCCTCGGGTCCAACAACCCCTACTCCGGCCTCCGCAACATCGACCCCCGCTCCACCACCACCGGGTGGTCCATCAGGAGAAGGAGGCGATAGATTCTCAACATTCTCGTCATTCTCATTTTCAGCCGCAGTACGCGCATTTATTCTAAGCTCTCTACGTGGTCCCATTTGAAAACAATGCAACTAGCAAAATGCAACAAATTTCAATTAGGCAATATAAGACAAGGAATCCAAGGTACTCAAGCTCATTTTCAAAACAATTCTTTCCAATAGTAATGATATGGCAATGAGATCCCCAACTATACCTCAAACATAGCATAGCATCACAAATTCATCTCAATCCACCATCTTACATGCATTACATCTCATCAGAGCTAGAACATCAAACAATCACACAACATGCTTTCACAAAAGTCATAACCATTCATATTCACACCTATCTACCACCCACCAAGCCCCAATTATTCACAAACCTGACTCTGATACCAACAAATGTAACCCCCTTAGCTTGGTATAGACGGTTGACCCGAACCGAGGTGATTACACAGGGAAAACCGAAGCCAACTCGTTAAAGTTAACTCTGATTGATGACCCTTTTTTCCTTTTATCTTTTCTAAGTGTAATATTATTCCCATGTGACCACCCAAGAACATAGGAAGAAAAGGCACATCGATCAGAATTCAATTAGGGGTTTAATTGCACAAATTAGACATTTAGGGACCAAAATGTAAATTTTGTAAATTACAAGGACCTCACAGATTTTAAGGTTACCAATATTCAATTAGTCCTATGTCATGCCACTCTGTCAATTATTAACTAAATCAAACATTCCAAACTCATTCAATTGCAATCATAAACATCAGGGACTAAAATGTAACAAAATCAAACTTATGAAGATGTCATTTAATAGAATTAACTGTCGCGTATCGATACGGTCTCCAGCGTATCGATACGCGGGATGTCAGTGACCAAACTCACAGATAGCGTATCAAAACGCTTCCCCGTGTAACGGTACACCCTTCAAGACCGTACCGAAACACTTCACTAATGTACCGAAACGCATGTGCAGAAAAGCTCACATTTGGCCTATGCATATCGATACGCAAGCCCGTGTATCGATACGCGTACCAGAACTGGCACAAAATCTGCCACAAAATTATTTCATACATCAACAAATCATCCATAAATCATACAAACATGGTATTGGCATCCACACAAGCATATAGGCATGCAATTCCCAACACTTAACATTATTTGATTGACCAACTCAAGCATAGCAAAGCAATTCATAAAGCATGCTTATGACACAAACCATGAACATACCAAAAGATAAGGTAAAGCCCCAAAACAACCATAGAGACCTCTTACAAACCACATAAACCAAATGAAACTTGCAACAACCACAGGGAGTTCAAAATTACATCTCCCAAAACTAACCATAGATCCCCATTGTCAATTATCATTATTAAAGTATACGTAAGACGTCACCATACTTGAGCTATTAAATTCCTAGGAAATCCTTAGCCTCCTTGCTGCCCAAGAGTGTCTCAATTATCTGTATTGTTGGTAAAAGAGAACGCAAGCACATTTACTTAGTGAGGCAAGCTCTAAGAAAAACCAGCGCAACAATGCAACTTTAAAATTCATTCCCAAAAACCATTCTCAACAACATGCTCTTTCTATCTCATGCTTGAAAACACTTCAAAGCAAATCTTCATTTTAAAATCGCATGTACCTTCAATCTTGTAACACCCTTAAACCGGGCTTAGAATAATTACTACTAAATAATTAAATCATGGCTCAATTAAATAGAATTAAGAAATTAATTGTAGTAATTAAAAGAAAACAAATTAAGGACTAAAATGAAAGATATACAAATATGAGAGTCAAATTAAAAAGGACCTAATCGATGTAGAAGAAAAATGTAGGGGAATGCATGTAAAGAAAATTGTTGTCACATGACACAATTAGGTGTCATGCTCTCACCCTTGGAGAGTGGCATGTCCAACCACTAAGGAGATGGTGGAAAGATGAATCATCTTCATCTCCTTCATTCTTTTCTTTTACCTTTTCACACAAACAATGAGAGAGAAAGAAAAAACATAAAATTCTAGAGATTTATGGAACCAAAATGCATGCATGTAAATGGATTTAAGCTAGGAGAAACATAGGTTCTTACATCCACAAACAATTCATGTAAGTGTTCTAGCTAAAATTCTGCTCATGTTTTTGTTTAAATGTTCTTGAAGAATTGAAGTGTTTCTTAAATTGTTTGTGCTGTGAATTTGATTTGAGAATGATCACTGATGTGTTGAGAGGTTGTATGATAGCTTAGGTAAATCAAAATGCTAGAAAATTTACATGTATGAAGCTTGACTAATGAATCTGCCCAGAATTTTTAATTAAAGACACCTTTCCAAAATCTGGAAATTGAGCATGTTAGAATCATTTCTAGAAAAAGTGTTCTCATACAAAGTTGTAGAGGACAACATTTTACATGAGATAGAGGTAAGAATTGCACGAAAATGTTAAGTATAGATCTCTGAATTGCTATTAGAAGTTATTGGACTGAAACTGGATGAATCTGAAATATGCTGGATTAAATTGCAAAATTTGAAAAACAAAATATAGGGGTTTAAATAATGACAATAAAATTCTGGAAATTTTTGCTTGAAACAGGGGATTCATGAAATAAATGAAATTAAATGGCCAAGCTTTAATTAAGTCTCAATTGGTAGGTTAAATGCATTTTGATCACATGTAGGATTATTAAAGGATTAAAGGGGACTGTTTTGTGGAAATTGATAAATTGAGGACTTGAATGCTTTGATTTTGAATATGTTAGAACTTCATTATTATGCTAATACATGTAAGTTAATATGGTTAAAATATCAGAACCAAATGAATTGTGAAACATATAATTTATATGCTTTAAATCCACTAAGTTTAGCTTGGACAGATTCCATCCTGAAATTGACCTGTTTTCAAATGTAAAACTTTACTGATTGGGAAATGATGAAAATATGTGCCATACATGATTTTAATGGTGTGTTTATAATCTTTCATAATGGTATGATATGCTTTATTTGGATTTAGGAATACAGAATTATGAACAGATGAATGGACACTGCTCAAAACTGTCATGTTAGGGACAACTTGTGTGTTTATTGTTGTTTGCTTGATTTGGTTGGATTTTTATGCTAAGGTTGATACTAATGGATGTTATATATGTTTTAATATGATTAAAGAGCCTATTGAGGAAGAAGCAATAGAGGATACAAGGAGTGAACAATCAAGAAGGAGAGACAAGGGCATATTGATAAAGGACAACAAGTAGCTTGGAGTATTGTGAGTGTAGTTTTGTTTAAAGGGTTAGGATTAGTATCCTAACCTTGTTATTTTTTATTATTAGATAACATGAAGGAAGTATGAAATGAACCTAATAATGATTGGTAAAAATTAAAATGCTAAGGAAGAAGGATTAAAGGAAAGACTTAAGATATGTTGACTATGCTAGTTAGATAAGCTTACTTTGGCCTAGATATGTTACATTGGGTTGATGATTGAATAAACCATATGACATGAACTTATATGATGAGTTTAGCTATTGTATTTTTATGTTTACATGATGAAAATGAAAATATGTGCTTGCTGATTTTTCATGTTATCATGAATTGAATGATTGCTCTGAAATAAAGATCGATATTGTTACATGTTTGGTGAATTGTTGAATAACAAGCAATTGGTTTTGTTAAACATATAAGATAAGATAAGACCTTGGTTTGATTATTTTCTATAGGTAGAAGGGCATGCCTTAGAGTCATTGAGCTCCTCTGATTATTGTTAAAGGATGGTGGTTAGTCACCAATATACCTTAAGGTGGTAAGTCACCTTGATGCTATGGCATCCTCTGATTACATGTCACAAGTTGGTTACAAAGCATTGATACCTTTAGGTATCCAAAGTCATATGTCACACGTAGACTCAATTACCTTGTTCATTAATCATCCAAGGCAACATATTTAAAAGTTACATGACTTGGAAGATAAGTACCTAAATGATAAGTACCAATGAAATGAAATTGATATGCCTACTTGCCTTGTATATGCTAATGCTTTTAAATGATGCTTGTTGTTGTATATGATAATGTTTTGATTGATACTTGTTGTATGAATGAACATAAAAGTATGTTATTTGTGTTGCATCATTGGATTATTGAAATGGTTACAAGATTAGCTAAGTCTGCTTATGTATGAGGGACTAGCTAGATGAACTTTAATTAAAGCCTAGTTAGGTAACCTTAAAGATTGAATGATGCTTTAAAAGATAGGAATTAGTAAAGTTTAGGGCTGCCTCACTAAGTACATACCTTGTACTTATCACTCTTCTGTTCCCTTCTTCCAAAAATTTCAGGTACTAGTCCCGAAAGCTAGTCGATTGTCTTAGAGAGCTGACCTTGAAGTCCAAGCACAAGTATGACTCTTTTGGTTATTATAGTTGGTGGCATAGATGTATATAAGTGTCACATGCATATGATACATGTATTTTGGATGCTTGTCATGTAATTGCTATGTTTAAGACTTGGTTTGGTTTTGTATATACATGTAAGCATAAGCTTGTTTTGTAATAACTTTATGTTGGTAGGTATATAAGTGATATTTGTTAACTTTAAGTTTGTTATGATGGTTGCTATGGAATTTAATGTGTGCTTGTATGATTATGTTAATGAGACATGAACTATAGGATTGTAATGTGCATCTAGATGTGTGATATAAAATGAAGATTAAAATGTATTGATATGCTTAGTTCGAATGTACATATGATATGAGCCTTGTTTATATGTATGATTCGAATAGGGTAGATTAAGAAATTGGTTTGGTAACATGATTATGTAATGGTTGTTGAATGTATAAGCATGATTAAATGATTATCTTGTTGTGTTACTACATATATATAATTGTTATGATTGTAACATGATTGCTTGTATGTAATAGTTAAGGTTTTTGTTAGCCCACATATATGTATGTTTACATTTTTGGTTGAATGTTAGACTAAGCTTCCGCATGTATATGTAGTATAAATCTAAAGTATGTTTCATAAAGAAGCTTGTATGTCAAGTATGTTATGATAATTGGAATTGCTTATGTATGCCATGAATATGTATAATATGAATCCAAATAATAATACGTTGCAAATATAACGCTCCTCGCTCACATTCTCGGGCGAGGGGTGTTACATAAATTGGAATAAGAGCTTTAGGTTATAGATCCTAAAATTTGCCCGAACATGTCATGCATCATATAGGATTACGCTATGCCACCTAGGAGTCTTATATTGAATTATTTGTGACTTCGCTCTCTAGTTCCAAACTTTCCTCCGAATTCCTTATAGAATGTCTGCTACCAACTTAGCTCGGGACGATAAGAGTCCCCAAGGATCTTTTACTAAGAACGGGGATAGCGTTGCTGTGCGACCCCCAGTTGAACCTGAACAACCTCGAGAGCAACCTCGAGTACAAGTCCCTCCTCCTTTGGACAATGCGACCATCGAAACTGTTCGTCAGGAATGTTTTATTAGTGTCAAAGAAATATTTGATCACTTTGCAACGAGTGTACGAGCAACCCCGGTTGCTGTTGCACCATCTCAAGCCCCGATCGACAAGCTCGCTTCACACCGAGCTACTCATTTTAGTGGCCTTGATATTGAGAAACTGGAAAAAGGTGAGCAGTGGCTCGATAAAACCATCCAAATCTTGACTAAGCAACTCAAATGTTCCGATGAACATAAACTCGAGTGTGCGGTCTCCTTATTAATAGAAGACACCTTAAGCTGGTGGGAAACCACGATCCTGACTACCCCTGCTGAGTCAGTGACTTGGGACTTCTTCGTTGATGAGTTTAAGAAGAAGTTCATTAGCGAGCAATATCTGGCCGACTTCAGAAATAAATTCCTCTACTTGAAGCAGGCCAATCGGCCGATTGAAAAATATTTTGATGATTTCTGCAAATACTGCAAATACAGAGCTGCTTACATTAAGAATGAAGAAGAGAAATGTCGTAAGTTCGTCGGTGGTCTGAACGACAAGCTAAAACCGATGTTCACTGCCCTTGGTCTCACAAACTTTCAAACTCTTGTGAACCGAGCTATTTCTACTGAAGCTACGATGAGGGTCGCAGAAAAGCGAAAGAGTAGTTATCGTCCGGACAAGGGTAAGAAAGGTGACAGTAAGTCCCGGTGGTCGAAGAGGCCAAAGCACCAGAATGATTCATTCTCTACTTATTCACCTGTCACTCAGAATGATTATCGACCTCCGCCCTCAAACAAGATGGCAATTCCGGTGGTTTCTGTTAACAGCACCGGAAAATTAGAAAGGACACCTACTTGCAAATTCTGTCAAAAACAGCACTTCGGCCAATGCCGATTTCAGTCTAATCTCTGCTTCGCCTGTGGAGGCAATGATCATTATATTCGTGACTGTCTGAAGAAGAATGACCAAACTTCTATTCATCACACTAATCCGAGCCCGGCACCTTCTGGTCGGAACAAAAATCCGAGGCAGGCTCAATCTAATAATCCGGGAAGAAGCAAGGCTGTCCAATCTAGAGCTCCTACTCATCAAAAATCCCGAGCGCCAGCTCGTGTTTATCATATTCGCAGCCGAGAGGGAGAAGAATTTCCTGATGTTATTGCGGGTACGATTGAGCTAAACCTTAAATCTGTTTATGCTTTAATAGATTGAGGGTCAACCCATTCTTTTATCGCTTCCTACTTAATTGATAAACTTAAATTGCAACCCGAACATGTTCAAACTGGGTTAATTGTTTCAAACCCTATAAGGGGTAGTATGCCATTAAATTTGCTTTGTAAGGATTGTCAGATAACAATCCGAAATGTACCCTTTTCTTGTAACCTTTATGTGCTACCTAAATATGGATTCGATTTAGTCCTAGGACTAGATTGGTTGGGAAAACATGAAGCCTGGAAAGATTGCCAAAACTGTAGGCTATATTTAAGGGGTTTAGGAAAAGAATCCATTATGTTAATAGATAAGAAACCAACCTCCATTTTTGCTGCTATGGCATTACAAGATGATCTTGAATTCAGTTTACCTGAACTGCCGATTGTATCTGAATTTTCTAATGTCTTTCCCAAGGAACTCCCTAGTCTTCCTCCAACTATGGAAGTTGAATTCAAGATTGAAGTTCAACCCAGAACCAATCCTGTGTCCATTGCGCCTTATCGTATGGCACCAGTTGAACTGAAAGAATTGACGAGCAAACCAAGAACTCGAAGACAAAGGATTCATTCGACCCAGTATGTCTCCCTGGGGTGCTCCTGTTCTGTTCTTGAAGAAGAAGGATGGTACGATGCGAGTCTGTATCGATTACCGACAACTTAACAAAGTAACCATCAAGAACAAGTATCCACTACCAAGGATCGAGGATCTGTTCGATCAACTTAAACATGCAGCTGTATTCTCTAAAATTGATCTCCGATCCGGTTACTATCAAATGAGGGTAAAAGAAGAAGATGTGCCCAAAACAACCTTTAGAACTTGATACGGACATTACAAATTCTTAGTAATGTCGTTCGGTCTCACAAATGCCCCTGCTGCATTCATGGATCTGATGAATCAGGTATTCAAGCCTTATATTGATAAGTTCATTGTCGTATTCATCGACGACATCCTTGTTTACTCCCGGGACAAGGAAGAACATGTTGATCATCTTCGAATTGTACTTCAGACACTTCGAGAACACCAACTATTTGTCAAGTTCACTAAGTGCGAATTTTGGTTGTCCGAAATTTCCTTCCTTGGACATGTCATTTCGTCCGATGGAATCAAAGTAGACTCTAAGAAAGTACAAGCTATTCTTGATTGGAGACCTCTGAGAACTGTGAGTGAGGTCCGATGTTTTCTTAGCTTAGCCGGTTATTACCGAAGATTTGTGAAGGGATTCTCGGTGATTGTTGCACCGTTAACTAAACTTCTCTGAAAGGATGTAACCTTCGAATGGTCGGAAAAGCAACAACGAAGCTTCGACCAACTCAAACAAGCTCTGACACATGCTCCAGTCCTTATTCAACCTGAATCGGGTAAAGAATTCATTGTGTACAGTGATGCATAACACTCGGGCCTAGGTTGTGTTCTGATGCAACAAGGCAACGTGATTGCATACGCCTCTCGACAACTGAAACCACACGAATTGAATTATCCTACGCATAACCTTGAGCTTGTAGCCATTGTGTTTGCACTCAAAATTTGGCGGCACTATCTGTACGGTGAAAGATGCAAGTTGTTCACCGATCACAAAAGCCTGAAGTATTTACTCATTCAAAAGGATTTGAACCTTAGGCAAAGAAGATGGTTAGAGTTACTCAAAGACTACAATTTGATCATAGATTATCATCCCGAAAAAGCCAACGTCGTTGCCGACGCTCTGAGTCGAAAACCGAATCTTGGTATGTTATTCAAAACCGAGAACAATCCATTCTTATGATTTAAGCACTTGTTCGAATTCTTTCTTAATAGTTAAGGAAGAAATTCGAACTCTTCTTACCTATTAATTAACAATTCAAAAGCCTCCTTAATCATTAAGTAAAAGTTTGGAATCATACCTTGAATTGTAAGTAACATCTCTAATTTTGTTATTCGTAGCTACCTTGGCTATCAACGCTCATTTCCGGCTATGCAAAGCTCGAAATTATCTGAATAAACTTCAAGTTCAATCTACTCTGATCACCAGGATCAAAGAAATTCAAAAAATTGATCTGGAACTTCATAAAATCAATTCTAAGCTTGAGTCTAATCCTGACTTCTCCGTTAAGTCGAACGGTCTTCTGTACTTCAAAGATCGTATATGTGTCCCTAATAACAAAGAATTACAAGATGAAATCCTACAAGAAGCGCATCAAAGTTCTTTTTCGATCCACCCTGGATCAGTTAAGATGTACAAGGATCTCAAGCCCTTGTATTGGTGGCCAGGAATGAAAACGGCTATCAACGACTCTGTAGCAAAATGTTTGAACTGCCAATGGGTTAAAGCCGAGCACCAAGTCCCTACTGGTTTGCTCCAACCTCTCAAATTTCCGTAATAGAAATGGGAACATATCATAATAGATTTCATAATCGGTCTTCCTTGTTCGCCAAGAAAGTGCGACGCTATCTGGGTGATCGTTGATCATTTCACCAAGTCAGCACATTTCATTCCGGTGAGAATGAATCTCAGTCTTGAAGCATTGGTTGAATTATACATCCGAGAAGTAATTCATTTACATGGAGTTCCAATCTCAATAGTCTCTGATCGAGATCCCCGATTCACAGCTCGATTTTGGAAGACTCTACATAAGGCTCTCGGAACCAAACAGAATCTTAGCACAGCTTTCCATCCGCAAAGCGATGATCAATCCGAACGAGTAATTCAAATTCTCGAAGACATGCTCAGAGCTTGTATCATTGACTTCGGAAAGAACTGGGAGAAATCGCTACCTTTGGTAGAATTCGCCTACAACAATAGCTTCCAATCTTCGATTCAAATGGCTCCTTCCGAAGCGTTTGTATGGCAGAAGATGTCGAACACCTCTATGTTGGTCTGAACTCGGTGATAATAAAGTTTTGGGACCACAATTGCTTCGGGAAACTGAAGAACAAGTTCAAATCATTCATTCTCGATTGAAGCAAGCTTTCGATCGCCAAAAGTCTTACGCTGATTTGAAATGTAGAGACGTTCAACATCAGGTCGGAGATAAAGTGTTTCTTAAAGTCTCCTCGTGGAAGAAAGTATTCTGATTTGGCAAAATAGGCAAGCTAAGTCCTCGGTTTATCGGACCATTTGAATTAGTTAAAAGAATTGGTCATGTAGCTTATCGACTCGCTCTTCCTCCCGAGTTCGATAAAATACACAATGTCTTCCACGTCTCAATGCTCAGAAGATATCAATCTGATCTGTCTCACGTTCTTGAGCCTGAAGAAGTTGAACTCAATCTTGATCTTTCATACGAAGAAGAGCATGTTCAAATCCTTGATCGAGAAGTCAAAAGACTTCGAAATAAAAGTGTTCCTCTTGTCAAAGTTCTTTGGAGGAATCACAACGTTGAAGAAGCGACGTGGGAACCTGAGGACACGATGAAGAAGCAGTATCCTCATCTGTTCAATTTAGGTAAAATTCGAGGACGAATTTTCTTTAAGGGGGAGGAGTTGTAACACCCTTAAACCGGGATTAGAATAATTACTACTAAATAATTAAATCATGGCTCAATTAAATAGAATTAAGAAATTAATTGTAGTAATTAAAAGAAAACAAATTAAGGACTAAAATGAAAGATATACAAATATGAGAGCCAAATTAAAAAGGACCTAATCGATGTAGAAGCAAAATGTAGGGGAATGCATGTAAAGAAAATTGTTGTCACATGACACAATTAGGTGTCATGCTCTCACCCTTGGAGAGTGGCATGTCCAACCACTAAGGAGATGGTGGAAAGATGAATCATCTTCATCTCCTTCATTCTTTTCTTTTACCGTTTCACACAAACAATGAGAGAGAAAGCAAAAACATAAAATTCTGGAGATTTATGGAACAAAAATGCATGCATGTCAATGGATTTAAGCTAGGAGAAACATAGGTTCTTATATCCACAAATAATTCATGTAAGTGTTCTAGCTAAAATTCTGCTCATGTTTTTGTTTAAATGTTCTTGAAAAATTGAAGTGTTTCTTGAATTGTTTGTGCTGCGAATTTGATTTGAGAATGATCATTGATGTGTTGAGAGGTTGTATGATAGCTTAGGTTAATCAAAATGCTAGAAAATTTACATGTATGAAGCTTGACTAATGAATCTGCCCAGAATTTTTAATTATAGACACCTTTCAGAAATCTGGAAAATTGAGCATTTTAGAGTCATTTCTGGAAAACGTGTTCTTATACAAAGTTGTAGAGGACGACATTTTACATGAGATAGAGGTAAGAATTGCATGAAAATGTTAATTATAGGTCTCTGAATTGCTATTATAAGTTACTGGACTTAAACTGGATGAATTTGGAATATGCTGGATTAAATTCCAAAATTCGAAAACAATATAGGGGTTTAAATAATGCCAATAAAATTCTGGAATTTTTTTTTTAAATAGAGGATTCATGAAATGAATGAAATTAAATAGCCAAGCTCGAATTAAGTCTCAATTGGTAGGTTAAATGCATTTAGATCACATGTAGGATTATCAAAGGATTATAGGGGACTGTTTTGTGGAAATTGATAAATTGAGGACTTGAATGCTTTGATTTTGAATATGTTAGAACTTCATTGTTATGCTAATACATGTAAGTTAATATGGTTAAAATATCAGAACCAAATGAATTGTGAAACATATAATTTATATGCTTTAAATCCACTAAGTTTAGCTTGGACAGATTCGATCCTGAAATTGACCTGTTTTCAAATGCAAAACTGTATTGATTGGGAAATGCTAAAAATATGTGCCATACATGATTTTAATGGTGTGTTTATAAGCTTTCCAGAATGATATGATATGCTTTATTTGGATTTAGGAATAAAGAGTTATGAACAGATTAATGGACACTGCTCAAAACTGCCATGTTAGGGACAGCTTGTGTGTTTATTGTTGTTTGCTTGATTTGGTTGGATTTTTATGCTAAGGTTGATACTAATGGATGTTATATATGTTTCAATATGATTCAAGATCCTATTGAGGAAGAGGAAATTGAGGATACAAGGAGTGAACAATCAAGAATGAGAGACAAGGGCATAGTGATAAAGGACAACAAGTAGCTTGGAGTATTGTGAGTGTAGTTTTGTTTAAAGGGTTAGAATTAGTATCCTAACCTTGTTATTTTTTATTATTAGATAAAATGAAAGAAGTATGAAATGAACCTAATAATGGTTGGTAAAAATTAAAATGCTAAGGAAGAAGGATTAAAGGAAAGACTTATGATATGTTGACTATGCTAGTTAGATAAGCTTACTTTGGCCTAGATATGTTACATTGGGTTGATGATTGAATAAACCATATGACATGAACTTGTATGATGAGTTTAGCTACTGTATTTTGATGTTTACATGATAAAAATGACAATATGTGCTTGCTGATTTTTCATGTTATCATGAATTGAATGATTGCTCTGAAATAAAGATCGATATTGTTACATGTTTGGTGAATTGTTGAATAACAAGCAATTGGTTTTGTTAAACATATAAGATAAGATAAGACCTTGGTTTGATTATTGTCTATAGGTAAAAGGGCATGCCTTAGAGTCATCGAGCTCCTCTGATTATTGTTAAAGGATGATGGTTAGTCACCAATATACCTTAAGGTGGTAAGTCACCTTGATGCTATGACATCCTCTGATTACATGTCACAAGTTGGTTACAAAGCATTGATACCTTTAGGTATCCAAAGTCATATGTCACACGTAGACTCAATTACCTTGTTCATTAATCATCCAAGGCACCATATTTAAAAGTTACATGACTTGGAAGATAAGTACCTAAATGATAAGTACCAATGAAATGAAATTGATATGCCTACTTGCCTTGTATATGCTAATGCTTTTAAATGATGCTTGTTGTTGTATATGATAATGTTTTGATTGATACTTGTTGTATGAATGAACATAAAAGTATGTTATTTGTGTTGCATCATTGGATTATTGAAATGGTTACAAGATTAGCTAAGTCTGCTTATGTATGAGGGACTAGCTAGATGAACTTTAATTAAAGCCTAGTTAGGTAACCTTAAAGATTGAATGATGCTCTAAAAGATAGGAATTAGTAAAGTTTAGGGCTGCCTCACTAAGTACATACCTTGTACTTATCACTCTTATGTTCCCTTCTTCCAAAAATTTCAGGTACTAGTCCCGAAAGCTAGTCGATTATCTTAGAGAGATGACCTTGAAGTCCAAGCACAAGTATGACTCTTTTGGTTATTATAGTTGGTGGCATAGATGTATATAAGTGTCACATGCATATGATACATGTATTTTGGATGCTTGTCATGTAATTGCTATGTTTAAGACTTGGTTTGATTTTGTGTATACATGTAAGCATAAGCTTGTTTTGTAATCACTTTATGTTGGCATGTATATAAGTGATGTCAGTTAACTTTAAGTTTGTTATGATGGTTGTTATGGAATTTAAAGTGTGCTTGTATGATTATGTTAATGAGACATGAACTATAGGATTGTAATATGAATCTAGATGTATGATATAAAATGAAGATTAAAATGTATTGCTATGCTTAGTTCGAATGTACCTATGGTATGAGCCTTGTTTATATGTATGATTCGAATAGGGTAGATTAAGAAATTAGTTTGGTAACATGATAATGTAATGGTTGTTGAATGTATATGCATGATTAAATGATTATCTTGTTGTGTTAGTACATGTATGTAATTGTTATGATTGTAACATGGTTGCTTGTATGTAATGGTTAAGGTTTTTGTTAGCCCACATATATGTATGTTTACATTTTTGGTTGAATGTTAGAGTAAGCTTCCGCATGTATATGTAGTATAAATCTAAAGTATGTTTCATAAAGAAACTTGTATGTCAAGTATGTTATGATAATTGGAATTGCTTATATATGTCATGAATATGTATAATATGAATCCGAATAATAATACGTTGCAAATATAACGCTCCTTGCTCACATTCCCGGGTGAGGGGTGTTACAAATCTAACTCATGCATTTAACCAATGCAAATCTCATGACAAAGCCATACACATGCTTAATGTAAACAAAAGCATTTCATAAACCACAAGTCTCATATGCATTTCTCATAGCATAAAACATCTCAACATTTGATACATGTGAATCAAATACAATCTCATATATTGGCATTTTATATTACATCTTTACTCGGATATGCGGATTAGCTTGACTTAAAGCCAAGTCTTACCCCGGTAGAATCATTCAACATCGTATTCTCATGGCGGTATCTCTCTTCGCCACAAAGCTTGGGTGTTTCACCAAGACCTACCCCGATGGTATCTCTCATCATCGGATTCTCACTTTGGATCGGGATGGCACTACCCTCATTGCCCGACTCCAAAGAGCACGTACGAATTTTTAGTTTATAGTGCACTTTCATCCTATTGGTCGACCAATTATATCCGGTAATCATCTCATCATTTATGCCAATATATTATATTTAAAATATCATCTCACCTATTGTTTTGATGCAACATTTCTCAAATCTTTCTCATCTCATTTCAAAACCATAATTCATGCTTTGCATTTAATCAAAATCTCAACACTCTTCACCAAAACATTCTATCTCATGGAATCAACACTTGTCATTTCATGTTATAAATCATGCATAAAACAGTAGGAATTTGTCTATCTCAAAACAAGAGCATCTAAAAACATTTAAGGGCGTCAACCACGTATAGAGAGCAAATCTAGTCATACTTACTTCCAGACTTAGGATGGTGTTTCAAACCAATCCTAAACCCCCAAACCATGTTTTCTTGTCCCTCAAGGACTTCTAAAACCATTCGCACTCACTGATTACGTTTCACTTGCTTGCCGAAACGATTCCTAGGCTTCCGGCACTTCCGGATCAACACCAAAAGCGTCCGAAGATGTATCCCCTGTTCATTACACATAAGAACAAAGGATTAATGCATCATCATGCATTGAAATTGTTGAGTGTGTAAAAGTTCTATTATTTACACCCTTTTTAACCCATATTTCTGCTGCATTCAAGCATCATTACATTGCATTTAGGTCAGTTTACAATAAAACATCACAAATATACAAAAGGCACGGATTCTACTAAAAGATGGCTGATTTTGCAGGTTGCTGCCATAATAGACGAGGAAGGCAGGCGCAGGACAGAAAAGCAGCAGAGCTGAACTGGACAAGCAGACGACGAGGACGAAGCTGCCATGGAGCTGTCGTGACAGCAAGGTGACAACAACCTTATGAAGAGGAAAAGTAAAGTGGACCTCAATAGATAGAGAAAAATCTGCTCGTCTGTCGTGTGAAAGCCAAATATTTTTCCAAGCCCCGGATCAAAAGATATGTCAAGCCAAAGCTCAAGGAGAGGAATTCCCATGAAACAAGGAGGCGGCTGAAAAGTAGGAATCCTTAAAGATTGATCATTTATTAGAATCTTACTTTTCATTAAAGTTGTAATCCTTATTAACTTAGAATACTTGAGCCCAAAGCTTATATAAGGGCATAGATGTTAACCTATGAGGATATATCATAGATCATATCCCATAACCGATTTCCCTTTAACCGACAACCAAAAACCCTCCGCCGTCTACCCGCCGTCTAGCCGCCGTCGATATGTTCTAAATCCCCCTAGGGTCACAGGTTGATTTGTAAAGTAGTTGCAAGGGTTGTTTTGTTTTAGGATTTTCCAAGTTCAATAAAATAAACTTCAAGTTCTCTTATCTTGGTTTTAATATCTTGCAAGAGCATCGGGAGAGCATTGTGAGGTTATCTATTTACTTAGCATCGGGAGAGTTAAGTATACGAAAGAGATAAGAGCGCGTTCTCTAGTTTATAGTTGAACCATCTCGTGCCTAGGGATAGGGCGAGGTTAAGTGGCTAAGTAAGAATTCATACACATCGGTGTTCATCCTTCGATTCACGCCGGGAGGTATCATCAAAGACGTGATCATCGACAGACTTGGACCTAGGGATAGGCCAAGGTAGATCTGGGATTCTTGCCAAACTTGAAGTACGAAGTTGGTGTGTTCGCTGCCGCGACAACTAACGGACAGCCGCCACGACAGGTGCTGTCAGTGACAGGCGCGACGACAGAACTGGAGTTCCAACTCTTTTATTTACGTTTTACTTTATTCTCATGACAATCTTCTCAATTATTTTCTTTACTTTCGTGCAGTAAATTTAGGTGAAGTCATTAGCCCAATCCCTGTGGAGACGATATCCGATACTTCGTATCACTTTACTACTTGCGTCGTGTACACTTGCACTACAATTGCGATAGACTCTTTTACACGCAACAAGTTTTTGGCGCCGTTGCCGGGGATTGGCAACATAACTACACCTTTCTTTTCTTGCACTTTTCGTTTTTATTTTTATTTTCGTTTTTTATTTTTCTTTAATTTATCTTTTGTGCTTTCAACTCTTGCTTTTCACGAGGTTTTCTTGTTTATGCGCAGATCTAAAAGAGGCGAAGAACCTGAGCATAAATTAGATCCGGAGATCGAACGTTCCTTCAATCTCAAGAAACAACTTCGCCACCTTTTAGACCGGAACGAGTACCTTGAGGAACAGCTAGAGAAAATGGCCCGTAATCAGCCCGCTGGTGGAATTATACCGCCTGTCGGCGACCCGCCCGCGGCAGATGGACGACGATCATGTCGTGACTACATGCTGAACGATCATGTAGAGCTGGAGACCACGCTGCCGGATATTGATGTTGACAACTTCGAGCTTAAACCCGTCATGTTTAGTATGATCAACAATGCCGGACAGTTTAGTGGTGCTGTGACAGAAGATGCTAGGGAGCATCTCAAAACGTTCCAGGAGATCTGTGGTTCGTTTAGACTGCCAGGAGTTAGTCCGGAGATACTGAGGCTTCGGTTATTCCCCCGTTCATTGAGGGACAGAGCTAAAACTTGGTGGAATAAACTCACACCGGGTTCAATCGTAACTTGGGCAGATTTATCTCGTGAATTCTTATCTCGTTTTAATCCTTCGCATTTATCTGAGCGATTACATAATGAAATTGCTACTTTTCAACAGGAAGATGACGAGCCGATGCACGAGGCCTGGGACAGATTTACTACTCTTCTTCGAAACTGCCCAATGCATTCCACGTCTGGAATCAGGTTACAAAGTTTTATAATGCTGCCAAC
Organism: Hibiscus tridactylites; assembly: GCA_958450335.1. Lineage (NCBI taxonomy): Eukaryota > Viridiplantae > Streptophyta > Magnoliopsida > Malvales > Malvaceae > Hibiscus > Hibiscus tridactylites. The sequence continues at coordinate 78,942,763 of OY288281.1, forward strand.
CTACAAACTCGCATTCGAATTGATTCTGCAGCAAATGGATTGTTACTGGATAAAGATCCCGACGAGGCTTTGCAAGTTTTGAAAAATCTAGCCAAGAATGAGGAGCAGTTTCCGACTGCAAGAAGAGGGGGTAAACGGGTACTTGCTGTCAAGGATTATGAAGCCGACAACACTATGAAATCGCAGGTAGCATTCCTTACTAAAGCAATGAAAAGGTTATTGAATGATGATGGTTTACAAGGATTTGCTGTTGAGGAAGTATGCGATATTTGTGAGGGAAATCATAGTAGGGATGAGTGCCCAATAAATGTAGAAGAGGGAAAATATGTTGGAAACTACAAGCCAAATTATAATTCCAACAACTATAATCCCAATTGGAGGAAGGATCCTAAGTTTTCATGGAGCAATCCTAATAATGCCCTGAACCCTCAAGCATATAATCAGAATCAGGGAGGTCCTAAATTGCTGACGCGACAGCAACTGCCGCAGCAACTACCGCCGCACCTGCCGCCGCAACAGCAACAGCAGCCACCACCTGCCACGAACAGTATATTGGAACAAACCTTGGCCACCTTTATGTCTCAGACCGGTACATATATGGAAAATATGAATCAGTTTGTCAAGAAGACGGAAACCTTTATGGATAAAACAAAGATGAGGATGACAAATCATGAAGCTACCTTGAAATCTCTGGAGACACAAATGGTTCAGGTTTCTCAACATATTAAGCCGAGGCAGAATGGAGGATTTCCTAGCAATACTGAAAATGCTAGACCGCCCCCACATGAGCAATGTAAGGCAATTACTACTAGGAGTGGGAAGAAATTACCAGGGCCGGAAAAAGAAGCTGAAACAGTAAAGGATCCAGCCTTAGATAAACCTGCCGAGGAAGCTACCCCGACAGGTGACAAACAAACTGCTACCGATGAGCCTGTCACGACAACAGAAGCGACAGAGGAGAAAAAAACGATTATCGTCCTCAAATTCGCATGCAGTGGGAAGGACGCATTGCTGATTACCGTCCCCCGCCACCCTTCCCTCAACGGATACAGCAAGCTAAGTATGAATCTCAACTTAAAAAGATTTATGATATTTTTAAGCAGGTTCATATTAATATTCCGCTGTTAGATGCCGTTAAGGAGATGCCCGGTTATGCTAAATTTCTCAAGGATGTTATGTCAAAGAAATCTAAACTTGGGGAGTTTGAAACAGTAAAGATGACAGAAGGTTGCATGAGTATTCTTCATCGGCAACCACCCCAGAAAAAGAAGGATCCGGGGAGCTTCATCATACCTTCCATAATCGGCAATAAATTCGTGGGTAAGGCACTTTGTGATCTTGGTGCTAGTGTTAATCTAATGCCCAAATCTGTTTTTCAGAAATTAGGTATTGGGAAGGCGCGGCCCACGACAGTAACTCTGCAGCTGGCAGACCACTCTTACGTTCATCCAGAGGGAAAGATTGAAGATATTCTGGTAAGAGTGGATAAGTTTATTTTTCCTGCTGACTTTCTTGTCTTAGATTGTGAGGCAGACGAAAACGCACCAGTCATCCTTGGGCGACCCTTCTTAGCCACGGGAAGATCACTGATTGATATGGAGAAAGGAGAACTCACCATGCGAGTGAACGATCAAGAAATTAAGTTGAATGTTCTCCAAGCGATGAAACATGCTGATGTGGACGAGGAATGCAAGGCTATCACTGATGTTACCCTTGATCAACCCTGCATCAGGTCGGGCTGTCACGATATTAAATTTGGACACTGCTGCGGCAGCCACCTACAGGCCTGTCACGACAGCAACGACGACAGCACCGACGACAGCGACTCCTCTGATTCCGATACATCTAATACTGAAGATCAAAAGGAGGTAAACTGGATAGGCAATCGTCCAGGTAAGTTATTCGAACCTTTGAATTATACTTCGGATAACCATTTAATTCAAAAGCCATCTACTGTTGAACCACCTGCCTTAGAATTAAAACCCCTGCCAGGGCAGCTTAAATATGCTTTTCTTGGTTCAAATGATACGTTGCCCGTAATCATCTCTTCTAAGCTACCTCAGGAACAGGAACGACAGCTAATCGACATGCTAAGGCAGCACAAGAAGGCGATTGGATGGACGATTGCTGATATACAAGGCATTAGTCCGGCATTATGCATGCACAAAATCCTTCTAGAGGAAGAGCATAAGCCAACTATTGATGCCCAAAGGCGGCTAAACCATGTGATGAAGGAGGTAGTGCGTAAGGAGATAATTAAGTGGTTAGATGCTGGTATTATTTACGCCATCTCCGACAGCAAATGGGTGAGCCCGGTGCAATGCGTTCCAAAGAAAGGAGGAATGCCCGTGGTGACCAATGAGAACAATGAGTTAATCCCAACCAGGACTGTGACCGGTTGGAGGGTTTGTATGGACTATCGGAAGCTTAACAAAGCTACCCGAAAGGACCACTTTCCTTTACTCTTTATTGATCAAATGCTTGATAGATTAGCGGGTAAACCTTACTATTGTTTTCTTGATGGTTACTCAGGTTATAATCAAATTGCCATCGCACCAGAGGATCAAGAGAAAACGACTTTGACATGCCCCTACGGAACATACGCGTTTAGAAGGATGTCGTTTGGACTCTATTATGCACCTGCCGCCTTCCAAAGGTGCATGATGGCCATATTCTCCGACATGGTAGAGGACTTCCTTGAGATTTTCATGGATGATTTTTCCGTCTTTGGAGACGATTTTGAGAGCTGCCTCGGCAATCTTCAAAAGGTACTTGAAAGATGTGAAAAAGCTAATCTTGTTCTAAATTGGGAAAAATGCCACTTTATGGTGGATGAGGGGATAGTCCTTGGCCATAAGATTAGCTGCCGTGGGATAGAAGTCGACAGGGCCAAAATAGAAGTAATTGAGAAGCTGCCGCCGCCGACCACAGTCAAGGGCATTAGGAGTTTTTTAGGGCATGCTGGCTTTTATAGAAGATTTATTGCAAACTTTTCAAAAATCACCAAGCCGCTATGCCATCTTTTAGAGCAGAACCGACCCTTTGACTTTAATGATGAATGTATTGAAGCATTCAAGGTTCTGAAGGAAAAACTAGTAACAGCCCCCATAGTACAGCCACCAGACTGGACACAGCCGTTTGAAATTATGTGTGATGCTAGTGACTATGTTGTCGGGGCAGCACTTGGGCAGCGCAGAGATAAGCTGTTTCACGTCATATATTATGCCAGCAAGACATTGAATGATGCCTAAGTGAACTATACCACCACAGAAAAGGAGTTGTTAGCTGTGGTGTTCTCCATTGACAAGCTTCGTTCTTACATACTTGGGACGAAAGTAATTGTGCACACCGACCATTCTGCCCTTAAGTACTTGTTCGCAAAGAAGGATGCCAAGCCTAGATTGATACGGTGGATCTTGCTACTACAAGAATTCGACCTTGAGATCAAGGACAAGAAGGGAACAGAAAATCAGGTAGCTGACCACTTGTCAAGGTTGGAGACGGGACATAATCTACCAATAGATGAGACACATATATTGGAGACCTTCCCAGATGAACAGCTCTTTGCTGCCGCAATCGCTGCCGCGACAGCCATGGCGGCAGGTAAGTCTTCTAAACTTCCCTGGTATGCTGATTTCGTTAATTTTATAGTTAGCGGAATATTGCCTTCTGATCTTAATTATCAAGCCAGGAAGAGGTTCCAAAATGATGTTAAGCATTATTATTGGGACGAACCTCTTCTTTTCAAAATGTGTGTAGATCAGGTTATAAGGAGGTGTGTACCACAAGAGGAGCAAGAAGACATACTCCATCACTGCCACGCTTCACAATATGGAGGTCACTTAGGAGGCAATAAAACTGCTGCCAAGGTGCTGCAGTCAGGGTTCTACTGGCTGACACTGTATAAAGACGCACAGAACTTCTACAAGAACTGTGACAGATGCCAGCGGACAGGTAACATCTCGAGGAGAAACGAGATGCCACTGCAGAACATTCTAGAAGTCGAGATCTTCGATGTTTGGGGGATTGATTTTATGGGACCCTTTCCATCTTCATGTGGAAATTTATACATCCTCCTGGCAGTGGATTATGTCTCTAAGTGGGTCGAAGCTATCGCCACTCAAAAGAATGATGCCAAGATGGTCCAAAAGTTTTTACACAAAAACATTTTTTCTAGATTTGGCATCCCTAAGGCGATTATAAGTGATGAAGGGAGACATTTTGATAATAGGGTTATTGCTGCCGCTTTGAAGAAATATGGTGTCAAGCACAGGATCGCGAGAGCATACCACCCACAGACCAATGGACAAGCTGAGATATCCAATAGAGAAGTGAAGAACATTCTTGAGAAGATGGTTAAGCCAACTAGGAAAGATTGGTCTTTACTCCTTAACGATGCATTATGGGCATATAGGACAGCTTTTAAGACTCCATTGGGCATGTCTCCATACCGATTGATTTATGGGAAAACCTGTCATCTGCCTGTCGAGATAGAGCACAGGGCATACTGGGCGATCAAGGCAGTGAACATGGACTTGGACAAGGTAGGCCAGAAAAGGCTGTTAGATTTGAACGAGATCGAAGAAATACAGACAATGGCCTACGACAATGCAAGAATCTACAAGGAGAAAACTAAGAAGTGGCATGATAAGAAGTTGCTGCCACGACAGTTCTGCCCAGGGCAGCTTGTATTGTTGTTCAATTCTAGATTGAAACTCTTCCCAGGGAAGTTAAAATCTCGATGGTCCGGCCCATTCCAAGTAGTACAAGTTTTTCCCCATGGTGCCATCACAATCCAATCATTAAAAGACGGGCACCAATTCAAAGTCAATGGACAGCGCCTTAAGCACTATCAGGGGACTGAAGCCCCAGGAATACAAGAAGTAGTTACTTTAGGAGATGCCCCACAAGGCATCCCTAATTTAACCTAAGTTTTATTTTTATTTATTTTTATTATTTATTAGGTAATAAGTTTTTTTATTTTGAATAATGTTTTTTTTTCTATTTATTGTTTTTAGGAAATAAAGAAGAAAAGCAGAAGTGGCCCAAGCCCACCATCCATCCATCAGCCCAACAGAGCCCCTTTATTGAAGTCTGTCGTTTCGGCTGCCGCCGCAGACGGATAAGACAGGCTGTCAACAGACTGACACGGCAGACGCAGAAGTGTGTGACAGACGTGTAACAGACGCATAATTACGTGTCAGACGCGTCAGACACGCTAAAACGCAACAGTCGCCCCGTTATTCACGCCTGCCGTTACAGCATTAAATGGGCAGCAACTCGACCGCTATATAACCCCGTTCTCATTTTCATTTTTTCACACTTCTGCTTATTCTCTCTTGCTTTCTCCTCTAGTTTTTATTTGCTTTCTATATTTCACAACCCTTGCAACTAACCATGTCGTCTAGACAAACCCGCCGTAGCGCTGCCTCAGCCTCTTCTTCAGCGGCAGCGACGCCCTTCGCCACAAAGAGTTATGGGAGGAAAGGGGTTTCGTTTACATCAGAAAAGAACCCAACATGGGACTCCGACCGTTCATCACAAGGGCAATCACGGCTCAACTATGGGAACAATTCGCCGAACAACCCGCAGAGCTGACTGATACATTAGTCCGGGAGTTCTATGCTGCTATCGACAGCAGAACGGCAACATCTGTCACCGTTCGAGGAGTAAAGGTGCCCTTCACAGCTGACAGCATCAACCATAAGTTTGGCCTCTACTTCGGCCCCGATGATGATGCCCACCAGAAATTTCTAGACACCCTCGATGCTGCCGCCTATGGTGCTCTCATGGTGGAGGTGACGGAGGAAGGTACAACCTGGTCCACAAGCAAAAAGAACCCCCACTCTGTCAAACGGGGGCAGCTCCTCCCGGAAGCAAAACTCTAGAACGCTTTCATCAAAAAGCGTATCATGCCCTCCTCCCACCACACGACGGTCAACCAGCAGCGGCTCGCCCTCATTCACTCAATCATGCACGACAGGCCTATCAATGTGGGCCATTATATGAGGGACAGCATCCTGGACTGCACATTCCGCTCCGACTCCCGCCTCTGCCTGCCGTTCACAATAACTTCCCTATGCCGCTGTGCTGCTGTCCCTGAGGAGCCCTCCGACAAACTAATCCAGGGCAGAGGCTGGACAGACAATAACATCAATAGCCTCATGGAGCTGATAGCCGCCACACCTGTCAACTTCTTCAACCCTGCAGTCGGCCCAGCAGACTCAGATGAAGAACCTACCGATGAACCTGCCACCGCCACCACCCCGACAGACCAGTCTGCCCACATCCTTGCTGCAATACAACGGGTGGAAGAGAGACAAATGGGATTGATGACTTTCATCCGGGATTTCACGAACTCCACGGTAAACTTCATTACCAACACTTTGAATTATCCCAATGTCAATTTCCCTACTTTTCCTGCCCATTATTTCCACATCCCCTCCCCTGTCCACACACCTACACCACCTGCCTCCCCACATGCCAATTCCACCGCTTCCACCTCGTCACCTGCCCCGACGGCAGCTGCGAGTCCTCCGGCAGACAGCCCCGCACGAGGCACGAAGCGGCCAGCCACAGCCGACAGTGAGGAGGAACCTCTGATCAGGAGGAACTTGGAGAGGGAATTTACTCCGGTCAAGCGGATAAAACACGTGGCAGACAGGAAGTTGATGCCCAAGGCTAGCACCACCACCAGCAGCACTTGGGACAGTGGCAGCAGTTCCGACGTCCAGCTCGTGGAGCAACCTACCCCTGAACCTGCCCAACCTCCTCCACAGCCCAGACGCCGCCGTCAGATCCGTGTCAGCAGCAGCAACGAGGACAACGATTGAAAAATTTAAGTCTTTTATTTTCCTTTTACTGCTGCCTGCTTATATCTTTTGTGATGTATTTGTCTTCATGTTTTTGTTTTTTTTCTGTCATTTTGCATTGAGGGCAATGCAACCCTCGAGTTTGGGGGTGGCAACCCTCCATCATTAATGGAGTCTTAAGTACATCTTTTTTATTAATTGTTGTGTCTTCTTTTTAAATAAGTTCTCTAAAAAAAATCAGAAAATATAAAACTGTTGGCTTAAAACTGTGAAGTTAACTTACCTGTCATGACAGTTCTGTAGTGGCAGCATCTTTAGGACAGTTTAAGGAGAAGTTTAGAGCCTTTTTATAGTTCTGAAAAACTTAAACACCTTTGTGACTGTTATATTGCTTAGATTTCTTTTAGCCAAACTTGAATAGGATGCTTAGAACTTGAATAGCCCCTAGAGGTGCCTAACACTGGCTCTAGGAAAGAAGTTTAGCAAAAGAAACTCAAAAACCTAGAGGTGCCCGAAACCGGCTCTAGGAAGTTACCTAGAGGTGCCCAAAACCGGCTCTAGGAAGTTACCTAGAGGTGCCCGAAACTGGCTCTAGTAAAACTTAGCTTGAAAAATAGAAAAGAAGCATGAAAATGTGTCTTCAAGAAAATAAACTTTGGCATAAAAATTCGAGTTAAAAAGTTGAATATTCTAGTGAAACTAAGAGAGTCTTAGCATATAACTGTTCACAAGCATGCACACACTGCACGCAGAGCCGTCCCTGGGCCTGGGCAACAGGGGCGACGGCCCAGGGCCCCAGGGCGGCAGGGCCCACCGGTCACTAAGAAAACTGAATACTAGAAACTAAAATCCGTAAGATCCCACTAAATTTTGATATGTATATGTTTTTATCGTTAAACAAGTTAAAGCTATAAAGGTGTAATTATTACTTCCTAGTTCCTAGGAAATTGAAACTAAAGTCGCCCCCAACTAAATTGCTTTTTTAGTTTATTTTCTTTTAAGTTTAATTATTTTCTTTATTATTATATTATGAAATAAAGTAAAAAAAAACTGTTAAAAATGCCCACCAGTCATACTTAAGTAAAGAACTAATGATATTGTCTACATATGAGTGTACTGTAGGGCCATAATTAAAAATTTAATAATTTTTTAATTTTTTAAATTTTAAATTGAGAATAAAAAATTTATATACACTTATAAATAATATTTTCATTTACATTGTTCTTACTCTTCACATCTCAATTTCTCACCAATTTCTCTCTTTTTTATGTTATTTTCTCACAATTTATTTTAAACTTGATATTTATAATTTTTTATTCGATACTTTAAGAAGGCAATAACTCATTTATTCAAAAAGATTATGGTTTATGAGATTTTATCGTTGATATGTTATAACTCATTTGTCTGATATTGATGCATATGATCTTTTTTCATAATTGAAAGTGTTGCAAGTGACTTTGCCAAATGAGTTAATGCCAGCATTGAAAATTCTCAAGTTTGTCAAAGTTGCGGATTGTTATCCAAATATTTCAATTGCTTATCGAATCCTCTTAACTATGCCGGTGACAGTTACATTTGCTGAAAGGAGTTTTTCAAAGTTAAAATTATTAAAAACCTATTTGAGATCGTCAATCTCACAAGAAAGATTGAATGATCTACCCATTTTATGTATTGAGAAAAATATGTTAGATCATATTAATGTAGACACTATTATTAATGATTTTGCATCTAGAAATGCTCGTAGAAGTTGTTTTGTGTAACATGTTCGGTGTTTAATAAAAATTCTTGATGTTTTTCATTTGATAATTATTGAGCGTAGTAAAAAATATAATTTACAAATAAATTAATTTATTTTTTATACACTTCGAATTATTTTTTTATTACTTGTTATTAGGGGCCCAACTTTTAAATTTGCCCATAGGCCACTAAAATCTCAAAAACGGCTCTGACTGCACGAGAACCATAGGGAGATTCCAGACAGATCCTAATCCTTCTGACAGGTTGCTGCCGCCACAGAGAATGAGCGACGGGTAAAGGACAGTTCACTGTTTGAAAGCCAACACAAAAATATTCATTTTTCTTTTAGGTCTTATTGCTTGAGGGCAAGCAAAAACTTGAGTTTGGGGGTGTGTTGAGTGTGTAAAAGTTCTATTATTTACACCCTTTTTAACTCATATTTCTGCTGCATTCAAGCATCATTACATTGCATTTAGGTCAGTTTACAATAAAACATCACAAATATACAAAAGGCACGGATTCTACTAAAAGATGGCTGATTTTGCAGGTTGCTGCCATAATAGACGAGGAAGGCAGGCGCATGACAGAAAAGCAGCAGAGCTGAACTGGACAAGCAGACGACGAGGACGAAGCTGCCATGAAGCTGTCGTGACAGCAAGGTGACAGCAACCTTATGAAGAGGAAAAGTAAAGTGGACCTCGATAGATAGAGAAAAATCTGCTCGTCTGTCGTGTGAAAGCCAAATATTTTTCCAAGCCCCGGATCAAAAGATATGTCAAGCCAAAGCTCAAGGAGAGGAATTCCCATGAAACAAGGAGGCGGCTGAAAAGTAGGAATCCTTAAAGATTAAGCATTTATTAGAATCTTACTTTTCATTAAAGTTGTAATCCTTATTAACTTAGAATACTTGAGCCCAAAGCTTATATAAGGGCATAGATGTTAACCTAGGAGGATATATCATAGATCATATCCCATAACCGATTTCCCTTTAACCGACAACCAAAAACCCTCCGCCGTCTACCCGCCATCGATATGTTCTAAATCCCCCTAGGTGTAACCCCCTCGTCCCGGTCTGGTCGGATGACCGGCCCGAGTGGGCCACACGGGGAAAACCGAAGCGAAACCCGTTAAGGTTTCCCCTCGGTTAACGACCCTAAAATTTCTTTTTATTTTATCCTGTCTATATGCATAAATTAATCCTATGTAGAGCACAGCAGCGGAAAAATACAAACATACACCATACACCGACCAACCAAACAATTAAACAGTTCATTTTAATGTCTTACAGCAGGCCGTTTCGAAACGCCCTTAGGGTGTTCCAAAACGCCTTGACTTAGTCAACGGGCCTGGGTCAACCATAAGGTGACTGTTTCGAAACTGGTGTGACCCGTATCGGAACGGCCTTGACGGTCAATATCTCGTGGTCAACGAGATTTGATCGTTTTGAAACATCAAAGGCCCGTTTCGGAACACCTTCATCTCGTCAATTTCTCAAAATTCCAGTGGCAAAAATGTTCCGAAACGACCCTCATCCGTTTCAAAACGGCAGGCCATTTGCAAAGGACCCGTTCCGGAACAGGAGGAACCGTTCCGAAACGCCCCCTGTCTGCAGACTCATCTGGGCTGTTTTAAGGCACAAGGGTGCCCCAAAACACCTCCAAAACCCCTCAAAACACTATACACATTAAACACAAGGTATATCCACCATAATATCATGCTTTAACATGATTTAGACATGTCTAACACTAAGGCAACATCCCACAACATACATTCATTCAAACATCATTCAAATATCATTCAAACATAAAGATGGCCTCTAAGGCACTTAGCTAGCATTCAAAAGAGCAATTTAGGCATGAGTTAATATTCATCATGGCAACACAAACCATACACAAACAAGGCATCAAGGAGTCTAAACATGCTCCTAGCAACCAACAACTATCCAACAACCATACATGTCCCATTGCTCAAACTATTACATCTCTAACATTAAAATCCATACTTGATGAACTCAAGCCAAAAACCACACTTGGAGGCCCTCCACTTGCCCGAGCAACCCACGAACTAAGGATCTGCAATGTTGAACAAAGAGAGCATAAGCAATGATGCTTAGTGAGGGTAAGCTCTAAAAACAAACCTCAACATTGCAGGGTCCGAGCACGATCTAGCCAAGGTAAAACACAACCATACCAAGGGTCCACAAGAGCCATGAAGTAAAGATGCATGAGCAATATACAATATAAATGCCATGGTCATAAACCCAACTCTACCATACATGTAATCACATTTAACATTCAATCCATAGCTCATATGTCACAACACATTGATACACATATCAATCAACATTGGCACCTAGTTACGACCCGAATACACGGATAGACACGTTGGAATTCACATCCAACCACCATATTACCTCACGGTGGGATTTCACTCATCACCGGTCTCGCGGAGGGAATTCCACTCATCCTCACGCCCCGTCGATGGGATTCCACTCATCACCGACTACATTTAAATACAATTTCCGGGAGAACCCGTACTCCTCCTTGGTGACTCAACGCCACTAAGGCCACGCGCGACTTTTGACTCATGTGTACACACTAACATCCTAATGATCGATCATTTGTATTCAAGTATACTAGTGCCAACATTTACTCAATTCTCATTACTCATCTCAACCAATTCCCGTGCTTAGCACGTACTCACCAACAACCATCATCATGCATGTCTCAATCATCACAATTCATATCTCATTCCACATGTATAATACAATATACATAACCATTCATACCACATATCATACGAGACATACACAATCACATAGAAGAGTTCATCCAAAGGCTCTAGATCAAGTTTAGGATTAGGCTACCACCCTAATCCTAACTCTAGGTGGGTCTACCAAGCCCAACCTAGTCCATATACTCGAACCAACTATTTTAAAACCTTTAAAAGCAAACAACCACTCACCTAAGCTTCCAAGCTCCAAGACCAAGAAAGCAATCACCTTCAACTTCCCGGATTCGATCCCAAAGTCTCTTCCACGTTTCCTCTTGCTTCTAGTCACACAAAACACATACATTACTTCTCAATCCAATGCTAATTCAACCGTCAATCTACTTTGCAAATCACAACCCAATTTCCTCAAATTCCCAAACCACATAACATCTCAAAAACCCAATTTTCGGACTCCAACAACCATTGGCTGAAATACCCATTTCCAAGCACCCAAATGACTTCTAAAACATCCCAAATCACCCTCCTAACATAGGTAGACCATCAGCCCTTCAATTCCAACACTAAACCTCTCAAAAACCCAATTTTTCATACTTTAAAATTTGCCCTAAAGACCCACTACGAAATTTCATCCAAAATCAACCAAATTAATATATGTTGTATATTTCATTATGATTAAACATAACCCCAAAACAATTTCTCAAAACAAATTGAAAAACCCCATCAAAAACCCAAATTTCCATATGAACCCTAATTCCCAAAACTCAATATTTTTGAAATCTAAAACAATAGATAAGTAGAGGATAGAGAGGAGGTTAAGAAAATATGTTTACCTCTTAATTTGATGTTGAAATCGATTAGCAAAGTCAATGGAATAGTAACTAGGGTTTTAGGAGAGTTTGAAAATGGGGGAGAGGGTTTTGAAATTGGGAAAGGGGAAGCGAGGAGGAAGATGACAACTTTTCCATAAAAGTTGTCTTGCTTTATTTAAAATGTGGGTAAATCACAACATTGGTCCCTCCCTCTTTATTAAGATTCAAATAGGTCATTATTCAAAGTTGGTTTATTTTAATTAGATTTTATTTGACTCGAACAACAACCCGGCTAACTCCTAGGCCCAAGACACGGGTGTTACACTAGGGCCACAGGTTGATTTGTAAAGTAGTTGCAAGGGTTGTTTTGTTTTATGATTTTCCAAGTTCAATAAAATAAACTTCAAGTTCTCTTATCTTGGTTTTAATATCTTGCAAGAGCATCGGGAGAGCATTGTGAGGTTATCTATTTACTTAGCATCGGGAGAGTTAAGTATACGAAAGAGATAAGAGCGCGTTCTCTAGTTTATAGTTGAACCATCTCGTGCCTAGGTATAGGGTGAGGTTAAGTGGCTAAGGAAGATTTCATACACATCGGTGTTCATCCTTCGATTCACGCCGGGAGGTATCATCAAAGACGTGATCATCGACAGACTTGGACCTAGGGATAGGCCAAGGCAGATCTGGGATTCTTGCCAAACTTGAAGTACGGAGTTGGTGTGTTCGCTGCCGCGACAGCTAACGGACAACCGCCGCGACAGGTGCTGTCGGCGACGGGCGCGACGACAGAACTGGAGTTCCTAAGCATTGCAATACCTGCACTACTAAGCAATTCAATACCAGCCCATTCTCTCTATCTTGATATTTCCAACTCTTTTATTTACGTTTTACTTTATTCTCGTGACAATCTTCTCAATTATTTTCTTTACTTTCGTGCAGTAAATTTAGGTGAAGTCATTAGCCCAATCCCTGTGGAGACGATATCCGATACTTCGTATCACTTTACTACTTGCGTCGTGTACACTTGCACTACAATTGCGATAGACTCTTTTACACGCAACAGAAATCACCAGCTACTCATTCAAACTCGCTGCACTACTCAAAAACACCATTTCGGCTATCCGAAATAACCGAAATCACCTCCAAACTTTCCCAAATCAAAGCCCAATCAAGATCTATCAATTCTAATCATTTCTAAACCTCAATCAACACCAAAAATCATCACAAACACGTCCTTATACCTCCAGCAATAGCATATCACCAAAACCACCCCAAAAACCACAAATCTAACATGTAAAACTTAGGAACCCAAGCCTATTCGGGATTCATCTATTAAAACCTCAATCTCAACATCAAATATCATCCAAATCATGTTAAAAATCAACCTTAAAACAGAGTTTAACTTGGAAATACGAAAATCATAAAAATCGCCTCAAGAACCATGAATTTAACAATCATTTCTTGATTTTAACATTAAAACAACTTAAAGATCATTAACAAAGGATTGATAACTTAGGAATTTCAGTAAAGAACTGATCATTAGAGGAGAAGGACGAAGCTTACCTCTAATGGCTGATTTCTCCTCAACTTGGGCAAGATTTCTTGAAAATCCAAAGTGAAAACAAAAGGTTTTAATGAAGTAAAGATTGGAAATCCTTAGGAGAATGAAATCTCAGCAAAAGAGATGAAAACCAGATATTATTTGGTGATGGAAATGTGTTTGGCTGAGTGAAAGTTGAGAGAAAATGAAAAGAGGGAAAATGTATCGTAAAGTAGTTATGAAAAGTCAAAATAGAATTTCTCTCTTAATTCCTTTAATTAAATCATTATTAAAACTCCCAGATTAAAGAGAAATCTGATGAAAATCAATTTGGTAAAATTAGCTCCTTAAAGATTCAAAGTTTCAATCCTTTACAAAACAGTCACTAGTCAACTTTTGCAAAAACTGCAATTTGGTCACTACACCAAAATGTAATATTTTCAAATCACATTTTGTAAAATTGATTTCACCATAACCATTTATATAATAAATGAGGATTTTTAAATATTTTTCCATATTCTTAAAGCATCTCGAACTAGGTGTTCCCTAAACCACCCCTAAAGGATTTGAACCGTTCTCGACCGGCCCGATTCAACCTCTAAAACATCTAGGCCCAAAACCAGGGCGTTACACAAGAAGAGTGGGGGTCGGGGCTCGACATGGAAAATGTTATGGGAGAGGAAGATTTGAGAGAGAGTGCGTGTGTGATGGTGAAAAGGGTGGTTGTTGAGGGATATAGAATATGAATGGCGGTGAGGGGGATGTTGTGTTTAAATACCCAACCAAAAGGGTAAATCAAGAGGCCTGGCCCATAACTATCTAGGGTTCACAAACAGAACACTAAGTTTGGCTTGTGTCACATAAATGTTACTAAACATTCTAATTTAATCAAGGCACAAGGTCAAAAATAGCCCCATAACGTTTCACCATTTGGTCAATTCATCACCTATTCTTTTTTTTTTGTGCAAACAAGCACCCAACATTTGATTTTCATTCAAATTTCACCCTCAATGGATGGAAACCGTTAGTCAACAGGCGTTGACTGTTTGAGGCTAACGTGGCACGCAAGCGTGGCATAGAGGGATGATGTGGCAGTGCCACATAGCACTTTGCTGACGTGGCATCACATTTTTAATTAATTTTTTTAAAAAATAATTATTTTTTATTTTTAACCAACAAGATGATGCCATGTGGCAATTGCTGACGTGGCATCATCTGATTGGTTAAAATAATTATTTTTTAAAAAATCTCTAAATTGTCCAGATTTCACAAAATAGCCCCCAAATTTAAAAATCCCCAACTCCCCCAAACCCTAATCCCGATTTAAGCTGATTCCACCACCAATTGCCACATCACCGCCCACCACATCGGTCGTCGGACCATCACGGTCATTTACCCCACTATCTCGTCGCCAGAAATCGACTGACGTCGTGCGAAATCCCGAATGAAGGCGAAATCGTCGAATGGTTCATTTGAACGATTCATGACGAACGTCAATAGAACGGACAACGAACGATGTGTGGGTCGTTCAGTGAGGGGAGGGCGCTTCGTTTCGTCGTCGGCAATGCGGCCAACGCCGACGGGAGTGGCTGAATTTGGGGGATTAGGGATTTGGGGACTGTTTTTGAAATATTTGAAAATTTGAGGATATTTTATTTATTAAATATATATATGTATAATTATTTTTTAAAGAAAATATTTTTAACTAATCAGATGATGTCACGTCAGCAAAGTGCCACATGGCATCATTCAATTGGTTAAAGATATTATCTTTAAAAATAATTAACTAACTTTTTAAAATTTTAAAAATGTCACGTCAGCAAAGTGCCACGTGGAATCGCCACATCATCTCCCAATGTCATGCAAACATGTCACGTCAGCGTTAGGCGTTGATCGTTAGTCAACTAACGGTTTCCATCCAACGATGGTAAAATTTGAACGATAATAAAACGTTTGGTGCTTGTTTGCACAAAAAAATAAGTGGTGAATTGACTAAACGGTGAAAGGTTGGGGGCTATTTTTAACCTTCTGCCTTTAATCAATTAAACACAAACACCTAGATTCAATCACATGCTTATTTAAAATCCCCAAATTAAATTAGGATTTTCAATTAAAATCCCAAATTTTATGGTTTCGAATTAAAATCTCTAAATTCAATTAGAATTTTGAATTAGGGATTTTGAGGTGTTCCAATCGGGCTCATGCAAATGTTGCGACTTGGGCTCCATTGACAGGACATGGTAGCTTCTATTATTTTGAAATATCAGGACCGCAATATCCGCATTGGCGGTAATAGTATCTATTGTATCCGTAACTGCAATAAACACAATATGATCGCAACCACAATTTAAATTTTTGGTTTCAACAACGTGACTGAATGGAAAAATGACAACAAGGGTGTGCCAAAGCAGGAAAAGTAGAATTTTTACCCTAACTAAATAGGCAGATTGCAGGGCTTGACCATGCACTTTTCTTGGGTTCACGAAACAGACTCCCAAGTTTTTTTGGTATACAACAAAGACCTTATTATCCAAAATCTCTTTAGTCACTGAATCGTAATTTTATTCAATTAAGCTCACAATTTCAAATCCATGTCAAGTAGGTTCCCCAAATTTTCACATGTTCATAATTTAGTCCAAACTTATTCAAAACTTCTAGCCCCAAATTTGGTGTGTTACACTATTGACAAATGTTGTGGAAAAGTGAATGAAAACAAATCTTTTGTATCCAACGTACCTATTAAATTATCGATTTATATTTAATGTTATATTAATACATAAAATCTATATTTTAACTGAGTTATGGAATCTCATATTTTAAAACCCTAAGGTTAAAGTCCACTATGAGTTCTAGTACCATACAAAAAATTCATTTTAGTCTCTTTATTATATATATAAAAAAATTCTTGTATGTTCGAAAAATATAATATTTTGATCCAATACACTAAAATTATTATTAGTTAACTTTGAAGTCGAACAACTTAATTCTTCTATAATATCCCATAAAGCAAACATTTCATATTGCCTTTTGCATTTTAGTAGAAAATAATTGAACTTTAAGTTAGAAAAATATTTTTATTATAGTCGGTTTACATAAAAGAAAAACTGATTACATAATACATGAATCATACAATCCAACATATAGAAAATGCAAAGCTACAAACACCAAACAAATATCCAATGCTACAACAGAGGTTTCAAATCATGTTTAAAGGCACACAAAAAGTAAACAAATAGAAATAACATTATGAACGCCTAGCTAATTTTATATCTAGATTTTAAAAGTGTTTGAGTAAGTTCATGTAAAAATATATAAAAAAAACAAATCATTAATATAAAAAATTTAAATTCAAATACATTTCCAAGATCACACGCATAAAACTTCATATTCCCTTGCTACAATATAGCACCGAAATCAAACATCTTTTTAAGATCATTTCTCATTGCCATGTTTGTTTCAAGATAAGCATACATACAACTCCCTACGAAAATCAAACATAAAGCAACCTAAGATAAACCTATTTACATACTAATCTTCTTCACTCACTCTGTTTCTATCAGAAATCCACATCTTTTTCTCTTTGAAAAATTTCATGCGAGAAATTAAGGTAAGTAGTAACCCTGAGTAGAGGCATAGTTGTTGATTAGAGCAAGGGAATTGCTTGTCAAATGTGCAATTTTAACTATACGTTTCCTTACCATACTCTTCGCATATCCATTCAAGTTGTTCCCTGCAAATCCGTCCATGCAAGTATCCTCATCCGTCAGTGCCGCGCTAACCCAGGTTTGAACGTCACTCATTGTAAGCGAAAAGTTTGAGCTGCTAATGTGACCGAGTTTCCCTATAGACTGTTGCAGCTCATCGACGGAGTCGCCTATCACCTCGATGCAATCCGACATGGCGGCAGCTACCCTCGGCTCCAAGCCATGGATTCTCGATATCTTTACCATCAACCTTGAAGTTGATTTGCTGGCTCTGAGGGTTACATTGAGGGCAGTGTGGACTAACAATGTAGGGCTGGTGTTGATTTTGTTTGCGTAGATGGAGAGTGAGCGGTAACACAATCCAGGATAAGTTGTGGTGTTGCATGAAGATTTGATGTACTCCATGTTTCTTTGGCTGTGAAATGGTGGATAAGCTGAGGCTAAAGGTATGTATGGAGTGAATTGAAGGGCAATGAAGAGGATTGCCAGCCCATGGCGTGAAGATGAACCCTTCATTTTGTTTTTGCCCTCAGGATTAGTACAAATTTGGTGGTTTTAGAGTGTTGAGATGGTTGATTTATAGACCAACACTAAACTTTGTGGCTCCCACATACAAGGAAGAAAAAGCCTGATTTCAAGGGGGAATAAAAAGGAAGTATGATGGCTTAACAGTAGAAAAAAGCATAGGCAAGAAAAGATGCTGATAAAATAATCAATACAAACTGTACGATTGTAATTATAATATTAACAGCTAATGCAAAAAAGAAGAGTGCAGAAATTGTCCAAGTAGTATAACAAATGGTCTTCTTGAGTAATCCTAGTTTTCTAAAGGAAATTAAAGATTTAGATTTTGAAAGATTCGTTAACTGGTCGAGTGGTTAAAAATATTAATGTTGTTCAATCTTATATAATTTAAGTCTGAACATTTTTTATTTAGAATATAAAAATTTTCTATTTAATAAAAAAATTCTGAGTTTTCTTTTTAATTATATTTTCGTCAAATTTCAGTGTTGTCATTTGTCAGCGATCTTAACTAACTACGTTCCGATTTTCGGCATAATCATCGCAGGGGAGTGGGGCGAAGAAGAAAGGAAATTGAAATACCTAGCAGTTGACCACTTTTTGAAATTTCAAAATTGCTAAAAGATGTACTCATATACAATATGGCTGATACTTTATTCATGTCTTCTGGTAGCAAGCGAATTAGGTTGGCAGGAGTTTAGGACAAAAAGTTGAAAAAGTAGAAAGAACATTTGATAACTAATTCAACCATCCAACTAATAAATTAGAACATATATGTGTTCCAATATATATATTTGAACTACTTCAATTAAAATATTTTTATGAATTGTCCCGTCACCATTTAAAAATAGAACGGATGAATATTTTTGTGAATAAGTTGTTTTGTACTAAATATGAGAGTTACAAGGAGAATGTCGATGCAGAGTGTGTTCTCTGCTCCGATGTCCATGGCCATTCATGACAGGTTACTTAGCTTGCCTGTGTTCTCCTCTTGATTCTTGTCATGCTCGCAGAAACCTTTGTTCCGCCATGTTGTTTGGCTAAATGCTTCCCGCGTCAAACAACGTCAACCTCGAGGAGCGGAAATAGACATATCTGGTATGAACATTGTACTAGTACAAGCTACATGTGCAGCAGGGTGAAGCTATTGCAAACAGATGGTTGAACAAAGAGGTTCGCTGCTGATCAGTAAAAACTCCATGTATGTACATTAAGTTTTGATTGTTCTGTTGAAGGCGAATTCGAACGAGAAAATATTTCAAAGAGGATCAGAAATTTTAACCAAAAAGAGAGAACAATAACCGGAGAAGTAAATGTTACCAGCAACTATGTTACTAAACATAATATAGTGCAGGAATAGGATCATAAAATAAAATTTGGTGTTGTGGTAAGCTAAGGCTTCATGTTTCTAGGAGACGTGGGTTTGACTCCCTTTAATTGCATTTGTAATTTTCTTCATTTTCTTCCTTTAATTAGGTGGTGACACGTGTCACCACATAATTAGATGATGAAAATAAATTTATTTAATCAATACAAATAACTAAATCCCTCTAATAAGATAGTGACACGTGTCACCACCTAATTAAATAATAATTTATTTTATTAAATTAAAATTATGACTAAATTAAAAGAATGTGTAAATAGTAAGGACCAAATGTATAATTATACCTTTATTTTTTTAACTGCCACATCACCCTCCCGTTAACCACTAACGGCTGGTGGTCAAATTGCACTCAATTTAATAATATGATGGTTTAGTTGCTTCGAAAAAAAGTAAGATAGTCAAATTGTGACTTTTTTAATAATATGGTGGTCATTTATGTAGTTTACCCTTAAATTAATGGTTCAATCTGTAGTTGTCCAATGACAAATAGGTGAGGGGAGGAACTCAATAGTCACCCTTTTTGTTTAGAACATCCCGCCGGCACTACACTTGAGTGGATTGTGGCAAACGTTTGGGAGACATGGCGACATTGTCGATTCGTTTATTGCCAAAAAAACTGGATAAATCTGGGAAGAGATTTGGCTTCGTGAGATTTTCAAACAGGGTTGATGCTAAAAGGGCAATCGTAAGGCCGAACGGATTCCAGTTATATGGATGCAAGCTCCTTGTCGTAGAAGCAAAGTATGGAGTCAGAACTACATACTGGAGAAAAATCAAGAAAGAAAGAAAAAATTATGAAGCAACGAAAAACCATGGAGTTGGGGAAAACATTCCAAATGGTGGGAGCTTAAAACAAAAAGGAAAAATAGTCAGACGTGAAGGTTCGAATAGCAGTTTTGAGGAAAACCAATCTGGGAAGAAAATAAGGTGTGTACAGGGTTGTGTTGAGGATGATCAGTTGGAAAAGTTGAGCAAGTGCTTAGTAGGGACGATGGAAACTGTATGCAGTACTAATCGAGTTAAAGAAAGACTTCATGAATGGAGCTTGGGGGAGATTGAGGTGAAGAATCTTGGAGGTTCGAAGTTCATGTTAGAGATAAAGGACCAAGAACTACACAAACTGCTAGAGGATCATGGTTGGTCTTATCTTAAGGAAATTTTCTCTGAAGTTGAGATGTGGACAGAGTCCTTCCGGTTTTCGAAAAGGGTCACCTGGATACAAGTTAGAGGCATCCCTCTACATTTGAAAAATATAGCCAGAAGTTTTTGGTTGTTTGCCAGCTTTGGGAGAAAATGCAACATCTAGTGGTTATGGCGAAAAGTTGAATCTCCTTGTTTCGACAAAACAGATACGAAAAATTGGAGAAATCCTCGAGTTAGATGTGTGGAGAGAGTGCTTTCTAATTCATATCGAGGAGTTGGGCCTTACGGAGAGGGGAGGAGACGACCAGAAGGTAGCAAGAAAGGAGCTTTCAGGACAGGGAAAGAAGATGGATGTGGAATTAAACTCATCGGAGTCTAACCGGGGAAATTCTCAAAAGTTCAAAGGGAATAATTCAAAAAATGAGGAAGATGAAATGATCCCTCTAAGATGCATGGGGAACATATTAAAAAATGGCAGGGTCAAGCAAGATATTAATGTGGATAGACACATAGATGAGACAGATATCTTGGGGATGACAACATTGAAAGCCAGATGGGTGGTAACTGGTAACCCTCCATTTTCCAAAACTGATTCATTGGAGATGGTATGAAGGAAAATAACGAAACGGGTGAGATATGTTGGAGTAGAAGAGGGGGAGCCCTTGGGTCTCAGTAGTGATTCAGGCGATGAGAGATATCTTAAAAGGGTTCGTATCCAAGAGATATCTTGGGTGAACAAATTGAAGCAACTCTCTTTGGGGAGACTTCGTGGGCCGAATGTGTCGATAAACTAAATAATAATCCATTCGAGAAACAACTTGGTGAAAAAGGGGTGACGGAGGAATTCTTTTCTTTTTTTTTTTTTTGAAAAAGTTGAAACAGGAATTCATGGGTGAAGCAAATGGACCTTCAATTAATCTGTCAGACCTACTCCCAAGCATCCAACGTAATAACTAGGATTGTGTTGGGTCTCAAGCGGAGATTCAATATGAAGCATTAACCACCAAGATGTAACAGTACGAATGAAAGAAAAAGAATTAATATAGAGATAAGAATTAGAAGAGTAAAGGGAGACCAAGAATAAGAAAATAGGGAAAAAGATAGTTTTTTCATTCATTCAATCAACAAACATTCATCTAACTTCTCATCTTTTTTAACCCTAGTGTGAGATAACGACACCGTTTACAAACCTTAAAAACAAGGCAAAATGCCCCATTTCATTAACCAAAAAACTAACCGAAATTTAAACACCAGCTAACTCTAATGAAACTACATCGTTTTCACTTCTTTCATTTTGGTTATTTACAATACTTCCTCCTTCAAATATTTCTTGTCCTCAAGGATTAAAAGAAAAGTCAACAAAATTTTTGAAAACACCGTCCTTAAACACATCGAATCACCCTTGCTTTTCTTAAGATGATTTGACTAAACGTTTCCTATTCTTCTTTTCCGGTTCCCAAAACAACATGAACCATAAGAAGATTCCATATATGTCTCTCCAACTTCGCAAGCTGATTTGGAATTGAGCTCGAACAACTGAGTGTACTCATTGTTATGCCTTGGTTCATCACTTCAAAACTGTAAAAATAACAATTGTGTGATGCCAATATAGCTATCATATCAGCAGTAAACACCTCTTCAAAAATTTCATTTGGATAGAGCAATAATTTAAAAAAGCACTTGGTTATGCTTCCCTTAAAGAGAGTATCAATACAAAAGATTAAAATTTATCGTGTTCTGATATCTTTGTAACAGTACGAATCAAAGAAGAAGAAGAATTAATAAAGAGGTAAAAATTAGAAGAGCAAAAGGAGACCAAGAATAAGAAGATAGGGAAAAAGATAGTTTTTTATTCATTCAATCGACAAACATTTATCTAACTTTTCGGCCCTTTTAACCCCAGTGTCACATAACTACACTGATTGTTTACAAACCCTAAAAACATGGTGAAATGCCCTGTTTCATTAACCAAAAAACTAACTGAAATTTAAACACTGGCTAACTCTAATGAAACTACATCGTTTCACTTCTTTCATTTTGGTTCTTTACACAAGAATCGCAAGAAGGGGGATAAGATGAAAAAGAAAAAGAAGAATAGGGGCAGAGTTGCAGAAAAGACAAATCCTTGGAGAAGTTGACAAATAATGCAAGAAAGGCTCTTAGACTCGGTAAAGATTTGGGTATCCAGATTGTTGGTTCGGAGGAAGAAGTGGTGAAGGAAATCGCTTTATTAGAAGGATCTGACTAAGGAAACCAAAAATGAGGCAAGGTGATAAGGGGTTTGAGTTGTGTTTTGGAAATGTGAATGCTTCATGTCCGATATCTGATCAGAGAAAGTTGTGTGAGGAAACCGAAGAATTGAAACAGTCCATACAGTCTTATTGGTTTTTAGGGGGAGACTTCATCATGATTCGCTATCGGGAGGAAAGAAGGGGAGCTAGGGGCTGATGTCCTAATATGGCGGAATTTAACATCTCCGTTAACAATTGTAAGTTCTTTGTTGTTCCTCTAAAAGGTAGAAATTTTATACGGCATGGTCCTAAAAATAGGAGAAATAGACTAGATAGAATTTTGGTTGAGGATAATTGGATGTTAGATAATACTGATTTTGTGTTAAGAGGGCTGCCAAGAACGGTGTCAGACCAATACCAATTATTAAGAAATTTCCTCTGGATGTTCTGAGGCATTAAAATTGTAGACTCGGACCACTTGGTTATCTACAGGTTTGTTGTGTTCTTCTGGAAACTAATTTGCAGATGGTGGGAGTTAGATTGGTTGAATCCATCTAGGGTAGAGGAGTTGGTCGATTTTGCTTTAATGTTAAACTACAAGGCTGATTCAAAACAGCTTGTCTTATTTACGTGGTAGCAACAATATGGTGCCTCTGGTTAGCTAGAAATGAAAAACTTTTTCAGAGCAAGATTGCAAACTCACATACTATTGATGTGATCGATGTTAACCAATGAAAGTGTGCTGAGTTGGGAAAAGCAGTTAAGTTGTTAAAGGATTGTTAGGTGGTTTGTAACAGCTAAAACATATTATAATTTTGGCTTAGCTTTGTGTATAAAAGGATTCAATCCCGACTCTTGTAATCAAGCTTCTTGAATGAGATGAAATAAACTTCTCTTCTATTCTTCTATCATTTCTTTATACTCCATCATCTCTTTCAACATGGTATTAGTCGCTTAATGTCAATCGTTCCTGGTTTTCACGTTTCAGTTCTTTTAAACCTTCTTTCTCTCTTGCCTTGGTTCATTTCTTTTCTCGGTTTCTTTCATGGCGCCAGCTGAAATTCCGGTTATTACTGTTGATAATGAGCAAGTTCTTGAAGCTCAGTTGTTTTCCAACAAGCGTGTTAATGTCTGTTTGAACGAGACGAACTATCTCCTGTGGAAGCAGCAAGTGGTGCTTACGATCAGGGTTTGGGTCTTGAGGATTATCTGGATGGTTCAGTGAAGATCCCTTCGAAGATTGCTCATAATAGAGCTGGGGAAACTGTTCTTAATCCGGCATATCTTCAGTATGTCAAACAAGACAGTTCCCTCGCTTCTTGGTTGTTGTCAACGGTGAGCTCCTCCGTTCTTCCTCAACTAGTGGGATCGGAAACCATAACAACGGTGTGGAGTGCTGTCACAAGTGCCTATTCAACTCTTTCAACGACAAAGATCATGAATCTTCACTGTCGACTTCGTTCTTTGAAGAAAGGCTCGCAGACAATGCGCAAATATATGATGGCCATTAAGGAGATTTGTGACCTGTTAGGTTCTTGTGGGAATTCTATTTCTCAAATTGAACAGATCGCCACAATCTTGAACGGGTTGCCCATTGAATATGAACCCACTGTTGCAGCTATTACAACCAGTAAGATGGCTTACACTGTTGATAATGTAGTATCAATTCTTGTTGATGCTGAAACAAGGCTTGAAGATTCATCCAGATTCCCAGTTGGTATCAATTACACAAAGTTTGCACCTAAACAGTCTAGCTCTTCAGGAAATGGAGATGAAGAGCGCAAGAATCATGTTAATTCCTCTAATTCATTCAAGGGTAAAGTACGACCTCAATGTCAACTTTGTGGCAAAGTTGGTCACTTGGTTGATCGATGTTGGCATAGGTTTGGTAAGGGTTTCAAGGGTGTCTTTGCTCAGCCCAAGGATGACAGTGGTTGTTCAAAGCCTCAAGCTAATGTGTGCATGTGCTGCTCTACTTCAAAGGAAGCTTCCTATAGTCCCTATATTGCATGCTCTGGGGATGATTCGAATGAAGGCGTGGAAGAAGGTGCTCGGGTTCATTTTCTCACTGTTGCAGGTACGACTTCCCTTTCTAAATGGTTTCCGGACTCAGGTGCTACTCACCACGTTACAGGTGAGTCTAATTTGTTAGCCTCTAGTCATAGATACAGTGGTCATGGCAAAGTTCAGTTAGGGGATAGAAGTGCACTGTGTATTGAGAATGTTGGTCAGTCATATTTGGATGCTAGTGGCAGGTCTTTATGTCTTGATCAAGTCTTATATGTCCCTCAAATTACAAAGAATCTTATGTCAGTAGCTAAATTTGCTAAAGATAATAAGGTTTTCTTTGAATTTCATGAATATTTTTGTTGTGTTAAGGATTCAAAAACTCGTGCTGAGCTGCTTTGGGGTCGGTTGGATGGTGGTTTGTATAGCTTCAGCAGCCTCAATGGACAAGCCTTTCCTTTATGTTTTCATGCTCATGTGAAGAATGATTCAGAGTTTTGGCTTTGGCATCGGCGTTTGGGTCATCCTTCTGCAGATGTGATTAAGAGAGTTTGCAACAAAGCTGTGTCATCCTCCAGTTCTAATGTTTGCATGGCCTGTCAACTAGGCAAGAGTCATGTGTTACCCTATGTCCCTTCTAAAACGGTATAGCAAACCATTTGAACTTGTAGAGATAGATGTTTGGGGGCTTGCACCCTTAAGCTCAAATGGATTTCGTTATTTTGTCATCTTTATTGATTTGTACTCTCGAAATACATGGATGTATCTTCTCAAGAATAAAAGTGATGTTTCGATTGCTTTTGAATTTTTTGTTAGCATGGTGGATACTCAATTTGATTCTAAGATAGTTTCCTTACAAACTGATGGAGGTGGGGAGTTTCGATTTCTTGAATCTGTTGCTCCTAAGCTGGGTATTAATTTGCGCAAGACTTGTCCTCATTCTTCTCAACAGAATGGGATCGTTGAAAGAAAGCACATGCATGTAGTTGAGACCATGCTAACACTATTGGCTCAAGCTAGTTGCCATTAAAATTTTGGTCACATGCTGCATTGAGTTCAGTGTATCTTATCAACAGGATGCCCACTCGTGTTCTTGATGGTATTTCTCCGTTTCAGAAACTTTATGATGATCAGCCAGATTATGCCTTTCTCAAGGTGTTTGGATGCTTGTGCTATCCTCACACAAGACCCTTTAACAAGCATAAAATGGATCTTCGATCTACGCCCTGCACCTTCCTTGGCTATTCTCCTCTTTATCATGGATACATGTGTCTTTCGCAGGATGGGAACATTTTTATCTCCAGAAATGTGGTGTTTGATGAAAGTGTTTTTCCATTTGTGAATGCAGGTGTTGCTGATGATTTCTCCACTGTGAGTTCTAGGTCATGTCATGTGCTTGTACATACTCCAAGTGGTGGAACTCCTAGCAGCACGGGCTTGGTACGTGATGACTCTGCTGGCCATGCAGCTCATGCAGAAGACTCTGCACGTGGTCCTTCATCCAACACTCGTGCTGACCTTGATGAGCCTATTGGTGTTCATGTTGATCATGAAAATGCATTTCCCTATGGCTCCAATGACAATGGTGGTGAGCATGGTAATCAAGATGTTGTGGCTAATGACAATGGTGGTGAGCATGCTAATCAGGATGTTGTGGCTATTGATCCTGAACATTGTGTTGCTTAGGAGCACTATACTTCTGGGGATCGTGTGATTTCTACAGATTCTAAGGAACATGAGGCTCATGTTTCATGTGATGCTGACTCTTTGGGAGATTTGCAGGGTGACAATGAGCTCAATCATGATCTTGTGGCTGACATACAAGGTAATGAGGGTGTATGTGATAATACCAATACCGAAGAGGGTCCCAACATCTTACCATCAGAATCTGTTCCTGCTTTGCAACCTCAGTTTGATGATGCAGTGATCAGGTTAACAACTCAAGCTCCTACTGGTTCTAACAATACACATCCTATGATTACCAGAAGGAAGAATGACATCAGTAAACCTAAAATCTTCAACGTTCAACTTCATGAGACCCATGTGGATGTTCATCATGCTCTTGCTGACCCTAAGTGGAAGGATGCAGTCCTGGCTGAGTATGAAGCTTTGTTGAGCAACAATACTTGGGAAATTGTGGAATTACCTCCTGGTAGAAAGCCCGTGGGGTGCAAATGGATTTTTCGAGTGAAGCTTAAGGCTGATGGCTCGGTTGACAGGTACAAAGCAAGGTTGGTTGGTAAAGACTTTGCTCAAGTACCAGGTTTTGATTTCCTGGATACATTTAGCCCAATAGTTCGGTTTGCAACTATTAATGTTCTTCTCTCGTTGGCTGTGACTCATAGTTGGGAAATAAGGCAGGTTGATGTTAACAACGCATTCCTAAAAGGGGATTTGCAGGAGGATGTGTACATGCAGCTTGTTCCTGGCTTTGTGGAAGATGCAGGTGATGGAAAAAGATTGGTGTGCAAATTAAAGAAGGCCTTGTATGGTTTAAAGCAGGCTCCACGTAACTGGTTTCTTAAGCTTCAAGAATTCTTGTGCAGCTTAGGGTTTATGTCATCCAAGGTAGATTCTTCACTCTTTATTCTTAAGTCTGAAGTTTCTGTGACATACCTTGTTGTGTATGTCGATGATATCATCATCACAGGGAGTGCTCAATCTGTGGTGGAACATGTGATTCAACAGCTTCATGAAAGGTTCTCTCTAAAGGACTTGGGTACTATCAAATTCTTTCTGGGAATTGAAGCTCATAGATCAGAAAAGGGCTTGTTCTTAAGTCAAAGAAAGTTTGTTTTGGAACTTCTGAGCAAGGTGCAACTTAAAGATTCTAATTTTGCTAGCACTCCTATGGCAACTTCAATCAAACTCATCAAACATGATGGGGTACCACTCTCTGATGCTCAGCAGTTTCGAAGTGTGGTAGGTGCTCTTCAATATGTCACACACACTCGTCTAGACATTTTGTAACACCCGGGTTTATAGGTTAGGTGAAAATAATATTTTAATATTATTTGGGCTCGGTTTTATAACTAAAATGATTCTTTTAAAATTCCGGGTTTCAAAATAAACATTGAAGTGGGACCAAATTGATTTAATTTCAATAGTGAAGAGCCATTTTAAAAACAAGGGAATAGCCATTCATTAATGGTCTTTTTGTAATTTACCCCTTTTCTAATTTAAATCCCCTTTATACCATAAAACACCCATTTTTCCTATTCACTCTCTTCTTCACCAACGGGAAAGGGAAGAGCTCTCTACCAAGCTACTATTCCATCCCATTTCTCACTCATTTCAACCCCAAATTGAAAGGTAATGGCATTTTTGACTTCCCCTCATCTTCCTCTCCATAAAAGTACTCTTTATTTTCATTTCCATGAAAGTTTTAGAAAATGTCATTTTGGAAAGTTTGGATTAAAGATGAAAGCTTTGTGTTGTAAAACCAAATATTTTGATTTAATATGCTTAGTTATGGTATATAGAAGTCAAATGGTATATCATATGTGAATTTCAAATGATTTTGGGAAATTTTCGGAATTGGGTTTCAAGGGGGTTTTTGGAGGGTTTTAAAGTAGTTTTTAGGGTTGTTTAATGTTGGATTTTAGGGGCTGTTGGTAGTATGATATATGAGGGTCACTTTGGGTGTATTTGATGGTTGTTTGGATGCTTGAAATGGAAGATTTCAGTGGGTTTTAGGGGCAGCTCGGGAATTCTGTTTTGGACTTGTTTTGGGTGTTGAATGCTTGAAAATGTTGATCCGGGTTAGTTCCAATGATGAAATATTGATTGTGAGTGTTTTGTTTGTGTTTGAGATTGATTAGAATCGAATTTGGGCATCGGTGAAGCATCGAAAGTGAATCCGGGAAGTTGAAGGTGGTTGCTTGCTTGGTCTTTGAGCTTGGAAGTTTAGGTGAGTGGTTAATGGTTTTAATTGATTTTAAAATGGTTGGTTCGAGCATATGGACTAGGTTGGGCTTGGTAGACCCACCTAGAGTTAGGATTAGGGTGGTAGCCTAATCCTAAGCTTGATCTAGAGCCCTTGGATGAACTCATTTATGTGGTTGTGTATGTCTCGTATGAAATGTGATATGAATGCTTATGTATATTGTATTATACATGTAAGATAGGATATGACTTGTGATGCTTGAGACATGCATGGTGATGGTTGTTGGTGAGTACGTGCTAAGCACGGAAATGATTGGAATGAGTAATGTGAAATGAGTAAATGTTGGCACTAGTATACTTGAATACAAATGATCGATCATTAGGATGTTAGTGTGTACACATGAGTCAAAAGTCGCGCGTGGCCTTGGTGGCGTTGAGTCACCAAGGAGGAGTACGGTTCGCCCGGAAATTGTAATCATATATAGTCGATGATGAGTGGAATCCCATCGACGGGGCGTGAGGATGAGTGGAATCCCCTCCGCGAGATCGGTGATGAGTGTAATCCCACCGTGAGGTAATGTGGTTGTTGGATGTGAGTTCCAACATGTCTATTCGCGTATTCGGGTCATAGCTAGGTGCCAATGTTGTTTGATATGTGTATCAATGTGTTGAGGTTTATGATCTTTAATGGGATGCTTGAATGCGATTACATGTATTGTGGAGTTGAGCTTATGATCATGGTATTTATATTGTATATTGCTCATGCATCTTTATCTTGTGGCTCCTATGGACCCTTGGTATGTTTGTGTTTTACCTTGGCTAGATCGTGCTCGGACCCTGCAATGTTGAGGTTTGTTTTTAGAGCTTACCCTCACTAAGTGTCATTGTTTACGCTCTCTTTGTACAACATTGCAGATCCTTAGTTCGCGGGTTGCTCGAGCAAGTGGAGGGTCTCCAAGTGTGGTTGTTAGCCTTGAGCACTTCAAGTATGAGTTTTTAAATGTTGAACATGTAATAGTTTGAGCAATGGGACATGAATTGTTTTGATGGATAGTTGCTAGTTGTTTAGGAGCTTGTTTAGACTCCTTGATATCTTGCTTTTGTATGGTTGGTGTTGCCATGTTGAATTGTAACTCATGCCTAAATTGCTTATTTTGAATGTTAGCCACGTGCCTTAGAGGTTGTCTTTATGTTTGAATGATGTTGTATGAATGCATGCCTTGTGATGTCTTGCCTTAGTGTTTAGACTTGTCTTAATCTTGTTGAAGCAAGCTAATATAGTTGGGTTGCCTTAAGTTTAATTGTTATGGTGTTGTAGGGTGTTTTGGTGGTGTTTTGGGGCACCCTTGCGCCTTAAAACAGCCAAAACGAGTCTGCAGACAGGGGGCGTTTCGGAACGGGTCACCCTGTTCCGATACGGTCCCTTTGCAAATGGCCTGCCGTTTCGAAACGGATGGGGGTCGTTTCGGAACATTTTTGCTACTGGAATTTTGAGAAATTGACGAGATAAAGGCGTTCCGAAACGGGCCTTTGATGTTCCGAAACGGTCAAATATCGTTGACCACGAGAAGTTGACCGTCAGGGTCGTTTCGATACAGGTCACCCCTGTTTCGAAATGGTCACCCTATGGTTGATCCTGGCCTGTTGACTAAGTCAAGGCGTTTCGAAACACCTTAAGGGCGTTTCGAAACGGCCTGCTGTAAAGGGCTAAAATGAGCTGTTTAATGTATTGGTGGATCGGGGTATGTTACATTGTTTGTATTTTCCGCTGCTGTGCTTCACATAGGATTTAATTATGCCTATAAACAAGATAAAGTAAAAAGGAAAATTTTCTGGGTCGTTAACCGAGGGGAAGCCTTAACGGGTTTCGCTTCGATTTTCCCCGTGTGGCCCACTCGGATCGGTCATCCGACCAGACCGGAACGAGGGGGTTACACATTTCACTTGCACTGGTCTGCTGTAAAGCGAATTTTGCGTTACTTAAAGGGTACATCGAGCTTTGGTTTGTGGTTTCCTGCACAAATTCAGGATGGTGTTCAGATCACTGCTTTTTCAGATGCTGATTAGGGAGGGGATGTTGATGATCGTAGGTCAGTGTCTGGCTACTGTGTATTTAATGGTAGTCATCTTCTCGCATGGAGTTCCAAGAAGCAACGTGCCATAGCTCGATCCACAGTTGAAGCTGAGTATCGAAGTCTAGCTGATACTACAGCTGAGGTTACTTGGCTCAAAGCTATACTTGTTGAATTGGGAGTAGGGTTGACTGGTGTTTCGAAGATTTGGTGTGACAACACCAGTACAGTGGCTATGGCTGCGAACCCCATTCTTCACGCGAAGACTAAACACATTGAGCTCGATTTGCATTTTGTACGAGAGAAGATTACCATGCATGAGCTGCAAATTAATCATATCCCAGCTGATAGTCAGGTTGCCAATGTGCTAACAAAACCTCTAGCAATTCGTTGGTTTGAAGAGTTTCGCAGGAAGCTGTTCGTTTTCGGCATTGAAGAAGTGTTTCCAGACCTTAGAAAGTACGGTGAATGTTAACCAATGGAAGTGTGCTGAGTTGGGAAAAGCAGTTAAGTTGTTAAAGGATTGTTAAGTGGTTTGTAACAGCTAAAACAGATTATAGTTTTGGCTTAGCTTTGTGTATAAAAGGATTCAATCCTGACTCTTGTAATCAAGCTTCTTGAATGAGATGAAATAAACTTCTCTTCTATTCTTCTATCATTTCTTTATACTGCATCATCTCTTTCAACAATTGACTCCCTGAATTAAAATTTTATCTCTCCATGCCTAGTTTTTGCTGTCAAAGGTAAAAATCTAACTGATATTGGAGTAGTTGAAATATTATTTATTGTCCGAAGAAAGTGTTGCAAGTAAAGTTTGATGAATTTACTTTCTCTATATATTTTCCAGGGTTAGTTGAGATCATTAGGGTTTGGTATGTTTACTTATGTATATGATCTTTAGTTCTACTGATTGAAAATTTTGATGCATAATTTTTTGTTATTCTTCTAAAACTCTAATCTGAACACTTATCTTTTCTCTGTTCTTTAATGTGCCAACAAGAACACTAATAGTTTTCATTCTTCGTTTTCACACTTGTTTTGCATATAAACACAAATATCCCTCCCGAATTTGTTCATAATCGGCTTTGAGTTTTTTCATTTCAATTATATGCAGGTGACAGTGTATTATTTGTTAAGGATAAAATAAAATTTTTATATGGTTGCCTAGAGAAAGTCGTTTAAATTAGAATCAATTCGTACTATAACATTATAAATAATCACAATTAAATTTGTACAGAAACTCGACTCGAAAAAATTTCAAATAAAGTTTGAATGATAAAATAGGACTTGTCAACTCGACTAAATCGAAATTTTTTTGACTCAACTCAATGGGATGCCTAGCCCTAGTTTATTTAGCTTAATATACAAACGGTTCACTAACAATTCGTCGAATGCTCTATTCATTTACACTTCTAGGTTGAACTAAAAAAGAATGAGCATGTATCCTCATTTTTTTTGGTCCAATAACAATTTAGGATCTTATAAATTTAAATATTAAACAAATTAAGTCTTGCCCCATAAATTTTGAGTTTAAGTAAGTAATAAACCCTTATATTTTTTTAGATTTAATATTCTGGCCCATGCTAATATTAAATTTTGGCTCCGCCCTTGAACTTTTATTTGAATAGATTTAAAATTCTAAATCATTATTTGATCGTTTTGAATTAATAAACTCTAATATAAACAACTTCTAAAAAGTTAAACTCCTATTTAAACGTTTAGTAAAAAAATTATAGTTTTAATTTATTGAAAGGACATCAAACATATTTTATGCATAGTCCCCTCTTCTCTTTCATCTTTGGTAGTTTAGGTTTCTTTCTGATTATATTTATTCTTTTTCTTTTTGTTATTCTGATTCTAAAAGTTCGTACTGGACCTTTGCCAAAGTTTCATTAATAAATTCATGATGCTTATTTTTCAAAAAACAAAATATAATCGTCTGGTAAAGTACAGTAGCATCCAAAATATTTTATATTATCATAAGAGGTCGTGTAATTATTTATCAAAATAAAAGTATTAATGTTACTGTCGATATTGAAAAATTATTTTTAAATTTTAGTAATAACTCAAACCCAAACACAGAATATTCGTTTACTATTCAAAACCAAAATATAAAATATAAAAATAAATGAATATCTGTTTGTTTTCTATCATTTGACTGAAAATTAATCTATTTGGTCAAAAAAAGAAAGCAGACTATTCCTTTGTCTAGTAGCCAAATGCCCCCCAATTCACTATTCTTGATCTTCAAAGCTTCTAGTGTTTTGGAAAATTCAAGGTTTTTTTTTTATCAAATGGAAAAATCAAGTTGAATTGACTTTTCCCCATGCTTTCTAGACTCCGTAAAACTGGTAAATATGTACACACATATAAAGAACTGATAACTGGAGCCTTGTATTAATTTAAAGATTAAACATTAAAATATAATTCATTAATTTACTAACAAAATGATGTAGTCTGGTTCAATTGATAAACAATTTAGTATCATTTAAGCATGTTTTAAATTTAGAATTATGTGTGAAAAAAGTTCGTTGAAAAATTTACATACTAAAATTGGGTGTATAATACAGCCGATCTAAATTAATTAAAATAAGAATTTAAAAAAAGAAAGAGAAAAATAACGTATTCCAATCAAATTGATGGTAGGTAAGAGTTTAGAGATTAATATAAGCTAATAATTAATAATTTAGGTAAGAGAGCCACACATTGCTTTTCTTTTTTAAATTATATCATTCAAGTACGAAAATAATTTTAGGGTAAAATATATAGACGATCACAAAATTTTATTAAAAAAATAAAATAGTAATCAAATTTTTAAAAATGACAAAATGGAAATTAAACTTTATGTTTTGTTACAAAATAGTAAATGTAGCACATTTAATCCTTCATAGTTATACATTCAATCAATTTAGTCATTATTCAAAGAAATTTAATAAATTTAACCCTCAATTTTTACACTTTGTTATAATTGAGTCTTAATTCTAAAAAAAGTATAGCTAAGAACACACGGGCATATGTGTAATTAGGGCTAAATTTAACCCTTAATTTTACAATTTTTTATAAATTTAATGTTGTTCTTAGTTATAAATTTTGTAGAATTATGACTAAATTATAACAATGTGTAAATATTGAGAGTTAAATTTAAGCTTAAATGAAAAATAGGTGTCTAAACTATACTACTTTAACTTACCCTTAGCCGATCCATCCACGTTGAATTTAATCACACCCAGCCCTGGCGGCACCCGCGAAATACCCTTGCGCGGAATCCGACCAGCAACTATAGGAGCACAAAGACGCAAACACTCCCAGCACTGCGATTCAGAAATCTCATAATCACCTTTGGCCACTTTAGCCTATTACAACGTTCACAATTTAACCAAGAAAAATTTCTCAACCACCACTGCCAACCTCTTCTTGTTAAAAATTAGCTTATTATGAGCTAACTACAACGACCATAACATTGTCGCGCAGCTAAAAATTCACCACTGGCACAACAATCCTGTGAATCCACAACTATATCCTTATATTACAAATTCATGCACTGTCCGAGGCCTTACGAAATCCACTTCCTACCACTAAAAAAACCAATTCCAAATTAACTCCACAACCTGACATGAATATAGAATATGATCGAGCTCAACTTCAGCCTCATCGCACCACGCACATGTCACAGACAATTCACCCCTATCATGCAACATACGTAGTGTCGACAGCCTATGGTGTAAGATGAACCAAATGAAACATTGAATTTTAGGCGGGACTGCGATCAATCATCCACACCACAAAACAGTCCACATATTCTTCCATTAAACCAAACGTTTGCATTAACTAAAAGATTTCCTTAGTCGAGAAACTCTGATAAATTAGATTAAAATATTATTTAATAATTTACAAAACGTTGATTTTATATAAAATTTTCAATTAAAATTGTGCTTGAATAACTTGACATCAATTTAAAGAGAATTTTGTTTTGAATTAAAGAGTTTTATATATAATATAGATATAGATGAATAAAGTGATTAAAGTTAGGGTTAACTATACCATTGAACACCAAATTAATTGGGGATTCCTATTTTGACAACCGAACTAACGAACTCGTCAATCAGACCACTGAACTTATAAAATCAACCTATTTTGACCACCCCCGTTAAAAACTTAACGGTGGAGTGACGGAACTGCCACGTGGCAATTAACAGGAAAAATTTTAAAATTACACATTTGGTCCATGTTATTTACACATTCTTTCAATTTAGTTCTAAATTTAAATTAATAAAACAATAAATTATTTAATTAGGTGGTAACGCGTTATTGGAGGACTTTAATTATTTATATTTGATTTTATTAATTTATTTTCTTCCTCCAATCATGTGGTGACAACTTATTTAGAGGAGGAAAATAAAATCCCTCAACATGCGTTGAGGTGGATTGAACCTATGCAAAGCTTGGATAAAGGCAATGGCTTAGCCACTGCACCAAGCACAACTTTGTGCTTTAAATCACCAAATTTAGTATATATCTCTTATTGATTTCTACATTTATAAGCTACAAGCCCAAACCTTAAACACTAATTTTACATATATAACCATAAAACCTAAACTCTAAATATTTCAAATTAATTTTACACTAAACATTTTAAATTAATTTCACATATATAAACCCTAAATATTTTTAGTATTTGTTTAGGGTTTATATATGTGAAATTAATTTGAAATGTTTAGTGTAAAATTAATTTGAAATATTTAGGGTTTATATATGTGAAATTAATTTGAAATGTTTAGTGTAAAATTAATTTGAAATATTTAGGGTTTATATATGTGAAATTAATTTGAAATGCTTAGTGTAAAATTAATTTGAAATATTTAGGGTTTATATATGTGAAATTAATTTGAAATGTTTAGTGTAAAATTAATTTGAAATATTTAGGGTTTATACACGTGTCACCACCTAATTAAATAATTTATTATTTTATTAATTTAAAATTAGAACTAAATTGAAAGAATGTGTAAATAATAGGGGGACCAAATGTGCAATTTTAAAATTTTCTCGTTAATTGCCATGTGGCAGTTCCGTCACTCCACCGTTAGGTTTTTAACGGAGGTGGTCAAAATAGATTGATTTTATAAGTTCAGTGGTCTGATTGACGAGTTCGTTAGTTCGGTGGTCAAAATAGAAATTCTCAATTAGTTCGGTAGTCAATGTTATAGTTTACCCTAAAAGTTATGAAATAACATACAATTAGATATAAATTTAAAGAAAGAAAGTCCAGTACGGCAAATACTGGAGCGTGTGATATCAACGACCAGTAAGAGCGCGTTTTTAGCTTATATCCTACTTTGCCCTCGTTGTCTTTCTCTGACGAAAGCACCAAAAAGAACATTATATAAGCGAGGGCATAGCAGCCATGCCAGGCAAGGGAAAATACAAAGAACAGAAGAAAAAAAAATCACAAGCATGGGTCCTAAGATGCTAATGATGGCTGTTGTTGTGATGATGGCGGCGACGGCAAGAGTAACGGATGCGCAGGCGTCGTGTGCGCAGAGTCTGGTGCCTTGCGCTCCTTACCTTAGCAACGCCACCGCCCAACCAGGCGACGATTGCTGTAACCCCATCAGAGAAGCCGTGGCTACCCAACTTACTTGCCTTTGCAACCTTTTCAACGATCCTGCTTTGCTGAATGCTTTCAACGTCTCCGTCTCTGCTGCTATGGGGATCGCTCGTGATTGCGGGGTCAATGTTGATGTCAGCGCCTGCACCAACGGTATGTTTCTACCCCATCACCTATGATTTCTTTGGATTTAATTAAAAACAACCATGAATTTGGTTTATATACCCCTTTTTTATTAGGGTAGAGCAGTTCAATTCAATTGCTTCAATTTCAAAACAAAAAAAAAATTAATCAGAGGCATAACTTGCTGGTATTATGGCTCCTAAAAAATTTTAAAATTGATTTTTTTTAAATTAAAAATATAAAATTGTATCTTTAACTCTTTTAAAAACATATATTTATTGTTGTCTCTACTTAAATTTAATTTTTTTCGAATGATTCATTAAACAAATTATGTTAAGTTTTTTCACGAGATTTTTTAAGAGTTTAGGGTAGTTTTGACATCAAAGGTATTTTTCAATCCAACAACAATAAGAACTAAATCTTAACTTGTGGACATTATGGTTGCCACAAGCCCTTAAACATAAAACAACAATTAAGCTTTTGGACTATTGTTTTTACTCAATTATAACTTTAAATTGAGAAATTAAATCAATTAAGCTTTTGAACAAATAAATTGAATTAGATAAATCCTTTAACCAATTAGAATGTTAAGTCTTAATAGATTTTTTTAGATATTGTTGTCACGCAATACACTACGGTTCGTATAATTTATAAATTTTTATAATATTTTTTTTACTTTTCATAATATCTTAGATAAAAACAATTTTTTTAGAAATATCACTTGACAATGTCGAGGTACGACATGTGATATCTGTTGCATTTAATGATCAATGTTGATTTGATAAAATTTTAGAATGAAAAACTTAATTAGATGAAAGAAAAGTAGATTAAAAACTTTTTTCAAGTCTTTAGATTTTATCTAATTTAATATGAGTTAGTTTGGTGGGTTAAGTGAGTCAATCAGATCATACAAATTTGTACCAACTAATTGCTCGGTTAACTTATTTAATTTATCTGGGTAACTAATTAATCACCATATTTAATTTGAACTGATTTGTCTCCTTAAAAAAATGGCATGATCCTTGATATTATTAGTATTATTTTTTTTTATCTAAATATAACATTAATACACCCATACAATCATATTATTTTATCCTTGTGTTGTTTGTCGATTCTTGATTCATAGGGTTAGTTAGTAGTTTTTAGGTTATTTAATTGTGAGATATGGTTGGATGAGCAGACTAATTATTTGTGTTTTAAATTTGGTATTCCATGTACAGCTACTTCTCCTACATCTGCTCCACCACCCCCACCAGGTAACAAAGCATCTCTTTGATTTCTCTTCAAATCAATTTTTTATTTTCAAAAGGAAAAAAACATTCTTTTTTACAATAAAGGGAATAAACATATAAAAGGTCAAATATTGGAATTAGCATGAATTGGCTACTGTACTGTTTTAGCCTTAATTTTTTTGTTGTTGTTTTTTTCCTGTAAAATTTTACAGGCCAACGAGGTGATGATGGAGGCGCTGACAGGATAGCGTTGACTGGAATCACCGCCTTATTTTTGGTTTTAGTATCTATTGCTCTGTACTAAGGTGACATATTCCCTTGCTGAGCGGATGGGTTTTCTCATACTAAATAATACACAGATTATTCAGATTTTTAGGCATTACAGTTTGAATTATCTTCAGATTTTTATCGTTTGAGATTCTCTCTATGCATACACATTTGTATACTTGTTTGATCAGTGTTGTTAGTAAACATATTATTTATTGAGACAGTCATATTATTGTATGCCATTGTTATTGAATAAAATTCGATTTGATTTAAAAAATTATTATTTTTTATTTTGAGTAATTTGAATTAACTCAAATTAATAAATTTGATTTTGAGTTATAATTTGTTCAGAATTTATCAATTTGAAAAAAATGAATTTACTTAATTGTGTAATCTGGTCTTTCATTTTCTTGTTTCTTTAATTTATCATCTGTTTTAAATTTATTTTTGACCAAATATGCACCACATGCTCCTCAACCAACGTAAAATACCTGTGTAATTTCAATTTTTCTTTTTCACAACAATTTTTCTCTTTTTGCAATTTAGTTTCTCAATTTCGTTTAATTCCTTTAATTCATCAATTTCCTTTCGTTTTAACTTTTAAGCATATTTTGACCAAATTCGAACTACATTTTTCTCAATCATTGTAGAATACATATGTAATTATAGTTATTTTTTTTAATTGGCTTAATATCCAAATAGGTGCCCAAACTATGATTGTGGATCACTTTTGGTGCCTAAACTATTTTTAGCTCTAAATAGGTGCCTAAAGTTTCAATTTTGTCATTTTAAGTGTCTAACCGTTAATAAAAACT
Source organism: Hibiscus tridactylites (assembly GCA_958450335.1). Taxonomy (NCBI): domain Eukaryota; kingdom Viridiplantae; phylum Streptophyta; class Magnoliopsida; order Malvales; family Malvaceae; genus Hibiscus; species Hibiscus tridactylites. The sequence continues at coordinate 78,981,384 of OY288281.1, forward strand.
GTTAGCCAATTAAATTGTGACAAGTGGCATGTTTTTAATTTCTTTTAATTAATTTTTAAATAAAATTCAAAATTTATTTTTTTAAAAAAATTAATAGTTTTAAATATTTACAAAACAGTCCCAAATCCCTAACCTAAAACCCCAAATCCCTAAATTACCGTTGCTGTCGCCGTTTACTACCTCACCGGAGGCCACCACTACCGCCGCCGGACCACCGCGACCGTTTCCCCCAGTCACCCATCGTCGATAACCAATGGTAGGTGTGCCAACGACTTCCTTTCGCGATTTTGGCTTCTTTTGACGTTAGGAAGCCGATGACACACCTATCGCCGTTTACCGGCGATGGGTGGTTGGAGAAACGATCTTGGTAGTCCGGCGGCGGCGAAACCATTAGCACCGGGTTCGGCCGGGGAAGTTAGGGATTTTGAATTTGGGGCCATTTTGTGATTTTTGGGAAATTTAGGTTTTTTTTTTAAAATTAAGTTAAAAAATTAAATTAAAAATAAAAAAATTATTTTTTAATAAAAATAACAGTAGTTAACGGTTAGACACCTAATATGACCAAAATTGAAACTTTAGGCACCTATTTAGAGCTAAAAATAGTTTAGGCACCAAAAGTGATCTACAAGCATAGTTTGGGCACCTATCTGGGTATTAAGCCTTTTTAATTTAATCCCTTAACTTTTCAGTTTATTTAATTTGGTCATTCGATTGCAACTGTTTACAAATTATTTTTTCTATCAATTTATACCATCAATTAATGAAAAGATTGTATGATCCTTTCCGAGCATTAATTTTTTCCGTGGATGAAACTTAAACAACCAACAAAACTTTTTAGATGTTACTCAAATAAGTTTAGGATTGTTATAATTTATAGGTCAAATTATGGTTTATGTCTCTATTTAACAATCGATTATTTTTAGATTGTAGTGATTTTAAACTACGACATGACATTCATAATACTAGGTGTTTTTTTTCTTTTTTTCAAAGGGTAAACTATACGAAATACCACTGAACTTTAGGATCTGACTCAATTATACCATTGAACTTAAAAATTACTATACCACTTAATTTTAGTAAAAGGTTCAATTATACCAGTGAACTTTAATAAGATGTTCAATTATAACACTGAACTTTTGTAAAAGGTTCGATTATACCATTAAACTTTAATAAAGGTTCAATTGTACCACCGAGTAATGTGAACACTGGACTAAAACGACATTGTTTTGGTATGGTTGCTTTGATGCCTCAGATAGCCTAAAATGGCCTAGTGGTATAATTGAGCCTTTTAAAGTTCAGTGGTAAATAATCGGACTTTTTACTAAAATTCAGTGGTATAATAGTATCCTTTTTAATTTAGTGGTATAATCGAGTCAGATCTTAAAATTTAGCGGTATTTCGTGTAGTTTACCCTTTCTAAGAAATAGTTTTTACCTTCTCAAAAAGGGCACACACGTTATCTGCACCACAAGCACACAAGGGTAACAGAGAATATGGGAAGACCTTGTAAGCAAGACCCGTTATATCATATTCCTTTTCTTTTTCTCAAGTATATAATGAGATTACAAAATTTGTACAGGATCATTGTTGACACTACGATTTAATCCTGGTTGAACAACTGACGGAATAGGTTTTGTATTTCTAGTAAATTTTTTCTACAATATGAAGATATACGAACAAACTGTTTCCCTCTTCTGCAGTCCAAGAAAAAAAAACTAAATAACAGCAAGACCGAGTGGTGAGATGCAAAGTTGGGACTTAGCCATGACTTGGAATGGCATTTATCTCCCTTGTTTCTGCAAAGTTACTCCCTTGTAGTTTTCTCCGTGACCCGTACATGAAAGCCATCTGGAAACTGTAAGCCTGGAGTTCGGAGTATATTTCCACCTTTGATTGGTTCCCATCTGAAAGGTTCCATACTCAGATAAGTATGGTGGGCAGTGGGCAGATATAGAAGCAGAACATCCTGTAATTTACTCTTACCTGTACTTGGTAACCAGGCAATGGAGAAACACTGCCATCTGCACTTTAGTGAAGTCTGTTCCCACACAAAATCTCAGGCCACCACCGAATGCCATGAAATTCTTTGTGGCTCCATTTATTTCCACCCCCTGCAGTTATAAGATTGGCAAAGTAAAATCTTATGTTTTAGTGGCAATCTGGGTGGTACAAAGTGGATAGAATTTCAAGTATTCACCCACCTCCCATCTCGATGGATTAAAGGTCAGGGGATGTTGATATTTTGCTGGATTCAGGTGCACAGCTGGGGGACAGACCATTACTGCCCAACCAGCTGGAATGGTATATCCTGCATTATCACCAAATTTGATGTGTTAGTTTTCGTATTAATTGCATGGCTAAATTTTTAAAATATAAGAATTCCGAAGTGGTCTCAAATGCATACCTTTGAATTGGATTTCTCTGAGTGCTTTTCTGAAGATTCCTGGCACTATATTTGCCAGTCTAACTGTTTCATTGATGAACTGTAAGTTGCACTTGTCAGTATGGAAACAAACAGTGATAATATGGCAGTTTAAAGCACAAAATTTCTCACCTGGAATGTGTATGTCATTGATTTATATTCTTTCCATGTAAGTCCAGAGTCTGTATTTTCCCTGTTTCGTAGAATTGCCTCATGCTCTTCCTGTAAGGTCGGAAATACTCAAGTTGATGTTTGTTGGGAAAACAATTCAGATTTTGCAGATTTGGAAATAATGCCACATACCCTTAATTTTTTCAGAACTGAAGGGTAATCGGAAAGGAATTTAACTGCTAAAGTTAGAGCCAGGGAAGTTGTTTCAAAGCTCGCAAATAGTAGAACGAACATCAAATCCAAAGCAATTGCCTCTGTTAAGATTGTTCCCTCTTTCTGAAGTTCGTCCAGGACAAAATCGAAAAAGTCACTTTGGCTAGTCCTCGGCATTGCCCGCCTTTCGTTTAGCAGCTTCTTTAGAATTTTCATTGCATTTTTCCTTCCCTGAAAAGATGGTAGATTTTAAGTCACGGGACCTTGTTATTATGGTCTAGAATAACCAAAAAGATACTGGTGAGCTAACTACCTGTAAACATTTGTGATAAGCTGTTCCAGGAATATCCAAGGGGAAAGAGATTAATCCTTGTATGAAGGCAACAAAGTTGTCCCTAAGATTCTGGGAGGCATTGCCTTGGTCATAACTTATCAGCTTTTTCGCTGTGAGATCGAATATCATCTGCAAGGAAAGGACCAAGTCACCATTAGACTACATTCAGATTACTTGAAACTTATAATTGAATGTAGGTATAATTACGCTAGCGGTTGCTTCTTTCAATTCAACGGTGTCCTGGATTGACCAGCGTTGTAACCTTCGGCAAGCTGTTTGTTCAACTTCAGGGAGCATCTTCTTGAGGCTTTCAGGACCAAAGAGGTGAAGCACCATGTTCTTGAGGTACTTGTACATAAAGCCATGTAATGAACCCACATTTTGACGTCCAAAGATCTCTGTGAATGTGTCCGGATACCAACTCTGAAACAGTTGCCCTTCTTGAAGAAACACAAAGTGATTGAGATCCGGGTCAGTCGATACAATCACGGGTCGCCCCACTAAGCTGGTCTTGAATATTGGCCCATACCTGCAATCAAGTAGCAATGAACAGGTTACGAAAATGGAAGAAACGAAGAAGAAGATTGTGTGAAGAAACGAAAATGATGGTCTGTTTGATTGACCTTTTCATCCTCTCCTTGACAAAGGGAGAGATGTCGGAAGTAGTGTTGGGGGTGAAGAACTGAAGAGTCTCCCCGAGAAGTGGGAAACCCATAGAACCCGGAGGGAGTTTGCCATTACATCTAGGATTTCTCCAGTAGTAAACCCAATGTGCAATACATGTCATTAGAACCAAAGCTCCAATCCACAACACCAACATCTCTTACTGAAAAGAATATGTGTATCCTGGGTTGAAGGAAGAAGATGCAGAAAAAGAAAATGGTTGAAGATGATATTAGCAGAAAAGGAATGGGAAAAATAGTCAGGTAGGAGAAGAAAGTGATGGCATGTATCTTATGACTCTCATCAACCATCAGAAGCTCTACTTAAATAGGAAGCCAATGCATACAACTGTTCAATCCAATTAATTATATTTTCCTGTTTCACCCTCTTTTTTGAACGCCAAGTATAATAGAAATAGAATGAATAGTTTAAAATTAACACTGTCCAGGAACTGTTCCTTTCCTTTTTGTCAACGTTCCACCACTTGAGAGAAAGTAGCCTAGCATGACTCGAAGCTAACACGATGCTTCCCTTTATTTCTCTCTCTCCCTCTTCTTTCTTCTTCCCTATTGGTTGGATATTCCCTTTCTTTTCTTATAAAAAATATTTATACATTAGAATTTATGCTCAATACACCGGCGGTGTAAACTTTTAGTTTCTATAAGCGTCTTGGTTTTAGGGTTTAGGGTAATATGTTTAGGATTTAGTTTTTAACCTATAAACCCTAAATTCTAACCCAAAACCTTAAATTATATTCACAACCATTAAATTTTAAACTGCTAAACATAAACTCATAAACCATACACCCTAAATTGAGTTCATAAATTCTAAAATTAAGGCGCTCGTAGAAACTAAAAGTTTTCACCGCCAATATATCAAATAATTATCCTTATATGTTATGTTTCAAACTTCGATTTTTTTTATTTAATCATTGGTATATGACTCAATGTCGATTAATTCATGTCGAATTTCGTAAAGGCTCAAAATGGGGCGACTCTCCTAACCTAATTTTCTCTATTCATAACTCTAGAATATGGACTTTTAAACTTGTTTTAGGGACTTAATGCCTTATCTTGCTAGAATTACCCGTGATTGGTAACTTAGAATTCTTTGTATATCTGTTATTGGGTATGGTTTTTTTTTTCTACCAAGAGGGTAAAAGAAGCATAAAACATGAAAAAGTGAAGAAGCACGAGGCTGAATTTTAGCCTTTTTTAAGGAGATATTGGAGGAGCAGAAAGAGCAAAACAGTAGATTTGAGAGGATCGATGGAAGTTCAAAGGATCATGTCTGACCAAATGAAGTATCTTTAAACCAATACATTACATCATTTATTAAATATAAAAATAAATCTAATGACTTCTTACCAACATCTTGACACCGTCTAAAAATCTAACCTAAATTTTCCCTATATCTATATACTCTGATATCTGGTTTTCAATTCTTTTTTTTTCAGTTCTGGAATCAGATTTCTCATTCTAGATTTCCTTTAGCTGTATATCCAATTGTCAAAGCCTCAATCTTATTGTATACATCATTAAGATTTCCAGTGGAAATGCCTTTGGATATGCATGCAACTACTCTGTTATGTGTATGAAGTTTTCATAGATAATTTCATTGGTTTAGCAGCAAAAATTACGAGACTAATTAAATGCTAAGACTAGTTTAGAGGTTAAGCAATTATCAAGACATTGAGCCACGGATTGAAGGCCATGAGAACAACTACATTGTAGGTAAGGTAGGTAGGTCACTGTGTTAGAGTTTCATTATATGCATTCTTAGACTAAGAGGGATTAGATTATGCATATATCTCGACGTTTTGTCATATTGATTTCGGACAAAACTCCGTGGATAAGCCTCAGACGATGGAATTCAAATCAACCTTCGAAATATGGTGTTTTTTTTTTGTACTTCCGGTTTTTTAAGGCTTGGCTTGATTAATTTAGATCAATCCGCGGCGCACATCTGGTTTTGGTGAGTAAATCTTTTAGGGGAATTTTCTGCATACACAAGGCCTCGAGCTCGAGACATGCTTAACTGATACCAATCTGCTTACCACTTGGACTAAACTCTGTTGGATCAAAACATGGTGTTGGATTATTATGGGCAGAGCTACATGGGAATATTAGGGTGCAAATGACCCCACTTAAAAGCACTTACTATATAGAAATATTAGAATTATATCATAATTTTATATTAGAAATATTAAAATTGACCTTACTTAATTTGTTAAGGTATGTGGTCAATAATACTTATTGTAGTGGTATGAGAACTATACACTATTCTGAGCTCACTATATGAAAATCTTGGCTCTTTCACTGTTGATTATGAACTTTGATGGTTAAAATATTTTTTTCTTGTACAGACAAATATTTACATGATTAGTTAGGGGTGAGCAAAAAATTCGGTTACTCGGTCTTAGTCTCGATAAATTTTTATCCGAAACTAGTTCTGGCGGGATCGGGACTGGATCTAAATTTTAGGTCCCAGTTGCGACCGGGACGAAGACTGGATTCTAATTTTCTGGACCCAGTACTCAGTGGGTACCCAATGAGAGCAGAACTAGTACCGAGTACCTGATATTGGTCTGGTACCGAGTGACGTTGAAGAAGTTGAAAACAATTGAAGTCGCTTCTTTATTTCTTCTTATCAAACTTTCTGGTGGTCTAGCTTGCAATAGATAGATTTCTTTAGTTTATTCTTTCTCTTTATGTATGAGTATTATGAGTATGACTCGTTTTAAGACTTCAACCTTCAAGCCTACATTATTCTGACTTTGTTATTTAATATCATTACTAATGGTTGTAATTTTTTTCTACTACTGCTCAAATTTTATTAATAGTAGACCAATTGATCGGGTACCCGGTACTGGTACTGGTTCCTATTAATACCAGAATCGGTTCTTAGAATCTAAGACTTGGTCTAACCAAAACTGAAACTGTTTCTAATTTTCAAGAACTGGTGGCTACCGAGACCAGAACCAATTCTGGACAAATTGGCCGAGTACCCGGACTTGCCCACCCCTAAAATTAGTTGCAATTAGCGTCCTTATAATAGCACCAAAATTTTTAAAATTGATGCATAAACTTTAAAACTTTCCTATTAAAAATTTCAATTTAAATCTGATTTGAATCAGACATAAAACATAATTTTTTAAAATACATTGAACAAATTATATATATATATATATATATATATATATATATATATATATATATATATATATAATATGGACAGTTTAGATTAGATATATTAAAAAGCAGACAATGTCATTAAAATTTAGGGTAAACTACATAATAGTCACTGAACTTTTAGGGCGGATTCATTTTGGCCACGGTACTTTTAAAATATTCGATAAGGTCACTCAACTTTTAGTTTGATTTCAATATAGTCACTAAACTTTTAGGGCGGATTCATTTTGGTCACCATAATTTTAAAATATTCGATGAGGTCATTCAACTTTTAGTTCAATTTTAATATAGTCACCAAACTTTTAGTTCGCTTTCAATATGGTCTCTCCCATTACCTTCCGTCAAAAGCTGACGTTAGTTTTTGTTTTTCCTTAATAAAAAAGTGGGTAAACTACATCAATCATCGCTCAACATTCTTCTCACTCCTATTTTGGTCACTAGAGTTAAAAAATTTCAATTTAATAACTTAACTTTCGAATCTTTCATATTTTGGTCATTCTCAAATGACATGGTTGTACAAATACAAAAATTTGATTAATCCTTAAAAAAAATTCAGGTAATGATTTTTTTTACTTTGCTTACTAAATTTACCATATTACCATATTTGATATTTTAATAAGCAAAGTAAAAAATTATTACTCGAATCAAACATTCCAATTAACCGGTCAATCAATTATCTGATTTAATTGGTAACATATAAGATTGAGAATTGAATAATTTGAATTCAACAAATAACCAAAATAATTTTTTAGGATTAATTGAATTCGATTTCGGTACAAATTTTTAAAATAAATCATTTCGGTTCGATTATAGTTCACAGTTTTAAGCAAAATTGATCAATTGGTATGATCTAGTATATATAATATTTCTAAATTTTATGCATTGCAATATCTTATAGTCTATTGATTTTGATACCGTCCTGATTTTTTTAAGTTTTGGCTCTGGGTATAATTAATATGTGTGAACTTTCCATTTTTGACTTTCTAGTTGTTTTTTACACTTTTATCGCAACCGAAAACTTATTAAATTTACCATATTATCATATTTGATATTTTAATAAATAAGGTAAAAATCATTTCCAAAATCAAATATTTTAGTTAACTAGTTAATCGATTATCTGATTTAATTGATACAATATAAGATCGAGAATTGAATAATCTAAATTTTCCAATTAACCAAAATAAATCTTTTAAGGATTAATCAAAATTTTATATTTGTATAAACATGTCATTTGAGAGTGGCCAAAATATGAACAATTCGAAAGTTAAGTTATTAAATTGAATTTTTTAACTCTAGTGACCAAAATATGAGTGAGAAGAATGTTGAGTGATGATTGGTGCAGTTTACCCATTTTTTATTAAGGAAAAACGAAAACTAACATCATCTTTTAACGGGAGGGACCATATTGAAAGCGAACTAAAAGTTCAATGACTATATTGAAATTGAACTAAAAGTTTAGTGACCTTATCGAATATTTTAAAAGTACGATGATCAAAATGAATCCACCCTAAAAGTTCGGTGGCTATATTGAAATCGAACTAAAAGTTGGGTGACCTTATTAAATATTTTAAAAGTACGGTGACCAAAATGAATATGCCCTAAAAGTTTTAGTGACCATTTATGTAGTTTACCCTAAAATTTAAGGGATTATATTTTTTTCTACATGTCAAGTCCAAACAATTATACTGTAAGAACAATTTGACTCATATGTTTTTAATATATTCTGCATTAAGTTTGAAATAACATTTAATATCGAAATAATGATTAGACTGACAAAAAAAATTACGTAAACAATATTGATACTTTGAGAACTCAATTAGAAATATATAGATCAATTAAAAATCTAAACCAGAATTTCAAAACATCTCGTATAATCGGTGATGTAACTAAGAAAGGCTTGGGAGGGAACCTACACCTCTTCTCCCAAATATTTTTCTTACAGTAACATTTTAAGTTTTAATATTTTGAATATTTGTTAAATTAAACTTCGGTCTCATTCTAACGTTAAAATTTAAATACTTATTAAGTCTATTACTTTTGTAATTAAGAAAAATGTCCTCTAAATATCTGGTATTAATTTCATTTGGATCCTAAATATAATTAACTTGGTATTAATTTCATTCGGATCCTAAATATAATTAACTTGTATTCAAAATCGAAACGATATAAAACAAACTATATAAACGAAAACAAGCCCTCAAAAATACTTATTTACTTGTACAGAAATAGCTAGATGTTTTTAGAAGAAATATAAAGTAAAACACCGTGCTTGTTTCTACTCAAATATTATAAACATATATTACTTTGTAATCATCTTAAAACTATTAAAAAAATAATAACCTATAACATATCTATATTGTACACTTTTTAGCTAAACACTCCATGGACTAAACCTTGTTCTTTGATGTCACAAAATTCACTTTTTTAGTATTTAATTTGTTGATAATAGATGTATTTCTTGTATTTATACCACTTTTGTTTTATACCTAAATAAATTTTTAACCTTTGTTTTATATCTAAATAAACCCTCAACCGAAGACAACTTATCACTTGTAACTAATAGCTTACTAAGTACAATTAAATCAATTGGCCTTATTTGAATAAAGTACAAAGCCTAATTTAAATAAAGTAGTAGAATTTAAAAAAAAAACTTATGAATGTATTAAGCCTAATTTAAATAAAATAGTAGAATTAAAAAAAAACTTATGAATGTATTAACAGGTAAACGACGTGGAATAGCCTTAGTTACAAGGGCGGATCCAGAAATTTAAGTTTAGTGGTTCACCTATTTACCTATTTAGAGGTTTAAAGCTTCAAATTCCTCCAGATAATCAATTTGACTATAAAAGACTAAATAAGTATAAAAATACATTTTGCTAAAAAAATCTCTCTATTTGAAAAAGGAATTAAAAAAATAATAACAAACCCCAATTATTAAAAGCGACAAGAAAGTTGAATTGATAAAGGGATGAGTAGAAAAATTCGAAATCAACCATTTTTTCTTGTCGGATAGAACGTCTAAAGAGAAAAGTATGATATCGTAAAAGTTCTTCCGAGTTTCAAAGACAAAAGTTATTATAAGTTTGAGCATTTGAGGATTGACCCAAATGTAATTTTTGTAGCAATAATTTTTTTAAGTACGAATGGTGACCCAAATGTAACCTTACCCATAATCGAGTGGCCAAAATGTAACCTTATCCATATTTGAGTGACTTAAATATAACGTTACCCACATTTGAGTGATTCAAATATAACTTTTCAATTTAATGACCTAAATATAATATTACCCATAATTAGGTGACCTCCATTATAGTTTACCCAAAAATTAATGATGGGTCACGTGACCCACCCGTCACCTACATACATCCGCTCCTGTTAATCTGTTACAGCCAATTTAGGCAAAGATATAGATGCATGATGGGTCCTATTCATGGATATCTCAATCCTCTTCTAATTGTCTCTACTTTTCAAGATGTTTTATATAAATATATTATTTATGGACACCTCCAAAGGGTTTTTTTCGGTGATTAGTTTTTTGTTCCGTAAAGTATTTGTCTTTTTGATGCAGAAAAGTTCAAAGATTGATGAATGAGAATGACAAAGATTGCGTAACTGCTGAGAATGAGCTGGGAAAGGGGTCTCTACTAATACAAAGATACATGGAATAGGCCGTGGAGGTGCACAAAATGACAGCTCTTACCTTTCATTTTTCCAATTAAAAAAGGGAAAACTACACCGGTGGTCCTCAAACTATTACCATTTTCCTATTTTGGTCCCTAAACTTTGTTTTCGGCAAAACCGTCCCTTCTGTTACATAGTTCTCCTGTTTTGGTCCCCCGACGTTAAATAGCTAACGGTTTTGCTGACTTGGTATTTTTTAAATATTTTTTAATCATTTCTCTCCTCTCTTAAAAAAATGTCACGTCAGCAAAATCGTTAGCTATTTAATGCCGGGGACTAAAACAGGAGAACTATGTAACAGAATGGACGATTTTGCCGAAAAACATAGTTTGGGGACCAAAATAGGAAAATGGTAATAGTTTGGGGACCACCGGTGTAGTTTTCCCTTAAAATATATTAAACCTCAGACACAATACCTCCTTGATTAGATCCAAATATTGCTGCAAATACCAGTGTCTTGCTTGCTATTACTTGCTGCGAGTGAACTCAATTTCTCTGTTATAATCAAATTAGATTCTATTCATTAAGATATTTTGTATCTATTATATATATATTGATTTAAATTCTAATTAGTAATTAAGTCATTTAGAATTATGAGAGAATATTATTTTAGAGAGATGTAATTTTTTGTGATTTCTGCAACTATAACAACTATATTGTAGAGATAAATTTGTAAGATATTACAAAAACTTTTTTATGTTCAAATTATATCGACTCGGAATTGAATTTGAATGAGGATTTTAGATTAATAAGAATTAATAACATAAAAATCTTGGTTGACCGGTTCACCCTTGTTTTTGAGCAAGACCCTTAATTCCTTGAGCCACAAATATAGGAATAAAATTTGGAAGAAAATTGAATGTGTTGGGAAAATGTGGAGGAGGCTAGGAGAGGGACCTACCTCTCAATTCATCAAATGTAGAGTGACACAATCTTGTTGGTAGGAATCCGCATGCAAATTAGGGTATTCAATAAATAAATAAATAACAGGATCTTCTAGGGTTTATTTTGAAAATCCATAACTTATAATTAAAATGACCCTATCTTAGCTACTCCCCTCAATTTTTATTTTTATTTTTAATTTGAGGTTTTATAATTGGAGGGATATTATTATCGATCAAGTTGACTTCACACGATATATCTTTGATTTGTTGTTAATCTTTGTTTTCTTTCCGGTGGGCGCTTCATTTAGTCTGTGGACGGTGATGCCTCTCAAGACAGCTGGGTTATCTGCTTTTCATTTACTACATTATTCTATCACATTAATAAAGAAAGCCATTAGAGTTACGGGCGTGCATAATTAACTGTAATTATTAATCGATGTAAATATTACATTTAAGAATAGTTAATCAAAACAGTTTTGGTTAAATGAACTGTTAAAAATATGGTTAATAGTTAATCTATAGATTAATCGTTATTAAATTATTTATGACGTATATTTTGTTCACAAGATTGGTTATGTCAATCTCGAGACTCTCGTATTATACAATATTAGTCGGAGAGATAATTTTATTATTCTTAAAAGAAATGGTGAATATGTGAAAAATAATTGTACTCCCTCCGTCCCATTAATTTTGTCCCTTATTGACTTTTTAAAAGTCAACATTTTTAAACTTTGACCATGATTATTTTAAATATTTTAAACAATTACATTTTATAAAATATATATTTTAAAACTACTTGATTGAAAGTTTATAAAATATATTTTTTTATATTTTTTTAATAATAAATTTTATATAATAATAGGTCAAAGTTCAAAAAATTTGACCCAAAAAAGTCAATAATGGACAAAATTAATGGGACGGAGGGAGTAATAGGTTATAGTGTAACTGAATTATTAATAACAATAAACCATTTGTTGTTAAAACGATAATGATTAGATTACAATTTAATAATTGTTATAACGGTTAACCTACCGTTTAAACTAAACTAGAGTTATATTTTGGAAGGAAAAAAAGTATTTTGAGAATATAATTCTGAATGATGAAGTACAGAGTACATCCTAATGGCTATGCAGATGGAACAAGGGAAACCAGCAGTCACCATCTTCGTGGAGAACATACCAAAGGCTATGCAGTGGAAGGGTCTGTGGCATGCATTTGCTAGACATGGAGATGTAGTAGACGCGTTTATCGCCAGTAAGCTGAGTAAAGCGGGGAAGAAGTTCGGATTTGTTAGGTTTAAAAGTAGAGTGGATGCGTTAAGGGCAATCGAACGTTTAAATGGTTTTTTCTTATATGGTGACAATGGCAAAGTTTACGGACCGAAAAGGAAGGAGAAATGAAAGAACAAAGACGATGAAGGGAGGGCGAGTCGGGGCTGCCAGAAGAAAAGAATGGTTAAGGAAGGGTATTAATCATGAGGGACCGAGAAGGGAGGAAGCAACTTTGGCAATGACAGCAAACTCAGTAAAGGAAGACGACAAAACATGTTCGCAGGTGTTAAAAAGAATTACAGGGCATGCGGTGGAGGAGAAACTGTGGAAAATAAAAAGATGTCTAGTAGGTGAGTCGTCAACGGTGTGTAGTGTAGGGAGTATCAAAGAAAGGTTGCTAGAGTGGGGGTTTGGGGAAATAAAAGTTCAAAGGATGGGGGCAAAGTTGTTTTTGCTTACCATTGAGGATGATGAACTGTTTCTGATGGAAGATTTGGATTGGTCGTATCTAAAAGAAATTTTTATCAAAGTCGAGATGTGGTCGGAGAAGCTATCAAGACCGGTAAGAGCCACCTGGTTAGAAGTCTCAGGCATCCCGCTTCATGGTTGGAATCACGTTACTATCAAAAAGCTAGCAGAGTTGTGGGGTACCATGGAAGCCTTTGGAGAGAATGTAAACCATCTCTTAGATTGTAAAAAGGTGACAATTTTGATTTCTACACAACACTGGAAAAAGATAGAGGAAGTTGTGGAAATTGAAATAGGGAACCAAGTGTATGAGGTCAGTGTGGCGGAGATCGGATTCTTGGACCGAAAGATTGAAGGGAAAGGAAAGGAAAAAGCTAGTATGAAGATGAAGGGACAACTGAATACAGAAGAAGATAGTTAGTCAGTTACGACGCCGAGAAATTCATCGGAGCAGGGAGACTCTCCGGTGATGGAAGAAATAGTATTTAATGCAATCTGCATGGGAAAAGATTACAATGACAGATGTTTTTATGATGGATGGGCTAGTAGAAATACACTAGGGGAACATGACATCTTAGGCAGAGGGCTCAAGGAGATCCAGCATGTGAGCAATAATTTTGGGAGCGTTATGTCGGGAGAATGTTTCATACCAGACAGTGAAGGGATAAAACAAAAGGGTGAGGAAAGAGTTACTGCAGAAGTTGGACCAAATCTCACAGATGGGGAAAAAGTGCTTCTTGGGAGACACCGATTTTTAATGCAGAGACCCAGTGTGCCTCTACACGGGCCTTGGAAGATATCAGTAACATGGGTTTAGGCCCAAGACAAAGTGTGGATGGTAAACATGTAGATAAGGAGAAAACTTCCTGGGTTAATTCAGTAGAAAAGGAATTTAATGAGGGGGTTCATTTTCAAGGCAAAACCCAAGTGAGGCCGGATTCTACAGAGTCGATTAGTGAAGGGGAGGAGCCGAGGGCTTTCTTCTCAGAGTTAAATGAGGGGAAAGGCAACAGAAGGAATAAGAGGTATGGATCATTGTGGGATTTTCAAGAAAAAAAACTTACTGATCTAGAGAGGAAGAAGAAAGACAAGGCGTGTCGAAGATACAAGGTGAGCAAGAAAAATTTGGACTACTCAGAACTATCTGGAAGATCCTTATCTGACTCTGATTTGGTGACTAGATGGAATTTGCTTACAAAAGAGGCAAGGAAGACCCTAAAGTTGGGGAAAAAACTTGGGATGCAGTTTGAAGGGAATGAAGAAGAGGTGGTGAAGGAATTGACTCAACTAGAAGATAATTAGGGGGACGGGTGGAAGAGAAATACCTTTCATAGCTAGTTACGTTACGCTGGAGGAGAAATATGTTGTTGCTAACCTGGAATGTGCGTGGGTTAGGGGGAGAGGTGAAAATGTCTGCAGTTTGCAAGATTGTAAGGGCTCACAAAGTGGAAATGTTATTTTTACATGAGACTAAAAAATCAAAGTTGGGCGAAGACGAAGTCAGAAGGTTGTGGTATGATGATGACATTGAATTTGTTTCAGTGGCTTCAGATGGTCGTTCAGGGGGATTGCTAACAGTTTGGGATAAGAGCAAGTTCAGGGCTGAGTTTATTTTGCCCAAAGATAGATATACGTTGGTAAAAGGAATATGGCTACAAACAGGTATGACAGCTACAATCTTCAATGTTTATGCTCCTTGTGTAGCTTTAGAGCAAGTTGATCTGTGGAATGAGATATATGCTTGGAGAAATGTTGAATCGTCAAATTGGATTGTGGGTGGAGATTTCAACTCAACAAGGTGTAGAAGCGAACGTAGTGGTTGTGTGAGCTTGCAATACGGGAGCAATGAATTTAACGATTTCATTAGTATCTGCAATTTGATTGATCTTCCAATGAGCGGGAAAACATTTACATGGTTTGGTCCTCAGAATCGAAGAAGCAGGCTTGATAGATTCCTGTTGGATGAGTCGTGGTTATTGGAAAAATATGATTTTGCGCAAATAGGTCTAAAACGGGCAGTGTCGGATCACGCACCAGTGCTTCTCTCTTCAGGAACAGTGGACTGGGGGCCTAGGCCTTTCAAACTCTTCAATGGATGGTTAGAAATGAATGAATGCAGAGATATGATCACTGAGGTATTCCGAAAATGTGAAGGAAATAAATCTGGCCTGGCATTGAAGTTAAGAAAATTAAAAGGGGTATTGAAGAAATGGAACACAGAGTCTTGTGACAACTATGACTCCAAAGTGAAAGAATTAGAGGAGAGGATTTCGATCTTAAAAGAAGCGGGCAATGAGAATAGCTTGAGTGATGTTGAAACAGAAGAATTAAAAGCTTGTAGACTTGAGTTGTGGGAGAACCTAAGACTTCAAGAGGAGCTGTGGAGACAGAAGTCGAGAATGAACTGGCTCTCATTGGGAGATTCAAATACAAATTTTTTCCATAGAGCTGTTAAAATTCGGGCAAAAAAAAGACAATGATACAAAGGCTGAAGTTCGAAGGAAGATGGTGTGATGATCCAAAGAGGTTGAGAACACAGGTTTTCGATTACTTTCTAAAACATTTCAGCTGCAAAAATCGATGTTGGAGGGCAATACCAAAGTTGAAGTTCAAGCAAGTTCCGGATTTGGAGGCTAGTAAACTAGAGGAACCATTCTCAATCGAGGAGATTAAGGAAGCGATTTGGAGCTGTGAAGAATCGAAAGCTCCCGGGCCTGATGGATTCAATATAAAATTTTACAAATGTTGCTGGGAGGATGTAAAGGATGAACTGTCTTTCCTCATGGATGATTTCTTTAGAACTGGAAAATTAAGTCAGTGTGTTAATTCCTCTTTCATTGCTCTCATCCCCAAATTAAGTAATCCAGTGTCAATTGCGGATTTTAGGCCAATTAGCCTGGTAGGATCGGTGTATAAAATAATAGCGAAAATCCTATCGAGAAGATTGAGAGGGGTTATGGATTCAATTATTAGCGACACACAATGTGCATTCTTAAGAGGAAGGCAGATCTTCGATGGAATTCTTGTGGCAAATGAGATACTACACACGATGGAACATGGAGGAAATGGTTCGGGTGGAGTTGTCTTAAAATTAGATTTCTCGAAGGCATACGATTGTGTGCGATGGGAGTTCCTTGACGTGGTTTTGCAAATGTTGGGGTTTGGTTTGAAGTGGAGAGCATGGATCACGGAATGTATTTCCTCGACAAAAGTCTCGATACTTTTAAATGGATCTCCTACAAGAGAATTTAGAATGAAAAGGGGGTTGCGGCAAGGGGATCCCCTCTCGCCCTTCTTGTTTCTCATGGTCACGGAGGTGTTGCATCTTTTGTTGGAAGAAGCCGAAGCTTGCGAAGTAATTGAAGGAATTAGGGAGGTTTTATCGGGTCAGTCCTTCTCGCACCTTCAGTTCGCCGATGACACAATCTTATTTCTCAAGCCGAATGAGAAGGTGTTGGTAAATGTTAAACGAATTTTAAGGTGCTTTGAAGTATGCTCAGGGTTGAGCATAAACTTCCAAAAATCTTGTCTTGTGGGCATTGGGGTGGATGGACAGGTAGTTACGGACTTAGCACAAATTTGTGGCTGCCAGGTCATTTCGATGCCTTTTTCTTATCTAGGGATTCCCTTGGGAGCTGATCCGAGAAGAGTTTCGACGTGGGAACCGGTCGTTGAAAGATTCCAAGTTAAATTGGCTGGTTGGAAGTGCAAAAACTTGTCATTTGCAGGGAGAGTGGTCTTAATTAATTCAGTACTTTCATCCCTCCCGCTTTATTATATGTCTCTGTTTGAAGTACCGAGAACTGTCATTATGAAGATTGAAAAGATAAGGAGGAATTTCTTGTGGGGGAGTACGAGCGACAAGAAGAAAATGGCAAGGGTTTGTTGGTCAAGGGTGTGCCTTCCCAGACAAAAAGGGGGCGCTGGAGTCATAAACCTTAAAGCAAAAAATAATGCTCTGTTAGCAAAATGGGGCTGGAGGTTCGCGACTGAAAAATCAGCATTATGGAGGAGGGTTATTACATCTAAATATGGCTGCTCGTTAAAGGACTGGACTTTCAGTTTGAGAAATCCGAAAAAGATGTCGCTTGTATGGAGAGGTATAGTCAAAAACTGGAGGAAAATAGAAGTAAATAGATGGATGAACATTGAGTCGTTTAGGTGGCAGCTAGGTGATGGGAAGGCAGTCTTATTTTGGGAAGATGTGTGGTGTGGGGAGAGGTCATTGCGAGTGGACTTCTCTCGATTATATAGATTAGCAAGATTAAAGGGGTCTGTAGTTGCAGCTGTAACTAGAGATGATGATCTCATGAAGATTAACTGGGATAGAATGTTTACTAGAGCCTTGTTGGATAGGGAGAGATCAATGGTCGAGGAAATTAAAAAGGTTATTGAAAGGTTCAAACTAATGACAGGAGTAGCTGATAAACTGATTTGGGTGCATGATAAAGCTGGTTATTTCTCAGTTAAGAAATTAACAGAATTGATGGTGAATGCTGATGTGGAGGAGCCAAATTTTGATTTTGGTAGGTTGTGGAAGATCAAGGTTCCACCAAAAGTTAAGTTGTTCCTTTGGTTGCTTCGATTGGATCGTCTACCTACGAAGGATTTCTTAAAGAGAAAATGTGTGATCACGGAACCGAACAAGTGCAAGTGTGGCTGGTGTGAAACTGAAATAGAGAAGTCGGACCACTTATTCGTCAACTGTCGTTTCATCCAAAATTTTTGGAGAATATTTTGTGTTTGGTGGAATGTAAGTTGGGTAGGGGCTCTCAACATATCAAATTTGTATGATTTTTGTTTCTCAATCCAGTTTAAAGGTTCCATTCGAAGCTTATGGCTGATTGCAGTGGCAGCAGCCCTGTGGAGCATATGGATATCGAGAAATGCCATGGTTTTTTAGGGTAAAACTGAAAGCGCGCATGAGATACTTTTCCATACTAAGTTACGAGCAATGGTATGGGTGAAAGCAACAAAAGATGATCTAGTTCCCAATATTGATGTTTGGTGGGAGAATCCTACGAAGTGCTTTGGAGCTATTTCGCAACAAGTGTGGTCACCCCCGGGTCCGGGGGAGGTAAAGTTTAATGTAGATGGTGCTTTCAAGGAAGGAGATGCAGGGTATGGAGGGATACTACGCACAAAGGAAGGAATAATCAGGGCTTTGTTCTTTGGACCAGTAACCTGCTCTGGAGCAGATTTGGTGGAGCTAATGGCAATCAAAATGGCGCTTGAGGTTTTTATAGCGGCTGGCTGGGTGGGAAGTGGAGTGCTAGTCGTAGAATCGGATGCCAAACTCGTTCTAAACTGGATTAATAACCCCTTATCGAGACCTTGGAGGTGATGGGAGCTTTTTTTAAAAATTGACAGTGACGCAAGGAGGATAGGAAAGGTGCAGTTTTGCTTTGCACCTCGATCGTGTAACAATCTTGCTGACTATTTGGCAAAGGATGGTATGAACCGACAAACCTTGTTTAAAGCCTGGTGGTGAAAAATAAGAGTTATGGTAAAGGACCTAAGCGTGGGGGGAGTGCTCAATTTTGCTGCTGGTGTAATAAGAACAACGATCCGAAGAACCATAAAGGGAGATTGTGTTGTGTTTGCGTTATTGGCTGGAACCAAAATTGACTTAGGAGTTTTTTATTGGGGTAGGATGGGTTGGAAACAGCACTCAGGTGGTGGAATCCGTTGCTCAACTGGTGCAACACTGATTTTTTATGGCTTGATAAAGTTGGGACATTGACTTTGCCATGCAGGGTCGTGATCGTTTCTTCCTTTTCTCCTTTTATCACGAAACTGGTAGGTGGTGAGGCACATGAAGGGAATCAATTTCGTACTACTGTAAGTATGATTAGATAGGGCCTGCAAGTGTTGAAGTTTAGCATCTTGTAGTTGTCAACCAATGTTCATTGCGTGTGTTGTTCTAGCTGGTGTTTTAGGGCCTGTTTTGCTGCTGCCTTTCTATTGTCTAGGCGTGGAATGTTTTTGCTTTGTATGGAGGTTGATGTTTCGTTGCTTTGTTTTGTCTTGTAACCTGGTTGTGTAGTACTCTTTTCCTCCAATTTTAGGCTAGGGAGGTTTTTAACGAGGCTCACAACTCAGGCTTGAGGATGATCTTTTTCATCCTTATTAATAAAAATTAATTTGCTCAGAAAAAAAAAGAGTACATCTTTAAAATAAATTTAGGTTCCAATAAACGGTTAAAAATATTGATAAAAACAATTAGAGAATTAATAAGGCTTAATTCGAAGTATATACGTGTGTGTGTGTGTGTATATATATATATATATATATATATATATATATATATATATATATATATATATATATATATATTGTATTTTAAACTTTTTTCAGTTTGTCTTTGAGTTATCTTTTTTATTTCAATTTACTCCAAAATAGAAAACGACCAATAAAAATGTATCAAAAATATTATTATTAGTTGTCAATAGTTTTTAAGACAAAATGAGACGATAATAATTATTTGGAGAGTAAACTAAAAGATTTAGGATCTAAAATATTCTCTTGATATATATATATATATATATCAAGAGAAAAATAGTGAATAATGCCAATTGATAAATAAAGATGGTTTTGAGTTATCCAAGGACGAGAGAATTGGGGAGAAAGTAGTTGTTCATGTCTGTGCCTTTACACGCAGGGGAATGCATATGAAGGAACATCAACTGTTGTAGTCTTATTATTATTATTCTATAGTCCAATGTTGAGAAAACCCCCATTTGTTTTAAATATGAAGAAAGGTTGAATTTTTTTTAAAAGTTAAGGTGATTACAATCTGTTCTGAATATACTCTTAATTATTTGACAATGCATGCTCAATCACCCTGCTGCAGCTGCTGATGTTCGAACACGTGACCTTTAAGAACAACAACCGTTCCCTTAACCACTGAAGCAAGTTGGTTCGTAAAAAATATTAGATTTTTAATTCAAATGATAAGTTTTAATTTTTCTAACTTTATTTTTAATTTTTTTATCATTTCTTCTTAACTTATTTTTTTCATTTTATGCTGTAAATTATTTTCCCAGTTTATTCTTAAATTATTATTTTCATTTTATTTTAACCCATAAATTATCGGAATCTGATAATAACATGTCATATCTCAGTTGGGTGAATTAGATCCATTTTGGGTGAAACTTGGATGGGTATTTATGGATTTTTGAAAACTTTGGGTCATTTAATGTTAGGTTTCGGTTATTTTGTGCTGAATTAATTTTTATGTCCAAATTGTTTTGAGTTTAGGTCTTTCGGATTTGAGGGTTCAATATTTTACTTGGATCATTTCAAGTAACTTGTTTGAGATATTTGTTCATAGTATTTTTGGGTTTAGCTTCTTTTTTCAAATTCAAAGGGTTCAGAGTTTGAATCATTTTAGGTTCCTGAGAATTTTAAATTCAGTATAATTCAAGTTTAAGTTGATCGATTTAAGTAGTTAAAATTTTTGGTAAACTTTAAATTTGAATAAATTAAATTAAGGTTTTAAATTCAAATATAAATGAGTAGATCTAATTCCATGATATCTCTTTAACATTTTCTTTTGAAAGCTAAGGTGATTACAAGTAGTATCTGTTTTTGAATATATACTCTCACCCATTTGACAATGCATGCTCAATCACCATGCTGCAGCTAGGGGTGTTCGCGGTTAACCAAAATACTATAACGGTTAACCTATAAGTTATGTTCTTAGTGTAAAAGTTATATGTTCTTAGTGCAATTAGAGGGGAAATGTGTAACCCCATATTTTGACCTAAGATGTTTGCTTAAATTATATTTGTCGTTTTTTGAAACTTGCCCCTCAAGAAAGATCACTTAAAAGAAAAACGTGTCGAAATTTATTTTTCAATTGTAAAGTCCTTTGAAGTTTCGTCATAAAACAATACATGCTGAAATTAGTTCATTAATCTCAAAATAAAAGTCCAAAGTCCAAATTTACAACCAAGTCCGAAATACCTAAATAATGAAAAGAAACTTGAAATAATCCATACTGAATAATAATATCAAATCCGTTCGAATGAGGTCCTCCAAGTACCGAATCCTGTCTGGAAATTTGAAACAGATACTAAGGGGAGTCAGCTATAAAGCTCAGTGTGTCTCTAAAGTGCATAACAGAGGTATAACCAACATTCCATCAACAGTTAAGATTAAACAGTTATTCCGAAGTATTACAAGCAAGGCATAATGATAGCATAACATGACATGCACCCATCTACATCACCGTCCGAAGAGTGAGGTTCCCCTGAACCACTCTACACCGCAACACCATGTCCGAAGCAGAGCTCATCCCGAAAGATGGAACTACTAATCCGAAGCAAAGTTCAACCCAAAGGATGAAGTCGCTGAGCTTCCTCCATACAATATCTCATCCCAATGATATGACATGTTATCCGATTTTAGAGTCCGAATGCAATCTTGTTAAACAACTAAGATGCATGTACATAATAGTCCGATTCCGATATGTGTTACATAACATGGTCACAACATTCGAGTCATAAAATATTTATCGAATAACAGAGCAGGGTAGCATAAAAATATATATGTCATACAGATCATGCAATCAGACAACAAATACATGTAGCACAGACAAAGAACACACCTTAGGCAGCTAAACTATCAACGTCGATAATGACGTCTCCCACGCTCAGCCCTAGCGGAAGGTCGAACAGAATCAACTCCTAAAACAAAGAACATTATATAAGATTTCCCACTATGCCACATTTGAGTAAACTACGCTTAACAGAAATCTTACTAGTAGATCTCGAAGACTGTGCCACCGGAGGTCTGCCTGGCGGAGGAGGAGGTTAAGTCTCGGGGTCAGTGTCAACGTCATCTGAACACATAAATAACTGAGTCAAACTCTAATGCAACACTTAACAAAATTCCGAGTTCAACATATAAACTTGATCCAAAAAGGTATTTCGGGTTTGAATTTGAAGAAACAGGCAGCGGAAATGGAGCCAGAACGTCGAAAACATAGTGGTGAACCCGGCTGAAAAGTCAACCCAAAAGTCAACATTGACGTCATCGTTGACGCCAGCCTACATCACCATTACAACAGCATATGACGTCACAACTGACATCATCCAACTTGGTCACACTGGTCGGTTCGATTCAGAGTGATGGTTCGGTTCGGTCTTCTCAACCTGGTTCGATTTAGCCATTCAATCCCTAAATCAGATTCAAATCCCTAATCCCCAAATCAGATTCAAATCCCCAATCAACCATCCCCCAAAATCGAACCCTAAACAGTTGACCCATCCCGACGACAACCAGTAAAGGTTTATGACGACCGACAAACCAACGACGGCAGTAAACGAAAACCCGTCAGACTCGACCACGATACTCACCCAAACCCGGGACGGTGGCGGCGCACGAAGAGGACGGCGACGACAGAAGAAAAGCCGAGGCTTTCAGCCTCTCCTTTCTAACGATAAGAGGCGGCGAACGGGAAACCCTAACACGAGTTTTGATCGGACGACCACGGGGAAGCCACTGATGGCCACGGAACGACGAACGGCCGGCAAAAGCTCCTTGGCCGGAGCTTCAACGGACAACAAGGGAAATGGGGCTCGATTCGATTTGAGAGAAAAATAATAGAGATGACGAGTGCAACGCTCAAAAAAGAAATCAGACTAAAGGGTGTTTACCCTAAACAAATGGGAAAATTACAGAAGAAGGGTCCCAACTTTAGCCCGCATAACAAATTGCCCACCAAGTTTAACTTTAATCAATTAGGTCCCGAATTCAAATTAGGTTAAAATCTGACATTTCCCCTAAATTCTAGGGTTTCTAATTGGGAATTGTCACAATTAGGGTTTACAAATTGGGGCTAAATTGGAGTGTTACAACTATCCCCCCGTAAAAAGAAATTTTGGCCTCGAAATTTACCTAGAGCAAACAAATGTGAATACTGAGCTTTGATGACAACTTTGGGCTCCCAGGTAGCCTCATCATGACTGTGACCACACCACAAGACTTTGACCATCTTAATGGTCTTCCTTCTGAGAACTTTCTTATCCTGAGCAAGAATCTCGGTAGACTCCTCCTTAAAGCGCAAATCAAGACGAATCTCAATCTCCTTTACATGCAAAACATGAGACGAGTCAGCATGGTAGCATCTCAACACAGAAACATGGAAAACATCATGAATATGCTGAAGCTCTGGTGGTAACTCAAGCTGATAGGCAACAGGTCCAACCCAACGAAGAATCCGATAAGGGCCAATATATCGAAGACTCAGCTTGCCCTTCCGACCAAACCGAAGTACCTTCATCCAAGGAGATACTTTCAGGAAAACCTCATCACCGACCTCAAACTCAAGATCTCGACGTCTCAAGTCGGCATAAGACTTATGTCTATCAAAATCAACCTTAAGCCGATCTCGAATCAATCTGACTGTATGATCGGCCTCACGGACTATGTTTGGTCCTAACAGTCTATGCTCATTAAGTTTAGTCCATCCAATCGGTGACCTACACATACGTCCATACAGAGCCTCATACGGTGCTATCTTGATATTGGCATGGTAACTGTTATTATATGCAATCTCTGCGAGCGGCAAGAAATCCTCCCAACTACCACTGTAATCGAGAACACAACCTCTCAACATGTCCTCAAGAATTTGAATCACATGCTCGGATTGTCTGTCAGTCTACGGATGATAAGATGTACTGAAGTTCAACCGAGTACCCAAAGCAGAGTGAAGTGCCTTCCAGAACTTTGCTGTAAATCTTGGATCACGATAAGAAATAATCGATATTGGTACCCTATGAAGACGAACAATCTCAGAAATATAAAGCCAAGCCAACTTACTGAAAGGATAGTTGACTCGAATCGGAATGAAATGCGCAGACTTAGTCAAACGGTCCACTATAACCCAGATGGAGTCCTTCTTAGACGGAGTCATCGGAAGACCACTAACAAAATCCAT
This sequence comes from Hibiscus tridactylites, assembly GCA_958450335.1. Taxonomy (NCBI): domain Eukaryota; kingdom Viridiplantae; phylum Streptophyta; class Magnoliopsida; order Malvales; family Malvaceae; genus Hibiscus; species Hibiscus tridactylites. Next base: position 79,005,567 of record OY288281.1, read on the forward strand.
AGTCACACACGCCCACTTCCACTGAGGAATCTCGATGTGCTGAAGCAACCCAGATGGACGTTGATGCTCGTCCTTGACTCTCTGACAAGTCATACACTTAGACACAAATCCGACAACATCCTGTTTAAGACCTTTTCACCAGTACCTTTGACGAAGGTTCTTATACATCTTATCACCACTAGGATGCATAGAATAGGGGTTGTCATGTGCCTCGCGAAGAATAATCTGTTTCAACCCAGATTTCCTCGGAATGCAATATCAGCCTCGGAAACACAAAACACCATCCCGATCAGTAGTAAAATCCACAGATGTACCCTCAGAAACCTCTCTGATACGGTGCATAAGAAAAGGATCAATAGACTGCTCAGCTCAAATATCAGATATCAGCGTAGGAATAACTCGAAGTTCTGCCATCAAACTACCATCTTCAAACAAACTCATCCGAGCAAACAAGGTCCTCAAATCCGAAATGGTGTTACGACTCAAGGCGTCGACAACCACGTTCGCCTTCCCCAGGTGATACTCTATCTCACAGTCATAATCCTTGAGAAGTTCCAACCAACGACGCTGTCTCATATTCTCTTTCTACGTAAGGAGGTACTTTAGACTTTTGTGATCAGTGAAGATATAGCACTTCTCTCCGTAGAGATAGTGTCTCTAGATTTTCAGAGCAAAGATCACATCAGCAAGCTCTAAATCATGGGTGGGGTAGTTGCACTCATACGCTTTCAACTAACGAGACGCATAGGCCACTACCTTCTACTCCTGCATCAAAACACATTCCAACCCCGTTTGAGAGGCATCACTATATACAGTATAAGCCTTCCCAAGCTCAGGATGAATCAGAATCGGTGCTTCAGTCAACACGGTCTTAAGCTTCTCAAAACTGGTCTGCTGAGCCTCAGTCCAGACAAAAAGAATATCCTTCCTCAGAAGTTTAGTTAAAGAAGCTGCAATAACCGAGAAACCCTCCACAAACCTACGATAGTAGCCAGCTAAACCCAAGAAGCTTCGAATCTCAAGAACATTCTTGGGCTGCTTCCAGCTCAAAATAGCCTCAATCTTCTTTGGGTCAACCTGAATACCATTAGCAGAAACCACCTGTCCCAAGAAGGTAACCTCGGTCAACCAAAATTCACATTTACTGAACTTTGCATACAATTGCTTCTCTCGCAAAGTCTGTAAGACAATTCGGAGATGTTCCTCATATTCTACCTCCGATTTGGAATAAACCAGTATGTCGTTAATGAAAACCACCACGAACTGATCTAGGTAGGGTCGAAACACCTTATTCATCATATCCATAAATGTTGCGGGAGCATTAGTAAATCCAAACGGCATCACCATAAACTCGTAATGACCATAACAAGTCCGAAAAGCGGTCTTGAACACATCAGAATCCTTAACCTTGAGTTGGTAATAACCCGATCTTAGGTCTATCTTAGAAAATACCGAAGCTCCCTGGAACTGGTCGAACAAGTCATCAATACGAGGAATGGGATACTTGTTCTTGATCGTTAGCTTGTTTAGCTTCCGATAGTCAATACAAAGCTGAAGTGACCCATCCTTCTTCTTCACAAATAAAACAAGGGCTCTCCTGGGAGAAACACTAGGTCAGATGAAACTCCTATCTAACAATTCCTGCAACTGAATCTTCAATTCTTTAAGCTCTTTTGGAGCCATCCTGTAAGGAGCCATAGAGACATGGGCTGTACCCAGATAAACATCTATGCCAAACTCAACTTCATCACGTTTTGGAGGTACCCCCGGCAATTCCTCTAGAAAACATCTGGAAAATTCCTAACCACTCGGATCTTATCCAAACCAAAATCTGACTGCCTCGAGTCAAGAATATATGCAAGGTAGGCAATGGCCCCATGTCGAATCATCTTTTCTTCTTTGAGAGCCGAAAAAATATTGGACATGCAACCTCTACGCTCTCCCACCAGAATCACCTCGCACCCATCTGAGGTTTTCAGAGTCACCCTTTTCTTTTCACAATCCAAACTGACTCGATGTGTGGATAACCAATCCATTCCGAGAATAAGGTCGAACTCTCTGAAAGGTAACTCCATCAAATCAACAGAAAATATTCTCCATTGAATCTCCAAAGGGAAATTCTTGTACACCTTAGTAACCTTGACATGGTCACGCACTGGACTATAAACTGAAACTGCACTCAAAGTATTCTCAACCGGAATTTCAAGTCCCCCAGATACTGAACTTGCAACATACGAATGAGTAGAACCAATATCCAATAATGCAAAATACGAGATAGAGTGAATAGAAAAGCTACCATCAATAACATTTGGCTCATCACAATCCTCATGTCTCCTGGTAGCATAAACCAAACCTGGTTGTCTCACCCCGGATCCAGCTGATCCTCCACTCTGAGCTGGCCTGCCCCTACCAGCAGAAACTGTAGTGTCAGGTCTACCTCGACCTCTACCTCTAGCAGGAGTCTGTATCGATGCCTGTGACTGACTCGCCATATGAGCTGACAGAGGTGCAAGCGGATAATCTCTGAAAAGATGGTCGAACGACCCACAACAAAAACAAGCCCCAAACTGTCTCCTACACTCTCCTGAATGCCATTTCTTGCAGAAAGAACATTGTGGTACCCCTTGTGTGCTAGTCGATCCTCCAACACTAGAAGTCGGAACAGCAGTGGTCATCGGTCTGGCTCTGGAATAACTCTAATAATCACTCTCATCTCTTGCCCTCTTTCTGGTCTGATTACCCTGACTATACTAAATTGACGCGGTCGACTGCCTCTTACCCCGATCCATACCCTGAGACTCAACTTGCCTCAACTCTGCCTCATTGCGTTCAGCAGTCCTAGCTCGCAAGGTAATATCCTTGTACTCTTTGTCCAAATGCAAAGCAACACCAGTCTTGATCGAAGGTCGCAGACCCCTCAGAAACTAGTCGCACTTCTATTTCTCTGTAGTAACTAACCCCCCACGTACTGTATCAGCCTCAAAAACTCAATCTCATACTGATTCATGGTCATGTCATTTTGCTTCAGATTCATAAAGTCATCTCGACATTTGGCTAGATACTCTGCCCCAACATATCTGTCTCGGAAAGCCTGACGAAAATGATCCCATGTGACCTGACTAGCAGAAATAACAATCTCCTCAGCCTCCCACCAGTTCTGGGCTTCACCCTTCAATAATGATACAACCGCTCTTAATTTTTTGTTAGTAGGATAGTCTATCTCATCAAATAACTGCTATAATTTCTTCAGCCAATACTCTACGTCAGCCGGATCTGCAACCGTCTTACCATCAAACATCGACATCCCAACAAACAAAAACTCAGCAGATATGAGTCTCCTAGAACCCTGTCGTAGATACTCAAGTAACTCCGAATGCACTGCAACAACATCAACTCCAGCAGTCTCACTGTTACAGATTGCACGGGGACCTCCGCTCTGAGTCTGCTGACCAGGGTGATCGGTCTGTTGATCACTCGTATGAACATCAGGTTGCTCCTCAGCCTGCTCATGTTGTGGGTCCTCCTGATGCTATGGCGAATGCTCAGAAGGATTAACGTCACTGGTATCCACAGTAGTACGACCTCGTCCACGGCCTCGACCTCGGCCAGCCGTAACTCTAGTACTCCTATGGGGTGGCATAATAGTTTATCTACAAAAAGAAGAATCCTAAAGTCAGAATTGATACTTGGAGTCTCTAATTAAAACATATATTACTTCTTTAAAATTCGGAAATTTATCTGAAAATCTCGTAGTTCCCGAAAACATTTATTATGCGTGCAAAATTTTGAAAATATTAAAATCAAATTTTGTTGAGCCTCACAGGCCAAGGGGTGTAACCTGGCTCTGATATCACTAAATTTAACCCCCTATTTTGACCTAAGAGGTTTGCTTAAATTATATTTGTAATTTTTGGAAACTTGCCCCTCAAGAAAGATCACTTAAAAGAAAAACATGTCGAAATTTATTTTTCAATTGTAAAGTCCTTTGAAGTTTCATCATAAAACAATGCATGCAGAAATTAGTTCATCAATCCCAAAATAAAAGTCCAAAGTCTAAATTTACAACCAAGTCCGAAATACATAAATAATGAAAAAAATTGAAATAATTCATACTGAATAATAATATCAAATCCGTTCGAATGAGGTCCTCCAAGTACCGAATCCTAATTCTAGAAATCTGAAACATATACTAAGTAGGAGCCAGCTATAAAGCTCAGTGTGTCTCTAAAGTGCATAATAGAGGTATAACCAACAGTCTATCAACAGTCAAGATTAAATAGTTATTTCGAAGTATTACAAGCAAGGCATAATGATAGCATAACATGACATGCACCCATCTACATCACCGTCCGAAGAGTAAGATTCCCCTAAACTACTCTACACCGCAACACCATGTCCGAAGCAGAACTCATCCCGAAAGATGGAACTACTAATCCGAAGCGAAGTCAACCCGAAGGATGAAGTCGCTGAGCTTCCTCCATACAATATCCCATCCCAATGATATGACATGTTATCCGATTTTAGAGTCCGAATGCAATCTTGTTAAACAACTAAGATGCATGTACATAATAGTCCGATTCCGATATGCGATACATAACATGATCACAACATTCGAGTCATAAAATATTTATCGAATAACAGAGCATGGTAGCATATAAATATATATATATGTCACACAGATCATGCAATCAGACAACAAAGACATGTAGCACAGACAGAGAACACACTTTAGGCAACTAAACTATCAAGGTCGATAGTGACGTCTCCCACGCTCAGCCCTAGCGAAAGGTCGAACAGAATCAACTCCTAAAACAAAGAACACTATATAAGATTTCATACTATGCCACATTCGAGTAAACTACGCTTAACAGAAATCTTACTAGCAGATCTCGAAGACTGTGCCACCAGAGGTATGCCTGGCAGAGGAGGAGGTAAAGTCTCAGGGTTAGAGTCCATGTCACTTGAACACATAAATAACTGAGTTAAACTCTGATGCAACGCTTAACAAAATTCTGAGTTCAACATATAAACTTGATCCTAAAAGGTATTTCGGGTTTGAATTTGAAGAAACGGGCAGCGGAAATGGAACCAGAATGTCGAAAAACATGGGGGTAAACCCGGCTGAAAAAGTCAACCCAAAAGTCAACGTTGATGTCATCGCTAACCATGATGACGTCATCACTGACGCCAGCCTACATCACCATTACAACAACAGATGACATCACTGCTGACGTCATCCGACTTGGTCACACTGGTCGGTTCGGTTCAGAGTGCTGGTTCGGTTCGGTTCATCCATTTAATCCCCAAATCAAATTCAAATCCCTAATCCTCAAATCAGATTCAAATCCCTAATCAACCATCCCTCCAAATCAAACCCTAACCAGTTGACCCATCCCGACAACAACCAGTAAAGGTTTACGATGACCGACAAACCAACGGCGGCGGGAAACGAAAACCCATCAGACTTGACCATGATACTCACCCAAACCCGGGACGATGGCGGCGCACGAAGAGGACGACAGCGACAGACAAAAAGTCGAGACTTTCGACCTCTCCTTTCCGACGATAGGAGGCAGCGAACGGGAAACCCTAACACAGGTTTTAATCGTACGGCCACGGGGAAGCTATTGATGGCCACAGAACGACGAACGGTCGGCAAAAGCTCCTTGGCCAAAGCTTCAACGGACAACGGGGGAAAATGGGGCTCGATTCGATTTGAGAGAAAAATAAAAAAGATGACGAGTGCGCCGCTCAAAAAAGAAATCAGACTAAACGGTGTTTACCCTAAACTAATGGGAAAATTACAGAAGAAGGGTCCCAACTTTAGCCCGCCTAACAAATTGCCCACCAAGTTTTAACTTTAATCAATTAAGTCTCAAATTCAAATTAGGTTAAAATCAGAGATTTCCCCCAAATTCTAGGGTTTTCAATTGAGAATTGTCACAATTAGGGTTTACAAATTGAGGCTAAATTGGGGTGTTACAAAATGCACAGAGAATGTACTTAAAAATACCTAGAAATTAAAGACTCTTTCTTAACGATTAACCATGAACACTCCTAGTTGCAGCTAATGGTGCTCGAACTCGTAATCTCTAAAAACAACAACCATTCCCTTAATCACTTAAGCAAGTTGGTTCGTGTTATCTTTTAACATTTAAATTGGCGTGGATAGTGAATAAAATGATAATTGTATGATTGAAGGCTTATTTTAATTATGGGGTCCTTAAAAATTGTTTATTGGAGAGTTAAAAAGTTTGAGCACAAGTCTCCCTTAATTAAGACAAAGAAACAATGATGCTAACACATAGGTGATGATGACTCCTACTCCTCACACCGTCACTGTTGGAGACTCAAACCTCATGCAAAAATGTTGTTGTTATAATTATTATTTATGTAAATTATACAGTTGGTCATTTAATTATAAAAAAATTCATTTTGGTCATCGAAAATAAAAGATTTCCAAACGAGTCATAAAACATAGGTTACGTTTTCATTCTAACAATACTCAAAATTACATCAGATGTAATTAAACTAATAAATTAAATAACATCCAAAGGGAAAAAAATAAAAAAATATACACAAATTTTAAAAACTTTCCTTAAGAAACAATAATTTAATCTACCTTAAAAACTTGTGCATTTCGGTTTTACCAAAACAATTATATTATCAACCATGTAAGGAAATTAAGAATTAGAAGTAGTGGTTAAGTGGGTTAGGGGTCTTTTTGAGTACCTAGGGTTTTTTTAAACATAAATAGTGTGTTTTCATTACACTGAAGAGTACCTAGGTTTGAATCTCAAGTTATCTAGTCTAATTTTATTTTAGGTTACTTCGACGAATTAGGTGGTGACCACTGCATGATGACAAATGTCACTAACCAAAATTAAACACGAATGACTAAAATAAAGATGAAACTTAAATTTAATAACTTGTTTATAGACTTTTTTATTTTTGATAATTAAAATAATTATTTTACAGTTGAGTGATAAATTGTGTAGTTTATTCTTCTTAAATAAATATAATTAAAATAATTATTTGACTTGACTCATCCTGAGTATTTTGCAAGGGAGCTACGACACTGGGACCTATTGTTCGGCATTTGTGGCTCTTTAGGAACTCGGTGGTGTTTGATTCGCAGATGGATGGGTGGGTTTCTCTTCTTGAGCGTAGCCGCCAGCTCCAGGGATCGGTTGCGGCTGCTCTAGAGTCGATACGGGGTCTTAGTGACGGTGCTGGATAGAATGTAGCTACGATGTGGTCACCACTGAAGATTGGTTGGATCAAGCTTAATACAGACGAGGCGAGACGAGCGGTTGATGGCATGGCATCTTGTGGAGGTGTTTTACGTGACCTTAAAGGGACTTGACGAGGAGATTTCTTCAAGCTCATTAATGTTCGTTCGGTTATGAAAGCGGAACTGTAGGGTGCTTATAGTGGGCTCAACTATGCTTGGAAGTTAGGGTATTGCAAAATTGTCTTAGAAGTGCATAGTATGGATGCCTTCCATGTGTTCAAGTTGGATTCTGTTTCTCTTGGTTCTTCTTCGCTTGTGATGCATTTGAATGAGTTGAAACGGTGGGTCTGGACTGTTCGGTTACGACATACTCGCTGGGATGGTAATAAAGTAGTCGATTTTGTTGTCAAGCTCGCCTCGACTGATAATTTGTAGGTTCTCTGATTTGATACTCCTCATCTGGGTTCTTACAGTGGCTGTTGGATGATCTTGGTATGAGTCTTGATACGTGACAATTTAGTGTTCTAGTTTATTAGATGTAATGAGGCACATTAGGTAAGCTTTTAAATCATAGAAACAATGAAGGCTCTTGGAAAAAGAAAACTTAAAGAAAGCTAACTCTTGTTTTGTATTCTGACTTTTATGATTCAATGTATGTTTCATTATAATACAAAAAAATCAATGTCTCAAGTCGTCTCGTTTATTCTGTCCAAAATTATATGTTACTACACTTCACATTGTTTCATTGGTTTATGATAGGGAGCAGACCCACTAATTAAAGAATAATGAGCTCAATATTTAACAACGACGACAATTTACTGAAAAACAAATAAGTGAAAAAAAAGTTGGAAATTGATTAAAATCTAAATTGAAATTATAGAATAATTTTACTGGCTAGAGATTATTTTAAGTTTAAATATGTTTAGATTCAAGTACTATTTTAAAGTTTAAATTTCAGCTCTTATATTTTATTTTTGTAAAATTGAATCTTTGTACTAATTTTTATTTCAAAATCTTGATATTTCCTTTAACTTATGATCAATTTTAATATTAATAGTAGACATGACAACTATAAAAAAGCATAAATAATTTTTTTAATCACCACATCTATAGTTTTTATCACTTTGACTCTTGACCTTTAACAATAAGGGTAAAATATGTAAATAGTTCCCTACTATGGGGCACTTTATTGTTGAGTCTTCTAACTATGAAAAGTTGCAAAAAAAATCGTATAACTTAAAAATAATAAATTGGTTTGTTGCCGTTAAAAAATTGAATGTTGATAGCATGACATTTAATAAAATTATCATTGTAACAAATTTAACTTTCAAACTTTACTCTTTATTTTAATTTTATCTTAATTCTAAAAACTAGCCCTTATCATTTAATTATTGTTCCAATTTAGCCCCTTTCATCTTCTCCAGCAAACTTCATCTTGTTCCATTTTCTTAATTGAATTCTAGATTTAAAATTCAATCTTGTAAGAGAGAAACTCAATGTTTCCCAAAGTTGTGAAACTTAAACCCTTGTTGAAAATCAACTCATTTTCTCAATCCCTTGTTTTAAATTAAAAGAATTATTCAGAACTTCTTACTATTTTAGATCTTCCATTCTAAGTTTAGTCGCATACCCATATTTGCAACCAACAAGATTTTATTCAGATTATTTCATTCTAAAACGTCACAATAAAAAGTTGAGAATAATCACGGCTGAGGGAGAGGTTTTTCCCGGTGTAACATGTTGAGCTAAATTAAATTCGAAACCTTGAAAATTAACACTAGAGAAGCCTCTAACAGATTGGTTTCTATCAATTTAGTTGGGTCACCAAATGTACTATAAAAACCATAGGCATGACACCGGCCCAAATACCTTTTTTGGGCCTATATTTTCGTGGTTGCCCTCGTCCACAATGTCAACTATATGGGAAACCTTGCTTGTTGTTACAATGATTCCTTCACCTAGGTACGATCGGTCTTGTTGATAGCGTGGAGAAGATAATAGTATTTTGCCAAGGCCACCGGTTCTGTTGACTTGAAACCTTACTGTCTTGATGGGGAACCAGTGTCGGATTCAGTACCAACAATCTTGTTTGGTGCCATTAATATGATTGTGAAAGAAAGAATTATGAGTTTTGAAGAATTTCGACAAAAATAGCTTTGAAGTTGCAGCAAATTAAATAGATGAATGGTGAAGAATGAATAGGTAAATGCACCGACATATAAAAGTAAGGAAAGAATAAAGAGAATTAAACATATGTTGGATGCAAGCCGAAAGCTCGGATTGGCCAATGATTTTGAGATATGGATTTGAATAAGGACATGAAAGGGCAAGAATCTAAGCTCGTATTTTGAAATTTAATCTGTGTATCTGATGATTTTGAAATAATTGAAAAGGGTCACAAATAAAGATGTCAATATAACTTATGTATATGACAATGAATTTGATTATGTGATGATGAAAAGGGTTTTCAATGAGCATATGAATTCTGAAAATGATGCATTCTATTTGATAAAGTAAGGAAACAAGTTTTTGATTATTTTATAAAATGCATTGATGTGTTAGTTGTAGAGAACACTCACTAGGCATGTTTATGCTTATCCTCTTTTTTCTATCATTGCAGAGAATTGAATGTTTGGGGGCTGGTCCGAAACAAGTGTGATCCTTAAGACATCCGAGATAATTGAGTATGTTGGACTTTTACCAAAATTGTTGTAATAAGGCCATGTGGGTCGTTTCCCAATTGGATTTATTATGTGGATTATGTTTCCTTTCTGGTTGCTGTTTTTGTTGTTAATTTGCCAGCATGGAAATGGTTGTGATTGGATGATTCCATTTGATACGTTGATGAAGCATGCTTATAGAGTGTTTTGGATTGTTTTCTTGAAGCATGATCTTTTATTATAAAATGATGTTTTGAGGATTGATCATGTTCGATATGCTTAAAGTAACCTATAGTGTTGAATGATTTGATGGTTAGGCCTTGTATGCTTGTTTTGGCTCCTTTGATTAATTACATTTTGGTGAATATGCAAGTTTAGGAAGCATGTCTCTAGATTTTTCGTTTCTATGTTATATGAGATGATATTCAGGTTGTAAATGCTTTATCAGGTGTTTTATGTTGGTTTGATAATAAAAACATGTTGAAGTTGTTTGAGGGTGTTTTTGAGAGATTCGAGACTGTTTTGCATAAATCTTCAGTACAGTACAAGGCGTACTGGTATGGGTACTACGTACTGGTACGCGAGAGTAAAAATAGGCACGTTTGACCAGGGCGTACTGGTATGGGTACTACGTACTGGTACGCGAGAGTAAAAATAGGCACGTTTGACCAGGGCATACTGGTACACTCTGTTTGGGTATTGGTACGGCTCAAGGCGTACCCGTACGCAAAACTGCATACCAATACCAATTTTGGTCTCTCGAATTTTATGGAACTCGTGTACCGGTACTGACCCTTTAGGTATCGATATGGGGTTGGTAAATCGGTTAATTGGTTATCCAAGTGTAGATTTTTTACATTTTAGTTACCATATATTTATACATCAATTGAATGATTTATTGTTGTCTAAATGTCTTTAATATTATGTGAGTCCTTATAGTTTTGAATATTTACATTTTGGTACCTATTCTTATTTATGTTCAAATTGAATGTGTAAATGAAGTCTGTTTGGCATGAAACTTTAACCTAAGCCTAATTAAAATACATAAAACTCAATGTTTCATCTAGATTGTGAAAAAATTAAAAATATATATCTATAATTTGGTTAGTTCTCTTTTAGATTCACTTTGTGAATCAATGTGACCTTTGTCACTCGGGTCCAATTCTTCCGGATCGGGTGATGAGTGTTACATAAACTCTCTCAATTTCTTCTTTGATTTAGTTTCAAGAAATCATAGGTAGATACACCACTCTTCATTTATAATGGAAAGGAAGTCATTTTGTACTTTTTAGTATACGTGAATGACAATGTGCTTACTGATAATAATATCAATTTCATTGCCCACTTCACTACCTTATTATCTACGAGGTTTTCTTTAAAGGATATTGGCTTGCTCATCAATTTTCTTGGCATTGAGGCTATTTCTACTCTAAATGGTTTGTTTCTATCTCAATTGCAATACATCTCAGACATCTTAGTTCAGTTTCATATGAAAAATGCCAAGGCAATTTTCACACATATGTTTTCTTTCAACAAACTACCTCCACCTGAGTCGTCCACGACACTAGATATCTCTAGTTAACGACTATTAATAAGACTTCTTTAGTATCTCAGACTTACTCATCTAGATATTGTCTTTGCCATTAATCGTCTGTCGCAGTACATGCATGGTCGTTTACTTGCACATTGGACAACAACTAAATGTTTCCTACCTTATCTAAAAGGCTAGTTATGCCGTGACATTTTTTCGCTCAACATCTTCACTTCATCTCACTGTCTTTGTCGATGTGGATGAGGGTGGATCTTTTACGGATAACATGTATACTAATAGATATGCTATTTACTTTGGTTCTAATCTATCTCATGAAAGTCATGTCGTCAGAAAACTGTCTCTCGCTCCTCCAATGAAGCTAAATAAAATGCCATGGAAGATGCAATGGTTAAAGTTTTTTGGGTTCAACATCTTCTTTAGGAAATCAAGGTGTCCTTAAGCAAACCACCCTCACTCTTTTGCGACAATCTCAGTGCCACATATATTTGCAAGAATTCACTCTTTCACTCTCATATGAAGCATCCTGCACTTGATTACTTCTTTGTTTGTTAACTACTTGTTCAACACATCTCCTCCAAAGCTCAAATTGCAGACACTCTCATCAAACCGCTTGGACATAATCTCTTCCTTTATTTTTGGTTCAAGATTGGTGTCTCTGATAGATCTTTTGTAACGATCTGATTTTGGGCCTAGAGGTTTTTAGGTTGGGTTTAGGGTCTGTTGGACCGAGACTATAGACTCAGGTTAGTTTCGGGATGAGTTCAGGGAAAACCTAGTTCATAAAGTGATATAAATATGGAAGAATTATCTAAAATCCTTTTTAAATATATATGAGGGTTTGGTAAAATCAATTTTGAATAATGGTAATTGGAATGTGGACATTTCAATTTAGTGACTAAATTGTAAAATTTTAAAACTGTTTTAATGACTATTTTGCAAAGAGTCGAAGTTTAGAATATTTAGGGAGCTTATTGTAATTTTAATCAGTTATTCCTTTAATTTGACTTGTTTTACATGTGATTTAATTAAAAGGAATTTGATTGAAATGTAGTTAATCTTAAAAACACATTTTGACGTAACCTTCATTTCTCAAGAGTTCTCTGTATTTTCTCATCATCCAAATTACATATTTTCTTCCAAAACTTCCAAATATTTATTCCTTTTCATTTTACTTTGATCTCCAAATGATTTCCATGGATTTTCCTCAACTAGCTCCAATGGTTTCTTGAAGATTTTCAATCAAATCATGTTAATTAAGGGAAAAGAAAGGGATTAGAAGAAATCTTTGTTCTTCTCCTCTAATCAAGGTTTTTTATTGAAATTCTCAAGTATTTGACTCTTTAATTATGTTTCTTAATGAGATTTGATGATTGATTTGAAGAAAATTGTTAAATCAAGCTTTAATTGATGATTTTGTGTAATTTTTGTAATGGATCTGTTTTTCTGGGTTTAAGGTTGATTTTAATCATGATTTGAAAGTTTAATAATGTTAAGATAAAGGTTTAAGCATGATAATCCCGAAACTATGTGAGTCTCTAGTTGTTTAGGTTACTAGAATTGGACTTCTGTGGTGTTGTGGTGGTTTTGTGAATACTGGTGGTATAAGGTTGATAATAGGTTGATTTTAGATTTTAATCGATGTTAATAGATGGTTGAAAGTGTTAGGTTTTGGATGGTTTAAGTTTGGAGGTTAATTAATGATGTTTTCGGTTGTTTCGAATAGGCGTTTTGGGCAAGGCAATATGGTGGGGTTGCTTACTAGAGTTTTGAATGCATTAATCCTCTGTTCTTGTATGGTTAAAGTAGGGGAGAACATTTCGGAAGCAACCGGTGAGGTTTTAGGAGCTTTGGATGCTTAGTTTCGTGTGTCGGTGAGTGAGAATGTGGATTTCTTCTTTGAAATGTTTTAAAGGTGATTTTGGGAACTTAGATATAAGCTTGAAACGCTTGTCTAAGTTCGAAAGTAAGTATAAAGAATTTCTATCTCGGTTGTGCTATTATGAAATGGTTTATGCACTTGGTTTTGAATTCATGTTACCCACTGTTAAAGCATGTTTAAAGTATGTGGTTTACTATTTTTAATGATGAGATGATGAAGCATGCACATGGTAAGTGATCCTTGTAAGTATATGTTTTACACTTGTGATTTTAGAGCATGGTTTAATGCTTTGGAAAAATGATTATTACTAATGCTTTGAAAACACTGAGGTATGTGGTTAAATGTGAATTATATTGGCAAGTGATGTTATAAAAATGGTTTATAAATGTTATCGGATATAGTTAGTCAGTTATAGGATTGAGTGCACTATAAATAAGTCGCCTTGGATGTCGAGGAGGTTGGCGTCCCGTCTTCATCCAAGTACCCTAACGACCGAGGAGGTTAGTGTCTCGTCTCTTATTAGTGGGTTAAGCATCTAATTGATGTTTGGGGTTGTTGTCCCCGTGAGGTTGGTGTTTTTTTTTCGTTTACCGGTCAAAATAAATATATATTAATCCTCTTTCAACAATAAATAAATAAAGAAATTGAATAAGTATAGGGAAAGAGGGTCGATCCACAGGGAGATTAGCTGGAATTGTTGACTTGAATTTGTTGAATCTGAATTTCCAGGAATATCTGTAAAAGCAAAGGAATAAAAGAAGGGGGTGATATGATTTTTGGTGAAGTAATAAAATAAAATAAAAAAAAGAAATTAAAAGTAGTAAGAAAAACCAAGTGTGTAAATCAGCCTCGAACCAGCTCCTTCAATTCTTTCGATCATTGAAATAGATTTTTATTTCGGGTATCATGTCGGTTACAGTCTACGAGGCCCAACCCGTCGTAACTTGTTCTTCTCTCGAGTAACCAATCCTCCCAAGTCTATCTTCGAAAGACGGTTCTTAAATAAATCAACCACGACTATCGTCGTTAAAGTATTTAGAATAAAGCAGGAAAAACCCGACTCAGAAATTGTCTAAAAATAGAATCGCTTCTGATTTTATCTTTCCTTAGCGGACCGCCGCTAAGAGTGTTCACAGGAAGTCGAAATTTGCCACAGGCCGATCTTTCCTCCCAATTATGTTTTTAAGCGAATTCAAACCAAAGGGCCCTTTTTGATATGAAAAACGGTTAAAAAAATTTAGTAAGGCCGATTGCCAAACTATCTAAGCAGAAAGATAAAAATGATTTCTCAAAAAGAATTTAAGCAAGTTCAATTCTCACGAATCGAATTGACTTGGCTGGTTCTTGGCTTAAAGGATTTAGCTAAGCATGATATTGATTATCATACTTAACTTGATTTTAGAAAAACAATTGAATAACATAAAATAAATGAAATAAGAAAATAAATGAAAATGGACTTGGATTAAAGCTAGAAATGTTTACAAAGATAATGATGGATGGATCTAAGCCTTTACCAAGGGTGGTATTTATAGGCTTAAATTTACAAAGATAAAGTGATGAAATAATTTAAAATAATAAACAAAAGATAAAACAATTCAAATGTTTTAAAATTTAAATGCAGGAATCTAATCGGATAAGCTGATAACATCTTCCAGAACGTTCCAGAAGCTTCTAGAAGTCGCCACGTCATTGCCACGTCACTGCCACGTCAGACGCGTCGTGCCCGGTGTCGTGCCCATGGTGCCAGTCATGACAGAATTATAATAAAAACTGCAGAAATGCCTCATTTTCACTGCTATTTCCAGAATTGGGTCCCTGCACAAAATATAACGAAAACAACATGGATTAAGCAGCAAGAAGTCCCAATAGCTAGAAAAATAACAAATGAAATATGTCATATTTGAGCACTCATCAAATTCCCCCTCACTTGTCTCATACTTGTCCTCAAGTATGTCCGAAAAAATCATAAACCCAAGAATGCATTTCTCAACCATTACAAGCATCAAACATAATCATAAGAGTTCTAGCACGAAAGGAGGTTCATGAAAGAAACATAAAGGATTCCAGGGACCACCGATCATGAACATCAACCATTGCAGCCAGTGTCACATTTGGAAATGATGACACCCCTTCTGAATTGCTAATAAAGGATTCCAGGGACCATAATCACCAAGCCACGTGTCTCTCCAAAAATCAGCTTCTGATCCATCTCCAACATTTGAACTATATTAATTGAGAGCAATTACAGCGAGCTATATTAATTGGGGTGTCATCTGACCATTTGTACTTCGTTCAAAGAACTTGAAGCCATAATTGATCCTCACAATGGACTAAATTAAAAGCTATTTTCATTAGGAATGCAACATTTTGATGCTCGAGTTTTTTAAAACCTAAGACTTCTTCCGATGTCGGCTTACTGTCACGAACTTATTCTCTCAAACCAATCCGTGCGGCGCTAACACTCCCGAAACAAAATTAGCAAGCCTTTCCCACGCGAATGCTATGGCTAAACACACACGAGAATGGAGAAGGCAAGAGAGTTACAAGGAAAGGAACCTTGTATTTAACTCTTAAGAAAGATTTACAAGAGAGAACTTATGTGTATTGTAGGATGATTTACAAATGGCCCTAGCTAGCCTATTTATAGTCTCCAACCTTTTCAATGGACGGTGGAGATTAATTTGATCCAACGGTTGGCATTTTGCCTCCCAAAATATCTACAACACCTACACTTTTCTAGATAAATCCATACTTATCTACATAGGTCTTTAGCATTATAAAGTATTCTAGAATATTCTACAACTATCTAGTTATGTCCTTAACAATCCAAAAGCTTCTAGAAAGTTCAAAAGAATTCCGGAGTAGTCTCGAACTTTCCAGGGTCTTCTTTAACATTCTAGATCCTTCTAGAATGTTCTAGATGCTTCTAGGATGTTCCAAGTCCTTCTAGAATCTTCTAAGGCTTTCCGTACGAGTCTAGACCTTTGGAGAACCTCCTGGATTCTTGTGGGAACGTTCAAGATGATTGTGGGCCTCTCTAGGCCATTCTAGAACCTTCCTTGGTTCATCTTTGGCCTTAAAACGTCCAAGGCACCTCATTTTGCCTTGGTTGGCCCGAGTGCACCTAGAGGGCACTCCTCGGTCAGTCCTGGTGCGCATTGGTGGGGCGTGACATTCTCCCCCACCTGATCTCGCGACGCCCTCGTCGTGTCTCGGTTGAGCTGCTGGGGTGTTGCTGGTGTGCCTTTTTCGGCTCCTAGCTTGCTTCGCCTTTACCCTCGGCTTAACAGCTCGATCTTGGGCTATCGTATCAAGTTGTGCCTTGCCATCAACCCCTTTGATGAAGGCAACAAGTCGCTTTCGTATGGTACATGACCTCATCACATGAGGTCCTTCAAATAGGTAGCACTTCACCCTTGTGCTAGCCTTTGGCGCGGACTTAGCCTTCGTGTTGCCACGATTCCCTCTCGTGGGATTACCCTTATTGACGCCACCTTGCTTACCCCGTGCAAGCTTGGTCGGTGACTCGGCCTTACCTTCAGCCTTTGAAGGTAGTTGGTCATCTTCTTGCTCCACGTCAAGCATCGACCCTGGCTTAAGACCCTCGGTGCGATGTCCCTTATGGATGGAACTTCCCCCATTCCTATCGGTGTCCTCAACCGATTGAAGTGCTGAAATCATCTGTATGGATCCCATCTGTGCACCCTCATTGCCACTGCCGGTGTCACTACCTTCTTGATGCTTGGCTAGGAGTGAACTAAGGGCTTGTCGTTGTGGGCATTCACGAGTCCAATGGTTGACGTCACAAATGAAGCAACTGTTTGGCGGTGACTTCCTCATTCCTTGGAACTCCTTGGACTTACCCTTGTCCTTGCCCTTCCAAGGGGATGAATCTCGGTGCCTAGGCGAGTGGCCTTCCTGATGGTCGTCCTTGCGATGGCTCCTCTCTCCCCCACCATTGGTATGGCCATCCTTGTCATCCTTTGGCTTGGGGGTGGACTCCTTGTGGCTTAAATAATCAATAAGACTCTCGGCCACGGCGATGGCATCGACAAGGTTTTGCACCCCACGACACCTTAACTCGGTCTTGGCCCACGTTTGGAGTCCATCGACAAAGTTAAAGAGTGAGTCTTTGTCGGAGAGGTCGGGGATCTCAAGCACCAAGCTTGTGAACACCTTGACATAGTCTTGGATGCTCTCTGTTTGCTTGAGTCGACGGAGGCGTGCCCTTGCCTCGTCTTCGAAATTCTCCAGATAGAATTGCCTTTTGAGCTCCTTCTTAAAATCACTGAAGGTAGATATGATGCACGTACCTCTTTCGATGTCCAGACGCCTTCTCTTTCACCATAACATGGCGGTGTCAGTGAGGTAAAGTGAGGCAGTGTGAACCTTGGATGCCTCGTTCACAATACCCATCACTACAAGGTATTGCTCTAAGCCATATAGGAAGTTATCTACTTCCTTAGCGTCGCGTGATCCCGCAAAGGTTTGAAGCTTGGGTACCTCGACCCTTCTAGCCTCCTCGGTGGTGCTTGGCCCGGCTGCCATAGCACGTTTACACAAGGCAACATCGCCTTGTAGTTCCTCAAGCTTGGCACCCATACTGTCAAGTTCTTGTTGACAAGAATCACGTACCTTCGAGAGCTCTCCCATGAGAAGATTGCGGATTTGCCCAATCTCCGCGCGTAGGGTCTCCTCTAGCTTGATCCTCATTCCCCTCACAGCTTTGTGGATCTCGGCATCCTCCGCCTATAGGCCTTCCACTCGTTGGGTAAGGTCGTCCACATGGGTGCTCACACCCACCACGTTCTCCTGGACGTGGGTTAGACGGGTCTCCAAGCTAGAGATCATGTCCCTTGACTCGGCCCTTGGCCTTGTCGTCGCAGGGTCAACCATCTCTTCACGCCCTCGTTGCTCATTCATGACCTCCGTGTCAGATGAGCTTACCGCTTTGCTCTTGCCCGATTTAGCCATGTCCCGCGTGAATCGAACCTGGCTCTGATACCAACTGTCACGGACTTATTCTCTCAAACTAATCCGTGCGGCGCTAACACTCCTGACACAATGTTAGCAAGCCTTTTCCACGCGAATGTTATGGCTAAACACACATGAAAATGGAGAAGGCAAGAGAGTTACAAGAAAAGGAACCTTGTATTGAACTCTTAAGAAAGCTTTACAAGAGAGAACTTATGTGTATTGTAGAATGATTTACAAATGACCCTAGCTAACCCATTTATAGTCTACAACCTTCAATGGACGGTGGAGATTGATTTGATTCAACGGTTGGTATTTTGCCTCCCAAAATATCTACAACACCTACACTTTTCTAGATAAGTCCATACTTATCTACATAGGTCTCTAGCATTCTAAAGTATTCTAGAATATTCTACAACTATCTAGTTATGTCCTTAACTATCCAAAAGCTTCTAGAAAGTTCCAAAGACTTCCGGAGTAGTCTCGAAATTTCCAGGGTCTTCTTCAACATTCTAGATCCTTCTAGAATGTTCTAGATGCTTCCAGGATGTTCCAAGTTCTTCTAGAATCTTCTAAGGCTTTTCGGAAGAGTCTAGACCTTTGGAGAACCTCCTGAATCCTTGTGGGAACGTTCAAGATGATTGTGGGCCTCTCTAAGCCATTTTAGAACCTACCTTGGTTCATCCTTAGCCTTAAAACGTCCAAGGCACCTCATTTTGCCTTGGTTCACTCGAGTGCACCTAAGGGGCACTCCTCGGTCAGTCCTGGTGCACATTGGTGGGGCGTGACATTACGCACATCTTTCAATCTAACAAGGTTGACCCCTCTTTGTTCCGAGTGACCCTATATAAAATTTTGTATCAGATTCTCAATTTCCTCACAAGTGCCCTTAGACAATAAAGTGGATTGCATTACATAAAGTGGGATAGCCAAAAAGAACTACTTTTGCCAAGGTTACCTGGCTAACTAAAGAAAGGCTTCTAGCTTTACATCCAATGAGACAATCATGAACCTTTTGCACCATGTACTGATATGAAGCCTTCGAATCACGTGAATGTAAAAGTGGAACTTTTAAATACTTTCCCAAGTCATTAACCTCTTTAAACCAGATTTGCGAGCTAATAGTGCGCCTTAAAGTAAATTCAACATTTTTGGAGAAGGAGATATTAATATTTTCAACATTGAACTTGCATCTAAAAGCCATACAAATATCACCCAAAACCTTTCCAAGAACCAAGAACTGATCTAAGAATGCCTTTGCAAACAAAACCATATCATCTGCAAAAAGAAAACAAATGTGATATTTCAGGCCCTTTTTTAACAAGCCGAACCGGTTTCCGCACACCATCCTAAACCTTACGTTGAATAGATTGTGCTAATATCTTCATACAAAGTACAAAGAGATAAGGCGAACGAGGATCACTTTGACGAATACCGCTCGAAGGTTTAAAAGATTCAGAGGCTACCATTCCATAATATTTAAGTTGAGACCGATGTCACACAACGCATGATTAGAATACATAGTGCATCTGGTAGCCCAACGTATCACATCGTATCATCAACAAAAAACCACTCAAGTCGGTCACATGCTTTTTAACCACCACGTCATTTGTAACTACATTGAATTAGCTTAAATTTTTAAAGTGGAATGACCATTTTGTAATTTTTTATAGTCAGAAGATTCAACAGAAAATACTCTTTAATTGAGTGATTATTTACGTATTTTACCCTAAAAATATTTATATTGCAAAATCTTGAACTAAATTATTAATGGGCTTAAATATACATTTGGTACTTGAACTAGACACATTCTCTCAAGTTGGTACCTAAAGAATTTTTTCTCCCAAGTTGGTATTTGAAGTAGGCACCTTCTCCTAAGCTGGTACTAAAACTTTTACATTCTATCAATTTGGTCCTAATTTGAAACAATTCAATAAATTTAATTCTCTATATTTAAATTTTTTTTATCAGTGTACTCTTTTTTATTCAGTTAAATTGTTTGTTCTTCTCCTATAAATTTTATAGTACTTTCTTGGTATAATAAAAATTTAAATGTAACTTTATGGCAGAATTCAACTATCCAACCGTTTCTTTGATCCGATGGACTTGCTTGGTTTGACACCATCACAAAAATGATTAAATTGACGGAATTTTAAAAATGCAATGTTAAATTTATTGATTGTTTTGGATTATGACTAAATTGATTGAATGTATAAATTTTGGGGACTAAAATTGTTCATAAAAGTATCAAAATAGTGGATGAAATTAAAGATTATGTACCAACTTGGGAGCAAAAATTCTTTAGGTATCAACTTGAAAAAATATGTATAGTTTAAGTACGAAAATGTGTATAGTTTAATACCAACATGGGGCAAAAAATTCTTTAGATATATCAACTTTTAGTATATTTAAGTCTTATTAAATTTTCGGAGAGATCGAAATGCGGTATTTCACTAACAAAAATGAAAGATCGGCAGGTAAAGGAAATGAGATATTAATAAAGCAAATTTCCATGGTACCTTTTTTAATTTAATCCATGAGGTGGTAGATATTCAAATTAAGGATTTTGATATTGTGAGGTAGAAAACTGTTAGCATTAGATTCCACATTTTTTAATTGCTCTTTGCAACTTTCAAGTGCACGTGCAAAGTCGAATTTATTCCTTTTTTTAAGGTCTAATTACTTTTGCATGCACTAAATATACACTTCATATAATTATACTTCGTACAACTTTTTTTATAGCATAAAACAAAAAGAAGTTATGGAAATCACATATAACACATTTATATGTTTTAATTCGAATTGTTAAATTGATTACTATACACTAGATTCTCTAACTTTAATCCTTGTGTCGTATGATCACAAATGTAAGATAATTAATTATGAAAAATAATAATTAATTTTAAGTCAAATCAAAATTATTGAGAAGATTAATTATTTTTTTCTACCGATCAGAAACATTATAAATCAAAACTAGGAGGTACATAGGTTTCATTATATTTTATATATATATATATATATACACACACATTAAGCATCATCTCATAAAACTAGTATCTTTAAATTCTCCCCCATTATCTCTAGAAAAAACCCTTAAATAAAAAAAATAAATTATTTCAGAGACCACCCAACTTTTAACCATGACTAATTTTCAACTCAACTAAAAAATTCAAAATTCGACCACTCAACTATTTAAATGGACTTATTTTGACCACCAGTCATTAAAAGCTAAAGGAAAGGTGACATGGTCGTAAAGTAAAATGTGTATAGTCCGGATTTTAATTTAAATAAATAAAATTAATCAACTAATCTGGTGATGGCATGTGTCCAAGGAAAGGGAAAGTGCTTGGCATCAGGTTTGAACCCACAATATCATGGGTGAAAACCATGAATTATAAGATATATAAAAACTGGTGCAATCTGTTTTATTAATTATTTGAATTGGTTAAGTGGTTTGTATGGTTTTACACATCACAAATGATTTAAGTTCGAGTCCCCTTGCAACTATTTTTAATTTTTTATTCCCTAGCATTTTATTGCATTATAAGATATATAAAAACTGGTGCAATCTGTTTTATTAAGAATGGATTGGTGCAATAGTAAAGTCATGAGTTTTCATCCATGAAGTTGTGTGTTAATTTAAACCCCATCCCAAGCACTTTCACTTTATTCTTGAATTTCCCTTCCATCAGGCGATGACACGTGTCACCGCTTGATTTGAGAAAAATAAGTATATTAAATATTAAAAAATAAAATAATAATTAAATTAAAATCATCCAATCGGATGATGACACGTGTCATCACCATATTGGTTGATTAATTTTATTTATTTAAATTAAAATTTAGACTAAATTGATATAATAGGTAACTAACAAGGACCAAATGTGTAATTGTACACATTTTACTTTAATGGCCACGTCACCTTTCCGTTAGCTTTTAACAGTCGGTAGTCAAAATAGGTCTATTTAAATAGTTAGAGAGTCGAATTTGAATTATTTTTAGTTAGATGATCAAAACAGGTCGCGATCAATAATTAAGTGGTCACTGCGGTAGTTTACCCTAAAAAATAATTAGTGTAGGTTGTCTAAAACTATAGTGGGTCTTATCTTCAACATGGTGAAACTAAAATGCAACCTATTTTCAGATAACCCTAACAAGCTCAGTTTTTAAATGTTTTAATTGGTCAAATGCGCTTTGTTGGCATCAGGTGCGACGTAAAAATTTGGAATTGAGGGACAAAATAAAAATGTATAAAATAGGGGTAGATTTATGAATAAACTATTTTTTAAAAAAATTTAATAATAGAACAAAGGTGGAAAAATAATTCGGGGTGGGGGCTAGTTTCATCCCAGGTTAGCATTGTTTTCTATCGTATTTTTATTGTGTATATATAAAATATGTGCATGGGGCGGCCAAATACATGGATCCATATTTGGACATCTAATTAATTCAAAAAAGGGTATAACTACTACATTCATGTATGCATGAAACAACTAGTCCGCCTCAAAACAAACATTAATATATGTGGTTTGAGCAATAATTATTATGAATAATTGGAGTAATATTTTCATAAAAGACAAAAATGTCAAGATAAGCTAAAGGGATTAGTGGAAGGATTATGCTTAATCCACTGCCGACCATCTTTTTACTTTTGTTAAGAAGGCTATATTATATGATTATAATATATACGATGAATTACTTCTTTTTTTTCATTTTAATATTCTGCGACTTCCATTTTATAACAATTTTTTTTGAAGTGATATAACTTTCCTTTATATAATAATTTGCATTACTCTATAGAGCATAATAATAACTTACATAATATTGATAGTTTCATAGTATTGGTCTTATAGTGATAAATTTCAAATTTATGTGTCTTGAGACACTTTGGGTTAACACCAAACAACATTATTTGAATTAGACACGATAAAAAATAATTAAAATTGATATGATATAAAATAACATAAATATGATAGAAATATATGACTAAGTTAAAACTTATATAATGTATGAATTATAATAATAAGATTTTTATTATAATTGTATTAGAAGGTACCTAATTCCGTAAAAAATACCAATCAAGTTTATCATTTGATTCTGTAAGAGGAGAATAATGGTTTAACTATTCATAATTATTGTTTAAACTTATCTTTTCTGAAAATCACTTTTGTATTTTATTCTTAATGGAATGTAATCTATTCCCAAACGTTTTGAATTTGAGTTTTCTTTTTGAAAAAAAATGCAAAAACTAAACTAAATAATTACTAAATATCATTAAACTCTAAATTCTAGAATTAGGAAGCAATATATATTGGTTCTCTGTTTTTCATTTTCCTTCTTTTAAATATTTGTTATCATCTAACTATTTGAGGTAAACCCATGTAGACCTTATAATATTGACTCACTTGATTAATTCAAACCCAAAATTAATTTGAACATAAAAAGAACAATTTAATCTGTTGAACCTAAAACTAACCTAAGATCCGAATGACCCAAATTTGAACTCAAATTGACTTGAACAAGTAATTTGAAATGATTCAAGCTCTAGGTGATCAATACTCAAAATGATATGTACTTGTAAAAACCTAACATGAAAAAAGAAAAATCGAGTCTCAAACTCCAGCGAACCAAACTCAAATTAATTAGAATCTAAAATTTCTTCGAACAAAACGACTCGGGAATTCTAAAATCCAAATTATATATTTTTTTTTTGAAAATGAGTTTATTTAATTCGAGATGCCAAAGACCGGTGCCTCATTAAAAAACTTCCCTAACCTAAAGTGGAGGAAAAAGAGTGCACCGTGTCAATGGAGTAGTACATTAGCACATATCACAGTCACATAGGTTGTCCAATACACATTTCTGGAACTCTACAACTATCAACTTCACACAACACCAGCCCTCCTTGCGTGGATGACACTTCCCATCGCCCTTGTTCTCTATCAATCTGCTCCAATGGACCAGATAAGATTTGAGTCACGAGTCAGCCCTTCCTTTGCCAGCCGGTGCGCTTCCACGTTGCTTTCACGATACACATGTGACAGCTCCCATTTATTCGTCAAGCACATCCTTTTGCACTTCAAAGCTAGCTCTTGAAAACTTGTCGGTGCTGCATTTGGATTTTTCCCCCATAAAGTTGCAAGTTGACAGTCGGTTTCTATAATCAATTTCAGTTTTCCATTCCACTTAGACGCCAGAAATAAAGTCCCTGCTTCCAATATGCTTTGCATTTCAGCTCTTGTTGGGTCCGACACTCCAATGCTTTTCGAGAACTTTATCAGCGTCCGCCCCGAACTGTCACGCAGAACACCACCAATTCCAGCGCGCCCTACGGATCCGTGAACTGCAGCGTCGGTGTTAAATTTTGCCCAGCCAGATGTCGGGGCTTCCCAGCCGATACCTCTCGAACTCTTTGCTACCCTTGCAAGGCATAAGGCCATGGTAGGGTTTCTGACAAATTCCGATATTGAGACAATCTTCTCCGGCCATTTGCTCTTTATCCAATGCCCTACTCTTACCAAAGCAATGTCGAAAGTTTGTGCAACGCTAAAACTTTTTTTGTTAAACACCACATCATTCCTACATAGCCAAACGGTCCACACTATTCCGAAGAACGTCATGTGCCACACCTCGCTTAGCCCTTGATTACATTGGGAATTCACCCATATCAGAAGCCACTCCTTAACAGAGTTAGGAATTATCAAATGCAGGTCAATTCACCCAGGAACTTGCTACCAGACGCGACTCCTAACAAAAACTAATCTCGAATGTGGATCCACCCATTTGATAGTTATATATTAATATTGTTAACAAATATCATATATTAGAAATTTCCTTATATTTTTAGATAAATCAAATTTTATTATATCTAAAAGTAAGCAAACAAACTACTACAAAAGAACTACTTTCTCACGTGCTCGACTTTGATTTGCGGCTCCCAGTTTTCTTTTAGTAGCTTGATTCTCTTTTATAGTTCGTTTGTCGATGTAATTAGATATGTTCGTATTTATATTTTGTTCAATCTTTTCGTTGGGTTTTAAATCTTTTTTATTTATAGTCCTTGTATGATCTAAAATAACTAGTTTCTTCGGTCAATGTTATAAAAAAATGTCTAAATTATGTCTTTAGTTTATAATGACAATTGTAAACCTTATTTTAATATCGAATATTCTATTTTTAATAAAACTATTTGCTTATATTAAAATACTATTTTTCTATCAAAGTTTTATTATATTAAAATTTTCCTAAAATTTTAATTAATTATATTGTAGTTATATTAAGCAAATGATTAATAAAGATTTGGTACATAAATTGAAAGATGGAAGTTTTGTTGAGCCGGCCGGCGCCACCGTCTTGTCTTTTTATTAGATATTAAATCAGAGCCTTCGACGGCCGCTGGGAAGCCATTGTCGAGTGCCAGTCTGCCAGGTCAGGTTTTCATTTCTGCTGCAAAATGTTATAACTTCTTTTTTTTTTTTTAAAGATATCTTGTTCATAAACATTGTGCAATTGCGCCGACATGAATATGTAAGTGCTTAATTTAGAATTTTTAGACGGCTAGTTAAAGTAAAAAGAATTGGTGTTGAAAATGCAATAAATAAATTAAAATGGATAAGATAGTTAACCTTGGGAATAAATAAATATATATTCCAAGGTTTGGCCCAATATTTTAGAAATAGCCAGGGTCAACCGAATTATTTTGGCTTTTAAGAATAGACAATACATGAATCCTGCTATTTGGCCGATTGGCCTGTGATTCTCCTCCCCGCCAGACATGCCTTGTTATAGACAATACATGAATTTCAGCTGAAATTGGATTTCAAAAGCTATATAGTTATGTAAAGAAGATTTGGGTCTGAAAATAAAAGAAGGAAATGCAAAATTTTGAGGTCCTTAAATTGAAAATTGATTAAAAAGTAAAGAAATATTCCAAGTTGAGGTAAAAGTTAAAAAAGATGAGGCAAGCGTAGTGGCATTACGCAGAGTTGGTTTAGAAATGCAATTATCCCATAATTCAGTTGGACATTCTCCAGATTTTTCTTTATCCAAAGAGCATGGAAACAAAGAAGATAACATGGGATTGGTCGGCCCAGATTCCAACTCAATTAGACATTCGTAATTCCCATTTGGAAATTTCAAAACGAACCAACCATTTTCTTATGTCTAATTATGGCTGGCTTCACATTACAAAACACACTCCATTGGCTAACACCTGACAATTGACATGGTAAATTCTTGAATCCCGTCCGTATGAAAGAATCTACTTAGACGTAAGAGTTTGCAACGCCTACGGGTCAATTTGCTACAACGCTTTGAATAGCTCTAATTCCAAATTCCTCCCTCTATAATGCCCGTCTTTAAAGTTCTATTTCTATATTCTAGTTTGTTAAAATTCAACCTCTCTGTTTTTATTAATTATTAATATCTTTGATTATTTTGATTAAATTACTTATACGAATTTTTAGGATAAATTGAACCAGATAATACTAAACTTTAAGTTTAGCATCGATTATACCACTGAACAAAAAACTGATATTATTTTAGCACTGTAATTTAGATTAAGATTCAATTATATCATTGAGCCATTAAAATCGATGATGTGGACGAATCTAACGACCTGTATGTGTTGACGTGGATTGATTTTAACGATTTGACGTGGAGGGATTTTAACGATCCAGTGATATAATTGAAACCTAGACTAGTTCAGTGCTAAGATAGTATTGATTTTTAGTTTAGTGGTATAATCAATATTAAACTTAAAGTTCAGTGAAATCCAGTTTAGTCTACCCAAATTTTTATGGATAAACTACAACGGAGATCACTCAGTTAAGAGTAAGATTACATTTAGGTCACCCAATTATTAAAAGTTACATTTGGGTCACTCAATTATAGGTAAGGTTACATTTGGGTCATCTAATTATTAAAAGTTACACTTGGTTCACTCAGTTATATGTAATGTTACATTTGAGTCACCCTTCATATTATATATATATATATATATATATATATATATATATATTAATTTGTTAATTAGATTAATTAATGATTTCAAATGAAGTACTCTAATGTTAACGAGAGTATACTAGTGATTTGGAAGAAAAATGACTAAATTGATATATATTTTTTTAAATATGAAGGGTGACACAAATGTAACCTTACTCGTAATTAAGTGACCTAAATGTAACTTTACCTATAATTGGGTGACCCAAATGAAACATTATCAATAATTGAGTGACCCAAATGTAACCTTTAATAATTGAGTGACCCAAATATAATTGAGTGACTTAAACATAACATTTAATAATTGGGTGACCCAAATATAACTTTATCTATAATTGAACGATCTTCGTTATAATTTACCCAAATTTTTATTTAAAACTTCAATTTCACATTATTAAAACTAAGTTTCAAAACTTAATAAAAGGGCCTAAATCAATTTGCTATGGATGTATAGGATTCGTTTTAATATTTTAGATATTTAAAAAAAATCAAGTTGTTATTATTGAGCAGCAGTTAGTGTTAAACTGTTGGATTAATGAGAAGAAGTGACTTGGTTCAAATAACCCAGGGAGGAGGGAGGGATGGAGAGTCGTCCACGGCGTCGGCAGTCGCAAATGGTGACCAGTGCGGGCACGTTTATATTTCCAACTAACCGACATCGCTGCTTTTTAATTTAATTAACTCAACTAAATCCCCACGCTACACGTTCCCCATCAAACTCCTACGCGCCAATTACGATGTTGATTTCCTGACATATTTATCCCAACCACAAACTTCTATTTTTTCCCAACAATATCTATCTTTTCCTTCTCTTTCCGTATACCAGTATTTGATTTGATGGACAATTTGGAAAGTAGATTTTATATTTTAATTTCACACACTACAATTATTATTATTATTAATGGTAACTTTTTAGTTTTGTACAAACTTTTCTATAAACTAACTAATAAAATATTTTATCGATGCCAACCATTTGAATTAAAATTGACTAAGGCATAAACACTTTTATTAATAAGAGATTAAATTATGTTTGGATTGAAATTTGGAAGTTAAATTGTCATGTATAATATAAAAACTAAAAATCACAATTGACCAAAACATTTATCAAATATAAAATTCTATTTGAAATAGGAAAATGGAGAAGTCTTCGCCACATTTTTTTATGCTTCTATTTCAATTCCATTACTTTAATGCTATACATGAATGGGAGCTGGATAACATTCTACAAGCAAAGTTTTGATGAAATCCACAAGAAAAGAAAAAAATGGTTAGAAAAATCATCCTAATCTCATCTCAGACAGGTAAATTGTCCTGCTTTATGTCATGTAATAACCCTGAAGATTCTTTGGAATCCGACTCGGCTTTCAATGTTCCATCCTGATTGGTATGGTCACTCTCATCCACAGGGCCGGCTCTGGTCAGTTCCTGAGCCCTCAAGGCTTGAAACTCCCAGTCGGTTCGAGTCACAACCAGCAACATGGTGACAACACACGAGCCTTGGGCGGCTAAAAGACCGAGCCAAAGACCTTTGAAATCAAACCCAACAAAGAAACTCAACCATACCGCAATCGGCATGCCTACAAGGTAAAAGCATCCCAGGTTGATGTTGGCTCCTAGTTTTGGTCTGGCGGTGCCTCTTAAGACCCCACATCCTGTTGTCTGTGGGCAGTTCCCAAGCTCACACAGGCCGAGAATAGGTAACACCATTGATGTTAAGGCAATGATTTCAGGGTCTTGTGTGAACATTGTAGCCCATTTTTTTCTAACCAGCATAGCGAAAAGCAATGCTGAAAGTCCTATGAAGGAGCTAGAGCATAAGCCAACGATGGATGCTATTTTTGCCTTGCTTGGATTGTTAGCTCCGAGCTCATTTCCAACTCTGGTGGACACACTAAAACTCAAAGACGAGGGGAAAATGTATATCAAGGAGGTGGTCTGAATCAAAATCCCCATTGAAGCAACGGTTGCTTGTGGGTTCAACAGCAACCCACAAAGCAAAATCATGATCTCGTACCACCACCATTCAAGGCAAACCGAAATGCAGCTTGGGATGGATAAATTCAACAAATATCCCCATCCTTTTAAGCACTCACTTGAGATTCCACCCCAGGTCTTCTTGTACACCCCAGAGATTTTAACGTAAACGACCAATGAAAATACGAGGTTGAAGTTGGTCCAAATGGAGCCTAAAGCAACGCCCTTGATACCAAGATTCAGCACCGAGACAAGGAAATAGTTGATGGGAATGTGGAGAAGAATAGCTAGAGCTGAACAGTATGTGAGAGGCAGAGTTATAGATTGAGCCCTCAAATATGTACGCAAAGGGTGTAAAATTGACTGTGCAAGAAGATCTGGGAGAGAATAAAGAATGTAGGATTGAGCTTCATTGGCAATGTTTTCATCTTGTCCGCAAAAGAGAAGGATATTTCTCATGTTGAACCACAAACAAGATATTAGGATTGAAGTCAGAAGAAGCAAAAGTATCATTCTTTGCATGGTGAGGCCGAGGAGCTTGTATCTTTTGGCACCAAAAGCCTGCCCACAAATGGGTTCCATCCCCATAGCCAGGCCTGAAAGAACTGAATACCCAGTGATGTTGGCGAATCCAATAGCAAGCGAGCCACCGGCTAAAGCCAGCTCCCCTAGACGCCCAAGAAACAGCATGGAAATCATGGAACGAGAGTAGAGCAAAAGCCCCGTCAGTACCATCGGCAAAGCTATGCTGGATATGCACTTTGCTTCTCCAATCACAAGAGACACACATGTCTTTTGTGATGTTGGGTCCTTGGGGTTCAAAGGAGTTAACATGTCTGTTTCTTGTACTTGTATTGAAGTAATTTCATGGTCCAGACACTGTTTGCAAGATGATGAGAAACAGCACATGATTTAGGAGAGAAATTTTGAATGAGAAATAGAGAGGTGGTTGATGTTTAAAGAGATTGTGGGTTTTATGCTGTTTTAGGGACACGGGGAAACGGTCCACCCAATCCGGGACGGCTTTCTAAAAGAAAAAAGAGAGTTGAACGGAGTAAGGTTTCAATTTGTAATTGAAATTCTTTCTGGAAACACTCCAAGCTTCCTTTTATGACCAACCGCCAGATGTTACTGTTGCCTTTAGGGCCTGCACATCACTATACCAAAACTTAGCTGCTTTTCGCTATAAAGTGCTTTACAAGTGTCCAAACACAACTGTTTAAATTGTTGCCTTTATTTTACCAATGTTAAAAGCATTCAAACTTTAATATATTAATTAAGGAGTTAAGATTTTGACCAGGATACAGTTATATAATATTAAATAAAATATGTTATTTGCGAGTTCTATTTTGAATTTTGAGGGAACAAAATAAAAAGATTGAGGGAACAAAATAAAAAGATTGGACGGTTATATGTGGAACCAATTATGCACACACGGGGCTTTACTTATTTGTTGTTTAACCTCTGACCTCTCTTTATTTTTAATCTTTTTATTCTGCCATTAGTGGATTGGTTTGGTTGCTTTATAAAAGCCTTTCATATTCATTTTGTTTCTATTTGATGCTTGATAATAATAAAAGAACATTAATGTTCAGATGTGCAAAGTATTCTCTAGGACGGCCTATGTTTAGCAATGGTGTCACATCATATTTGCTTTTCCTAATAGCTTTATTTAATTTTTTAAGATGTGGTTTTTTAGTTGATGCTCGATAGTTGTTAATTCCTAATAGCAATGGTGTCACATCAAAATGTTACAAGTTTAATTAACAATTTTGAAACATAAACACCCCCACTAGTAATGCTACATGAGTAGTTAATTATTAAGGTAAATTACACAAGAAACATTTAACTATTATTTAAATTATGTTTTAATTATTAGATTAAAAAGTATTTTTTGTAACTTGATCAATTATATTTTATAATATTATTTATTATACTATTAATTTTTAGGAAGAGATAATGTGACCGTTAAAAATTGTTAAAAAATTATCATAATGACACATTTAACTTTCGTTTTTTTACTAATTTTATCAATTTAAATAATAATTATAAAACAATCCCACAATATTTTCATATTTTTCAGTTCATTCCTAATTATAAAAAAACACCCATCGATGCGTTTTCCTCTCTTTGTTTCCTTTCATTTGCATTTTTAGTTTCCTTTTCCAAATCCTCTAGGAAATTATCCTAAAAAATCACAAATATTAATTGTTTCTTAAAAAGTTACATTTATGGCTAATAAAAACCGAGTGGTGGGAGAAGAAATTGAAGCTACGTGGATCACAAAGTTGACCCTTGTTTTTTTATAATATTTGTAATTCTTCAAAAACGAGTTTTATATAAAATTTTGTTAGGAATTTAATATGGGTAAATAACTAAAGTCATACCAACATAAAATAAGATCTTGCACAGATAAAATTTAATTTAGTTCGACCTTGCCTATTTTTACGGATGAAAAAAGTGAATAATGCACTATCAATGTAGAGAACATAAAGAGTACATATACATGATATCACATGTAATCAAATAATCTCATATATTAATTCCAGAACTCGGTGTATCCGAAATATTCTTCCCAACGTTCTTACAATGCTCATCTCTTCAACATAGTCGTTGTAGTTGCAGATAACCTAAAACTAGTTACATCTCTCCAAAATAATTCTCTCTCATAATTCTAAAGGTCAAGACCAACTCTATATTTATAAACCAATTCTAAAGTAATTCTTTCTCATAACTATGAAAGTCAAGACCAACTCTGTACTTTTAGAGTTAAATACATGACCACCAAAAAACTCTAGTTCACAAGACTTTTTTTAACAATGACATCTAAATTTTATTAAACACCATGAAAGATATTACAAATACAATACATTAAAAAGAGAGAGAAAAAAGGGACCAGCCCACTAAAAATCATATACAAAAGTGCAAAGAAAAGCAAACCCTCCCATAAAGATTAGCATACCATCAAAACCTAAAAACTTTCATGAATCTCTTTGTCTATGGCAAAATTAGAAGTTTTATGGGATAAAAATGAGTGGTGAGCGAACCAAACTATTAGGCAGATTGCTCCGCCACACAGTTCTGATTACATCAGCTAACAAACCATCAAACGAGTGGGGATAAATCTTTTCTATAACCACCGGCAGAATTAAATCAGAAAGCTAGCGCCATAAGAATTTCTATACGAGCACCAAACGACCGCTAAGGTATGCCGAAATCGTGCCAAACAACAGATGAAACGAATCACAAAAGTCAATGAAAAATGTGTCACAAAGACAATGGAACGCGTGCCACAAGAACAAAAATTTTATTAAAATTAAAAAAAAAAAAAACATAAAAAAACAAAAAAAATAATGAACACCGATGGTCGACAATCAATATTAAAATTGATTGCGGCTATCGGTTAAACAAAAGGAAGATAAGAAAAGTTTGTGGCGTCTATGAAGAGAAAACTAAGTTTTTACATTTATCTATACTCCTAGTTCACAAGATTACTTGCCTAATATAAATACTTAGATGTTAAATAAATTTAATTATCAATTATCATTTCACCATTAGAATTATAATAAAATTCATTTTAATTACTAATTTATATTCAGGGACGGAGTTAAATTTTGAGATTGGGGATGACAAATTATAAATATTTAAAATTAGGGAGAACAAATTTATAAATAAATCAATTTTTAAAAAAATTTAAATAAGGTACAAAGGTGAAAAAAATTCTTCGGAGATTGGGGGCGATTGCCCCTCTCGAAGCCTTAATGGCTCCGTCCCTACTTATATTTATATCGATATCTAACCGGTTTAAAAAACGATTTTGGTTAAGAAGGGTTTAAGATTTCGGTAGTTGTTTGAAGATTTTTTGGGTGATGGGTCTTGGAAGGGGTGATTCTTGTTGGATACGAATAAGCAAATCTCTTTGATATTAAGTAAAATGTTGATCTGAGCAGGGTGGTCAAGGATTTGCAAGGAGCTTAGGATTTGAACTTTTTTGGGTATGTTAATTTGGAGCTAGCATTGATCTGACTTTAGTTTTTGCTTTCATTCTTTTCCTTGAGTTCTCTAATATTTACTCTTCCTTCTCTTTTGTTTTTTATCTTGTCTTTTTTTATTCTTGTTTTTTAATCAAATTAAAATATACGAAATATTGAGATTCTTTTTTTTTGTTGAAAATCTTATTCTACTTCTATTTAGAGGGGAAGAATAAATTTTAGATGAAGCAACGTTCCTAATTAGGGGTTTTAAACTCGAGATTTAAAGAAAAAAGAGTGAAGCAGGTGTGTGCTCTGATCACCGGGCGGTCTTCGCATGCTCTTGAGAGTCATTCTTTATAATTATGGATCAAAATAATATTAGTTAAAGAATTGGTTAACTTCATTATTTCCTTAAAATATGGTTTTAACCAAAAAAAAATGATGGATTGTTCTCCTCTACTCGTCCGCGTGGAGACTAATAGAAATGCACATACATACCAAACTCCAATCTACAGAGCAGAAACAGCTCGTGATTCTTACAAGTTTTATCTTTGGTCAAGGTCCCCACTTTGATGTCCAAAATTTTCTTGAAATCGAAGCCTAGAAAAAAATAAAGTCAAATTATTTAATTTTCCAGGTTTTTACACTGCTTTGTTGTCGGTCTTTATTTTTGTTCTAGATCACATGAACTTATTTTGCTTGAATATATCACATGATCATTCCTTTTGTTAGTAAAGTGGTTCAATCTTTTAAAATTCCAATCAACTTTTTTATCAAATCTAATTCATTCATGCCGTTAAATTATATAATAAATTCATAAAAACCTTGTTTAGTTTAATTTAAGATTGAACCCATTTGGTTTATTGGTTCAATAAGTTTGGTCAGTTGGATTTATAATAAATAATCTAAAATAATAAATACATGAGAAAATATTTAATACAAATTCAATGAGTTAAAAAATTCAAACTTGCTACGATTTTTTCTTACTCGTACAGTTTTTTATTTGTTTTTAATTACGTTCTATATTATATCAAATCACATCAAATTTAATGTCACAATTATGTTAAAGTCTATTAGAAGTTTTTGTACCCATTTAAAATTTTATTTTAATCTCTTTACTATAAAAAGAAATAGTTTTGTTTCTTGTACTATACTTAAAAATTTATTTTAGTTCTTTTATTATTATTTTTTGAAACACATAAAATTTATTTGATTAGGTGAAAAACTTTGGTACGAGCCTCGTTAAAAAAACCTCCTTAAATTCTAGTAGAGGAAAAAGAGTGCAGCGTACCAAAGTTTGAGTACAAGATAGCACCAATCTGAAAGCTGTTTCGAAACTCTAACAATTGTTTGGCATACAAAGACCGCCAAACTTTCATACCAAAGGAGTCAACACATAAACGAAGGCAAGTAAAAAACACATGGCACTCCCTGACAGCTATAGCACCGAAGGGGTGGCACTGCTGACCTAATAACACCGCAAAACAGAAATCCCTGATCGGGACAATGGAGACCGAAGCAACAACTTTGCCCAAGCCCACGATACTAGCACAGAACCATTGCACCCCATGGCTATTTATTTCCACACTCTAAGATAAACCCCTCTTTGCTAGGCTGTCTGCGAAAGCATTCTCCTCTCTGAAAATTAGAAAAATGCCCCATTCCAGCTCGTTCCCTTCCTTGAGAATGTTACAAATGACATCCTTGAAAATATCCGGAACTATCTGAACATTCTTAATCCATTGAACAACAACACTACTATCGCACTCTATCCGCAGGAAAAACTTTGAAGGATATGATGAGCCGGAACGACCATTTTGGTCACTGTTGGAGTCGCCGGCAAGCTGGACAGATCGTGTTTTGTCGTTGCCACTATTGTTGCACCGCCGTTGTTGCCGTCGTTGTGCTTGCGCCGTCGCCGTTGTTGTTCGTCATCTCCGCCGCCTTGGCTTCCATTACCGCCACTTTTGGGTGCCTGTAACCCTAATTCCATATATGATGGAAAGGGTGGGGGCAATGAGTTGTGTGATTTAGTTCTTTTATTATAAAGAAAATATTTTAGTTTTTGTACGTTTGAAAGGTTAACATTTTAGTTCACAATGTTAAAATTATTATTAGTAGACTTAAATATTTTGATTTAAATAATTTTTATATCTCTCAATTTTGAACTCAAGTAAATTTATTTTTCTCCAAGCATAATTTTTTTTCATAAAAAATTGAACACTTATGAAATCTAAATATAAAATTAATTCATATGCCAACTAAAATTATGATGTCTTCAATTACAATAATATTACGATTAAAAAGCCAAGATCTAATATATATATATATATATATGCTTAATTGAAAAGAAAAGGTACTTTGAATTTCCTTATAATTTTTATATCCGGAGTGCATGTAAGAGTTTATTTGGAAAATAATATCTAAGACTTCATTAAAAGTTTCAAAAATATGAGAAATGTCATAAATTATTACAAGATTTTTATTATTATTTTATTTTAAAGAAATTACCCAATTGCAATGGGATACGTGTCATTTATGAATAATAAAAGTCAATACCATCGTATATTGTTCTTGTTTACTCACTTTCAAAATGTAAACTGAATAAATTAATCTCATTTTTTAAGAGGGATTAATTTGCTCAATTTCAAAATTGACAAAAACTTAAAAAGTGTTTAAACCAAAATATTTAAGCCAACTAACAATATTTTTAAATTTTTGGACAAAAATTTCTATTTTTTCAAACGTATTTGAGACTAAAATGTCCATTTTTATAGCATAGGAATTAAAATAAACTTTTAAGTATAGTAAAACGCTTCTAATATACTTTAATTGTCACAGTTCACATTGATTAATAAAATATTATTCACTTCGATTTGTTGGCCTCATAGCTTATAGATAGAAAAGAACCTCTCATTATTAAAGATGGTGAACAAGTATATCCGAAATCTTTTTTAGTATACAACTAATATGAGATTCATGATTTTTTAAGGGCATGTCTGCAATGGTACATCGCTAGTACCCAGAGCCAACTCTAGTACAAAATGTTATGGTACCAAACTTTAAATTATTGTGAATTTTTATGGTATAAATTTTTCCACAAAAATTGCCTCACATATTGAGATGACACGAATCCTTATATTTCAAAACCAACTTTATTATGTATCTTTATTATGTATCTGATGTAAACTCTATGGAATTTTATAGGATCACAACATTATGTGTTAGAAACTTAGAATCGATATAATTTTTAATTAGTTAAAAATATGTATGGACAGATACTATTTTATAATCATCTTTAGACCATACATTACTTTGTGAAGAGTAGCTATCTCGCCCACAAACTTATGGGCACGTTAAACTTAATCAATTTGGTCTTTTAGAAGTTAAAACGGATAATGTCAAAGAATGACCGATTAATATTCCTAGGCATATATGAATGAGAGGAAATGGCATTTTAAAAACAAAGTATTTTCAATGTTTTGAAAAGTAGAATGAAGAATATATCAAACAAAACTCAATTAATTTAATTCAAAATTTTAGTATTAGTACAATAAATAATACCCAAGGTGTGAATATCCGAAGAAGTTGAAACAAATGTGTCATAATCATGTAAAAAAAAAGATGGTAATTGTATTTAGTTGATAAAACGATTTTAGAATGTAAAAAATTAGATTTTTGGTCATAAAATTTTTGTCTTGAACGAAAGAGGAATAGAATTCATTAGCGTGCAAGGACCGGGAGCATTTGATTATGTTTGTTAGTGGTGAGGCAAAAGTTAGGTGCATTAAATTAAATGTAGTCAATTTGGAAGGATTATATGTGATTCCGGAAGATTGATTTTTCAATTACGGCTTGATTAGCCTGACAATACGTAACAAGAAAGTTGAGCAACATTCTAGTGTTCACACATTGGATAGCCATTTGATCCAGACCCGACATATTTCGACTCGATCTAATTTTATAAAATTGGAGTTTAAAAAAATATATTAAAATTCGGGTAAAGTTCGGGTATAATTTTATGAGAATGAAGTCGGATCATGTCAGGTTTAGTTTTAAGGTGAAAAATACCCTACTCGACCCGGCTCGAAATAATAATTTAATTCTATTCTAAATATTTAAGTATAATTGTTACAATGACCTCTTTATATATGTATTTTTCAATCATCTCTATTTTATCTAATAAAAACATAATGATTATAATAATGCTCCCTTTCTATTTATATTTTTTCAATTAATTCTATATTTTATCGAATAATAATAAATAATAATAATTTTTATTTATGTCAGGTCGGGTCGGGTCGGGTTAAGTTCAAATTTTTACTCTAGAATTCGAGTAAGTTGAAATATTATAAAATATCAGGTCGAGTTTGAATAGAGATGTTAAATTTTGAGGCGGACACAGAATGATCAAAAACTCAACTCGATTCGACCTATGACCATCGTTATCTAGTATCCACGAAGAAAAGAAATAACACAGGGCACCAAAATTCTAATGAAAAGTTGGAGTTGAACTCGGGTTCGAAACTTTGAATATCCAATGCTAAGATGAACCCAAATTTGAATGGGGTTTTTGACAACACGAAACCAACCCAGTGCAGATGGGCCACTATTTTCCCATTGTTATTTTACTACAACCCCTCCTAGACTCCATAAGTTTTAACTTGAAATACAGGGATATGTGGGGTCCCCTTCAAATTATAATTTTTCTTAAAAAAAATTAAGTGGAGATAATAATAAAATTACATTTTTTGTCTCTTGAAAATATGTAATTTATATTGTTGGTCCCATACATTAAATGACCCCTTAATAAATAATATTGACTCTTGTAATTGGCCGATTGATATCGCTAAAAAACTTTGCCCAATTGAGTATGGCCAAAAGGCATCATGTTTACGAACCATGTGCTTAAAAGTGGCAAACAAGTCATTCTAGTCGGTTTTGATTCATGCCATTTCAAGTCTCACTATTTTCAGTTCATTTTCGGTTCCGGTCTAATTCGGTTTTAATTTAAGTTTGTGACGATTTGTTTCGCGTATCGGGTCTTCTCAATATTAATTAATAAGAGATTAGCCGGTTTCGGTCGGGTTTTTCAGGTCAAGTTAGTTTTTTACACTCTTACATAGTATTATGAAGGCAATATATTTGACTTTTCGGTGAGTTGTACGGATGTTCACATCTCATCTTTCTTTATTTCTTTTAATATATTTTCATTGTTTTGGGTACTTTCGGTTCAGACCTATTTCGGTTCAACTAAAATTTAAATTTGTTCGATTTATTTCAAATTTTAAATTAAATTTAAATCATTATGTTCTAGTTGATATTAAATCTTGATAAATTAATTTGAGTCTACAACTTTTGGTTTTCTTGCAAGAGGGTGTTTCTTAGCAAGATGGTGGTGTGACAACGTTGATGTCTTGAGTTTTCCTGGTTTGGGTGGATTGTTATCGGTTTAACCTTTGAAGTTTTGTCTTGGGTGTATTATTTTTGTTGCATTGTGTTGGCGATGTTTAGACCATTATTGATAATGAAATTGTGCACATTTTTTTCTCCATTTAAGTTTAGGGAGATTTTTTAACGAGGCACATATTTTGTCTCGTAAAATTTCTTTTAATAAAAAGCTTTTAATTCTTAAAAAAAATATGTATATACATGTTGCTTTAAGCAGTGGAATGGATTTCATTAGGCACCTGCCAGCCGAGAGGATCCCATGATGACGGAAAATTATACTCATATATATGTATATTGTCACGATTCACATTAATTTTTTAAAATATTCATCGCTCTAATTTATTGGATATGCGGTGGGAGAATTGATTTTGGATCATCGTGATTTTAAGAATTGATTTTGTGTAAAATTGATTTTAAAGTAACATGATTCATGTTTGAGAGTTTTTGTTTTTAAATCACGATAGTGTAAAAATTACGACGAAACACAAAAGCTACTATCATGTAACTTTTCTCAAAGTCACGTTTGGTACCTAAAATTTATTTTAAATTTTTACATCCAAACATATAGACACGACATTCGAGACATAAAATCCCGATTGAACAGGATTTTAGTCCTCACACCACAGAAACAAACACGCATGCTTTACTAACAAATTGCTTCTCACTATCAACTCTAATAAATATTTATAAAATATTATCTATTTCAACCCATTAAAATGTAAGCAAGAAATTATCATACGTTAAGAAGGTGATGTGAACATGTATATCTCAAAGTCAATTATATTACACAACTAATGTCGGTGACCTGTGACACCTTTACCGCTAAACATTTGAAATTCAGTCTCAAATTTATCTATTTTAAATTTTTTTTTAAAACAAATGATGAAGAGGAAATTTATTCATATTGGGTCTAGAACCACAATTTAAGAGGAAAAGTGTATGTAACTGAGAGCTTTTAACCACTTGCTTTAAAGGTTGTTGACATCTATTTTAGGATTTAAATATTAAGATTTAGAATTAATGTCTATGTTTAGATTTTAGGGTTAAATATTTAAATTTTATAAGATAATCAAGGGTACTTCAATAATTTAATAGGTCATTTGTAATTTTTTTAATGGCTCCATAATTTTAAAAATTAAATGTTTGTTAACTTGTTACGTGTGTGACAGATTAACTTTTAAATATAAAAAATCAGTCTAACAGAATTCAAATTCATGAAATACAACATTTTATTTTACTCTCATGATTTTTTATTAGTCTAGACCTAATCTTTTGTTTTTCTTTTGTAAACATTTAATATAATTTATTTTAAGCTATTTTTTTAAATTATGTGCGGTGTTCTTATTGCGCCTATCATAATTACCATTGTTTAAGTACGAGGGTTGCTGTAAAATTTTAAATAATAATAATAATAATAATAATAATAATAATAATAATAATAATAATTCATAATATTATTTCTAAAATTTAATTTTAAATTCAAATTTTAAAAATATAATGTTATCTTATAATTTCATTGGACACTTGTTGGCGCATGGGATGATAAACTGAAAATCCATGTGTTATTTAATTGGAAGCAGGATGGGCTTTAAAATTTTGTACAGTTTGTGGCCGACTTTTTAAACCGTTTGTTTAATATCGTCGACTTTTGTGTATGTTCAGTTTGACTTTTGAGTATTTCTGAAAGGAACCCTCTGCGCTTCGTATTTGTTATTTATTAATATCTCATATAATTAAAGCATTTTTTTACCAGATGATTAAAGCAATTTTAAAAAATTTAATTAAAATTTTATATTATTTTTTACTATTTAATAGTTATTTTATTTCATGTAAACTTGTTTCTTCTTAGAGGTGATAACTTCAGCAGAATTCCATCCTATACACTGTAATATGTTAGCTTATAGTTGTTCAAAGGGTTCGATTCGTCTTATTGATAACTTCATGCCCGAGTTCAAATCTCTTTAATTTCTTTTTATTTTCTATAATTTTGATCAATAAAATAACTTTTTAATAAAATATGTTATCATCTTACACTAGAGTTAGTCCATCGACTCAGGCTTAAGTGCTCCTTACTTTTGGGTGTGGGATTGATTCCCACAGCTTGTATTTGCTTCAATTTTATTTGTTTCATTTGATTATGTCCAATCAAATGGTGACACATTGTAGAAATAATGTTTTGATATAATAATTGAAAAATGTTTTGGACTGATTTAAAAAGTATTTAAAACAATTTCCAAAGTCCAAATAACTTAAAACTATGTTTAGGGATATTTTTCAAAGGGTTTTGCATGTATTCAAAAGCCAAACTACACAAAACCTTCCAGGCGTTTCGAAACACCTTAGGGCATTTCGATACGGTGCATTCCAGTAGCAAAAACGTTTCGATACTGGTATCGAAACGGGCTTTCCCTAGATGAGGATTTTGCCCAGCGTTTCGAAACAGGCTATGCCGTTTCGATACGCCTATGTGGCATTGACCACAACGGTCATAAACCCCAACGGCTATTTCCCAACTAACATTTAAATGCAGGTCGTTTTGATACGTGTCCGAAACGGCAAATGGGCGTTCCGATACGGGTGCCTTGTCAGACTGCAACGGCTCTTTCTACTTGAAGGGTGTTTCGAAACGGGTTCGAGCATTTTGAAACGGTGAGCTGCAGAACTGCATTTATGGAGGGAATTAAAGTCCTCAACGGCTCCAAATCAACCCCAACGGCTAGCAACGACTATAAACTCATCAAGGAGTATAAAAGGGACCTCCAAGCATCAAGATAGGTTAATGCTCACATTGTCAATCAACAAATGGTCAAATATTGTCGTAGTGCCTAAATTGTCAATTCTTGTATAGACAAACACTAGTGAGCCAAAATTGTCAAATTTGCTCAAGTGTTTTAGGTTTTGGGTGAGTGCTTAAATTGTGCAAACAAACACCTATTAGAGGGATTTGTGTTTGCTTTTATTTTCTCTTTGTAAAAGAGGGTTTGATCAAGGCTTTGGGTAGAAAGCTTGATCGGTGTATAAGAGTTTCCTCCTAAGCCTAGAAAAGGGGACGAATCAATAGTGGATTGATTGAAAATCCTTAGTAGGGAGCTAAGGTAGTGGATGTAGACCTTGGTTAGAAGATTGAATCACTCTAAAATCATTGTGTCATTTTCATTTTAGCTTCCACAACCCTTCCACCCAAAAATCTACCTCTCCACCACTTGGTGAGCCATATCGGTTGGACGAATCGAGCACCTCTCAACTCAACACACATGTCACCATCTAGTTGATTGATTAAATCTGTTAAACTAAATAAATTAAATTCTAAAAAAATGGGACATGTGTTGTCGTCTGGTTGGTTGGTTAATTTTATTTAATTAAATTGATATTGAGACCAAATTGATATAATAGGTAAATAACAAGACCAAATGTGTAATTATACCAATTTTCGTTAATTGTCATGTCACCTCATCCGTTAGATTTTAACGGTTGATGGTCAAAATAGGATCGTCTCCATAGTTCGGTGGTCACCTATGTAGTTTACCAAAAATTATATTAGATACTAAAAGTATTAATAAAATATGATAAATATAAAAAATTTGCCAACCTTCCATTTGTAGTTGATCAACTTTTCAATTATTTTATAAAGTGGTTGTCTAAATTATTTTGGAGTTACGAATTTTTTAAACAATCCAAGTGGTAAGAAGTTTGGTATCGCTTAAGCATGTCTCGAGTTTAAGGCTTTTTGTATGTAAAAAATTCTCGTTGAGAGACTCACCTACTAAACTTATGTGTGCGGCGCGGGTCAGTTTGGACTAGTCAGTACAAAGCTCTATGGAATCGGGTGGGCAAGAAAAAATTGATCAAAACAATAAAAACTTGTATGTAAGACCCAAAAAAAACCAGCTTAGTAGATTTTCGATAATCATAGTTTATTTTATAATATGTCAAATTCAATTTCTAGAAGTATTTGAACTGATTAATTTTGATTAAATTAATTCAATTATGAAGATTTAAGAAGTTAAGAACTTAAGATCAGTTTGTAGGATATTAAGTATTAGGCCATAAGTGTAAGTAATGGAGAAATGAGTGATTAAGTGTGTAATTAAGTTAAAAGTTATTTAGTGACTAAATTGTAAGAAAGTAATGTTTGATGATCATAATGTAAGAAGTGGAAAGTTTAATGGCTAAGCTTGTATTTTGAACATTTTACTTTTGGGTTAGATGACTCATTCGACATGTGTTATTGCTTGAATTAATTGAAAGAAAATAAGTTAAAGGTTCATAGTGCAAGTATTGGTAAGTGGGGTGATAAAGTTTGTAATTATACCAAAATTTTAATGGTGAGTAATCACCTTTAATAGGTGGCAAGTGCTATATTTCCATGTAGTTTTGAATAAAAACAACAACAATAATAAAGACATATGACTATTGGAAGGGTTATGGACGACAAGAAAGAAATACAAAGATAATCATCTTCTTCCAAAATAATTTCACCATCAATGAGTTCTTGGATAACTCTAGTCTTTGACACCACCTTTGGTAAGCCCTTGATCCTAATTTTCATTTGGTACCAATTTTATTATGTTTAGAACATATGAGCACATGAACCCTAATTTCTAAAATTAGGGTTTTTTTTGAAATTAAGGATTCATATATGAAATTAAAACAATTATATGCTTCATGATTATTTCTCATAATTTTTAGGGTTTTGGAAGAACAAAGCCTAATCCTTTGAATTTATGTATTTATGCCAATTTAAGCTTATGTGTCTATGATGTTTAGTGATGATTTCCTTATTATAATACCATGTTAGATTGAGCTTAGTGGAAGAATCCATATTTTGGAAAGTAAAGCCTAAAGTAAATCAAGCTGAAATAGTAACTCGAGACTAATTCTAGCTTTGGATGTATTAGTGAGTGTAGTTATGAATCTCGAAATTGGTTCGGTACCATCTCCATTGTGTTTGATACATTTGATTACATATAACATGTTATGTGATTTGTTTGTAAGCTCAGTTAGAGCATTTTGTTGATATGGTGTAGCATAGAAGTAAGCTAGGTAAGCTTAAATTTTTTATATTTGCTCCTGTGAGTATAATACTTTAGTTTAGATATGATTTATGTTTTAAATGAAACTAAGATAGTAAGGTAAGTCATGGACATGAATTACGATTAATGACAAATTATTATGATGTGTTAAACTATGGAGCTCAAAGCTCATTTATGGCTAAACTATGATGCTAAAACAAGCTATGGAACTTCAAGATTCACTTATGATATGAATATAAGAGCTAAAAGCTCACTTCAGTCATAAGACTCCTCTCCTAATAACAATGCTTAAAATGCTATAAGTTGCTTAAACAATGGAAGCCCTTGGATGCTTTGGCATGGTACAATAGTGTATTCAGACTATGGTCTACGATCTGTGGCTCAAGGATGACGATCCCATATATGTGATATGCTTGAACACTAGTCATTACTTTGTGCTTTGTGATATGTGTAATACGGACCAATACGATTAAACATGGACCAATTCTACCTATGTCTAATGTGATTCAAGGCAAATATTGTTAAAATGGATAAACTCGTATATAAACTCTAATAAGAACTCCGATAAGAGCTCCGATAGAATCTCGATAAGATATGATAAGTGTAAAACATGAAAGAAAATGCAAAAATACGTCCTATGCAAGCTTTGAAAACTCTTAAACTCTGATAAAGCTTTCATAAAACAAAGCTAATATAAGATATGACTTGGAAGAATAAGATTGAACAATACTATCCTTAACTTATGTGGATTGAATAACATCATATGCCTTATTTATATTGATTCATATTATCCT
Source organism: Hibiscus tridactylites (assembly GCA_958450335.1). NCBI lineage: Eukaryota > Viridiplantae > Streptophyta > Magnoliopsida > Malvales > Malvaceae > Hibiscus > Hibiscus tridactylites. Next base: position 79,050,092 of record OY288281.1, read on the forward strand.
TTATCATTGAAATATTTATATGTCATGTCTTAAGAGTCACTACCTCACTAAGCTAAGCAAGCTTATCATGTTTCTTTGCATATGTTTCATGCATTAAATCTTCGTAAATGCTCGAGATCGTATTTAGGGTTGCAAGTCACTCTTAAGGCATTTAGTAAGTACCTTTGTCAAACTTCCTTGTTGGTGGCATATGAACTAAGCATTTGCATTAAGATGAATATGATTTTAAATTGACATTACGATTTGAATTTGGTGGTATGGAATGAATATGATATGATAGCTAAGAAAGAACATTTTATATTATATTTATATGTTCAGTATTATAACTTAATACTTAATGAAGTAAGGTATGAACTTGGTTAGCAACTCAATAGGTTAAGTTTGTGTCTTTGAGACATGAAGTAAGTTATAAGATATAAATAAATGTGCATGTGTGATTCATGAAATGGTAGTTCTGTAACACCCTAAACCCAAATGTCACATTTGGGCCTTAAGCCCAAACATGTTTTTATAAAAAAAAATTCAACTCGGTTTAGCCCAAACAAGGTATTTTTCAAAAACATTAATTCCAATAGTTGAAAACATAGATAAAAATTTAAGTCATTACAAAAGAGCTCCACTTTAATTTAAAACATTTAAACATTCGACTAAATAAATATAATTTTAAAAAAGTCAACGCGGTCAACAGCGACGGTGACTCAGTCAACGACGGCTTAGCTTGGTCAACAACTCGGCTCGACTCGTTGGACCGGCTCGATCCTCGTCTTGGGTCAACTCAACAGGCCAGCCTGGCCCAACCGACTCGGCCTAGTCGGCTGGATAAGGTACCATCCTCGGCCGGACGGCAACGATGAAGATCTTTTTCGACTCTCTCGACGACGGTGAGCACGATGGTTGCCTCGGTTTCTTGTTTTCTAGCTTTCAAACCTCCCCAACTGGAAAACCTAAAACTTTCTCTCTCTTACCTCCTCCGACGGCGAATCCGGCAGTGGTGCCACTAGTACCGAAAAACTCGTCTCGACGAGATAAACATAATAACGATAGAGGGGTCCACAACCGACGGTCAGATCTCGGTAGATTGGAGTTTAAAGATTCCTACTTCACTTTCTCGCGCAATTTTTTCTTTCCCTCTCTCCATCTAATCATCTTTCCGCTTTTTCCACCACCCACCTCCTTTTAAAATTCAAGCACCACTATCACTAATAGAATAAATAATCACATGTCATCATCCGTTTTTTACTCTAGACTCCATTTTCCCTATTTCGAATTAGTCCAAATATTCATTTAATGAGCTTCTAAAATAATTTTTCTTATTTTAATTATCAACTTAAAGATTCAAAATCCGGATACGAGACCCATTTAACAAATCTGAAATTTGGGTCGTTATAAGTTCTATGCTATGTCTTGTATGATTGGGTTGTGAACTTATGTAATGAACATTGTAAAGCTTGGTGATACAAAAGATGTTTGTGATTAAGTACGATGATATGCATAGGTGACCAATAATGTTATGTTGCATTTGTAAGCTTTTTAATAAAGCTAAACATGTATGATTGTAAGTAATGAATCTTAAGCAAGAATTTAGTTATGATAAGTCCTATTTTATGTTTTGGTAAAAAGAATCTTAAGAAATTGAAAGACGTTAAATGTACTTGTTGATGTTTAAGATTATGTATTGAAGTAACCTAATGATAAAAGTGACCATTAAGGGTTATAAATGGCTTAAAATGTCATACTTTGGTGAAACATGACAAATGTATCAAAATCATACTAAGAGGTATCGAAACTTCTATTTCAGAATGTCAAATTTTTGAATCTATGACAAAGGTTTCGAAACTTTTCTCGGAGGTTTCGAAACCATCCCTAAAAATTTAAAACTTTATGTTTTGGTCACTATTTCATAACCTTTTCAATTAAATTCTGATTCAGTTGTTATTTTTTAATTCAAGTTTTGGGATGAACATGAGATTAAGAATAACACCTATTAATAAATTGAACATTTTTCTGGTCCTTAAAACTTTTAGAAATTTATAAATAGGTCCATAAAATGTAGAAACTTCATTGTTTAGTCCCTAAATGATAAAGATTGATCTATGTGTTGATAATTATTTCTTCATGTGCAAAGATATAACATGACCCAAATCTATAATAGTATCAATTGTTTAAAAAATTATTCAAGTCCCTAAACTTTGGTAAATTTACACATTAGTCCTTAGATTTTGAAAACTTTGCAATCTAATTCCATGGTTTGGAATTGGAATTTATTTTAATTATGATCTCCAATGATGGATAATTTTCTTTGGAGTTATGTATGTTTTAAGTTGATTTGTCAAGAATTGATTCTTCGACTCTCTTATTTTTATTATGGTGACATCTTCGACCTAGTTTTCTTTTGGACCAGGTAGGGGGTGTTACATTTGTGGTATCATAGCTAGATTTAGTCGATTTTAAGACTATACTAAGGTTTATTGTATGTCTGCATTATGCATATGCCACATATGAGTTTAAATCTGTACGATATTTGTGACTTGCAACTGATACGATCTCAATATTTTGTTTTGTCTCCAAGATATTAATTTAATTCTTGGAGTCAATAATTTGAATTGTTTACGATATGGTTGATCTATAAGGAGAATAAGATGTTTCTTCTTTATAAACATATTAAGTGGTAATAAGACTCCCGCATAGCAGCTTAGCTCGGTGGCTAGTCGTTCAACATTCTATCCACCAAGCCTCGGTTTGATTCTCACCAAGCACATGTCTCAAATGTTTTTTCTTTCCTTTGTCTTTAAACTAATTAGATGATGTCATGTATCATCATCTAATTGATTATAATTAATTTAAAAAATATTTTTTAATGTCATGTCATTACTTAATTACACGTGGACATGCCACGCCAGCAATATGGTCCACATGGACGCACCTAGTCAGCAAGAAACATTGATTGTTAGTCAACTAATGGTTTCCATCCAAATATACTAGTTAGACAAAAAAAATTAAAACGTTATGGGCTAAAATGCTCTAAAAAAATAGGGGCTAAAGTGATTATACAGTCAAACGTTTGGGGGTGAATTTGGGCTTTATGCCTTGAAATTCGATTAATATATCTAATGTGTAATTTTGAGGGAATCTAATATTTAAATTTAAATATTCTGTTATATTTACGAAATATAATCTCATTTTATAAATAAAATCTAAGCATACTTTTAGAGGTACAGTAGTCAACGAAAAAGAGCTTTAAATAGGTTCATCTGAATTATTCATAAAAACTTCAAATCAAAATTTTAAAAAAGTGAAAGTTCTAAATAGGATCTTCCAATACTTGTAAAGATTTATGGCTCAAAAATATTTAAGGATCTCATAAAGGGACCATGAAAACTATACGTTGAACAATAAAATGTGGGGCTCAAATTCTGAATTAACAGCAAAACCATGTGTGCGAGGACAAAGACAACGACACATTGTGGACTCTCAAAGTATAAACAACATGCATGGCACCAGACAAATCCTTGCTGGCATTATTTCATCCGAGGAATATCCAAAACAAAACACAAACACACATTAATATTATGTAATTTATAATTAGCATCTATATCTGGAAAAGCAAAATCTTTTAATTGTTTTGGAATTTCCTTCTCCTTTTATGGGTCAAGACTCCAGATTCAAACATGATGAAATGGGACCTCATTGTGGGGGCATTCATTTCATCTCTGATATAGAAAAGATTTGGTGTCACAAAGCTCAAGTCTTCAACAAAATCTTTAGGCACTAACCCTATACTTTTGTTTGTTATCTGCTTTTGCCACAAAGCTTAAGTCTTCAACAAAATCTTTAGCCTCTTAACGTGTCTCTATAATACTCGATACAGATTAGTCCGTCAATAAATTTGATACAAATAGTTTTGAAAAAAATTGTATATGTACATTAGTAAAATGTGCGATTTTATACATGAACTATGATTTTGTGAAATTGTATACATAAAATTTTGATTTAATTCAATTTTTATTAAGCGTTAAAATTGTTATCGCGGCGTGATATCATTTTACGTTTACATATTATATACACGAATTTTATATTCATCCAATCTGGAAATAAATGGATATGTATTTATATTTTAAAATTTTGTAATTGAATAAAAAATCAAATTTTTATGTTTACAATTAAAACAAAAATAATTTTTCATGAGTAGAATTGCATAAAATCAAAGCTCGTGTTTCACCTTGCATATTTGATCAAAGCTCATGTGTGTTTTTTATAGTTATCCTTCCCTACAAAGAAGATTGTAATATTAAAACTTTAATTTTTCGAATTAAAAGTATCACTTGATTCTCGAAAATATTATATATATTTTTTATAAAAAGAATTTTCATTTTCTAATTTTGGAAATGCAAAAATCATGTTTGATAAATACAAATATAAAAATTACTTTACAAAAGTAAAAACAAGAAACCACTTTTGGTTACCTATTTTCTTATAATAAAGACAAATAAAATAAATAAATTTATTACATTTGTATGGATTCGAACCAGTGTTAGACATAAAAATTGTTGAAAAAATTATTTTTATATATACATGGGTTTGAACTCAAATCAATTCATTGAGTTTAAAACTCTTATTTTCAACCTTTTCAATTTTACAAGATATCTTTAATGATTATTTGTAAATTTGTAATTTTTTTCATTTTTTAAATCCATTTTCAAAATTTATAACAAAACATTGTTTCTTTCGCTTTTTTCTATTTTCTAATAATAACCCTCTATTTTTTTTCAAAATAGAAAAAGTAAAAGTATAATACAAAGATATAAAACCCAAATCATAAATTCTTAACCATAACCTTTAAAATTAAAATTAAAATTTTATACACTAACATAAAATTTTAAACCCTAAACCTCTATACTTTAAACCCTAAATTAAACTCATAACACCTAAAACTAAAAGGCCTATTTAAGATAAAGTTTACACGGTTTGTGTATCAAAATTATTTCCTTATAGAAACTACCTAATTTATAAGATGGGGATGGAAATTTCATCATATCTGTGCTCTTAGGTAAAGAGGTTCAATTATTCAGCAAAGAACAAAAATCATTTATCTTTTTTTTTTTGGTGTCATTTCTAGGTACAACATTAAAAATTTAAATTCTGAATCTTAAACTATAAGCCCAAAATATACACCATACCACCAATTCCCTAAATTATAATCATAAACCTTAATTCTAAAATTAACTTTTTGTGTAGGATCTAAATAAAGACATCGAAAGAGTAGATGATTTCTGTTCACCAATCAAATGGAAACCAGGAAAATCTAGTTTATCAGAGTCTCGTCAAGTAGTGAATAATTTATTTGATTAAAGAGGAACAATGCATTGGTTTGGTTGGCAAGTCAAAACATTTTCTTTCCTTGAGTGTTTTGACAACTGAGTTAAAACAATATTTTAAAGCATTATTTGGATTCAACCTGGTAATGAAACGAAAAGGGTTTCGGCCTAATGTGACCCACAACTCTTCTTCTCAACCTCTGACATCGAAAACTCATTCACTCAATCTTGCAAGCATTTATGCTCGTGTGTTGTGCGTGTGTAGCATCTGAGGCTATAATGTATGATATGGATAGAAATTTTCTACCTTTTTAAATGCCTCTATTTATGCCCCATGCTCAAAATTAGGTTTTAAATTTAGAGTTTAGGGTTTTAAGTCAGGGTTTATAGTTAAGGATTAGGGAATTTAGGGTATAATGTATATTTAGGGTATATGGTGTAAAATTTAGGATTTAGAATTTAGAGTTAGACTTAAAATTTAATTTTATAATATTTTTAGTGTTGGGACATAAGTAGAAGCACCGAAAAGGGATCGAGTAATTTTATTCGTATGATATACCCAAACTGTATTATAGAAAACAGCTAAGTATAGTCCTAAGAGAGACAAGCGAATAAAACGCGTCCAGCTTATATACATAACCCACAAAACTTTTTTCATCCAAAACCAGCATCACCCCTCAACCATCGTTTTCTACTTTCAGACTCCTCCAATATAACTACAAACCCTAAAATATTACTCATACAAACACAACTGGCCTTGGGGTACCACGATTTGTCCCACGAAATCCCCACGCTTTCGCCTTTCTCTTTAGAGTAACTCAACCTGTTTATGGAATAACCTCCAAAGGACCAATACCATCCTAGTACTATAAACCCTTCATTATATATATACACGTATGGCTGACCCTAAAATAATGCCCATCAGCGTGCCTCAATTAGACCAACTCCAACATGTCAGTCCCACATCGATCCCTTCACAACAAGTATTAACACGTACGTGTGAGTACTGACTACTACTGTGCCATAATCTTTTCTTCTACCGCTCCCAATGGCATCTAAATCCTCCGGCAAACACCCAATGTATCGTGGAATCCGGTGCCGGAGTGGAAAATGGGTGTCTGAAATCCGTGAACCACGCAAAACTACGCGTATATGGCTCGGTACGTATCCCAAGCCAGAAATGGCTGCTGCCGCCTATGATGTGGCTTCCCTAGCCCTAAAAGGTAGCCAGGCTGTTGTTAACTTCCCTGACGCTGTTGCTTCATATCCAACTCCTGCTTCAACATCATCGGCAGATATACAAAAAGCTGCAGCTGCAGCTGCCGCCGCCTCCGCGTCACTGAAAAAGTTTGAAAGTAAAACTAGTGAGACTAATCTAGTAGGGACAGAGACAGTTCAACATCATGAGGTCAAAGATGTAGAAATTACGGCAGAAGAGTATGTGGACGAGGATGTCCTTTTGAACTTACCTAATTTGTTAGTGGACATGGCGGAGGGGCTGCTGGTGTCACCGCCGAGAATCTGCTCAGCGCCTTCCGATGATGACTCCCCCGAGAATTCTCATGGGGAAAGCTTGTGGAGCTATTAAATTTGATCCATTTTTCCAATAATGCTGCTGGATGTCATTTTTTTTTATCTTTTGTGGGTGGAACAAGGACCTGTGACTTGTGAGTTTGACAAAATGAAGAAAAAATGAAAAAATTGTGGTCATTGCAGCATTAATTGCAGATTTGGCATAAAACTTGTCTGCCTTTGAAAAAAATATACTCCAGATAATATAAAATAGAGACAAATCTGGTAAACAAAAAACAAAAGCAGTATTTATGCATATGATAAAGTGTTTTGCAGTACCTAAATATTGGGATTTAAGCCTTTGATTAGGGTTTCAATATTTATTTGCTTAAGAGTGCTGTTTTAGGAATATATATATATATAATGGTTCAATCTGCTGTTTTTAGTCTTCTTCTTCCTTCTTTTACATATAAATGACTGTTTCGAGTTCTCCTCTTCTCCTTCTTCTTTATGATCTGTAGAATATGAATTCGAAGTCTGCTTTTTAAGCAAATGGATTATTGTCTGGGTTGATTCATACATACATTACATACATTTTAGAACATTTTATCAACTGGGGTTGTGATTTTCTTAAGTTTCTAATCTACCTTTAACTCTTTTAAGAGCCTATTTATCATTTCCATCCCTTCTACTTGATAAAACGGAGAAATTAGTCATTGATTTGTCAAAATCTGACATCGTATTTTATGATAACTAAAAAGTATGTTCGATTGGGTAATATTTTTAACATTAAATCGATGATCTAAAGTCCGCACAATTCAATAAATGTTAAGAGATAGAGAGAGAGAGAGACGTGAGGGGGAACTAATTGCTCACTGTGTCAATATCCAATTGATGAAAGATTGAAAACAAAGAATTGGACTTGAGTCAATCAAAAATATATAGAGCTTAAGATCGATGTCTATTTGATTAAACTGTAGTACTGCTTAATTGTCGGGGGTCCCTTATTATCAACTATGAACATGTGTCTCAACTATACTTGTAGGCTGTAGCATTTCTTTTATGTTGATCGTGGTAACCATATATAACACATTATTAGGGCTGAAAAGAGCCATGGATTCGGTCTGCCGAGTTGTTTGACTCTTATTTCAACCCATGCTAATGGGTTTCCAGAGACCAATCACAAATTTTACAATATATTTTTCTGTTTGTTTCCATACCTATGTAATATTCTTTTGGGTAAATTACACCACATATCACCAAAATATTGCTACTGAAACGAAAACGTCGTTAAATTTTAAAATTGTTCAAATCTAACACTGAACCGTTAATTCAAAACGGAATTATTTTGGTGCAGCTGTTTTGAAGCCTAATTTAGGCCAAAACGAAGTCGTTTTGTTGTGGGAAAATTAATAAAACTAATACATTTGGGGGGTTTGAACTCATGGTCTTTAAACATAAAGAATAAACTCTAGCCACTAAACCAAGATGAAATTATATATAGTTTTACCACAAATATTTTATATCTCAAACTACACTTGAGATTAATTCAAATTATATTATAAAATAAATAATACTATAAATAATATTAATATATAAATGTTGTGAATAAAGTAAAGAAGAAGAAGAGAGATAAATAAGAGCAAAGATAAGAGACAAAGAGAGAGACTTTTATTATATTCTCAATGTGGGGTTATGTACAATGCTTTCTTCAAAAGTCTATATTTATAAGCATAAGATAGAAACCCCAATTCCAATGGGTATTAAACCCTAATAATAAAGCCCATTAAAGTCTCATTTAATATATGAATATCCACCATAAATAAAGATATTCATAACACTCCCCCTTGGATATTCATAAAGATAATGTGCCTCGTTAAAATCTTACTAAGATAAAAACTCCAGAAAGAGAAAAAAATCTTTAGTAAAGGAAAAGAGTACACACATCTTTAATACGCATAACATGTTGCCTCATTAAAAACCTTTCCAGGAAAACCCAATGGGACAAAACCATGGATAAGAAAAAGAGTACAACGCGTATTTTGCTCCCCCTCATAAATACATCATATAAGATCTTTGACACGACGCAATCCGATATTATAAATTAACTTCTCAAATGAAGCAGTAGGGAGTGACTTGGTAAATAAATCTGCCAAATTATCACATGAACAAATCTGTTGGACATCAATGTCTCCATTCTTTTGTAGATCATGAGTGAAGAAGAATTTTGGGGAGATGTGTTTTGTTCTATCACCCTTTATGTATCCTTCCTTAAGTTGGGCTATACAGGCCGTATTATCCTCATATAAGACCGTCGGAGCTACTTTTCCATAGTGTAAACCACAATTTTCACGAATATGATGGGTTACAGACCTTAGCCACACACATTCACGACTAGCCTCATGAATAGCCAAAATCTCATCATGATTAGAGGAAGTAGCAGTAATTGTTTGTTTCAATGAGCGCCAAGAAATTGTTGTACCATCGTATGTAAATACATAACCAGTTTGTGATCGAGCATTATGAGGATCAAATAAGTATCCTGCATCCACAAAACCAACCAATTCTATTTTGGATAGATTAGAGAAAAATAATCACATGTCTTTCGTACCTTGAAGATAACGAAATATGTGTTTGACCCCATTCCAATGTCTGCGGGTTGGGCATGAATTAAATATTGCCAATAAATTGACAACAAATGATATGTCAGGTCGTGTGTGACTAGAAAGATACATTAATGCACCGATAGCACTTACGTATGGCACTTCTGGACCAAGAATATCTTCATCCATCTCTCAAGGACGAAATGGATCTTTGTTAACATCAAGTGACCTAACAACCATAGGAGTGCTCAATGGATGTGGGTTGTGCATGTAAAATTTCTTTAGCATCTTTTCTATGTATGTTGATTGATGCACAAGGATTCTATCCTTTAAGTGCTCAATATGTAATCCAAGACAGAATCTTGTTTTTCCAAGATGTTTCATTTCAAGTTCTTTCTTTAAATATTCTACTGTCAATGAGATCTCTTCAGGGGTCCCATAATATTCAAATCATCAACATACACAACAATAATGACAAATCCAGAGCTAAATCTCTTAATAAAAATGCATGGAGAAATTGGATCATTCTTATAGCCTCTACTAATAAGTATTCACTGAGGCGATTATACCACATGTGCCCAGATTGTTTTAATCCATAAAGGGATCTGTTCAATTTGGTTGAATAACATTCCCGAGAACCTGAATTAACTGCTTCAGGCAGTTTGAAACCTTCTGGAAGTTTCATATAAATGTTATTATCAAGAGGCCCATACAAATAGGTTGTAACAACATCCATTAAGAGGAAATTAAGTCTTTCTTTTATTTCCAGACTAATAAAAAATCTAAAAGTGGTTGCATCCACCACTAGGGAGTATGTTTCTTCATAATCAATTTCAGGTCTTTGTGAGAATCCTTGTGCAACCAAATGAGCTTTATATCTCGCAATTTCCCCTTTTTCATTTCTCTTTCTCACAAAGACCCATTTATACCCCACAGGTTTTACACCTTCCGGTGTACGGACTACAGGCTCGAATACTTCTCTTTTTGAAAGAGATTTTAGTTCCGCTTCAATTGCCTCTTTCCATTTTGGCCAATCATCTCTTTGCTTACATTGTTCAATTGATAATGGTTCATGGTCCACATTATCATTCAAAATCTCTAGTGCTATATTGCATGCAAAAGTATTATCGACGTCGATTTTGTTTTGGTTCCACTTGTTACCAGACATGACATAATTTATTGAGATCTCATCATTATCAGGTACCTGATTCATGTTTAATGTCTCTTTTGGAGACCTTTTACTGTCTTCTCAAAATTTTTTATAATCCATTGATTCCTCAATCAGACCATCACAAGATATAGCTCCTTTTTTTTCGAATCTTTGGAACCTACTGGTCTACCACACTTCAGGCGTGCGTTTGACTCATTAGCAACTAGAGTTTGTCCTTTGGGACATCAATTTTAATCGGAGCATTCACAGCTGGTATATGTGACTTAGTCACTTTTTAGGGTCAGCAAAAGCAATTGGCAATTGATTTGCTAAGTTTTGCAAATGAATTATCCTTTGAACTTCTAGTTCACGTTGTTGGGTACGTGGATCAAAATGAGATAACGATAATTCAATCCAACTTATTTCTTTTTCCAACTATTTATTTTCTCCCCTAATGTTGGGAAAACTGACTCATTAAAATGATAGTAGTAAATCGAGCTGTAAATAAATTCTCTATTAGAAGCTCAAGATATTTAATTATCAAGGGAAATATGAATCTGACATATATTCTCAACCTTCTTTGAGAACTCATCTTTGTGCGTTGTGGTGGAGGAATCAGAACATATACCGCACAAAAAAAATTTAAGATGAGAAATATTTGGTTTTGACCAAAAACCATTTGTAATGGGGAGAACTTATGATAATTTGTTGGCTTGATGTGAATTAGTGATACTACATGTAAAATGACATGTCACCAGCATTATCAAGACCGGTTGTCTTTATAAGGTAATTTGAAAAATGTGCTCATAATTTTATCAACTGAGCAAGTAGCCTCGCAAACACCAAGTTATGGGTTGATAACAAGGATACATATGACCATCTATTCGATGCATCGATTAAAGTCGTAAAATATCTAGATGGACCGTAAGAAAGGTGTATGGGCCCACATATATCACCTTGTATCCGTTCCAGAAAATTAATAGATTCACAATCTATCTTAGCTGATGATGATTGAATAATCGATTTGCTTTGATAGCAAGTATCACATGAAAAACATTACCTTGAAGAAAATTTTAGTTCTTCAATAATGACCACATGAAAGTGTCAACAAATTTTTGCATCATAATTGAACCGGGATGACCTGACCGGTCATGCCAAATAATAAAGTTATCAGTAAACTTCTGATTTACAATAGCATGAGCTTCAATTTGTACTAATTCTTGTGTAGTACAATATGGATGACAGTGCATATATTTTTTTTCAAGATTTTATTATTGCCTTGAGTTATACTCGTAAAATTGAGATAGTCGACGCCCCTTCAACTAATATTCTCAATATATTTATGCAAATATCTCTAAAATTCAATAAGTCTCTTTGCGTCTTTGACGAGTATAATGCACTGTGAAAATGAAATAGAGTTCCATTTGGCAATAACATATTTGCTCAGTCGAAGCCTTTTGTGATATTATTACTTTCGGATATAATACTCACATTATTTCCTTGCATTTTAAATGGGAAAATATGCATAGTTATGCACCTTTCAAAATGTGCTTTGTTTCATTCACTTCGGGGAATGAAAAATAGTAAATATAGCACATCATATCAAATCGGTTATCTATCAGAGATAAACCCTCAAAATGTGCTTAAGTATAGTATGAGTACTTGCACTGTCTCCTAGACATAAATAGCCACAATTTATTGTATATTTTATTCTGAAAGTAATCATATTCTTCAAAGAATAAATTAACATAAACCATAAATAAATAATATGTAAAACAAGTTAATATAAAGTAAATTAACATAAATAAATAATAAAATTAACATAAAACAAAATAAATAAAAGATCAATTATTTCCTTTAGAGGTTATAAGGAAAATAAAATAAATGGTGAATTATTCCCTTCAAGGGTTATGAAGAAATTAACAATATCTAATTGAGTTGGACTAACAACGCCATAATTATTTTCGCAATAAACAAAACTTGTTTATATTTTCTTTCATTTATCATTCATGCTTATTGATAAAGTCCATAATACATTGGCGTTTGACAAGTACAAGACCAATGGTTTGTATCATCGTATTGATAACATAAAGATTTTGATATGATATCTATCATTCTTGTCATCCTTATAATCTCACTTTCGGTGGATATAAACATTCTCAAAAGGATCATCTTATCCATGTCTATTTTTTATGGCCTCAATCGCGACCGCAATTGTTAATGTGACATTTATTTTTTTCGTTATAAAAATATCACATTCACTTCAGGGAATGTAGCGGAGGTCAATAGGTTTTTAAAACCTCATCAGTGATACTCTGACACATAACTGAGTTTTATTCACTAACCATATAGTAAATTATCGTGTTTGCATTCACATAAAGGAATGAAACAAATCCAATAATCGCATGGAATAAACATCATGCTTGCATTCACTTCAAGGAATTACATAAGCTCAATAATCGCATGGAATAGACATCATGCTTGCATTCTCTTCAGGGAATGCCTCCCATAATTTTTTTTGGATCAAGACGATTTTCGTAACTTGAACTTGGGAGAAGTATATAGTCAAATTTTTCGACACAAAAATAATATTGCTTTCAAGCAAATATAGACTTTATAACAATCATACTATTAAAGAATAATTGAGCAACCAATATATATATATATATATATATATATATATATATATATATAAAGAGAGAACAAAGATTTAATCTTCATACGCGGATCAAACTAATAGTCTCGCAGAACGGGTTGTCCAGCCAATATACTCGGATTAAACCATCAAAATAAAAACATAAATCAACATAATTTATAACACCTTAAAATCATAAATTAAAGAATAAAAATAAAAATAGAGTTTACTGATATTGATTTTTCTCTCAAGGACAATGGAGATATACATGACCAAGAATAAAAATAAAAATAGAGTTTATCGATATTGATTTTCGTCATAATCTCTTGTCTTTCCAAGCCATTTAAAGATATCGTGTAAAACTAAAAAATATGGTTAAAATACCAACTTTAACAAAAAAAACATAAATATAATCACTACAAAATAATTGTCATTCTTAAACAAATAAACCATAAGAATGTATAAATAAGAATGATTAATCAATCGTTATATCGAAATATATGGTAGATGTAGTTACCAATATCTTGTTAAAATATTTTTCGGGAATTGTCGACAAGAACCACGGTAATTGAGTCACTCTATGGCTACACTAACACCAAACAATCAAAGATTTTTTAAAAATTAAAAGTCAAGTTAAAGATCAAAGAAAGAAAGAAAGAAAGAGAATCAATAATTAAAATATAATTGAGGGAGAAGAACTTATCTTTGATTCATGCTAGTATCGAATTCTTTTCAATAATTCCTTTAAGATTCGAACGACAAAACATCTCAGTTGGTTAAAGTCTCGTGCTGATAACGTGTTGTGAATAAAGTAAAGAAGAACAAGAGAGATAAATAAGAGCAAAGATGAGAGACAAAGAGAGAGACTTTTATTATATTCTCAATGTAGGGTTATTTACAATGCTTTCTTCAAAAGTCTATATTTATAGGCATAAAATAGAAACCCTAATTTCAATGGGTATTAAACCCTAATAATAATGCTCATTAAAGTCTCATTTAATATATGGATATCCACCATAAATAAAGATATTCATAACAATAAATAATATATATATATATATATATATCGATATATAAAAAACAAAAATATATATTTTTATATTTTTTTTTATATTTTTATAATATAAATAAATTATTTAAAAAACTCAATATATCCATAAAAATAATATATTTATATTATAAATAATATATAAAAATCATAACCCTAAACTCTAAACAAAAAACCTAACATTAAACCCTAAATTTTAGGGATTAGGGTTTGAATGTTTTATATATTATTTTTATGAATATTTGGGGTTTTTATTAATAATATATAAAAATATAAAAATAATATATTTATAATGTAAAAATATATATAAAAAATCATAAACCCAAACCTTAAATCTTAATGTTTAGGATTTAAAGTTTGTGTTTTAAGATTTGGAGTTTGTAGTTTAAGGTTTATTATTTTTATGAATATTTTGGGTGTTTTTTTAGAATAATATATAAAAACATTTATTTATATATATATATATATATATATAATATTTTTTATAAACTTGACATATATAATATTTGTGGTAAAACATTAAATGATTTTATCTTGGTTCAGTGGCTAAAGCTTATTGTTTATATCTAAAGGTCTTGGGTTCAAAACTCCACAAATTTATTAATTTTATTATTTTTCTCACACTATGTTGTTTTGGGTTAAATTAGGCTTCAAAATAGCCCTACCAAAATGATGCCGCTTTGAGTTAACGGTTCCATTAAGAGTTAACGGGTAGTGGCGTAAACGAGTAAAAAAGTAAAATTCAGTGTTAGATTTAAACAACTTTAAAATTCAATGACATTTTCGAATCAGTGTAATAGCTTAGATGCATCTTGTGTAGTTTACCTTATTCTTTTAACAGGGAAGGGAAAGTTATATGCCTTTTATAACAATCAATTACTCTTACCCTTAAAATTAAGTTGAGTAATTTAGCATAAATTCAACCATAAATCTTATATTATGCCTAAAAATTTATTTTAGTCTTTCTATTGTAAAAAGGAATGTTTTAGTCATTTATTATTTCTAAAAGTTCACTAGTCTCTTTAGCACAAAAAGAACATTTTATTTCACGTACGTTTGAAAAGTGAAAATTTTGATCCAAAATTTTAAAGATATAATTAGTTGACACAAATATTATAGTTTAAATATACTTTAAGTCTCCTACAATTTTAAATTTGAGCAAATCGATCCCTCATAAAAAAGAGAGTAATTTATTCAATATTATTTTTTTAATTGTATTCAATATCACATTTTGAGAGTAGATAAGAATAATTGATGATAGTGTTAACATTTTACATCCGTACATGACATATGTCCAATTGTAATTGGATAATTGCTTTAAATAAAATAATAACTATTTTTTATATAAGCCGCTCTTCATACCAAAATTCTTTCAATTCTATTCGTTTTTTACATTGATCAATCCCTTTGATCGGTGGTCGACAATCAATTTTAATATTGGTTGTCGACCACCGGATCTATTAGCTTTCTTGTTTTTATTTTAATAAAAATCTCTTTCTCTGTCTTTGTGACACGTTTTTTCCTCTGTCCTTGTGACATGTTTTTGTTTTGTGGTTTGATTCATCTGTCTTTGTGGCATGTTTCAGCATACCCTAGCGATCGATTGTTGTTCGCACAGAGATTCAATCGGTGCTAGTTTCTGATTTATGTTTTTGTCGGTGGTCACTTGGAAAGTTATATCCCCACTCGGTTGATGGTTGTTTGACGATGAAATCAGTCCTAGGTAGCGGTACTTTTTGCTTGACAACTTGGATCGCGCACCACTCCTTCTTCCTTCTTTATGCGTCTCGTTTAGACAGAGACAAGGAGATTCAGGAGACTGCTAAATTTTGTTGGTATGTTTATCCCCATAGAAATTTTCATTTTCTTTGTTTTTAGGTTGTAAGATTTTTTTGGGTTGTTTAATCCAAATATTTTTCTTCTTGGATGCATTGTAATTGAAATTTTTCTATGGATTTAATAAAAATTTAGTGGCTTTTATCAACAAAAAAAACTATTTTTTATATAATACTATAATATCTTTTTTGAAAATTCTGAAAATTTTAATGAACTTTTAAATATAGAGTAAATCTTCATTTAATTGTTTTTGAAGATTTTGAGTCTTCCAATTCTCCGGGCACGCCCTTCGTTAACGAGAGCTAAGTTTTTTTGTGTGTGTGTTTTTTTAAAATAAGTTTTTGTGTTTTTTAAAATTATATAAACCATAATATTTAATTATCATCTGCTTATAAAGAGAATAGGTAAATAATTAAAGGAAAGTGAATGGAGAAGAATGAGAGTTTCCTTGAAGGCACTCAGTCTTCTATTTTTTTGATTTAATGGTGTTAAAATAATATTCCTAAAGGAAATATTGGGTTCGAACACATGAGGTGAGTAACAAATGAGCATCTATAACCACTTAGTTAATTAATGGATCTCGACTCGGTCATCAACTTAATATTATTTCAATATAGTAAAAGTTGCACACACATCTTGCAGATACTACCTTATAATCACCTTAAGACTATTTAAAAAATTATAGTAAAAATTGAGACAATATAAATATATATATAGGGTTATGATCAACTTACACTATGTAAAACTCAATTACTTATATATTTTTTAAACACAATTATATTATTTACAAAGTGTACTGCGAGCTGCTCAACTCAATAAGCACCCTTAATTTAGAGTGTTTGGGAGCCGTACTATAAACGTATATTATATGGAAAGATATTTATATTAAAAAATATTCTTGTAGGAAATTATTACTCAAATAGTAGCAAAATAAATTTTATAGATGATCAACATTTAAAGTATTAGTAAACATGTATATATAAACCTGATTAAACTAAAACAATAATACAAAAGAAGATACAATCAAAAAATAATATATATATATTAGTAGAATCAGTAATACTTGATTCATTAGTCGATTAATGTATATTAAATATTGTAGTAATTTAGTATGAGAAAAACTTTTTAAACTTATGTTGATGTTTCAGTTGTTCTTCGCCTCTAGTATTCTCACCAGTCACCACTATCAGACCTCTGAAATGTCCTTTGCTTTCCATTGAAATGATTTGTTTTCTTTTGCACCCTCAAAAACATTCAATCACATGTTGAATCCATTCCTAATTCATATTAAAGTTGTATAGTAGAGCCAACAATAAGTTAATTCAGGCGTCGATCTTATAATTTAAAAGAGAATGGCAAAGGAGGGGACGACAAAGGAGAGGACGGAAGCGGGGGAGGCAGAGAACTCAATAGTTTCTTTATTCGACGACAACCTATCACTGGGGATTCATTGAAAAGGTTTATGGTTCGCATTCGTAAGACATGGTAACGTAGTTGATGCGTTCATCCCTAGGAAACTTAGTAAAACAGGGAGAAGATTCGGCTTTGTTCACTTTGCAGAGAGGATAAATGTTGAGAGAGCAATGGAAAGGTTGGATAATTTCATATTGTATGGAAGCCGCATTTTGGTGTCGATTGCACGCAACACAGTTAGTAATCAAAGCTAGCGGAACCGAAAAGAAGGGATGAGAAATCCAATGGAAAATTACCAGAGAAGAGTAGACAAGCCTAGAAACTTTGGAAGAAGGCATCGTGTTTTTCTGAGTAAGGAAGACAAGAACACAAATGGTGCCAATACTAACAACCAGTCAGGTAGAGAAAAGAGGAGTATCATAGGGCATGTGGAAAATGAAGATTTATGGAAAGTGAGGCATTGTTTAGTTGGCACCATGGAAACAATCTGCGGAATCCAACAAATTGAAAATAGATTATCTGCATAGGGGCTTGGAGAAATTAAGGTTTTAAGGATGGGAGGGAAAAAGTTTATCATTTCAATTAAGGATGAAGATCTTTTTCTAACTATGGAGGATCTCCAATGGTCTTACCTAAAGGAGATCTTCTCTACAATAGAACCTTGGTCTGAAACCTGCGTTTACACTGAACGGGTAACATGGCTGGATGTTTACGAGGTTCCCTTACATTGTTGGAACCAGGCAAATTTCAAAAGAATATCGGATCTGTGGGGATCGATGGAGGCAACTGGAGAGAATATTTTCCAATCATTGGCGCTAAAAAATTCTCTGTTTTGATCACAACTAATAAAATGTCCAGAATTGAAGAGGTAATCCATATCGAGGTGGGAAATGTAGTTCACGCAGTAAGAGTGGTGGAAACAGGCCTATCATAAGTGAAAAGGCCACCCCGGGACAGTGCCAAGAGGATAGGCCGCAAATGTTTTTAACGCCGAGAGTGACTCTGATTCCTCTTCTGACACTGGAATCCAAACGTCGCCGGAGAAAGATGTTCTTGAGAAGAGCAGACTTGATAATGACTCCTTAAATACTGACTTTCTGGGCAAAGAGACATAAAGATGAAACATCCTTTGACAGGGAATATGCCAGCCACCTGAGTGAAACGAAATTAATAGGTTGTAGGCTCAATGAATATACTCAAGTGAATATGTCAGGAAGAGATGATGGTGAGAAAGGAAACGTGCGTGAAGTGATAGCTGTTACAAAGGGGGTGAAAAATATGGTTGCCCAACGTGGGCTGAAGTGGTGAGAGGTAAAGGGACTGAAGAAGCGCAAGTAGGGGATGGTTGGAGCAAATGGGCCAAACTGTTGTGGACAAAGCTCAGGTCTCAGCTTCCAAGGCTGTCGAAGACGCTAGAAATATGGGCCCATTGGATTGCCAGTCCCAACAGAAAACCAATGGAGACATTTTATCGACGGAAAACCGGAATGTATTATTGGGAGATAATAATATGGGCAGGGAGGAGAATAGGGCTTCTACTATAAACGGCCCAGTAGAGCATGTGACAAAAAAATTAGACCATATGGATTTCTTTTCAGAATTGGACTCGAATCCTTCAAAATCGTCTAGAAAAAAATATGGCTCCTTGTGGGAAATTCAAGACAAGGCACTGTCAGACATAGAAAGAAAGAAGCGTAATCGAGGGAAACCGAAATAGGAAATGAAAGAAGACGGAATCGGAATCACCTAGGCTTTTCGGAAGATCTCTCTCTGATTCTGATTTAGTGGCACGATGAGATCTGATGACTAGAGAAGCGAAAAAAGCCCTAAAGCTAGCAAAGAAATTGGGGGTCCAATTCGTCGGAGATAAAGAAGAGGCGGTGATGGATATTTCCAGATTGGATAAAGCGGATACATAGGTGGGTTGCTAATCGCCATACGATGAGGTTACTAACGTGGAACATAAGGGGATGAATTCAGATAACAAGACGACGACAGTTAGGACTTTGGTCAGACAACAGAGGATAAAGATGTTGTTTCTGCAAGAAACAAAAATGGAGTCGATTCATGAGTCGACAATCAGAAAAATCTGGTATGATGACGATTACTGCTTTACTGTTTCTCCTTCAACGGGTAGATCCGGAGGTCTACTCTCTATTTGGCACAAGTCGAAATTCCAGTTAGAAAAATCCCTGGTTATTTCGAGATTTATTTATCTAAGGGGAAAGTGGAGCAATACGGAGTGGAAGGTAGCTTTAATCAATATTTACTCTCCCAGTGATCTACCGAAGCAAGCAATGCTATGGAAGGAGCTCATCAAATTAAAAAACATGGATGAGGATCTCTAGATGATAAGAGGGGATTTCAACACAGTATCTAATAGAAGCGAAAGAGCAGGATGTAGTGGGGTATTAAACGAATGTGCAAACTTCAGCGATTTCATCTCACAAGGGCGTTTTATTGACTTACCTATGTTCGGAAAGAAATTCACATGGCTTGGTCCTCTAAACAAAAGAAGCAGACTAGATAGGTTCCTACTTGAAGAATCTATGCTTTCAAATGTTGGTGACATTACACAAACGGGTCTGAAGAGGATGGTTTCAGACCATGCCCCGATTCTAATCTCCAGTGTAACAACAGACTGGGGTCCCAGTCCATTTAAGTTCTTTAATGTCTAGCTTAAAATGGAGGGATGCAGAGAGCTGATACAGAAAGTTTTTAGAGGCGGGAACAAATCAGAGCTGACTCTAAAACTTTGGAGGCTGAAAGGCGCAATTAAACAATGGATCAAGGAGGGGAAGGGTGACCTAAACTCGTTAGTAAGAAAATTGAAGGAGAAAATAAAAGCTTTGGAAGAGGAAGGAAATGAGGAGCTAGAAGCTGTGAAATCTAAGCATCTAAAGGAACTCAGGCTGGAATTGTGGGAAACACTGAAACTTCAAGAAGCTTTTTGGAAGCAAAAATCAAGAATGAACTGGATGATTCTACGGAACTCGAACACAACTTTCTTTCACAAAGTTACAAAAGTTAGATCAAAAAAGAAGATTATCCATGGGCTGCAACTGAATGGCAGATGGTGCGGGGATCCAATGAGCCTTAGACAAGGCATTTTCGAATATTTTAAAAAAATATTTTTCCTGTGATAAAAGACTGTGGCAGGTTGTCTTCAACTTGGAATTTAAACAATTGTGTGGTCTAGAAGCCAAGTCACTGGAAGATCCATTCTCTTTGGAAGAAATCAAGGAAGCTATCTGGTTGTGCGATGAGACGAAAGCTCTAGGGCCGGACAGATTCAATTTGAGCTTTTTCAAGAGTTGCTGGGGAGAGTTGAAAGAAGACCTTTGGAACACCTTAAATAAATTTCATAGAAGTGGCAGGCTGGGAAACTCAATGAACTCGACTTTCATCACCCTTATACCGAAAAAGAAGGACCCAACCGATATGTCTAACTTCAGACCAATTAGTTTGGTTGGAGCAGTTTACAAAATAATTGCTAAAATCCTCTCGCGAAGATTGAAAAGGGTTATTGATAGCTTGATCAGTGAAAATCAATGTACATTCATACAGGGGAGACAAATTTTTGATGGTATTCTTATCGCAAACGAGGTTATTCACTCCATGGGAATTGAAGGAAAGAAGAATGGGGCCGTGATTTTGAAGTTAGATTTCACAAAAGCCTACGACTGTGTAAGATGAGAATTTTTAGAGATGGTAATAAAGAAGATGGGATTCTAGAAGAAATGGTTGAGATGGATAGTTGAGTGCATTTCTTCTCCGAGAGTATCAATTCTTGTTAATGGTTCTCCAACGGGGGAGTTTCTAATGGTAAAAGGACTGAGGCAAGGGGATCCACTCTCTCCTTACCTCTTCATCATGGTAACAGAAGCTCTTCACCTTCTTCTAGAAGAAGCAGAGGATCAAAGTATGTTTAGAGGAATTAGGGGAATTATTCTAGAGAAAACAATATCGCACTTACAATTTGCAGACGACACAGTGTTGTTTCTTGAACCAGTCTAGGATTATCTTTTAAATTTGAGGAGAATCTTGAGGAGTTTCGAAGCTTGCTTAGGATTAAGCATTAACTTCGGCAAGTCTTGCATCGTTGGTGTAGGCGTTGAGCCAGATCTGGTTTCCTCTTTAGCAGGCGTTGTTGATTGCCAGATTGGAAGTCTGCCTCTATCATATTTTGGTATTCCACTGGGTGCTGATCCGATAAAGATTGGGACATGGAAACCGGTTGTAGAGAAATTTCAATCCAAGTTGACAGGGTGGAAAAATAACTCCCTGTCTTTTACAAGAAGAATAGTTTTAATCAATTCAATTTTATCAGCACTACCGATCTATTATATGTCTTTGTTTGAAGTCCCAAAGTCGGTTATCCAGAAGATAGAGAAAATTAGAAGAAGTTTTCTTTGGGGTTCTAAAAATGGGAAGAATAAGATGGAAAAATAGTTGGGGAAGAGTGTGTTCACCTAAGAAATTGGGTGGAGCGGGAGTCGTGAATCTTATAGCAAAAAATAAAGCTCTATTGGCGAAATGGGGATGGCGATTCGCAACTGAAAAACAAGCTCTTTAGAGAAAGGTTATTGGTTCAAAATATGGCACTCAAGATCGAAGTTGGGCTATGAAGTTAGAATGTCCAAGAAGAGCATCAGTTGTTTGGAGAGGAATAGTTAACAATCTGAAGTTGAATGATATTTCTAGATGGATGGGAATTGAAGAATTTAGATGGCTAGTAGGGAATGGAAACACGATTTTTTTGGGAGGATATATGGTGTGCCAGGAAAGCGTTGAGGGATTTATTTCCCAGATTATATAGTGTGATTTCTAGAAAAGGAGAAGTGATTACAAAGTGGGCTGTGAATGGATCGTTGAAAGAGATCCGATGGGCAGATTGGTTCTCTAGACCTTTACGTGACCGGGAAGTAACGCAGCTCAAGGTAATTGGGGAATTGACTAAATCAGTGAAGCTTTGCCCAGAGCTGGAAGATAGAATTTTTTCGGTTCACGATAAATCTTGGGTATTTTCAGCGAAAAAACTGTCCGAATTGTTGATCAATGAAGATACGGCTTGTCCTTCTTTTAATTTTGATAAACTTTGGAAGTTAAAAGTCCCCCAAGGTGAGAAGTTTGCTATGGATGGTAAAAATCGATAGAGTCCCTACAAAATTGTTCCTACAAAAGAGAGGTGTTAAACTATTGAATAATAACTATGCTTGTGTGTTTGAGATAATGACATTGAAGATACGAGTTGTCTAATTGTTGCATGTGCTTTCTCTGATAATTTTTAGAAAGAAATTTGCAGGTGGTGGGATGTTCCTTGGCAAGATCATAAGTCAGTAGACGATTTCTTTAATTGCTGCATCTCGGCTGGTTTACAGGGCAAACAAAAATTAGTATGGCTGGTTGTCTGCGCGGCTGGAATATGGAGCCTTTGGGTGGCTCACAATGAGTCGGTATTCAATAACAAATAACCAGTCATTCGAGATATTTTATTTCACGCTAAGCTTAGAGCGTTGATGTGGCTCAAATCTTCGAAAGAAGGCTCCGAGATCGATCTTAATTGGTAGTGGGACGATCCCAATAAATATTCTTTCTCATCGACTTTGTAGCCAGCAAGACAAAACTCTATCTCTCCAAGTGCTCAATTTACTTTTTATGTGTCTGAAATCTGTCGTGAGAGAAAATCAGGTTGTGGAGGGATTTTGTGTATAGTTTCTGGTATTTTTCGAGTCCTATTCTATGGACCTGTTAAAGGGGTGGAGGAGAATTCAGCCACGATTATCGCAATTAAAACTGCCATGGAAGTGTTTATTGCAACAGGTTGGAGTAAAAAGCAAATCTAATGATTCTATTGAAATCCAAGCTGGTGTTAGCCTATATCAACAACCCTATGTTACGGCCTTGGCATTGGTGGCAGGATTTATTGTTTATTAACATGCTAGCTAAGAGGATCGGACATATGACATTTTCTCATGATAATCTGACTCGAGATGCCCCGGTAAATGGTTTAGCAATATAAGGCGCACAGAAGGAAAGTTGGTTTAAAGCATGGTGGTAGCGCATATGGATGATGGATTTGGTAGGTTAGTTGGCTCTTACAGTGCTTTTCACTTTGGTAGGATCATTCTTGTTTTAGTTTGGTCTTTACATGTTTTCTTTGTAACATTTTAACGTGGTCGTGGTTTTTCTTTCCTGTGTTACTCAGATGTGGAGTACTCTTTTCCTCCACCTAGGTCTAGGGAGGCTTTTAATGAGGCTCTCATCCGAGTTAGGACCTTAATTTTGAATAAAAATAACTTTGCCGAGCAAATTTTTTTTTAAACTTAGTCGAATTTATTTATAGGAAAACTCTGCCACGCTTGATGAGCACCACTAACGACGAGCACCGATAAGCAATGTTAATTTAATTTATAAAGATTAAAAATCTAAAGGACTCACCGTATAATTATAAATTATTTAAAAATCAAAAGGTAAATTAATTAAAATATATTATTTTATTTTTAATTTTCTTTTAAACATAAATCAAAATATCTCTCTATCTGTCATCGCCGCCAACGCTATTGTCTCGTTGTCGCTACTGTTACCTCCCGCATGGCCGCTTTTCATCCACCGATGAACATCATTTGCAAGGTCCATGTAATAAACTATAATTACATTGTGATTGATATAAAACTTTAATATTGTTGAGCATTATATTTCTGTTGTTTGGTTAGCAGTGGGTTAGGGCGGTTAGCCTGTTTTCTGTTTTTCCGTGGCCCACTTTTATAACAGATTGGTTAATTGATAACCACTTTCTGTTGGTCAGTGGGCTATATTAAACGGGCATAAGGCCCAGGCCGTGTGGTGTGTATTCAATTCTATCGGCCTACATTCTTTGTATCAGTTAATTCCCAAATCTCTAGGGTTTCTCGCTTCCGCCATTCTCTCTTTTCTTCATGGTATCATTCGCCGGAACGTTTCCTTGGGTAGATTTCTGAGTGTTTTCTTTCGTTTTTTTGTGAGCGTTTTTGTGTTGTTTTTCTTGCGAATGATCTTCTTGTATCTGTTACGATGCCTTCTTCTGGTGATGTGGGGCTCGGAGATGGCGATGGTAGTTCCGCCGCGCAGTCCGGCAAAGCCTTCACCAACAAGAAGGTGAATATCCTTCTGGATGATACGAATTTCCTCATTTGGAAACAGCAGATCTTGCTCACTGTTCGTAGCCATCGTGGTCTCGAAGGATATCTCACTAGTGCTCGGAAGGCTCCGCCGAAGGTTGTTCGTCGGAATGATGGTACTGAAGTGGAAAATGACGCGTATGAAGCCTTTCTCATTCAAGATTCTGCTCTCTCGTCGTGGTTGTTGTCCACTATGAGTCCTCATCTGTTGACTCACTTTGTGGAAGCTGAGACGTCTGCCGAGATCTGGGCTATTCTGGCAGATCACTTCAGCAGTCGCTCCACTACGACTGTTATGACGCTTCATTTCAAGCTTCGGTCAGTCCGCAAAGGTGACATGAGCATGCGGATGTACATTGCGAAGGTTAAGGAGATCTGTGGGGCTCTAGCGTCATGTGGAAGTCCGGTTTCAAAAAATTGAGCAGATTGCTACTATTTTGAGTGGGTTACCAGTGGAGTACAAGCCCTTTGTTGCCGTCATTACAGCAACTCGGGAGTCGCTTTCTGTGGATGCCGTCACAAATATCCTCATCGATGTTGAAGCTCAGCAAGGTATTTTCGATCAAGACCGATCGGTTTCTATGAGCGCTCTCACTGCTCAGATATCGTCCAGTGCCTCAATTGCTGATCAATCTGGGGGTAGTCAGTCTCAGCGCCCTTATCGTCAGCAAGCTCAGGGCGGTGGTGGTCGTGGCCGCAACCGTAATCGTTATCAATGTCAGCTCTGCGGTAAGATGGGTCACCTGGCTGACAGGTGCTTCAAGCGTTTTGATCAATCCTTTACTGGTGTTTCTGCAAGTTTGTATAAGTCTGGCAATTCTGATGGTTCTCCTACTGCCAATGTTTGTGGATTTGATGAGGGCGGTGTGACTACAGCGAGTTCTTCTCCTCGGTCTAGTGGTTCGAATGATGCTGGGCGTCCAGGTAGCTCTGGCTGTAACCAGTGCTTTCATGTTGCTACATCTTCTACATCGACTGGTTCTGGGCAATGGTTTGCTGACACAGGTGCTACGCACCATGTGACTGCTGATGCCTCCAACGTTCATCAGGAATCTGATTTCTCTGGTCCAGGTAAACTCCTTGTTGGAGATGGTAAGGGTTTACATATTTCTAAAGTTGGCTTATCATATGTGCATTCACCTACTCGTACGTTAATGCTTCGTGATTTATTGTTGGTTCCTCAGATCACTAAAAATTTGATGTCTATTTCAAAGTGTGCTAGAGAAAATGCAGTGTTCTTTGAGTTTCATGCTGATACGTGTGTCGTTCGAGATGAGCAGACTGGTGAAATGCTTCTGCGCGGGACTCAATGTGATGGGTTGTATTCTTTTCAAAGTTTATTTCCTTCTGTTAATAATGTTGAATCATTTGTGCTGTGGAATAAATGTACTGAATATGATGTGTGGCATCGTAGGCTGGGGCATCCAGCACATAATACTCTTGTTAGGGTTTTGCATGATTGTAATGTCTCTATACCTCCTAGGTTGGTTGATAGTGAGCCTTCTATTGTGTGCTCTGCTTGCCAACTTGGCAAGAGCCACAAACTTCCTTTTGATGATTCAGCCACTGTGTATGACACTCCTTTTCAATTAGTTTTCACTGATTTGTGGGGCCCTGCCCATATTAAGTCTGAAGGATTTGCATATTATATTGCCTTTGTTGATGCATGTACTAGGCACACTTGGTTATATCTGTTAAAGGACAAATCTCAGGCTGTGAATGCTTTTAAGCTGTTTTCTCAATATGTTTTAACTCAGTTTGGGGTCAGCATTAAGGAAATTCAGAGTGATTGGGGTGGGGAGTTTCGCAGTATGTCTAGGGTGCTTACTGATTTAGGAATTAGACATCGGGTAACATGTCCTCATACGTCGCAGCAGAATGGCGTCGTTGAGCGTAAACATCGACACATTGTCGAGTCTGCTCTTACTCTCTTGGGCCAAGCTTCGTTGCCTCTCAAGTTCTGGTCTCATGCTGTGGTTACTGCTGTTCACTTAATTAATCGATTGCCCACTCGTGTCCTTGATGGTGTGAGTCCGTTTGAGAAGTTGTTTGGTTCTAAGCCTGACTACTCGTTCTTGCGTGTCTTTGGGTGTTGCTGTTATTCTCACCTTCGACCCTTTCAGAACCACAAGTTAGAGTTTCGGTCACAGCCATGTGTTTTCTTGGGTTATAGTGCCCAACATAAAGGATATAAGTGCCTTACTCCGCAAGGTATGATTGTTCTGTCTCGGCATGTTATTTTTGATGAATGCCTCTTTCCTTTTGCGAAATCTACTTCATGTGTCTCTACTCCATCCACTGTGGTGTCTGACTCTAATGTGGTCTTGTCCCCTTCTCTAAATGTTCCTTTTGTGCCATCCCCTGCTGTGGATAGTGCCCCTCCCACCACTGCTCCTACTGTTCCTGAGCGTGCTATTGCTGCTGATACAGGGGCTCATGCTATTGGTTGTGCTCCTTCTGTTGATGAAACTACTAATGTTTCATCCTCCTCCACATCTTGTTCAAATTCTTCTTCTTCTTCTTCTTCTGCCACTCTTCATGCCTCTGACTCATCTGCTCTTGCTGATGTTGTTGCTTCTGCTCCTGACTCTGGTGTTGTCTCTGCACCTGCTGTCGATGCTCTTGTTGATGACAATGTTGTTGTTCCCTCCTCATCTTCTGCTTCTGGTCATATCTCTGATGTTGTTCCCACTACTGGTGTTGTCAATGTTCATCGGATGCTTACCCGAAGCAAGTTGGGTGTCTTTAAGCCTAAGCTCTTTGCTGCAATGATGTCACCTGACCATGTTCCCCTTACTATTGATGAAGCCTTGGCCTCTCCCAATTGGAAAGCTGCTGCCATTGCTGAGTACAATGCTCTTCTCAGCAGTGGTACCTGGTCGTTAGTGCCCCTTCCTCCAGGTCGACGTACGGTTGGTTGTAAGTGGATGTTTCGGGTTAAGCATAATGTTGATGGTTCGGTCTCGTGCTACAAAGCTAGGCTCGTTGCGAAGGGCTTCTCTCAGGTGCCGGGCCAAGACTTCAATGACACCTTCAGCCCTGTTGTGCGTTTCTTTACGTTGAATATTCTGCTCTCTCTTTCTGTTTCGAATAAATGGGTGCTTCGTCAGGTTGATATTAATAATGCGTTCCTTAATGGCGGGTTGGATGAGGAGGTCTACATGCAACAACCCCCTGGGTTTGAGGTCCATGGTGCTGATGGGTCGGCTCTTGTTTGTTTACTTAAGAAAGCTTTGTACGGATTGCGACAAGCTCCTCGCAATTGGTACATGAAACTGCATGACTACCTTGTTAGTCTTGGCTTTAAGGAATTTGCTGCTGATACCTCGTTGTTTATACGTATTGAAGGTGGTGATAGGACATACCTTCTTGTGTATGTTGATGATATAATTGTCACTGGGTCTTCTTCCGCCGCTGTTGAAGAGGTTATTCGTCAACTACACTCCAAATTCTCTCTTAAAGATCTCGGAGATCTCTCTTTTTTCCTTGGTATTGCTGTTCATCGCTCCGGTGATTCCTTAATTCTTTCTCAAAAGCAATATGTTCTTGAGCTGCTTGAAAAGACCAAAATGTCTCAGGCTAAACCTTCCCCTACCCCCATGGTATCTTCTTCTACGTTAGTTCAGAATGCTGGTAGTGCACTTGCTGATCCATTCACCTACCGTAGCATTGTGGGGGCTCTTTTGTATGTGTGTCATACTCGCCCCGACATCTCTTTCAGTGTGCATCGCGTGGCTCAATTCATGCATCAGCCCTGTGAAGACCATCTCGCGGCTGTTAAGCAAATACTTCGTTATCTTGCTGGTACTCTTGACTATGGGTTAGCTTTTACACCTTCGGATCTGGGCGTTGGACATATCGTTGCCTTTGCCGATGCAGATTGGGGGAGTAGTCCCGATGACCGACGTTCTACGACTGGGTACTGTGTCTATGTTGATAATTGTCTTGTGGCTTGGGCCTCCAAGAAGCAGAAGTCAGTCTCTCGATCTACTTCTGAGGCTGAATACCGTAGTATTGCCGGTGCTGTCTCGGAGGTGACCTGGGTGCAAACTGTGTTGACTGATATGAATATACCTCACTCTACCCCTGTTGTTTGGAGTGACAATACTAGTGTTGTGTCCATGTCTGCGAACCCTGTGTTTCATTCCCGCTCAAAGCACGTCGAGCTTGATGTACATTTCGTAAGGGAGAAGGTTGCCGCTCAGAAGATTCAAGTTAATTATGTTCCAGCTGAGCATCAAGCTGCTGATGGGCTTACTAAACCCCTTTCCAAAGCTTATTTTCAGTTGTTTCGACAAAAGATGAGCGTTCATTCTCTTGAGTAGTTGCTGTGGTTGATAGCTCAAGACGGGGGAAGGAGCAGGGGAAATGTTGAGCATTATATTTCTGTTGTTTGGTTAGCAGTGGGTTAGGGCGGTTAGCCTGTTTTCTGTTTTTCCGTGGCCCACTTTTATAACAGATTGGTTAATTGATAATCACTTTCTGTTGGTCAGTGGGCTATATTAAACGGGCATAAGGCCCAGGCCGTGTGGTGTGTATTCAATTTTATCGGCCTACATTCTTTGTATCAGTTAATTCCCAAATCTCTAGGGTTTCTCGCTTCCGCCATTCTCTCTTTTCTTCAAATATCAAGTAATATTCATCGGTAAGTATTAATATTCAGCGGTAATAATTAATATTTTGACATGGTCGTCGTATTAATATTCATCGGTATTCATATTCAAAGGTGGGAAACAACGGCAATGTAGTAGGCAACAAAAATTAGGGTTTTTGTAATTTAAGGGTAGATAGGTATTTTTATTTATGTTTAAAAAATTAAAAAATAATATATTTTAATTAATTTACTTTTTAATTTTTAAATAATTTATAATTATATGATGAGTCTTTAGATTTTTAATTTTTATAAATTAAATTAATGGTGCTCATCGATGCTCGTCGTTAGTGGTGCTCGTCGAGCGTGACAGAATCATTCTTATTTATAATACTAAAATTTAAATTATTAACTTTGCTTAGAAACCTAACGTCTTGAATTACTTTTCTTTTAAACTATTACAGAGCATGTTTTTTTTTTGTGTGTAACTCAACCTCAAACTACATATAAGCATTAGGGCCTACATAACTTTTTCTCATGTTTAAGGAGACAAACATCTCATGATATATCTAGTGGGTCCTTAATAGTATGTTGAAGCACTCAAAGCATAGTCGAAATTGAAATTTCATGTTATGTTATCACATTCCATTTGGGGATTATCTCAACTCAAGAGAGAACAAAATCGCTCCCATCAACTATTATTGGCTTTGATTTGGTCCCCAATAGGAGAAATGCGCAAAACGTGGTTAATTTGAGGTCGGCCAAGAAAATCTTTAAAGGGATGCCTTCAATAATCAAAACAATATGAAATATGCAGGACTGTTCTCTACAGCCGAAAACTTTATTTTATTTTTGTATTTATCAATTGAACGGAAAAAGAGATTTTGACTATACATGGCCGACATACCCATCTTGTCTTGCAATTTCCACTACCCTTCGCTTTCTCCCCTGCTTGGTAATCTGTCTTTCTCTTTATATATTACAATCATCAAAAATGGAAGAAAACGCAAATGCCTAACAAAAACAAAAAAGTATATGTCACGTCTTTTAATTAATGAGCATTGCATTGCATTGCATGAATGCAATTACAACATGCCGACCTCCATATATATCCTTCTATCATGGGAGAGGAGGTTCTACATAATTTAGACATATGTTATTAAAAAATAATATAAGTACAATTTTGAGGGGAATTTAGATATAAACTTTCCTCCAAACGGTTTGCAAAGTAAAGCAGGGTTAATATCTTGGAAATTACTTCAATGCATACTTTAATTAGCACAGTTTTCAAGGTTGTAGAAGTTTCGGTTGTTGACTTCTGGTTAGAGTTTGAGGGTGTTATCAATTTAATCTTGCTTTTAGGGGTGCATTTTTAAGTTCGATGGAATTTTTTTTGGGATGTTATCAGTTTAGTCACCCAAATAAAAAAAATATAATTGAATCTTTTAATTTTTAGGACGTTATCAATTTAGTCACTGTTATAAGATGAAATGTTTATTTCAGTCTCAACAATTAAATCACAAACAACATTTGATTCAGCATACCACATCTACACGTGACACCATGTAATTATGGGTGTTCATGACCGTTTAGCTTAAACGGTTGGTTAACCATTATAGAAGTAATTATTAACCGTAATCTAATCGTTAATTTTAAGTGGTTAACCGTTAAGAAACGGTTTGTAACCAATTACAATTTTCTTTTCAAATGTTTATTATTTTTTAGAATAATAATTTTATAGGGAAAACTACATTGGTGGTCATCAAACTACCATCATTTTCCTGTTTTGGTCACCCAACTAATATTTTCGTCAAAACCTTCCCTCCCTTTAGATATCATTCATATTTTTGTCCCCTCCGTTAAAAACCTAACGAAATTGCTGACGTGGTATTTTTTATTTTCCACGTCATCGTCGCCTCTATCATTGTTAGGTTAAATAGTGCTTTTTATTCGACCAACCAGAAGGTGACACATATCATCTTCTGATTTTGAACAAATCAAAGAAAAAAATATGCTTTGGGCATTACTGAGAGGAATCAAACTTATTATCCAAATTAATATTTAACTTATATTCTCCCAACCTCAAAAATAAGCAAAATGCATCCATGGAGATTTGAACCAAAAACACCTTGCACCAAAAAGTAAAATATTTAACCACTAAGCTAGGTTGGGAACATATCATTTATTTACAAAATTTAATCTTTAATTGAAGATGTATTATCACCTCAAAATTAAATCAAAATAGTACTGAACTCAATCTAAAATTATTTTCCCAATTCGTTTGAGGTAAAAAAGAACTAATTGTTTATTTTTATAAAAATATATGAGATCTTTCTAAAAATTAATTGAATGTAAAATAATTTGTTCATATACATGTCAACGAATTAAATGTTATTTAAAATTATATTTTATTGTAAATAAAAATTATAAAATTTAAATTACATATATTTTTAATATTAGTTATATAAAATAAATAATTATTGAATTAATATTTTTTTATTTTAAAATGAAAGTAAAAAAATAATTTTAGTTTGATCTTCAATTTTGATTACATTTCGAGCTAAAAAGATTTTTCAACAAAATAGCTAGATAACATTTGCAGTATAAATCAATTAAGCCCATTTGGTTTTGATTTTTACTTCGGGTAATTTTGGTTAGGTCAGAGTTATTTCAAGCTTGTTGTAATTTTGCATTCTATTCATTTCATGTTTCATGTTGCGTTAAAGTTTTGGTTATTTGAGTTTGAGACTCAACTTTTCAAATTATATTATTAAGAGTTAAATCATTTTATATTTATGTTATATCAGGTCATTTGTTTGGGTCTTTTTGAAATTAAATTGTTTTGTTTTGAGTCATTATTTTCAAATGCAAATCAATTTCATATCTAGACTTTTTTGTATTCAACTCAATAGAGAGTTTAGATGGTACTAGGTTTAAATTATTTATTTTTTATAATTAAATTGGTTTGGGTTAGATTATTAGGCATGGCTTTCAAATTTGAATTGGAATTGAAAACTTTACGTCTATAATATTGATGGATCCTTAGATTATTAGGCATGGATTTCAAATTAGTCCTCAAACTTTATGATTTTATGTGCAAAGCTTAGAAATATTGATGGATCCACCACTACCCATATGTGTGCATAGGTTTATCTAAATTTAAATCCGAATACAAGTGCAAGCTTGCACTATAATAGAATTATAAAAAAAACTAATAATAGCCTTCCTTATTATAATTATGTTACCTACGGACTGATTGACATGAACTCAAAATTGGAAGGAAAAAAATGCAGAGCTTAGCAACATGATAAAGTCGAGTGATTGAAGTAACTGTAAGTTGGAAGGCTGATAGAGGCAAGAGACGTGTTCTAACTTGTAAAACGTAAAAATTGGCATTGAACGTAATCAACCCATTTTTTCATTTGCGACTGAGATCATTCAATGGCAGCATTGAGCTAGGCTGAAGGATTAGGGCTTTCTTTCTGACATGGAGCTTTATGGGAAGGATACCCTCGTGGAAACCTTAGACAAACACCCTTATAACAATTTGGGCTTTTAACTGGTTCATAATTGAAGGGAACCCATCTCCCAAGATTCAAAGAATAAAGCTCAGCATAGTTTTCACGGATTCTCCATTCACAAAGATTAACCTTGTTCTGGGCACAATCGTAGCTCTCTCTGTACGCTACAAATGACCCGTTAGTCGTTGTGCAGTAGTATAGGGTTTCGGGCGTTAAACTGTATCTGAATTTGAAACTAGTTTCTTCACCAGGCTGCAGCAACTTGTTTCCGAGGTAATTGTCGGTTAGATCATAACGAAAGCATCTAATGGGTGCTTCATGGTACATGTAGTTTTTTACGTAAATTTCATGCAACGGTAGTTCTTCAGGTTTCTGACATTTTGCCTCGCACATGGAGTTTCCGTATAGCACCAAAACAAGCAAGAAAATGAAATTTCTGATGTTGGTTTTCATTGTGGTGCTGAACGGTATCTTGCTGATAATATTGGGAAACTTCAAACCTATCAATATATAGTGTAAATGGGAGTAAATTTCAAGTGAAGAAGATTTCAAATTTCTCATTGTTTACTGTTATTAAATCTCTTGAACCGACTTAATTAACTCTATTGGAACTGATAGAAATTGGAGGGGGGAATATAAACTCTAAAGAGTAAAGACTAATGCAAATGACTTGATTTTGCATAACTTATTCACAACGGTTTGCATTTGTTTAATATTAATGAATGACTTGGGAACCGATATTACCAGCCATTAATAACATGCTAAAAAAAAGACTGTTAATAACTTATGCTTTTAGTTTATAGATATAGGTTAAGAACAAAGTTTAAGAACCAAATATATATATATATAAATAATATTAAGAAAATTATAATTTTCTTTAGAAATTTCAAGTGATGTGGTAAAACCATGCATGTCATTTCACCGTATCTTAAGGTACTGCAAATTTATGATCAAATTTGGAAAAGTTGTTTAGTTTCAAAAATAATTTGGACAAAAAAATATTTTAGAGGTTAAGATGTTATGAAACTCTTAAACCCGATTTAGACGATACAATCAAATTTCAAAGGTCACATTAAAATATTACACCTAACTTGTTGAAGATGTAATTGTTTTATACAAAATATCATTAAAACGAATATATTAGATAATAATCAAAACCTTATGCAAAATTAACTCATGCCAGAACCAAAAATCAAATTCAAGAGTAACTGAAAATTACTTAGCAGAAGCGTAAAACCGAGATCGATCCTCCAATGCCGAACCGACCATAGAATCCTCAAAAAGTTTAGATGGAAAGGCAATAAAATGGGATGAGCTATTGAGGTCAGTATGTCCTTAAAGTGCATCAAAGAACAAATAATTCATCCAATCAAAACAGAGATCGCCTCCTCAAATAGACCAAACATCAAGATTGCAACATGAGTCAACATGAATGCAATGTAGAGTAGTAAGCCCTAACTACCCATCCTTCCACTAATCACCGAACAGAACGGATTTCCCAGAACTGTGAAACACTTGTAAACCAATGAGATGTAGATTTAGCCCTAGAAGAGAGTACTGTCAGGATATGGACTTACCTGCAGAATTGTCAGAATGCCGGTTTATACTTTTAAAAGGAGCACAGCCAAGACTTCCTCCTGCAAATCTCCGCTCAATGCAGAAAGATGATTTCAGATGTATGCATGTCATGAAAAAAAATCAGGTATTACTCGTTATAGAGATCTCAGAGTTTTTAAAAAATATTTATTAATCAGATTCAGAATTTATTAACATAGACATGATGCTTGAGTCATACCAAACATGTATATTTTTAAGTAAAACTAGAGAACATATTTGGGCAAAATTGGCCATTTAGGCCAACTAAATTTTTTATTTAGGGTAATAGAGTATCTTCGGGATTAATTTGGAGAATAGGCTAAAGTTTACAGGACCTCACTATCTCCTTATGGCGTTCTTGGACCTCGACAGGTACAAACGACAAGGTCCTTGATGACCGGCTTTTCCAGCTATTGGCGCGGCTTGTACAGGATGGGGCGGGCGAGGTGAAGGGTGACATGCATGGCTTCGCAGGTTCACGTGAATGGCAGGGGACCTCGCCATATGGAGATGGCGAGGTGCAGGGTGGCGGACTACTTTTGCATGCATGCACTGCATGCATTCATGTGCTTATGTTTTTTTTACATTATTTGTGCATATATAAGATAGATAGGTGGTGTGAGTTGATAAGATAAATAGGTGTGAGTTAAAATTTTAGAGCTAGTGATATTTGTGAAGAGAAGAAGAGAACAAATTTGGTGAAGGTGAAGAGTTTTCTGTAAATTTTTTTAAAGATATATTCGAAGAGAGTGGAGATCGTTGGAGTGTATTATTTTGTAGACCTTTTTTAGGTTTCTCAATAAGTAAGTGATTTTTTTTAATAATGAGTTAAAATTAATCTGTTGTTTTTTTATTTATGAGTGTTTGTAGATTATTTTGTGTGATTGAATTATGCCAAGATATTTTCTAATGGTAATTATTTTTTATTGTCGAAGGCTTTAGAGCACATATACAAGGTTTCTCGTCTAATCCGGTAGCTTTTTCTATTTTTTAAATTTATATTCACATAGATCAAAATTTGAATTTAATACATATTTTTGTTGTATATATATTCGAATGAATTATTTTGTAGATTTGCAACTAGAAAATGGCATCCGGAGGAGTTCTGCTGTACCGTGATCATGAGCACATTTCGTCTCATATTGATGAAGGGCAAGTAAGTAATTTAAAATTTGTTATGTGATGTAATACGGATATATTATTATAAGGGTGTAGAGTAATTTAATATAATATAATTTCATTTATAAAAATCAGAAAATATATTAATTAATTTAATTTAATTTAATTTAATTTTATATTTAATAATAATTTTATATTAATTTATTTATTTAATATAATTTTATATTTATAGGGTGTATAGCATAGCATACGCCGTCGAGGAATGAAGATTAAGGAACCTTCTGCTCGCATAGTTTATTACCTACAGTGCGCTGGTTTTTATAATGCTTCATTTTTCCGTGGATTTAAAATAGTCCCGGGGTTGATTACCGCATTGGTTAAACGGTGGAGACCAGAGACACACACATTTCATTTTCATTTGGCGAATGCAGAATAACTCTAGAGGAAGTAGTAGTGGAGCTTGGTGTCCTAACAAATGAGAAACCATTGGTTGGAGAAAATAAGTATAATGCATATGAGCTTTGCATGCAGTACTTGGGCAAAGCTCCTCCATAGTCATGTGTGGACGGTCTACGTCTCAGAATTTCATGGTTGCAGCAGGAATTTATGATAACCGATGAAGATGGTCACCGAGAACTTGAGTGTGCAGCTTGAGTGTATATACTGCAACTTATTGGTGGGGTATTCATGCCAGATATATCTGGTAATATGGTTCACATACAATATCTGTCGTTCTTGGCAGATTTGGGCACAACTACTACATATAGTTGGGGATATGCAATCTTGACATTTTTGTACCATAAAATGTGCAAGGTCACAATTATGGATGGTGAAAAGAAGAATTCAGATATGGGTGGATGTCAAATCTTATTGCAGTCCTGGGCGTGCTACAGGCTGCCTTATCTAACACCCATTTTATATGTACATGTACATATGGAGTTTCCGCTTGTTGGAAGGTGATATTATTATTAAAGTTGTATATGGCTATTTTATTGATCTAATATTTATCTGCAATGACTTAGAAAAATATAATTTCAATATCTTTGCAGATGGAGACATAAGTTGAGGAATGCGGGGGTGGTGCACAACATTGTAAGAGATATAAGACTAATAATCCAAACAATAGAAAAAAACCAAGTAACATAATATTATTTTTTTAAAAAGTAATATTTTATATTTGTTTGTGAGTGAATTAATATTAATATTTGTGTTTGACAGTTTATTTGGCAGTCGTATGTGAATAACACAATCAAGAGTTGCCTACCAAAAAATGTGCTTCAGTGTTCATCATTTTGGGGCGCAACTGTGCATTTAATACATTTTTATGTTGTTGAATTTTATTGTGCTGACAGAGTGTTGCGTCAGTTCAACTTCCATCAACCCATTTCTAGACTTTCACCTGAACGTATTCATATTGTTCGTAGAGGTAGATTCAATGAGAATTGGAGTGTGAAGTAAGCCGATTTCATTGAACTGTGGGAGGACAGATGGACACGGTGAGCTGAAATTTTAATTCCAATTCATGCCAGCGATTTTAAATTTAATAAAGATTACTATTTGTGGTTTTCGAAAAATGAGAAACTATTCATAGCATCTCTCGAAGATGAAAATAAATGGCTTGAAGATCTGCGGTACTCAAGACATGTACAATTCCCATCCGAGTTTGGTCAGAGCTCTCAGGAACCAACAAACGAACCAAACTTGAAAAGATTTTCATATTGGCATTCTTCGTGGTCGCAATCTGAATCCCCCGATACATATAAGCAATAATCCTTGGGAAGAACCAATACAACCCGAGTATCCACCATATCAGTCCGTCTCAAAACAACCACCATTTGGAGAAAGTTCAGTAGTTCGTCAAACTTTTGATTTGGTAATGTTCCGAAATAATCACCTATTAATTTTTCAACTAGTGGTAGCTCATATTCTCAGTCGGCTTACAATGATGATGAAGGATATGTACCACAATTTTAGTATCCTCAATCATCTGTATATGGGGAAGGTATGTGTGTTGGTAGTATGACATCTTTGTTGTCGACTACCACAATTAGCAGCTCATCATTTCATCCGGAAGATATGTTTGGTACACCATCTCATATGCAAATAATGGATGATCAATTTTTCAACGATGATGAGCTGACTTCTAATCAACCACCAAAAATGATTCACACCTCCACGGTACGATCAAATATCATCTTTCCACCGACAAGTATTACCAATTATAACACTTTCGTCATCTAGTTATTATTATTTTTCTTATTTTTATCAAAACTACCCTCACCTCTTCCCCCAAATCATTTTTCCCATATTAGGACGGATTTTTAAGTAATATTTTAATAAAATCATTTATAAATGAAGATAAACTTCCAACAACTTAAATTGACGATTAACTCTGACCACACTAATTGAGGTGAAGTTTCGATCTTCAAATCAATGATTTCATTCTTTCTTGCAAAAAGTACCATGCTAAACAATAAAGCGAAAGAATTTGAATAAACAGAACACTGAGCATGAAAACTAAGCTTTTACCAGGAAATGCATGCAATGCTCCGAAGGAGGCTGCTTGGCTCAGAAGATCAGCTCTCAGCAATGACTACATGTCCACCCTTTAGCCCATCTTTTTTTTATACAACTCGGAAAAATTGACCGCCGGTTTATCCAATTCAAAATTAGTTACAAGGGCTAATTCATCCTCCTTTGAATCTCTAAGAGTTGACCCAACAATTTGTTTCACTTTTTCATAGTAATAAATCAGATTTTAAGTGTTAAGGACTAAAGCAAATTCCGAAAACCATTTCTTTGTACTGAATTTACTTTGTGGATATCAATGCAGGGTCGAAAACTGACGGCGCAACGAACAATGAAATGGCGAGATTTTGAAAAAGAGAAGTGTTTTAAGGGTAAAAAATGTGAGAATGAAGAAACTCAGTAAGGAAAAACCAAAAGCGAAAATGATAAAGAGTTGGAGAAATACTGAAACTAGTGAAGGGTTAGCTCTGGGAAATGGAGGGTTTGCAAAACCATAGAAGGAAGAGTTGAAATTGGGAGGAGGGTAGTTTTTGTAAAATAAAATTAATTTAGTGAATGTTTTAATATATTAAACAGAAAAAATAAAATAATTAAGTGATGTGACACGTTTTGATTGGTTAAGATGAATTTTTTTAACGGTGTTAATTTTTAGGACAATATGAGTAACGATGTAAACTTTAAAGGGGTAAAAGAGCCAAAAAAAAAATTACAATAAGGGGCAAGTTGGGAAAACAAATAAACGATAGTGGGCAAAAAGTGCATTAAGCCAACAATTTATCATAACAATGACTATGTGTGTCGCATGACACCC
The DNA here is from genome assembly GCA_958450335.1 of Hibiscus tridactylites. Taxonomy (NCBI): domain Eukaryota; kingdom Viridiplantae; phylum Streptophyta; class Magnoliopsida; order Malvales; family Malvaceae; genus Hibiscus; species Hibiscus tridactylites. The sequence continues at coordinate 79,088,931 of OY288281.1, forward strand.
AAAAAATTTTGAGAATTTTTTTTTTAAAAAATAATATATATTATTATTATAAATAAAATCAACACAACTTTAAATGAATATTAAACCCCTTAAAATACTAATGTTGAAAACCGTTAAACATCATTAAATTAATTAATAAAGATTTAAAATTTCAAGGACGAATCATACAATTAATAATTATTTTAAAAAATTTAATTAAATTATTTTTATATATTAAATTTTTATTTTTTAATAAGGGTAAACTATATATTTAGTACCTCACATATTTTCGTATTTCTATTGAACATTTATTATTTAAATATTATTTTAATTTGACCCTCTTCTTTATAAAAAATAATTTAACCCTCAACCTAAAACCCTAAAATATTAAACCTTAAACCTTTAAACTCTTAAATCTATACCCTAAATTATATACCGTTAAAAATAATTTCACTATTATCAATTTAATTCAATTCAATGAATGCTCACAATCGACTTGAGGTTTGTGGTTACTGAACTTTTGTTTTGTTTGATAAATCTTATATACTGACATGGGGTACCTATAGGTGTTCATGTCAGTGGAATTTCTTCACAGAATAGAGCTGTAGGTAAGGTATTCTGAGTTTATTTATTTTCTTTATGTTATTGTAAATGCTAATGTTTTTATATATGTAGGCTAGCCTACCGGTATATGCGATGGGTTTAATAATTGCAAATATATTTGTCCTGTCTTATAGGTCGAGGGAGATATTGTGGTAATTAAGGTTGACCCCTTAGGATTGTGGCCCAAGATGAAAGGGTCTAATGGGTCCTCAAACAATTCTACACTTGTAGAAAATTGTAACTTAGTTCAAGAAGTCAATCGGGTACCTGATAATAGCTACAATGGTAAAGGTATGGTAGATACAGATTGTGACGGTAGAAGTGTACCACCACTTGGGAAAGGGTTTTATGATGTGTCATACTTTGTGTTACCAAACACAGCTTTAGATGTAGAAGCTCAGATACGATCAACCAGTGTGTACTTGTTGCAAAGGAAGATACAGATGCTGCCATCTTTGCTTTCAGAACAACTTGTATCGCTTAATCCTGGAGTTGATAGGCTTCCCTTTTCTATGTTTTGGGAATTAAACAGCCTGGTGATGTTTTGGATCGTTGGATTGGCCGTACAGTGATAAGGTCTTGCTGTCAGCTTTCATATAAGCATGCAGAAGACATCATTCAAGGGATAACTGATTTGGAGAAATCTTATACTTTAGAAGGTTTACCGCAGTTACACGGAAATTTTGAATGGGCTGATGTTATTAGATCTTACTATTAAATACAATTCAACAATCCATTGAATTGAATCGATTATGGTAAAATTATTTTTAATAGTATATGGTTTAGGGTATAAGTTTAAAAGTTTAAGTGTTTAAAGTTTAATAGTTTAGTGTTTTAGGTTGAAGGTTAAGAATTAAATTATTTTTATAAAGAATATGGTCAAATTACAATAATATTTAAATAATGAGGGTTCAATAGAAATACAGAAATATGTGAAATACTAAATATATAATTTATCCTTATTAAAAAAATAAAATTTTAATATATATATATATAATAATAATTTAATTGAATTTTTAAAAATAATTATTAATTGTATGATGAGTCATTAAAATTTTAAATGTTTATTAATTAATTTAATAATATTCAACATTAGTGATGTTTAGCGGTGTACGTCGATTTGTTTTCATTTACTAAAAGAATTCATTCACTGGATTTTAAATTATGACATCATAAACTAAATTTGCGGGCTTCGCCTTCACAATTACTAAAGAATCATCGCAACAATCTTAAAACCTACCCAAAAGTATACATACTTTAAGATAAGCCCAAGCCATTGGTTAACTTTACTATTAAAAATAAAGATACACATCAATACATGTACCTTAAAGCTAATGATATCATGCATATAAATTAATGGTTTTATTTTGATATATAGCTCTTGTAAAATATTTTTTATACAACCTTTATGAAATTTAATATCTAAAATTCTAACCCTAACATCCTAAATTTTAAACTATAAACTTTAAATTATAAACCCTACAACCTAAACCTCTAAACTTTAAAGCCTAAACTAAACCCATAATCCCTAAATTTAAGAAGCACATGTAAACTTTTGTTTACACAGACTATGTATCAAATTTTTTCTCAAAAAAATTAATGTGTGTCGTAAAGTGGTTTTAAATATTTTATAATAAAAAAGTCAAATTATAAAAAATACTTTCTTTAATCAAAAGACAAAAAAATAAGCAAGCGTTGATGGCCGGTTGATCAGAGCTGCTCACATGCTCCCTTCCCCTTCCCATAGGTTCCGGGTTTAAGATCCAACATGAGCATTTCTTCCCCTAAAGTATCTCCCTCTTCCCTCTAAGTAAAAGTAGAAATAATATTTATCAGAAAAGACAAAAAAAAAACTTATAACTTTGTAACACGTCAAAACATGATCCTATTATGGTTCAATATCGTTAAACCCTTGTCAAGTTAAAACAACCAGATATAACAAATACAAATTCTTCAAACAAACTTAAATTATTAGGATTAAGTGATTATCAGATCAAATCATAACCTATAAACCAAGTTTCTCTAATTTCGATTGGACGAATCTTGTACCATAAATTCCATGATAAGTTGTAATTAGAATCAAGATTCAGTCAGAAACAAGATTATTGTCTGAATATGCAAAACTTAATAACATTATTAACAAATTTTACTTTTGAAATCAAAATTTACGGCTTAAGCTTTTGAATAGAGATATAGGAAATAAAATCCAATTCACTACCATGAACTTTGATAGCTCAACAGTCAATATCATGAATGTGCTATGGTCACATTGTACCTAATTGTAAAACTATTACATGCATGCACATATATGATTTTTTTAAATATAAATATGCCAGTTTTATTAAGAGTGAAAAAAATCTAAGAATACAATGAAAGTTTACAACTCATGTAAACAAATTTGATCCGGACATATTTTTAAAAGTATAAAAATTAACGTCTCTAGATCATAAATAGAACTATACAAAGAAAAGGTAAAAACCCAAACGGAAGGATCGAAACAAAATAGATACAACCATCACCAAAGCTCGACGATGAAAGGTAAAAAACCAACAACATACAACATTAAAAAATTGCATATCACAATAATAAGGCACGTTAACAACACGAGCATTACGACAACTCAATCGCAAACAAGAGCGAGCTCGTATCCAAATCTATTTTGACGGTCCTAAACATGGAGATCAAACATGATAATCAAAATAGTGTCATCTTGATCAGTCGTGGCAACGTCAAATTCAACCCTGATAAAAATCAAATGAAAAAGAAGCGGCCAAGCGATCAATTAAGAGAAGAAAAGCGTGCCAAAAGGTAGATGACACGTACCAAAAGTAGAGAAAAACGTGTCACAAGCACTGATTTAAAAAGCTTTCACAGTCGCGTTTTCGGTCGCATCGTTTTTATTGCTGTTACGGACATAACGGTTGCTATTGCGGTCACTGTGGGTGTCGCGGTGGTGAAATTGTTTTAAACTCGCACAACTTATTGTAAATCATAATAGATATAAATACAAATACAATAAATTTATTTATGATTTTCTTTTGAATTTTTGAACTTATGGAGATGAAATTTGACCGATGCTTCTTATTTTTTCTGGGCGTTTTTGAAATATCGGGACAATAACAAGAATAACACATCGTTATAGCCGTTATTAACTATTAACCGTTAAAATGCAGCCATTATCAACTGTTATTCATGTGATTTCGAGTCCCGCCGTTATTTTATGCTATTAACGGTTTCGGACGGCGATATTACCGTTAAATAACGATCGTTATATCGAATGCGAACCATTTTTTTGAATCCTTGATCACAAGGATAGAATTAGTAAATTTATAAACTAAAAAAAAGAACTAAACAATTGATTAAAAAATATTATCGCACAGTCAACAACTAATGGCAAGACAAATACCGCTACCAGCCACGTAAAGACAAAAGAAAGAAAAGAGTTGCAATGGCTACGGTTGTGAAAAGATACACATATGACATTTTTTGACAAATCCTTATCCTACCTACAACAGAGGAGAGGGGAGGGGAAGGGGAAGGGGAAGGGAAAGGAAGGGGTGCTCCTAGTAGATCAAGAACCCATGACCTAAAGAAATATGAGGGAACAAAGATGATCAACTTGGCCAACCGGCCAAATGTGCTTTCTCACATATATGACTTTTTTATCAAGAAAAAGTATGTTGGATTATATTTAAAGTAAAAATGAGTACAAAGAAATCACACCGTAAACATTAAGAAAACAATGTGAATAAAATAAAAACAATAAATTATAAAGAGTGTGAAAAAAATCCAGCAACCAATTACTTTGTACAAAACACACCATGATGAAAGTAATCATTCCGCTGCTAGTTCTTTAACATATCAGCAAAATCACAAAAAGGGATCATAAGCATCATAGACCACCGATATTTGCTACTAAAAATACTTGCTGATAAAACGTTAAATTATTGTCAAGGCATGCAACACTGTCACAAAAATAGATTAAAACTGTTATAAAAGCAGACGAATGAACTATCATAAAAACAGACGAAAAAACTATCAAAAAATAAATGTGACGAGTCTGCCAAAGCAAAACAAAAAAATAAACTTTAAAAATAAAACATTCATCAACAAAGATAAATTTTATTTATATACAAAAATTAACAGAACGATCAAAGCCTCGGTCGTCGATATTAAAAAAAATGCTTGTAACTATGAGAAAGTAGAGATTATTCTTATAACTGTCGCAGAGCACTGCTCAAGTTTTTTTCTTCTTTAAATGCAATTTTTACATATATGACATTTTAAATGCATAAATATGTCATTGATCAAATCTGTCTGATCAACTAATTGTTTTCATCGAGTTGTATTTATGTTCTGCACATATTACCATAAAATAATACTCTCTCCGTCCCACTAAAATTGTCACATGTTGACTTTTCTTGGTCAAATTTTTTCAACTTTGACTATAATTTATTTAAATATTTTAATTAATTAAAAAATATAAAAAATATATTTAAAAACTAGTTGATTCAAAGTTTTTAAAATATATTTTTATATATTTTTATTAATAATAAATTTTAAATTATAAGAGGTCAAAGTTGAAAAAGTTTGACTCAAAAAAGTCAATATGTGACAGTTTTAGTGGGACAGAGGGAGTAATATGATACTGTAAATTTTGGTTTTGTCACCAGATGATCCTTGGTCTGGGTTTTATCGATTTTTTTCTTGGTTTTGTTTGGTAATGGCGTGTACGGTAAACTAGGATTGGGTGGAGGCTCGGTGAACTTATGCTCTCCTCATATCTGGGGTTCAATGGGTGATGCTTTGACAAGGACTAACGACTTTGTGTTGGAAGCCTGCCTCTGAATAGAGCTCTGAGTCACAACTATTGTCTTTCATCTCGGGAAGAGATTATGATGTTTACGTTTTGGCTTTCTCCAGTACCGTTAATATTTATCCTTTTTAAAATCACGATCCATGATTTTATCGATGGAAGTGTCTTTCTGGGTGATCCAATTTTTTTTTCGGTCTGGTTTATATTGGATTTCAGCGAGGTCCTAGGTTGTCTGCAGATTGCTTTTGTTGCTGGTGTCCAAGATGGTGGCTGTTTAGACCAGGGATTTAAAAAGCGGACCGCGACCGCGATATCGTCCGCGATATAGCGGTTGCGCCGCCGTCCGAAACCGTGATTGGGGTAAAAAACGGTCCGCAGTCGCCGCAATTCAGCCGCTTTCGCCCGAAACCGCGATATAACGCCGCAACCGCGGTCGCGACCGCGACCGCGATTTAAAACCCTGGTTTAGACTTTAATCGTGTTTTTCTTTTTGTGTTTTGGCCTTGCATGACTCTTCGTTTGTTTACGACTTTATGTTGCAAGTCTCCTACGTTATTGGGGTCTTTAGGTCCCTCCCGCTTGTACCCTTTCCTATATTAATGAAGTTTTTTTATGATAAAAAAAAAAGAGTAAAATTTGTCTGATTTTATATCTTATCTGACCCGATTTGATCAAACTCGATCCCACCTAAATCCGAATACCTAATTTTACATCTGGCGGTGCTTTTCAAAGTAAGACAATGGACAACATGTCATTTTATTAGACTATATGGATCACGTGCATATTCTGACATTTTTGAGCCAAAAGCCCATGGTGGTAAAACAAGCACGTGGCCCACGATAGCGTTGGAAACCAATCCTACAGCCTCAATTGAAAGTCTAGTTCCCCACTTGATCGGACGGCCGTAATCGACCCTTTCCCGATTTTAAAAGTTCTCTAATAATTAATCCAAAACTATACAAAGTCCCTCCCTCTTTTAACCCGAGACAAAAGCCATCAAAAAAAATTAATTTCCATTTTGAACCCTAAAATCCTTTTTTAAAACCTCAATTCAACCGCCCAATCTCAGCATGAATGGTACCAAACGATTTGCCTTATCGAGCTCGCCTGCCGATGCCAACGATTCTGCCGTGAGTTGTCTGATATTTCATTTTTGAAAATTAAATTTCAATTTGATGTTCTTTTTTTCTTTTATTCGTTTAAATTCTAAAGTAAAGAAAGAGAGCAGTTTTGGTAGTGACTTATTGATGAGATTTTCTGGGTTTAGTTCAAGCTTTATTGTTTTGGAAGCTAAAGAGCTGTAAATTAATGGGAAAATGTTAGAATTTGAATCTTTGGCATGTTTTTATAGTTTCAGTTAGCTGCCAAGTATCTTAGGAAGATTGAAGGTTATCTTTTTAAACATTTTATTCTGGGTTTATTGCTTTTTCAAGAATGGACTTGATGTTGGTAGAAGTTAAATCTGTTGATCATAGCTATGGTTGTTAATGTTTATGTTGTCGGCAGCAGTTTTTTCCAGTTGATGATGCTAAAGAAATCGTGTTCGAAAAGCTGGGAAAACCAACCGATCAATGACTAGAGCAAATTAATTTCATGTACGTAAGGATGGAAACAAAATAGCAGTGACTGAAAACAAAAATGGTTTTAACTTGTACTTTCAAAAGATTAGAGTGTGCTTGCATTGTTTGAAAGACAAAAAGGGGAGGGGCTAGTAATTATAGCTATATTGTCTAACTACTTAATAACTAGTTTCTATGATTTGGTGTTCTGATGCATCAATCTTGTTGTCAAGGCTTCTTATATAATCATCGATTTTGGTGCAGTTCCGTAATAAAAAGATAATGTCAAGATCTCCATTTGATGCTCAAAGGGCCGAACCATCTCAACGGCAGCCAAATGAAACACCACCACTAGACCCACACCGAGCTGAGTTGTCTCTACAGCATGTCAAAGCTCTCAACACCCAATTTGCAAGGTCCTGTTTGTGATGTTTCAACAGCTTGCTTTTCCTTTGTATGCTTGTTTAGGACCAAGTGGTTTGATTTTTTTCTGCTTATAAAATATGTTTTATGTATTTAATGTTCTTTCTAGCTTTCTATATGAATATATTATCAGTCCCTAGTATAGTCAAGTTTCTTGCTCTTTGTCTTTGGACCTTAGCAAACTTATAAATTTGTATAATTGTATGTATTCTGCATAACACCATTTTATTTTAGCAGTTGGGTACAATCACAATTGAAGAATCACCCTGATGAGCTTTGGCAAGATGGTGTTAGTGACTACATAAGTCACGCTTCAAACATTATGGTAACTTCTGATGGTTGTTTTTCATCCACTTGACAAATATTTGTAGTCGTGTTGTACAGTCTAAGTGAATGTATTGGATTGCAAATTTTACGGCTGCACTATTAGATGGTTTGAGCTCCGTCATGCTACTTTTGTTTCTATATATTATAAGCATATTTTAGTAATATATTGTCTTTTTTAACCTCTTTTTTGCTAAAGAGTGTAATATGATTCTTCACGGAATTTCTTAATATGGATAAAACTGAATCTGGATGTCATTGCTTGATTCATATTTCAGTATTTAGTAGTTTGCAAATGGCTTTACTTGCTCTTACTATACACCTTTTAAGTGATAGATAAGAATATTTATACAGTTCTATGAGCAGTTCGTTGACAGTTTTAGGTTGACTGTTTGTGTATTTTGAAGTTCTCTTACCCACCATCCAACCAAAATGGATGGGCTGTCTTGGGCTTATATCACAGATAACCTTCATTTGAGTATCTGTGACTGACCACTACTAATGTTTAAATTAGTATGCAAGACTAGACCACATATATGCAGCGCATTATTGCTTTTATTTGCTAACTCGAAAGGTCCTCCATTTTCTCTTTTGCAGGAGAAGTTCAGTGATGTTGTCGATTGGCTCAAAGCCAATGCAGTAAAAGGTGACAACTTAACTGCTGCTGGAACTCATAAAAATGAGAGTAAAATGGTGCCAGAAACCAAGAACACTGAAAACAAGTTTTTTCAAGGAAAAACTGGATTTACTCCAACCAGCAATGCAGGCTTTATTCCAGGCACTACAACTCTGAGCTTTTCAACAGGGACTACAGCCAGTACATTTTCTCCGGACACTACAACTACGCACCTAACTCCAGCTGATATGACTAAAAAATATCCTCCAATGGGAACAACTACTAGCTTTACCTCAGCTAGTCCAACTACAAGCTTGACTCCAGCTGGTCTGACAACAAGCTCTATGGCAGCTGGTTCAAAGTCGAGCTTTACATTTGGCCTTGCAACCGCAAATTTTGCTTCCTCCAGTACAACAAATAGCTTTACTTCATCTGACAAGACTGTGAGCTTTGCATCTCCTTGGAGCTCTGGAGTATTCTCTAATAGTCAGTCTCCTTTCTTGTTTGGTAGGTTTTGCATTGACTTCTTGCAACAAATATTTATACTAGGATTAAAATTTGACATTATTGGCTTGAAGATATTAAGAAAATTACATGTGCCTAAAAAGAACAAAATATGAAAGTTAAAACCTCAATCGAAGTCAATAGTTTGGTTTCTGAATTCTGATCATGTTTCCCTACAAATTAATTTTACATCCTTTGTTTTGTCAGGAACTCAGACCCCAGTTTCTGTGGACAACAATGCAGCTGATGACGCGGATGATGGTGGGATGATGCAACTTTATCTTTCGGTCCTCATTTACTGTATATTGTTTATGTTTAAAGCCATTCCTTTGTTGAATTCAGCCTTGTCATGAAACTTTTTACTTTTCTAGGTTATTTCTCTATATTGGTTTTAAGTTGATAGGTTACCTTCTGACTACGTGCACATTAATAAGTGTCACTTTGGATTGTCAGAGAATGAGTTGCCACAGCCTAGCAGTCCGTCAGTGAAGAAGTCAGAAGAGAAGGGTATTGTTGTCGTTCATGAAGTCAAATGCAAGCTTTATGTCAAGGTGTATCTTCTGAGAACTTGCATTCAGTAGCGATTTTCAGATCCGCCTACTCTTGATTTGTGACATGGTGTTTGGTCTGACTGTCCCTTTTGTAATCTCTTTCCCTCCCTTCTATTATGCTAGTCAACTGATCCAGCAGATAAAGATTCATGGAAAGATAAAGGCACAGGACAGCTTTCCATTAAATGCAAAGAAGGTATCGGCAAGGGTTCAAAAGATTCCAAACCGACAATTGTCGTTCGAAATGATGTATGTTTCTTTATGTCCATGTATTGGTTTAAGAAATGTGATTCATGCATATGGGTTGTTGTTCAGTGAGTAGATATGAGATAATTCACTCCTAACCACAAAATACTCCTGTCTTTTTTAACTCTCTTTAACTTCTATAACAATTTATTGGTTGCAGGTGGGAAAGGTGTTACTTAATGCTTTGCTATATCCTGGGATCAAGACGAGTACACAAAAGAATTCCCTTGTTGCAATATTTCATACTACGGTAATATATTTTAAAGGCAAACGCTTGGGTTTTTGGACATTCAGTTTTTTAATTTTGGTATTCTATGCCTTGGTAATCTAATATCAAACTCAGTCAGGTCATTTGTATCTTACAATGATGTATTAACATAGCTTCTGGGCACTTAGCGGCTAGAATCATTTATGTTCTATTAGGGCACTCCCTAGTTTAACAGTGGTCCTTGGTTTTTCAACAAGTCAGTATGTCGTTTACCCCATTTATCCCTCATCTTGCGGATTATCTTACAAGAAGACATTCATTTGAAAATTCAAGTATATAGCAGCCCCGACTGTTAAATATACTTCTTGTTTAGGGATCCAGATGATAAGGTTTTGGATAGGAAATTAACATTTAATTTTACCGCTAATGTTGAAAGTAACATTAGGATCCACTGCCTGGTGTAATTCCTACTCTTGAGCCGATGAATGTGGGATATGAGATTAGTTATAAATGTAGGATTATTTTGGCCTTGTAAGGTGCTCTGGAGTATGAGACTAGTTATAAATGTGTTATAGAAGGCTGCAACTATGCAGTAAACTTACTGGCATGGAATTTGGATGTGGAGTCTATGACTAGTATATTGGTAGTTAGAATATTTGATACGGGTATTTGCTTCAAAATTGTTCTTTGCAGAAATTAACCTTGTTGTAATTACAGATTTACACAGTCGTTTATTTCAGTGACATCTCTTGGATTATGTAGGATGAAGGTGGCAATAACGGAGATGTTGTGGCACGCACCTTCTTAATTAGAACAAAATCAGAGGATGACCGAAACAAACTGGCAACGGCTATCCAGGAGTATGCCCCTGCGTCATAAACTGTATGTGGCGTCATCGTATTCCTTTGTTTTAAGTCCCAGAAAGTATAATGTAATCTTGAATGAGTGTAATTTTCCTGGATGTTACTTCTTTACAATTTGCCAGGGCCGGGCTGGCTTCTTAGGGATTAGACGATCTTGTTCTAGTGGCTCCAAAAGTAATGTGGCCTATTTCATGGTCGGACTTCATTAGATTATTACTAATTACATGCACGCAGCAGTTGCACCATAAACAGAGATTCCATTGGTTATTTATCCCCAAATCCCCAAGGAACCGTTTGCTCTCGGTGTTTTCTTTTTTACTTTTAGTTTCTATTGCATCTGTTGGAGCCGAGAATGTTATTTGTATGTTTATGTGATGTAAGTGAAGCCGAGAATGGTGGTGTCGGATCAATGGTGTTGGGTTGGATGCGTAGGTGGTATGTGAAATCTTCAGTTTCCTGTTTGTGTGGGTTGCGAACCCAAGCCAAATACAACAGGGGACCAATAATATCCTATTATGGATTTAATCATACAAGGCATCGCATTGCAAAGACCCCAAAACTTGAGTCCATGGCATTGAGCTTTACGTGGAGAACTTTTTTGTAGAACAACTCATCGCATTTGGAAGTAAATGTTGACGGCTCTTGCAAGTTGCATGTATTGAGACGACCAGAAAGGGCTGTTGAAATACCACTATTCCTTTTAAGTATAGCTGGTTCACCTCTGTCTCACTAATGGTGTTAATTGATCAGACACATGCTGAGAATGTGTCAAGTCATTTTCAGATTAGATGATAGTGTCACATTTTGATCATTGACCATAAAAACTAGAAGAAAAAAAAAGTTAAAATATAACTTTAGAAAAATAAAATTTTAAAAAACATATAAATTCGAAAACAATCGAACAAAAAATTTTCAAAAAATTGTATTGACTGCGGGTGCTCTCACTAAAAAGTAAGTCTGGCCATAAAATGTACTCTATTCTTATTGGTAAGAATAGAACCTCCTGATCTCATGGTTAAAGGATGGGGTGAGCAACTATCACAACAAATCTCATAGTTAGGACATTTTGTTTTAATCATAACATGTTTATACTTGGGTGAAAATGGTCTAAAAAGTTATGTTCCCCCTCCAGCTTGAGCTTGATTTGCTTTCCACTGAGTTATGAGATTAGTTGTTCAGTGGACTCGAAATCTCATTTCCTGGATTAAAAGAAAAATTCTCAAAAAGGCACTTTGGTAGCCTCCAGAAACTGAAATATATATCCAAAATAAAAAGAACATTAGGTTTATAATATTCTTGGGGGGTGAAAGGTTGGAGTGCATTGGCCATTGGGGCATTTGCAATTGCAGCCATGTGCACAGAATTTCACCACTCATTGCCTAATGCCTACCCCATTGACCTAGTGGATTCCAACTCGATCCATGTCTACGTTCCTACTTCCTATTGATTGACAAAGACACAAACATCCAACAATATATAAAACAAAAGGAGGACAAAAAGTTGACATTAAATGAAACCCCCACTAGTGTGTGTTTGGATGTGCGTTTAGAGATCTAAAATTTCGATTCAACGGAATTTTTAGTCTCGAACGCCGTATTAATATCATTAGATCTAAAAATTTAAAATTAATTCTGGACTTTAAACATAATTTTGGGAGAAGCAAGGTAGAAATAACTTTTGCATTTCGTCGTGATTCTTACACTATATTTTTATATAAATGTGATTTTTAAGAAAAAAAAAACTTACAAACATAAATCATGTTACTTTAAAATCAATTTTACACAAGATCAATTCTATAAATCATCTTGATCCAAAATCAATTTTACCACCGCAAAATCAAACACACATACTAGTATTCTTAGCATTTAACTTACGGTTTATTCAAATTTAAAAACGAACACAATTATTATAGTGTACTTAAATATAATGCTTAAAATATTAGTAGAACATTTCATAAACAACTCCAATATAATACTATAAATACTAAAACAATCATTTGATGGAATTTTTTTATCGTTTTTGTGTCCCTATCCAGTTCAATAGAAATAATTTTTTATTAGACCACCAAATAAACACACGGATATAATATTCATTTTTCATCAAAAAGATTACCAAAGCAGCGAAAATAAAAATATATATTTCAAAAGGGATTTATTTTCCAGGCTAAAAACTATAATATAAATGAGTAATATATCTTTTAAAAATATTATTCAATATATTATCAGTGGGCAACTCTCGAAGCTAGGTCGGACAGGTAACACATACAGCTTAGGAGAGTAATATATCTTTCGTAAATTACATTGAACAGCAAAATTTTATTATTATCAACGATACGAATATCCGGAATTATGGTTAATAAGGAAAATGAGATGTTCTGTTTATAGAATCTAAATATTGTTGATAAGGAAAATGAGATGGTTGTGGTTGCCGATTTTTAGGTGGTTTATTTTTCTTTATTCGAGTAAAAAGTCACGGTCAACGACAATTGAAATAAATAAAAAAATGGAGGATATGGGTTTTCGGCCGATCTTTAAAATGGGTCTCAGTTTTGGGAAAACTGAAGGCTCCCCTGGTGGATAAATAGCGGGTCTGACTGGCTTACTGTGGCGGGGTTATGTTGGGGCTCAAAGGGGTCCCGACCCCTGTTAATTTGTTTTACATTTAATATATTTTAGTTAAATAGTATTTTGGCCCATAGAAAAATGAGCAATTTGAAAATTTAAGGGTAAAATTATAAAAAAATAATTTTATTAGTGACTATAATGTTTATTTTTTAAAACTGGAGAGTAAAAATGTACATAAGATAAACTTTAATGGTCATTGCAGTAATTTACTCTAATTTTTTGTTGCCAGGTCAGCAATCCGTCAGTGTTTAACGACAACAAACGGTTGAGTGACCAAAAGTTTACGCCCCGAAAACGTAAGTGACCATACTGGTCGTTTTTCAAAATCGGTGACCTATTTTATACTGGGGGAAAACATAAGTGATTATTCCAGTAGTTAACCCTAAATTAAAATATGCAGTGATTCATTAAACATTTAACCAAGTAGAGCTGCACCAAAGAAAGATGGGTTTATGTTCTCAAATTTTTTAGTCTAATAACAATTTAAATTTTTTCAGGGTCGTTTCGGACATTTTCAAGGCCTTGAGCGAAAACTAAAAAAATAGACCCTATTTACTTTGAACAGTTAATTTAATATCTCATTAATAAACCATATAAGCGTTATCAGACTTTGTCAAACACATCATTTTCATTGTTTTGTTAAAGAAATTTGAAATAATTAAATTGTGTGTATGACATGGAGTTTTATTTTAACAATAAATACAAAATTTGAAGAATATTGTATCATTTATTTATTTTTTATCGTTAGATTGAAAAGGAATAAGGAGAGAATTAAATTTGACAAAGAAATTGAGTTGAAAATGAGAATTAATTTATTCATTTGATAAATTAAAAAAATAAAAAATAAAAAAAAATTAATTTTTATGGGACTTAGGTTGGTCAGGGCCCTAAACAGTCGCTCATGGTGCTCCCCCTAATAGTCAACTTTGGTATTTATAAGTTTAAATATTAGACAAATTAGACATTGCCTTTTGAATTTTAAGTTTAAATACCTAATAAGTCATTATATTTTTAAAATTCAATATTTCGATCCCTCCTAATATTCAATCTTGGCTCCGCCCCTGTTAGCTTGTCAAGTATAGGTTTTGTTATTGGAACTTGTTATAACAGAATTGATCTCCTTTCAAACAAAGTGGACAAATATGTTTTAACAAAATTTGTTATTAAAAGTAACGTTGGTTATTGAATCCAAAACATTAATTTTGATCGAGGTTTTGAATCAAAGCACGACATAACTTTATTTTTTTTATATCAAGTATATGCCAATGTAATTGCGCAACAATGGCTAAAAAGGTTTTCACCGTTTCGATGCGAGCAACGTGAGAAAATACATTATCAAAATCAATGCCTTGCTATTGTGTATTCTCCTCCGCCACCAATCGAGCTTTGTGCTTCTGTACGCTCTCATTTAAACTGTATTTCGTCTTGAACACCCACTTTAACCCAATGACATTTTGTCATCAGGAAAATTCGTAAGCACCCATGTTGAATTATTCTCGATTACCATAGTCTTCTCCCTCATTGCTCTACATCATTCTTCCTTCCCAACAACTTGTGTGAAAGTAAGTGGATCTGAAACTAATAAAAAAGTACAAGTCTCATAAATTTCTTTGAGGGACTTGAATTTACATGGAGGTGTTTCATCAGAAGAAGAGTTGATGTAAGAGGTATAAATAGACGATGATGAATTTAAGGAGCTGATGTTTGATGTGTTTGTTGGACTGGTGTTTGGTGTGTTTGTTGGATATACAATTTATAGTGTAGAAAGTTGTGTTTGTGAATTTTCCTCCTCACTTTGCCTTTTCTCGCTTGCACTTTCAACAAAAGTCACATTCATGCTAATAATCACTTTACCACTAACATGATTATAGAATTGATATGTTTTAGATTGAGAGCAATACCCAATGAAAATATATTTTTCATCAAATTTAGTGTGTATTTGAGAATTTACCAAAACATAGGGAATGCAACAAAAATTCTTAGGTGGCTTACCGAAGGCCTTGCACCTCTCCAAACTTCACGTGGTATGCAATTAGGAACATCCCTTGTTGGTGAAATATTCAATAAAAATATAGGTGTTGCAACTACTTCACCCCAATTTTTGCACTAAGCTACACCATTTTGTTCATGTGTATAATGTGTCGTCAACTCCCTATGTATTCTATGGACTTCACAAAAAATAGTAAAGTTATATGAACAAAACTCACCTCATCTACATGTTTTGAGAATTTTAATGGCTACACCACTTTGCTTCTCAACCATGGCTTTGAATTTCTTGAAATTATCAAAACTTTCTAATTTGTATTGCAGTAAGTTGACCCAAATCATTCGACTACAATCATTAGTAATAAAAAAAATATCAACTTTCGCCAAATGATTATGTATTCATCGGCCCACACAGATCATCATGTATTAACTCCAAACATTTTGATGCTCTTCAAGATTTCCCGATAAGAAAAGATTGTATTGTTTGCTTACCATATATGCATCCTTCACACAAATCAAAAGAATTAATCTCAGATAATCCATAAACCATACCTTTACATTGCGGTGTCTGTATCGCAAATGTCATAGCTTCAACTCATCTTTAACTTTAGCAACAAATGCATGATTTTCCGCATTTGAAACTTCAAGCGGAAACATTTTATTTTCAGTCATGCAAATATTCCCAATGGTTTGCTGGGTTTACAATCTTTAATCACACAAGACCTATCATCAAACAAAATTAAATAGCCACAACTCATTAGTTGTCCAACACTTAATAAATTATGAGCCAAATTAGGAACAAAATAGACATCAGAAATTAATTTTGTTTTATCATCGTTAGTGCTCATAGGTACAGTGCATTTTCCTTTGACTTGAATTGCCTTGTCATCACCAAGTCTTACATTGTTTTTGTAAGACTCGTCAAGCTTTCTGAATTTCTTCTTTATACCACGCATATGATTGGAACACCCACTATCCACAAACCAAATGTCATTTGAAACATCAATCGCATCAACATAGGCCATGAACAACTTACTTTCTTTTGCTTCTTCGGCATAGTTCATTTGTTTTTCTTAGTACTATCAATTTGCTTTCACATGTCCATACTTTCTACCATGGTAGCATTGAATATCATTCTTGTTGCCTCTTTGATCATTTTCATATTGTTTACGTTCAGCTTGTCCTCTATTGCGTCCTCATCTTCGAAATCCACCTCTTCCTCATCGTCTTGCAAATAAGAACTCTTTTGTCACTTGAAATGCCTTTTCTCCATTTCTTCAAGTGATCTACCAATTTCGGGTTAATGAACTCTCAAAGAGCTTTTAGTTCATCAAAAGAAAAAATAGTCAAATCTTTCAACTCTTCTATAACATCAACAACATGATTATATTTTGGAGTCAAACTTCTTAACACTTTAGAAACAATAGTTTCATCAGTTGGATGTTCACCATATGAATTCATTTGACTAATAATTTCAGACACCATCATCAAATAAAATTTTATTGTTTCATTATTTTTCATTCACAAATCCTCAAAATCTTGTCGTAGATTTTGAAGTTCATTGTTTTTACCTTTATCGAGCCTTAGAATTATGTCTGCAACTTTTTCCAAGCTTCCTCCGCTGTAGTTGCTCTAATAATTCTTGAGAAAACACTCCCGTAGACTACTTGTTGGATAAATAATATTGCCTCAAAATTCGTTTCTGCGTTATTTTTAAGTTGTACTTCCTCACAGGATCAACGAACCCATTTTTCACCAAGTCCCACAGATGAAACTTAAACAAAGTCTTCATCTTCACGCTCTATAATCATAATTTTCGCCATTCAGAGTTGGAAGAAGAGGTTATGATATTGTTGTTGAATTTTCGGTACCAATCATTTCAGTAACGATGTTTCTCTCAATGTGTTTTTCTCAAATATATCTTTTTGTAACTTGGCTCTGATACCATAAATGTTTGTTCTGATATTTTAAGTCCCCTTAATATAAATCAGTTTGTGCTTAGTTTAAAGGCTTAAGCCTTAGTTCAATTCAAAAAATAAAAAAGTAAAAAAAAAATTATGTCCTATCTAAATACTTTTCGCTCTTTTAATATATATTTTTCAACTTCCTTACAATTTTATTATGTTACCATTAGGCCCTATTTGATTTTTAATAATTGTTTTATGTTTTTATTTTCTATTTTTATTTCTACAAAATAACTAGTTTTTATCTCTTACCATGCATGTGAATTTAAATAATTAATTATAAATAAATTTAAGTTTAATTATATTAAATAATCAATGTTAAATTTTAAATTAAATGCTTAAATTAATATAAAATAGTTAAAATATTATATGACATGACTAAAAAAATAATATGAATAACGCACACAAATACCAACATGCAAAAATTTAATTAAATTATTTATCAATATACATAAGATTATCCATAGAAATATAAAATGTTATATTAAAAATCAAGAATACAGATGTACAAATTTTATTTTAATTGAATAACGATAATAAACTATGCATGATACTAATTAATATTGAACATAATCATAAGACACATTACACTTTCATTATAATAGTTTATTGGTGTTATTAGGAGAGACAATCTCAATCTTAAATTCTAATACAGACATAAAAAAACAAAAAAAGCTTAATATTGAACAAATTTAATATACAACAAATATAACATAAGAAAATAGTTAAAATATTGAAAAATAACACAATACACAAATATGTTAAATGCCTAAAATATATAAACTATTAAATAATTTATAAAGCCATAATATTTTAGGATAAAGTTCACAAATGGTAACTAAACTTTAGTCAATTATTCTATTTGGTAACCAAACTTTCAATTGATTCAATGTTACCATTAAACTTCTACTTTTGCATCAATGTTACCACTGACCCGTTAACACCTGTTAAAATATTTTGTATAATAACACATTTAATCATCCATATTTGCACATTCAAATGATTTAATCTTAATATTAAAAAAATAGTAAATTTAACCTTCATTGTATTTTCTCATACTTGCAACTCTTTCTATTAGCATGTGACTTAAATGGGATGAACCAGATTGGTGGAAGTTTGGTGATAAAAAATTGTAACTTTTGTTGTCAATTATTTCATCTTCTAGACCAATATCTATTAATATTAATTAGCTTCCTACACTATCGAGATACTTTTTGTTGGTCCATTTGTTAAAGCTCTTATTCTTTCCTGAATTCAAGTTCCAAAACCTTATGTTAATGAAATGTGTTTCAAATGTAAAGCTATCTTACTTGTGGACAGAACTTTAAATATGCTTATTATATTGGCTATTTTCTTGTACTGATATTTGTTCTTCTTGTATGGAGTTCTTTTTTCTATTTTTTTTTGGTGTTCAATAGATATTTTTGACATGCTTCAGGTGGAATGTACGTTATATGAGACATATTGGCTAAATTTATTTCGATAAACAGGCCAAACCTTTCTCTTTGCTGCTACAATTTCATGGTGCTTATGCCATCATAAAACAAGAAGTTGATCTTAATTTATTTACTGAAGAAATTTTTTGTGCACATATGCTCATGATGATATCGGTGCTGGATTGTGGTTTTTAGGGCTTGATATCAAACATGTCGATGAAGGGAAGTTTTGTTGCTCGTCTTGTTCAACATGTCTCTTTCTTTATCTCTTTTCGTTTCTCTTGTGCGAGTGCGCATTTGATTTTATGCATATGGTAATAATGTGGATATTAGAATCCAAACTTTTATTGCAAGAACAAGCTATGTTTCACTTAATGACGACGTTAATGAAAGGTTGGGTTAGAGTTTTGAGGGTTTAGTGTTAAATTTATTGTTTTTGAATTATGACTAAATTGTTTGAATGTGCAAATGTGAGGACTAAATGGGTTATTATACAAAATATATTAACGGATGTTAACGGCAGTTAACGGGTCAACGGTAACATTGAAGCAAAACTAAAAGTTTAATAATAACATTGAAGCAATTGAAAGTTTGGTTACCAAATTGAATAATTGACAAAAATTCAGTTACCATTTGTGAACTTTTATTTCCTGTCCTTTCCCTTTATTACCTTTAAATAATAATAATAATAATAATAATAATAATAATAATAATAATAATAATAATAATAATAATAATAATAATTGTAACGCCTCGGTTTAGGGCCCGAGAGTTTATTGGTTATAATCTAGGATTAGTCCGGGTTAAAATTAGATTTAAAATGATGATTTTATAAAAATTACTTTTTATTTACGAAAATGTCATTAATGAAAATTTGAAAAGGGTTTTATCTTGTTTCTTTTCAAAATCAAAAAGGAAGAAAAGCTATCATCTTCTTAAAAGCTCACTTTCCTCTAAAATCCCTTTTAAAACACTAAAGTCACTATTCCATTGCTCAAATCACTCATCCAAGCAAGATTTTTTGAAGGTAATCTCTTCCTTGTTCCAATTTTTACATTATCTAACTTGTGTTCTTTGAAAACTCTATTTTAAAAGCCATTAAAGTGCATTTTAGTTTGGTGTTGAGTTTGAGGAATGGGTGTTTTATGGGTTTTTCGTGTGGGTATTTTAAGGGTATGCTTAAGGGTGTTTTTAATCATGTTTTGTTGTTTTAAAAAATGTTAAAATGATGGCTAAAGGTGGGAAACCCGAAATGGGTATAAAAATGAGATTTTTAGGTTGAAAAGGTTGAGTTTTTGGGTTGATTTTAGGTTGAAAACATGGCTGGTGGTTCCTTTGATGTTGGGGAATGTTTCTAGATGATTTTGGATATGTTTTGGTGTTTGAATTGGATGATTTCAGTGTGGGGTTTGGTTAGAACGAAAATGGTGAAGTTTGGATGAAAATTTGGGTTAGAATCGATGTGTTTTGGTTTCAAGATTGAGTTTCCGGGTTGTTGCTGGTTACAAGTGTATTAGTGTCCTAATAGTTAGGTTGCTTAAAACAGAGGAATCGTGTTCGGGTGATTCGGGTGTGATACCGGGTGCTACGGAGGCTTGAGATTGGCGTTTCAGCTTTCGGTTGGGGCTTAATCGGTGAGTGGGAATGTTTAAAGTTTTAAATGATTTTAAAGTGAGTTCTTGGGGTTTGGGTGGAGCCTTGAGGGCTAACCTAAACCCAAGAGTAAGTTTGCTAATTTACCTCATTCGTTAAGGTTGGTGCGTGTGCAAACGTTTGTGATATTGTGTGAAATGTGGATTGCCTTTACTTCCGTTTAATGTTGTTGTGTAGTCGTTGTTGGTGTCGAGCCTCACGTGATTGTTTTCGTTACTACGGTGATGTGTAGTCCCACCGATAGTGACTAGTAGGAGAGTACTGTGATGTGTAGTCCTATAAAAAAACTACTAATTGAACGGTGATGTGTAGTCCCACCGAGTTTTGGTATTGCATGTGCATACCATGTATTGTGATGATTGTGTTTCTTTACGTCTTTCCTTAAATGATTTTGCTTTAAATCTAAGTTTTATGTTTTATAAAATGTATTGTTGTTGTGTTTTAGAGCTTCGCTCACTAAGCTTTAAGCTTACGCTCTCTACTTTTCCAACAATGCAGATCGTTAGAAGTTCGAGAAGCAAGTGGGCAAGGAAGGGTTCCTCGGAGTTCTTGGTTGGCTCAAGTATGGTTTATGTTTTGTAATAACACTTAAACAATGGGGTTGCTAGAATTTGTATGTTAAGGAGTTGGTGTTCAAACTATTATACTTATTTGTTCATGTCTCGAGCATGTTTTAAGTAGTGATACTATGTTATGTTGAGACTTAATATGGCCATGTAAGAATTGCTTTGTGGCTTGATGTGTTAGTGCTTTTGTATCTAAGTGTTCATGTGAGCTTAGAGCTTGAAATCTGATTTGGTGCTTGGATGCATGTCTAATGTTGTGATTAGGATATTTTGCATCTAGAATGTATGTATGATATGTTGACATATGGTTTTTGATGATTCGAGACACGTTTGAGAACATTTGGAGGTGTCAAAGTATGATTTCGGGCCAATCTGTGTGTAGGTGTTTCGAAACGCTCTACATGGTTTTGGAACGATTGTAGCTCCAGGGATACTCGTATCGGAACGAGGGTGGTGTCGTTTTAATACGATTTGA
Source organism: Hibiscus tridactylites (assembly GCA_958450335.1). NCBI lineage: Eukaryota > Viridiplantae > Streptophyta > Magnoliopsida > Malvales > Malvaceae > Hibiscus > Hibiscus tridactylites. The sequence continues at coordinate 79,110,327 of OY288281.1, forward strand.
CACTGTGAGCCCCCGTTTCGGAACTCGTTTCGATACGTTTCGACATTGTGAGCCCTCATTTCGGAACCTGTTCCGATACGTTTTGTCATTGGAAGCCTCCGTTCCGAAACAAGGTGGGACCGTTTCGGAACGACCTGGTCTCACGTTTAAAATAGAGCCCACATTTCGGAAAGGGCAAGCCTATTTCGAAACGCAGGCAGTTAAAACACTTGAATGACACATTTGAAGGTTTCCGAACGTTGCGTCTTAGTCCCTAAAGCTTGTATGTTTCCTTGTTGAATTCATATGTGTCCTTTATGATGATTTTTTCATGTGTGCTTGGAATTTGATCAATTAAGTTATTTGGTAAATTTAAGTTGTCGTATGCTCTGCTTGGAATGCTTTCGTTTTCGCTTATCCGATGTTGTTTACTCACTTAGGGTAAATTGTGATATTTAGACAAGATATAAATGAAAAAAATAGGTTTGCTAATCGGAGAGAGGCCTTAGCGGGTTTCGCTTCGGTTTTCCCCGTGCAACCCGTTCGGATCGGTCTGTTGGCTAGACCGAGACGAGGGGTTATAATAATAATAATAATAATAATAATAATAATAATAATAATAATAATAATAATAATAATAATAATAATAATAATAATAATAATAATAATAATAATAATAATAATAATAATAATAATAATCTATTATTAGGGGTGAACGTTCGATCGATTCGAGTAAAAAATTGAGTTATTTGAGTTGAGGCGTCATATTTTACACTCAAACTTTTTTTTGAAATTTTTTCCATTTGAGTCGAGTTTTCGAGTTCCTATACAAATTTAATTGTAATTATTTATCATGTTATAGATGATTTGATTCTGATTTAAATGACTTGTTCTAATCATATAAGATATGCATATACATTTATTCATATATTTTTTATATATGACATATATTTCTTCATATATTTTTTATATCAATATTATATAGTGAAATCTTGTTAAATCAATGATATACAAATATCAATACTTATTTATATATTAAGAATTAATAAAAAATTATGATTTAATTATATATTTCACAGATGAATAAAAATAGTAATTTAATTTCATTTACTTACGATTAATTAAATGATTTTTAATTTTATAAATAAAAATAAATTAAGATAAAAATAAATTAAGATAAATTTGAAGAAATAATGCAATAGAAAAAAAGAATGAAATAAATATGATAGTCAGAGACTTATTTAGGGATCTAAATCATTTACTACAGTTCAAGGTGAACTCGTCGCGTGGTCCCAATTAATTAAGTGTAAAATGATTATTTTATATAACTTGTCGTATAATTCCGACAAAGCTGCTTAAACTTAAGTCTTTGAGAATGAATATTATTATCTTTTTTTTCAGTAAGACCACTAGTTAAGTTCTTTTTTAAAAAATAAATTAAAAAAATCCTTGCGACTAAATGATGAATTCTATAAAATATTTAATTTATTTATAACTCGTCAAATCTACATGACAATTTCACCTTATACTGTAACAAATGTCGTAAAACCCTAAATAAATTTCCAATTACCCTACTTCTCTCATTTTTTTGACTTGCATTATTTCCTAATTTTACCGAAATATATTGTAGACTAAGTATTGTAAATTCAGAATTCATGGGCCCACCCAGATGGTGGCAATGAAATCTCTGATACATGTTCTTTTTTAAAATACAGAAGTAAACCAAATATATAATTGGATAAATATATTAAAAAAAAGGGTAAACTACACAGTTGACCACCGAATTATGGGGTTGGTGTCAAAATGACCAATATATTATTTTTCGTCGCAAATGCACCACACAACTATTTAAATGGTGCCACGTTAGCCACACGCCGTTAAAAAAACGAAGAAGTTGACGGAACTGTTAAAAAAATTGGTATAGTTACACATTTGGTCATCTATATTTTATATAATATATCAATTTAGTCCTAATTTTAATCTAATAAAATAAATTAATTATTCAATAAGATGGTGACACGTCAACTTATTAGAACACCAAATGTGTAAAATATATTGTATAAAATATAGAGGACCAAATGTATAATTATACCAATTTTTTTAACAGTTCCGTCAACTTTTTCATTTTTTTAACGGCGTGTGGCTAACGTGGCACCATTTAAATAGTTGTGTGGTGCATTTGCGACGAAAAATAATATATTGGTCATTTTGACACCAATCCCATAGTTTGGTGGTCAACTGTGTAGTTTACCCTTAAAAAAATAGAGCACAATTTCCCCATTTTCTGCCCCCTCTCTTTCCTAATAATTGGATAAATAATCATTCATTCCCGCCTCCAAAATTTCCAGTTTCCATCTTTCATCTTATTTTTATCGCATCTTCTCCACTTGCTTTAGTTTACCGTAATTAGCTACTTGCTTTAGTCTAAAAGACTTTCCTATATAAACAAAGATCCCTTTTCCCCTACTTCTGGAGATATTAAGTATTGTTCGTTGATGGTCATCTAAGCTTAAGAACAGGCTGCTTTTGCTTTGCAACTTTCATCTGGTAATTCACTTCTTTCTTTTGTTTCTGATTTTATTGGATCTGTTTAGTTGCTGCCAAATCAACCCATCCCCATTCATTCTTTGTTATTTCAATTGCTTACGCGTCCTTCACTTTATTAATTTAGATTTTCGGTGTTTTCTCTCTCTCTCTCGAATTTTCTTGGTTTCCAAACAGAGGATCAGTAAAAATCTCTGTAATATTTGCTCGCTTTTGTTATTTTCACTCAGTCGTTTGCCAGCTCTTGGAATTATTGCCTTTATTTGTATTATACGCTGTTATTGTTGGAAAAGTAAAACTCACTATTTTAACTCAGGGATGATAAAGTTGCGTTTGCATGATGTACTTTGTTTTTGTTTTTTTTAAGTAATGAGTTAGAAACAGGAACACAACACGTAACTTGGGTGAACAATTCAATTAGGATGGCTTTTCGAGTGGCGATTGATACGGTGATAGATACGTCGTTATGTACTGTAAAATGAATTTCTATTTATCAACTAGTAATTCTAGAAGCGAGCTTACCTTTTGCTATAATGATAGGACTTTGAATTTAAGAAAATTTATTCAAATTAAAATTATAGTTCATGTGAATCTGCTACTAAAGTCATTAGTCCTAATCTTTTCCTTACTAGATAATGATGTATTTAGATTTTATGTGATAAAGGCTTCATTGGTTTGGAATAGTCTGGAAAAGTTGTGGTCCACATTTATGTAGTTTTTGTTTTATTTTCTCCTTCTTATTTGCAAAGAAAGTTGTAGTAGCACGTTTTCATTTAGCTTTTTGTTTACATGTATGGGGAACCACTTTTTTCACAAAAAATCTGTTCTAAAAATTGCTTGAAATTTTAGAACTTAGTTTCAATACGTTTATGGCGACTTAGTTCGATCCACACGCACTGTCAGTCGTGAATTTAAGAATATGAGGATATATTTTGAAATTTAATCAGAACCCACTTTCACTTTATATGTCAATTGTCCATCAGGTTGAAGCCTTGAACTGTCTAACATAGGGAATATTTTAGCTTGCGTATTTTCGTATATCAGTACGATGTATATTTCATGGATAATTTGTTTTCTGCACTGGATTTAGTAAATAAGTATGATGATTATTTCATAGATAATTTGTTTTCTGCTTCAGCTGGCCTGTCCAGTATTCAAGCAGTAATGCTTAATTGCATACGAAGGAGTTCCTTTTGAGAGTGTTGATGCTTCAGCTGTACATTTTAAAGGAATTCGTTACACCCTGAAAATACTTGAAAAATGTCTAAGTCTTAGTTGGCAAGGAGACAGTTTAGCAAAACTGTAGGAGGAGAGAATGAATAACCATTAATATATTGTTTTCTTTTACCTGGTTGGCTTCTGGTTTCAGACTAGATCCCGTGTGTTTTACTTTATATCTCAAAGACAACTTGTTTATGATTATTCTTCTAGCCTTATGTTAATATTTGCTTCATTTATGTTAGTGAGAGATGGTTGCCTTTGGGAAGAAGTTGAAGGAAAGACAAATTCAGGAATGGCAAGGGTATGTTTCATGTTTTATTATTTTCAGTTTGAATATTCTATTGTGACATCTTTCAATAAATTTGATGTGGTTATGAATATTTGTTACCTTCTCTGATGGCATATTGACAAATCTGAATGTTATTAGTGGGTAGACTTCATTTATCGTGGTCAACTTTTAATTCTTTGCAGATTTTACATAAACTACAAATTAATGAAGAAGAGAGTCAAACAGTATGCTAATCAAATTGAAGTTGGGACACAAGATCGTCGACATGTTCTAAAGGATTTCTCACGAATGCTGGATAATCAGGTATTTTGAAACATGAACTTCAAAGTATCTGCTTCTACTTCTCATGGGAACCTAAGACCAAAGGCTTGAATAATAGTGTATATTATGGAACCCACATAAACAAACTGATATTCTGATTTGGAAATCTGATTTATTTTACCCTTACTTTCACCCGCTCCTTTTCCTATTCATGTATTTAAGGGGAACGAGTAGGTATTGAAAGTACAGGGGGTGGAATACAGATATGTTTATTGGGATTTTGGTAGTTTATCCTCTATGTGATTTGTCTTTTTCTGTTAGTTGTTGAATCACATTTTACTGCCTTTTTTAGTGGTTAAAAATGACCTAGGGGAAGAAACATGTCTTCATATAATGGTTTAATCTAAAAAGAGATAATAATAAAGTTTTTGCCTTTTTGGTGGTCTTATCAGAGAATTTATTTACATTTTACCACTTCAATATGCCTTTGGTTTATGGTAATTTTGTTTATTTTCATATTTGTTTCTGTATGCTCATTGTGCACCCATTCCCGGGTGAATGCTGCTGGTACAGCGTGACTTATTGCATGCTCACTACCATAAGAGAGCATGAAAAATGCTTTTCCCATGGCTCATTCTGATGTATTTCTCATGTTTTTTTTTTGTATCTAAATTTTAGATTGAGAAGACTGTCCTTTTTATATTAGAGCAACAAGGCCAACTTGCAAGCAGGTTAACAAAGCTTAGAGAACGTCATGATGCACTTGAGGAGCAGCCAGAAATATCCCAAATAACTGAGCTTAGAGAGGCCTATAGAGCAGTGGGACAAGATCTTTTGAAGCTTCTCTATTTTGTTGAAATGAATGCTATTGGACTGCGAAAGATATTGAAAAAATTTGATAAACGCTTTCGCTATAGATTCACCGATTACTATGTCAAAACTCGTGCTAATCATCCTTATTCTCAGTTGCAACAAGTTTTTAAGCATGTGGTAATACGTCAAATTCATACAGGCTTTCCTTTTCCTTTTAGTTATTTCTATTTTAATAGAACTTAGATGGGGTTTTTCGATCCTGCTCTTGCTCAGGTTTTAGACGAGATTGTGGACTTGTAATAGTGGGGGTACACAGAGGTAGTTTTAGCCAGTACCACCCAGTATGCTCACTTTCCAGTTGTATAATTTGCAGGGTTTAGGGGCTGTTGTTGGAGCAATATCTCGTAATCTTCATGAACTCCAGGACCGTCAAGGAAGCTACTTATCAATTTATGATCCTCCTGCTCTTCCTCTCCAGGTTTTTATGATACAGACGTTTGTATTTAATTTGTCATATTACTTCCTCTGCCAAACAAGTTATATGGTAATAAAACTATGGGTATGGTATTTTACTTGGATCATCTGCAGGATCCTGTTGTTGATGCAATAAAAGCAGCTGTGGATAGGTTAACTTTCTCAACAAACTTCCTAAACTTTCTGGCACAACATGCTCTCATTATGCAAGAAGAGCTACCTGCTCCTGCTGATGAACGCATTGATGAAGAGAAATACCATTTCATGTCTCTCCTTTTGAACTTGGCAAACACTTTCCTCTATATGGTCAATACATATATTATTGTCCCCACAGCAGATGACTACTCCATGAGCCTTGGAGCTGCTGCAACAGTTTGCGGTATTGTTATCGGGGCAATGGCTGTTGCACAAGTGTTCTCTTCTGTGTATTTTAGTGCATGGTCTAATCGGTCATACTTCAGACCTCTCATATTTAGCAGTATTGTCCTTTTTGTGGGAAATGCCATGTACGCACTGGCTTATGATATGAACTCATTAACAGTTCTTCTACTTGGGCGGCTTTTTTGTGGGTATGTGTTCTTCCTTTTCCTCTTCTAACATGTCATCACACAGAGCACCTATAGTATTGATGTGACAAGGTCTTTCTTTAGACATGATCAAAGCTAACCTTATCAATTTAGACTGCAGTATGGTAGAACCTCTTAATGAATGATGCCTAAGTGAACCATTCTAATTTTTTTCTTGGATTACATTTATTATATTATTTGTATGGCAAACCTGAGGGTGATTGGAATCATGCAGGTTAGGGATAGGGTCAGAGGTTAAATATGATTTCAGGACCTAAATTGTAACTTAATCAATGAATGTTATCGGTTTAAAAGACTGGAAGATATATTACATTTTTACTTTTTCCAAGTAGGTTGATGAAGTTAATCTTGTCATTGCAGATTTGGCTCTGCTAGAGCTGTTAATCGCCGTTATATCAGTGATTGTGTACCACTAAAAATCCGGATGCAGGCATCAGCTGGTTTTGTTAGCGCTAGCGCTTTGGGGATGGCTTGTGGTCCTGCTCTTGCTGGCATGCTTCAGACAAATTTCAAGATTTACAAGTTTACATTTAATCAAAACACTTTGCCTGGATGGGTTATGGCTGTAGCTTGGGTTGTATATCTGATGTGGTGTTGGATCTCATTTAAAGAACCATCCCGTGATATAGAAGAGCCTAATGCATCTGGTTCTGGTATGTGTTCTATCGCTCATGTTTTGGCACTTGACATGTTAAGCAATCCATTAAAATGATTGATTTGAATGTTATATCCTGTAAATACAGAAACAACAGCAAATGGTGCACTTGAGGAAGGTAAACAACCATTGCTGATTACTTCAGAAGAGAAGCAAGTAGACGATGAGGATCTAGAAGGTGATGGAAGTGAAGAAGCTCCAGAGGAATCTCGCCAGCCTGCTACATCATTTATGTCAGCTTATAGACTACTTACACCCTCAGTAAAGGTATACGACTAATCAAATGCTGGCTTGAGTTCAAAAGTTTTGTAGATCAGTATAAGTGTGTATCTGAAGTAATTTGCAATGTAATAGTAAGCATGCTTAAAACAAAAAATAGTATACCTGGGAGATGTTTATGTTTTGCTTGTCAAAGAAATGTGACTTGTGTATTGGTTTAGCCCAAGAAAATAAGCTTTTATTTGTTTAGAAATTAAGATTAGATCTAATACCTCCATGGGAATCTGATACTTGTAATACTTGAATATTCACTGACGTGGATTCTTGTAATCTCATCAGGTTCAATTGTTGATATATTTCATGCTCAAGTATGCAATGGAAATTTTACTCTCCGAATCTAGCGTCATCACCACATACTACTTCAGTTGGTCTACAAGCACAGTTGCCATCTTTCTTGCATGTCTTGGGTTAACAGTTCTTCCGGTAAACATTGTTGTTGGCAGCTACATTAGCAATATGTTTGAAGACAGGTATCTTTAAACGCCCGCACCATATTTAATTAAACTTAAAATAGCTTGGTATTCATATCTTTGTTGATCCATGATCTCTGGAATTGTTTTGCTCATTGCAGGCAAATTTTATTGGCATCTGAAATTATGGTTTGCATAGGCATCCTGCTTAGCTTCCATATGATAATACCATACACTGTACCCCAGTATGTCTGCTCAGGGCTCATCATGTTTGTTTCGGCCGAAGTGCTTGAAGGTAGATAGATACCTTTTCATTTGTTTTTTTCATTTAATAATTAATTTTCTGAGAACGATGTCGCGTTTTGTTTTTGTTTTTGTTCTCCTTCTAAGAAGGAAAGAGTTTGGTCCTTTCCACTCAACTGTTTCATTGTTGGCCTCAGGTGTCAACTTGTCACTACTCTCCCGGGTAATGTCGTCAAGGCTATCTCGCGGAACCTACAATGGGGGACTACTTTCGACAGAAGCTGGGACAATTGCTCGAGTGATTGCGGATGCCACGATAACACTAGCAGGATTCTTAGGTCAGAGTCAGCTCTTGAATGTCACTCTCCTTCCTTCACTGCTTATATGTGTCGCCTCTATTGTTGCTACATGCTTTACCTACAACTCTTTATATTGATCAAACTAAAAAAAAATAAAAATAGAACCGCAATTATTCCCTTCACAATGGCATGGCATTATGTTTCCTTGTTCAATTAATTTTTTATTTTTTACATATATTTTCCATTCCAATTCTGTCTTGGAAAACTTCTGTAATTGTGTTGTAATAGAATTTTAGTTCCCTCCTAGTTTGAGAGCTCAAAATAGGGATGCAAAGCAATTTTTCTTTTGGGTTAAAATTAACAGCCGTGGGTATCAGTTCTCAACCTTATCAACGATTAATGTTGAAAATGATGTATTTATTTTTCGATTTAATTTGAAAAAATTGATTCTTTTACTCGATTAAAATTTTATAATCATCGAATGTTATAAAACTTTACTCCACTTGAACCATTTTTAAATAACTTGAATAACTATAATACCTTTGTAAGTTCAATTCTATTTTTTATAAATAAATTTTGTTTCTTTTTGTAATTTAATTTCTCAATTTTATATTTTGTTCAATTTAGTCATTTGACTGTATTTCTTTGTAAATTCTCTTTTCTATATATGTATATCGTATATGGTTATAAAAATTTATTTAAATTAAAATTAATTAGTATCATGGCATTACAAAATATTTACAATTAAATTTAAATAAAAAACTGAAACAACTTGACTCAATTTTATAAACTCAAATTCAAAATTAAATTTTAAATAATAAAATAAAATTTATTAACTCAACTATTTCAAAAAAATTTCTTCAACTCTATCAAATGCTCGCTTAAGGCTAAATTTTGACTTGCTTTACGGCTAATTAGTATATGAAAGGTAGCATTGGCACGTTGATGGCCTCATTCCGCTGTATTTGTCCCATTTCTTTCATATGAGGATGTTCGATGTTCACTAACCCATTTAAATAATTAAATTGAATAAAATACAAAGTTGAGATAATAAATTAAAGAAATAATAAAATTATTGCTAAAAGATAAATTAAAATTACATAGATGTTTTATTGTGGTAGAGGAGCACTTGATTCAAATTTGATTAAAAATAAACTTAAAATAAATAAAAAATTAAAAATAGTAAAATCATACACAGTTGAAGGATTAAATTGTAAAATAAGAGAATTTGTTTTTTAAAAATAGAATTGAAACTACACAAGTATTCTATATAGGGGTGTTCATATCCGGGTACCCGGATTTTCAGGTACCCGGAATTTCGGATACCCGGTTTTTTTTATATATATTTTTTAAAAAAATACATAGGAAAAACATAAAATTTCATGATTTATATTTCAAACACAAAAATTATTGATTTGAGGTTAGTTTTAAAAGAGAAATATTTAGATATATATATATATATATATATATATATATGTATGCATATATATTAAAGTTTATCGACAAAAGAATGTATTAAAAATATTAATTTCGAATATAATTTTTCTTTCGACTCTCATATTGACAAACTAATATAAATATTTTTGAAATTTTGTAAACTTAAAAAATATATAATACAAGTATAAAAAGAAGTTAGAGATTTAAAATTAACTTTAAGAAAAAATAATAAGAAACATAAAATAAAAATAGAATTTAAATATAAAATATATAAATATTAAAATTAGCGGGTCGGGTACCCGGTTATAAAAAAATTTCGGCCCTGACCCGGCCCAACTACCCGAAAAAAATTGCGAGTCGGGTACCCTGTAACCCCCTCGTCCCGGTCTGGTCGGATGACCGATCCGAGTGGGCCACACGGGGAAAACCGAAGCGAAACCCATTAAGGTTCCCCCTCGGTTAACAACCCAGAAAAAAAATTCCTTTTTACTTTATCTTGTCTATAGGCATAATTAAATCCTATGTGAAGCACAACAGCGAAAAATACAAACAACTTAACATCGACCAATCAAAGGATACATTAAACCACTCATTTTAGCCCTTTACAGCAGGCCGTATCGAAACGCCCTTAAGGTGTTTCGATACGCCTTGACTTAGTCAACAGGCCAGGGTCAACCATAGGGTGACCGTTTCGAAACAGGGGTGACCCGTATCGAAACGACCCTAACGGTCAACTTCTCGTGGTCAACGAGATTTGACCGTTTCGAAACACCAAGGACCCGTTTCGGTACGCCTATATCTCGTCAATTTCTCAAAATTCCAGTAGCAAAAACGTACCGAAACAGCCCCTATCCGTTCCGAAACGGCTGGCCAAATGCAAAGAGACCGTATCGGAACAGGGTGACCCGTTTCGATACGCCCCTGTCTGCAGACTCCATTTTGGCTGTTTTAAGGCACAAGGGTGCCCCAAAACACCACCAAAATACCCTACAACTCTATAACAATTAAACCTAAGGCAACCCAACTATATTAGCATACTTCAACATTATTAAGACGAGTCTAAACACCAAGGCAAGACATCACAAGTCATGCATTCATACAACATTTACAGGACATTATTTAGCTATACAACCACCCAACATGTACATACACCAAGGAAGACATGCAATTGAATCAAAGATGACATTTAAGCATTCAAGTCACATACTTCAAGGTTCAAACACAAAGGCAACCTCAAGAGGCACATGGCTAACATTCATAATAAGCAATTTAGGCATGGATTACAATCTAAACATGGCATCAACGAGCCAATCAAAACGACATAATTAAGGAGTCTAAACATGCTCCTAAACAACCAACATAAGTACAAATCAACAACACCTATCCTATTGCTTCACTATTACAATTTTTAAATTTAACTATCATACTTGAGCTAACCGTAAGCAACACTTGGAGACCTTTCCTTGCCCTTGCCACCCACAAGCTATTTATCTGCATTGTCGAACAGAAGAGAGCGTAAGCATGAAAGCTTAGTGAGGGTAAGCTCGTAAAACAAACATCGACAATGCAGGGTCCAAGCACGAGCTACAACCAAGATAAAATGCATGATCTTACCTCCGATCCACACGAGCCATAATTATAAATGATGCATGAACATATATTCAATATCATGGCATGCTCAACATATTTAAATCCACAACACATGAAATCACATATATTAAACCATGATAGCAACACATCCCAAATCACAATGGCTCACAATTAATCACATATTGGCGACATAAACTACAATCCGTATTGGCACCTAGCTATGACTCAAATACGCGGATAACCGTTGGAACTCACATCCAACAACACAACCATTACCTGACGGTGGGATTACACTCATCAACGTTCACGCGGAGGGGATTCCACTCATCCTCACGCCTCATCTCACGCGGAGGGGATTCCACTCATCCTCACGCCCGTCGATGGGATTCCACTCATCACCGACTATTATATATAAGAAGATTTCCGGGCGAACCCGTACTTCATCTTGATGACTACCATCATCAAGACCACGCGCGCATTTTGACTCACGTGTGCACACTAAACATCCTAATGATCGATCATTTGTACCCAAGCATACTAGTGCCAATACTACACATTTCATTAATCTATCACAATATCAATCCATAACAACTTCCGTGCTTAGCACGTACTCACCATGACTTACCGTCATGCACAAACCACATTTCCATGCCTAGCATGTACTCACCATGATCCTCGGATCAAGCAATCACCTCATAATATCATTTCACACGTCAACACCACATGTACATTATTAACAACCATATCACATCATATTTCACACATGTGTATAACCATATCATAACTATCATCAACATGCATATAACAATGCATCAAACATGCCTCAACATACACGTATACAACACATACAAAATCAACACCATCACAATTTAACACGAGGCATAAACAACCATTAGAGAGTGCAACCAAAGTCTCTAATCAAAGCTTGGGATTAGGCTACCACTCTAATCCCAACTCTAGGTGGGTTTACCAAGCTCATCCTAGGTTCACATGCTTGAACCAAATACTCAAAACCATTTTAAAAATATTTAACCACTCACCTAAGCTTCCAAGCTCCAAGCCAAGCAAGCAACCTCCCTCAAATTTCCGGATTTCTTCCCGAAGCTTCTCCAACACAAATTCCCGCTTCTAAACAACCTCAAACACATTTCAAACAATTCCAAATCAGCCCAACATCAAAAGACCAACCCGGAACACAATTTAAATTCAATTTACAACGTTGCAAGCCATGACCAAACCCCATTTTTAGCAATCTCGGACAGCCCCAAAACCACATCCAAAATCCATGTTTCCAACATCCATTGCACCCACAAATGATCCCAATTCAACCCCTATCCATAGTACTACCATTGGGCTATCAATTCCCACCTAAAACAACCCCCAAAACTCACCCAAAACCCTCCAAAAACCCCATTTTTACCCAAATTCGGGAATCATGTTAAAACACTTTAAAATTCACTTATGTTAGACCTTAAGAGTTACAAACAACTTATCTAACAATAATAAATCAATAGCTTAAGTTAAAGACCATAAAGCTCTCATTTTTAAACAAAACCCTAAAACTTCACATTTCAAAATCATGAATAAAAATGAGAAATATTGGTACCAACATGAAGAGGAAGACAAGGCCAAGTCAAAAATGTCATTACCTTGCAAAAATCACCAACAAAATCAAAGGAGATGACGAAATAGAAGCTTGGAGAGGAAATGGGCATTTCACGTTCAAAGGAATAAAGGGGAAGAAGATGTCATTTATTTTGTTTGTTTGAAATATAATAAAAGGGAATGGCTTATTTGAAAAGATTACCCATTTACAAAAATGCCATTAAAATGGCTATTGGGCCTTGTCATCCAAATTTGGGTCCAACTCTTCAATTAAATTTTGCTAAACAAAATCGAGACATTATTTTATTTATTAAATTAGAAAATCAAGACTCAAATATTATTTAAGTATTATTTTCTCCCGGCCCCCAAACCCGGGTGTTACATACCCGGCCCGAAAAATTCGGGTACTTTAATATAAATATCCGATAAATTTTAATCGGGTAGGCGGGTCGGCGGGTCGAGTAGTTCAGACCGGGTATTTTTGAACACCCCTAATTCTATAATAGTTTAGAAACATGTGGTTTAGATTTGATAAAAATGACGGAATATTTAAAAAATTACAAAATATTAAAATTTGATTTTAGCTCAATCTTGTATGTATTTAGACTCAACTAAATTTTCTTCCATTGGATGACCCACATATGAATGCATGGCCCAATATCACCCCTTTTGCATGTAAACCTTCATCTTGGTGTTGCAAGATGTTGTTCCATCAGATTGCTAAATTTATGAGGAATTTGAAACAATTCTTCGTTAATTTCTGCAATTGTCAAAATGGAAGTGTATAGAAGAGTACAGTTTGGGAGGAAAATCCAGGCCATTACTACAAGTCATTTTCATGGGCGGTAGGAGGAATTAACTATGCAAATGCAAATCACCCTCCCCAGTACGCAACCCTATGTACATAACACCAACTTTATTGCGTTGCTCTCCTTGGGAAATCTTCAAGAACAAAAAAGAAAAATGGGAAACTATGAAGAAGATTGGCAGTGTGGATAAAAATTCTAAACCCTAATAACTGCTCAGTTTTTTCAAATTTCAGTCAGTGTGTGCACATGATAACCTACGTAGTTGTTGATTTTGTGGCCTCTTAGGATAAAACCTATAAAGTAGGACTTGGATGAAAACATATCTTATCGAATGTACAGCTACGCCACTTTTATATTTCAAGACCTCTTTTTTTAGATTAAAGTATCTCGTGGCATTAGCTTGACTCTAGGGGTGCTTATCGAGCAAGTCGATCGCGAGTTGAGTAGTGCTCAACTCGTGCTCGTTAAAAAATATAGTTGCTCGACTCGACTCATTGCTCGTTAAGCTCGATAAAATTTTTCTCGACTCGTGCTAGTCAAAAATCTCGTTGCTTGTTAAGCTCACCAAAAATTTTAATTTGTTTTTTTTAAATATAGGTAAAATCTAGTGATACTATTAAAGCTTAATATAAGCATAGAAATTCAAAAAAAATGTGAGGTCTAAGGAGATAAATAAACGAACATGTCATGATCGAGTTAGAGATGAAGTTGATATTCGAGTGTGAGAATTTTTTTATTTTCTCAACAATCTTCGATGAACAACAAAGGAGAGAATGTCCTGCGAATTTCAAGGTTTTAGCTTTCAATCATATCTTTTTATTTGGAAGGTAGAAATGAAAGACTTTTCCCCTTTTCTACTCTATACATAAAGGCCCCGTTTGGTAAAGAGTAGTTTGGACAAAAATTAGAGGTTTGACCAGTCAAATCCGCCAATATTGTTGTTTGGTGAACAACAAATTGAAAGAGCGGATTGGGGTGAAACCGCTAATTTTTTTAAAAAAAGCTCATAATAGAAGCTTTTTGAGATTAGAGGTTTGATATTAAAGTTGTAAAGACTCTTTTACCCTTACCATGTACCAAAAATCTCAAAATAACATAAATTAAATATTTTCTCACCTTATTTATAAGCTGTAGAACTAATGTTTTGATATAATAATTGAAAAATGTCTTGGACTGATTTAAAAAGTATTTAAAACAATTTCCAAAGTCCAAATAACTTGAAACTATGTTTAGGGACATTTTCAAAGGGTTTTAAATGTTTTCAAAGGCCAAACTACACAAAACTGTCCATGTGTTTCGAAACACCCTTAGGTATTTTGATATAGGGGATTCCAGTAGCAAAAACGTTTCGATACAAGTATCGAAACGGGCTTTCCCTGGATAAGGTTTTTGCCTAGCGTTTCGAAACGGGCTATGCCGTTTCGATATGCCTACGTGGCATTGACCACAACGGTCATAAACCCCAACGACTATTTCCCAACTAACTTTTAAATGCATGTCGTTTCGATACGGGGACAAGCGTTTCGATACGGGTCCACGTCAGACTGCAATGGCTCTTTCTACTTAAAGGGTGTTTCGAAATAGGGTCGAGCGTTTCGAAACGGGGAGCTGCAGAACTGCATTTATGGTGGGAATTAAAGTCCTCAACGGCTCCAATTCAATCCCAACGGCTAGCAACAGCTATAAACTCATCAAGGAGTATAAAAGGGACCTCCAAGCATCAAGTAAAGGCTAATGCTCATATTGTCAATCAACAAATGATCAAGAATTGTCTTAGAGCTTAAATTGTCATTTATTGTATAGACAAACACTAGTGAGCCAAAATTGTCAAATTTGCTCAAGTGTTTTAGGTTTTGGGTGAGTGCTTCAATTGTGCAAACAAACACCTATTAGAGGGATTTGTGATTGCTTTTAGTTTCTCTTTGTAAAAGAGGGTTTGATCAAGGCTTTGGGTAGAAAGCTTGATCGATTGTAAGGGTTTCCTCCTAAGCCTAGAAAAGGGGACGAATCAATAGTGGATTGATTGGAAATCCTTAGTGGGGAGCTAAGGTAGTGGATGTAGACCTTGGTTAGAAGGTTGAACCATTATAATTCATTGTGTCAATTTACATTTTAGCTTCCACAACCCTTCCACCCAAAAATCCACCTCTCCACCACTTAGTGAGCCATAACGGTTGAACGAATCGAGCCCCACACAACTCAACAATTGGTATCAGAGCTTGGCTTAATCGAAGGGGATTCACATCCTATTGAGAAGATCCGGCAAGCTCGATCACTATTTCATTAACCGGATCAAATGATGCAATCCATCGACAAACCGTATTTCTTTGACGGTACCCACTATGCCCATTGGAAGACAAAGATGAAGTTCTTCATCAAATCTAGAGATTACAAGCTATGGGACATAGTTGAAGATGGTTCGTTCGTGCCTCAACGAAGCAAAGCGGAATGGAGTGCCGACGATCGCAAGAAGATGGAGCTTAATTGCAAATCCTTACACATCTTGTTTTGTGCATTTGGCCCAACCATCTATGAGAAGATGTCTTCTTGTAAGAGTGCCAATGAGATATGGGACAAGCTTGAAGTCACATACGAGGGGACCGATGAAGTCAAGGAGACCAAGATTGGGCTCCTAACCTTAGAGTATGAGAACTTCAAAATGGATCCGGAAGAAAACATTGAGAAGATGTTTGATAGGTTCTCCACTATCACAAATGGTCTCAAAGGCTATGGAGAAGCCATCCCGGAGGAAAAGCTTGTTCGAAAGCTCATCTACTCACTTCCCGAGTCATGGGACTCAAAGAGGACCGCCATCATCGAAGAAAAGAATTTGAAGACTTTGAAGCTTGATGAACTCATGGGGTCACTCCTTACTCATCAAATCATGAAGAAGAACAAAGAGGATGAGAAGAAGAGGGAAGAAATTAGAGTTATGCGAGAGAAGAAAATCAAAGGGCTAGGCATCAATGCAAGTGTCATGGCTCTCAAATCCTCCACTTGCCATCACGTCTACTCAAGTGAAGAGGATGATGAAAAGAAGAGATAGTCTATCTCTTCAAGAAGTGTGCCCCGTTTATGAAGAAAGCTTTGAGAGAGCTTGAACGAGAATCCAAGAAAAAGGAGAGGGCAAGCACTTCAAGCCATAAGAAGAAGGCACATGTGGCCACTTGGAGTGATGAGGACTCCACCGACGATGAACAAGCCAACCTTTGCCTTATGGCCATCGAAGAAGATTCAAGGGTAACTTCTAATCCATCTACTTCATGTTCTTACTCTTTTGATGAATTACAAGATGCCTATGGTGATTTGGTTTTAGACTTTAAAAATCACATTTTGAAAAACAACAAATTGATTTCAAAGTTAAAAGTTCAAAATGATTTGATTTCTAAAACCAAACTTGAACTTGAAGCAAAACTCGAAGAGTTTGAATTAAAATGTTTTGATTTACAAAATTTGCTTCAAAAAGTTCAAGAAGAAAAGGATTTGATTTCCAAAGAGCTAGAAAAGAATTTTTTTTTTTGGAAAATCAAATTTCTATGTTAGACAATCTAGTGCCCCTAGATTTGTAAAAGGAAAATGTTTTAGAAGTGTTTGGGTCCCAAAAAGACTAACCACTTCAATTAAAAATGATGACATTGAAAAATGGATTCCTAAGGGGACTAAAATTTGTGCTACTAACGTTTATGGATCCAAAGTAATTTGGATACCAAAAATCACTTGATTGTCTTTTGCTAGGTGTGATGGAGATGTTCAACAAGTCAAACATTGAGGGGGGAGCTCCATGCACACAAGGAAAAACACTTGAAGAATGAAGGCTTCACATCCTTTCTTGGGTTCAAGTGTTGGTAAAAATTCTAGTTGTTTTTTATTTCATTTGTTTATTTTAGTTTAAATTCAACTAGATGATCATATATGTTGGACTAACATCTTTGATGATGCTTTGAGTAAGGGGGAGCCATTTTAAAACCAAATTTGTATTTTTGTCAAATTTTACCTCTATTGTTATTTTGAACTTAATGTTTTAAATTCTTTTTGATATAACAAAAAGGGGGAGAAATGGTTTGAAAAATTGAATTTTCAAATGAATAAGGGGGAGCTTTATTTGATTTCATATATTCAATCTCTTATTCACATTTTTAAAGTTAAAGGGGGAGAATCCCAAATAATTTTTCAAGTTAGTTTTATTATATCAAAAAGGGGGAGATTGTAGAACTAATGTTTTGATATAATAATTGAAAAATGTATTGGACTGATTTAAAAAGTATTTAAAACAATTTCCAAAGTCTAATCAACTTGAAACTATGTTTAGGGACATTTTCAAAGGGTTTTAAATGTTTTCAAAGGCCAAACTACACAAAACTGTCCAGGTGTTTCGAAACACCCTTAGGTGTTTCGATACAGGGGATTCCAGTAGCAAAAACGTTTCGATACAAGTATCGAAACGGGCTTTCCCTGGATAAGGATTTTGCCCAGCGTTTCGAAACGGGCTATGTCGCTTCGATATGCCTACGTGGCATTGACCACAACGGTCCTAAACCCCAACGGCTATTTCCCAACTAACTTTTAAATACAGGTCGTTTCGATACGGGGACAAGCGTTTCGAAACGGGTGTTTTGAAACGGACTAAAGTGTTTCGATACGGGTCCACGTCAGACTGCAACGACTCTTTCTACTTAAAGGGTGTTCCGAAACGGGGTCGAGCGTTTCGAAACGAGGAGCTGCAGAACTGCATTTAAGGTGGGAATTAAAGTCCTCAACGGCTCCAATTCAATCCCAACAGCTAGCAACGGCTATAAACTCATCAAGGAGTATAAAAGGGACCTTTAAGCATCAAGTAAAGGCTAATGCCCATATTGTCAATCAACAAATGATCAAGAATTGTCTTAGAGCTTAAATTGTCATTTATTGTATAGACAAACACTAGTGAGCCAAAATTGTCAAATTTGCTCAAGTGTTTTAGGTTTTGGGTGAGTGCTTCAATTGTGCAAACAAACACCTATTAGAGGGATTTGTGTTTGCTTTTAGTTTCTCTTTGTAAAAGAGGGTTTGATCAAGGCTTTGGGTAGAAAGCTTGACCGGTTGTAAGGGTTTCCTCGTAAGCCTAGAAAAGGGGACAAATCAATAGTGGATTGATTGGAAATCCTTAGTGGAGAGCTAAGGTAGTGGATGTAGACCTTGGTTAGAAGGTTGAACCATTATAATTCATTGTGTCAATTTACATTTTAGCTTCCACAACCCTTCCATCCAAAAATCCACCTCTCTACCACTTGGTGAGCCATAACAGTTGAACGAATCGAGCCCCACACAACTCAACAATTGGTATCAGAGCTTGGCTCAATCGAAGGGGATTCACATCCTATTGAGAAGATCCGGCAAGCTCGATCACTATTTCATCAACCAGCTCAAATGGCGCAATCCATTGACAAACCGCATTTCTTTGACGGTACCTACTATGCCCATTGGAAGACAAAGATGAAGTTCTTCATCAAATCGAGAGATTACAAGCTATATGACATAGTTGAAGATGGTTCGTTCGTGCCTCAAAGAAGCAAAGAGGAATGGAGTGCCGAAGATCGCAAGAAGATGGAACTTAAATGAAAAGTCTTGCACATCTTGATTTGTGCATTTGGCCCAACCATTTATGAGAAGATGCCTTCTTGTGAGAGTGCCAAGGAGGTATGAGACAAGCTTGAAGTCACATACGAGGGGACCGATGAAGTCAAGGAGACCAAGATTGGGCTCCTAACCTTAGAGTATAAGAACTTCAAAATGGATCCGGAAGAAAACATCGAGAAGATGTTTGATAGGTTCTCCACTATCACAAATGGTCTCAAAGGCTATGGAGAAGCCATCCCGGAGGAAAATCTTGTTCGAAGGCTCATCTACTCACTTCCCGAGTCATGGGACTCAAAGAGGACCGCCATCATCGAAGCAAAGAATTTGAAGACTTTGAAGCTTGATGAACTCATGGGGTCACTCCTTACACATCAAATCATGAAGAAGAACAAAGAGAATGAGAAGAAGATGGAAGAAATTAGAGCTATGCGAGAGAAGAAAATCAAAGGGCTAGGCATCAATGCAAATGTCATGGCTCTCAAATCCTCCACTTGCCATCACGTCTACTCAAGTGAAGAGGAGGATGAAGAAGAAGAGATAGTCTATCTCTTCAAGAAGTGTGCCCCGTTTATGAAGAAAGCTTTGAGAGAGCTTGAACGAGAATTCAAGAAAATGGAGAGGGCAAGCACTTCAAGCCATAAGAAGAAGGCACATGTGGCCACTTGGAGTGATGAGGACTCCACCGACGATGAACAAGTCAACCTTTGCCTTATGGCCATCGAAGAAGATTCAAGGGTAACTTCTAATTCATTTACTGCATGTTCTTACTCTTTTGATGAATTACAAGATGCCTATGGTGATTTGGTTTTAGACTTTAAAAATTACATTTTGAAAAACAACAAATTGATTTCAAAGTTAAAAGTTCAAAATGATTTGATTTCTAAAACCAAACTTGAACTTGAAGCAAAACTCGAAGAGTTTGAATTAAAATGTTTTGATTTACAAAATTTGCTTCAAAAAGTTCAAGAAGAAAAGGATTTGATTTCCAAAGAGCTAGAAAAGAAAAACAATTTTGGAAAATCAAATTTCTATGTTAGACAATCTAGTGCCCCTAGATTTGTAAAAGGAAAATGTTTTAGAAGTGTTTGTGTCTCAAAAAGACTAACCACTTCAATTAAAAATGATGACATTAAAAAATAGATTCCTAAGGGGACTAAAATTTGTGCTACTAACGTTTATGGATCCAAAGTAACTTGGATAGCAAAAATCACTTGATTGTCATTTGCTAGGTGTGATGGAGATGTTCAACAAGTCAAACATTGAGGGGGAGCTTCATGCACACAAGGAAAAACACTTGAAGAAGGAAGACTTCACATCCTCCCTTGGGTTCAAGTGTTGATAAAAATTCTAGTTGTTTTTTATTTCATTTGTTTATTTTAGTTTAAATTCAACTAGATGATCATATATGTTGGACTAACATCTTTGATGATGCTTTGAGTAAGGGGGGAGCCATTTTAAAACCAAATTTGTATTTTTGTCAAATTTTACCTCTATTGTTATTTTGAACTTAATGTTTTAAATTTTTTTTGATATAACAAAAAGGGGGAGGAATGGTTTGAAAAATTGAATTTTCAAATGAATAAGGGGGAGCTTTATTTGATTTCATATCTTCAATCTTTTATTCACATTTTTAAAGTTAAAGGGGGAGAATCCCAAACAATTTTTCAAGTTAGTTTTATTATATCAAAAAGGGGGAGATTGTAGAACTAATGTTTTGATATAATAATTGAAAAATATCTTGGACTGATTTAAAAAGTATTTAAAACAATTTCCAAAGTCCAATCAACTTGAAACTATGTTTAAGGACATTTTCAAAGGGTTTTAAATGTTTTCAAAGGCCAAACTACACAAAACTGTCCAGGTGTTTCGATACAGGAGATTCCAGTAGCAAAAACGTTTCGATACAAGTATCGTAACGGGCTTTCCCTGGATAAGGATTTTGCCCAGCGTTTCGAAACGGGCTATGCCGTTTCGATACGCCTACGTGGCATTGACCACAACGGTCATAAACCTCAACGGCTATTTCTCAACTAACATTTAAATGCATGTCGTTTCGATACGGAGACAGACGTTTCGAAACGGGTGTTTCGAAACGGACTAAAGCGTTTCGATACGGGTCCACGTCAGACTGCAACGGCTCTTTCTACTTAAAGGGTGTTTCGAAACGGGGTCGAGCGTTTCGAAACGGGAAGCTGCAGAACTGCATTTATGGTGGGAATTAAAGTCCTCA
Source organism: Hibiscus tridactylites (assembly GCA_958450335.1). NCBI lineage: Eukaryota > Viridiplantae > Streptophyta > Magnoliopsida > Malvales > Malvaceae > Hibiscus > Hibiscus tridactylites. The sequence continues at coordinate 79,131,668 of OY288281.1, forward strand.
ACGGCTCCAATTCAATCCCAACGGCTAGCAACGGCTATAAACTCATCAAGGAGTATAAAAGGGACCTCCAAGCATCAAGTAAAGGCTAATGCTCATATTGTCAATCAACAAATGATCAAGAATTGTCTTAGAGCTTAAATTGTCATTTATTGTATAGACAAACACTAGTGAGCCAAAATTGTCAAATTTGCTCAAGTGTTTTAGGTTTTGGGTGAGTGCTTCAATTGTGCAAACAAACACCTATTAGAGGGATTTGTGTTTGCTTTTAGTTTCTCTTTGTAAAAGAGGGTTTGATCAAGGCTTTGGTTAGAAAGCTTGACCGGTTGTAAGGGTTTCCTCTTAAGCCTAGAAAAAGGGACGAATCAATAGTGGATTGATTGGAAATCCTTAGTGGGGAGCTAAGATAGTGGATGTAGACCTTGGTTAGAAGGTTGAACCACTATAATTCATTGTGTCAATTTACATTTTAGCTTCCACAACCCTTCCACCCAAAAATCCACCTCTCCACCACTTGGTGAGACATAACAGTTGAACGAATCGAGCCCCACACAACTCAACATAAGCTAATCCTATTTACTTTTTTCCCTTTTTATTATCACATTTTGTGTATTTAAATTAATTAATTAATTAATTAAATTATATTAAAAATAATTATATAAATAATAAATTAATATATAAATCATTTGAATATGTTTAAAAAAGTTATATTAAAAATAATTTTATAGAACTAATTAATATTAATTAGATACAAAATATTGATAACTAATAAATTATTCAAACAAGTATTGAATATAATCATGTCCTTATATGTCATTGTGCTTGTTTAAATAATCTAACATCTATAAGCTATCCGTTAATTTTACCAAACACTTTTATACAATCAGCTAATACAATTCGCTAGTCAAATCAGCTAATGCAATCAGCTATCAGCTAATGTAATCTGCTACCCCCTAATTGCCAAACAGGGCCAAAGTAATAATAAAAGAAAAAAAAAACTTTAATAAAAAAAAGGAAAGACCCATTATTATTATAATTTAATTTTTTTATTAATAGAAATTAATTTTTTTGATTCTCGGGAAATACAAAACGTTTTAAAAATTTGAAACCAAATTTTGTTAAGGTAACCACCAAAAAATCATAAAAGACTTTATAAAAAAAATAACGAGCTGTTCATAAACTTATCGAGTCGAGTTTGACCTTGTTCGGTTTGACTCGCTAAAATTTTGAGTCGAACTTGATTCTAAGTCGAGTGAACTCGAATCAAACGTTAACTGAATTTTGACCGAATTAATCCTAAATTGTTTACTAGCTGTTCAACCCAATAAACACCCTAAGCTTGACTCCTACCTACAACATGCCTCGACCCCCTTAGCCCATCCAAAAGAAAAGATAACGTGTGAAAACATAATTAGTGCATCATGTTAATAGGGAAAACTATGAAAATGAAGCTTCTGGCCTGCATGGAAAAGCCGGCAACTTCCAATTTTTCCCTTGCCCGTTTCTTCTTGTTGCCTTCTGCTTCTCTCGCATCTTCATGAGAATTTTATTCATCTTATTGAAATTAAAAAAAAGATTAATTACATTCTGATTGATTGGGAAATCATGAAGGAGAAGTTCGACTTTGTATACAATACTTTAAATCAATTTTTTATTTCGTGGAATTCTATATACTACACCTTATTCTTATAACTACTAAATTATTGCTACATCGAAAATAAAGTTGGAAAAAAAACATTGGGTTTTGGGTCAATGAGGAATGAAGAAAGTGAAATGGCAAAAGGACAATATTATTGTAATCCATGGAGGACGAGGTCAATTCAATCGAGTATGCTGATGGGGATTTCCACTAGACGAAACCTAACCAAATGCAAATAATTGAAGACTTTTTAAAAAAAAAATGTTGGATGAAGTTATAGAAAAAAGAAAAGAAAAGAAATGCAATCAGCTTGGATAAGGGAGGCCTCAAAAGCCTGCTGTTCTTCTGGTTGTTGCCCGAATCCTTTCCTCGGACTCCCCGAATGTGAAGCTTCAACTTCAGAGAAGCGAAGCAGGAGTGCGGCTGCATCACGGTATGAATTCGAGGTTAGCACTGCTGCTTCTCTTTACCCCAACTCCCATTTCACCAACCATGAATCTCTACCTTCCTATGACGAATCTTTGACTTGTTTCAACAAAGTGTACCCTCAATATTCCCAGACGGACCGAGCTGACAGAATCCGAGCTCTTGAATACCATCATCTTTCCCTCAATATTGCTTGTTTTGATTACATTGGCCATGGCCTTTTCTCTTATTCCCAGCTTCAAAATCAATTGCTTCCCTCTCCATTCTTTGATATTTCCTGCAAGTCGGTAAACCTGAATTCTCAGCTTTTATATGGTGGTGGGGAGACTGAGTTTCAGTCTGGTATTAGGAAAAGAATCATGGGTTTTATGAACATCTCAGAAGCTGATTACACCATGGTTTTCACTGCCAATCAGGCTTCAGCTTTCAAGCTTTTGGCCGAGTCTTATCCATTTCAGTCTGGTCAAAATCTTGTCACCGTTTATGACCATCAAAGTGAGGCTGTTGAAGTGATGATTGAGAGGTCCAAGAAGAGAGGAGCTAATGCTATGTCGGCTTGCTTTTCATGGCCTAATCTGCAAATCCAAGCGGAGAAATTGAGGAAGAAGATAGTGAGTAAAAGCAAGAGAAGGGGACTTTTTGTTATCCCACTTCAATCAAGGGTCACGGGGTCCAGATATTCATATAGGTGGATGAGTTTGGCTCAGGAGAATGGGTGGCATGTGCTGCTTGATGCATCTGCACTGGGAGCCAAGGAAATGGAGACCTTGGGGCTTTCCCTCTTTCACCCTGACTTCCTCATTTGCTCATTCTTCAAGGTTTTTGGAGAAAACCCATCAGGATTTTGTTGCTTGTTTATTAAGAAATCAGCTGCTGCTTCTGTTTTGAAGGATTCGGGCACTGCTACAGGTGTTGGAATAGTGAATCTTGTTCCAGTTTCAAATAGCAAACAAAAAGAGGATCCAATTCCTTCCCAAGGTTCATTTTCAGGCCCAATATCTAACTCTATCCATCAGAGGAACAGAGGAACCAAAGCAAGAACCAAGTCTCTATCGTGTTCTGAAATCGAAGAAGCAACAGATGCAGCAACCATAGAATCTTCCAGCTCGGAAATCACCAATGCCCCTCAGAATATTGAATGTAGAGCCTTGGACCATGCAGATTCATTAGGCCTTTTACTAATCAGCACAAGGACAAGGAGCTTGATCAACTGGTTGGTGAACGCATTGATGAGCCTCCAACATCCACATTCAGAAAATGGAATAGCTGCGGTTAGAATCTATGGTCCCAAAATAATGTTTGATCGAGGCCCCGCCGTGGCGTTCAATGTGTTCGATTGGAAAGGAGAGAGGATCGATGCTGCATTGGTGCAGAAGTTGGCTGATAGAAACAACATTTCTTTGAGCATTGGATATTTGCAACACATTTTGTTCGCGAATAAGCATGAAGAAGTGAAGGAGAAGGATAAATTGCAGCCTAAAATATCTGTTGTGACAGCCTCACTTGGCTTCCTCACTAGTTTTCAAGACATTTACAGGCTTTGGGCATTTGTTTCCAGGTTCCTGGATGCTGATTTTTTGGAGAAAGAGAAATGGAGATACAAGGCTATTAATCAAAAAACAATTGAAATTTAGGCCAAACTTGTTATTCTTTCATTCTTTCATAATGAAATTGCCTACTTTAACCAGAAATTCAAACCATTTCATCTTCCCACTCTTTTAAGGCCGAGCAGGCTTCTGTAATTCAGTCCCCATTGGGTATTAATGAACTCAAACAGAGAAATCAATGAATGAATTTGACAATATTGACCGGGGGTCTAAACAAACCGAGTCGAGCTCGAATAGTGCTGAGCTCGAGTCCGCTCGTTAAGAATTCAAGTCGAGTTCGAGTTTGAGTAGTTTTTAACGAGCCTGAATAATCTAACCTCGTCTCGGCTCGTTAAGAACTCGAGTCAAGTTCGAGCTTGAGTTGAGTTCAATCGAGTCGAGTGTTGGCCGAACTTTGACCAAGTCGGAGAGTAGCTTGCGGTCTGTCTCGTCTCATTTAAAGTTCTATTAGGAAAAAAATTGATACACAAGTTGTGTAAACAAAGTTTACATAAGCTTATTAATTTTAGGGTTTAGGGTGTTAGTTTAGGGTTTAGAGGTTTAGGTTGTTGGGTTTAAAATTTAGGATTTAGACTTTAGGGTTTATGACTTATGTTTAGGGTTTATGTTTTAAGATTTTAGGTTTAGGAATTTAGATATTAAATTAAAAAATTAAAAAATAGTATATTATATTTTTGAGTAGTTCGTTAGCATTTCGAGTCTAGTATTGAATAGCTCGACTCGGCTCGTTAAGAACTCAAGTTGAGTTCGAGTCTAAGTGAGTCGAGTGTTGACCAAATTTTAACCGAATTGAATTCAAATAGCTCGTGATTTGTCTCGTCTCATTTACATCAGTAATATTAACGTAAGCAAATTATATCATATCCCTGTCAATACAGTTTAAGATCAGCTGCTGCCTGCTGTTGTATTCTTGGTCAAGTTCTATATTCAAGTGTATTGAACATAGCAAAAACAGTCATGAGGTAAGGTTGGAAAATGGCCCATTTAGACACAGAAGACAATACCTCTTAAGCATTTTAAGGCCTCTCTACTTAAGGGCCAAGGTTGACAAACCCAGCATTCAGTGCCCAATTTCTCATCCTAATTCCTTGGCTCTTTTCAATTCTTTTACGATATCATTATTCAAAATATGTTGTTAATTCATGCACTTTGATAAGTTCAAAATTCAGTCTTCATATTAAAAAAACGAAAATTAAATCTGTTGACGTGCCCATGAATTATTTTTTTCTAGTAAGATTCAAAATGCCCATGAATTGTTTTTAACAAACCAATTATATTTTTTTTGAATAGAAGCCGCTAATTTTATTAAACAAAAAAATATCTAAAATTACAATAATCGTTTACAATTATCATTGTAAACTAAAAACATGATTTGGACATTTTCCTAAAACTAGCCACTTAAGATCATACAAGGACCAAACATGAAAAAGATTAAAAACCTATTCAAAAGACTCGATCGAAAAATAGATACGAACAAATTTGACTGCATCGACAAACATACCACAAAAGGGGATTAAGCTATTGAAAGACCACCGAGAATCGCAAATCAGAGCCGAGCGTCGTGAATAACTATCCACAAGCGCAAACCGCGTATCCAATTTTAAATCGAGGGTCCATAGTAGGGAAGATCACCATGATTATGAAAAAGCGCCATCTTGATCAGTCGTGGCGTCGTCAGATCCAACCCTAATGAAAACAAAACAAAAAGAAAAACGTACCATATGGTAGAATAGATCGTGCCATAAGAGCAGAATAGATCGTGCCATAAGAGCAGAATAGATCGTGCCACAGGAACAGAGTAATTTATTGAAAACTAAAAAAATAAAACAAACAAAACGATAAATTCCGACGGCGGCAACCAGTATTAAGACCGGTACCGTCGCTGGTGTTTAAAGAAAAATAAAAGTAATAGAGAGCGGCGGCTGCAGTTTGAGAGAAGGAAAACTAGGGTTTTTTAATTTGTTGCGTATGACTTAAAATAAACTCAAAAGGTTGAAAATAATGTTTAGGTGAAGTTCATATTCTTATTTTTTTATTCAATTGAATATTTGAATTGGTAAAATGAATTGGGTAGATTATGTAACCGACGTTAATTATTTTTTGATCAATAAGTATGACTTTTATGATCTACGAAAAAAAATTATAAAATTATACATGTGCATGATTATCATATGTCTTATTAAAACTCTTAAATCTAATCGGAGAAAAATAGTACACGAAATAATCAGATTCAAAGCGAAATAACAACGTAATGAAACGACACCACATCTAAAACCCAAACAATCAAAGTCCAATCACATACCTCAAACTCCATACTCGTCCAACCAATTATACTACTCATCTTCACCCAACATCAACCAAGTCCCAAGCCCAAAGTCGTTCATACAATGCATATAAACCCCAAATAAGATAGCCTCTTCAAAGACACAACAATAGCACATGCAATAACTAGTCACTAAACTTGTTAACCTCAGCGAAGCACAAGACAATTTCTAGTATTTTAACAAGAGATCCTAACCCCCACTATCCCACCAATGTATATCAACTCAAAGTATAACTTGGAACCATGATGTTCTATTAACTCCAAGACAACACCTTCATCTCACGCTATTGTTTGTGACCCTATCGATCTAATAATTTTACAATATCGCTAATAATTTTTTCTTTTTTACCGATCGTAGTATCCCCCAACAGTTTACCCAATTCTACCGTCTTTCAAGCTTCTTGTAGAAGCGTTTGTTGTCTATTCATAGGATCCGAAGTGGTGTACTACATTTTCTTTTTTGATTTTTAGCTCAATTTATTCACCGATAATGTATTTTTCGTTTGCAGGGCTTCCTCATTATGTGAAATGACCTCTACATCTACTTCTTGAGACCTTTCAATTCGAATCCCAACTCTCTCTCGACATCCAAAGGATTATCTGATGCCCTAAAATTCAACGGACAGTACACCAATCCTTGCTCATTAAATTCATTCCAAATAATCATCCTATGTTAGATGTTTATATCTCTCGACACAAAGCCAACATCATCGTCAGACATTCAACCCATTAAAACATTGGCGAACTACCCCCTTAATCCTCCATTTGTTGCGATTCATCCCATAGACGATTGTTTTTTCATTCCACTTGCTCAATTACATCATTGTGTTTTTCACCTACAACTAATACTTTCTTAATCAAGCCCTCCTTATTAGCCATGTCTGCTATATTCCCTTGTCCTTTAACCTCCTCACTTTCTAAAGAGCTTGTCGATTCATTCTCATCTACACAATTACAACATCCATGGTCATCCATCAGTGACTCAGTTTCCACCCCTTAGATGGTAAAAATTTGATCCTCTACCTAAAAGAATAAGATCCCTTCAATTTTATCAATTTGTTCAGTCTCATTCAACACTTGACCCCTTTCGACAGAAGTCAGCTCCAATGTTGACCCCTTTCGATTGCCTCTATCGCTCACAAAATCATATTCCCTTACCTTTGTAAACCATTTATACAAATTTTCCTTCCGTTAAGTCTCGCTTCTAGCTTCCACACTAGTAAATAATAATTGTACCTTCGATCCTGCAATCCACATAATCGAGAAATCTGTTAAGTTATGTTCTTTCAATTCTTTAGCCAAGGTTATCAAACCCATCGAACGCCTACATCAACCTGCTGCACAACTTTGAAGGACATCAATCTTTTTATCACCGGTCACCAAATGCACACTAATATGTTGTAGCTCTACTTTATGTGCCGGATTGTTCTCAATTTCAATTTCGGCACCCTGAGTAATACCCTCTCTTTTACGCCGCAACAAATGATGTTTCTCTACTTTTCGGGAAAATGCATTGAAATTTGTGATCCATATAATCAAAAATCATCAAGCGGATCCATCGTCGAATTCATTCGTATGAAGCCATGCTTGGGGATATTCTCACTCTTCTCCTCGGTATGAACATATCGAGCACCTTTCCATGATGATTAAGTGCAGGGATGAACCGAGGTGTGCTGAGGGGGCAACCGCCCCCCTAAAATTTTGAAAATCATATATTATTTAGAAAAAAATTTAGAATTTTTCTATGTATTTTCTATTAAAAATGTATTTTCGCCCCCCTAAACTTTTATAAGTTCGCCCCCCTAAAAATATATAAGTTCGCCCCCCTAATCTAAAATCATGGGTCCGTCCCTGATTAATTGCTTTCCAAAGCCCCTTCCAATGCAACCCTCAACGACAAATTTGCCACAAATAGAGTCCACCCTCGCCGCCACACTTTCTCAACCTTCATTAAAATCCACCCTCACCGCCGCTGACAGATTCAAAGATTAATCTAAACCTTAAAAAGGATTGTGCAAAAGGAATAGAAACAATGTAAAATTAATCTCCCAGATAATGTGCGTAGTGACTGAGGAATGTTGTAGAATCGCTAATTGTGGATTCAGTTGGGGTCGTCGTCTTAATGAAATTTCACCGCAGTCATGATTGAATCAGTGACTGGCCCTAACTTTTAAATCAGTCTCCTAGATAATGTTAATTATTATAATGATGTGCTTGTGAACCATATTGATGTGGCAGTCAACATGTAATGTTGATTTGGCACAGGAACTTGATTGATTTTTTAGAAATTCAAAGGCTTTGGTTGATTTTTTTTTGGAAGATTAGTGAATTGTTTATTTCTAAAGAAAAGGTTCTAAAAATATAAAATTAAGAAAATATTTTTTTAATCGACAAAGTAGTATGATTTTATTGATAGAGCATTATACATACTATAACATGATCATGTGTCTCATTAAAAAACTCTCTAATCCTAAATGGAGGAAAAGAGTACAACATGATCATAATCAGAGGAAAACAGCGCAAGGAAACGAAACAAGACATCACGAAAAGACTCGAAATAAAATCTCAAAACAACACCCACAAATGGGTGAAATAAATAAATCCAGATTAAACCAGGCACCACATAAACAACACCGGCCAATATCAACATAACATCTCCTCGCACGCACAAACCCTACACACATGCACTAAAATACCAAACCTACTCAAGAAAATCAGTCCCTGAATCTGCTCCACTCTCCTTGCACAACACAAATAGTAAAAATAATTGAAACGACTTCTTTTTTTACGCCAAACTCAATTCATGTATTTTCCACGACAGCATCTGCATCCTACCCACACTTATTGACCATGATCCCTTCCTTTAATAATCTTTGCGATATCCTTTATGACATTCTTTTCTCTGCCAATAGTACTCACCCCGATGAGTTTACTAAATTTAAAAGTCTCTTTCGCTTCGCGAAGTATCATCTGCCTTCTATCATGTAACACCTCAGATGATGCTTTTTTTTTTTTGCTTTCATATTTTTTTCTAAGCCTTCCACAACCTCTCTTTTTTGCTTAACAACTGCTACTGCACATTCTTTAGCGGATACAGTCTTAACAATCTATGAACATATTAGAAGCGAAAATTTTCTTTTCAACATCAACATTGGGCTCTCGGGTATGTCCTTACACAGTTCATACATCAAAATATTAAGTTCATATCATCCTCTCTCTTCACGATCGACCTTACTCACCTCCTCATCTGGAAACCAACTCTCACCAACCTGAGCACTGTTGTTTTCCCCTACCCCATCCCTACTATCATCTTCTCGCATTGGATCATGTCTCCACACTGTTATGGCATTGCATTCAATTGCCCTTGTTTGTGTTTTCGAGGCCTCACTCGCATATTCATCATTAATTGTCTTTGCTTGTTTTATCAAGTGTTCTTTTATACAACAATCCTCAACTACCTCCTTGCCCTTAACGTCATCAGGTAATTGTCCTCTTCCTCTATACATGGACATCTGAAACCATCTTCCAGTATGGTTTCTATCTCCCTAACTCTAACGATAAAAGTCTTACCTTCAATCTTTATCTCTACCACCTCTTCTATATTCGGCTAACACTCAGCTTCAATCAATAGTCTTCCCCTTTCAAACGATGTCGGTACATTAGTCGCGTCATCAATTCTCACAAGGTATCCCCATCCTTTTGTCAAATTTTCAAATAACTCTCCCGTCCACGCATAAATTGGATAACCGCTGATCACCAGCCATATCCTTCAAGAAATACTCTCCATTTTCATCGACCATTCTTTAACTTGAACAAACCATTTCTCCGACCCTGCTAGAGCCATTTTCTCTCTACATTTCTCAACATCAGCAACACTTTTGAACCCTCAATTCGCATGAGCGAGAGATCGTTGAGATTTTTCATAGACATTTCTTTCGCTAAATCTTCTATTAATATCGGTTTTCGACACCATTCAATTGCACAACGCTGAAATGTCTCAACTTTGTCTTGATCCACTACACCATAAAACCTTCTCATTTTCGATCTATCCACTGAAAGCGTATCTCTTATTTTCGTCTCTTTTGTCACATTTTCTTCCAATTCATTTTTTCTCAACCATCTCCAATATAAAGTCCTACCCCATATTGTGCTATGGAGACTCAAACTTTTGATCTGTATATCCATTTTCCATTTAATCGTTGAATGGCCCACCTTGCATCATTTTCTTTTTCCAAACGAATAAAGTCAAAACGCGACACATCAACAGTCTTCTTTGTTGGGATGAATGAATCAATCACTTTTCCATATCGCGCAAAAATAAACCATAGGCCCTTCCAATGCAATTTAGGCGGCAAATTAACCACAAACACCGTCCAACATTGTTTATCTTTCTTCCAATCCGCACGGTTACCCGTCGTTGTCGTCGTCCATTTCCCATAGTTTTGCGCCTCCATAGATTACTCTCCTTGTTGAGAATGTGCTTTATCTATTAAAAGAAATGTCTATCCTCGGCATTTACTTTGGTTCACTGCTTATCGATGTTTCACCAAATCACCCACTCACTCTCTCAAGATGATCTTCACTGAGGACATTCGTTAAACACCATGTACGCTTCCATATCTTATATGCTTATGCAAAGGGGATTTCTTTGTTTAATAGTCTCAAACTGCAACTACCTAAAGATTAATATTGGCAATGCAAACGGCTAAAGAGTAAATAGAAAAACAACCTGACGAACAGAGTTGGCAGTTCAAAAATATTTAAATTTTTAAATAAATTAACATTATTTAAAAGTTATTTAAATAATAAAATATTTTAAAAATGTTAAAATTTTGTAAAATAGTTAAAAATTATTGAAATCGATAAAAGAATAAAATATATTTCAAAAACTATTCAAGAAAGGAATTGAAATATTAAAATGTAAAAAAAAATTAAAAATTCAAACTTTATCAGACAAGTCTTCAGTCTTGTCAGCCCGAATCAATTATTTTTCATCCAACAAATTTTGGATAGAGTCAGCATTGCATTAGACCAAGTATCTTTTATTAGGTTTTCTCTTGCCTTTTAGATATGACACGGGTGTCTATGTTAGAAATATTACTACTATAAAAATAAAAACATTAGCATTAATTGAGAAATAAATCAAAAGGAATAAAGCAGGCTTAACTATGTTGTGGTAGTGAACCACTATCTTAAATGTAAATTTATCATAATTGGTGTAATTGATACTCTGGACAATGCCCCTTAGATTAACATAGTTTTTCCGAAAAATTGTATACCCAAAAAATAGAATGCATGCGTGGTGGTGGTGGTATTGCTCTTCTCTAAAAATTTTAAATTCGAAAAGATTTTGAAAAGCATAGAGATAGAGAGATTGCTTAGACAAATGTGTTTGCTATATGATGATGTAAAATTAGGTTAAATGCAGAATTTATAGGCTTAAATCAAGGTACAAGTGTAAAAATTCAATGATAAATACAAAAATAATAATTGTCATAAACATATTTTTAATAACTATAAATATTATTTTTAATACTCTATCATAAAACAGTCAAAACCACTTAAATGTTGTAAAAAAATAGTTGAGAAATGTTACAGTTATGGTCCAATTCAACAACTGAATTAAACGCTAAATCAAAGCAATGCTGAAAGACAACAACTAATCAGTCCCAATAACTATGATTAAAAAATATCTAAAATATTTTAATCTGAGTTCTTCTAAATAATTAAGAGGAATAATTCTTTCACAAACATTTAAAGAAAAAAAAATCTTCTTATAAACTCATTCTTGAACCACTTTTCTTCTCACTGGGATTTACATGCACAGCAAGCCTTTAATATTACCAACATTCCCCCGCTAATGCGGGAGAATTTTTTTAAAAATTTAAAAAAATTTAAAGTTAAAACGCGAGAAGAACAATAACGAAACTAATCGTTTAAGCATTAGTGAATGTATCTTGATCTAGTACATAGTGAAATGAGTAATTTTCTCTTAGGGTAAATTACCCAAGTGACCAACAAACTAATGGTCGCGACCTGTTTTGACCACCCAACTAAAAAAATTCAAAATTCGACAATCTAACTATTTAAATGGACATATTTTGACCACCGACCGTTAAAAACTAACGGAAAGGTGACGTGGCCGTTAAAGTCAAATGTGTATAGTTACACATTTGGTCGTTATTAGTTATTTATTATATCAATTTACTCCTAATTTTAATTTAAATAAATAAAATTAATATTATATATATTCCCTCCAATTAGGCGGTGACACGTGTTGCTCCCCGATTAAAGGAAAAATCAAAAGAAATGAATATGTGCAAGGTGTGGTTTGAACTCATGACCTCTTGGTTAAAAGAGCCCAGGCTTAACTACTAAGCCAACTACTCCTTAATAATGTAAACTGCATCATTTTATATATATATCTTATGATTAAGTCGGTGCTAGAGAAAAAAAGAAGAAAAATATTTGAGAGGAGACTCGGACATGGGTCACATGAGATATATAAAAACACGCATATTTCTAAATCAAATATATTCGATTTAATTAAAATATGAAATTTAATACATATTTGATTGTAAAAAATATTCGATTTTAAAAAAAGAAATTTGATTTAAAATATTCGAATATTTTTTTCTTTTTCATATTTAAATTAAATCAAAAATTTATTAAATATTTGATTTAAAAGAAAATGAATTTAATTTTAAAAAGTATTTAAATATTTTAAAATTTTGATTTAATTTTTTTAAATCAAATTTTCAAATATTTTTTAAAATTAAATTTCTTTTTATTTAAATCGAATATTTGATATGCGTGTTTTTATATATCTTATGTGACTCATGTTCGAGTCTCCTCTCAAACATCTTTCTTCTTTTTTCCCTAGCCTTGACTTCATTATAAGATATATATGAAATGATGCAGTTCATATCACTAAGGAGTAGTTGGCTTAGTGGTTAAGCCTTGGCTCCTTCAACCAAAAGGTCATAGGTTTAAACCACACCATGCATATATTCATTTTTCTTGAATTTTCCTCCAATCAGGTGGTGACATGAATTGATATAATAAGTAACTAACAAGGACCAAATGTGTAATTATACACATTTGACTTTAACGGCCATGCCACCTTTCTGTGAGTTTTTAACGGTCGGTGGTAAAAATAAGTCTATTTAAATAGTTAGGTGGTCGAATTTTGAATATTTTTAGTTGGGTGGTCAAAACAGGTCGCAACCAATAGTTGGGTGGTCAGTGAGATAGTTTACCCTTTCTTTTAACTAATAGAACGAAACTTGTCTTTTTTTAATACATGTCTCGTTAAATATCTCTTTTACAATCAACATTAGAGAACTCAATGCTAATCCCTAAAAAAAAAGTACTCACAAATATTATCCATTAATAACATCGTGAATTACGATATTAAATATACAATCACGGATCCAAAATAAAAATAAATACATTGAAATTCAGTAAATGCAAGTGTAGAAGAGAGTGAGCCGCAATATTCGGCGAACGATGTGTGTAAGCAACCAAGATGTAGTGATGGTATTGGAGAATATCTGTAGCTTCGGCCAATGATTGGGCAAAGACGAATCTACCAAGCACTTGTTCACAATGTTCGCTGCACCCTCTTCGATCAACACTCTCGGCCAACCTTGGTTCGAAGCAAACAACATCGCCGCATAGAAGGCATGTCCTTCAACCTTGGTCCAATTAAGCCCTCAAACTTAAGAAGAAAAATTAATTTAATGTTTTGACCAACACTAATAGTTAATTTTAATATTTTTTTAAAACAATTGCCACATATCGCAATAAGATAATGTCACTTGACATTTCTAGGACTTTTTTAATATTAATTTTTAAATATTTCATTAAAAAATTAAAATTCAAAAAGTATTTTAAAATATAAAAAATTATTTTTTAATTACGAAATTATTTATAAATAACAAATAATAATTTTTCAAAAGATAAAATATTTAAAAAATATTGAATATTAAATACTATTATAAAAATAATTTTAAAAAATATAAAACAATAAAGTTATTTTTAACTCGTTAAAATTTTAAAAATTGTTAAAAATTTAAAAATAATTAAGATATTATTATTTTTTAAAATAGACTTCAAAGTTTAAAAAATCATTTAATATTTTTATAATATTAAAATATAATATAAATTTTTAATTTTTTACAAATTTTAAATATTTTTTAAATAATATGTTTTTACAAATTTTGATAATATTTCATAGTTTTTAAATAAATTTGAAGTTTTCAAAAAGTATATTTTAAATTTAAAAATATTTTAAAGAATTTTTAGAATTTTTTAGTTTTTAAAAATTCTAGAAATGACATGTGGCATAATTTGGTGTTGCCACCTAGCAGATAATATGAAACCATTAAGACTTAACGGTCAAAATTGGTTAAATGACTTAACTTGTGTGTTTGTTTAGTTCGATGTCTTAATTGATTTAAGTTCTTAGTACAAGAACTTAATTGGGTGAAAAAAGTTAATGGCTTAATTTATTTTTTTAAGTTAGAGGCTTATTTAATTCTTAAGCCATTAAATAAATATGAACCCAACGAACAGTACTAGTAGAAAAGAAGATGATGTTCATTCTAAGATATTCAAGTTTCAACAGCTTTTTTTATTATGTGTATTTACATTGATAAATGGTTAGGAAAAAATATTAATATATATTATATTGTAATCAAATTAAATAAATATAATAGAAGTCGTGAAACGAAACCCAAAAAAGGGTATATAAGTAATTTAGTTGGTTAGCTTAAAGTCAAGATGTGGAAATTTCGGATAATTTAAAGCAGTCATTAGCACCATTTGACTATGACGTGCAACTACAGACTTTGATATAGTTGGGTTCGGTTCAATAAATTCATGCACACCCTAGAGAAAAAGACGTATAAATTTTGATCTACTCACACATGATATGTAATTCAAAATCTAAATTTTACTAAACCAAAGCCTTGTGGCAAGGGATTTCATTATTAATAACTGAAGAAATCGACAGTAAATACTATTATTAATAACCAAATACTGCATATACAAATTCACTATTTTTCAATTAATTGTTGGCTTATAAACTGACTAACTTGTATTACAAAATACACTAATCACGTGATTCATTTTTTTAAAATAACGTCTGATTTTGAATTTTTTATGTGCATGCATTAACTCAGCAGAATAATACTATTCTATATAAATACACAAAATAAAAGGGTTTGGCTTAGAAAATCGGACCAAGCTTTGGATTCCATAATTATTTTTGTCTCTTCGGTCTTGTTTGGTAATTAGCGAATAACTTATAGTTAATATCATATTATATTAGTTGATAACTGATAATTGATTACTTAATTGATTTGACTAGCAGATTATACTAACTAATTGTATACAAGTGTTTGGTAAAATTAACTGATAAGTGATAATTGTTTGATTATTTAAACAAGCAAATGACATATAAGGACATGATTATATTCATTACTTATTTGAATAGTTTTTTTAATAGTCTAAAGGTGATTACAAGGTAATATATGTTCATAGATATTCTTAACTCTTTGACAAGGCACACACACCTTGCAGACATTGCGATTGAATCGGGTCTCCTAGGATGAACATCATCCGCTTTTCCACTAATATCACTTGTTGGGTTCGTTTAAATCGTTTTTTAGTTATCAATATTTTATATATATTAATATTAGTTAGATTATGAAAATAATTTTTTAATATAACATTATAAGCATATTTGAAGGATCTATATATTAATGTATTATTTATATAATTATTTTTAATATAATTAAATTAATTTTAAATTTAAATACAAATACAAATATAAAAACAAAAAGTAATAGTTTGCAAGTGTTATGTGAGTGTGAAGAACTAAAATAGAAAATGTTAAATTTAGTTTTTTTAAAGATTCTTTATAATTGTTAAGCGTAAAAGGGTTTTTATAATTTTTATGTCAAAACCTATAATTATGAAAAAGCTTCTATCAGTAGCTTTTTCAAAATTAGGGATTTCACTCAAACTGTTATTCACCAAACATCCAAATTAGCGCATTTGAACGGTCAAACCTCTAATTTTGACTCAAATTGTTGTTAACCAAATAGGTTCTATGTAATTTAGTTATTGACAGTTAATTAATTAAAATGATACTGCTTAAAAACATTTATATTTATCGGGATGAAGCAATAGATCTCTTAAGTAAGGTCTGGTGTTCGAATCCTGACGTTGTGAATGAAAAAAAAACTGGGTTGAAAGAATTGTCCCATATTAAGCCTCTGTAAAATCCAATCAGAATTAGTTGACCAATGAGTCGGATATCGGTAGTTAAACAATAAATAAATATATATATATATATATATATATAAACAAATAGCCATTAACTAAATAAATTATTTCTTTCGACGGAATTTGGTAAAAAAAATTTGTTGAAGCCAACTTTAAAACTTTTTAAAAATAAAAATAAAAGGTTTAACTGAAATTTGGGTTTAGCAAAGGGTGGGTGTATGAAAGATACACAAGGGTGAGCAAAAATCAAAATTTTTTATTCGATTTTGAAAGTTTCAAATAAAGTTTGAGCTATAAAATAATTGAATAACTCGAAATTTTTATTAATTAGTAGATCAATTTTCAAGTTCGAGTCGAGTCCCTCTACTTTGCCTTATATATGTATACCCAATATATATCAAATATAGTTATAAAAATTCGTTTACATTGAAACCAATTAGTATCATAACATTATAAATGTTTACAATTAAATTTAAACAGAAACTTGAAGAACTCAACTTGAATTTCATAAATTTAACTCAACTAAAAAAATTCAAATAAAATCCGAGTTATAAAATAAGACTCGTCAACTCGACTAACTCGAATTTTTTTACTCAACTTGATCGAATGCTCATCCTAAAAAAAATATATCGTGAATTTGTGATGTGATAAAAAAGCAAATAGCTAATAGAAAAGATGAGACCCCAGATAAGCCACTTAACTACTTAAGAAAGAAAGAGTAGTAGTTGTGTATATTTATGCTTGGCTCTAATATTGTCCAATGACCAATCCTTCTGTTGTACTAAACTTTTGGCAGCAATTATTGGAACCCCACCCCCACTTCTGCTTGACAACTAACACCTAACAACTAGCCACGGATGGAACTACAGACTACAGTAGTTCTGGGCTTCTGGCTTCCCAAACATTTTGGTTAAATCACATTTTAGGAATTTTGGTTAATGTATATCTTATTCTCCATTTTTTGGATTTAAAGTTAAGACCAACGATTAATCCTACTTCAGCCTCTACAAATATAGCTACAACAGACTTTTATATGTTTTGGGCATATGAAATGTTATTACAAATTACTAGTATTACGACATTAGAACTTGGCTAATTTGGGTCAAAAACCCCTTTTTAATAAATATATAGACTTCTGGCTCCTTCCAACAAATATTTGGGAAAATGACTCTCAAACTTGTCACGTCGTTAAACTTCGCGTTCTGTGGGAAGCGAGGCTTGACATAGCGTTCTGCAAACCGTCAGGTTTGTCGACGTGGCCTCGTTGTTTGAAATAACGGTTTTTCAGAAACTCGCGTTGTGCAGAACGCGAGGTCCCCGAGAATTTGAAAGGGTGACTGAATATATCGCACAGACCTCGCGTCCTGTTTGACGCGAGTTCTTTGCAAACATGGGTTGAAAACTAGGAAAAACAAGGGTGGGTAGGTTGTTCTAGCCCAATTTCGGGCTTGTAAATCGTATATTTTTAGCGAACATCGAGTTTGGGGTCGTAGTACTGGAAATTCTCTATCGTATGACACCAACACGGTCAATTTCCGTCCATTCTATAATGGTTTAAAATAGCTTCAAAAACCCTATGTTATCTTCCTTTTTTGAATGAAATTGTCTTTGAACAAATGTCGATAGGCATGTTCGAGCAGAATTTCATACGTATAAATTGTAAATTTTTAGCTAACATCGAGTTTGGGGTCGTAGTACTGGAAATTCACTATCGTATGACACCAACACGGTCAATTTCCGTCCATTCTACACTGACTTAAATTCGCTTCGAAAACGCTATCCTAACATATTTTTTTAAATGATTGAAAATATAAGATGACCTACTTTATAAAACGAATTAGACTGATTTTATTGATTCGATAGTTATGGGCGAACTCGCATAAACAAATTATAAAGAATTAATTAAGACGAGGGATCGAGCGATTAAGACACATAGTCTTTGTGTGTCCAGGATTTTTACATGCACTACAATGCTTCTTTTGTCTGGTTTTTTCTCGATGTTCGACCATATCCTCGGCACAGTGTATTCGTGTAGACCGTGGACGTCTTTTGGCTTTTAGTAGTGTTGGATCTGGGCGTATGGTCGGTTCAGTGTCCACGGCATTCGGATCAACCTCATTTCCGATTAGAGGAAACTCTTTTTCGTAAACCTTAAACACCGTTTTGAGTAAGTATACCAGATCAACCAGTTGCATGTATTATATTTGTTGGTTTGTGCAAGCAGCAATGGCGTGTGCGCACGGGTATTTGAATGTTTAGAATATTCCACACTCGCAGGTTCTTGCCCTCAGATCTACCACGTACGCGTTGTGCTGAATGCCTTCCAACCGCTTGAAAAATTCTGAAACACGAAACTTGTGTCCTTCTCGCGAGAAAAGAGTTGCAGTCATCTGTCTTGATTGGCCCAATTGAGTTTGCAGTTTTGTGCAAAAATCCGGATGGACTATGTGTCCACATGTCATGTACTCAGTTGCTTGCCTTCCCAAGGTAGCAAATAGGGTAGCCAAACGATAGTAGGTCGCTTTGACAATGGAAGTGATAGGCAACTGCCACACTCCCTTCAATGATGAGTTCACTGCCTCAGCCAAGTTCGTTGTCACGTGACCATATCGTTTACCCTCGTCATACGATCGAAGCCATTTTTCCCTCGAAATTTTTTCAAAGTATTCTGCGCCATCTTTGTTTCTCGCTCTCAGCTCCTCGAGCACCTCCCCCACCTCTTGTTTGTAGTGCGTGTTGCCCAAACTTTTAATCAAAAAATACCATGCTCAAACACTAAAAAGTTAAATTATAAGCCCTAACATTAAATTTAAATCCTTCTTAAACCTTAAACTCTAAAAAATACACCATACTCTAATTTCTTAAGTCTTATTCCTAAAAAAATCAACAACTTACGTGGTAGCCGTAACTAAAACTTGAAGGTTTTCATAAATAATTTGAAATATAGTTTAATTTTAATACATATACTAATTACATATCTATCATTAAAAATAATTATAAATATATTTACAATTATAAATTTGTGTATTAAATTAATTAATGAATTTAATGAAGTACACTAGTGTTAACGAGGGTGTACAAGCGATTTGGGAAAAGCGAAATTACTAAACTGATATATATATATATATATTATGAAGGGTTAAATTTATTGAATTATTTTGAATTAGAACTAGATTGGTAGAATATATAAGTTTTGAGGACTAAAACCGTCATTGTACCAAACCTTATTGGATGTCCGTTTGTATTTTAACGGATGAGTGACCTGATCGTAACTAAAACTTTATATTGAATGATCCAATTGTAACTTTTAATAATTAACTGACCCAATCGTAACTTTACTAATAATTGAGTGGCCTCCAAAATAGTTTACCCTAAAGATAAAAAATAAGATAAGGGCACTTTGAAACCAGCGGAACTAGAGATGGCCATTTGACTCATATCTGATGGGGTTTCATCCGACTCGACTTTATAGGTTTGGGTTTTTAAAGAAAATTTTGGATTTGGGTCAGGTTCGTTCTGATTTGGGTTTGTGTCGGGTTTGGGTTTAAGGTGCAAATACCTTACCCGACCCGAAATAATAGTTTAACTTTATTCTTAATATTTAGGTATAATTGCTACAATCCCCTATATATATATATATATACCTATTTTATCTAATAAAATGAAATAATTATTATAACGCTCCCTATTTATTTGTATTTTTTTCAATTGGCTATGTATTTTATCGAATAATAATAAAATAATAAATATTTTTTTTATTTGTATCGGGTCGAGTCGAATTGGGTTCGAATTTTTACTCTAGAACTTGGGTTCGAGTTTAGGTCGGGTGGAACATCATAAAAATATCGGGTCAAGTTTAGATGAAGGTATTAAATTTGAAGGTCGGGTACAGATCGACCAAAACTCGACCCATAGTCATCCCTAAACGGAACCAAGGAAGTATACAGCAAGTCAAAGTCAGCTACACTACATTTATAATATTACAAAGCTTTCTTTTACTTGATGGAATTTAAAAGAAAAAAAAAGTTCAAAATGAGATCATAAGTTTGGAAAGTTCTGCCTTTGGGGCACTTTTAGGGTGCGGTTAAAATGAGACGGTCTTATATAAATTCTTTCAGTTATAAGAATTTGTGTAAATACATAAATTCTTATAGTTACACAAACTTTTACTAAAATTATAAAAATCAATTGATAAGAATTTATATAATTACACAAATTCTTACTCAATTTACAAAAATTTCGGTTCTATCTAAATTATTATACAACCCTATATAAATTTTTACCCGCATTTTAGTCGTAGTCTAAATTACCGCACCTTGGCATGTCCCCATAAGTTTGGTTTTGTTTTTGTGTATAAGTTAAAAAATAAAAATTCATTTCATGCTTCCAAGTTTGGAGTTGGAGACTACGTAATTTACCAACCAAGTGAGCCAGCCAGCCGCCTTGGTTTTGCGTCAAAGGTATCAGCCCCATCCTATTCCTCTCTCTAAAAATATTCCATCATCCCATTTTACACTACTCTATTATTCAGAAGCATTTTAATTAATGCTTTGATTTCTCCTGCCAAATTGGAATATATATATATATATATGGATATGATCCAGTTATATTGTATAAATTTTTTAAAGTTTTACACATTTTTTTATCGTTGGATGAGTGAAACGGATGGATGTGATTAACAGTAAAATATGTGAAGATTATCATTTGGGAAAAAGTTAAAGAGTTAATCTCAGTCATCTATTTCCTCCATCCAACGATTCAAAAAACGTGTTTAATTTATTAGTGTTTAATTTGTGTAATAAACAAATCTCGAAATCTTGTTCATATTAATTTATTTTCTTAATAAATATACATGAAGTGGACTATCGAATTATATGTTGATTTATGGTCTACAAATAAAAAAAACATCAATAAATCTTATAAACATATGTGATGCACCTCAAATATACAACAAATTTTAATTAAAAATATTAGTATTAACCGAAAATGTTATTATATTTAACATTTTATTGTTAACACTGAAACAATATTTAAAGATAGAAACAACCTATAAAAATAACATATATGTTATGAATTATTATCCTATACATAGTGGTGGAAACTAAAAGTTTTCACAAGCGCCTTAATTTTAGAGTTTATGAGCTTAGTTTAGGGGTTTAAGTGTACTGATTTAGAATTTAGGGATAGTGGTTAGATTTTAGGGTTTAGATGTTAGAGTTTAGTTTTTTTTAGTAATATGGTGAGGATTTAGGTTTTAATCTATAAACACTAAATTATAACCCTAAACTTTAAATTTCAACCACTATCCCTAAATTCAAAACACACACACCTAAACTCCTAAATCATACACCCTAAACTAAATCCCTAAACCCTAAAACTAAAACATTTATAAAAACTTTTAATTTACACCGCTAGTGTATCAAATAATTACCCGTTATGTTATTATACCCACTCTATTATTGTTTTATATAAAAAAACAGAGTAAAATACAGCAATGGCCAATGAGTCCACATGCAGTTTGAAGCATAGTCACGTGCTGACATGCTTCACCCAAAATTTCCAACCACCCATTTGGATTCTACTTTCTTATATGGAAAATATTATTATAAAGAGATTGTAAAACATTCTTTAAATTTTTTTTTGAAAGCTAAGGTGATTACAAGTAGTATATGTTCTAAATATACTCTCAACCATTTGACAATGAACGCTCAATCACCCTGCTGCAACTGCTGGTGCTCAAACCCGTGTCCTCTAAGAACAACAACCGTTCCCTTAACCACTGAGACAAATTGGTTCGTACAACATTCTTTAAATTATATATACTTAAATAATTATTAATAATATAATTCATAGGAATAACATTAATTAACAACGTTATCAATATATAGTAATAAATTTAAACGTTAATTCTAAAAAATTGCTAACAAAACCATAAAAATCCTTTCAAAAAAACAAAACCATAAAAATAAAATAAAAAGTGATTATTTCAACACTCAACAACTCAAGTCAGTTTATTTAAATTTTTCTCTCTCCTTACTTTTATTGATTTATTTATTTATAAAATTATTAATATAATGCTGTCAATTTTGAATGCCAAAAAGAAAAACGTTTTTATTATTTAAATCATGTGATTCGCAAATTCAACCATTCTGGCTATTTCTTATTTATTTATTTTACCATCAATCCATAAATAAATAACAATTGAATGGGTTTTCGTTTAGATATTATTATTTTGTAATGATATAAAACATTATAATTATAAAAATGATGCATCTAATATTTTATGTCAACAAACATTATTAATGCAATTTAGGTAATTAATTATAACTCTACCAGAACATTCCTGTGCCCTTATTAAATTATAAGATAAAACTTAATCAAATCATTTTTTTGGAACTTCAAATTTTACTCGACTGACTTGAAAAAGTAAAGAAAAAATAACATTGGACTGTTATTCCACGTATAAACTATATCGGTATTTATCTAACTATTATTTTTTTAGTAAAATTGTCACTAATATTATTTTTTTCTTCGTTTGATCACCAAAAAAATATAACAGAGCTCACATGGCCTTGGTGAGATTTGAACAAAAGAACTTTTACATGAGAGTCCAATTGCTTAGCCACTAAATTAAGCCTGATTCTTGTTAAATTTCTAACAAATATTTTATTTAAGTTATATGAAGTTACCAACACAAAATAAAATAAGATTATGCATCAAAAGAATTCGAACCATTGTCCTCATAGGAGTAATTAATTTACTTAGTTACTGAGCTAAATTAAAATTCGAATATAATTTTAACAAAACAATTTTTAACTCAAATTGCAATTAAATTTAAAAATCAAACTAAAATCATTTTCTTACTTTGTTTGAAAATAAAAAATTATTATTAGGTTCTAAAAAATAAATTCATAATACTTATTTATAATAGATTATAGATTATAAATTATTTATATTTATATTTAAAATTAAGATTTTTTTTTCTTTCAAATTTATAAAATTTTCTCTAACCCATTTTTCTTAAAAATTTAAAAGAGGAACAAAGGACAAAGGGGGACAAAAGGACAATGAAATGCTGGCAAAATCAACGAAAAAGGAGTTTTTTTTTTAGATCTGAAAAATACCAATACCATTTCCATTCTGAAGTGATGGCAAACAGCGTAAATAAATGAAAACGAGAGGGGGTGGGAAGGGAGACAGTGGGAAGGGAGAGTTCATGAAGTCTGCACTTGCCTATAAATACTGGAAAACAGCGCATGTGATTTCCCCATCAACGGTTCTCTGCGAGTTTCGGGGATCAAATACTTATACTCTTTTCAGAAGAATTTAATTTAACAAAAAGGAAGCACCTTTCTTTTGCTTGCTACTTAGACTGAGAAATGGCCAACAACGTCGGAATTCTTGCTATGGAAATCTACTTCCCTCCTACCTGTGTTCAGCAGGTCACACCATCTCTTCCTTTTCATTTCTTTCTAATCTTCATTTTTTTATACATAAAAAATAGAATATTTTCTGGGTTCTGGGGTGTGCTTTTCTTAACTCTACGAGTTGATGGGTTGTTCTAAAATCTGGGCAATACGGTGAAATCTAACTACAGTTAAACTGTCATGTCTGTTACCTCACTGTTTGTTATCCTTTACCTGGATCAATGGGTGTTAATTATGATTTTTTTCTGGAAAAATTCTAGTTTGCGAGATCATATGGTTATAGATACTTGTCTTGGTTGTAGAATGAATGCTTTTTATTTAATATGTTTTTTGGGTCGGAATTATCATAAACAATCTCTTTGCTGCTGTTCATTTCAAGGGAAAATCACTAATCATGGTTGGACTATAATAAATTGATGCAACATGAGATTGTTTTGATGAATCCAGCCGATTACACTTTTGAAACGCACCCCTTTCTTGTCCTACAACACAGGAAGCATTGGAGGCTCATGATGGGGCTAGCAAAGGGAAATACACCATTGGACTTGGACAAGATTGCATGGCCTTCTGTACGGAAGTCGAAGATGTTATCTCAATGAGGTGTGCAATTCTGCATTTTTTGTATCTACTCTTCTCATATGCTATTTGTATCACTTAAGACTGTTTTACGGTCTGTATACACAATGAAAAACGATTACATTCTACTGTGGGAATGAATGCTTCGTTTTTATTACTTTGTTACCTTTGATTTGCAGTTTGACGGCTGTTACTTCACTCCTTGCAAAGTATAAGATTGACCCCAAACAAATTGGCCGTCTTGAAGTTGGTAGTGAGACCGTGATAGACAAGAGCAAGTCCATTAAGACCTTCTTGATGCAAATCTTTGAGGTACTCTTCTCGATGATCATGATTTCTTATCTAGATAGGTAAAATATCTGTTTTTAGTTTACCTGTATTACTCGTAGACACCTTAGGGAGTAGAGCTAGAGGCTATATCAGTGAAAGTTCCATATTTTAGATTGAATAACTTGAAATTTCTGATTTGTTTAATTGCAGTTTTGTAAGGCTTTGTTTTTTTCGTAGGACAACTTGGCTGCAATTTAGGATCAATGCCCTGTTCTTCATACTTTTCTGTTTTCTTGTGTTAAACAAACAGAAATCTGGAAACACTGACATTGAAGGGGTCGACTCAACTAATGCATGCTACGGAGGAACTGCAGCTCTATTCAATTGTGTCAATTGGGTGGAAAGTAGGTCATGGGATGGACGATATGGTCTTGTTGTTTGTACCGACAGTGCGGTATGCTCATTCTCTGTTCTATTACTTCATAATAATGATATGTGGTTGCAAATTTCCCCCATCTTTTCCCACTCCAGCCTATTAGGGTAAAAAAAATTTTCTTTTGGTTTTCTTACCGGACTTTTGTTTTTCAGGTCTATGCAGAAGGACCTGCCCGGCCTACTGGAGGAGCAGCTGCAATTGCCATGCTAATAGGACCTGATGCTCCTATTGCTTTTGAAAGCAAATTTAGGGGCAGCCATATGTCCCATGTCTATGACTTTTACAAGCCCAACCTTGCTAGTGAATATCCGGTAATGCAACCTAATTGCCTCTAAAGTTTTTTTTTCCTTCTATTTTATGGGAAGTAATTGGTTACATCAGTGACATCATTAGAGTTATGTATGATGAAGTTTAAAGGAAAATTTTCAGAATGAGTGTTTTAGAAAACAATTATAATGGTTCTATCTTTTGACATGCACCTGTAGGTTGTTGATGGGAAACTTTCTCAAACATGCTATCTCATGGCTCTTGACACTTGCTACAAGTATTTCTGTCACAAGTAAGCCATTGCAAAAGTACTCGAAGCATTTTCTGTTTTTTTTTTCTGTTTTCTTTACAAACATGGACTCTCTGTATTAGTTATGCTCTGCTAATGCCTCTACATGTGGCTGCAGGTATGAGAAACTAGAGGGCAAGCAATTTTCCCTTTCTGATGCTGACTACTTTGTATTCCATTCTCCGTATAACAAGGTAGCTAATATTTAGCAGTTATTGATATAAAATTTCTTTCAATTAATCATGGGATTTTTCAAATGTCTGATAATTTTCCATTTGAAATGATGCAGCTTGTGCAGAAAAGCTTTGCTCGTTTGGTGTTCAACGACTTCACGAGGAATGCCAGGTTTTTCTTCTTTGATGCCCTCAAAGATTCTATTTACTGTATCTTCACTTTTTGTGTTATTTTACTTGGTTTACCTAATTTTGTAGTTCTGTTGATGACATTACTAAAGAAAAGCTGGTTCCATTTTCAACTTTGACCGGTGACGAAAGCTACCAAAGCCGGGATCTTGAGAAGGTGGTCTATTTTGAAATTTCATAATAATTCCTAGTTTTTACCTATCTTAGGAGCATCAAAGTGACAGAAACTAGATTATATTAACTGTGATTGATATCTGTTTTATTTCATTTGGCATGTGTGATCTATTAATGTTTTCTGTATTGGCAACTGGTATAGAGTAGAGGAGCTGTATATTCTTATTAAATTGCTTCAAAAAAAATGCACTATTGAAAACAGTTGTAAGATTTGATATCGTAGAATTTCATGCTGACACCATTCATTATTATGTATTTGCAGGCATCCCAACAAGTTTCTAAGGCCCTTTATGATGCCAAGGTGCAACCAACAACCTTGATACCAAAGCAAGTCGGCAACATGTATACTGCATCGCTTTATGCTGCCTTTGTATCCCTTATTCACAACAAAAACAGTGAATTGGTAATTGTTTCAGCATTCTTAACTGAAAAATGAAAATCTGTCATCTCTGCTCCATTTCCATTTACATGATTGCATCTGATATAATTTAATAACACACAGGCAGGACAGCGGGTGGTATTATTCTCATATGGAAGTGGCTTATCTTCCACAATGTTTTCATTGCGACTCCACGAAGGTCAACATCCATTTAGCCTATCTAACATTGCAACGGTGATGAATGTCGCTGGGAAATTAAAGTCAAGGCATGAGGTAATTCTTGCACTGTCTCGTTATAGTCTGGATAAACGCACTGTTTGCCATATAACATACGCTTGTAGATATCTAAAAAACCAGAGACATACAGCATTGCAAAACTCATTGGTCATTCTACTGCCCAAGTTTCAGATTTTATGATGAACTTATTTCCCCTTAACTCAGTTATTCTTTTATTAAAATGTTGTTGAGAAAATTGTAATCGAGATATTTTCTGCAGTTTCCCCCCGACAAGTTTGTTGAGACTATGAAGCTCATGGAGCACAGGTATGGAGCCAAAGATTTTGTGACAAGCAAAGATTGTAGCCTTCTGTCTCCCGGAACATACTACCTGACCGAAGTTGATTCCATGTACCGGAGATTTTATGCAAAGAAGGACGAGGAGTGTTCTGCTTGCGAGAATGGTACTGTTGCCAACGGTCACTGAAAAGTGATTGATCATCCCCAATGCCCCATGAAGGAAGGTTTGTGTTAAGATGTGTTGTGAGTACCAAGAACTGGGTTCAACGTGTAATGTTAAAACCAAAATAGTGGATTTGGCAGCAATTATTTTCAACCTTGTTTGTAATAAGTTATTTCTAGAGCCAGTTATGTTGAATTGAACCAGGTAGTTGGCAATTTCTTGGTAATGATAATATCTTAAGATATTGTTATTTCAGCCAACTCCATTGCTTCAGAGCCATCCTGTTTGCTTGTTTGTTTTTAATGCATCTAAAAGTCGTAAGATTTTTATGTTGTATTTATATGGACCACCTTAGAATCTAGATCCAATCAAACCATTTTATTAAATCCACAAACAGACAGCCTTTTTTTCAGACAATTCTGATACCATGTGGGACCCTGCACGTGTTACTATTTCTCTCCCAACTCAACCTCCTTGCCATGATTTCCATAAGAAACCAAAACGGCCATGTGATCAAATGAAAATTAGATAGTATATAAAATCGCCACTAAACTATATTTAAATGATGTTTTGTTTTGCTAGTGAATGTTTGGACATTACAAAATGATTATTAGTTTTTTCTGATAAGTTGTTTTTATAAGTTAAAGGGTCATCTTGTAACAATTAGATAAATTTGAACGATCATTTTATCATTTGAAAGAAGAAAAAAATAATGACAATCTCGTAAATGAATAAAAAATTTCATGACCATTTTATAACTTATAAAATTTCAGTGACCAAAAATATTATTATAACATAATTTAGTAACCATTATAAATCTAGATATCGAAATATGAATAAATATGTGGAATCATGCTACTAATCCAGGGAATTTTGCGAATTTGGTAATTGGTATTGATTAAAGTAAATTATTGTAAGAAGACAACTACTATAAATTAATGTTTCTGTCATAAAATTTGAACAATCCATTAATTCCTACCAAATTCGTACAAGGTTACCCCCCCACACCCCTTTCTGTTTAAACAGAAAACATAGAAGAAGGCTTCATCTCTTGTAGCAACAGTGTCCTCACTGAAAATAGTTTCACTGATGGATCCTCCTCGGCGAATCTCCCACTCGAGTTGGAGCATTGTGCGAACCGAATCCGCTATCACATTGCCTTTACAAGTTAACGACTTGAACACCCCCACCCCCTTAAAAAACCTTAATACTTGGTTTAGAATTTTTTTAATTACAGGTCGATATCAATTCAATTACAGATAGATGGTTGGGGGAATGGGTCAAATTCTTCTTCGAGTCCTTGTATTATGCTTAAAGTGTGCATTTAGCTCATGTGCTCTAAATCTAAATCAACAAACCATACTTCACCTCATCAAGAGAGTATACTTTCAGCTTCTATCGTAATTTGTTAAAAAGTTACATATAAGAGTTTTTTTTATGACATCTAGTTGAGTAGATCAATCAATCCAACATAACCAAGAGTTTAGCAATTAAAAATTTTGGTCGAAATTAAATCTAAAGAATGAAAAATTTGCGCAAAAAATTTAGAGTGATTCAACTTCATCAATGAAGTTTACATTCATTACCTTCGTTATCACACCAAGGATTTCACAAATTCACTAATTTGTGTTTTCTTTTAGGACAATGAACAACCTTACACAAATTCACCAAAATTTATATCCCAAAATCTTATGAATCTTTTTTCAAAAAATGACTATAAAAAATAAACTTAAAAAATCCTCACAAGAAAAAATGTTTGCAAATATGAAGCTCACACACATAGAAGAACACTAGTAAATGAATTACAATGAAAGAACAAGCTAAGAAATATAGTAATTGAGTACCAATTGGATTTTTGATCACTTGAATATTTAGATTGGTTTTCTTGATGTTTTTCTAATGTTTAGAGGTCCCTTTTATATATATATATATATATATATATATATATATATATATATATATATTTTCATTTTAAATCGTTACGGGACTTTAAAAGAAGTTTGGAGCTGTTGAAAGTTATTGAAATTGAACATTTAATGTTCAATTGCACATAGGTATCGAAATTCTAATAGGAGATATTGAAATCAAAAAGAAGAAAAACAGAAATTTGACGATTTTCCCTTGAATAAATTATACTTATTAATAAAAAACAAAATAAAAATAAAAATCAACAGTTTGAAACAATACATTTCAAAAGAGTTTAAAATTTCTACTTAAGTGTACCCTAGCGGTCATTATGCTTAACTATCGTGTGGATTTCGGATCTAACGAATTTTTTTCGTTCGTGCTAATTCTGCCAACCAACACCTCATTCTTATCTTTCTCTGCATTGAAATTATAGTGGCTCAAACCAAATTTCATTGAATTTACAATATTATATTAAATTAGAAATAAATAAAAGTCAGTTTCATAATGAATAAACTTTTTTTTTAAAATTAAACTGAACAAACACAAATACTGAGAAACATAACATGTTATTTACCTTTTTATATAAAAAAAAGTCAATTTCATCGGTCAAATGTGTAATGCAAAATACAGACGAACATAATATATTAATATTTAGGGTAAAGTACATAAACGGTCACTAAATTTTGGTAAAAAATAAAATGATAATTAAACTTTTAAAAGTCACAAAATGACAATTAAACTTTATATTTTAAAACAAACGGTAATTAAGGCGTTAAACCCCGTTAACTCTTAACAAAAAACTCACTTACTTGTCCCATTGCCTTACTCATCTCCACATCATCCTCTCTCGTTTGCCAAGTAAGATTAATAAAATAATAAAAATTATTTTTTACTTTTATTTTGACTTTCAATTATCATCTTCATCTTAAACAAAAACCCCTTCACCGCTCATCTCCAAAAATAAAGCCGGCGAAGAAGGATCCGGTTCTGTTGATGCTGTTGGTGATGAGCAGGAGGAGGGGAAGAAGACCGAAAAAACAATACAAACAAAACTCTTTTGACTTTTAACCTGATATTCTTCGATATTTTTGTGTCAGCCTCCGATAAAACAAAAGTGAAAATAAGAGAGAGATTGTATTTTTTTCATACGTTTTGTTGTTCTTGTTGTTTGGTTGGAAGGAAAATTTGGGTTTTGCCGAGAAAATGAGCAGGTAAAGTGGCGTTGTCGGTGTGATTACTATAGTTCCAAATTTGGGGTGGGTTTAATTACTGCTGGTTGTTGTTGCCATTGGGAACTCTAAAAAATTGAGAGCGATTTGTTTGGTTTGCTATAGTAAATAATAACAAATAGTGACGGTGTTTTAAGCTTTCACACTTTCTATTACATATTCTCTCTTTTTACGATATAATTTCAACTTATTTCTATTTCTTTAGATTTTATAAGCTCTTGCTCTTTAATTCGTTTTTAAAAGCTCCAAAGATCATTCTTTTTCTCTTAGGATCCCTTTATTTCATTTTTATAAAGTTGTTTTCTGATTTTCTCTTGGCTTCTTTGCAGTGAAAATTGGTGAAAGTTCATATTTTGAATTACAGAGGAGAAAAGAGTACATATTATAATTTATTTTAATGCTATCTTTTGTATGATTGTTTCAGTTTGTTTGATTTTTTCCACATAAACTGAAATATTTTTGGTCATTAAATAATTTCTCTGTGAATGTTCTTTTTCTTTGTTTTCTAAGGTTATGAATGCACTAGAATTACATGATTGTTCTTATCTGGTTTATCATACTTTCTGCACTGCTATCATTTTAGATTCACTTCTGGTTTCTGTTTTTAGTCATGAGTTTTTTTACTCCTTGTTTGGAGATGAGCATTGAAGGAGTTTTTATTTAGGATGAAGATGATAAGTCAAAGTCAAAGTAAAAGTGAAAATTAATTTCTATTATTTTATTAATTCTACGTGCCAAATGAGAGAGGATGATGTGGAGATGGGTAAGATGATGGAGTAAGTAAGTGAGTTTTTCGTTAAGAGTTAACGGGGTTTAGAGTCCCAATTACTATTTTTTTAAAAATATAAAGTTTAATTGTCATTTTGTGATTTTTGAAAGTTTGGTTACCATTTTATTTTATTTTACCAAAATTCAGTGACCGTCCACGTACTTTACCCTAATATGATCACTCAATTAGGATAAATAGGTAAAGTTACATTTGGATCACTCAATTACGATAATGTTACATTTAAGTCGCCCTTCATATTTAAAAAATATATTAATTTAATTATTTTTTCTTCCAAATCAATTCTATACCCTCGTTACCATTACCATTAGAGTACTCCATCTAAAATTGTTAATTAATTTAATACCCTTGTACATCTCCGTTGTAGTTTACTACTACCCTAATTATAGGTGGCAACTCAAAAATACATATAGTTTAAAGGTAAAGAGTGCCTTAAATAAATCTATAATAAAAAATGGCTTTTCCATGACCTTTTGCCTTTTGGAGACTGGTGTTGCCATACTGAATGAAATGGGTATTGTATGGCCCCCCATTTCATTTGAGAATGAATCTCCATGACCAAAACTTCTACTCCGTGAGAAAGAAAACAAAGTAGAGATTAATCTCAAAATGCATATTATATAACTAGATAAAACCATTTCCAAATGTTTTATTCATACGTTCATAAGAATACAAATACCAACAATCCTTCATGTCACCCCGTACGATCGACCCACATGAACCGGATTTGTAAATAGATTAAGGAAAGTCAATGAATTCATAACCTGAAACCTCAAGCTCCACTAGCCTCTTGGTTCACCTTTGAAGACAAACTTTAGAGGCAGTCGGTTCACCTTTCAAGCTCCGCTAGTCTTCTTATTTGGCTCAAATACGTACTTAATAAGAGACTCCTTAATCGAAAGGAGCTCCGGGAATTCCGTCTTCAATTTGTTGGCATCGAGTTCGTTATTGCTCCTCGGGGCTATGATAACCTTAGCCTGCTCCTCGAGATTGAAGTTCCTCCAGGTGAAGCTGGGGTCAATGTAGTCGCGGTACATTTCTAATATCTCATTGTGACTGACCACCCCAGGGTTTGTAAAGTTCCAAATTCCAGTAAGGTTCCTCTTCCCCATCTCGATGGAAATGGGAAGAAGTTCGTCGAGGATGGTCATCGAGTTAGGGATGTTAACCACCTTATCGTATCGAGCGATTTTTGTGATGAAGTTTCGGGGATTGGTTAAATCCGATGAAATAGGCATCCTAACTCGCAATGTACACACATTCTCATAATTCTTGAGCAGCTCCTCCACCTTTTTCAATCATGAACAAAGATCCATTATTACAACAAATGCACAATTCAGATCTAGATGTACCAAACTCCGACAAAAGAAAGGCAATGCCGGATTCAGGAATCCTTGCTAAAATCAAAAAATATCCAGCCAAATCCAGTGATCAATGCCAACAGATGCAATAAGCAATGGATTTCAAAAAGATGAATGCTTTGTAAGTGAAAATAATAAAATTTCCAGTACAGATCTACAACTTTATTGAATGTAAACCTGAAAACAATCATTGAAATATTCAAAAATCTATCTGATATAAACAATCGGACAATATCTCCATGAAAGCACAAGATCTGAACAACCTTGGCATTAACAAATACGAGGAAATCCATAATAAAAAAAACAGATCAAACAAACAAATAATCAGAACTAATAACATAATTTGCAAATTTTAAAGGGGATATGGAGATCGCTTACCATAGCTTTGGTCTTAGAATAAAAGGAACCAGTGAAATTCGGAGTATCCTCTTCCTTAAACCCGATACCGGATCCGATCGGATGAGCCTCATCGTACTCAAAGATGCAACCCGTCGCATAATTAATCAAGATAAGGCCTTTTTCTCTGCAAACGTCAGCAAGGGTAAGAGTTCCGACCACATTGGTTCTGATGGTCTCGACCTTATGGGATTCGCACCAATCGACATTCGGGCGGCCGGTGACACCAGCGGCATTGAAAACATGGGTCGGATTCACGGAGGCTATGTCCGACTCAAGAGAAATCCGGTTCTCCAAACGGCCTGAGCCGTACTGGAAGTCGATTCCCTTGGCTTCGCAGAGTTTACCTAATAAACCACCGATCCAACCGGTCCGACCATAGATCAGAAACTTCAACGGTTTCTCGGATGAGCCATTGGCCGGAAAACCCATCACTTATTTATTAGTATTATTTGTGGGTTTCTAAAAGAGAAATGCAAGGGTTTGAATTTGAGGGAGTTAGCATTTCACACGTATATATAGAAATAACCATACCATTATTTTTCAAAAATATATAGGGTAAATTACAAATATCATCACTGAATATTGTTTCTGACCTATTTTGGTCATTAAATTTTTAAAACGATCAATTTATTCACTAAACTTTATACATTGATATATTTTGGTCACTCAATATTATTTTATTAATACTTTAGTGTGACTTGACATATATTATTATTAAATATAAAATAATTTAAAATAAAAATAAAAATGAAATTACATTTTATTATTATTTAATACAAAAGTAATTTAAAATAAAAAATCAAAAATAAAACCCTAAATCATACACATCTTCAATCCACAAACCCCAATACTCTTCCCTTCACTTTCACTGGCCACACTCTTCATCGGTCACTCTCACCCGCAACTTCAAATAAAATTGAAACTAAGATCAAATTTAAATATTTTAAACATATATATACAAGTTATGTTAGATAAATTTTTATTTCTATATATATTGGCCCAGTTGATAATATTTTTTAGATTCGCTGTTGAGCCCAATGCTACTTAAAATCAAACTGGTGAATATGCATTTGAAGTTACCGGTGAGGGTGACTGATGAAAAGTGTCGCCGGTGAAAGTGAATGGAAGAGTTTTAGAGTTTGTGGATTGGAGATTGAGTATAATTTGAGGTTTTATTTTTTATTTTTGATTTTAAATTACTTTTATATTAAACAATAATAAAATATAATTTATTTTTATTTTAAATTATTTTTAATATTTAATAATAATAAGATATGTCAAGTCAAACTAAAATATTAATAAAATAATATTGAGTGACCAAAACAGGTCAATGTATAAGGTTCAGTAAGCAAATTGATCGTTTTGAAAGTTCATTGATCAAAATAGGTTAGAGAGCAAAGTTCAGTGATGATTTTTATAATTTACCCTATATGTAATTCTTGTCTAATTATGTTTTATTCCCTCAACTTTGTTTAAATTTGAGATTCAAACCCTCTATTTTTACAATGTTATTAGTAAGTCTAAGTTTACAAATTAGAGACAAAATTAGAATAAAAGATTAAGAGAGATCAAATTGTTTAACTTTAAAAATACAAAAATCTATTAAGTATTTTAACCCAAAAATTAAAAGACCAAAACTTAATTTGTTTAGTATTTAAATTTATAAAAAGCTAAATTATCACTGGACAAAACCTTTCCCATGCTCCATTAGTTCTGTCGTTGACATCAATTGTTGATGCAATTAAAATAAGGGTAAACTACATAAATGGTTCCCTGACTATGCTCCAATTATTTTTTGCTTGCGTCCCCCGATTATTAAAAGTTACAAACTGGTCCCCCGACTTAAAAAAAGCAACAAATTGATCCAACGCCGTTAAAATTTTAACGGCTGATGAGGTAGCTGTTAATATAAATTGATATAATTACATAATTAGCCCTCAAATTCTACACTTATTTTAATTTGAACCTAATTCTAAAAAATTAACCAACATAATTTTAATAGTCTATCAATTTAGTCCATCTACTTTCTTTAGTTAATTTGATCCTGCAACCAATCAAAAATAAGTGGGGAAAGTTGCTCACAAGCAAAGAAAAAAAACCCAGTTGCTTCTTCTTCATATTCCCTAAAGCTTTTATTCTCAGGATATGTTTCTTTCCTAATGGGTGGCAGAAAAAAAAAACTTTGAACATTCTCATTCTTTTGTACTATGTTTGTCTAGTGAAAACAAAATAGAGAAAAATGAGCCTTCAAGTTCTTTGAGATCTGAGCATTATTGTAATCTCAGGTACTTTTTTAGGTTCATGGACCCCAATTTCAAGTTACATTCTTTTTGTTTGAATTTTTTGGCTTTATATTGCTATTTGTATTTCAAAATCTGAGTCTGTTTCCCATTTTAGAAGTAATTGTTGGTGGTGATTTCAATGAGTTTTCGATGGCTTTGGAAGTTGTTTTGATTGCTTATTTGTACTCTATATTAGTTGTTCTTGATATTGAGGTGAGCTCTATGTTCTTCAAGAGCTGCAAAACAGAGTGTTTGGTGGATCGAGAAAGGACATATTGTTACAAGATTTAGATTGTTGTAGAAAAATATAAGAATGCTTATGTGATGTTGAAGAATATTGAAGAATTTTCATAAGATTTCGAAGATACATGTAAATTTATACAAACATGATTCATATTCCGAGAAAACTGGAAAATTTTTAGGGGTGGATTCAAGACTCGAGAAACAGAAGTGGGATTCTTTCTCTTTTTTTATCATTAATTTTTTTTCAAAATTCTGATATATTTCGTTTGGAATTTGGGAATATATTCTTGTATGTTCACAAAAGTAAGTACTTGGAGAAGATGAATGGAAAATTCCATATTAGTATTATATGTTGTATTGTGATCAAGAAATAGTTTTTTCTACTCTCTAAAAGAATTACACCGGTGCAAGATAATTTTCATCACTCAAACATATTTATATCAGAATAGGTTTGTTCTTCGACGTCAATTTGTTTCCAACTATAAATCATGCTTGCTTGAACAACAATTGCTCATTATCAATACTATTAAACCGATGTAAGTTTTTTTATTAACTAGAGAGATATTTACATTCCCAATGCAATTTTTAAGATTCGAACCCATCTAAGATGGGGCAACATATTACACGGTTTACACTTGTGTAAGTTGATTCTATATTATTACACCGGTTAATGAACTATCAAGTTTAGGGTGCATTTGGTTCTAGAGAATGAAGTCCATTTTCATTTTCTTGGAAAATAGAAAATGATGAAGAAAACGTGTTTAGTTGTAAAAATAGAAAATAAATTTTAGAAAATGAAAACAAAATTGAGTGAAATTTTGAAAACAAAAAAATGTTTTCATTTTTCATTAAAAATATTTTAGGAAAATAGAAAATAAAAAACAAGGGTTTTTAATTTTAACTTGGGTTCGAATCCTTCTAATACTATTTTTTAAAACTTTGATTTATTTACTTATATAATAATAATAATACTAATAATAATAATATTTTCTAACTGTATTTTATTTTAATTATTTAATAATTTTTTCATTTCTATTTTAAAAAACTATATACAAAACATATTTTTAGTATTTTTATTTTTGATATCCTAACGAAATTAGAATACCAACTGTTGGTAAAAAAAATTAGAATACCAACTCAAAACTATAATTAAAGAAAATAATAGGGTCTAATTAGGCAGATATCCCTATGTACCTTTTAATTAAAAAGATTGGGGACAATGGCCCAAGGCCCCAAGCTCAGCATTAGTTCTGTCATCAACAGTTATTATTATAAATTATCATTAATATTTCGATTTTTTTACTTCTTTTCTTCCATTATTTCAATTTGAATTTTTATTTTGAGTTATGAGGAAGATTTCAACGAAATACCCTTATATCTTTAAAAAATGTTAATGCGACTTTTTTAGGGTTAAGAATCAGTAGATTATGCCAATTTTGTAATCATGGACGGAGGTATGTGGATTGTAGGAGGGGCAATTGTCTTTCTAACTCATAATTTTTTTCTTTGTTTTAAATATATAAAAAAATTAAAAATTAAAATATTTATAAATTTATCTCTACTTTTATATATTTATATTTTACCCTAAACTCTAAATTTTGACTCGGTCCATAACCTTACAAGTAAAACGACAAACCTTGAATGAGAATTCGATAAAACCCTAAACAACACTTGCCTAAATCCTTAAAGGCTTGGCCCTTGTCCATCCTGCAAAGATTAAGGTAGGAGGTTTTTGGTACCAAAAACAGTTTTAAGCTTCCCTGGAGCTGCTTGTTTAAAACATCCCTCAGGGCCGGCATTGCCAATATGCTGTGATATATTTGAGTTTTGGACTAGAAATGCAGACAAGTATCTATATATTCTCATCTAATATGGCAATTATAAATCTGCACAAACTTCGGTTTACTCATGTGACTTCTCATGGGAAAACGTGGCCTCCACAAATCAGCACTTTCAGAGTTTTAAATCTGATTCAACATAAACAAAAAAAAATTAAAGTTTTGTGGGTGTCGTTAGAGTAAGCGCACGTGAATTTCTGTCCCCAAACTGACATTGAAATTTCAATCTTAAAAACATTATAAGAAAATGCGAAATGTGTACATTGCCTGATAGTGAAACGTGAATAGAGATGTTGATTATTGCTTCAGTTGCAACCCAGTCTCCTCCACAAGTTTCGCCTTCTCATCTTCCTGCTATAAACATATATGGATCCTCAAGGAAACTAAACCATTTATATGGTCCAATTAGGGTATTGGTCCCTCCACTATTTCCAAAATTGGGATTTAGTCTAATTACTTTAATATATTATAATTTGTTCCCGCTACTTTTTACAATGTCATTAATAATAGTAACATCAATCATTGTTGTAAAGTGATCTCATAGATTTGTTTTTACTATTATTCAGTCACACAGTTACTCAGTTAGGGGTGAGCAAAACCCAATTCAACTTAAAATAATTGAGGACGTCATTAGTTTGGATCTACTAATAACATTATAAAAGTGGAAGCAAATTTCATCATAGTAGATAGACTAAAACCGCAACTTGAGCAGTCACCTCTTCCATAGATTGTGGGTTCAAAACCATCAAGAAGCAAATTTCCCCTTCCTCTCTTCCTAGGTAGAAATTTTTCGATATATATATATATATATATATATAAAGCTCAAAATGGAAGAGCAAGGGCATGCTTACAGTTGGGTATGGGCACATTGAGTGTTGGTGGCAGCAGTTGTTGAGCACTGTAGTTGTGTCACCCGCCACCCGGTAGTTTCCCGTAGAATTTGCTCCCTCACAAGTCCATCTGCAGGCTGCAGCTGCTCATCCTCATCAGTTCACTCCTGCAAAATGGGAAACGTGATTTAGTCACCCTATAAACCTAACCATACATCATGGTTTGTTCCACCATATGTTGCAATATTTTTGCTTTATCAAGCTTTGATTTTTGTTATTAGTCCATGTATTTTAATTTTTTCTATTTTTCTAAATCTGAAATTTCAATCTAAAGGATACATGGACAACGTTATGCATAGAACATAAAGTAATAATAGAATTTGATTTAACAAGATCGAAAATTTAAATGGATAAAGTACCAGGACTAATTATGAATAAATTCACAAAGTAAACATAATACATAGACTAATAAGAATTTGACCAAAATTGGAAACACGAGTAAGAAATTAACTGGGGTCATAAAAGCAAGGCGAGCCTGGGTGTCTTATCGTTAAAGCCCAATACAATTGCAAATTCAAAGCCATTTTTGCTGGGCTTCTATACATAATTAGACTCCATCTCTATGCCCAATATTACAATTATTGTTGTTTTCCCCTATAAATTCCAAATGTTTTTGGGGTTATGTTTAGGATATATATTTTTTTTTGATAAGTTGCGAAATTTTATTATCCAAGACAACAAAACAATTATTTACAAGTAAAGTTTCAGTGGGTTAATCCCCAAGCTACGTATAAAGATCTATTTACATCTGAGTATTGAGCAAAATTACTTCTAAGTCGAATACGGATCACAACCTTGATGCAGTTAACCAGGCTTGCAAGATCACGTGTACGCCCCCGGAATTTCCTCCAATTCCGTTCCTCCCAAATGTAGTATATGAAGGCATTCCAAGCAAGTTTAAGAATTAGGACTCGCATGGACTTACCCTTGAGAGTCGCACTTAACCACTGCAACTCCTCATTCCAGGAAGAAAAAGACTTCCTGATGCAACAAAGACTCAAAACAACATCCAGGATCTGAGTAGAAAATGCGCACCCAAAAAATAGATGATCCCTCGTTTCTTGTTCAACACCACAAAGGCAACAAGTCGGATCCCCAACCATCCCCATTCGTTGAATACGGTCATGTGTGGGCAACCTATTCAAGATGGCCATCCAGGTAATAAGGGCATGTTTAGGGATGTGCAACCCAAACCAAATCACCCTATGCCAGAAAACCTTCGAATCCACCTCTCGTATACTGTCCCAAAGCTTCCTTTTATCAATAGGAACATGGAGCAGCAAGTGTTGAACCTCTGCTCTCATCTTCAGCATCTTCTTTATACTCCAGCTAAACCAAGGTTTAATGTTCACAGTCCAGTAAGTTTTGTCCTTCAACACATAAGTCTGAACCCAGACAACCCATAGTGACCCTTCTGCATAAAGCAAATTCCTGATGAGCAAGATAATACAAGACTTGTTCCAAAGACTCAAGTCCTTAACCCCTAATCCACCCTCACTCTTAACTTTGCAAATAGTTCCCCAATTGACACGTGCCCCTTTAGCTGCTTAGTCTTTTCCCCTCCAGAAAAAACACATACACAGCTGCTCCAGATGATGAATGACGCCCTTATGAATCACAACTTGCCTGCACCAGTAGTTGGCAATACGAAACAATACAGATTTGATAAGCTGAAGACGCCCAGCACAGCTTAAATGCCTGTGACTCCAATGCTCTAGTTGTTTTTTGACTTTCACAATTAAACTCTCACAATCCTTATTGGTAAGCTTCCTGGTAACCAATGGGATCCCAAGGTATCTAACAGGTAACCGTCCAATAGCAAAACCAGTGGCTGAACTCCAAGCTTGACTATCAACTAAAGACACCCCAGCAAGAAACATCTCAGACTTCGCAGCATTAAGCTTAAGCCCAGACACCTCATAGAAAGTCTCAAGCACACTCTGAACACCAACCAGAGACCCAATGTCCCCCTTGCAAAAGATGAGCAAGTCATCAGCAAAACACAAGTGTGTGATGTTTGCTCTCTTGTACTTGGGGTGAAAATGAAAGATCCCATTTACAGCAGATAGGTTAAGAAGATGGGAGATGACATTCATGACTAAGACAAACAGATAAGGGGAGACTGGTTCCCCTTGCCTTAGCCCCTTCTTCCCCTTAAAGAACCCTACCAAGCTTCCATTTAAGGAAATGGAAAATCTACTGCCAGTTACACAGGCTAATATCCACTTCCTGAAGACTTCAGGCAAGTCAATGGCTTCTAGCAAATCCACCAAGAACTTCCAGCTTACAGAATCAAATGCCTTCTGCAAATCCACTTTCAAAGCACACCTAGGTGAAATGCTAACCCTACCATAACCCTTTACAAGTTCTTGAGCTAGGAGGGTATTATCAACAATGTTTCTACCCTTAATAAAGGCAGATTGGTTAGGTAACACAATGGATGGCAGTAGTTGAGTAAGCCTATCAACTAAAATCTTTGTAATAGCCTTGTAAACAACAGAGCAGCATGCAATTGGCCTAAAGTCTTTAGGATGGCAAGCATTAGGAATCTTAGGGACTAGAGTTATAGCAGTTGCATTGAAAGCAGACAATAACTCAGAAGAACTAAAGAAGAACCTGATTGCTCGAGTGAAGTCAGCTCCAACAATATCCCAGGCTTGCTTGAAGAACCAAGAGGTGTACCCATCTGGCCCAGGGACCTTGTCTTTCCCCTGACTGAAAATGGCTGACTTAACTTCATCCACAGACACCTCATTCACAAGGTCATGTTTGATGCTTTCTGGGAGGGAAACATTTAACAGCTCCTTCAATTGCCCAGCTTGACACACCTTAACACCTTCATCAACAGATCCAATCTGTTTGGTGAAGAAAGCAATGAACTCCTCAGCTATTCCTTCAAAAGAAGAGACTTTATTACCCCTGTTATCAACCATAGAAGTAATAGTGTTTCTCTTCTTCTTCATAGCCACCATTGCGTGAAAGAATTTAGAACTTTGATCCCCATGCTGTAGCCAATCTACCTTGGCCTTTTGCTGAAAAAATTGGGATTCAGCTTTCTCCAAATCATGAAGCTCCAACTGTAATTGTTGCTCACGTTCCACATCAAAACCAACAAGAGATCCTTGTAAATTCAAGAGTTGTTGCTGCTCCAGTTCTTTTCTCTTCTCCTCCACCCTTATAGAGATGTTAGCATAATGAATGGTGTTAAGAGCTCTCAGTTTTGGCTTCAATCGTTTAAGCTTGAAGAAGAGTTGCTGCAAAGGGTTCCCATCAGTAGGTTCATCCCATGACTCCCTCACAATGGTCTTGAACTCTGAATGCTGAGTCCAAAAGTTAAAAAATTTGAAAGGCTTCGGTTTATTCACAGGGGCACAATCCTGAAATTCAACCACCCCAGGACAATGGTCCGAGACACCAGGAGCAAGAAATGTCACTGTAGAACTAGGAAACTCAATAAACCAGGCCATATTCACAAGTACTCTGTCCAGCTTCCTTGCAATGAAAGAGTCACCCTGCTTATTGGACCATGTGAACAGTGGTCCAAGAAAAAGGTGGTCACTCAGCCCCACATCATTGAGACAAGTCTGAAAGTCCTCCACACCCGAGGAGATATGATCACCAGGACTATAAGTCGAGCTCTCAGAAGGATCCAAAATGATGTTAAAGTCTCCTCCTACAATCCATGGAAGAGACCCAACCAAACTCGCCACATGCCTTAATTGCTGCCAGAGATCACCCCTTAGATTACTATCATTGCTTCCATAGACCACAGACAACATAGTAGTTTTACCATTAACATCCCCCTTAACAGTAAGAACTTGAGAAGCACAATGCACCAAAGTAAACTGTAAATTCTTCTTACAGAGAATCCATATCTTCCCTAATTTTATTGCAGCGTG
This sequence comes from Hibiscus tridactylites, assembly GCA_958450335.1. Taxonomy (NCBI): domain Eukaryota; kingdom Viridiplantae; phylum Streptophyta; class Magnoliopsida; order Malvales; family Malvaceae; genus Hibiscus; species Hibiscus tridactylites. Next base: position 79,173,648 of record OY288281.1, read on the forward strand.
ATTAGTAAAAGAGGACCAATCACTAGCAAATGAATTAAAGTGAACATCAAAATTACTGGATCGAATCCTAGTTTCAGTTAAACAAAGGATCTGTATCTGCAAGCTATCCATTCTAGAAAACACTTTCTGTTGCTTGCTAGGGTTATTAAACCCTCTAACATTTCAAAACGCTATGTTCATTGAGAGAGGGAAAGAGAGGTACCCTTAGACCCATGCACCTTGAATTTCAGCTTATCACCCTTCTTTGATCGCATCTCCTGCAGCAATGTAGCAACCCCCAGAGATGCAGCCCGAGGTTGCCTCACCTCAATCACATTCTCAGAACCAAGGCTTTGGAGAGCATCAAACCTGTTTCCAGATCCATTAGAGTTCTTGCTTCGACCCCTTCCCCTAGCCTTTCCTTTACTCAGAGGGCTCCCAAGAGGAGGAAAGTCATCTGCGACAGCAGGCACTAAACCAGTAGAATTCCCCACAGCTCCAGCAATTACCAACTTATCTGCAACAGCAGTCCCTGAAACAGCATCAGTAGAAACTACTAGCTCAGGAACAGGAACACCAGGAATAACAGCATCCCCTGATTGATTAGTAGTCACAGGAGGAGTAACCACAGACGCAGAACCATCCGATCGAGCAATATCCCCAAAGTTCACATCTGTCTGAAGAATAATCTCCCCAATCTTCGACGGCCCATGCACCTCTACAGACTCAGAGGCAACATCAGGAGGCAACGATGGCTCCTTAGGCTTCCATTCTGCATTTCCAGCGTGAACCTCTGTGCATTGCTTTGAAGAATGTCCAAAAACCTTGCAGGCAGAGCAACTCGCTGGCATCCAAGGTAGCTTAACCTTCACCATGACAATAGAATTATCCTTCATTTTCACCGGAATTGCACGAGGCACAGAATCACCAGCAACAATCTTCACGCAGACCTTCGCAAATTCCAATCTCTCACGCGAAGCGGTGATCGAATCCATGTACAGGGGAATTCTAAGACCGCTTGCAATATAGCTCAGACCTAAGCGCGTATAAAGCTCAAGCGGGACATTGTAAAGCTGCACCCAAACCGACATCCGCAAGAGGTCAAAATCCAGCCGCGGAAGATTCGGTTCCCACTTACGGAGCACCAGCGGCTTGTGCTGAATGTGCCAGGGCCCATTCTCCAAAACCCAGTCACGAGCGGTGTCGTTGATGAAAGAAAAAACATATAGGTTATTCCCAGCCAAGCTCACCCGTGTTAGGGTTTCCTTACCCCAAAGAGAACCAACAATTTTCTTTAGATTGACGAAGTTGGGAGCAGCTCCGATAAATTGCCCAACCAAAGAATGCCGCCAATCCGCAAATCCCTCATTGAAGATTTCAGTCGGCGGCACCACCTCAAAATTATCCGCACCAGCAACCGGAGGGAAAAAATCCAACGACTGAGCGTCCCCTCCTCCGGATAAAATCTTCTTCCAATCGGTCGCAGTCATACGAAACAAAGGAAAACGAAGAAAATAGATGCAGAAATCAGAAAGAAAGAAGCAAGATCGAAGGAAAAATGGAAGATTCCCTGAGATCGTTAGGCCGGCTAACGTACGCCTACAGAGAAAACACAAGAAAAATTCCGTTGCCGGGACTTGAACCCGTTTAGGATATATTTTAGACAAAGCATGGAAATTGTTTTCAGAGTGTTAGTAATGCTACAAAATTCATAGGCGGTTCAAAATATTTCTGAAAATTGTTTTGAATTCTGATTGCCATAATTTCAACCCGTTTTTTTGTAATTCATTCTAGATTAATTGCCCTTAATTAGGTTCAATTTATCAATAGAATAATTGCATGGTTCAACGTCAAATCTTTGACAGAATGAATTCAGAAATTATGCTGATTTTTATTCAAAAAAAGAGAGAAGAAATTATGCCGATTTATTGGGCGGTTTAAAGGAAATTAATTGGCCTTTTTTAGACTGTTTTACCCTCGGTATTTAACCTATAAATAGGTGCCGCAGTTCAAAGTGTTTTCATTATTCATAGCAAAAACATTTATTTGCTAAAACATTCCTCTCCACTCTATTTTTATAAGTTTTTCTTACGTGTTTGTTCTAAAAGCTTCCCATAGCTTTTTTATTTTTTTTTAGAGAAGAGTAGTACTACTTTTAGTCTGCTCTGATTTTCAAGTTTAAGAATTTTTGGAAAGACAATGATAATCATAAAGAATTCTAATCTTCTTCGACTAACTTGACCAATAACCATAGTGGCCTAGCTGTCACAATTTTAACATATGAAGTGTTGACTCATATTCTTAATGGATTAATGAACATGTGAGACTCCAAGTTTCCTTTCATTCTATTTTAGTCATGTATTACAATTAGGAGCTCTTTCATTTTAAAAAAATTAATATATTATAGTTTCGAGTTGCTCGTGAGTTTTTCGAGTCGAATATCGAGTAGCTTCTCTCGACTCATTGAAAATATGAGTTGAGTTCAAGCTCGGATCGATTTCAATTGAATCAAGTATTGACCGAACTTTGACCGAATCAGACTCGAATAGTTTACGATATCTCTCGTCTCAATTACAACGCTAGCGAGTATCACAATTGTTTCTCTCAATAGCCGGGATAAATCACCTGAACAATCCATGCTTGTTTGATTTCATGGAAATTGGGTTTATCACTCGATTTGCCAACGATCGAAAGATATGCACAAAGACGTGAGACTCTGTAGAGTACTGCAAAAACCCCATGATACATAGGCTTAGGTTAAAACGGGGTTATTTTATATAAAAAGCCTATTGTAAAAGTTATTTATAAAAATGATCTCTACTCAAAGTTATTTAAAAAAATACACCTAAATTGTCCGCATAGAGCGACTCATTTTTCACAGAAGGTAAATTCTATGTCAAATAAGTTGATAGAAAAAATTAATTTTTCGCATTTTTTAACATAGAATTCGCTTTCTATGAAAAATAACATAAAATTCATTTTCTGTGAAAAATGAAGTCGTCTTATGTGACGATTTAAAAAAAATTTAATAACTTTGAATAAAGATCAAAATTCTAAATAATTATTTAAAAAGTGTTTTTAAAATAAAAATACCTTAAAACGGACTTATTATTAAAGTGATTTTTTTTAGCATTTTCATGAATCATGATAATCACCCCCAACCCAACCGTAATGTCAATTATCGACCCGACAACTTTTGTTTCAAGTGATCAGAAATCCATGAAATGGAAACTGCACAATGGACTTGCCATTTAGTCTCACGTGTTCATGCCTCCCCTCTCGATCTCAATCTTGTTGGATAGGTTAATAAACGAACCGAACGTTTAGTGAACTGTTTGTGAATTATTTGGCGGAAAATTCGTTTGTGTTCGTTTATTTATTAAACGAACTAAAATGAACAAGATTTTTTGTTTGTCTAATTAAATGAACGAACACGAACAAAAGGCTTGTTCGTTCATTTATGTTCGTAAACGTTCGGTAATCCATTCGTTTATGTTTGTTCGTTTATGTTCATTTAAATTTATTCGCATATGTCTAGGGGTGTTCATTATCCGGTTAAACCGAACTTACCGACCGAACCAAAACAAAATTGGTTAATCTATTAGATAATTTTAAGTTTCGGCTAATGATTAAGAGTTTTTTTTTCAAATTTCAATTATCGATTAATTCGGTTTAAAATCAGTTACTTAACTGAATTAATCGAACTAACCAAAAATATTAAATATTTAACAAATTATATATGTTCGTTTGTGTTCTTTAGTGTTCGTTTATGTTCATTTATATTCATTTATGTTTGTTTGTCATTTAACGGAACGAACATGAACAAGCTACATTCCTTAATGAACGAACACGAACAAAAAATTTTGTGTTTGTTTATGTTCCTGTTCGTTCATTTGTTCGGTTAAAGTTAAACGAACGAACATGAACACACCATTGTTTGTGTTCGTTAGGTTCGTTTAAATCGAGTCAACATCAAGTCGAGTCATTTACATGTCGGATCAATACTAAGTCAAATTAATAATATATCAAATAAAATCGAATCTTGATTCGTTTTTAGTTGGGTTATATTTAATATTTAGTAGGTTAATTTCGAGTTCGAGTTTATATATGGTCGAGTTCAATTAATTATATTATTAAGTTCAATTCGTGTTTGTATCGTTCTCAGGTCGGGTGCAAATTAGGTTAGGATTCAAAATCATCAGATCTAACCCGTGCTTGGGTATGTATCATGTTAGACTCGGTTGAATTCATGTTATCATCATCTCGAGTTACAACTAATTTAGACTCTAGTCATTTTCAGTCACTAGAATACGGTGCAATCATGATTTTTGCAAGATTTCTTTTCTCCAAATTTACTATTAAATGATATTTCATCCTTTATATATTCAATTATTAAAATATTATTTTTATTAGGCTTTCAAGTTCAAGGATTATATTGGATTTCGATTAAAATTGTAATCGAATAAGTGTTTTTATTATTTTCTCATTTAAGTTTGAGGCCTAACTTTAAATGATATAATCAAACATTTGATCACTCAATTTTTTACTTAGGGCTAGTAAGGTATAATAGTTGATATTCAATTATTCATTAACTTAGTTACATCTATAGATTACATGTAGCATTAGCGAGTAATACTAGACCTTGTAAATTTGACTTGGGACTCGAACTGATTTACCTAACTCGAGATACTGTATAGACCCGAATATAATGGTCTAAACAGATTAAACTTGATTTGAATCCGAAACAAAACAAATGGAGCAAAAATCAACTTGAATTTTAGCTAAACCGAAAGGAACATATATTAAAAACAACCCAAAACTGAAAGCAATTCGAATCGAAAAATAATTCGAACCGAAAACAACTCAAACGAAAATTAACCACCATATATATATAGCTTAGGTATTGAGTTTTGGTTTTGGGCGTGTATTGAGCGATTTATTGTTTACGCTCATTCTGTTTTCTTAGAAACTATTGTGAGAGTGTTTTATTTGTGTTTTGCATTATGTTTAACAGTTTGCACTAGGTTTTCAGTGAAGAACACTTAAAAGAGAATAACCTTGCTTGTTTGTACAAGAGTATATTTGCAATATGTGCAGCGGCGTTTGGCAAGAGGAGGAGTATCATGAGTGATATATTGCTCAATGTCCTATTTCTAAATTTTCGTTCAAAGATCCAAAAATGTCTAAAACGACTTTAAATATGTGAGAGAGTGAATGAGGTTAAAATACATCTTACACTGTTGAGTTTGACGTGGATTATTCTTGGCAAAGTGACAAAAGATGCCCCCAACGTTTGCATATTTTGTCATTTGCCCCCTATTCTTTTTTTGGGCCAAATATGCCCCAATGTTTGCTTATTTTGTCATTTGACCCCCTATTCTTTCTTTTGGTCCAAATATGCCCCCAATGTTTCATTCATAGTCCAAATATGCCCTTGTTGGATGTAAACTGTCAATCAACTGACGGTCAACTGCTTATAAAAAATTTTAGCGTGTCATCAGCAGATCTTAATACGTAGCAAGTCCAGTCAGCATCAGCTGTTGAACGTCAGACAGTTTCCATCTAACGGGGGATATTTGCACTAAACTGAAATGTTGGGGACATATTTGAACTACGAATGAAACGACGGGGGCATATTTGGACCAAAAGAAAGAATAGGGGGCCAAATGACAAAACAAGCAAACATTGGGGCATATTTGGATAAAAAAGAATAGGAGGCCAAATGATAAAACATGCAAATATTGGGGACATCTTTTATTATTTTACCATTATTCGAATCTATTAAGACAATCTCAACTACATAAACAAGTTGTTGAGTTTGTTTATTATTTTTTTACTTTGAATTAGGCAGCGTCCACTACCTACTGACTCGTTTAGAGGGAAAAACACATCTACAAATTAATGAATATTAAATAAGTAGAAGAAAAAGTAAATCGTCTCCAAACTAATTTGCAACTTTTCAACTTAATAGCGAATAAGATTTTAGAAAATTGACAATGATTGAATTTATCTATTTATCTATCTATAACTAGCATTCTTATGGAAGTTGATTTTTTTAAAACGTATAGAACATCAGAAAGAAACTTGCACCAATAAGTAGAAGAAAAACGATGCCAATGTTGTGAATAAAATAAAGAAGAACAAGAATAAGAACAAGAAGAACAAAGAGATGAGAGAAAGAGGGAGATTTGTATTATTCTCAAATATAGAATTGTATACAATGCCTTCAATGGATCATCTATTTATAGGCATAAGAAGTACATAATACATTAAACTCTAATTTTTTTTGATCAACTACTGTATGAATTTATTGAAATAAAAAACATACAGCTCGACGCAGCCCTTACGCCTCGTTAAAAACCTCCCTAAGCCTAATGGAGGAAAAGAGTACGTAAGTGCTCGTCTAGAAAGAAACGCCTAAATACAAGCTATGAAAATAGTACTCCGATCCACACCCTCCTTGGCGAGCACATCCGCAAAACCATTTGCTTCCCTCGGCGTATATTGAAAATGAATCTCCGATATCGTTTGGCATGCCTGCTCAATCGAAACAAAAGAGTCCCATAATCTCCACGGGCGTTTTGCCAAGCCCATTACCCAACTCAATGCTACTTGGGAATCCGATTCAATCACCACACACCTCTCGCGCCACGCCCCTTCCGCCACTACCTTCACTGCAAGTTCGATAGCCTTTACTTCCGCCACGTTAGAATCTAAACATCCCATAGGTCCGGAAAAAAGTGCCAAAATGCGGTTGTTCGCATCGCGCATCACACCTCCGACGCCTGCCGGACCAGGCTTTCCACGTGCCGAGCCATCGACGTTGAATTTCAACGTTCCCGCAACCGGTGGCTGCCATACCAGACCAGCACGTACCTTCTTTGGGCGTCGGCTAACCACACACATCGATGAGCACGACCACCACACTGATTCGGACATAAAATCGCTGTCGGCATCCACTTTTATCCAATAGAATGATCTAAGTTTTACTAGGAAGCACACCTCCGCTACCGTCGATCGTTTGCCTTTAAAAATATATTCGTTACGGGTGAGCCATAACGACCAAAGCATAGCACTCACGCTAGCCACCCACCACTTTAATTGACAGCCTTGAAAGGAGCTGTGGAAATTCACAATGAAGAACTCAAAAAAACATGCTGGTAATGGTAATGCAATACCCCACCATCCTCGTAACCAGTCCCAAACCTGTTTGATGCATGGGCAATCGTAAAATAAATGGGCGATCGACTCCTCCACCCGTACACACCATGGACACAAACCTTGTCCTTCCGCCAATGTAACTCCTCTTATACGCAAAAAATCAGCCGTCGGTAACCTCTTCAACCAAATGAACCATAAGAAGGCTTGTACCTTTGGTGGAACGAGAACTTTCCAAGCGAAACAACCACCGAAATCTCCATCTACCACCCTCTCTAATAGCAACGCCTTAGTCATAGCTTGCACCGAAAATTCCCCATTTTCATCTGGAGTCCAAATCAATGTGTCTATTCGATCCATTCTCAAACGAACACCACGCACCATGTCACATAAAGAATGCAACTGTTCTTGTTCGAAACTCCATAGCTGCCGGCGGAAAAATCCATCCCAATTAGCATGATCGAAATGACCATCCGTTGCATAATCTTGTACCCAAGCTAACTTATTCACAGCCAAGGTGAATAAACGTGGAAATGCCTCCTTTAACGGTTGTTGCATCACCCAAATATCAAACCAAAAAAGAACCATCTGTCCACTACCAATTTGCCACTGAAAATTAGTACCCCCCACGTGTGATTCAATAGCCGGACAGCAAGCGTTTGCCACTATTTGACGCCAAACCACCGACATCGACGATAGATTTTCAGTGTTGAATCTCCACCATTGAACATTATCCCCATATTTGGCCGTTATTAGACGACGCCAAAGCGAATCATGGTCGCGTGCATAACGCCAAACCCACTTAGACAGTAGTGCCATGTTCTTCACTCTCAAGTCTGCCACCCCCAAACCCCCAAGATGTCGAGGTCGACAAACAATGTCCCATCCTACTCTACTCATTCTCCTCTCTAAATTGACGCCACCCCAAAGAAACGCTCTTCGTATCTTGTCTAGCTTCTCAACTACCCCTTTTGGCACAACAAATAATCCGAAATAAAAAATAGGGAGTGGCGAGAGTACCGAATTGACTAGAGTCACCCTAGCAGCAAATGATAGAGAAGTGCGCTTCCACCCTGCTAACTTGCGTCTGAAGTTTGCTACGATCGGATCCCATACTGAAAGACGCCTCGGATCAGCTCCCAACGGAAATCCCAAATAGACAAAAGGTAGTTCCCCTAGCCGGCAACCCAGAATGGAAGCAACTGATGCACTTAACTCTTCTGTCACACCAATCGCATGTAAAGAGCTCTTTGCAAAATTTATTTGCAACCCGGAGCATAACTGGAAACAGTGAAGAATCCGTTTAACATTACGTGCATATTCAACATTGGTATCAATAAACAATATAGTATCATCGGCAAACTGGAGGTGAGTAAGTCTTATGTTCGAGACCACCTCCACTCCTCTAATCAACCCTCCCGTTTCCGCCGTGCTCAACATCAAGTGCAGAGCCTCCGCAATAATCACAAACAGTAACGGTGATAAGGGACAACCCTGTCTCAATCCCCGACCCATCCTGAATTCACTCGTCGCGCTACCATTAAAAAGAACAGATAAGCGTGCTGAACTGATACAAACCTGTATCCAATGACGCCATGTTGTGCAGAACCCCATCTTTGCTAGTATAGAATCCAAAAATGACCAGCTCACGCAATCATACGCTTTGGCGAAATCCAGCTTCAAAATGAAACCGCCCCCTCCATTACCTCGAATAGAATGAATTATCTCCGTTGCTAACAAGACCCCATCTACCAATTGGCGGCCCTTGATGAAAGCTGATTGAGTGTCGCTAATCAGAGAATTTAATACTAATTGCAACCGAGTCGCAAGGCACTTTGCTAATAGTTTGTACATAGAATTTACCAAACCAATCGGTCGATATTCGCCTAGTATTCGCGGTGTCGCCACCTTAGGTAGAAGCACAATAAAAGTGCAATTCGCTCCCTTTGGTAAAGTCCCTCGTTCATGAAATTGAGAGAAGAAATTCAGCATATCATCTTTTACCACCTCCCAACTTTTCTTGTAAAATTCAAGAGTAAATCCATCTGGACCCGGTGCTTTTGAACCATCGCAATTCCACAGAGTTCGCTTTATCTCATCAATTGTAAAAGGTGCTGTCAACATGCCTCTTGCCTCGGCTTGTATTCGACGAAATTGGCCCTCAAATTCCCACAATCCACTACGCTCCTCGCTAGCAAAATGAGCTGAAAATGCCTTAACAACATAAGCACGTAAAGCGGTCGGAGCTGTAACCCAACGTCCGTTAATCAACAGTCCAGGTATAAAGTTTCTAGCGGTCCGTAGCTTCGCCGTTCTATGAAAATAAGCTGTGTTTCGGTCGCCTAACCTCAACCAATTTGCCCGAGATTTTTGACGCCACATAGCTTCTTTGTTGCGCATTGCTTTCCATAGTGCTTGCATCCATTGTCGTCGTTCACATTCTAACTCGTTATTACCCTCATCCGTTATCAACAAGTCATCCGCCTTTTCTATTTGTTGATGTAATTGTTCAATTTTTAAGTTCACGTCCCCAAATATGTCTGTGTTCCAACGTTTCAGAAACGACTTCAAATGCCTCAACTTCACCATAATATTATCTTTTCCAAAACCAGCTGTAGTCAGACGACACCACTCTCTAGCGAGGTCCAGCACGTTAGATTTTCCCTCTAACCAGCAATTGAAGAAACGAAAAGGTCTTGGACCCCAATCACAATCGTCACACGCCAATATCAACGGCGTGTGATCAGATACTCCTCGCGACAAAGCTGTTTGCTGTATGCTGTTGAAATTATCAAACCAAGTTGCTGAAAGTAGAAACCTGTCAATTCGGCTACATCTATTACCCGGACCAAACCATGTAAACTGTTTCCCAGTCATAGGTAAATCTATCAAACCAGCGCTGTTAACAAAATTCCCAAAATTTTCCATTTCAGCTTCTCTATCCGATACCCCTATCCTGTTCGAATTTGTCAATATAGCGTTGAAATCTCCTGCCACACACCAAGGCCCCTGAAACGTGCTCATACTAGCCAACAAATTATTCCATAACACACATTGACTCGTTACTTCACAAGGTGCATATATCGCAACAATACCACACACTAGTTCTTCAATAGACCATTTCCCCAACAGCATAATATAGTGGCGATCAATATGAAATGAGTCTAATATAAATTTCGTACCTTCCCATATTGCCAATACACCTCCGGAAGCACCAACCGACGGTGAGAACGCCAATTCGAAATTATCCGAATACCACAAACTATTCCTCAACAATGTAGGAATCTCCTCCAGCTTAGTCTCCTGTAATAACACCATGTCGCAATGATTTTTCCGAATGACCTCGCGAACATATCGCCGTTTCGCACTCCCTCCCAAACCCCTTACATTCCACGTTAGTAATTTCATGAGTCAGAAACCTCGGCACTCCCCGGCGATAACCCGCGAAATGTCTTTGATGATGTCTTCTTCCCTACCGATCGATTTAACTCCAATCAACGCTCCCAATTTCACTGTTTCGGTCACTTCGTTTGTACCCTGTTGTTGCCCCACGCACATACCATAATTCGCATGCCCCTGTTCAATTGCATCAGCTTGTGTAGCCTTCTTCCCCGACCCTCGACCACGACCGGATAAAGGGTTGCCTGAGTTTCCGGTAATCTCGCCTCCTACCACCCGTCTAACTTTGCAATATGAGTTCCCCACGCGAACCACTTCTGTATTGCCCAATCCCTGTACTGCTGAGATGTTTGCATAGGTGGTAATTTTCGAAATTGCATTGTCATCCACTTCCGTAACCCCCCTGATTTCTGCAGAGTTTGATTTCGAATTCACCACCCCAGCTATTTCGGGACTCTCCACTAGAGTTCTATTATGAAACAATCTCTCACTCTCCAAGCTGTCAGAGCTGATCGGAGTAATCAGCTGTTGCGCCGGCACAATTTCAGTCGTTGTAATAGCCGGCGTGTGTTCCACGTTTATTTCACCTTGAGGCGCTGATGTATCAACCCCCCAATCAAATATGCTTCGTTTACCTCTGCTGTATTTTCCTCCGCCCCTCCTAACCGAGCCTTCGACGGACGACTTGTACTGCTAACTTCCTTCTGCTGTTTCGATTGTGACGCGTTACCCTCGTAACAGCCGCATTCGATCATAGGACCTTGTCCATCCGACTCAAACACCCTCACCATGTATTCCGCGGCTGCCAATTTTACCTTAATTGTTTCCCCAATAAGATCCATCGTTGTCGTTTCCACCAGAATACGACCGCAATCAAAAGATGAGGGTGTTTCCGTATCGTCGTCCATGCATATGAATGACCCCCATAAACCTGCTATGTTCACAAATGTCTTCTTGTGCCATAGGTGGATCGGTAATCCCACCACGGACAACCAAACTCGGCGAGATTCTGTTGTAATTGATGGCGACCATTCTAGCACCTTAGAGAAACACACTCTAATACAATCCAACTTTAACACTTCCTCGCGAATTTTCGCCGATGTGCACATTAACAGGATCATTGACCCCGATAGCCTCATGATCGAAAATCCCTCCTTCTTCTCCACTTCCAATCGATCCGCAAGAGTTTTTAAATTCCAAGGTTTAATACTCCATCCGATCGCACACCATTGGAGAATTGCCCATTTATCCTCATCTAATACCCCTTCTATCACTCGCCGATTTGATCCACTTTCACGTTCCCCTTGTATAGCTGATTTCTCTGATTTGGAGCCTGAATTGTTGTCGTTCGTCGGCTGTTGAGTCTTCTTCCATTTCAATGTATCCCTCAAATTATTTATCCCTTTCCATGCCAACATCACTCTCAATTTGGCCCCATAAATCCACTTTCCGTGTAGCCGTTCAATCGCTCTTTCCGCGTCCTCCTTTGATGCCATTCGAACAAAACCAAATCGTGCCCCGTCTCGAGCCCTCTTACGTGGTATGAACGCATCTCTTACCACCCCATGGCGATCGAAAACTTGCCATAAACCCTTCCAGTGTAAGGTCTCCGATATTCCTCCCACATATATGGTCCAAACCAATTGTGATTTGTCGATGGTCGACTGTGGGTTGGTTGTACTTCGATCGCCGCTGCCGTGATCACTGCCGTCTTGTTCCCTGTTTAGCCGTCGCCAAAGATTCCCGTCCGTCGTTCTCTTCATCCCGTTATTTTAGGAGTTATATGTCTAATTTATTTATCATTAAACTCTAATATTCCTAATAATATATAAATCAAACTCCTTTGATAAAGTTCTAATCATGATAGACATCCACATAGATAAATATTCATAACACTCCCCCTTGGATGTCTATGAAGATAATGTGCCTCGTTAAAACCTTACTAAGATAAAAACCCAGAGGGGAAAAAAATTCTTTAGTGAAGGAAAAAGAGTACACACATCTTTGATACGCATAACATGTTGCCTCATTAAAAACCTTACCAGGAAAACCCATTGGGACAAAACCTCGGTTAAGGGAAAAAGAGTGCAACGCGTATTTACTCCCCCTCATGCAAACATCACATAAGATCTTTGAATCTTCATAATTTAATCTTGAATATCATTTTTTTAAAGATCGTGAGGGATGAAACTTTGGAGTTATGTTCCATGATGTATCCACTTTCAAACTGAGATATACATCTTGCGTTATCTTCACACAAGATAGCTTTTATCATATCTTGTAAAAGTAAATCCACATATCTTTTGGATATGTTGGGTCAATAGTCTTAGCCAAACACATTTGTTTTGGCTTGCCTCGTGCATAACAATTATTTCTACGACATTTGAGGAGGCATCAACGAATGTTTGAAGATCTAAATGTAATGATCTTTGTATATTCATAGATATTTCTTGACCAACTAATATATAGTGCTTCAAGACCAAGAAAATATATAATTATCTTTATTCACATCCAACAATCTTACAACTATTGGGATACTCAATAGATATGCTCTATTCATATTGAATCTTCTTTAAGATTCTTTCAACTTATGTCTATTCATAGACAAAAGAAATATATAAAAATGCTCGATCTTCAGGTCGAGATAAACTTGATGTCAAGATTCAAGTACTTGTATTGAAAGTACTTCATGAGTTTCCAATTTGAAGCTCTTTAGGAGTTCTAAAATTATCATAATGGATCTTGATCCAAACTCCTTTATGAAATACATAAGAAAATCTGATCATTCTTATAGTATTTTCTCAATTAGTATTCACTAAGGCGATTATACCAAATGCGCCAAAAATATTCATGAGACATGTTTAAATAAATTTCCTCAGAAATTTCCAAATGCTTATAGCATTTTAGATCCTTCAAGGATAAATATGGATTCACAAATAATTAGACGCATGTAAAATTTTCAAAACTGCCAAAGTAATTGCATCCACCATGAAGTAATTAAAACTTTTCATAAATCACAATTCAAGTCGTATTTACGACTACTTATTTGTGCCTCACTTGCATTACACCTTTAGGTGTTTGGACTACTGGTCCAAATACTTCTATTTTAGAAGTTCAAAGCGTCTTTCAATATTGGCCAATTCAATATCTATACTTCTGGATAGATTTTATACAAGATCCTCGATTTCTTTCTTTACTTCTATAGAAGTATTTTATGTAAAATTGTTTGTAAAATCGTTGTCGACAACTTTCCAATTTTCTGGTTCCATTCTTGTAATGACATAACTCATCGAGATCTCTTCAAGATTTCAATCTTTATTTCAGGTACCTGAAACTCTTCAAGAGTTTTATTATTTGTTATGTCTTGGGTCTCTTCAGAAGCACCCGCCTCCAATATATGACCATCTCATATTACTTTCTATTTACGAGAATTTTGATTATTGGAACCATTTCAACTATCATGCTTCAGGCATGATTTACATTCTCTCGCTCTAACATGTAATTTAAACTTAGAGCATTTCAGCTGGTATATGAGACTTAATTACTCTCATTGGGTCAGTAAATATGTCTGGCAGTTGACATGTAATAACATGAATTATCTTATGAACTTCTAGTTCATATACGAGGATCTAGATAATGATAATTCATTTTCCTCTATCCAGCTGATTATTATCTCCCCCTGATGTTGAGAAAAATCATGTCATAAATGATTCTCCAATTAATGTTTAAGAATTTAAACATAAAAGGAGACTCGTACTCAATATATATTCTCAACCCTTTTTATTTACCCATTTTGTGCGTTGTGGTGGAGCAATTCATATCGCACATTCAAAAATCATAAAATGGGAAATGTATAGTTTCTGACCAAAAACCAATCATAACGGGGAGTTTATTATAACTCGTTGGCTTGATGCGTATAAGTGTTGCTATATGGAAACACCATATAAATAATAACTCTTTTGTTCTCATAGTTTAGCTATTAAATAGGAGGCATCCAATTGAAATTTTGCTAAACTATATTTTTCATAATCAATAGGCTTTGTAACAACTGATATAGCCTAAAATATAAACCCACTAGCTTTTCAAGACGAATAGTCTAACTGCATAATCTGAATATTTTTAGAATCAATCTCACAAACTTCTGGTTGTAAGTCGATAAAACAATGTAGATGCATCTACTAAAATCATATAAAACTTTCCACATTTGTGGATATATGGGCCCATATTTCGTTCAGATATGCAAGACATACAGTCTCAACTTCAATACAAGAACTTTAAGTTCTAATTCTTTTGGTAAGTGGGATCATCTATATCCTTTGAGAACAAACAACACAAGAACTTCAGGTTCTTTTAGTAAGTGGAATTTAATCAATTCCTTTAAGCAACACAAGAACTTCACGTTCTTTAATAAGTGGAATTTAATCCATTCCTTTGAGAATAAGCACCACAAGAACTACATGTTCTTTTAATACATGTGCATGTAAATCTCAATAATTTCTGCACCATTGATCAGGATGGTCTAACCGATCATGCCAACTATATATATGTATATATCTCTGAATTTGTAAACTCCTTGTTTACCATAACATGTAATTCAATCTCACTCGTACATGTCTAGTACGACCATCAAAATTGTTCCTTTAAATAGGAATATATTTAGCTCTTTCGTACTTTCAATTGAAATTATCTTTTGGTAGCAATATATAGCTCTTCTAGAGCTTTCAACTGACTTTTTGACTACCATAACTTATATCCATATTGGCTTATTTCAAATACCAATTGATAACATATGTTATCTATAATTCCCAAAGGGATAGTTTGCGAACTCATATTGCTCTCTTTATGACTTTGACGAGTCTAACGCACTGTGAATATGGAATAAAGTTCCATTTGACAATAACATATTTGCTCAACCAGAGCCTTTTGTGATATTAGTACTTCCGGATATAGTACTCACATTATTCCCTTGCATTTTAATCGAGAAATGCATAATTGTGCACCTTTCAAAATGTGCTTTGTTTCATTTACTTCAGGTAATGAAAATATGTACTTTGTATCATTCACTTCGAGGAATGAAAAATATAAAATATAGCACATCATATCAAGTCGATTATCTATCAGAGATAAACTTTCAAGTGCTCTTCCGAAGTATTGATATTTTAGTACTTTGAGAAATACTACTCATATTTCCCCTTGCATTTAAATGGGAAAAATATTTCTTATGCTTAAGTACAATATGAGTACTTGCATTATCTGCTAGGCATAAATAGCCACAATTCTAGGCATAAATAGCCACAATTCATTGTATATTTTATTCCGGAAGTAATCACATTCTTCAAATAATAAATTAACATAAAGCGTAAATAAATAATATGTGAAATAAATAAACATAAAACAAACTAACATAAATAAATAATAAATAAAATGAATTAACATAATAAAAAATAAAAAAAAAACAATTATTCCTGTTAGAGGTTATAAGGAAAATAAAATAAATGGTAAATTATTCCCTTCAAGGGTGATGAGAAAATTAATAATATCCAATTGAGTTGGACCAATAACGCCATAATTATTTTCGCCATAAACAAATTTTGTTTATATTTTATTTCATTTATCATTCATGATTATGGATAAAGTCCATAATACTTTGGCGTTTGATAAGTACGAAACCAATGGTTTATAACATCACATTGGTAAAAGGATTTCACTTCCTTAGAATGATCTTTATCACTCTTGTCATCCTTATAACTTCGCTACCAGCGGGTAGAAGTATTCTTAAAACGACTATATTTTTCATGTGTATATTCATACCCTCGACCACGACCACAACTTTTAATGTGATTTTTTATTCCTTCCATAATATAATCTCACATTCACTTCAGGGAATGGAGTAGAGCCAGTGGGCCTTTAAAACCTTTTTCACATATCCTTATCACAGAGAACAAAGATTTAATCCTCGTACGCGGCATTGTTAAACCTGTCCACAAGGTCATTTAAAAACCTCCTTTGAGACCAGTAGCCTCGCAGAACGGGATGTCCAGCCAATTATACTTGGATTATATCGAAATTATGTCTCTAATTGAATAATGATTGACCATGTTTGCATTCACTTCAGGGAATGAAACAAATCCAATAATCGCATAGAATAAACATCATGCTTGCATTCACTTCAGGGAATGCCCCATCATTGATAATCGCATGGAATAAACAACATGCTTGCATTCACTTCAGGGAATGCCCCATCATTGATAATCGCATGGAATAAACAGCATGCTTGCATTCACTTCAGGGAATGCCTCCCATAAAACTTTTTGGATCAAGACGAATTTTCGTAACTTGAAATTGGGAGAAGTCTATGGTCGAGTTTTTCGACGAAGAAGAAATATTGCTTTCAAGCAAATATAGACTTTATAATAATCTTCTTGTAAATCCAAAATCATCATGATTTATCGCACTTTAAAATTGTATTTTAAAAGGTAAAAATAAAATAGAGTTTACCGATATTGAATTTCATCTCAAAAACAATGATGACGTAGCAAATGAACCAAGGCATCTTCTCATAATCTTTTTTTACACCATGTCTCTTTCCAACTCATTTGAATACATGTAAAACTTAAAACACGGTTAAAAGTATCGACTTTTATCAATAGAATAAAAAAATTTTATTTGAGACTAGATCAAAAAGTATAAAAGTAGTCATAGATCAAGTTGAATAAACATAACTATAATTGATGTGATCAAATTATAAACAACCATAGTTAAAATCAAGCGACATTTTGATGAATATATAAACACATCAAAGTAACGTATTCCTTTTGCCTTTGATTCAAATACAAAATAATTGATACAAATAATAAAGTTGCTTTATATCTCGAATTTATTCATATAAATTACCATAATAATAATAATAATGATAAAACAAATATATAACAATCACATGACAACACAATCCTTGAATTGAATCAATTATAAATTAGAATGGAATAATAAAAACTTTGAATAAAACTAATATGCTTTAATTTGGTTTGCTTTATCAATCCATCTAATGAAGTACAACGATAATTTTAATTTTCGTTAATTCAAGAGTTACTTCAAGTATGAATAAAATAATAATAAATTAAAATAATAACCAAATAATAGATATGAATATACTAACTTTTGGAGAATGATAAATCAATCATTATATTAGTATATAAATAAGTAAAACATTTCATATTTTCCAAGGTAAGCTGAATATATGATAGATGTAGTCACCAATATCAAATTGAAATTCTTTTCGAGAACCACCAACAATAATCACAGTAATTGAGCGAGCGAGATCGTGCTGATAACGTGTTGTGAATAAAATAAAGAAGAACAAGAATAAGAACAAGAAGAACAAAGAGATGAGAGAAAGAGGGAGATTTGTATTATTCTTAAATATAGAATTGTATACAATGCCTTCAATGAATCATCTATTTATAGGCATAAGAAGTATATAATACATTAAACTCTAATTCATAGAGATAATATTCCTAATAATATATAAATCAAACTCCTTTGATAAAGTTCTAATCATGATAGACATCCACATAGATAAATATTCATAACAGCCAACAATTAGTTAGTTTTATTGGATAAAACATCGTATTCTTAAAACAAAGTCAAAGGTTTGAATTTTAATATTGAGAATTGAAATAATCATTTTTATAGTGAATCTCTATAAAAGTTTATCTTGATTAAGTTAAGAGTTTGAATTCTAATTTAAGAATTAAGAAAAATAGACTGAAATAATCATCTTTATATTAGACCTTTACAAAATCTAATCTAAATTAATTGATCAATTAAATTAAATACAAGTGATTTAAAAAAAACGATGTATAATTTCAGCCCCGCCCCTCTAAGAAGTATTATTATTATTATTATTATTATTATTTAAACATAGCCTCTAAGTGTTATTAAATCAGGTGAATCTCCAAACTAGTTCATTTTTAAAATTTGTTTTAAAAATAATATAAGTTTTTTAAAAGTGTTGTTTAAAAAGATAAACTTGTAAGTACAGTATCTAAGTAAATTTAGTAATTGTATTTAATAATCCACTAAATAGTGTAAAAATTCTTATTTATAATGTTTTAAACAAATTTTACAAGTTAAATTTAATCCACCCATCCATCCCAAGGAAATATAAATAATTAAATTTAAATATTTAATTTCAATATTATAAACCATTATAAAATTTATGCTGGGATAAATAATTAGAGTGAAATTTCATACTAAGATTTTTGTTAAAGAAACACATGCGTACTTATTATAGAAATAAGCAGCATACTAAGGGGGTGCAATAAAACAACAAATATCAAAAGAAATCGACCTTATTCGATAAGATAATTGTAATAGAGGGGGACATTTTGACATTATGTGACCCGATTGTATACAATGTCTTTAGAATCTAGGTTGTCCGGTAAGCTGTCGTTGACGCTAGGGGTGTGCAAAATAAACCGTAACCGTTAACCGGTATAACCGTTCATTTTATAGGTTAATTAACCTAACCGTTAAGGTTAAACGGTTTCGGTTAACCGAACCGCTAAAAAAGACGGTTAATGGTTAACCTATAGGTTAACCTATTGGTACTTTATTTTAACTAAGTGTAAAGTTTGTGTTTAAAATTTTTCTATTTAAGTTAATTTTTTTTAAAAGAAATTAATACAATATTTATCGGAGAGATATATTTATTATTCTAAAAAAGAAGTAATGAACATTTGAAAAGAAAATCGTAATAGGTTACAGGTTAACCTGTAACCGATCCGTTCCTTAACGGTTACCCACTATAATGGTTAACCATTTAAAAAATTAACGGTTAACCGTTTCTTAACGGTTAGTAACGGTTAAGTTACGAATAATAACCGCTATAACGGTTAACCAACCGTTTAAGCTAAACGGTACGGTTAACCTACCATGAACACCCCTAGTTGACGCATGTCGTTCATAGCATTAAGAATCTTTGTAGATCTTGGACGTTCTACTTTTTTTTTTCTTCGCAAACTTTGGTCAAGTAAAATTATGGGCTGTATCTGCTTAACATTTCATTCTATTTCGTTGTCGATTGGTTGAAATTCTATTTCGCAGGCCTTAGATACTAAATAAAGTCTGTACACCGCATTTTAGGTAGGCATGTGAAATGCTTGATTTCACCGTCACTTCATTTCGAGATTGTGAAGCCATGTTGTATTTACATTTCGTATATATTTAATTATATGTATTTTCGTTTCGCATGTATTTAGTTACATGCATTCAATTTAGTGTTAATAGTTTTTTATTAAATGATCGAGGGACCTATTTATCAATTTCTTAATCACTTCTTCATTTCAAAACTTGAATTAAAATAAAATAGTGACTAAATCGGAGTTTAATTCACAAAGTTATGATCATTTTTTAATTACGTATTCCAAAACTTTTAGTTTTATTTTTTTATAATATTAAATTGTTTTTTTAACAAAACTCGCTGGACACGTACCGCGAGTTCAATGGTTACCGTTATTCCACAATCAGCCGTTACGGTCGGTTTGACTTGTACATCGAGTTCGATTTGGAATTAACTTAATCACATAATTAAGTTTTAAACCGCATTTTAAAAAAATTAGAACTCGTTGTGCACTCACGGCGAGTTTTAATAAAAAAATTATATTTTATTAAAACTCACCGTGTGTGTACGGCGAGTTTATTGTAATGGTACTTATCCGAAAAATATAAAATTTTGGGTGATATTATAGGGAATTAAAAAAAATAGGCTAGTTTGGAGATTCAACCTAGTAAATCAGTAATATGGGATGAATTCATGGGAGTTAAGAAGGAAACGCATCGTATTGTGAATTGTTGGGTAAAAGATAAGCATATCGCGGCGACCCTTCCCCATACTTGCAAATTAGGAGTCATTTACGTGAATATAATAATCCATAATTCTTATCTTACATAATTTAATATTATTATAGTCCTAAATTGATAAAGTCGAGAGTGGAGTATTTGTATTTAAAAAAGTTTAAAGAGGAGAGCCAATAAAAAGATGCCACCTAAAGGTGTATAGATGTCGAAACGTAGGAGAGTCCAAGAAGCTCAACGTGTTAATAGCGTGCCTAACCACGTGTCGACGTTAACAGTAGCCTGAATCTTGAAGCAACCTCTTCCATTTTGTTGCCTTCCAGTTTTTCTCTAATTTGCCGCTAACTCAAAAGGCTGACGCATCCCGTTCAAACCCAGTTAACTGCTCTCTTAACGTTTTCAAGTTTGGCCCAACAAACAAACCGAGGCAAAGGCCAAGTCTTTAATTAAGCTAAGCTACTCGGGAGTGAAAGCAAAAGCAATACAGCCTTAAAGGAAACCAAAGTTGCCAAAGTTTCAAGTCTCCTCCTCCTCCAAATTCTCTATATTTCTTTCTTCCCCTCATAAGCTTCAAATATCTTTGTTTTGATATTCTATTCCTTATTTGGGTGCTTCTCCCCGTCAAAGTTGGAGCTGGAATCTATTAAAAATGGTAACTTTGACTTTTGTTCCTGTTTCCCCTGCAAACCCAGGACTGTCGGTGTTTGAACACAATGGATATGGATCCCTTTTCGTTTCAAGAAGAAAACCCCAGAAGAAGGATCAACCTATTGTCCCGGTAATCTTTTCCTTCTACCTTTCGGCTTTAACTTTGGTTGAATTTGGTTAAGATTAAATTGATTTTGTTTATGAATTGGATTGGATCAGGTAGCAAGGTTGTTTGGGCCAGCTATATTCGAGGCATCGAAGCTAAAAGTTCTGTTCTTGGGAGTTGATGAAAAGAAGCACCCAGGGAAGCTACCCAGGGCTTACACCCTTACACACAGTGATATAACCTCCAAACTCACTTTAGCCATCGCCCAAACAATAAACAATTCTCAGGTAAATCCTTTGACTTCATAACCCTTTTTAAAATTGAAAAGAAAAACAGGGGATTTGTAGTCTGCCGAGGAAAATGAATTGTGAATAAAGATTGATACGATTTGGGGTTTGGTTACAGTTGCAGGGATGGGCGAACAAGATATACAGAGACGAAGTGGTGGCGGAATGGAAAAAAGTGAAGGGAAAGATGTCTTTGCATGTTCACTGCCACATAAGCGGCGGCCATTTCCTTTTAGATTTGTGTGCTAGACTTAGATACTTCATCTTCTCCAAAGAACTCCCTGTGGTAATTTCAATTTATCATTTTGATTTTAATCCCTGATTTAATGGTAGTCTTAATCTAGATTTAGCATACTAGAAAATTTGTTTACCAAATGCTTTGCTCGGTGTTAGTAAGATGTTAGTAATATTATTGAAATAGGTGCTGAAGGCGTTTGTCCATGGAGATGGGAATTTGCTGAAAAACTACCCAGAACTACAGGAGTCATTGGTTTGGGTTTATTTTCACTCCAACGTTCCAGAATTCAACAGGGTGGAGTGCTGGGGTCCTCTGGTGGAAGCTGCAGCACCTTCTAGCGGCGGTGACGGGTGGAAACAAGAAATGTTTGAAAGCAACTGGGAACGGCCCCAGCCATGCCAAGATAACTGCAATTGTTGTTTCCCGCCGATGAGCTTGATCCCATGGTCACCAAAGCACCCCCATGAAAGTGAAAAACATGGCCATGGGAATGGGACCCAGCCTGGACCCAACCTCGAATGACTTCAATTAATGGAGGGATGATGTGTAATTATAAATTTTAATTACTTTTTTTCTTTGTTATTCATACGTATTGGTTTGTTTGTGATGAAAAGAAAAGAAAAGAAAAGAAAACATGTAAATACTAAAGTGCTAGGCTTCTGATTTGTGGGTCTCAACTTTATTCTAAAATTGCGTGACATGAAACAATTAAGTGGGGTTATATCTGTTGCGTTTCCTTTCAGGTTACGTCTGCTTGCATTTAACCACAGCAACGAGTAAAGTTATGGCAAAAATATCTCCAATAATTATATCGTTTTTAGAAAATTTTGTTTCTCTGAGGGCTTAGAGAGTTAGAGTGGGTTGCAACTTGCAAGTGCAACTATTCATAGATTAGGACTGATCGCGGAGTCCGAACTCGGATTATATACTTCAACCCAATTGTAAAAATTTAATTTTTACACATGTATAATCTAATGATCCATTTTATTATTCATGTATTAACCCGATATTTTACTAACTTACCCGAAACTCCTTACAATGTTACATTAATGTGTTCACATTTTTTTTCTCTTTTGACTGAAAACTAAGAACAAGAAAAAAACTCCCTACTCCTTAAAATGTTACATGCATTTTCCTCCTTGACTGAAAACTAAGAACATGAAAAAGTTTGATAGGAGTAGCATTTGGAATTATTCAACAACGATACCGACATTTACCCGTTATTCATAGAGCAGTTTTAGGTTTAAATTACAAGATGCTACGACAGTAATGCCTTACATTATATCAAAGGAATGAATGGTTCATTCATTTGAGACCACTGATTTCAGAGGTTGATTCGAAAAGAAGGCTTTTAAGTTGCCAACAATCAAGTCGAAGAGAGCTTGGAAGGATTCCGGGGTCATGACGGCGCAATGTGGAGATAACACCACGTTATCTAGTCCCAATAGCTCCTTAGGGACATTAGGTTCATTTTCATAAACATCAAGACCTGCACCACCAATCTCTCCTTGCACCAAACACTGCACTAATTCCTTCTCATCAACCAATGAGCCACGTCCCACGTTGATTATCACTCCTTCCTTCCCTAATGCTACCATGACATCCCTATTCACAATGTGGTATGTTTCTTCTGTCAACGAACAACAAAGTATGAGAACACCCGTGTTTGCTGCAAGGTCGCGGACATTAGTATAGAATGGAAACGGAACCGATTGCTTCTTTTTTCTTGAGGTGTATGCAATGGTGCAGCCAAAGGCCGAAAGCCTCTTTGCAACCTCACAACCGATGCTTCCCATGCCCACAACCCCTACTCGCTTTCCTCCTAACTGCAATTACAAGTTAAGGACCAAATATGATAATCCAGTAGTGCCTTTATTACATCTTTTGGCCAAGCCAAGAGCTGTTTTAAAAGGATGGAAATCATCTGCCCCCAAAGTATGCCCCCATTTGTGCTCCCACTTTAAAATAGTGGGTTTAGGGGCAGGAGATTTTTACCCGTTTTAAAATGGTATGCAATAGAGTAACAGAATAAAGGCTCTAAATGCTAACTGTAAGTTCGTAACTGGTTATGAAGAATAAGGCATTTCAACCAACATTTTCCCCAAAGGAGCATAAACTATAACATTGCCGAGTGTATTTCAGAAAATTTCATATCCTGTTTCATCCTGCTCTGACTTCATTGATGATTGCTCTGTATTTTCAGAAAGCCATTGCGAAGATATATACAATAAAAATCAAAGGTATCCTAGATCTACTAATCGGTCGAGTGGCCAAGTATGTCCATTTTTATGGGTTCGAATCCCAGCCAATGTAATATCTCTACTTAATAAAAACATAGCCCATTTCATATCAAGAAACATTCATTTTTTTAATTATATATGCAAATATTGTTAATGTTTGAAGTCAATCATGCACCACCCACAGTGCTCCAATGTTCATTGCTCTTTAAAAGAAGAATAGAAATTCCCTTGTAACCTTTTCATGTCCCCTGAATGAACTAAAACCTTGCAATATTATATACTAGGATGGCTTGGCATCAAACTGTTGAGCTTAGTTTTCTTTACCAGAACCATGAAATGTCAACAAGGTTAAACAATCAACAGTATCAAAAAGACCTAAGCAAATATCTTAATATCCTCAAACTGATTCCCTGGACACATATGTAATTCTGCTCCTCAAGCTCAAAGAATCAAAAGTCAGATAAGAAAAAAAAACGCAGTAGATAACAAAGAGAAGGAAGTTTTACCTTAAAACCAAGAGGGTATTCTTTCTTAACAGGCCACAGCCGGCCACGGACA
Source organism: Hibiscus tridactylites (assembly GCA_958450335.1). NCBI lineage: Eukaryota > Viridiplantae > Streptophyta > Magnoliopsida > Malvales > Malvaceae > Hibiscus > Hibiscus tridactylites. The sequence continues at coordinate 79,198,116 of OY288281.1, forward strand.
AATCTATCCGCTGCGGAGATTCTTCTAAGAACATCGAACAACAACCCAACAGCACAATCGGCTACATCCTCGGCGAAGGCAAAGCTAGCATTAGTGACAACGATGCCTCGGCTCCTACAAGCTGGAAGGTCAATATGATCAAGACCAGCACTTGTTGCCACCACCAGCTCCAAAACAGGAAGACGCTGGAGAAACTCGGAGGAAATTGGGGCGGGACCAACAGGTAAGATAGCCCTAATGGAGTGGGCATGGCGGGACAGAAAGGAGTCGTATGGCTCAGACGAGTCATGAGGGTCTAGAAGAAGGAAGAGAGAACGTAAATGGTCCCTGAAAGAAGGGTTGGGAGGAAGGTTCATGGAGGGTAGACGATGAACGAGGACCGTAGGCAGCTCTTTTGGTTGTTGGGCGTCTTTGGCAGCCATCGGTGGGATCGGAGAGGATTCGGTGGTAGATCCAACACAAACGTTAAACTTTTGTTTTACTCTATTTTGTGGTTGTTGACGAGTGCTGTAATGGATAAAAATTTTCTCCTAACTCTCAAAACTGTAGAGGATTTCCATCCGTGCCGTCATTGCATTTATCAGTTGGGTAAACTACAAATTTCAATGCTTTAATTTTTTGACTAAAAAAATGATACACAATATCAAAATATGTTAACCGCATTATAAAATGATGGACAATATCAATAATGATTGACTAAAAAAAATGCAAAATGCACGCTACAAATTTCACTGCTTTAATTTTCTTTTTAAAACAAATTCAATTTTATTTTTTAACTTTTGAAATCATTATTGTTTTGATCGCTCATAAATAGTTAACCACATTATAAAATATATATATATATATATGATCTACCAGTAATTTAAGTATTTTTTTTCATAACGCCAAAAAATACCCCTAACTTTTGACATGATGGTCATTTTGACCCTTGTATTTTTGTATCAATTTAACCCCTAACGTCTTATTTTGGATCAAAATAGTTCCTCTGCGGATAAAAACTGTTAGTCAACAAATAAAAAAACTGTAATGTAAGTTTGTCACGCCATTTCAAGTTGTTTATCGTTAGTTGACTAACAGTTTTTATTCGCAAAAGGCCATTTTGACTCAAAATAAAACGTTGGGTTAAATTGGTTCAAAAAAAGAATAGGGGCCAAAATGACTATCTAGTCAAACGTTAGGGACATATTTTGGCTTTATGCCATTTTTATTGGTTATCTTAGTTGTGAACAGTGATGGACTGAGGAGGGCTGGAGGAGGCGGTATTTAAAATTTCTATATGATTTAATTTTTTTAAAAAGTTTTATGTACTTTCGATTGAAAATCTATTTTCACACCCCTAAAATTTTATAAATTCACCCCTAAAATCATATAAATTCATTCTCTAACACAAAATTCAGCATCGTCTCTAATCTCGAAAAAAATCTTGGTCATATTTAGACCGGCAAGGTGCCTTGATACTGAATCCATCACATAAGCTCTTTTCAGGAGAAATTTTTGTTATGTTTTTTTTGTTAACTACTGTGATGATCATTTATGTTTCTCCCAGTACAAAATTTGTCACCGATTTTCAAAAACGACTAGTAAGGTCACTTACGTTTTCAATTTGTAAAATTTTGGTCACGAAGACGTTTGTTGCTGTTAAACTTAAACGGGAGGTTGATCTGGCATAATTAAAAAAATGATAAATTACCTAGATAGTCCTTAAACTATTACTTTATTTCTATTTTGACTACCGAAATAAAAACAATTTGTATAATTTCACATTTAATCCTCTATATTTACAAAAAAAATATTTTTTCTCCCCTCCACCATCTTTAATATTCTTCTCCATCTAACCGAAATAAAAACAATTTGTATTATTTCATCTAACCCAGATCACGCCTTTATTCACAAATCTTTTATAAAATCCTCCTCCCTCCTTAACACTCTACCCACCCTTAAAAATCTCTTTATATTTTTTCTCAATCAAATCGAAACCTGAACAAATCAAATACTCCATTCGATTTTTCTTAATTTTCCAGGAAAATGTCGGCGGGACAAGGAAAATGCAGCAAAATCCGCCACATTGTGAGGCTCCTCCAAATGCTACGGCGGTGGTGGAATGTTAAAATGTGAACGTTGTAAACTGTTAAAAGCTGGTAGAGTTGTTGAAAGCTGTTAGGGTTAGTTAGCCTAGTCAGCTAGGGTTTACTCATGTAGCTATATATACGTGTGTGTGCATTGTATTCTTCAAGTTGGTTAATAACAAAATTCCAGAAATCAGTTTTACATTTCTCAACATGGTATCAATCGCTGGGAAATTCTGGTTTCTTGCTTCCGCGTAACCGTTTTCATCGTCTTCTTCATCTTCTTTTCTTTTCTTTCTGTTGTGTTTCGATGACCAACTCCGGCAGTTCCTCCGTCCCTGCTTCTGATGCGTCTGGTGCATCTTCCGGCTCTGGCAAGATCTTTACCAACAAGAGAGTCAGTGTGATTCTTGACGAAACGAACTTCCTGCTCTGGAAACAGCAGGTGCTGCTAGCCGTCCGTAGTCACCGTCTGGAAAAGCTGTTGACGGGTACGTTGAAGGCTCCTCCTGCTGAAATCACGAATGAGCAAGGTGAGAAGGTTGAGAACGAAGCGTGTGAGATCTTTGTTGCGCAAGATAGTGCTCTTGCTTCTTGGATCCTGTCTACTATAAGCTCGCATTTGTTATCAGAGTTTGTTGGAGCGGAGACGACGGCTGAGATCTGGAAGACGGTGGTCACATATTTTTCTAGTAGATCGACAACCACTGCTATGAGTTTACACTATAAACTCAGGTCGATTACCAAAGGCAGTCTCAGTATGAGAGCTTATATTGCTCGAATAAATGAGGTGTGTAATATGCTCGCCTCGTGTGGCAGTCCTATCTCTGATCTTGAGAAAGTAGCTTCGATTCTTAAGGGTCTTCCGGCGGAGTATCAACCTTTCGTTGCTGTTATAACATCGAGCCAGTCTCCTTTTACACTTGCTGCGGCGGTCTCAGTCTTGATGGATGCTGAGACACAATTGCTCGATTTTAATCAAATCTCAGATCTTACTCCTTCTGCTAATGTGGCTCAGGTTACATCTTCTTCCTCGGGTGATTCTCAGGCAAATAGTCGAGCGTCTAACAGACCCTATCGTGCTTCAATGAGTCAACGCGGTCGAGGTCGTACGAATTACAAGTCCAACATGAAGCCACAGTATCAGCTCTGTGGAAAACTTGGTCACTTTGTGGACCGGTGTTGGCACAGGTTCGATGAGAACTTTGCTGGCATCACAGCTCGTGGTGCTGATCGTAATACACAGGAGGATGTTGCTGCTCGTGCTAATGTTGCTACGGTTGATGAAACACAATGGTACGTTGATTCAGGGGCTTCTCATCACGTCACTCCTGATGCAGACAATGTTGGCACTAGCACCACCTACACTGGTCCTGGTAAGTTGTTAGTTGGTAATGGCTCAGCTCTTCCTATCTCTTGTATTGGTAATTCATTAATTGCTTCTACCTCTCGCTCATTGTCTTTGAAGAATGTTCTTCATGTGCCCAAGGTTACTAAGAATTTAGTGTCTGTGTCCAAGCTTGCTAGTGATAATAACGTTTTCTTGGAGTTCCATGCTCGATCCTACTTTGTTCGAGATGAAGTTACAAAGGAAGTGCTGCTGCAAGGTGATGAAATTGGGGGTTTGTACCGGTTCAGTTCTGTTCCTGTTGCTCATGTTTCTGAAGTTTCCACTTTGTCTACTACTGTTGATAATCTTGTTCTTTGGCATCGACGACTTGGTCATCCAGCCTTAGAAACGTTAAAAGCTGTTTGTAAAGATTGTAATGTACCTATTTCTGGTGCTCTTAATAAAACTATGCCTTTGTGTGTTGCCTGTCAAATGGGCAAAAGCCATTGTTTGCCATTTTCTGCCTCAACTACTGTATATCAATCTTCTTTTGAGTTGGTTTACACTGATTTGTGGGGACCTGCCAATGTCTCGAGTCAGGGTTTCATGTATTATGTTTCTTTTGTCGATGCTCACTCTAGGCACTGCTGGGTTTACTTGTTGAAAGCTAAGTCCCAAGCTGTGGTGGCGTTTCAGTCGTTTCAGAAACTGGTGAAAACACAATTTGACAAGGACATCAAGGCTGTTCAAAGTGATTGGGGAGGTGAATTTCGCACACTTTCCTCCTTGTTGACACAGCAAGGTGTAGTTCACAGGGTCACTTGCCCTCACACGTCCCAACAGAATGGGGTCGTTGAGAGAAAACACAGGCATATCCTCGAGCTTGCGTTAACGTTGTTGGCTCAAGCTTCTCTTCCGCTGAGGTTCTGGTCTTATGCGGTGATTACTGCTGTTTTCCTTATTAATCGTATGCCTACTAAGGTGTTGGAAGGATCTTCTCCGTTCGAGAGGCTGCATGGTTTCAAACCAAGGTATGACATGATGAGAGTGTTTGGCTGCAGGTGCTTCCCTCATCTACGACCTTTTAATGTTCATAAGCTTGATTTTCGTTCTCGTCCTTGTACGTTTCTTGGCTATAGCCCCATGCATAAGGGCTATCAATGCCTTGACTCACAAGGTAGGGTGTTTATATCACGAAGTGTGGTGTTTGATGAGTCAGTTTTTCCCTTTGCCCTACAGTCTTCTAGTGGTGCTCCTCGCTCATCCTCTGTTGGAATCAGTTCTGTTCCAATTGTTTCAGGGGCTAACAGTGTTTTGCGAAGCTTGTCTTCAGGGGCTCGTGTGTCCTGTGGTTCCACCCATCATTCCTTGGATCCTCAACCTGCGGATCAGTCTCGTGATGGTGCTGGGGCAGTTCCTCCTGCTGAGGGTGTTCCTCCTGTGGCTCCTCCTGTGGAGCATGGTCCTCAATCCAGTGAGTCAACCAATGAAGCCTTTCCACCTGTTACTGAGGTTCGTGTTGATGTTAGAACTGGCTCTGTTGAACCTGATCTTGTTGGTTCTTCTCCTATATCACCTACTCCTGTGTCACCACATTCTTCTCCTTTGTCTCTTCATGATGCTGCTAATTTTGTGCCTAGTTCGTCTTCTCCTACCACAGACTTACTACTTGAACCTGTGGATGGTATTTTTGCACCTGCTTGTGTGCCGGATGTCTCTCTGAATGTTCAACCTGTTGAACCCTCCAATCTGCATCCTATGACGACTCGTAGTAAGGCCGGAGTCTTCAAACCTAAGGTGTTCGTGGCCTCAGTAGATGATGATGTTCCATCCTCCATTCAGCAAGCTCTTGATCATCCCAAGTGGAAGGAGGCTGTTCTTGCTGAATATGAAGCTCTTGAAAAGAATGGGACTTGGAAGCTTGTGCCACTGCCAATGGAGAGAACTGTAGTAGGGTGCAAATGGATTTTTCGAATCAAAAGGAATGCTGATGGCTCGGTTGCTCGGTATAAAGCCAGGCTAGTAGCCAAAGGCTTCAATCAGGTTCCGGGGCGTGATTTTCATGATACGTTTAGCCCGGTAATTAAGCCTGCTACGGTTAATGTAATTCTTGCCTTGGCTGTGTCTCGAAATTGGCCTCTTCGACAGGTGGACATCAACAACGCCTTCCTCAACGGCGAGTTGCATGAAGACGTATACATGAGCCAACCTCCTGGGTTCGAGACAACCTCTGCAGATGGGGCTCTTTTGGTTTGCAAGCTTGAGCGTGCTTTGTATGGTTTGAGGCAAGCACCAAGGAGTTGGTACACCAAGCTCAAGGATTTTTTGATATCGGTTGGCTTTCGACGATCCAATGCTGATCCTTCATTGTTTATTCATGAGAGTTTGGGACAATTTACATACATTTTAGTCTATGTAGATGACATTATTGTCACTGGAGCCTCTACTTCGTTTGTGACAGAAGTTATTACTCAGCTGGGGAACAAATTTTCCCTGAAGGACTTGGGTCTCCTACATTTCTTTCTTGGCATTGAGGTTCAACGCTCTAATGGGTGCCTATTTCTCAGTCAGCGCAAGTACATCCAGGAACTTCTTGTGCGTGCGGGTATGGATAAAGCTAACTCAGCCTCTACCCCGATGCTACCTTCTGTCAAACTGAGTGAGGATGCTGGCAGTCCCATTGCGGATGCTACAGGTTACAGGAGCATTGTGGGTGCATTGCTCTATCTCTGTCATACACGTCCAGATGTGATGCATAGTGTTCACAAGGTCGCTCAGTACATGCATCGTCCGTGTGAGGGTCATCTTGCTGCAGTCAAGCGTATTCTTCGCTACTTAAGTGGCACTCTTCATTATGGGCTTGTCTTTCGACCATCTGAAGTTGATGCTAGTCTTGTTGTGTTCGCGGATGCAGACTGGGGCAGCAATTCTGATAACCGGCGTTCGACTTCTGGCTATTGTGCATATCTTGGGAACAACATTCTCACTTGGAGTTCAAGGAAGCAAAAAGGAGTGTCAAGATCTACTATGGAGGCTGAATACAGAAGCATTGCTGATGCTATATCCGAAGTTACATGGCTACAATCCTTGCTCAATGACATGGGGATTCAACAGAAGGATGTTCCTATCGTCTAGAGTGATAGCACCAGTGCTATTTCTCTCAGCATGAATCCTGTGTTCCACTCACAATCGAAACATGTCGATCTTGATGTGCACTTCGTTCGAGAGAAGGTTGCTGACAATTCTCTGCGTGTTAACTATGTACCTGGGCCTCATCAGACTGCTGATGGATTCACCAAAGCTCTCTCCTCTTCTTACTTCGACTTGTTTCGACAGCGGGTTAATGTGGTTAGCTTTGCTCGAGTTTGTGAGGAAGATGAAGGAAGTAGGGGAAATGTTAAAATGTGAACGTTGTAAACTGTTAAAAGCTGTTAGAGTTGTTGAAAGCTGTTAGGGTTAGTTAGCCTAGTCAGCTAGGGTTTACTCATGTAGCTATATATACGTGTGTGTGCATTGTATTCTTCAAGTTGGTTAATAACAAAATTCCAGAAATCAGTTTTCCATTTCTCAACATGGAACAAGGCTTGTATTTTATCGGCCGCATCCCGACCAATGTGCCGGCAGTACACATGGTGGTCTATGTGGGTACGAGTTTGCAGGAGATTTGTGGTGCGCTTGACGTATTTGAACCGCCCCGTCTTTCAGAAGCTCCTTAGCCAAGCCGAGGAAGAGTACAACTTCAGTAACCAAGGCCTATTGTCGATTCCTTGCGACGAGTCCGTTTTTGAAGAAGTGATCCGGTTTATCTCTCGTTCAGAAGTTATCTACCGAGTTGTCTTGGGTTCGAATCGGAATGGAGGCAAAACAAAAAGGTCGAAAATTTGAGACTATTGAGCTCGTGAAGAAGAAGAGAAATAATTTGTGAAATGAGATTTAGGATTCAATTTGATTGCAAGAATATTTGAAAAGCAAAAATAAACACTATAATGGGGATTAATATAGTAGAAAGGTAAAGATTGGGTTAGATGAAGAAGAACATGAAATATGGTTGAGGGAAAAATAATTAAAAAATGGGAAAACTACATCGGTAGTCCCCAAACTATTACTATTTTCCTATTTTTGTCCCTAAACTATGTTTTTCGGCAAAACCGTCCCTTCTGTTACATAGTTCTCCTGTTTTGGTCCCCGGCGTTAAATAGCTAACGGTTTTGCTGACGTGGCATTTTTTAAAATATTTTTTAACAATTTCTCTCTCCTCTTAAAAAAATGCCACGTCAGCAAAACCGTTAACTATTTAACGCCGGGGACTAAAACAGGAGAACTATGTAACAGAATGGACGATTTTGCCGAAAAACATAGTTTGGGGACTAAAAATAAGAAAATAGTAATATTTTGGGGACCACCGGTGTAGTTTTCCCTTAAAAAATTTGTAAATATGGAGAACTAAATGTAAAATTATACAAATTATTTTTATTTTGGATGTTAAAATAGAAGTGAAGTAATAATTTATGGACTATTTAGGTAATCTATATTTTTTTATTGTGCCCAGATCAACCTCTCATTTAAGTTTAACCACAACAAACGTTTCAGTGACCAAAACTTTATAAATCAGAAACGTAAATGACCGACCTTATCGGTCGTTTTCAAAAATTGGTAACCAACTCTGTATCAGGAAAACATTAGTTATCCCCTTTACCCCTTTTAATTCCCTCCATTACCGTTTCTTCCAATCCAAAGGTTCCCATTTCTCCATCTGATCAGATCACCCCACTGACCATACCCTCCTCCCTTAGATCTAACCAACCATACAAGTGCCTTGATTCTGGGAGAGAAGAAAATCAAAAGGGGGGGGAGGGGGAAATTTTTTGAGTCTTTGAGCTCAAAGTTGGTATCTTTACTGTGATCTCAGCAGACCCAAATGGTGGAAGCGCAAACATGGACAAGGAGGATGAGCAATCCGAGATTGGACTCAACCGTCGCCGCCGCCGCCGACCAGGTTTTGGACATTCCGGCAACCCCAACAGCCGAACTTAAAAACAGCACCTACACCGTTGGATCCCATCTGTCTCCTAACCTTTTAACGGCACTGATCATCGCCTCATGGTTCATGTCCAACATCGGGGTCCTTTTGCTAAACAAGTATCTCCTCAGCTTTTATGGCTACCGCTACCCAATCTTCCTCACTATGCTCCACATGCTCTCGTGTGCTTCTTACAGTTACGTAGCCATAAACTTGCTTGAAATAGTTCCAAGGCAACACATTCTGTCGAGGAAACAGTTCTTCAAGATCCTGGCTTTGTGTCTCATCTTCTGTTTCTCCGTGGTGTGTGGGAACACTTCTTTAAGGTACATACCCGTGTCGTTTAACCAAGCCATTGGCGCAACCACCCCATTTTTCACTGCCATATTCGCTTTCTTAATCACTTGCAAGAAGGAATCAGCTGAGGTTTATTTTGCACTCTTGCCTGTGGTCTTTGGGATTGTTTTGGCTACCAACAGTGAGCCTTTGTTTAACTTGTTTGGATTCTTGGTTTGCATTGGTTCCACTTCTGGTCGTGCTTTGAAATCTGTGGTCCAAGGGATATTGTTAACTAATGAAGCTGAGAAGCTACATTCCATGAACTTGTTGTTGTACATGGCACCTATGGCAGCAATGATTTTGTTACCATTTTCCCTTTATATTGAAGGGAATGTTGCAGGGGTCACAGTTGAGAAAGCTAGGACCGATTCGTTTATTGTTTTCTTATTGATTGGGAATGCTACGGTAGCCTATTTGGTGAATCTGACGAATTTCTTGGTTACCAAGCATACAAGTGCCCTTACTTTGCAGGTTTTAGGCAATGCCAAAGCTGCATTGGCTGCGTTCGTATCGGTTATGGTCTTCAGGAATCCGGTGACCGTGATGGGGATAACTGGATTCGCCGTCACAATTATGGGAGTTGTGCTTTACAGTGAGGCAAAGAAGAGATCTAAGCTCACAACACATTGACAATAAGTTGAAAAACAAAGGATGGGATTCATTCTGGATGTGGTGCGGCCCTTTTTTTCTTTTTTTCCCTTTATCATTTACTATAAAATTGTTGCTTTTTATTAGACTTAATTGAGAGAAAGAATCAAAGAAGAAAATTTGGCTAAAATTGTTATTGGATTGTATAGGAAGAAATTGGGTGGTTTAAGTTAAATCTCCCCTGTTTGTAATCTTATCATAGGAAGAAATTGAAGGCTATTCAAATATTCATTTTTATGTGTTATACGAATCTGAGAGGTAAAATTCTCCACTTGTGTGTGTTCCACATATCTGCTGCAATTTTAAATTGTTATATTTGCAGCTTAAAAGTGTAATGCATGATTGGCAGCTTTGGTCTTGTTTCTGAGTTTGCAATATTACTATGTTTTGGGGCCTTGTCCTTTGATTTGAGTTTACAAGGAAACATGTTTTTGCATGATGTAACAGTTTGAGAATGAAATTTTGGTGCATTCCCCATAATAGAATTTTGTACATTCCATTTTGAAAGTTCATCCTTATGATCCTACAATGTGGGTTTCTTCCCCATCCATTCTTCACATTTATTTCTCATCATTGTAGTCATTTTCTGCATAAAATAAGATGTAGAAAACAAGAGGGATAACTTCAATTTATGTTAATAAATAATTAAAAATAGAGCTGTTTATCGAAGTGGTAATGAAATACAGGGTTAAATGCTTATTGTATGTTACCAAATTGTATATTCCATAAACCGGCATTCCAGCATTTGCAGTTTACAAAGTTTTGGAGGTTTCATGGAGTTGACATTCCACACAACACAAGGGCAGCCTTGTTTTCATAGTATGAATGTAAAAAAACAAAAGAGAAGGCCATAAAATTGTTTTATAAAATGAGAGGAAATCTGGCCGGCTCTCACAGAATTGACATGTTCACAAGGAGGCATCCCTAAGACGCTGATTTGTTGAGAAGTTAACATCAAATCACTTGAAAGATGGTGACTCCCTTCCCACGTTTGCTGCTAATTCACTGCCTTTTCTGGGTTGGGCCAGGTTTCTCTAACCAAAATTAAATCAATCTAATTATTATTTTCCATCTTTTTCTAATGCTTCAATTTATAACTTTTTTTAATATTGCTTCGATTTTAATTTTTACCCTTAATTTTTTTATTATAAAAAATTAGTTTATTCTTTTTTTATCTTTTGACCCTCGGACATTTAATTCTTTGTTAAGCTGACATAACCTATAGATAAAATAAGAGTTAATTGTATCACATGTCTCCAAACTATGACCCTTATTTTAATTTGGTCTCTAATATGAATATTCCAATTTCATCCTTAAAGTACGATCTTCATTATAAATTGACATCCAAACTTTTGAACGTTTCAATTTCATCCCCAAACTATGATTCTCATTCTAAATTGGTCCTCAAACTTTTGAACATTCTAATTTTATCCCTAAATTATCAATATATGCTTATCACATCCCATGTTAATAAACCCTTTATAGAAATTGGTAATTGTCATATAAACATTGATGTGTGTTCTGTAATAATATATTGCGGCATATACGATAATTTAAAGATGAAATTAGAACATTCAAAAGTTTGAGGGACCAATTTAGAATGAGAGTTGTACTTTGGGGATGAAATTGAAACATTAAAAAAATTGAACCAATTTAAAATGAGAGTCATAGTTTGAGGATGAAATTGGAACATTCAAAAGTTTGAAAACCAATATAAAATGAGAGTCATAGTTTGAAAATGTGTGATGCAATTAAAATATTTTTTATATTTTACATATCATTTTTTCACTATTCATATTTTACATAATTTTTATAATTTAAATATTTTTTTACATCTATAAAATTTATAATTTTTAAATAGTTTCTTCAATGTTTTCCTTTTTTTTACACAAAATGATTAAGAAATTGACGCCAACATTAACAAAACGATAAATAATCAACGTCAAATTAATAACACATTATTTCCCGTCAATTCAATTTGCAAAAAGGAAGTCAAATGTCAAAATAAGCCAAAAAAATTAAGGACATTATTTCTTTAAAAAATGAGAATAAAAAGTGTCATTAGAACTTTACATATCATTACTTGTCTAAATTGTCAACGCAGTTAATTGTTCTTTTATTAAAATTATACTGGTTGTTTTAATTAAAATATTGACGTTGATTTAGCCTCACATTGACCACTTTTGCTTCTTCTTTTTAACCCCAATGGCGGCATTAATTTTTATATTAGTCACTGCCGAGATTTATCGTTTCGTTTGTTTTGGTTTTTAATTTTTAATAAATTATTCTGCTTTTGTAGTACGATTTATTATATCTTTTGATACGTTTTTTCCTCTTTAACACGCTTTTCTCTTTTCTGTTTTAACTTTCTATTAGGGTTAGATCTGACGACGCCATGATTGATCAAGATGACGCTCTTTTCATTATGTTGTTGATCTTCCTGTCTCGGACCTTCAAACTGGATTTGGATACGCGATTAAATTCACTGTTTCTTTTTCACGATTGAGTTGTGGTAATGACCTTGTTGTCAACGTACCTCATTGTAATATACATTTTTATGTTGTTCGTTGATGGTTTTACCTTTCGTCGTCGATCTACGGTGATGTTTGTATTTATATTTTGTTTCGAGTTTTTAGGTTAAGTTTTTACCATTTTCTTGTATGGTCCTCTTATGATCTCGAGACGCTAATTTTTTTACTAGAAATATATTTGGATTAGGTGTTTTGTTTATTAAGTTGTGGACTTTCATTGTAATTTCGGATATATCATTGTTTAATAAAATTAGTAGATTCAATTCAAAAAAATATTGACGTTGATTTTATTAAAATTACTTATCTATATACACGGCAAATTTGCACAAACATTGCTCTTCATTTTTTTTCCCCAACAATCAGAAGTCAGATTGTCCTTGATTCGTCTTTGAACAATGTCTTTTTTCATGTTGAAAAAAATAACTAAAGTCGGACTAGTTGTAATCCGACTTCAAACAGTAAAAGTGATTAACACTGTTCAAAGTCGGATTGTCCATGATCTGTCTTCATGCTTATTTCCAACTTTGAATTTTTTTCTCTAAAAAACACTGTTTAAAGTCGAGTGAAAATCAGTCCGACTTTTGACTTGAATAATAAACCATCATAGATCTAAAAATAATCTACCCTGAACCATATTTTGAGAAAAAAAATTCAAGGACCATATTGTGGTCATTTCCCCATATACATCCTCCCACGGAAATAGATACTCAAAGCAGGGGGGAAATATCACGAGGCCTAAAGGGACACGACCCACCAACTTTTAGAGTTAATTATAGTTTAAGCCCATAAAAATTTTGAAACTATTAAATTAAAGGGTTAACTACACCACTGACCACCGAACTAATTGAGGATTCCTATTTTGACCACTGAACTAATTAGAGATTCCTATTTTGACCACTGAACTAACGAACTCATTAATCTGACTACCGAACTTATAAAATCAACATATTTTGACCACCGTCGTTAAAAACTTAACGTGGGGTGACAGAACTGCCACGTGGCATCTTACGAGAAATTTTTAAAATTACATATTTGGTCCATGTTATTTACTTATTAAATCAATTTGATCCTAAAATAAAATTAATTATCCAATCAAATGATGACACATGTCATCACCCAATTGGGTAGGTTGGTGTTGTGGGGGTTTGAACCTAAGATTAAGTGGAAAAAAACCCACGCTTTTACCACTAAGCCAAGCTACTCTTACTGATATATTTTGCACACTTTCGTACACATATCTTATACTTGGGTAAATGTTAGGGGAAAAAGAAGTAAAAATAGTTGAAAGAGAACTCGAACTTGGATCACTTGGGATGTGTATAATGACACAAACATTCGATTTAATTTAAATCTAAAATTTTAAAATATTCAATTTAAAGTATTCGAATATTTTTTATTTTTAAACTAAATTGAATATTTATTAAAATATTAAATATTTGATTTAAAAGAAAAGAAAATCGATTTTAAAAAGTATTCGATTTAAATCAAATATTTAATATTCAAATATTTAAAAATCGAATTAATTTAAAGTATTCGATTTTAAAAAGTATTTGATATAAAAAAGTATTCGATTTAATATGCAAATCGATTTAAACTATTTGATTTAATAATCGAATCGATTTAAAGTATTTAAAAATTGAATTAATTTAAAGTATACGATTTAATATTCGAATTAATTTAAAGTATTTGATTTAAAAAGTATTCAATTTAATATTCAAATTATTTTAAAGTATTTGATTTAATATTTGAATCGATTGAAAGTATTTGATTTAAAAAAGTATTCAGTTTAATTTAAAAATATTAAATATTCGAATACTTCTTAAATCAAATTCCTTTTCTTTTAAATCAAATATTTTTTAAATCAGATATTTAATATTTTATGAAATATTCGATTTAATTTAAAAATAAAAAATATTCGAATACTTTAAATCGAATATTTAATATTTTTAGATTTAAATTAAATCGAACGTTTGTGTGATTATACACATCTCAAGTGATCTAAGTTCGAGTTCCCTTTCAACTATTTTTATTTTTTCCCCAACTTTTACTGAAGTATAAGATATATATATATATATATATATATATATATATATATATATATATATATATATATATATATATATATGAAAGTGTGCAAAAGATATCACTAAGAGCAGCTTGGCTCAGTGGTAAAGGCGTGGGGTTTTCTCCACTTAGTCTCATGTCACCACCTGATTGAAGGGAAAAATATATTAAATAAAATAAATTAAAATTTGGTTAAATTAATTCAATTGGGTGATGACAGGTGTCATCATCCGATTGGATGATTAATTTTATTTAATTAAAATAAAATTAGGATCAAATTTATTTAATAAGTAAATAACATGGACTAAATATGTAATTTTAAAAATTTCCGTAAGCTGCCACGTGGCAGTTTCGTCACCCCACCGTTAGATTTTTAACGTCGATGGTCAAAATAGGTTGATTTTATAAGTTCAGTGGTATGATTGACGAGTTCGTTAGTTCGGTGGTCAAAATAAGAATCCTCAATTAATTCGGTGGTTAGTGGTGTAGTTAACCCTAAATTAAATCATGACTTATTCCAAAAGTTTTAGGTTTAGTTATGTTTAAGACCCTACCATTTTTAAAGTTAATAGAATTAAATTTGGGTGCTCGAATAATGAAACTCGCCTAATGTTCTGGTCGGAAAGAAATGAATCGATTTTCTTTTAAGCAACAACTACGTCACATGATTTCTTTTAATCAAAATTCAAAACTGCTAACCACAAACGAAGAGTAGGGCAGCAAGGCAACTTCATTTGAGATCCATGGTTGTGGTTCGGACGTAAGAGACGAGTAGCAGACAACATAAGAAAAAATAGAGGGGTAACTCTAAGTATGGAGTGTATGGTCCTGATACTATTTATTCTCGGGCCTCACTCCTAATGTATGATCTCAAGGTTTGTATGGTTGATTGCTTGTTGCATATAATGTGTATGAGTGGTTTGCTAATTGAGATAGCATGTATTTAGGCGATTAGGGGTAGCGCCTTGTATTTACTTTAATGTCATGTCATTTTCTAGTTAGATGTTCATATTTATGATATGCATGAATTATGGTAGAGTAGAACTGTATCCACTGAGCTTTGATAATTCAGCGTTCAGAATCGTTGTTTCCATTCGCAGGTTTTTAGCGTGGCACGTGCATTGGAGGAGCACCATCGGTGTGAGTTTTAGGGAATCACTTGTTCGGAATACAACATTTAGGTCTTATTGGGCTATGTATTCGTAGGACCCTATTATGATATTTGTAACTCTTATTTTGGATTTGTAGTAATCAAGTTGAATGCTTTAAATGTTTTAAATTAAGTTGGAGCTCACTTGTAACGTTTTAACTATTTATTTATGTTTTAAATGGTTGGATTTAAATGTTTTGAAAAGAAAATAATTTATTGAACTAAATCAGATTTAAAAGTTTTACGATAATGAGTTGGGTTTAAGGCCTAAATGTGACATCTAAATTTGTGGTGTTACAGGAATAGTGAGGCAATTAGTCTAAGGGAAGTGGAGAGAGAAAGAATGATTTTTTATATATACTTTTAAAATTATAATTGAAATTTGTAGAAGATATTAAATTAATATTTTAACAAATTTAAAGGTTATATTAGAAATATTTTTTTTGTTAGCGTATCAAATGATCAATGTTACTAAAGTTAACGTCCGAATTATCATTTCAGGATTAATTGATGTTGGTTGAGTGTTCAAAATATAAAACAAAGATAGCCTTTATTTAATTTTACACAATATAAAATTTAAAAGTTCGACATGATTTTTTGAATCGTTGAATTAATTGATTTTAATGACGGAAATCAAATCTTTTAAATTAAAGATAATTCACTTATTTTCCCGTAAAAAACTTTGCATTACTTATTGATAATCTCAACAATTGGTTTTCACTAATCTAACTATCCATAAAATATATAAAAATCCTAAATTTTACATTGTGTTAACATATCCTAACCCTCTATATATATAATATTAGAATTCCATCACTCATTCATGTGTATAAAGTGATTTTTAAGTAATAAAATTTATTAAAATGATAATATTTACAACTTATATTTTCGTCCTTACGTACTTTTCTAGCTTAGTTGATGTCTTAAACAATGTCAAAATCAATCAAGCACGTTTACAATAAAGAAGAAATATTTTATGTAAAAATAAAAACTTCAAAAAATAAATTAACAAATTATCATATCTGAAGTGGTAACACATTTGTAATCAAATTTGCTAGTTTCGTGTCTGAATTTCAAGAAATAGTTGTTTGTATTTCTATATAAAAATTATATAAAAGAATGAAAACACAAAACTATCATTAAAATAAGTAGTTTAGAAAAGTTTTATAGATCTGCTGAGGAAATTACGAATTGTATAATAGAGGTTGTTAGGTTATTAATGTATAGTAGAAACAATGATAGTTGTGACTTGTGATAGTGTTAACATTCAATTGTGTACAACTTGATGATCACCCAACTTTAGTTTCTTTGTAAATTGTAGCAATTTCTGCTTCTTGGATAATATACAACATCATTCTTCATTCATCCAAAAAAAATATTATTAAATCTGTTATACCCTTAAATAAAGATAATTTTGTAATTTCTCAATTGAATTGATGCTTTGTCAACTAGTAACATCAAACTCATTAAAGTAATTAAATATTAGTCCTAATGACTTTTTGGCCCTTGAAGTTAAAAAAATGCATTTTAGTCCTTAAACTTGTTCGTTTCTTTTGACCCTCTAATTTTTTTTTATCAAATTAAATTATAACAACTGATTGGGCTGAAACGAGCTTTTTGAGTAAGAAAATTGAATAAAAGTTATAAACATTCTTTTGTCCTTGATAATTATAAAAAATTCTCTAAATAACATAAATTTGAATAACAAATAAAATTAAAAAGATAATTTTATAAATAAAAAATTAATACATAAATTAATAGGATTAATATCCTATACACTGGCGGTGGAAACTAAAAGTTTCCACAAGCGCCTTGGTTTTAGGGTATAGGGTGTTAGTTTAGGGTATAGAGTTTAGGGGTTTAGGTGTAGGGCTTTAGAATTTAGGGATAGTTGTTTCAATTTAAAGTTTAGGGTTATAATTTAGGGTTTGTAGGTTAGGGTTTAGTTTTTAGGGTAATATGGTGAGGATTTAGGTTTTAACCTATAAACCCTAAATTATAACTCTAAACCTTAAATTAAAACAACTATCCCTAAATTCTAACCCCCTACACCTAAACCCCTAAACCCTACACCCTAAACTAAGTCCCTAGACCCTAAAATTAAGGCGCTTGTGGAAACTAAAAGTTTTCACCGCCTGTGTATAGAATATTTATCCAAATTAATATACATCTAAATTTACTAATTAATGAAATTATATACAAAATATGATGTCATAAATAAAAAATTAATATATACATCTAAATTTAATAATTATTAAAATTATATTAAAAAGATAATTTCATAAATAAGAAATTAATATGCACATCATTCATGTATATTTAGTAAAGATGTTAAAAATTAATTTTTATAATCTAACTAATATTAATAGATACAAAATATTGATAACTAATAAATTATTCAAGAAATTATTGAATATAATCATGCCATTATATGTCATATTGCTTGTTTAAATAATCAAACAACTATCAGTTAATTTTATCAAACACTTTTATACAGCCAGCTAATACAATTCGCTAGTTAAATCAACTAATGATATCAGCTATCAACTAATGTAATCCACTGTCAACTATCAGTTAATTGCCAAACATAGACATTATTTTACAATTTTTAACATATTCTAATTTTTAAATAATATTTTTTGAATTTTTGTGTAAAAGGATAAAATAACCAACGTCAGTAGAAAAAATTAACATCAACCTAGCAAACCATTACTTTTTCCTTGGTTCAGTTTTACAAAAAAAAAAAATCAAGAGTTAAAAGAAATAAAAAAGTGAAGAACTAAAATGATTTTTTTTGAAACTTTGGGGTAAAATAATCATTAAACCTAAATACGAATATAAATTAAAATTCATAAACTTTGTCGTCAAGGTTGACCGAATCAAGATGAAATATGCTACTACATTTTATTGTCATGGATGCGGATTGAAAATTAATAAATTTATTATTTAAAAGATTTAGAAAAAAAGGAAATTAAGAATACTTGAAAAGATAATATAAAAATAATGGAAAATAGAATTGGTTGCTATATTTTAATGGAAAGAAACAAAATTTCAGGTTTCCAACCATAAAAAAGAGTATCTCATCCCTGAATAATATTCAAGTTCAAATGAGGTGGCTGAAAAATATTATTGTGCAAATTTTATTGATTGGATTGGATTACTTTGAAAAGTTTTGTAGAAAAGTAAGCAATGAAATTAATACTATAAAAATAAAAAATCTGCAAACGTATAGCTCTAGTCAACAATGCACTTCGCAGCGCAGCAGAAGAAAACAAGGAGAGAAAAATTGTCCAAATTACGTCCTGATATTTGACTGGAAAATGACTTTTATTCACAAATTAAGTACTACTAAAATAATCGTCATCATTATATCAAAAATAAAATAAAAATACGAGAGTCACCATTGTCCACTACAGTCAGTCCAACTTCATAGGGTAATGAGTCAAGTGAAATATTGCACGGACCGTGCCCCATTTTTTTTTTTAATTTGATATTATTTTATATTTTATAAGTTTATATATTAGTTAAATTAAAATTTTATTTTCCTCAAAAATTTTAATTTAAATACAACTGAAGTCTTTATACAATATACCTCTCAAAATCCAATTTTAACTTCGTCTTCGATCTCTACTATTAATTGAATTACTAGACACTAACAATGCACATGCCAAACTACAATTCCCTATATTTATCTTTCTTTAATAACAAATTAAAAACTATGTCACGTTTAATTATTCTCTCATGTATAGTTTCCTTAAAATTCATCCCTCACCATTCACTAACAATGGAAATGTAAATAATAATAATAATAATAATAATAATAATAATAATAATAATAATAATAATAATAATAGTAGCAGTAGTAGTAGGTATTTTTCGTTAAAGTGATTTATACTATTGCTCATGGGTTAAGTTCATGTTTGCAGTCAATCTTGAAATATTTTGTTTTTGGTTTTCCTATACTTGATCTAAGTTGTGTTCGGGATAAAAAATCAACTTATACTAATATTTAAATATATTTATAAATAAATTTAAATAGTTGATTAAATTTTTATTCAATTATTTTTGTAATTGTTCTAACAAATAAAAAGTATTGATTCATACATACAAAAATGTATATTAACCTCCTCTGATTTAAGAGTTAAACCTAATTTAGCCATTGTATAGTAGTTTCTTAAAAATTATTGTGCTAGACTAATCCAATTTTGATCTATTTGATGAGATAAACTGGTAGTTCTATTCATGAGCTAGCCTAAGTTAATATATAAAAATATTTTGCTAATCTAATCACTCAAATGGTCTTGTAATTTTAATGATTTTATCAATAGTGATTTGAGGACATTTTGTTTGACTAATAATCACCCATCAAGAATTCTCGGGTATTAAATATTATTCTATGTTTATTTAATATGACAAATAGAGTTTATCTATGGTTAATTGATGATATGGGTGGAGAATAATCGAAAATTGTAGGAATTTGAATCGACATAAATGAAGAATAACCGAAATCTTCACTCATGGGGACGAAATATTACAATAACAACGATGTCAATCTAACTAATCTTTAATTGACGGGATGATTAATATTTTTAAATATAAGTTAATAATTTTGTTTGACAAAAAAAATACAAGTTAATAATTTTAGTGTTATTCAAAGATATTTGTTTAGCTATTCAAAGATAGTTGCTTGTACGATATTAGGAAGAATTTATTTATTGCATGCGAACTATGAAGGACTAACTTTCTTTAATAAGTGAGTTGTTAAATTAAGAAATATAAATTAATATAGAGTAATATGGCAGTGGCCGTCCACTCTGACTGTTAATGCTTAGAATAATATGGCAATGGCCATCGACTCTGACTGTTATGCTAGCGGTTAGCTCTCTCGTCTGACTCCAACCCTATCAAATTGCAGCCATGTGCTTTTAGAAAATTAGATCATTCAATGTTGTCTTCGTCTTCTCATGACTCTAAATATTCAATATTTTAATGCGATAACCCAATATTGTACTACTATAAAATCACGCCCACTTCTCGGCAATATTAACCACTGCACCTCCTGGTTAACTCAGTGTTTCAACTTAGAATAAGCAAAAAGATGTTGCAAATAGCTTACAGCTCATATTCATGGCTGTTGAATGCTAGCAACCAAAAAGATGGGCTGTTGTTCCCAGCAGCTTTCTCATTTCTGGTTGCCATACTGGGAATTTCACTGTGGCACGTATGGACCATAAGGAAGCCAAGGAAAGCAATCGCTCCATTACCGCCGGGCCCCCGTGGGTTGCCGGTACTGGGATATCTTCCATATCTTGGAACCGACAACCTCCACCTGGTGTTTACGGATTTGGCTGCAGCCTACGGTCCTATCTACAAGCTTTGGCTTGGAAACAAATTGTGTATTGTGATTAACTCACCATCGCTAGCCAAAGAAGTGGTTCGTGACAACGACATAACGTTTTCGGAGCGGGATCCTCCTGTTTGTGCAAAGATTGTCACCTTTGGCCTCAATGATATTGTGTTTGATTCTTACAGCAGTCCTGACTGGAGAAAGAAGAGAAAAGTGCTGGTGCGTGAAATGCTTAGCCATGGTAGCATTAAAGCTTGTTATGGTCTAAGGAGAGAACAGATGTTGAAAACCATAAAGAACGTTTACCAAAGTGCCGGCAAGCCGATTGATTTTGGTGAAATGGCTTTTTTAACATCGATCAATGCGATGATGAGCATGCTGTGGGGTGGCAAACAGGGGGGAGAGCAGAAAGGGGCTGATGTTTGGGGTGAATTTCGAGAGCTCATAACCGAACTCATGGTCATACTGGGGAAACCAAACATTTCTGATATTTTCCCGGTGCTTGCAAGGTTTGATATACAGGGATTAGAGAGGGATATGGCGAAAATCGTCGGCTCTTTCGATAAACTTTTCGACTCCATGATTGAAGAAAGAACGAGCTTCGGCAACAAAACGGACGGAAACACTGAGGCTGAGCCAAAAGACTTCTTACAGCTTCTTTTGGAACTCAAGCAGAAGAACGATAGCGCATCGTCGATTACAATGAATCAACTCAAGGCCCTGCTCATGGTAAGCTTGTTTATATCATCATTCATCACATACTGCCATACACCATCTTAATTTCATTTTCGATGAGCTACCTGCTAATTAGTTTTTTTTATCAGGATGTTGTAGTGGGTGGAACTGATACAACATCAACAATGATGGAATGGACAATGGCTGAGCTAATGCAACATCCAGAAGCAATGGAAAAGGTGAAGAAAGAAATAGCCGATGTCGTCGGTCCAGACGGCACTCTCGACGAGTCTCACTTGCCTAATTTGCGCTATCTAGATGCCGCCGTAAAGGAGACATTCCGGTTGCACCCACCGATGCCTCTCCTCGTACCCCGTTGTCCAGGCGAATCGAGCACTGTTGGTGGCTATAGCGTACCAAAGGGCACTAGGGTGTTCTTAAACATTTGGTGTATTCAGAGGGATCCACAGCTTTGGGAAAATCCTTTAGAATTCAAACCTGAGAGGTTCTTGGATGACAAGTTTGATTATTTAGGAAACGATTCCCGATACATGCCGTTCGGTTCCGGAAGGAGAATGTGTGCCGGAGTATCTCTAGGGGAGAGGATGCTGTATTCCTCCTTGGCTGCATTGATCCATGCTTATGACTGGAAACTGGCCGAGGGTACAGAGAACGACTTGACCGGCAGATTTGGAATAATTATGAAGAAAATGAAGCCTTTAATTGTTGTTCCTACACCAAGATCACCTAATCTCCAGCACTATATGAAGTAAATTTACTGTTGTATTTAATTTGTACCACTGCTTTACCTCTTTAGCATGATTAGGTAACAATGGTACGGCATGTAATAATTATGGTAATATCGGACGGATCATAAAGTTTATGGCGAAAAACAATATGTTTTATACGCCATAACCCTTGTGCAATAGACCGATGCCATGTATTGAGTGAAATCAGTAAATCTTTATGCTAAAATGTGTTTTTATGTTTTGGTGATTCTTTTGACATTTATATCAAAAAAAAGGAATTATCAGTTACAATTTTTATATTTATTGTAAAGTGAAATGAAATGCTTGATAAAAAAAGTTAAAAAATTTTTGGGAAAGGATTGTATGCATCCTGGGCATGTCTCTAGGAGCTCTATGGTTGCTTGAATGACTATTCTAGATAAATTACCAATTAAAAGTAAGCTTTTGACTTTTAGATTGAATGTTGATCTAATGTGTCCATTATGTAAGAGAGAATAAGAAACTAAAGACCATGTTTTCTTTTACCGTAATGTTTCGAAGCTAGTTTGAAAAATTACTTTGTATGTTTTTCAGGTTTGACGAACATTACTTGACTGTGACCAAAAGCTGAACTAGATGTGTTGTTCCTTGAAAAGTATAACACTCCCGACCATGATCTTAAAGCTGGCTTGAAACAACATATATATGGTGTGGCAAGAAAGACTTTTCCAGCATATTGAGAGCTCTGTCTTTCCGATTATTGGGCATATTAGGTTGAAATTTAAAGATAAAGTTAAATATAGTCAACAGTTGAGGCATTATTACATTTGTTCTTTTCGGGATTTACTTGTATAAGTTTACGAGAGCTACACATAGCAATAGCTTACTTGTACAAAAAAAAAAAAAAAAAAAAAAAAACTCTAGATGTCTTTTTATTTGTTAGATTACAAAGAACAAAATTCATCAAAAAAAAATATCATTAAACTATTAATTATTACAAAAATAACTATTAAACTATTTAATTGTTACAAAATATCATTAAATTATTTAATTATTACAAAATAATTAGTTATTACATGTTATGCTACAAGTCTATTTGTAATAGACTTCACGACTATATTTTCAAAAATATTCCAACCGAAAAGAATTAAGAGATTTTATTTCCAAAATTCTTTTAAATAAAAGGAATCAAAAGTTTTTTTTTTCTCTAAGAAACCTTTCAAGCCAAAGGAATCAAGGTTTCTTTTTCTTGAAATTCGGAAACAAAATCTCTTGATTTTATTAATAACAATAATTTAACAGTATAATTTGTGTTAATTAATTTAATGGTGTTCATCGGCGTTCATAATTAGTAGTATTCATCGGTGTTCGTCGCACGTGGTAGACTCATCCAAAAAATTAATAGTAAATCACCATTTACTTGTTACAAAATGACTATAAAAGTACAACAAAATTATATTTAATAAATTGAGTCATAATCACAATTAACATCCACATAAATATATATCTGACTTTTATTATTAGTAGTAGTAATACTATAATTATTATTAAATCAAAATTGCCTAAACTTAAAATGGGATCAAAACTTGTACTCAATTGTGAGTAACAGACGTGATTAACAGCCCCAATTGGGTTTCCAATCATCAAGTAAATATCTTTCAGCAAAAGACCAATCTCGGAGCATTAATATTCATCATAAAGTGCACAAATGCATAAGAAAGAGCAGTCATCTCAAAATTGCGAGTTCTATGTACTGAAGGCCCGAGATTCTAACAAAATATTTGTAGAACTTACAAGGATGCCTCTGCATTATCCAACAAAATACAAAAAGTTCTAAAGTTCTTAGCTACAACACAACAGACGCATGATACGATATGCTATTAACAGTCCTGAAAAGAAAACACGGTATGTGAAAAGGCAATAAACTCTCCACATGATCTACTCAGTCCCTTGGCTTCTTTAGTGAGTGAGTAATCTTGTCTCTAAGAGCCCCCAAACCTTTCCCCTTTGAAGACTGCTGGCTGTTTGAAGAACCTGCCTTATCTCCAGCATCCATCCTCAATCTCCACCCTCCCTGACTCGCTTGTGCATTCTGACCATGGCCTGTCCCTCATACAAAATTGCAGCAACAAAAACAAATATGATTTATCAGGTGTTACAAAGCATTGACAGAGAGTTATGTCACTCCACCCCATACTATCAAATCTTACCTATTGTATCATGGTTGTTAGAAACCCCAGACCAGCCAGGCAAATGCTTTCTGGCATTTCCATTCCAAGCTTCTTCAAAACCAGTAAGCTCATCTGGAACATTCACCAGTTTAGCTACCATGGCCAAGTTAGCATAACAAGTACATACATAACATGGCATAGGGTCACGTAACTATTATTGTTCTTACCTTCATTCAAATTGTGCAAGGTCTGCATTGTTTCCACCCTACCATCTGAATTCAGCTTTCTCAATACCGAATGACCCTACATCATAAGTAAACTCTACAATCACATCAAAAGCAAATAACATAATCTCAAGTTCCAATTTAATTGCTCAAGAGGTACTTTGTCATGAAGTCCCCTCGAAACACGGTGGCTAGCTTCACCTGTGGCTGTGTTGGCTTCTTTGCTTTCTTCAAAGCTAACCTACACCATAACAGTGAAATGTGAGACAGAAAAAAATCAAGGGCTTGCAACTCAACATATCTTTAAACAACATAACTACTTACTCCATCATTTCCGCTCCTCCTTGTTTTTGATGAAGTACAGTAAGCTCCATTAGCGCCACCGTATGTGACGGTGGAGCTCTGAAATGTAAAGCTACGCGTTTGAGGTTGTTGCTGATAAGAACCACCGTAAACATTCATATACTGCAAATGCCCGTTCCTTCTCCCAGATTGTTCAACTCCATCATCAGGAACCTCAACATGAGCTTCATCTTTCGACCTACAGTGCTTTCTAGGATTTTCTTTCATCTCTTTATCTTCTTCATCATCATCAGAATTTAATTCTTGGATAATCGGACCCCTTTGTCTCTTCAGCTCTGGGGGCTGATGCTCAATAAACCCAGATGGGTGCATATCAGGAAAAGGGCGCTGTGCAGGGCCAAAGAAGCTTGATTCAAACATGCTTCCAAAAGGGCGTGTGAAGAAAGGGTCATCAAAAGGGTCTCTTCCTCCAAAGAAATTGGGCAGTAAACTTCTGTGACCTCCAAAGCCCCCCAAACCACCAAAGGGATCAGCCCCGAAATCGAAGAAAGGATCCCTCCCGCCTCTGCCGCCCTGCATTTTTCTGATGTCTTCTTAACTCTGAAAAGAAATTTCAAAACTCCTATCAATTCTCGTAAGAACAAAAAGATAAAGACGTTTTTCTAATTTTTCCAGATAACATCAACCATTGCAAGCGATGATATAACAAATAAACAACATAAACAGTAACTCTTTACATATATTTCAAATATATATATAAAAAAAAAAAGAATTACTTAAGAAAA
The DNA here is from genome assembly GCA_958450335.1 of Hibiscus tridactylites. Taxonomy (NCBI): domain Eukaryota; kingdom Viridiplantae; phylum Streptophyta; class Magnoliopsida; order Malvales; family Malvaceae; genus Hibiscus; species Hibiscus tridactylites. Next base: position 79,223,497 of record OY288281.1, read on the forward strand.
CAAAGTAAAACGGATTTTTTTTCTTCAAAGAATAAGCAGATATAACATGATCATCGTAGCATATACATTCAACGAAAATAAAAATAAAAATAGAGAAGGATAGGACCTTGAAATAAAAGAAGAGCAGAAATTTAGGCAAATTTAAGGTTTGGATCGAAACCCAGCACACAGATTGAATGATCGAAATGTGCTTTGGCCTTGGGGGGAAACTTAGAAGTGTCTATATAATTAGCTAGTTGGGTTATCTATTTTTTTTTTCTTTCTAATTTCATGTTTCTCTGTTTTTATAGGAAAGAGCTGGAAAGTTCCAGTAGATGTCCGAGTTCTCTCGATTAATTAACCCCTCGATGCCCACGTGTAAATCTACCTATTCATTTGATACTGTAATTTCATTTTATTTTGTTTTTATTGATTATTGGTTTTTAAATAATATTTTTTAGTTAAGTAATTTTAAAAATTATTATAGAAATGTGATTTTAAAAAATTAAATTTAAGAATTTTGTATTTGGTATTGATGTCAAAAAAATATTGTTAAAAAGATAAAATGTCTATTTTAGAAACACTGTCAAAAAGTGTTCTTAAAAAAGTGAAAGTTGAATTTAAGAATGGCTTAAGTGGTAAATAAGTGTCCAAACTATACCATTTTTTTTCATATAGGTGCCTACAATATTTTTCGGGCCAAATAGGTACTTAACGATACTCAAATAGATACCTGTTGAGTGTGTAAAAGTTCTATTATTTACACCCTTTTTAACCCATATTTCTGCTGCATTCAAGCATCATTACATTGCATTTAGGTCAGTTTACAGTAAAACATCACAAATACACTAAAGGCACGGATTCTACTAAAAGATGGCTGATTTTGCAGATTACTGTCATAGTTGACGAGGAAGGCAGGCAAAGGGCAGAGAAGCAGAAGAGCTGAACTGGACAAGCAGACGACGAGGATGAAGCTGCCATGGAGCTGTCGTGACAGCAAGGTGACAGCAGCCTTATGAAGAGGAAAAGTAAAGTGGACCTCGATAGATAGAGAAAAATCTGCTCGTCTGTCGTTTGAAAGCCAAGTATTTTTCCAAGCCCCGGGTCGAAAGATATGTCAAGCCAAAGCTCAAGGAGAGGAATTCCCATGAAACAAGGAGGCGGCTGAAAAGTAGGAATCCTTAGAGATTAAGCACTTAATAGAATCTTACTTTTCATTAAAGTTGTAATCCTTGTTAACTTAGAATACTTGAGCCCAAAGCTTATATAAGGGCATAGATTTAACCTAGGAGGCATCATACCCCATAACCGATAACCTAAACCCCTCCGCCGTTTACCCGTCGTCGACATGTTCTAAAAACCCCCTAGGGCCACGGGTTGTTTTGTAAAGTAGTTGCAAGGGTTGTTTTGTTTTAGGATTTTCCAAGTTCAATAAAATAAACTTCAAGTTCTCTTATTTTGGTTTTAATATCTTGCAAGAGCATCGGGAGAGCATTGTGAGGTTATCTATTTACTTAGCATCGGGAGAGTTAAGTATACGAAAGAGATAAGAGCGCGTTCTCTAGTTTATAGTTGAACCATCTCGTGCCTAGGGATAGGGCGAGGTTAAGTGGCTAAGGAAGAATTCATACACATCGGTGTTCATCCTTCGATTCACGCCGGGAGGTATCATCAAAGACGTGATCATCGACAGACTTGGACCTAGGGATAGGCCAAGGCAGATCTGGGATTCTTGCCAAACTTGGAGTACGGAGTTGGTGTGTTCGCTGCCGCGACAGCTAACGGACAGCCGCCGCGACAGGTGCTGTCGGCGACGGGCGTGATGACAGAACTGGATTTCCTAAGCATTGCAATACCTGCACTACTGAGCAATTCAATACCAGCCCATTCTCCCTATCTTGATATTTCTACTCTTTTTATTTACGTTTACTTTAATATTCTCGTGACAATCTTTTTAAACTATTCCCTTTACTTCGTGTAGTAAATTTAGGTGAAGTCATTAGTCCAATCCCTGTGGAGACGATATCCGATACTTAGTATCACTTTACTACTTACGTCGTGTATACTTGCACTACAATTGCGATAGACTATTTTACACGCAACAAGTTTTTGGCTCAGTTGCCGGGGATTGGCAACATAACTACACCTTTCTTTTATTGCACTTTTCGTTTTTATTTTTATTTTTATTTTTATTTTTATTTTTCTTTAATTTTTCTTTTGTGCTTTCAACTCTCGCTTTTCACGAGGTTTTCTAGTTTATGCGCAGATCTAAAAGAGGTGAAGATCCTGAGTATCCATTAGATCCGGAAGTTGAACGTTCCTTCAATCTCAAGAAACAACTTCGCCGACTTTTAGACAGAAACGAATACCTTGAGGAATAGCTAGAGAAGATGGCCCGTAATCCGCCCGCTGGTGATGGTATGCCGCCTGTTGGTGACCCGCCCGCAGCAGCCGGACAACGGTCATGTCGTGACTACATGCTGAACGATCATGTAGAGCTGGAGACCACGCTGCCAGATATTGATGTTGATAACTTCGAGCTTAAGCCTGTCATGTTTAGTATGATCAACAATGCCGGGCAGTTTAGTGGTGCTGTGACAGAAGATGCTAGGGAGCATCTCAAAACGTTCCAGGAGATCTGTGGTTCGTTTAGACTGCCAGGAGTTAGTCCGGAGATACTGAGGCTTCGGTTATTTCCTCATTCATTGAGGGACAAAGCTAAAACTTGGTGGAATAAACTAACACCGGGTTCAATTATGACTTGGGCAGATCTAACTCGTAAATTTTTATCTCGTTTTAATCCTTCGCATTTATCTGAGAGATTACGTAATGAAATTGCTAATTTTCAACAGGAAGATGACGAGCCGATGCACGAGGCCTGGGACAGATTTACTACTCTTCTTCGAAACTGCCCAATGCATGGATTCCCCGTCTGGAATCAAGTTACAAAGTTCTATAATGCTGCCAACCTACAAACTCGCATCCGAATTGATTCCGCCGCAAATGGGTTACTATTGGACAAGGATCCGGACGAGGCTTTGCAAGTTTTGAAAAATCTGGCCAAGAATGAGGAGCAGTTTCCGACTGCAAGAAGAGGGGGTAAACGGGTACTTGCTGTCAAGGACTATGAGGCCGACAGCACGATGAAATCACAGGTAGCATTCCTTACTAAAGCAATGAAAAGGTTATTAAATGATGATGGTTTACAAGGATTTGTTGTTGAGGAAGTATGCGATATCTGTGAGGGAAATCATAGTAGGGATGAGTGCCCAATAAATGTAGAAGAGGGGAAATATGTTGGAAACTACAAGCCAAATTACAACTCCAACAATTATAATCCCAATTGGAGGAAAGACCCCAAATTTTCCTGGAGTAATCCCAAAAATGCCCTGAATCCTCAAGCACATAATCAGAATCAGGGAGGTCCTAGACTGTTGACGCGACAGCAGCTGCCGCAGAACCTGCCGCCGTTGCCGCAGCAACAACAACCACCAGCTGCTACAAGTAGTATATTGGAACAGACTCTGGCCACTTTCATGTCTCAAACCGGTACTTATATTGAGAATATGAATCAGTTTGTCAAGAAGACGGAGAACTTCATGGATAAAACGGAGATGAGGATGACAAATCATGAAGCTACTTTGAAATCTCTGGAGACACAAATGGGTCAGGTGTCGCAACACATTAAGCCGAGGCAGAATGGAGGATTTCCTAGTAATACTGAAAATGCTAGACCGCCCACACATGAGCAATGTAAGGCGATTACTACTAGGAGTGGGAAGAAACTACCAGGGCCGGAAAAGGAAGCTGAAACAGTAAAAGAACCTGCCTTGGATAAACCTGCCGAGGAAGCTGTCCCGACAGGTGACAAACAGACTGCTGCCGATGAGCCTGTCACGACAGCAGAAGCGACAGAAGAGAAAAAAGATGATTATCGTCCTCAGATTCGCATGCAGTGGGAAGGACGCATTGCTGACTACCGTCCCCCACCACCCTTCCCTCAACGGATACAGCAAGCTAAGCATGAATCTCAACTTAAAAAGATTTACGATATTTTTAAGCAGGTTCATATTAATATTCCATTGTTAGATGCCTTAGGGAGATGCCCGGTTATGCTAAATTTCTCAAGGATGTTATGTCGAAGAAATCTAAACTTGGGGAGTTTGAAACGGTAAAGATGATAGGAGGTTGCATGAGCATTCTTCATCGGTAGCCACCCCAGAAAAAGAAGGATCCGGGGAGTTTCATCATACCTTGCGTAATCGGAAATAAATTCGTGGGTAAGGCACTTTGTGATCTTGGTGCTAGTGTTAATCTAATGCCCAAATCTGTTTTCCAGAAATTAGGTATTGGGAAGGCGCGGCCCACGACAGTCACTCTGCAGCTGGCAGACCGCTCTTACGTTCATCCGGAAGGAAAAATTGAAGATATTTTGGTAAGAGTGGATAAGTTTATTTTTCCTGTTGACTTTCTTGTTTTAGACTGTGAAGCAGATGAAAATGCACCAATCATCCTCGGGCGACCCTTCTTAGCCACGGGAAGATCATTGATTGATGTGGAGAAAGAAGAACTCACCATGCGAGTAAACGATCAAGAAATTAAGTTGAATGTTCTCCAAGCAATGAAACACGCTGATGTGGATGAGGAATGCAAGGCTATCACTGATGTTACCCTTGATCAACCCTGCATCAGGTCGGGCTGTCACGATATTAAATTTGGTCACTGCTGCGGCAGCCACCTACATGCCTGTCACGACAGCGACGACGACATCACCGACGACAGCACCGACGACAGCAACTCCCTTGAAGCCGATTCATCTGATACTGAAGATCGGGAGGAGGTAAACTGGATTGGCAATCGTCCAGGTAAGTTATTCGAACCCTTAAATTATACTTCAGATAACCATTTAATCCAAAAGCCATCTATTATTGAACCACCTGCCTTAGAACTGAAGCCCTGCCAGGGCAGCTTAAATATGCTTTTCTTGGTTCAAATGATACGTTGCCCGTAATCATCTCTTCTAAGCTGTCGCAGGAACAGGAACGACAGCTAATCGACATGCTAAGGCAGCACAAAAAGGCAATTGGATGGACGATCACTGACATTCAAGGCATTAGTCCGGCGTTATGCATGCACAAAATCCTTCTAGAGGAAGACCATAAGCCGACTATAGATGCCCAAAGGCGGCTAAACCATGCGATGAAGGAGGTGGTGCGTAAAGAGATAATCAAATGGTTAGATGCTGGTATTATTTACGCCATCTCCGACAGCAAATGGGTGAGCCTGGTGCAATGCGTTCCCAAGAAAGGAGGAATGACCGTGGTGACCAATGAAAACAATGAGTTAATCCCAACCAGGACTGTGACCGGTTGGAGGGTTTGTATGGACTACCGGAAGCTTAATAAAGCTACCCGAAAGGACCACTTTCCTTTACCCTTTATTGATCAAATGCTTGATAGACTAGCGGGTAAACCTTACTATTGTTTTCTTGATGGTTACTCAGGTTACAATCAAATTGCTATCGCACCGGAAGATCAAGAAAAGACGACTTTCACATGCCCCTATGGAACGTACGCATTTAGGAGAATGCCATTCGGATTATGTAATGCACCCGCCACCTTCCAAAGGTGCATGATGGCCATATTCTCCGACATGGTGGAGGACTTCCTTGAGATCTTTATGGATGATTTTTCCGTCTTTGGAGACGATTTTGAGAGCTGCCTCGGCAATCTACAAAAGGTGCTTGAAAGATGTGAAAAAGCAAATTTAGTTCTAAATTGGGAAAAATGCCACTTTATGGTGGATGAAGGGATAGTCCTGGGCCATAAGATTAGTTGCCGTGGGATAGAAGTCGACAGGGCCAAAATAGAAGTAATTGAGAAGCTGCCGCCGCCGACCACAGTCAAGGGCATTAGGAGTTTTTTAGGGCATGCTGGATTTTATCGGAGATTTATTGCTAATTTTTTAAAAATCACGAAGCCCCTATGCCATCTCTTGGAGTAGAACCGACCCTTTGACTTTAATGATGAATGTACTGAAGCATTCAAGGTTCTGAAGGAAAAGTTAGTAACAACCCCCATAGTACAGCCACCAGACTGGACGCAGCCATTTGAGATTATGTGTGATGCTAGTGACTATGCTGTCGGGGCAGCACTTGGGCAGCGCAGAGATAAGCTGTTTCACGTCATATATTATGCCAGCAAAACATTGAATGACGCCCAAGTGAACTACACCACCACAGAAAAGGAGCTGTTAGCTGTGGTGTTCTCCATTGACAAGTTTCGTTCTTACATACTTGGGACGAAGGTAATAGTGCACACAGACCATTATGCCCTTAAGTATTTGTTTGCAAAAAAAGATGCCAAGCCTAGATTGATACGGTGGATCTTGCTACTACAAGAATTCGACCTTGAGATCAAGGACAAAAAAGGGACAGAAAATCAAGTGGCAGACCACTTGTCAAGGTTGGAACAGGGACAGAGTCTGCCAATAGATGAGACACACATATTGGAGACCTTCCCAGATGAGCAGCTCTTTGCTGCCGCAATTGCTGCCGCGACAGCCATGGCGGCAGGTAAGTCTTTTGAACTCCCCTGGTATGCTGATTTCGTTAATTTTATAGTTAGCGGAATACTTCCTTCTGATCTTAATTATCAAGGCAGGAAGAGGTTCCAAAATGATGTTAAGCATTATTATTGGGACGAACCTCTTCTTTTCAAAATGTGTGCAGATCAGGTTATAAGGAGGTGTGTACCACAAGAAGAGCAAGAATACATTCTCCATCACTGCCATGCTTCACAATATGGAGGTCACTTAGGAGGCAATAAAACTGCTGCCAAGGTGCTGCAGTCAGGATTCTACTGGCCGACACTGTATAAAGATGCACAGGACTTCTACAAGAACTATGACAGGTGCCAGCGGACAGGTAACATCTCGAGGAGAAACGAGATGCCACTGCAAAACATTCTAGAAGTCGAGATCTTCGACGTTTGGGGGATCGATTTTATGGGACCTTTTCCATCCTCATGTGGAAATCTATACATCCTCCTAGCAGTGGACTATGTCTCCAAGTGGGTAGAAGCTATCGCCACTCAAAAGAATGATGCCAAGACGGTCCAAAAGTTCTTACACAAAAACATTTTTTTGAGATTTGGCATTCCTAAGGCGATTATCAGTGATGAAGGGAGACATTTTGATAACAGGGTAATTGCTGCCGCCTTGAATAAATATGGTGTCAAGCACAGGATCGCGACAGCATACCACCCACAGACCAATGGACAGACTGAGATATCCAATAGGGAAGTAAAGAATATTCTTGAGAAGATGGTTAAGCCAACTAGGAAAGATTGGTCTTTACTTCTGAATGATGCATTATGGGCATATAGGACATCTTTTAAAACTCCATTGGGCATGTCTCCATACCGTTTGATTTATGGGAAAACCTGTCATCTGCCTGTCGAGATAGAGCACAGGGCATACTGGGCAATCAAGGCAGTGAATATGGACTTGGACAAGGCAGGCCAGAAAAGGCTGTTAGATTTGAATGAAATTGAAGAAATACGGACAATGGCCTACGACAATGCAAGAATATACAAGGAGAAAACTAAGAAGTGGCATGACAAGAAGTTGCTGCCACGTCAGTTCTGCCCAGGGCAGCTTGTGTTGTTGTTCAATTCTAGACTGAAACTCTTCCCAGAGAAGCTAAAATCTAGATGGTCCGGCCCGTTCCAAGTAGTACAAGTTTTTCCCTATGGTGCCATCACAATCCAATCATTAAAAGACGGGCACCAATTCAAAGTCAACGGACAGCGCCTCAAGCATTATCAGGGGACTGAAGCCCCAGGAATACAGGAAGTGGTTACTTTAGGAGATGCCCCACAAGGCATCCCTAATTTAACCTAAAATTTACTTTTATTTTTATTATTTATTATCTATTAGGAAATTAGGTTTATCTTATTCGAATAATGTTTTTATTTTTTCTGTCTTTAGGAAATAAAGGAGTCAAGAAGAAAAGGAGAAGTGACCCAAGCCCACCATCCATCCATCAGCCCAACAAAGCCCATTTATTGAAGCCTGTCGTTTCGGCTGCCGCCGCAGACGGATAAGACAGGCTGTCAACAGACTGACATGGCAGACGCAGAAGCGTGCGGCAGACGCATAACAGACGCATAAATACGTGTCAGACGCGTCAGACACGCTAACACACAATAGTCGCTCCGTTATTCACGCCTGCCGTTACGACATTAAATGGGCAGATCCTCGACCGCTATAAAACCCCGTTTTCACTTTCATTTTCCCTCACTTCTGCTTATTCTTACTTGTTTTCTCCTCTCGTTTTCATTTGCTTTCTTTATTTTCACAACCTTTGCAACTAATATATCGTCTAGACAGACCCGCCGTAGTGCTGCCTCAGCCTCTTCTTCAGCAGCAGCAACGCCCTTCGAAACCAAGGAATTATGGGAGGAAAAAGGCTTCATCTACATCCGCAAAGCACCGAACATGGGGCTCCAACCATTTATCGCGAAGGCGATAAGGAATTTGCTATGGGAGCAGTTCGCCGAACAACCGGCAGAACTAAACGACACGTTGGTGAGGGAATTTTATGCTGCCATCGACAGCAGAACGGCAACGTCAGTCACCGTCCGAGGGGTAGAAGTGCCATTTACAGCTGACAGCATCAACCACATGTATGGCCTATATTTTGGCCCCGACGATGACGCCCACCAACAATTTTTAGAGACCCTCGATTCTGCCGCCTACGGTGCTGTCATGGCGGAGGTGACGGAGGAAGGAACAACATGGACAACGAGCAAAAAGAATCCCAACTCTGTAAAAAGGGGGCAGCTGCTCCCAGAAGCAAAGCTGTGGAACGCTTTCATCAAGAAGCGTATCCTACCGTCCTCCCATCACACGACGGTGAACCAGCAGCGGCTCGCTCTCATTCACTCGATCATGCATGTCCGGCCTATCAATGTGGGCCGCTATATGAGGGACATCATCTTGGATTGCACATTCCGCTCCTCCTCCCGTCTTTGCCTACCGTTCACGATCACACTCCTTTGCCGCTGCGCTGCTGTACCAGAGGCCACCACCGACAAACTAATCAAAGGCCGCGGCTGGACAGAAAACAACATTACAAGCCTCATGGAGCTGATAGTCGCAACACCTATCAACTCTTTCAACCCAGCGGCCTCCCCCGCAGACTCAGATGAGGAGCCTGCCCCTGAACCTGACGCCGCCACCGCCCCGACAGACCAGTCTGCCCACATCCTTGCTGCGATACAACGGGTGGAAGAGAGACAAATGGGACTGATGACCTTCATCCGGGATTTCACCAACTCGACAGTAAACTTCATTACCAACACTTTAAATTATCCCGATGTTAATTTCCCTACTTTCCCTACCCATTATTTCCGTATACCCACCCCCGTCCACACACCCACACCACCTGCTTCCCCACATTCCCATTCTACCGCCTCCACCCCATCACCTGCCCCGACGGCAGCTGCAAGTCCTCCGGCCGACAGCCCCGCACGTGGAACGAAGAGGCCAGCCACAGCCGACAGCGAGGAGGAACCTCTGATTAGGAGGAATTTGGAGAGGGAGTTTACACCTGTCAAGAGGCTGAAACACGTGGCAGACAGAAAGCTAATGCCCAAGGATAGCACCACCACCAGCAGCACGTGGGACAGTGGCAGTAGTTCAGACATCCAGCTTGTGGAGCAACCTGCCCAGCCTCCTCCACAGCCCAGACGCCGCCGTCAGATCTGTGTCAGCAGCAGCAGCGAGGACAGCGCTTAAAAATTTAAGTCTTTTATTTTCCTTTCTTGCTGCCTGCTTTATCTTTATTTTGTGATGTACCTGCCTGTCTTTTATCTGTCATTTTGCATTGAGGGCAATGCAACCCTTGAGTTTGGGGGTGGCACCCTCCTTAGTAATGGGGTCTTAGTTCATCTTTTTATTATTGTTGTGTCTTTTATTTTATTCAAGTTCTCTTAAAAAAATCAGAAAATATAAAACTGTTGGCTTAAAACTGTGAAGTTAACTTACCTGTCATGACAGCTCTGTCGTGGCAGCATCTTTAGGACAGTTTAAGGAGAAGTTTAGAGCCTTTCTATAGTTCTGAAAACTTAAACATTATTGTGACTGTTATATTGCTTAGATTTCTTTTAGCCAAACTAGAATAGGAAGCTTAGCACTTGAATAGCCCCTAGAGGTGCCTAACACTGGCTCTAGGAAAGAAGTTTAGAAAAGAGACTCAACAGCCCTAGAGGTGCCCGAAACCGGCTCTAGGAAGTTAGCTAGAGGTGCCTAAAACTGGCTCTAGTGAAACTTTAGCTTAAAAAAAAATACAGAAATCAAGTCGAAACAAAAAAATAAAGGGTAATGTTCACGAATAGTCCCTTTCGTTTGGTGTTTGTTCTAGTTTGGTCACCAGATTTCAAAACAGCGTATTGTGGTCCCTTACGTTAATAATGTGTTTTATTTTAGTCACTCTTCCGTCATTCTCCGTTAAAGGAGTAACGGACGGCTGACATGGAATTTTGAAAATTAAAAAATTCCACGTGTATAATACACGTGTATTATATTTATACACATGGCCATCCCCTCTCTTTCCCTCCGGAACCCCATCCTTTCTTCCGCGCCGTGGCAGCAGCCTCTCCTTCTTCACATCTCCAACTTCATTCGTCTGTTACCCAAGATCCTCCAACTCCCGAATTCTGCGCATCTCTGCTTCTCTTCTGCACCCAGACGTGGACATTTCTTGGTTCCCTCCCGACCCTAATTCTCTACCCGATGACTTTGGGGGTTGGGCCGTTGTTCAAGCTCCTCCAACTCCCAAAACAAAGAAAAAAGGTTTCTTTCTTTCTTTCTTGAAGAATTCTTCTTTGTATAAGAATTGGGTCGAATCAGAAATGGGTTTTTGCTGTTCTGCAGGATTTTCTTCTATTTTAGTTGGGAGTGTTGTTGGGTCTTCACTTGCTATTGCAATTTCCATTGCATACTTCTTATTCTACAGAAAAGGTGGGTTCTTTCTGATTTTCAAGAATGAACGCAATGGGTGTGGTTGAACTCATGTTTAGTGCATTTTCATTGAGATTTGCAGGGTTTAAGTTTGAGTTTAGGAGTCCATTGAATACTTGAAGTTTCTTTTATGTAAAATCATCTCTGGTCCTTTTCAAATGAACTGCATATGATTATATCAAGTAATTAAGGCTTGCAGATCATTGAAGATGATGTTAGACCTGATGAATTATGTACAAGAAGGGAATATGCTAGATGGCTTGTTCGTACGAGTTCATTATTGGAAAGGTAGTAGTTATCCTGTACATATCTTTTGGGAATGGTTGAAAATGAAAGTAGGAAGCTCTAAGCATATTCTTTTGCATGATCTGATCTGATTTGGAAACCTATTTTCTTGTAGGAATCCTAGGCACAAGATTGTTCCCTCCATTGCACTCTCTGGGTCAGAAACTGCAGCCTTTGATGATGTTGGTGCCGATGACCCAGATTTTGAGTCCATTCAAGGTAAAGCTCAATTTGACATTTCCATGTAAAAAAAAGAAAGAAAAAGGGATTGACAATTAAGAGTTGTTCTCCTTGGAACTTTGGATTTAGCTTTGGCAGAGGCAGGCATCATTTCCATGTAAAAAAGAAAGAAAAAAATGGTATTGACTGGATTGAAGGGGACGAGGAATTTGAAACAGGATTTGAGTTCACCGGCGACCAAAGGGTTAACCGGCGACCAAAGGGTTAAACGAGAGCAAATCAGACGACGTAGCTTTGGGGATTGATGGTGGTGATTGGAGATTGGAGAAGAAGAAGGGGGGAGATGAAGAGGCGGCGAAAGAAAGGGAAAGAAGAATGGAGAAGCGGAGGGAAAGAGAGGGGATGGCCATGTGTATAAATATAATACACGTGTATTATACACGTGGAATTTTTTAATTTTCAAAATTCCATGTCAGCCGTCCGTTACTCCTTTAACGGAGAATGACGGAAGAGTGACTAAAATAAAACACATTATTAACGTAAGGGACCACAATACGCTGTTTTGAAATCTGGTGACCAAACTAGAACAAACACCAAACGAAAGGGACTATTCGTGAACATTACCCAAAAATAAAAGGAGCATGAAAAAGTGCCTTCAAAAGATAAACTTTGGCATAAAAATTCGAGTTAAGAGTTGAATATTCTAGTGAAACTAAGAGAGTCCTAGCATATAACTGTTCACAAGCATGCACACACCGCACGAGAACTATAGGGAGAATCCGGACAGATTCTAAAACCTTCCGACAAGTTGCTGCCGCCATAGAGAATGAGCGACGGGTAAGGGACAGTTCACTGTTTGAAAGCCAACACAAAAATTTTCTTTTTTTTCTTTTAGGTCTTAATTGCTTGAGGGCAAGCAAAAACTTGAGTTTGGGGGTGTGTTGAGTGTGTAAAAGTTCTATTATTTACACCCTTTTTAACTCATATTTCTGCTGCATTCAAGCATCATTACATTGCATTTAGGTCAGTTTACAGTAAAACATCACAAATACACTAAAGGCACGGATTCTACTAAAAGATGGCTGATTTTGCAGATTACTGTCATAGTTGACGAGGAAGGCAGGCAAAGGGCAGAGAAGCAGAAGAGCTGAACTGGACAAGCAGACGACGAGGATGAAGCTGCCATGGAGCTGTCGTGACAGCAAGGTGACAACAGCCTTATGAAGAGGAAAAGTAAAGTGGACCTCGATAGATAGAGAAAAATCTGCTCGTCTGTCGTGTGAAAGCCAAGTATTTTTCCAAGCCCCGGGTCGAAAGATATGTCAAGCCAAAGCTCAAGGAGAGGAATCCCCATGAAACAAGGAGGCGGCTGAAAAGTAGGAATCCTTAGAGATTAAGCACTTAATAGAATCTTACTTTTCATTAAAGTTGTAATCCTTGTTAACTTAGAATACTTGAGCCCAAAGCTTATATAAGGGCATAGATTTAACCTAGGAGGCATCATACCCCAAATCCGATAACCTAAACCCCTCCGCCGTTTACCCGTCGTCGACATGTTCTAAAAACCCCCTAGGGCCACGGGTTGTTTTGTAAAGTAGTTGCAAGGGTTGTTTTGTTTTAGGATTTTCCAAGTTCAATAAAATAAACTTCAAGTTCTCTTATTTTGGTTTTAATATCTTGCAAGAGCATCGGGAGAGCATTGTGAGGTTATCTATTTACTTAGCATCGGGAGAGTTAAGTATACGAAAGAGATAAGAGCGCGTTCTCTAGTTTATAGTTGAACCATCTCGTGCCTAGGGATAGGGCGAGGTTAAGTGGCTAAGGAAGAATTCATACACATCGGTGTTCATCCTTCGATTCACGCCGGGAGGTATCATCAAAGACGTGATCATCGACAGACTTGGACCTAGGGATAGGCCAAGGCAGATCTGGGATTCTTGCCAAACTTGGAGTACGAAGTTGGTGTGTTCGCTGCCGCGACAGCTAACGGACAGCCGCCGCGACAGGTGCTGTCGGCGACGGGCGTGACGGCAGAACTGGATTTCCTAAGCATTGCAATACCTGCACTACTGAGCAATTCAATACCAGCCCATTCTCCCTATCTTGATATTTCTACTCTTTTTATTTACGTTTACTTTAATATTCTCGTGACAATATTTTTAAACTATTCCCTTTACTTCGTGTAGTAAATTTAGGTGAAGTCATTAGCCCAATCCCTGTGGAGACGATATCCGATACTTAGTATCACTTTACTACTTACGTCGTGTATACTTGCACTACAATTGCGATAGACTATTTTACACGCAACAATACCCACCATTAATGTCCGTTAATTTTCACTATTAATTGACACATGTCAGCTTCTTAAATTTCTGAAATTATATTTAAAAATAAATAGAAATTAATAAAACAAAATATTTTCTTTATTTTACAAAATAGACTTAAAATTTAAAATCCCTAACACCCTAAAACCTAAATCCCAATTTCCACCTGATTTCGCCGTTGATTGTCACATTGTCGCCCACCACATCCGTCGTCGAATCATCATGGGCGTTTACCCCACCATATAGTCGCTGAAAATCAATTGACGCCGTGTGAAACGTCGAAAACGCCGAATAGTTCATTCAAATAATTCGCGACGAACGGCGGCATAACGGGGGATGAATGGTGTGTAGGTCATTCGGCGAGGGGAGGGCTCTTCAATTTGTCACCAGAAACGCGACTAACACCGGTGGTAGTGGTCGGATTTGGGGGTTTAAGGATTTGAAGACTATTTTGAGATTATTTAAAAATTTCAAGATATTTTAAAAATTCTGATTTATTTTAAAAAAAACTAAAATTCAGAAAATGTTTAATATTGCCATGTATCATATTTTGTTTGGCTAACGAATTTTTTTTTGACAAACAGTCATGGCGGACACTTATTTGAGTAACATTAGGCACCCATTTGGCCCAAAAAAATACTTTAGGCACATATTTGCAAAAAAAATATACTTTGGGCACTTATTTACCACTTAAGCCTTTAAGAATTAATAAGGGTTAAACTTAAATCCAAACGGAACTTTCAACCCAAAAATTGAAAAATATAACTTTTGGGTTTAGGTCATTAATCACTGTTTTAAAGTGGTTTTTTTTATTATCAAAATTCAAGTGCTTTTCATTGATTATTAAGTGGAGAAGTAATTTTGACCCTCCAAACTCAATCCATCCATTTCATTTTTTCCAAAGCTATAGGTTCAATATCCATTAGAAGAAAAAGTTTTCTTCCCTCTCGTGCTAAATAGAAATTGTTTATAAAATATTTTTTTACAAAAATATATATTTTAAATAAATAAATTTTATAACAAAAACTAAAAATTAGAAAATAATTTAAAATAAATGAAAATGTATATTATATATATATATATATATATTTAAAAGAGAAGAAATAATTTATATAATTTTATTCTATTCAACAATAATGGTAAACTTAGTCACTAAACTATCATTTATTTTTGAACTTCAAAAGTTACATAATGGACATTAATTTTTTTTATAAAATTGTCATTAAATCATTAGATGTCGTTGAAGACATGACAGTTAAGAAAATTTGCATAACAATAAATTTAAATTTTCATATTTACACATTCAATTAATTCAGTCATAATTAAAAAAATTAATAAATTTAGTATTCATTATTTACACATTCTTTCAATTTAATTTTATTTTAGTTAGTAATAGTTTAATAATTTTTCTTCGATTAGATAGTAACATATGACGTTATCCAGTTGAAAAAAAATAAATGGAGCAAGATAGGGAATGAAGGGCTTTAACTTGGAAGGAAAGGAGGGGATGGGGCACACCTAACCACTTGCTAAAGTCAATCTTTGGTTAAAAATGAAAAGAATTTACTATATATATTAAATTGTATGATATTAATATATTTAAATTTATTAATAAATGTATTTATATATTAACATATTAAATAATATATTATAATTTTTATTTAATATTAATTACTACTATTTAATATATAATAATACCATTTTATTATTTAATAAGATTTAATATTTATTTGACTAAGAATTAAAAATTTCACGACTACTTTAAATAAATGTTTATTTTAATATGTATAATATATATTTGATTGGCCAAGGATGGCGTGGATAGATCGAGCTAGTTTCAAGTGGTTCAATTCCCTCAATGAAGTCCACATCCACTATCTTAACTACCACACTAAGGATTTTATAATTTTCCTTAATTTGTCTCTCCTTTGAGGACAAAGAGTATGTAACAACCCAGATTTTGGATCTGTGCGTGGGCCTTACCTTAGCTTTGGGCTTTGGGTGTTGGGCCAAGATTTTGGGCTCATTTGGGGTTTAAATCATCTTTAATGGGCTTCTAACCCATTTATTGGGCTTGGTGAGTGACCTATGTGGGATGGGGGAAGGAAAGAAAGGATTTATGTTGTAAATTTCCTTAATTTCAAAGAAAGGTTAATACACCAATTAATAATATGGATAAGAGAAGAATGATAATCTCATTTTTCATGTTTTCTTGCCCCATCTCCCTTCCCACACCTTCTCACCTTCATTCTCTTCACCCACCCACACAAGAGAAATGTTTCATCTTTACCCTTGTAAGCTGAATTTTGGATTTAAGATTTGAAGTATTGGAATCTCTTTGAAAGATCTATGTTACCTCTTCAAAAGTACTAATTTTTATGCCAATTTTACAGTATCTTTACTTGTCTCTGAGCACATTTACATGCATTTAGTTGTTAATTGCGTGCATTTGCATAATGAGTTTTGAATCTGGCTATACCAGTGTGAAGGGTGGTTTGTTGGCATGATTGCAGGCACAGTAGAGCAAATTAGTGCAGCAAGAGAACGATGAGAATGTCGGTAGTTGTTGGTAGCGAAGGACCAAAAATTGTCGAAGCACTGGTTGGTAGAGAAGAGATAATTGATGCTAGGTCCAGTGGACGGTGAACCAATGATGACGTCAGCCCTGGGATTCAAATGAGGGATAAGATGAGCGCATCCCTTATCCTCGAGCGTTCAAATTCAAATTCAAAGCCTATCCTAGGTCATTCTCGTGCACCTATTTAAATGAACTCAAGCAAACACTTGAGGGGGATCGATAATTAAATTTAGAAGGTTGCACCAAGAAGACGTTCGACCAAGCTTGACCAAAAGCCTGGATTCTAAAGGGCTGCATTGAGAGACACACTTCTCACCCATTCTCTTCGTTTAAGTTATTTTTATTTAATATGGTAATGTTAAGATACGATTATGGTTTTTGGTTGGAAACCCTCACCATGAACTAATTTAATAGTTGGTGAGGGATGATTGCGTTGAACACTATTTTCTATGTTTAGCTTTTAATAATTGGAAATGAGATGGCATTGTTTTTCCTATCTGGCATGATCTTATTGTTTTCACAAATACAATGCCAAGCGAGAGCTGACTTTATTGGCTTATTGAACCTTAATATCTTAACCGACTTAGGGAACAATGAACAAATGCTAGATACTAAGGCGTGATGCTTCTAGAGAAGATGTTCAAGTAGATGAACTCACTTCGTGAGTGAAATCTACCCTTTAGAAGAAAAAGATTGAGACTTAATCAAATTAATTTATGAAAAAATTGTTTTATATAGATATAAAAGTTTTTGCATAATTAATTCAGGGCATTGCCATCGAGAGAGGCAATGCTACTTTCAAGTCTGCTCGACAAACAATGCCAAGACATGATTTATTAAAAGCTGGCATGGCACGAATAGCATGAAAACCAGAAATCTTTTGTCAACACTCTATCACACATTTTAAAACTCTCATTGCCAATGTTGTTGTCTTTTATTTCCTTCTTTTCAACATTTTAAATCATGCCAAGACATGATTTATTAAAAATTTTTGCATAATTAATTCAGGGCATTGCCATCGAGAGAGGCAATGCTACTTTCAAGTCTGCTCGGCAAACAATGCCAAGACATGATTTATTAAAAGCTGGCATGGCACGAATAACATGAAAACCAGAAATCCCTTGTCAACACTCATCACACGTTTTAAAACTCTCCTTGCCAATGTTGTTGTCTTTTATTTTCTTCTTTTCAACATTTTAAATCATGCCAAGACATGATTTATTAAAAGTTTTTACATAATTAATTCAGGGCATTGTCATCGAGAGAGGCAATGCTACTTTCAAGTCTGCTCGGCAAACAATGCCAAGACATGATTTATTAAAAGCTGGCATGGCACGAATAGCATGAAAACCAGAAATCCCTTGTCAACACTCATCACACATTTTAAAACTCTCCTTGCCAATGTTGTTGTCTTTTATTTCCTTCTTTTCAACATTTTAAATCATGCCAAGACATGATTTATTAAAAGTTTTTGAATAATTAATTCAGGGCATTGCCATCGAGAGAGGCAATGCTACTTTCAAGTCTGCTCGGCAAACAATGCCAAGACATGATTTATTAAAAGCTGGCATGGCACGAATAGCATGAAAACCAGAAATCCCTTGTCAACACTCATCACACATTTTAAAACTCTCCTTGCCAATGTTGTTGTCTTTTATTTCCTTCTTTTCAACATGATTTCAAAACCAACTTCAAAACAAACAAACTTTTCTTTGACAAGTAAAACGAGTAAGCAATTAAACTCTTGACCAATCCTTGTGGGATCGATAACTCAACTTACTGATGTATTACTTGGAAGACCATGTATACTTGCACGCAAAAGACTCTTTCTTGGCATTGTTTATTCATTACCAACACGTTTTCACCCATTTTGTCAAGCTCTCTTACGAGTCCAACAATCTAAAAAAGAGGTAAAGATCATTAAAAATGGTGGTAAGTTGGAAAAATGAGTTTTTGGTGGAGGTTGGAGAAGTTGAACGGGAATGAGAGATTTGTCTACATTCATAGTTGTTAGATTCTTCCTTAAACGTTATTTTCATTCTAGAAGTGTTGTAATTCCTTTTACAACATTTCCTTATAGTGAAAGAAGTGGGAGAAGCTTCCAAGGCTCAAGAGAAGAAGAAGACTTGAAGACTTAGGCAAGAGGCTTCATTGGTAGCCATAGGAGAAAGGTTAGTACACCTCTAACTCCTTCATTTTTATGGACATCATAAATATGATGCCTTGTATGTTGATTGGTGTTTTGGTTGCATAAAGACTTGTAAATGGCTTATACTGGATTTGGTGTTAAAACCCTGTAAAAATAGTAGTGAACCACTTAAATCAATTCCCATAACTTGTAGGTCCGTTTTAGGGCTTCGCGTCAATATTTTTGGGGTGTTGAGAATGATTTTTGAGCTCTAGAAAATGAATTATGAGCTCGATTACCCATACACGAGGGGTCTGTACTGGTACCTCGTGTTCAAAATGATGAACACGTATGAACTATGAGGGGAGTATCGATACGAGCTTAAACATGTACCGATAGGAAGTTCAAGGCGTACTGGTACAGGCCGTCGCGTATCGATACTCATTGCATTGAAATTCCAATGGGCAACTTTTGTACCAGTACACGTGGGAGCGTAACGATACACCTCTAACTCCTTCATTTTTATGGACATCATAAATATGATGCCTTGTATGTTGATTTGGTGTTTTGGTTGTATAAAGACTTGTAAATGGCTTAGACTGGATTTGGTGTTAAAGCCTTGTAAAAATGGTAGTAAACCACTTAAATCAACTTCTATAACGTGTAGGTTCGTTTTAGGGCTTTGCCTCAATAGTTTTGGGGTGTTGAGAATGGTTTTTGAGCTCTAGAAAATGAATTATGAGCCCGAGTACCCATACATGAGGGGTTTGTACTGATACCTCGTGTTCAAAATGATGAACACATATGAAATATGAGGGGAGTATCGATACGGGCTTAAACATGTACCGATACGAAGTTCAAGGCGTACTGATACGGGTCGTCGCATATCGATACCCATTGCATTGAAATTCCAATGAGCAACTTTTGTACCGGTACACGTGGGAGCGTAACGATAGTAGAGAGGTTGTACTGATACTCGTGCTCGAGTACTGGTACTAAGTGCCTTTTGGCTTCCCCTCTTTGGTGCATGTATATCGGTACGCTAAGGGCAAGTGTCGGTACCTAATGTATCGTATTGGTACGCTAAGGGCAAGTGTCGGTACCTAATGTATCGTATTGGTACGCGAGTTAGGGTATCAGTACCAACTGGACAATCTACCCAAAAATGTTCGTTTTGAGTTTGAGAGGTTGGTAATTTGTAGACTATGGCTTAATAGACTCCTAGTGAGGTGAAATGAATTGTAAAACTGGAAAACTGGAAGTTTACCCCCTATATATGAGCACAAAACTTAAGAACTTGGTAATTGGCATGGGGAACTCATATGTTGCTAGAAACCATAGGGACGCTTGTTGGTATGTTGATGTTGTGTGTCATGTGGGCACTTGATTGGCTGAGTCACTTGTTTGGTGGGATCCGGATACCCAGGAAATGTGTTGCAACACTATGGCCAATGGTACTGAACATACGTTCCCGATGCTTTGTGTTCTCGGGCCTCACTCCGAGTGTATGTTCCCGATGTTGTGTGTCCTCTGGCCTCACTCAAGGTTTGTATGTTTGACTTGCATGGATTGCTATGATGTATATGGATACTTTGCTTGTTGATATACCTTGTGTTTATGTAACACCCCAAAAATTACGCCCAAATTGTAAATCTTAGATTTGAAAAAAATTCCTAATTCAAAAACCCTAAATTTTAAATCCCTAATTGAAAACCCTAACAATTGAGAATTTTTAATTCAGAACCCTATTATTTTAAGGACTAAATAAAATTTTCATCGAACTTGGAAGTCAATTTATAAAATCATAAAAGTCTAAGGAGCACATGTGGCATTTACCCGTTTGCTAATTAAAAACAATGTTTCCATGGTTGATGGTTTCGTGATGTTTACATATTCTTATTTTCCTATACTTTATCTATTTTTTTATTATTATGATAATCCTAATAAAATTATAATTAGTCAAATTATATATATATATATATATATATATATATATATATATATATATATATATATATATATATATATATATTACCTAAACCTATCAATAAAATTCCACCCTAAAACATTAACTGCCGCCCCACCAAAACCCCAAATTCCCTTGCTTTTTCATTCGACCTAACGACCCAATACCGAGTATCTTTTCAATCTCCTTTAATTCACTTGTATGCTTTCATTACCCGGATGTTAACCACGATCCATATACGTGCTACTCATGTTTCGATCCAGCCGAATCTAATATTAGATTTGTGTGTGAGGGGCACTCTTTTTACGTTAAAGCTATTGCTGCTTGAAGTGTGTTTTCTTCCGGTACTATAATTAAATTATATGTTATTTTTCTATGTGTTGGTGTTTTACATTTTATGTGATTATTTATATGTATTATGATTTTTATGGTTGACATCACATGCTTATGTTTTCAGAATATGTTTTTTACTACGATTTACGAACCGTGATTTATGGACTACGATTTATGAACTATGATTTATGGACTATGATTTATGAAGTATGTTTACGGAATATCGGATTTATGGAATTTTGTTTATGAAATTTGATTTCTAATCATCATATCATTGTATGAGCATGGGTTGGGATTTGTTCGGGGAAGTTCAGTGGTTTCACCCTTCGGGCTGAATTCCACTTCGGATTGGCGGTTGTAGTGAGGAGTTCTGGGGAACTTTCCTCTTGGCAGTTGTAGTTGGGTGCACTGCATTGCGCTTGTGATTTATGTGTTATGCTTTAAAGAATTTTAAGAAAATATTACTATATTTTTATGACTATGATTTTCTTGCACTTTAGGGACACACTAGGCTCTTTAGCTTACTCTCCATAGTTTCTTCTTACAGATATCTTTAGGCTTTAGGCGACATGGTACTTGGAGGATCTCAATTTTATTCGGTTATTTTATTATTTAATACGAAACTATTTTAGTTTAATCCGATTTTAATTTATTATTTTGGGACATGGATGTAATTTTGGACTATTTATGTTTTGGGATTATTATTTTTTTAACATTCATTTACTGTTATTTTAATTCAGAGATTTTATATAAACATTCGAATATTTATTATAATATTTATATTTATTATTTATTATTAAATTCATGTTATTTTATTTTATTTAAAGTATAATTTTCAAAATTAGATTTCTTGAGGGAAAAGTTTTCAAACGTGACTTCCTAAAATCAGCTATTTCTTCTAAGTCGGGTTTAGGGGGTTACATTTAGTGGTATCAGAGCTAAGTTCAAACCCTCGGACTGTGTGGCTCACATAAAATTTTTAAGCCGAAAATAATTTTTGCATGCATATTAAATGTTTTGGGGGCAAAATGAGATTTTCTGATAAATTTATTATTTTAAAGAATTAAAGATATGTTTTGAATAGAAACTCCAAGTACCAACTCTAATTCTGGGATTATCCCTTTTGAAGATAGATTACTATGCCACCTCGTATGAGCTCTAAATTAGCGACCGATCGTGATCATACCCGTTCTTATGAAATTGAGATCAAAGACTATCTGAAAATCATGTGTTGTCATTCGTAACCTGATCTAAAATGCATTTTTAAAATTGTTATCAAAACCTTTTTTTTAAGTAAGCCGTTAGTCTGAAAAATTTTGAGGACAAAATTTCTTTTAAGGGTGGGAGAGTTGTAACACCCCAAAAATTACGTCCAAATTGTAAACCTTAGATTTGAAAAAAGTTCCTAATTCAAAAACCCTAAATTTTAAATCCCTAATTGAAAACCCTAACAATTGAGAATTTTTAATTCAGAACTCTATTTTTTTAAGGACTAAATAAAATTTTCATCGAACTTGGAAGTCAATTTATAAAATCATAAAAGTCTAAGGAGCACATGTGGCATTTACCCGTTTGCTAATTAAAAACAATGTTTCCATGGTTGATGGTTTCGTGATGTTTACATATTCTTATTTTCCTATACTTTATCTATTTTTTTATTATTATGATAATCCTAATAAAATTATAATTAGTCAAATTATATATATATATATATATATATATATATATATATATATATTACCTAAACCTATCAATAAAATTCCACCCTAAAACATTAACTGCCGCCCCACCAAAACCCCAAATTCCCTTGCTTTTTCATTCGACCTAACGACCCAATACCGAGTATCTTTTCAATCTCCTTTAATTCACTTGTATGCTTCCATTACCCGGTTGTTAACCACGATCCATATACGTGCTATTCATGTTTCGATCCAGTCGAACCTAATATTAGATTTGTGTGTGAGGGGCACTCTTTCTGACGTTAAAGTTATTGCTGCTTGAGGTGTGTTTTCTTCCGGTGCTATAATTAAATTATATGTTATTTTTTTATGTGTTGGTGTTTTACATTTTATGTGATTATTTATATGTATTATGATTTTTATGGTTGACATCACATGCATATGTTTTCAGAATATGTTTTTTACTACAATTTACGAACCGTGATTTATGGACTACGATTTATGAACTATGATTTATAAAGTATGTTTACGGAATATCGGATTTATGAAATTTTGTTTATGAAATTTGATTTCTAATCATCATATCATTGTATGAGCATGGGTTGAGATTTGTTCGGGAAAGTTCAGTGGTTTCACTCTTCGGGCTGAATTCCACTTCAGATTGGCGGTTGTAGTGAGGAGTTCTGAGGAACTTTCCTCTTGGCAGTTGTAGTTGGGTGCACTGCATTGCGCTTGTGATTTATGTGTTATGCTTTAAAGAATTTTAAGAAAATATTACTATATTTTTACGACTATGATTTTCTTGCACTTTAGAGACACACTAGGCTCTTTAGCTTACTCTCCATAGTTTCTTCTTACAGATATCTTTGGGCTTTAGGCGACGTGGTACTTGGAGGATCTCAATTTTATCCGGTTATTTTATTATTTAGTACGAAACTATTTTAGTTTATTCCGATTTTAATTTATTATTTTGGGACATGGATGTAATTTTGGACTATTTATGTTTTGGGATTATTATTTTTTTAACATTCATTTACTGTTATTTTAATTCAGAGATTTTATATAAACATTCGAATATTTATTATAATATTTATATTTTTTATTTATTATTAAATTCATGTTATTTTATTTTAATTAAAGTATAATTTTTAAAATTGAATTTCTTGAGGGAAAAGTTCTCAAACTTGACTTCTTAAATTCAGCTATTTTTTCTAAGTCGGGTTTAGGGGGTTACAATTTAGATGACTAGTGGTAACTCCTCGTAATGACCTTAATATCATGTCATTATTTCTAGTTACATGCTTGTAATTATAATTTGCATGAAGCATGGTAGAGTGAAAGTGCATCCACTAACCTTAGTAAGCTCAACGTTCGGAATCGTTGTTTCCGTTCATAAGTTTTTATATTTGGCAAGTTGCATTGGAGGAGCACCATCGATGTAGGTTTCAGCACATCGCTTGTTCAGAGTACAACACTTAGATTTATTGAGCCATGTATTCGTAGGACCCTATTCTAATGTTTGTAACTCTTATTTTGAATTTGTATTGATTAATGTAGAACTAATGTTTTGATATAATAATTGAAAAATATTTTGGACAAAGTTAAAAAGAATTCAAAACAAATTCTAAAGTTCAAACAACTTGAAACTATGTTTATGGGATATTTTAAAAGGTTTTTATATGTTTTCAAAGTCAGATTCAACAAAATCATCCAGGCGTTTCGAAACGTCTTTAGGTGTTTCGATATGGGTCTTTACAGTGGCAAAACGTTTCGAAATGTGTTTTGAAACGGGCTTAAATCTGGGTGAGATTTTTGCATAGCGTTTCGATACGGCATATGTCATTTTGATACGCCTGTGTGGCATTGACCTTAACGGTCATAAACCCCCAACGACTATTTCCCAACTACCTTTTAAATGCAGGGCATTTCGATACGGGGACAAGCGTTTCAATACGGCCATTTAGATACAGCCAAGGACGTTTCGATACGGGTGATGCATTAGACTGCAACGGCTCTTTCTATTTCAAGAGTGTTTCGAAACGGGGTCGAGTGTTTCGAAACGGGGAGCTGCATAACTGCATTTATGGTGGGAAATGAAGTCTTTTTTTTAAAGAAAGGAAATGAAGTCTTCAACGGCTCTAATTCAACCCCAACGGCTAGTAACGACTACAAACTCATTGAGGAGTATAAAAGGGACCTCCAAGCATCTAGTAATGGTTAATGCTTTAATTGTAATACAACATATGATCAAAATGTGTCTTAGTGCTTAAGTGTCAATTCTTTGTATAGTCAAACACTAGTGAGCCAAAATTGTTAGATTTGCTCAAGTGTTTTAGGATTGGGTGAGAGCTCAATTGTGCAAACAAATTGTTGAGATGTGAGGAGCTCGATTCGTTCAACTGATATGGCTTACCAAGTGGTGAAGAGATGGATTTTTGGGTGGAAGGGTTGTGGAAGCTAAAAAGTAATTGACACAATGATTTTAGAGTGGTTCAACCTTCTAACCAAGGTCTACATCCACTACCTTAGCTCCCCACTAAGGATTTCCAAACAATTCCACTAATTGATCTTCCTCTTTTCTAGGCTTAGGAGGAAACCCTTATACACCAATCAAGCTTTCTACCCAAAGCTTTGATTGAAACCCTCTTTACAAAGAGAAACAATAAGCAAACTTAAATCCCTCTAATAGGTATTTGTTTACACAATTTAGCACTCACCCAAAACCTAAAACACTTGTGCAAATTTGACAATTTTGGCTCACTAGTGTTTGTCTATACAATAAATGACAATTTAAGCTCTAAGACAATTCTTGATCATTTGCTGATTGACAATATGAGCATTAGCCTTTACTTGATGCTTGGATGTCCCTTTTATACTCATTGATGAGTTTATAGCCGTTGCTAGCTGTTGGGATTGAATTGGAGTCGTTGAGGACTTTAATTCCCACCATAAATGCAGTTCTGTAGCTCACCGTTTTGAAATGCTCGAACCCGTTTCGAAACACCTTTTAAGTAGAAAAAGCTGTTGCAGTCTGATAAGGCACCCATTTCGGAACGCCCCTGGCCGTTCCGAAACACGTATCGAAATGCTTTAGACCCGTATCGAAACGCCCTACATTTAAATGTTAGTTGGGAAGTAGCCGTTGGGGTTTATGACCATTGTGGTCGAAGCCACGTAGGCGTATCGAAACGGCATAGCCCGTTTTGAAACGCTGGGCAAAAATATCATCCAGGGAAAGCTCGTTTCGATACTCGTATCGAAACGTTTTTGCTACTGGAATCCCCCGTATCAAAACACCTTAGGGTGTTTCGAAACACCTGGACGGTTTTGTGTAGTTTGGCTTATGAAAACATGTAAAACTCTTTTGAAAACATCCCTAAACATAATTTCAAGTTATTTGGACTTTGGAAATTGTTTTAAATACTTTTTAAATCAGTCCAAAACATTTTTCAATTATTATATCAAAACATTAGTTCTACACAAATACCTATTAGAGGGATTTGAGTTTGCTTATTTTTATCTCTTTGTAAAGAGGGTTTGATCAAGACTTTGGGTAGAAAGCCTAGAATCAATAGTGGATTGATTGGAAATCCTTAGTGGGAAGCTAAGGTAGTGGATGTAGACCTTGGTTAAAAGGTTGAAGCACTATAAATCATCTTGTCTTTATCATTTACCTTCCACACCTCTTTCACCCAAAATTCTACTTCTCCACCACTTGGCGAGCAAGAACAATTGAAGGAATCAAGCACTGAAAATCCTAACAATTGGTATCAGAGCTTGACTTAATTGAAGAGGATTAACATCCTATTGAGAAGATCCGGTAAGCTCGATCAACATTTCAAACAATCGGCTCAATGGCGCAATCCATCGACAAACCGCCCTTCTTCGACGGAACACACTATGCACATTGGAAGACAAGGATGAAGTTATTTATAAAGTCAAAAGACTACAAGCTTTGGAACATAGTAGAAGATGGTTCGTTCGTGCCTCAACAAAGCAAGGCAGATTGGAGTGCCGAAGATCGCAAGAAGATGGAGCTTAATTGCAAAGCCTTGCACATCCTATTTTGTGCTTTTGGCCCTAACATCTATGAGAAGATGTCTTCTTGTGAGAGTGCCAATGAGGTATGGGACAAGCTTGAAGTCGCATATGAAGGAACCAATGAAGTAAAGGAGACCAAGATCGGGCTCCTCAACCTAGTGTATGAAAACTTCAAGATGGATCCGGAAGAGGACATTGAGAAGATGTTCGATAGGTTCTCCACTATCACCGATGAAATTAAAGGCTATGGAGAAGCCATCCCGGAAGAGAAACTTGTCCGAAAGCTCATATACTCCCTTCCCGAGTCATGAGACTAAAAGAGGACCGCCATCATCGAAGCCAAGAATCTCAAGACCTTGAAGCTTGATGAACTCATGGGGTCTGTTGAGTGTGTAAAAGTTCTATTATTTACACCCTTTTTAACCCATATTTCTGCTGCATTCAAGCATCATTTCATTGCATTTAGGTTAGTTTACAGCAAAACATCACAAATATATAAAAGGCACAGATTCTACTAAAAATGGCTGTTTTTGGCAGGTTACCGCCGTCGTAGACAGTGAAGGCAGGTGCTGGGCAGAGAAGCAGAAGAGCTGAACTGGACAAGCAGACAAAGAGGACGATGCTGCCATGATGCTGCCGTGACAGCATGGTGACAGCAGTTTTGTGAAGAGAAAAAGCAAAGTGGACCTCGATAGATAGAGAAAATTTTGCTCGTCTGTCGTGTGAAAACCATATATTTTTCCAAGCCCCGGATCAAAAGATATGTCAAGCCAAAGCTCAAGGAGAGAAAATCCCAAGAAACAAGGAGGACGGCTGAAAAGTAGGATCCTTGAAGATTAAGTCTTTATTAGAATCATACTTTTAATTAAAGTTGTAATCCTTGTTAACTTAGAATACTTGAGCCCAAAGCTTATATAAGGGCATGTATTTTAACCTAGGATAACATATCTCATAACCCATAGCCGATTTCCCCAAAACCGACTACCAAAACCCTCTGCCGTTTACCCGCCGTCGATATGTTCTAAAAACCCCCTAGGGCCACGGGTTGATTTGTAAAGTAGTTGCAAGGGTTGTTTTGTTTTAGGAATTTTCAGTTCAATAAAATAAACTTCAAGTTCTCTTATTTTGGTTATTAATATCTTGCAAGAGCATCGGGAGAGCATTGTGAGGTTATCTATTTACTTAGCATCGGGAGAGTTAAGTATACGAAAGAAATAAGAGCAAGTTCTCTAGTTTATAGTTGAACTATCTCGTGCCTAGGGATAGGGCGAGGTTAAGTTGCTAAAGAAGAATTCATACACATCGGTGTTCTTCCTTCGATTCACGCCGGGAGGTATCATCAAGACGTGATCATCGACAGACTTGGACCCAGGGATAGGCCAAGGCAGATCTAGGATTCTTTCCAAACTTGAAAGTACTGAGTTGGTGTGTTTGCTGCCGCGACGACCAACAGACTGCTGCCGCGACAGGTGCTGTCCGCGACGGGCGCGACGACAGAACTGGATTTCCTAAGCATTGCAATACCTGCACTACTGAGCAATTCAATACCAGCCCATTCTATCTATCTTGATTCTCTCACTCCTTTATTTAAGTATTCTTTATTATTTTTCGTGACAATATCTTAAACTATTCTTTTTCCCTTGTGCAGATAGCAAAGGAAAGGGTTAGCCCAGTCCCTGTGGAGACGATATCCGATACTCTAGTATCACTTTATTACTTGCGACGTGTACACTTGCACTACCATTGCGATAGACTATTTTACACGCAATAAGTTTTTGGCGCCGTTGCCGGGGACTGGCAACACACTCTTACCCTAGCTTCTGCACTTTTCTTTTCTTTTTCTTTTTCCTTTTCTTTTCTTTTTCTTTTTCTTTTTCTATTTTTATAAAAAAAAACTCAGGTGTAAATACAGGTTCAAGGGCATCAACATGCCAAGAAAAACCATTCGAGAGTTGATGTGGGAGAGTTCTTGTAATTACCGTAAAGATATGCTGCCACAACAGCAACAGGGGCAGCAACTACCGATGCCGCAGCAGCAAAATTTTTTATGGTACGATCAAAACCCGCAAAATTTTTTATACCATAACAGTTTCGCTGCAGAACCCGACATGCCCTGGCAATGTCATCACCCTCAAGAGGAGTCAAAATCCTTAGAAGACACACTACAAGCCTTCTTGGCACTCACTCAAAAAGTGTCAGCTTCTACGAACGCAAGTATCGCCAAGATGGATGAACTCTTGAGCAGACCAGTCCTCATTCATGCCACAGATGAACCTGAAATCCTGAGGCAAGATGACGAGGATGCCCATGTGAAGGAATACCCAACAAATGATGAGTCTGAGCAACAACTTGCCATGGCAATGATCGAGGAGCCGGAATGGAGCAACACCGCGACAACGCTGAGTGAAATTCAAGAGAATGTCACGGCAGCAACCACTTCCGAAGCAGAAATCCTAGTCAAAGCGGAAACTGCACCCTCGGCAGAAACTGTCACCTCGGCAGCAATTGCCGCCTCGGCAGCAACTGATGCTGAAGCAGCAACCACATCAGAGGCAAATTCTCAACCCACTACCTCGGTTATGCCCGACCAAGATTGCACACATCCATCTCTGTCATGGCACTCGCACGACCACCTAGAAGAGCTACCCAATGACAGTTATTCACAAATGGAATACGAGCAAGTAATAAACGAACCTTTTGAATTCTTTGAAAACTCATCGATTCCATTGTAGATATTAGAGGAACCAACACCGGTGGACTCAGAATTATCAAAGTCTCTACTGATGGAGATCTACGAGTGGTCAACAGAATTTGATATAGAGAGTGATGGCACTTACCAATGTCCCATTGACCTACAAAGTAACCTGATAAAGAACTGTCAAAATAACTGCCTGCCGCAGCAGCGGGCACGACAGCAAGGGATACATTCAACCACAACAACATTCAACGAAAACAAGGTAAGTTTGTGGCCGAATGTCAATTTGATTTTTTCTAATCATATATTCATGCCCTTAGAAACATTACCAAGAAGGGAGGACTTCATGGACTACAAAGGGAAGAGAAAGAAAGGATCCCCCACCATGAGAATAATCACCAGATGGAGGGTACGGATGGACTTCAAGAAGTACCGGAAACGACGCCTCAAGCATTATCAGGGGACTACAGCCCCAGGAATGCAGGAAGTGGTTACCTTAGAAGATGCCCCACCTGGCATCCCTAATTTAACCTAAATTTTATTTTATTTTTATTATTTATTATTTATTAGGAAATAAGGTTTATTTTATTCAAATAATGCTTTTAGGAAATAAAGGAGCCAAGAAGAACAGGAGAAGTGAACTCAACCCACCACTCATCCAGCAGCCCAACAAAGCCCAATATTGAAGCCTGTCGTTACGGTTGCCATGACAGACGCGGAAAAGACAGGCTGTCACCATGCTGTCACGACAGACGCATAACAGACACGGAAACGTGTGTCAGATGCATCAGACACGCTAAAGCTCGACAGCCGCCCCGTTATTCGCGCCTATCGTTACAGTTTCAATGGGCATCAATTCCTTTTCTATAAAACCCCATTTCATTTTCATTTTCACTCACTTCTGCTTTTCTTACTTGCTCTCCATCTTTAGTTTTCATTTGCTTTCAATTACTTTTCACAACCCTTGCACTAACATGTCTTCCAGAAAAAACCCGCCGCAGTGCTGCCTCAACTTCTTCACCGGCAGCACCTACCCCACAATCCTTTGCTACTAGAGATTTATGGGAAGAAAGAGGCTTTATTTACACTCCAAGAGCAGTCAATAAGGGCCTCAAGCTTGTCATCGCAAGGACGATTAGAGCCCTCTTGTGGGAACAATTCGCGGAGCAACCGGCAGAGATGAATGAAACGCTGGTGAGGGAATTCTATGCTGCCATCGGCAGCAGGACGGCAACAGCAGTGACTGTCCGAGGGACAGAAGTGCAGTTCACAGCCGAACGCATTAACTCTTTCTATGACCTCTGACACGCGTCGTATAGTGTAAAAAATTAAACCTTAAACTCAAATAAATAAGATTTAAAATAATATAGCGAGAGTAAGGGTCGATCCGCAGGGAATAGGAACTCTAACACCTTTCGTTTTGACTTAAACCAATAACCTGTAGAAAATAAAGGGGGGATTTTAGAGAAGTGATTTGAATGAGAAAAATAGTAAAAACGTAAAAATAAATTGAGAATGTAAAAATAAATTGAGAATGAATTATGGATAGAAATAGCCTCAAGCCACGCTTTGCCACGACATCTTTGATCACTGAAGTTGATTTTTCTTCGACTTTCCTGCAGGTTACAGTCTACAAGGCCCAACCCTTGTAACTTACTTCTCGTTGGTAGATTCGACTCCCAGGGCAATCCTTGAAGTCAAACTTTAGTGAATTAGCCACGGCAATCGATACTAACTCAAATCTAAGTTAGTGCTGGAGAAGCCCGTGCTCGGATATTCGTCTCGATGAGAATTGTTTCCGATTTTGATTCCCCTTAGTGGACCGCCACTAAGTTTGTTCTTAGGGAGTTGAATTGGCTACAAGCTTTTCCTCGCCCCCAACGATGGATCTAAACCACTTCAAGCCGATGCGCTCTCTCGGAATGAAACAATTGCGATGCCTAAAGATTAGGCCGATTGCCTAATCAATTTTACAGAGAATCTAAAAAGGAGTTGTTGAAGGATTGAAGTATTTTCCTAATCTCACGAGATTTGTCGGGTTTGGCGTTGCTTTTGGCTAAAGGGAATTTAGTTAAGCATGGTTTGTGAAAAAACCATACTTAATAAAATAAATAAAAATGGAGAAAAGAAAATGGAGAATAATGGAGAACTTTATTACTCAAGGAAGAAGAGAACAATGGAAATTGTTTGATGAATAATTCACCCCCAAAGTGGGGTATTTATAGTAGTTGAAAAACCCTAAAAACCTAAGATGATAAATCCTAAAATAAATTTAAATAAAATTACATAAGATAAATATCAAAGTTTTGAATTTAAAAGATAAAATTCGGATGATAGGCTATCTTGATAAGTGGACTGATAGGTTATCAAGCTTGCTGACGTCATCTTCTAGAAGGTGCTGACGTGGCGCCCAGTCAGCATTCATGCCCTGGTTCATGCCCATGAATCTGCCCACGAATTCAGTATTTCTGCAGCATTTCAACTCGTTTCCGGCATTACGTAACCTGCACGAAAACAACACAAAAACAGCCCAATTAAGTCCTTCAAACATATATATTCGATCAAAACAAGGACTAAAAACATAACCAAAATAAACACTTATCAAATTCCCCCTCACTTATCCGATGCTTGTCCTCAAGTATCTCAAAATTAAATAATCTTAAGTTCAAGTTTTCATCCTTAATTTCACGAAGTCTCAAAAATTCTCAATATGATTAAGCATCTAAATATGAGAGAAAACTAAGGAGCAAAAATAGATAAATGGCAAGACTAATAGTTTAAAGCTAAGACGACATTCTAAAACTCTACTAACATCAATGATGCAAACCAAGTACCCTCACAAGGAATCGCTCATGTCACTCAAAGTGTTTAAGGGTAGAGAAAAATCACTCGAGCCAAAGCTAGAGCATAACCATAAGCTTGTGCTTAAATCTAATCTCCACTACTAACATGAATATGATGCAAAAATCAAGAGGTCTTAAATAAGGGTTGTAATGGGGCTAAGGTAAGGGTAGGATAAAGGCTGAAAATAAGGGCTAAAACTCAAGACAAAAAAAATCATCTCAAAAAATATATTCGAAACTGTTTTTTTTTTCATTCCAACCAAAACTGCTTGACAGTGTACCTTTTTTTTTCGGACTGCACTGTTTTTTGCTGGTTTTATTTTTCTGCAGACTCGAACAATTTCCTGCACTGTATATTCGAATCAATTCTGCACAGTTTTTTTTCTTTCTGCACAGTGTTTTTAGCTGCTGCACTGCACTTATTCGAATCTGTTTTTTTTTTCTGCACAGTGTAATACACTGCTGCACTGCATTTATTTGAATCTGTTTTTTTTAAAGACGATTTTTGTCTTGAAAAAGGGAACAAAAGTGATGGATTTGAGAAGAAATTGGATTAGGCTTAAAATGTGGTAATTTCCAAGAAAAAGGCTAAGGCTCAAAGATTGTTTCACTAGGGGAAATTAATTAAAGGGTAGGTGTTTTATTTGGGAAGAGAAGTGGTTAAAACCTAGTGCCTCTATCATATTAAAGCATCATAATCAATCAATGTAATCTCAAAAAGAATTTAAAAACAAGTTCTAGAATGCAACTAATTTAGCTAGGCACACTCAAAGAAACAAAGAGCAAATATCATGCATGCTCATTAGGCTCAAAAACTCACAAATATGTCTTGTGTACTTAGGTAAGCATCATGTGGATTAATAGAGAAATAAAATGTCATAAAAATTAAAAATTAATCATGCCAAAAATTTACCAAGCAACCTAGAGTTTTCTAACAAGATAGATACAAAACCATATGAAAACAGTGAGACAAGGTAAAACTAAGGATTTAAACAGAGAACTTAATTTAATAAATCCAAGATTTCAAGCGAACAATCAAGACGGATAAGCAAGATAAAAAATTGATAAGCATATCGCCCTCCCCCTCACTTAGATGCATTTTGTCCCAAAATGAAAAATTAAATTAAAAGAGAGGAAAGGAGAGACTCCCCTAATCAATTTCGGCCACGACCGCGGTCACGTCGTCCGCGGGAAGTGCCGGGGCGAAGATAGGATAAGATCTCGGCCAAGTTAGTCTCGATGGAATGGAGGCGCTCATCCATATCTCTTTGGGGTTGGTCGTCTTGTGTTGGTGAAGAAGCATTCCAACGGTGTGTAGGGTTGTTTCGGCTGGCTGGTGAAGAAGCAAAGAGCAAAGGGTTTAATGTAGGTGTGCGGCTGATGAAGAAGTAAATAGGGAGGGTTTAATGTAGGTCAAAGTTGTGGGGTCCACGAAATTTATGGTAATTGGGTTGAAATAAAGGTCTTGACCGGATAAGGTGGGATATTCAAAATTTGGACGGGATAAAAATAATATTTAAAAAAATGGGCCCACCAAATCTTGTTGAAAATGATAGCTTCTCATCCTTTATTCGATCTAAATCATCTGCAAATAAAATAAATAAGAGATAAAATAAAATCAAAATAAAAATAAATTCGAAAATAAAATAATTAAAATGAGATAAGATTAAAAATAAATTCAAAAAGAGATAAGAATAAATTCGAAATAAATTCAATTTTTTTCTTTTCTTTTCCTTTTTTTATTTTTATTTTATCTAAAGATAAAATTCAAATAACATCAAATTATAGCAAATTAAAATAGAATAAAAAAAATAATAAAATAAAGAAAGTAAAAATAAAATAATTAAAATAATTAAAGTAAAAAGAAGAAAAGAAATGGGTTGCCTCCCATTTAGCGCTTTATTTAACGTCGTTTAGCTCGACGACCTGGTTCAGACTACAGGCATTGCGACAAATATTTCTTCCAGTTCTTGCGCTTTATCCAACTGAGTATTTCCCTACGAGAAATTTTGCGATTATGGAGTTTTTTTACTGGAAAAATTTTTCTTTCACTCTTCAATTTATTTGGAGGTAATTTTAACTCCAAATTCAATTCCTGCAAAATGAAAGAAAACATTTTAGATTTTGATGGAGTTAGGCGTAAATCAGAATGAACAGAAGAAACATTTTTCAACTCCTTAATTCCTTTGTCGTGATCCTTCAAGTCCCTGCACGAATCATCAACAGATTTAGATTCTATAAATTCTTCAACGGCGGGCTCAATAACATCTATAAAATTTATACTAGCAACATTATCAGGATGTCGCATCGCTTTGTAAACATCAAATTTTACCACCTCGCCATCGAACTCCATTGTAAGGATCCCGCTTCTCACATCGATTTTCGTATTTGCAGTACTTAAAAATGGACGGCCAAGGAGGATCTCGGAAGAATTATTGGCTCGGTCGTTTTCCATGTCAATAACATAGAAATCCGCCGGAAAGATCAATTCGTTTACCTTTACCAGGACATTCTCTAGTAATCCTTCCGGGTAGATTATGGATCTGTCTGCCAGTTGTATGGTTACCTTCGTTTTCTTCAAAGGCTCAGCAGAAAGTGAGTTATAAAATGAAAGGGGCATAACATTAATAGAGGCCCCTAAGTCACACATTGCTCGTTTAATACCCACTTTACCGATTTTGCAGGGAATGGCGAACATACCTTGGTCCTTCAATTTTGGTGGCAACTTTCGCTGGAAGACCGCCGATACATGCTCTCCTAGATTAACCTTCTCAATTCCAATAAGACGACGTTTATTAGTACATAAATCTTTAAGGAACTTAGCATACCTTGGGATTTTTCGGATTACGTCAAGGAGTGGAATATTGATCTCTACTTTTTGAAACACATCTAGGATCTCCTTTTCTTCTGCTTGTTTGTCTCTTTTCATTAATCTCGACGGAAAGGGTGGTGGTGTAGCGTAGGGAGAAGGTACAGGGGTTGGATCGGGCATACCTCTTCTAGTAGGGGGTGATTGCTTTTTTTCTTCTTTTTGTACACCATCTTCTTTAGCTTTAGGTTCGATGACTGTACCGCTTCGTAGAGTGATGGCGTTCACATTCTCTCTTGGATTAGGCTCCGTTTGAGAAGGTAATTTCCCTTTGGATTCTAAGCGACTTACCGCTAAGGTCAATTGACTTATCTGTTTGTCAATTGCTTCAAAGTGAGCTTCGGTTCTTAGTTGAAATTTTTCTTGGGCTAGTGCTAACTTTTCAACAATTGACTCTAACGATGGCTTTTGCGGTTGATATTGTTGTGGTGCAATTGGTTGATAAGCTTGATTTGGCCTCTGGTTTTGCGCATAACCGAAGTTTGATTGGTTTCTCCACCCGGAATTATAAGCATTCCCTATGGCGTTGGCTTGGGAGACATCATCTTCCTGAATCATCGGACAACAATCTGTCGGATGTTCTGGACTAGTACAGATTCCACAAAGTCTAGCTGTTTTTTTTTATCTGCAACAAGAGATTGCACTATTTCAGCTAATTTATCAATCTTATTTTCTAAAGAAACTGTGCTTACCTCGCGAACCCTTCGAGATGGTTCGCTAGATTGATTAAATCTTTGCGAGTTGGCGGCCATGGTTGATATTAGTGTTTTAGCTGCTGTTGGTGTCATGTTGACTAGAGCTCCGCCACTTGCTGCATCTATCACTTTCATGTCCATAGGCGTTAATCCTTCATAAAAATATTGGAGGAGGGTTTGTTCCGACAACCCATGTTGTGGACAATTTGCACACAACTTTTTAAACCTCTCCCAGTATTCATACAAGGATTCAACTTCTTTTTGTTGAATGCTTAGGATGCTGCGCCTGATTTCGCTTGCTTTCGCTGCAGGGAAGAACCTGTCAAGAAAAAGTTTAGCCATGTCAGTCCATGTTGTAACAGAATTAGGGGGTAAATCAAATAACCAATCTTTCGCTATATCAGCTAAGGAAAATGGAAATGCTCTAAGTTTGATTTGGTCATCGGATACTCCCTGTGGCTTTGTAGTTAGACAAACCATGTGAAATTCCTTCAAATGTTTATGAGGATTTTCTGTCGGTAAGCCGTGAAAGGTAGGCAAGAGATGGATCAAACCCGTTTTTAGCACGAACGGTGTTTCGCCATTCGGGAAAGTTATGCACATAGGTTGTTGGCCATCGGGCGCCGCATTTAGTTGGCGTATGGTTTGATTTTCGTCTCCCATCGGATTGGGCTCGTAACTCGATTATGCTTCGGATGTGATTTCTAGATCGCGTTCGAATCTCTGTTGGCGTCTTTTGTTTTTCTTTTCCCGAAGTGTTTGTGCGTTCAACTTTCGGGCTAGTGCTTTGATTTCCGGGATGAGATCAAATTGTTCTCCCGGATTGCTCCTGGTCATAAATCAAATAAAACGATATTAGTAAATTGCCGTATTCCCCGGCAACGGTGCCAATTTTGACACGCGTCGTATAGTGTCAAAAATTAAACCTTAAACTCAAATAAATAAGATTTAAAATAATATAGCGAGAGTAAGGGTCGATCCGCAGGGAATAGGAACTCTAACATCTTTCGTTTTGACTTAGACCAATAACCTGTAGAAAATAAAGGGGGGATTTTAGAGAAGTGATTTGAATGAGAAAAATAGTAAAAACGTAAAAATAAATTGAGAATGTAAAAATAAATTGAGAATGAATTATGGATAGAAATAGCCTCAAGCCACGCTTTGCCACGACATCTTCGATCACTGAAGTTGATTTTTCTTCGACTTTCCTGCAGGTTACAGTCTACAAGGCCCAACCCTTGTAACTTACTTCTCGTTGGTAGATTCGACTCCCAGGGCAATCCTTGAAGTCAAACTTTAGTGAATTAGCCACGGCAATCGATGCTAACTCAAATCTAAGTTAGTGCTGGAGAAGCCCGTGCTCGGATATTCGTCTCGATGAGAATTGTTTCCGATTTTGATTCCCCTTAGTGGACCGCCACTAAGTTTGTTCTTAGGGAGTTGAATTGGCTACAAGCTTTTCCTCGTCCCCAACGATGGATCTAAACCACTTCAAGCCGATGCCCGCTCTCGGAATGAAACAATTGCGATGCCTAAAGATTAGGCCGATTGCCTAATCAATTTTACAGAGAATCTAAAAAGGAGTAGTTGAAGGATTGAAGTATTTTCCTAATCTCACGAGATTTGTCGGGTTTGGCGTTGCTTTTGGCTAAAGGGAATTTAGTTAAGCATGGTTTGTGAAAAAACCATACTTAATAAAATAAATAAAAATGGAGAAAAGAAAATGGAGAATAATGGAGAACTTTATTACTCAAGGAAGAAGAGAACAATGGAAATTGTTTGATGAATAATTCACCCCCAAAGTGGGGTATTTATAGTAGTTGAAAAACCCTAAAAACCTAAGATGATAAATCCTAAAATAAATTTAAATAAAATTACATAAGATAAATATCAAAGTTTTGAATTTAAAAGATAAAATTCGGATGATAGGCTATCTTGATAAGTGGACTGATAGGTTATCAAGCTTGCTGACGTCATCTTCTAGAAGGTGCTGACGTGGCGCCCAGTCAGCATTCATGCCCTGGTTCATGCCCATGAATCTACCCACGAATTCAGTATTTCTGCTGCATTTCAACTCGTTTCCGGCATTTCGTAACCTACACGAAAACAACACAAAAACAGCCCAATTAAGTCCTTCAAACATATATATTCGATCAAAACAAGGACTAAAAACATAACCAAAATAAACACTTATCAACCTCCACTTCAGCCCCAACGATGATGCCCACCAGCTATTCCTTGACACGCTAGATAATGCTGCCTATGACGCAGTCATGGCAGAAGTAACGGAAGAATGGACTGAATGGAACACAAGCCGCAAAAAAAATCCCCATACAGTGAAGAGGGGGCAGCTACTGCCAGAGGCCAAACTGTGGAACGCCTTCATTAAGAAGAGGATTCTACCGTCATCACATCACACCACCGTTGACCAGCAGAGATCGACGGCCCTCCTCTTCCTTCCCTACCTTATCACGTCCCCCTGCCGCTGTTCTGCCGTGCCAGAAGCCAACACCGATCGCATAGTGAAGGGACGGGGCTGGACAGACAAAAATATCATCAGCCTCATGGAGCTGACAGTAGCAACCCCCCTCTCCTCCTTCAACCCTGCTGCCGCCCCCGCTGAATCCTCAGAGCATCCAACTCCTGAACCTAGCTGCTATTCAAAGGATGGAGGACAGACAGCTGGGCCTCATGACATTCATTAAGGACTTTGCCGCATCTACGGTAAACTTCGTTCACAATACTTTAAATTTCCCTGATGTTGTCTTTCCCACCTTCCCTTCCCACTACTTCACTGTCAACACCGCTGCCCACACACCTACACCTGCTGCCACACCACATACACCATCTGTTGCCTCCATTCCATCACATGCCCCGACGGCAGCCGGCAGCCCTCATGCCGAAACATCCGCCCGCGGAATAAAGCGACTGGTTCCCTCAGATGATATTGATGCCTTTGTCGCTGGGTTCTCTTCCTCATCCGTCTGGGCCGACAGCGACGTTGAACCCTCTATTCGGAGGGACCTGTCGAAAGAATTTACATCGGTAAAGAGGCAGAAAAGAATGGCAGATAAGAAAACTCTGCCAAGGGCCAGCATCAGCAGTGATAGCAGCCTCAGCAGCTCTGATATTCAGGTTGTACAGCAACCATCCCAGCCCGCCCCGCGAACCAGAACCCGCCGCCAGATCCGCCTCAGCAGCAGCAGTGAAGACAGTGATTAAAATTTAAGTTTCTTATCTTTTTATTGCTGCCTGCCATATATATTTTGTGATGTACTACCTTCATATGTTTTCATTTTTATTTTGTCATTTGCATTGAGGGCAATGCAACCCTCGAGTTTGGGGGTGGCAACCCTCCATATTCATAGAGTACATCTTAGTTAAATTTTTTGTCTTTTACTTAGTACTATTCTTAAAAAAAACAAAAATTAAAAATTTTGGCTGAAAACTGTGAATTGAATTTACCTGTCGTGACAGCTCTGTCGTGGCAGCGACTTTAGGATAGTTTAAGGAGAAGTTTAGAGCCTTTCTATAGTTCTGAAAACTTAAAACACCATTGTGACTGTTATACTGCTTAGACTTCTTTTAGCCAAACTAGAATAGGAAGCTTAACACTTGAATAGCCCCTAGAGGTGCCTAACACTGGCTCTAGGAAAGAAGTTTAGCAAAAGAGACTCAATAGCCCTAGAGGTGCCCGAAACCGGCTCTAGGAAGTTAACTAGAGGTGCCTAAAACTGGCTCTAGTAAAACTTTAGCTTGAAAAAAAATAAAAAAATAAAGAAATCGAGTCAAAACAAAAAATCAAAGGAGCATGAAAAGGTGCCTTCAAAAGATAAACTTTGGCATAAAAATTCGAGTTAAGAGTTGAATATTCTAGTGAAACTAAGAGAGTCTTGGCATATAACTGTTCACAAGCATGCACACACTGCACGAGAACTATAGTGAGAGTCCGGACAGATCCTAAATTATCCGACAGGTTGCTGCCGTCACAGGGAATGAACGACGGGTAAGGGAAAGTTCACTGTTTGAAAGCCAAAACAAAAATTTCTTTTTCTTTTAGTTCTTAGTTGCTTGAGGGCAAGCAAAAACTTGAGTTTGGGGGTGTGTTGAGTGTGTAAAAGTTCTATTATTTACACCCTTTTTAACCCATATTTCTGTTGCATTCAAGCATCATTTCATTGCATTTAGGTTAGTTTACAACAAAATATCACAAATATATAAAAGGCACAGATTCTACTAAAAATGGCTGTTTTTGGCAGGTTGTCGCCGTCGTAGACGGTGAAGGCAGGCGCTGGGCAAAGAAGCAGAAGAGCCGAACTGGACAAGCAGACAAAGAGGACGATGCTGCCATGATGCTGCCGTGACAGCATGGTGACAGCAGTTTTGTGAAGAGAAAAAGCAAAGTGGACCTCGATAGATAGAGAAAATTCTGCTCGTCTGTCGTGTGAAAACCATATATTTTTCCAAGCCCCGGATCAAAAGATATGTCAAGCCAAAGCTCAAGGAGAGAAAATCCCAAGAAACAAGGAGGACGGCTGAAAAGTAGGATCCTTGAAGATTAAGTCTTTATTAGAATCATACTTTTAATTATAGTTGTAATCCTTGTTAACTTAGAATACTTGAGCCCAAAGCTTATATAAGGGCATGTATTTTAACCTAGGATAACATATCTCATAACCCATAGCCGATTTCCCCAAAACCGACTACCAAAACCCTCCGCCGTTTACCCGCCGTCGATATGTTCTAAAACCCCCCTAGGGCCACGGGTTGATTTGTAAAGTAGTTGCAAGGGTTGTTTTGTTTTAGGAATTTTCAGTTCAATAAAATAAACTTCAAGTTCTCTTATTTTGGTTATTAATATCTTGCAAGAGCATCGGGAGAGCATTGTGAGGTTATCTATTTACTTAGCATCGGGAGAGTTAAGTATACGAAAGAAATAAGAGCAAGTTCTCTAGTTTATAGTTGAACTATCTCGTGCCTAGGGATAGGGCGAGGTTAAGTGGCTAAAGAAGAATTCATACACATCGGTGTTCATCCTTCGATTCACGCCGGGAGGTATCATCAAGACGTGATCATCGACAGACTTGGACCTAGGGATAGGCCAAGGCAGATCTGGGATTCTTGCCAAACTTGAAAGTACTGAGTTGGTGTGTTTGCTGCCGCGATGACCAACAGACTGCTGCCGCGACAGGTGCTGTCCGCGACGGGCGCGACGACAGAACTGGATTTCCTAAGCATTGCAATACCTGCACTACTGAGCAATTCAATACCAGCCCATTCTATCTATCTTGATTCTCGCACTCTTTTATTTAAGTATTCTTTATTATTTTTCGTGACAATATCTTAAACTATTCTTTTTCCCTTGTGCAGATAGCAAAGGAAAGGGTTAGCCCAGTCCCTGTGGAGATGATATCCGATACTCTAGTATCACTTTATTACTTGCGACGTGTACACTTGCACTACCATTGCGATAGACTATTTTACACGCAACAGCGTCACTTCTCACTCACCAAATTATGAAGAAAAACAATGAAGTGGAGAAGAAGAAGGAAGGGATTAGAGCTATGGGGGAGAAGAAGCTCAAAGGGCTTGGCATCAACACAAATGTCATTGCTCTCAAATCTTCTGCATGTCATCACGTTAATTCAAGTGAAGAGGAGGATGAAGAAGAGATAGTTCATCTCTTCAAGAAGTGTGCTCCTTACATAAAGAAGGCCTTGAGAGAGCTTGAACGAGAATCCATGAAAAAGAAGAGGGCAAACACTTCAAGCCATAAGAAGAAGGCATATATGGCTACTTGGAGTGATGAGGACTCCATCGACGATGAACTAGCCAACCTTTACCTTATTGCCATCGAAGAAGATTCAAGGGTAACTTCTAATTCATCTACTTCATGTTCATATTCTTTTAATGAATTGCAAAATGCCTACGATGATTTGGTTTTAGAGTTTAAAAATCACATTTTGAAAAACAATAAAATGATTTTAAAGTTGAAAATTCAAAATGATTTGATTTCTAAAACCAAACTTGAACTTGAAGTAAAACTCGAAGAGTTTGAACAAAAATGTTTTGATTTACAAAATTTGCTTCATAAAGTTCAAGAAGAAAAAGATTTGATTTCCAAAGAGCTTGAAAAGAAAAATAATTTTGGAAAATCAAACTTTTATGTAAGACAATCTAGTGCCCCTAAATTCATAATTGGAAAATGTTTTAGAAGTGTTTGGGTCCCAAAAGGACTAACCGCTTCAACTAAAAAGGATGAAATTGAAAAATGGATTCCTAATGGGACTAAATTTTGTGCTACTAACGTCTATGGATCCAAAGCAATTTGGATACCAAAAATTACTTGATTGTCTTATGATAGGTGTGATGGAGTGTGATCAACAAGTCGAACATTGAGGGGGAGCTCTATGCACACAAAGAAAGACACTTGAAGAAGGAAGGCTTCACTTCCTCCCTTGTGTTCAAGTGTGGTAAAAATCTAGTTGTTTCATTTGTTTAATTTGGTTTATTTTTTATTTCAACTAGACTATGACATATGTTGGACTAACATTTTGATGATGCTTTGAGTAAGGAGTAGCCATTTTTAAAACCAAAATTCTAAAATTTTGCCATCTTTTCAAACCTCCTAAGTTATTTTGAACTTAATGTCTTTTAAATTCTTTTTGATATAACAAAAAGGGGAGAGTTTGGTTTGAAAAATTGCATTTTCAAATGAATAAGAGGGAGCTTTACTTTATTTTAAATTTTTCATCTCTTATTCACATTTTTAAACTTAGAGGGGGAGAATTCCAAACAATTTTTCAAGTTGGTTTTATTATACCAAAAAGGGGGGAGATTGTAGAACTAATGTTTTGATATAATAATTGAAAAATGTTGTGGACAAAGTTAAAAAGAATTCAAAACAATTTCTAAAGTCCAAACAACTCGAAACTATGTTTATGGGATATTTTAAAAGGTCTTTATATGTTTTCAAAGCTAGATTCAACAAAACCATCCAGACGTTTCGAAACACCTTTAGGTGTTTACAGTGGCAAAACGTTTCGAAACGTGTTTCGAAACGGGCTTTAATCTGGGTGAGATTTTTGCATAGCGTTTCGATACGGCCTCTGCCGTTTCGATACGCCTATGTGGCATTGACCTCAACGGTCATAAACCCTTAACAGTTATTTCTTAACTACATTTTAAATGCAGGGCGTTTCAATACGGGGACAAGCGTTTCGATACAGCCAAGGGCGTTCCGATACGGGTGTTGCATCAGACTGCAACGACTCTTTCTATTTCAAGAGTGTTTCGAAACGGGATCGAGCGTTTCGAAACAGGGAGCTGCAGAACTACATTTATGGTGGAAAATGAAGTCTCCAATGACTCCAATTCATCCCCAACGGTTAGTAACGGCTATAAACTCATTGAGGAGTATAAAAGGGACCTCCAAGCATCTAGTAATGGTTAATGCTTTAATTGTAATACAACATATGATCAAAATGTGTCTTAGTGCTTAAGTGTCAATTCTTTGTATAGACAAACACTAGTGAGCCAAAATTATTAGATTTGCTCAAGTGTTTTAGGATTGGGTGAGAGCTTAATTGTGCAAACAAATACCTATTAGAGGGATTTGAGTTTGCTTATTTTTATCTCTTTGTAAAGAGGGTTTGATCAAGGCTTTGGGTAGATAGCTTGATCGGTTTGTAAGGGTTTCCTCCTAAGCTTAGAAAAGGGAACGAATCAATAATGGATTGATTGGAAATCCTTAGTGGGAAGCTAAGGTAGTGGATGTAGACCTTGGTTAGAAGGTTGAACCACTATAAATCATCTTGTCTTTATCCTTTTAGCTTCCGCACCTCTTTCACCCAAAATTCCACTTCTCCACCACTTGGCGAGCAAGAACAGTTGAAAGAATCGAGCACTGAAAATCCCAACAATTAAGTCGAATGTTTAAATGTTTTGAATTATATTGGAGCTCCCTTGCAAACGTTTTCGATGCTTTGAAATGTTTTAAGTTGGGACTTGGCTTATATTTTTGAAATTGATTTATGGTTTGGCTAAACTAGGTGAGAAAAAAATTATGGTAACGGGTTGGGCTTGAGGCCCAAATGTGATGTCCGGGTTTAGGGTGTTATAGAATAACCTTACAACACTCACCAAGATTTATACCGAAAATCTTGTGAGACCCTTTTTCCCAAAGATACAAACAAATAGGCAAACTCAATAAACCTCACTAGATAGATGTTTGCAATAATCAAGCTCTCTTACACCTCAAACACTTGACAATGAATGAATACAATAAGAATACTCAGGTGTTTTACAAGAAAAAAA
Organism: Hibiscus tridactylites; assembly: GCA_958450335.1. Taxonomy (NCBI): domain Eukaryota; kingdom Viridiplantae; phylum Streptophyta; class Magnoliopsida; order Malvales; family Malvaceae; genus Hibiscus; species Hibiscus tridactylites. The sequence continues at coordinate 79,267,433 of OY288281.1, forward strand.
ATATGAAATGAAGCTCTAGTAGACTTTGGATTTTTCTTGAATGCTTTAGAATTGTTGTCTTGTTGTTGAAACAACTTTTGAGACTTGTTTTTATACACTCTCGTTGATTTCTACCCGTTGGGGTATTGAATATAGATGTTGATGAGAGTTTTTCTCACAATAAATGTTGTCTGGCGACTGTGGGTATCGATACGCAAAGGCTCGTATCGGTACCTACCTAAAGAAGAAATATTCTTTAGTAATACAGGACGTATAGATAAGCAATGTCGCGTATCAGTATAGAGTAAGGGGGTACTGGTACTCAAATGGTCATACCAGTACTGAAATTGCTCACTGAAATTTTGGTGGAGCTTTGCGTATCGGTACGCTCAAGGTCGTACCAATACTCACAATGTAAATATGATGCAAATGCATCAGGCCATATCGGTACGGGGTTCACTGTATCGATATTCACAGTGTAAATAAGATGCAAATACATCAGGCCATATTAGTACATGATTCACCGTACTGGTACTTACTGTTTTAAAAATTTTCAAAGACTCTATGGCGTATCGGCTCAAGGTGCACCATATCGATACTAACAATGCATTCGTACGGGAAAAATTTCAAGTGTCGTACCGGTACTCCTCAACCATTTTGAAAAATAGATTCAAAAAAGTGTACTGGTACGCAAAGGACCGTACAAATACTTAATGACCAAAATGTCTCTTTGAATACCAAAAGACTTAAGAAATATTGAGACTTGAATTGATTGACTTAGAAATAAGTTTAATTTTATCTGAATGCTTGTCACTTTTAAAAATACGTGAGTAGTTTCAGTTACCTTAAAATTTTATTTAAAATAAGATTTATCATCTTAAAAATTGTTGAGTATTTAGGGGCTCGATTCGATCAACCAATTTAGCTCACCAAGTGGTGGAGAGATGGATTTCTGGGTGGAAGGGTTGAGGAAGCTAAAAAGTAAAAAGACACAATGATTTATAGTGGTTCGGCCTTCTAACAAGCACCTACATCCACTACCTTAGCTCCCCACTAAGGATTTCACAATCAATTCACTAATTGATTCGTCCCCTTTTCTAGGATTAGGAGGAAACCCTTACAACCGATCAAGCTTCTACCCAAAGCCTTGATCAAAACTCTCTTTACAAAGAGACAAAGAAAGCAAACTTAAAACCCTCTAATAGGTGTTTGTTTGCACAATTAAGCACTCACACAAAACCTAAAACACTTGAGCAAATTTGACAATTTTGGCTCACTAGTGTTTGTCTATACAAGAATTGACAATTTAAGCACTAAGACACTTTTTGATCATTTGATGTTTGACAATATGAGCATTAGCCTTCTCTTGATGCTTGGAGGTCCCTTTTATACTCCCAAAAGAGTTTGTAGTCGTTACTAGCCGTTGGGGATGAATTGAAGCCGTTGAGGACTTTATTTCCCTTCATAAATGCTGTTCTGTAGCTACCAGTATCGATACACGTGGAACGGTATCGATACGGCCTTCTTGAGGAAATAGCCGTTGGGCTCTTGCCAGCATAGAGGTATCGATACACGTGGAACGGTATCGATACGGCTTGATATTTAAATGGCCGTTGGGAAATAGCCGTTGGGGTAGTTGAAATGGGATCGGTACGCTGACGTGGCGTATCGAAACGACCCCTCTCCGTATCGATACACTAAACCCTTGTATCGATACAGGTTTTGACAGTGGCCAAACTGAGGCAAAATGGTATCGGTACGGGTACAACCGTATCGATACTGGTCACGTGAAAATACAAGTTTGGCTGTTTAAAACATGAAAAATCTTTGCCAAAAACCTTTTAAAATATCTCAAACATAATTTCAAGTTGTTTGGACTTAACACAAGTTTTAAATTCTTTTCAAATTAGTCCAAACCATTTTTCAATTTTTATATCAAAACATTAGTTCTACAAAAATACTTATTGTATCAAAATAAAAAAACTTTCGTTTAGCACGAACCAACTTGTCTCAGTGGTTAAGGGAACGGTTATTGTTCCTAGAGGTCATGGGTTCGAGCACCAGCAGCTGCAGCAGGGTGATTGAGCGTTCATTGTCAAATGGTTGAGAGTATATTTAGAACAGATACTATTTGTAATCACTCTAGCTTTCATCAAAGAAAAAAACTTTCGTTTAATTTTGCACCCCTCTTTGAAACCTTCCAAAAAAAAAACATAGGTTTAACAATTTTTTTGATATAACAAAACTAAATAAAATTTTAAATTCCTCCCCTTTCATTTATAACCCACTTTTCCTTTTTTTTGTTAGATCAAAATCAACAAGATATAAATCTCAAAACTTCAAATTATAACCAAAGCAAAATATCCATAATAATCATATAAAATTAAAGCAATAAAATCCAAAGATATCCATAGTGGCATAGCCACTTTTTCATTAAATATAAAAATAATATAATTAAAAGAAATAAAAAATAGAAAACGTTAAATACTTTCATTAAATAATAAATAAATTCATATCCACTATACAAATTTCAATTATCAAATGCATAGAAAATTTACTTGGTGAAATTATTAAATTTTGAATTGATTTTTTTAACAATAAAAATGGCATTAGTTTTGGCGAATTGGTCTGAATATTCCCTTTTGGGAATTTATTGGGGAAAATAACCCCCAAAGATTCATATTGGGAAAAATACCCCCCTTTCATGCCATGTAGGACGAATTCGCGTCCTGGGGAAAGCGAATTCAATATTCGCGTCCTGCAGGACGCAAATTACTGCGCCGTTTCAGTGGAAAAGGGAATTCGCGTTCTGCAAAACGCGAATTCCACGAGATTTTATTCAAATTATCGCAGTAAATTGCAAATAAATGCGGACGGTTGGGGAAATAGAATTCGCGTTCTGCAGGACGCGAATTCTATTTATTATAATGAATTCGCGTTCTGCAGAATTCACCAATGCTTTACCAGACTTTACCGGGCTTTGCTCTGTTTACCAGGCTTTACCGGGCTTTGGGCTGACAACTCAAAAATTATTGCTACAGAATTCACCAATGCTTTACCAGACACATTTCTATTTATAATTGAGGGGTGCAGAATTTGTAGATGCACCCAAACAAAACTTAAGAATCACAAAGCTCTTCGATTTTCAGAAATGGCACCGAGAATTCAAGCTATAGTATACTACGATGGTCAGATGGTCCCCGATTCATACATTGGGATCATATTTCAATCTGAAAATACTGTTACGATCAACATTCCAAGACGATCAACGTTCCAGTCGCTTACGACCTTAATATCCAGGAAGGTTCCCAATCGCTCCGGAAGGGAGTTGCAGTCTTTGAAGTATCGATGTCCAACGTCGATAGAGCCACTATATTACACAATATTCGATGTGGAAGACGATAGTTCTGTAGAAATGATGATAGATACACATAGCCAGTACTCAATGGGATGGGCCATGGAGCTATTTGTAACATTTGCTGAAGGTCACGTTGCTGCTCAAAATGTGGTACCAAATTGGTTACGAGGAAATCTCGAGTTCAATCCAAATGCTATTAGTCCGACATCGAGTTTACGACGTGACTTCAACCTTCTTCAAACAAGAACCGATGAAGCTTCATCGTCTTCGTCTTCGCGGCAACGACGTTCTTCCGTTCCACGGTTCGAATTTGACCTTAACTTGCCACCAACCCAAGAGTCGTCATACAGTCCATACGTTCCAAACTATGATGATTTCTCTACGGGGCGCCACTCAACACACATTCCATACACAGCGTCTTCAACGTACAATGAACAGTTTAACCCGTTCGATGATTTCTCTACCGGGCGCCACTCAACATACATCCCAAGTCACCGAAATGTGGATGATATGTTCTCAGCGGGGAGACATTCAACCGCCGCTACTGTCGATCCGGTTATTACTTCAGAACCTGTTCACGCACAGGTTTATGATGACACAGAACTTTTCCAGTTTCATGATGCGCTTTCTGATGAAGAGCCGCGTACAGAGATTGGGCCTGATGGTGACGAGATGGGTCTATTTCCTTCTGAACCATCTGACATTGACGAGCCGGTGGAATCAGAGGAGAGCGCAGAAAACTCTTCTGAGGATGATGAGGACAATGATGTTCGTTCGATGCAACTGCATGGACCAACCAGTTGCGCAACATATTACGACCCACCTTCGCACTTCACAACAGTGGATATGGATGGCTTCTTCGATACTGAATTCCCAGAACATCCACAATTAGACCAGTTCAACCAATGGAATGTGGGTTCGACTGAGCTACATGCTGGAATGGTCTTCAGGACAAAAAAGCTCGCGGAGGCTGCCATCAAGCATTACAACATTCAGCGCTCAGTTACATCCACCGTTTGGAAGACCGAGGCCAGGAAATATATTGCAGAGTGTCCTCACAAGTCTGCAGGATGTAAATGGAGGGTTCGTGTGTCGCAATTGAAAAGGCTGAATAACCTGTGGAAAATAACGAGATATACAGGGCCTCACACATGCTCCGTTGGGAGCCTCAGCCAAGACCATCCTAACTTGGATGTACACGTACTTTCCGATGCAATCCTTCCACTCGTGAAAGCAAACCCACGTATATCTGTGCCAGTGTGTATAGCTGCCATCAAATCCATTTACAAGTACACCGTCAATTACGATAAGGCATGGTATGCAAGATATCGAGCCATCGAAACACTGTACGGGCAATGGGAGCTATCATACAACGATCTGCGATCATGGCTTCAAGTTATGCAGGAATACAATCCAGGGACAATTGTGGAATTGGAGACTGTTCCGAAGTACTACAATGATCGTGTTGTACCAGGGGAGGTCGAATTTCATCGCCTTTTCTGGACGTTCCCCCAATGCATAAAAGCTTTCCGTCACTGCAAACCTATGCTGCAGATCGACGGTACATTTTTATATGGCAGATACACGCAGATATTGCTAATTGCAGTTGCCCAGGATGGCAACAGAAAATGTATCCCAGTTGCTTTTGCGATTGTTGAAAAGGAAAATATACCTTCTTGGGAGTTTTTCCTTTACAACCTCCGCAAGTATGTCATGCGTCGGGTTTTGCGTACACGTGAAGATGGCCTAGCTATTATTTCAGATAGAGGCGCAGGGATTTGGGGAGCAATTCAACGTTTGGGAGATTCATGGAAACCCCCATACATACATCACCGGTATTGTTTGCGGCATATAGTAGCAAACTACTATCAGAGGTTCAAGAATGAGGATGAACGTATAATGGTTCTCCGTATGGGTATGCAACCATTTCATTTTGTTATTCTACGTCCACCAATTTCATATTATTACCAATTAACTATTTTTGCATGTCTTATTCAACAGGCAACGCACACCGAGTTAATCAAGTGGAAGAGCTGTTGGAGGAGTTGCAATTGAGGAATCCATTCGGGTATAACTATCTTATGGAGATACCGAAGGAGAAATGGTTGCGATGTTATGACGGGGGTCGTCGATGCGGCCATATGACAACAAACTTGGCTGAGGCGATCAATTCGTCTCTTAAGGGAACGCGCCATTTACCTATCACGTCCGTTGTCAAAGCAACATATTACCGATTGGCAACCCTTTTCGCAACCCTCGGCAAACAAGCAATGAACTGGATGGCAGCTGGTCGCATATTTAATCCAGATCTCGCCGACAAAATCCAAGCGTCCATTGCGCATGCTAACTCGATGGGTGCGTTGTGCTTCTCTCGTCGGGAACACATCTTTGAGGTCACGCAATTTTCTGAACCGCTACAAGGAATAATGCAATACACCTACGTGGTTGATTTGCAAAAACGAACGTGCGATTGCGGGGAGTTCCAGACGTTCAAGTTCCCGTGTTCGCATGCTTTCGCAGCATGTGCATCGGTTCATTTTGATGCAACGACACTCATTGATCCGGTCTACAGGCTCGAAACCGTTTTCAAGGTTTACCGAAACGAGTTCCCTCCGATCGGAAATGCACGTGACCGTCGTATAATCAGCAACGAACCAAAGATATGCCCAGATCCCTCCCTGCGACGAAAGAAAAAAGGTCGGCCACCATCAACGAGGATTCATTGTGCCGAAGATATGGTTCCGAGAGAAAAGACCGGACAACCTAGGAGGTGCAGTAAATGTGGGAACACAGGACATGATATTAGGAAATGCCCTCTTAGGACCGGCCCCCGAATTAACTAGATCAACCATTGTGTACTCTTTTTTGATTTGTGAACTTCTATTATCTGGTAATTTAATAAATCTTATGGGCACTCTTTTCCCCCTACATAGGTTTAGAGGGGTTTTTTAACGAGGCCCTTTAAATTTAAAAAAAAAAAAACATGCCTATCGACACATTTTTTGCTTCAAAAATGTTACTTTGATAGCATTTTTAACACAATTTTCTCACATTTTCGGACACCGTCTTCCTCAGAACTTTAGCACCACTGTAAAATTAAGCTGCAGATCTTTATCTCCAAACTTAGGAAAAACCAAAAAAAAGTTCGAAACACACCGTAAAATGCATTTAAACATGCCTATACGATAATGTTTCCTTTTAAAACATTGTTACTTGCCTATTTCTAGGTCATTTTCCCACATCTTAGGATATTATATACGCTCGTATCTTCACACCATCTTAAAGATATGTTTCAATACGACACTGTTATAGTTCAAAAATTTTAATCGGGTACCCCGATAATCCGTTATTCGATCACAAATATTGCTACCTAAACATCTTATATTGGTTTTAATTTAATTTCATGTTGAATTTCTCGTGGGGGCAGCAATAAATCGTTGAATTCGCGTTTTGCAAAACGCGAATTCCCTTTTCACTGAAACGTCTCAGGAATTCGCTCCTGCAGGACGCGAATTCTAAATTCGCTTTCCCCAGGACGCGAATTCGTCCTACATGGCATGAAAGGGGAGTATTTTTCCCAATATGAATCTTTGGGGGTTATTTTCCCCAATAAATTCCCAAAAGGGAATATTCAAACCAATTCCCCATTATTTTTGTGATAAAGGTACATTTTTTTAGCAAATAAAATCAACTGCACACGGAGCGCAGCCATAAAGATAGAATCCACTCCGGTTTATTTATATTTTAAAAAATGGCATAGTAGATAAACTTGTGGAGTGATTTCAGTGATAAATACTACCTTATAATCACACTAACATATTTAAATTCATAGTTGATCTATTTATCTATATTTGAAATATGTGTAACTTCTCGTATCTTGTATGTATAAATATTAGAAATTTGAGTTATAGAGATAAGCTGAGAATTACTCATGTACAATTTTTATTAAAATATTAAATTGAAAAATTGTTACTAAAAGAAATGAGGTGAAATAATACGGCCCGTTATTAGTCAGTTATAGACATTAATACTTCCAACATCCATGCAAATGTGGAACAGAGGTGGATAAAACAATTCCCACCTTGCCTGCTCCATTTCCATCTTTATTCACAAGCTAACCCTTATTTTCATTTCCTACCAAACCAGGCTTATTTAACCTGCAAACAACAAAGCCTAGCATAACATCAATGTGAATATAAGATAGTATCTGTTAAATTTTCTTAGCTCTTTAATAAGGCACACACACTGTGCACACATAGTACTCGAAACCGGGCCAGTTGAATGGCATCCAGTCATTGTAATTTCAAATACAAAGGTTAGAAGAAATAATTAGCTACCCCAACAATCTTGGATTCTAGATAGGAACCAATACAGAGCAAAATCAACATCTCTACTGCTTTGCTAGCCTACAACCTCTAACTTCACATTTGGGTTATTCACTGCGCTGCTGTTTTGTCTTTTGACCCACCAGGCTTTCTGCTTTTCTCTTCTTCATTTCAGCCACTAGCCTCTTAATGTAAGCAATGTATCCGTCGACATCGAATTTTCTTTTGCATCCAGCGTAGTTCATATATCGAATTTTCCCAAAAACAGGTCGCTCTCGCCATCCCTGATTGAATGCCAATGAAGAAATTGTAGGATGGCATGAATGAGTAAGCTACAACAGGCATTGTCACGAACCGACAATGAGGCAACTAAAACGACGAATACACAAACCTGGTCATGCACGCCGCAAATTGACCACATGCAACCAACATAGCCATTTGGATCCCTACCATCTATTGAATACTGCAATGAAGAGTGTCATGCCAAAGAATGAAAATGGCACTTTTGCATTGAAATCAAGGGAAAAAAACATCTTTACTTAAGTTACCTTGTCATTTAGATATATGCATATTTCAATTGCCTCTTTAGGTCCCATTGTCCACTCAAGAATCTTTTTTGCCCAGTACATGCTGCACATGGTTTTGAAACTTTCAGAAAGAAGATAACTAAGAATAAGTTATATATAGAGAGAATTAGCTACAAATATTTGAAAGCTTACTTTAGTTATACTCAGAAACCAAGGGGAAAACTACTGGCTAATTCACATGGTTGTTTGATGCTTATGAACAACAATAAATGCATTCAAGATCCTTAATTTTCAGGAATGCTGTGTTTACTACGATAATCTGGTTTTGTCAAATTTTACCCCGGTAATTGGCTGGTTTAATTCTTCCTTACCAATTTATCCAATTAATAGATTCATGGCTAATTTCATCCATGTCAAACGTAGAACAAACATGCAAACAGCATTCTCAACCTGCAATGAAAAAGAGTGTACAATTTATCAAGAAGTCACTTGCCGCATAAAGCCATGCATCTTCCCATAGTGAACCATCTCGAGCTGTGAAGCGTTCCAAAGCTGAAAGTCAGGATAAAATAATAAAAAACACAGTGATGAGAACAAAAAGGAAATCTCCAGCAAAGCATCACTGAGCTGAAAATTACTAATGCATGATATCACAAAGCCAAAGAAAAAAAACCCTCAGCAAATCAAAGCACACAATGAAATTCAGAAGTTGCCTACAATTTACTTACAGGATCAGCTGTTTGTGCCTTCTCCAATTGCTCCACCCTACAAATTTAAGAGTTATTTGCATTCCACTTGGAACAAAAGAGACAATATTCCACAACATAGTTCAAGACAACAGAAAACCACTCACGTGTAAGTATGTTCTCGCTTATCAGAGGCATGGTCCATCAAGGTCTTTTGTGCCCATTCCCATGCCCCCTGTATGGTATCATAATTGGGCTGATAATAGCAAAAGTTATCAGCAAGTTCTCTCCGCACAATCAGCTCCTCTAAAAAGGTATCAACTGCCTTCAGAGTAGCAAGTAAGATTAAATGCAAACCATGCATTAGATAAAAATAATACTTAGTTAAAGCAAGCAGTATGATTAGAGATAGAGAATCAACTGCTGCAAACCTGAGCATAAAGTTTCCGGAAACCATGTGCCTCTAAGGCACATCTCTGTGCAGAAATCTGCCCAAAATGCAGATACGGAGACAAACAAGAAAGTGCTCTGGGTTTCAAAGGATTATTCCTGTCTTTAGAATAACTCTTCAACCTTTTTGTCAAGAAACCATCTTTGTTTCCCATCAATACTTCCATTGCTGCAGTTTCTCCGGGTTTACACCATTCAATTTCAGGTACTTCAGCCCCATTCCTAACCACAGGAAATGTCAGCATTATCAACCCAAAAGTACTCTCAACTCAACTCCAACCAAATAGATAAATTTCTGACCTCAAAACATCGGCGATGAGACTGTCCCAATCAATCGGCTGATTCATTGTATCCCATTTCTTATTTGGTGGTTGCAGAGTTGGAAAGTCAATTAAATACTCGGGAAGCAGTTTATTTATCTTGCCCCTAATAGTCCTAGCACCATACTCTAACTTACCCGATGCAACCCAAATAGGAACTATATTATGAGCATCAACCTCATGTATGGTCACAGAATCACTCACTCTCTTACAAATTTCTTCTTTACATTTTCGAATCTGCCTTAACGGTGAGAAATCAGTAATTAAAAGTGAGGCTTTACATTCTCCAAGAAACTTTGGTATTGTTTCTTCAGCTACTCCCTAAAAATTCAGCACACATAAGTAAAATTTTGGTACCAAGCTGAGGAAAACATAGAATTCACAACATTTTAGCAAGAACAATGCAGATAAGTCCTTCATTTTAGACAAAATTTCCATATCATTGAATAAAGAACCCTACACATCTAAGGTAGCATCAAATGAATAACATAAGAAACAATTTTTACGTGAACATTCAGACGAAATCAGTGGATTTTTTTATTCAACAGGCACTTTTAAATTTGACAATAATTGCCACGACCCTAAAACAAAAAATGGGTTATCTTCAAAAGTATTTAAAAAAAAAACTTACTTGAAACAAGAAGAAAGGAATCTGAGCATCTTCAAGACATTTTTGTAATTGACGTAAACCCTTTAGCATGAAACCTAGTTGTCTTGCTTTAGCCCCCAAGAATTGATCAAAGAGATTGAAAGCTACAGCCAAGGGCACATTGGCCTTGTTGGCTTGATCAACGGCGTGGATCAAAGCCCAGTTGTCTTTCAACCGTTGATCCCTAAACATCCAGTACACGACGGGACCATTTTTCAGTGGAAGAGACCCTTCCTTCAGAACCTGGATCCGACCCTTTTGTACAGAGGTTAGTTTGGTTGACGCTGAAGATAGAGAAGCCATGAAGAGGAAGCGAGGCGAAGGGCGTCTGCTACCGTGCGCCAGTAGGGCGGGTGGGGTGGTTGTGGATTGATTGTGGAAGAGAAATTGGAGGGAAGATGGCAGAAACAGTTTGAAGGTGTGGTTTTGAAACAATGTACGTGCATAAGTTAGAACTGCAACGCGTGGCACTTACACATTAATTTGATTTGCGGTAAATTAATTTGTCCTCTCAACATGCCCATTGCTTTGTTTCGAAATTAAAGTAGAATTTTGTATATATATAAAATATTACATGCATTCGCATTAAATTCTTTTTATAAGTGATTTTGTAATGTTGTGCTATGTAATTTTAATTGACCAATTGTCCGAGAACTGAGAATCGAACTAAGATTTGAAATTGACCCGAATATAATGACTCGAATTTGATTTGAAAATTAAAATAAATCGAATCAAAATCGAACCAAATTTCAATTGAACTGAAAATGTACCCGAATCGATTTCAACTGAACCGAATGGACCCGAATTGAATAGAACTGAACCGAAGGCAACTTGAACTAAAAAATATATATTAAAATAAATAAATAAATATGAGATGTGAACTGTCGCACAACTTACCAAAAAGTCAAATATATGTGCTATATAAAGTCATATATGTGGTGGAAAAACCTAACTCGTCCTGAAAACTCGACTAAATTCGATCGAGCTCTTATTAACCTAATATTGACTCGATCCGAAATCAACCAAATCAAAGTTCAAACGAACCGAAAATCAAATGAACTGACGTCTTGACTCGATACCCGAACCGAAACCGAACTGAATGACCCGTCTGCCGCCTCTAACTAGGGGTGTTCAAATCTGGGTATTCAAGTACCCGAAGTACCGGGTACCCGGATCGTCGAATAGCTCTAAAATCGACTCGTGTTCTGACCCGGGTATTGCAGGTACTCGTTAGCAGAGTATCCGAAAGTTGCGAGTACTTGGGTACCCTAATCTAAAAATGTATATTTTTAATATAAAAATATTTTATTAGTTTAATATAAAAATATGTATTTATTAAATATAAAAATATAAAAAATTAAGATTTTTTATTAGTTTAATATATATTAAATATAAAAAAAATTAAATTTAAATATATTCGGTACCCAAAAATTGTATATTTTGTGACTCAAGCCCGACCTAAAAAATGACAGGTCGGGTACTCGATCCGATAAAAAAATTTAAATAAATACCTGATTATCTTTATTTGGGTAGCCGGGTCAGGTTGATTAAGTCAGATATTTTTAAACACCTGTACCTCTAACAATAACCGGTGCTGGAACTTTCAAAACCGATGTCAATGTCTTGAACAAGGCTCAAATCTATTGACATTCTATTAATAATTTTAATGAGCTTCAAAGGCCAGTAATACAAAAATTTCAAAAACGAATAAATATAAAACAAACTGGTATGAAATGACAAAAATAAACGAAGTATAATAAAGCACAAAATAATTAAATCATTCAAAGTGAAAAAGACAGAACCAAACTCGAAAATCCTAAACATACAAAATATAAAAAATGTAAAATATACATGAATTACAGGTATAATTGCAAAATATCTGAAGTCGTGGACAAAAATATGCTGTTTTATAACTTTTGAGTTTTGACATTTAAGTGTTGAAAACAGAAACTTATTCAAACTTTAATAACCTTAGTTTGGTTTACCCATTAAAATAATAATAATAATATTCACATGTCCCGAGGGTTGATTGAGATACTTTACTTTCATATGGCTTCAAGTCTTAGACATTAGACAATACTCTCCTTAGCTGTTTTTGGTCGAATCTTTCCGTTGATTCTCAGACCAACAGCTTTCCTAATCGCCTGAGCTTCATCCAAGGGAGAAGACAGTGATGGGGGATATTTTCATATGGCTTATTTCTTTCTTCATCCTCATTGCCCTTGTTGTTCTCCTCATTTATCAGGTCAGTTCCTTGTCCTTCCTAAACCCTAGAATCTTTGTTTTTTTCTTTCCTGGGTCTGATTCTTATATGCATTCTCTATTCAGCTTGCTGGGTGATGATTATTTAGTTGCTTCTTTGTTTCTTTGCATGAAAATCACTTAATAAATGCAAATTTGTGTGCTTTCTTTGAGAGAAGAAGACAAGACATAGCATTTCTCTGGGTCTGTTGAATTCTGTTGTAAATTTTTGGGGGGATTGATTTGTTGTTGATATTTTTGATTTGGAGAACCATTTGGGGATTTCTTTTGGGTTTTAAACATGAAAAGGAATCCATGTTCCTCTGCAGATTTTTTTTTGGGGGGTATATGAGAACCGAGAATGAAATTTAACAGCTTGGTAATTTTGCTGCAGCTCACATGCTTGGCTGATTTAGAGTTTGATTTCATCAATCCTTATGACTCTTCCTCGCGGATAAACAAGGTCGTCTTGCCGGAATTCTTCCTGCAAGGATTTTTATGTCTATTCTATCTATTAACAGGGCATTGGGTCATGTCCCTGTTATGTACTCCATATTCATACTACAATGTTAGACTGTAAGTTTTTCTCTCATCTTCTTATTCGACTTTTTCAGCATTCGTGTAGACTGTAGACAAATTCAAATGATATTCGCTAGCTTTTGTTCATAGTTTATTTCAAATTGCGCCACTTCATCTCCCTATATCCATTAGGATTTAGGCCGGTCTCCTTTATAAATTCTGTTTAGTTCCGAGAGCCTGTTTGATAATGTGAATGATCAAAAGATTCATTACTTATAACTTGTGTAAAGACTGCATCATTAGATAACTAATAACCCAATATAAGTAGCAATAGAACTTTTGTTATATGCATTCGATTTGCCGGTATCTGAACCTTCCTTGTAGGGCATTACAGTTAAAATTAGCTTCATTTCCTATTAGCAGTATTGGCTTTTTTTGTTGTTGCAAATTTATAGATATTTGTTTTCTGCAAATGAAGTTGCATTTTATCACATTGATCGTGGATAGATCATCAGAGCATAGGAATCTACTCATAGGAGAAAAATATATATATACTGCTATTAAAGTTTATAATAAGTTTGTGTGCTGTTCTAATTGTACATGCTTCTGTTGTTTTCCGAACTTTCTCTTATAATCAGTTACACATCGAAACAACACCTGGTTGATGTTACGGAGATATTTAACTTGCTTCAAAGGGAGAAGAACCAACGCCATTATAAACTCGCTTACCTTGTTCTTCTCCTATTTTTATCATTATTCTGGTAAGTTTTATTATTACAAATACACAAAGTTGCTCCCTCTAATCATGCGCCTGCTAACCTGAGAAATTTTTTATGTATTTGTTAGGATTATCTTCTCCGCATTAGAAATAGAAGATGATTAACAGGAGCCTGGCATCGTTCGTAATCTGAGGTATTTGTTGCTCTAAACTGTCGCCATACATCGGCTGTTCACATTTTTTGTCTTTGAAAAGCTTCTTGTGTTGTAATTTGCAACCATAATTTCCAAGGTTGTAGAATTGTGAGAATTTCAGGTGCTTTTAGATAAATACCATTACATTAGCCTTTTCAAGTTCTAACTTAAGAATTTCAGTACATCAAATATAAATCGGTCGGTCTACTTGTTTTAAAAAATAGTAGTTTCGACTTTCATCATGAGGCTGAGATGCAAACATCTAAACTAACTTTACCGAAAAGTTACCCCATCCATGGTTGTTCGCAATCTTTCTCGCTTAACCACTCCTCTCTCCATCCATTATTGACCTTAGCAATGAAGTCTTCAATTCTCTGGTGTAAATCATCCTCATATTTTTCGTCTGTAACATACCAATTGTCGTCGCCGCCGCCGTCGTCTTCATAATAACCATCTGAAACACCAGTATCATCTTCATAGTAGCCATCCGAAATACCAGTATCGTCTTCATAATAGCCATCTGAAATATGACTAGACTGTTCAATGTGATCAAAAGAAGCTCCCACTTCAGATGCTGAGCAGACTCCATCAAATTCGTATGTGGATTGCTTATGGCTTACAACAATTACAGAAAGTATTATGGCGTTGAACAATAAGAATAGTGAAAGAGGGTTGTATGAGAATTCAAGATTGCAGGTTGATAAAGATTTCAGGAACAAAAGGGTAAGTGCAGAAAGAATTGAAGTTGAACAGAAGAGCTTCATTCAAGTGTCTAGTAACAGAAAAATTGTTCATTGTTGATTCTCTCATTTGCCAGGAGGGTTGCATTTTATAGGGGGTTGAGAAAAAGAAGAGGTGATTTCCTAGAATAAAAGTAATAAAAATATGTGATATTCTAATGGAGCAACATGTTTTCAAGTAATGAAGACTTTGAAGCATAAGATGGGATTATTATATTCCCGAAGTTACTTGGCAATTTTCTTTTGTTTTGTCTTGTTACCTGGTAAAAACACTCCTAAAATCTACTAAAATATATAATTTTTGGAGAAATAAAGTGTTTGAAAGTGTTTTCAAAAGTTAAAATTTTTTCATTTTTTTTCATTTGAAAAGTGCTTTTAGACTTTAGAGCTAAAATTATAGTTCTAACTTTTATTTGTTATCTTATAATGTCTTTGTTTTATAATATAGAAAATTATTATTTTTTTATCTTAAATTAATAGCAGCGGCGTCAAATGCAACTATAAAAAATATAAAATAAAAAGAATGACCAAAACGAAAAAAATAACGAAAAATATGTCATAAAGATAAAAAAAAACATGCTACAAACGTGTAGTTACTTTTATTAAAAGCTAAAAAAATAGAAAAAAAGAACTGACAGTCGGCGAACAACATTAAAACTGGTGTCGCCGTTGACTAACAAAGTTAAGTTATATCCTTTTATCAATACATAATTATATGATTAACAAATTATTTATAGATTTAAAAAAATTATATCTCTATATTTCAATTTATTAAATAAAAAATATTTTAATGTATGATAATTTAGGTTGATATATTTAATATAGCACTATGTCTTATGCAAATTACAAGTCAAATTATGCTTTACGCGTGCCACTTTTCTTATATTTGATAGCTACTTTATAATTCCATCAGATGTGATCCAATCTAGTTGAAGAAACCCAACATGAGTTCATATAGATTAGCTTTTCAGTTCTTAGGCTCCGTTTTTAGCTGTTGTGGGCAAAAAATGGTTGGGATTAAACGCTTGTTGTAAAAAATTGAAAAATCTGGACATGGGCAAACGGCCGTTTGGACGAAAAAATTTACAGCCAAATACTCGTTGAGGGCCAAATCAGTAAATGTTTGGAGCAAATGTCCGTTTAGGCAGTGCGGTATCTGGACATGGGCAGAAGAGGCGTCCACTTAGGCCCTCATTTTCTTATAATATTTGATATTAAAATTTAAATTTTTAATATTTATTATTAAGAGTGTACTCTTAAAATTTAATTATTTAAAATTTATTATTATGACTCAATTTTTTTAACATTTGTTATTAGTGACATACTTTTAAAATTTAATTTTTCTCAATATTTGTTATAAGGGGTCCAATTTTTTCAATAATTATTATTAAGGGCCTATTTTTTCTCAATATTTATTATTAGTATCATACTGTTATTTTTTCAATACTTATTATTATACTCGATTTTTTGTAATACTTATAATTAGGGGCTCAATTCTCCATATTTGTTATTAGGGACAATTCTCTTAAAAATTTAATTTTTTAATATTTGTTATTAAGGGTCCAATAGGGACATATTTTTTTTTCCAATATTTGCTATTAGGAACATACTCTTAATTTTTTTTCTAATATTTGTTATTAGAAGCCTAATTTTTTTAATACTTGTTATTAGGGGACTACTTTTAAAATTCATTTTTAATATTTATTATTAGAGGCCTATTTTTTTTAATACTTGTTATTAGAGGCTTATTTTTAAAATCTATTTTTTAATATTTATTATTAAGTGACCTAATTTTTTAATTCTCTCTTGGGCCAGTAAAGTCTCAAAAACGGCTCTGCATTTAGATTACGGAACGCAAAAAGAAAAAAAATGAAACCTTAGTTGAATTGGTTTACTTGGACGATTCACTAAATAAAGAAACATTATATATATTTAAAAAATAACGATAAAAATGAACCAATACATAACGAAAAAGATCTATTTTTAAAATTCCTAAAAAAATCTAATTTTAAAATATTCAAAAATAATAATTAAAAAATCCAATTTTAATCGACTTATTCCTTATTCTGGTTCCGTGTTTTAAACATTTCATCAATTTTAGTCAATCCTTTATTTTTTATATTTAATGACCTGATCAACCGAGTTTTGAATCAATTGGGGGAATTTTTTACATCTATGGATCAATTAAGCAACTACTACACCAAGCTTGATATATTGCAGCAGTTTTCGAGTAAACGTCGTTAAATTTATACATATTTCGGTATTTACAGAACAAACACCACAAATCAACAAATTTTTCAACGTTTTTAGTACAAACGCCGCTAAAGAATGATACATAGTAGCGTTTGTTGGTAAAAAGCCACGAAACACGAGTATTGTAGTGGCGTTTGTTGAAGAAACGCCGCAATAAAATTCATATATAGTGGTGTTTTCTCATAAACGCCGCAATAGGTGTCGTTTTTAGTGACATTTTTTTAGAAAACGTCGCAATAAATTGATATAAAGTGCTGTTTTGGTATAACACGCACTTGTTCAGTTCTTTAGTGGTGTTTGTTTTCACAAACGCCGCAAAATCTCGTATTTTACTGGTCGTTGAACTCCTTTTATTTTATCACAAGTCCTTTAACCCTAATTTCTCAGTATTTTTTGATCCCTCGTGCCCCATCCTCTGTCTCTGCTGCAACGTCTGACGTTTTCATTCGAGCAGCTTCCTTACTTCCACTCGTCCCCAGACTCACTTCCCTCTTTTAAAATTTGTGATCAAATTTAAAGTGATCAATCTTATAATTCACCCTTGTATTACATCAATATCATTACAACTTTATAATTTAATTAAATCATTTTACGGTTTAAACCCAATGAATATTCTATAAAAGTTTTTTTCTAAAGAAAACTTGCCACGTGTAGAGAAATGAACCCATTATGGATTAGTTTTAGGGTAAACTAGGCCAGATACCACTGAACTATAGAGGGTGACTCTTTTTTACCATCGAACTTCAAATTGGTCCAAATTTACCACCAAACTTTATTTTTTGATTTGTTTATATCACCACGCCGTTAACTTTCTAACGTCGTGATGACTTGAACACCAGACCAAAACGACGTCATTTTGATATTAAATTTGCCTAAAACGCATCGTTTTGCTGAAGGAAAATATGAAAAATCATGCAAATAATGAGATTTGAACTATAAACCTTAGGAATCAAAGGCATCGTCTTAACCACTAAGTCAACTTAGCATCTTTGTTTTATATTTAGCACAAATAGTATATATTATAAACTGCAGTTTATCATAAAAATAATATTACTCTATATAAGTTTTTTAATATAAATATATTAAAAATATATTAATATATAAATAATAAATAAAACAAAAAATATATAAATATTTTTATATTATAAATAATATTAAATATATAAATAGATAAATATATTATTATAAAAATAAAAGACTAATTTTCAAAACCCTAAAATTTTTAAAAAGCCCAAATTCAAACAAAACCTTAAACTCTAAACCTTAATTTATTTATAAATTTTAGGTTTAAGGTTTTTAGTTTAGGCTTTAAGGTTTTGTTGGGTTTTGGGGGTTTTTGAAATTTTTAGGGTTTTAAAATATTAATATAAAAACTAAAGACTAATTTCAAATTCCTGAAATTTTCAAAAACCCCAATTACAACAAAACTTTAAACTCTAAACCCTAAATTATTTATAAATTGTAGGGTTTATAGTTTGTAGTTTAAGATTTTGTTGGATTCTGGGGTTTTTAAAATTTTAGGAATTTTGAAATATTATTATAAAAACTAAAAAACTAATTTTCAAAACCTCAAAATTTACAAAATCCAACAAAACCTTAAACCCTAAACCCTAAAGTAAAAACCTCAAACCCTAAAATTTATAAATAATTTAGACTCTAGAATTTAAGGTTTTGTTGGAATTTGGACTTTTTGAAAATTTTAGGGTTTTGAAAATTAGTCTCTTTATTTTTATAATAATATATTTATCTATTTATATATTATTTATAATATAAAAATATTTATATATTTTTTATTTTATTTTTATTAATATATTTATAATACATTTATATTTTTTTTATATAGAGCAATATTATTTATATGATAAACTGAAGTTTAGAATATATAGACTTTGTTTGGTAAATAGCGATTTGGGCAAAAATTAGAGGTTTGAGGTATAATTAGAGGTTTGACTAGTCAAATCTGCTAATATTGATGTTTGGTAAATAGCGGATTGAAAGAGCGAATTGAGGTGAAAAAGCTAATTTTGAAAAAGCTCCTGATATGAACTTTTTGACATTAGAGGTTTGATATTAGAGTTGTAATGACTCTTTTACCCTTAACAATTACCAAAAATCTACAAATAACCTAAATTAAATAATAATATTTTTAATATAAATAACAACATATTAAATATTGGACTTATTTATTGTTACTACTAATTTATATTGTGACATTTGTAAGTTAATTCTATTTTTTATTATCACATATTTACATGTGCGTATAAAAAATTTAATAATTATATAAATAATAAATTAATATATAAATCTTTCAAATATGTTTAGGAAATTTATATTAAAAATAATTTTTACAAATTTAATTAATATTTATTATATACAAAATATTAATAACTGATAAATTATTCAAACAAGTATTAAATATAATCATGTCCTTATATGTCATTTTGCTTGTTTAAATAATCAAACAGCTATCAGCTATCAGTTAATTTTACCAAACACTTTTATACAATCAGCTAATACAATCCGCTAGTCAAATCAGCTAATGTAATCAGCTATCAGCTATCACTTAATGTAATCCACTATCAGCTATCAACTATCCGCTAATTGCCAAATAGCGTCATACTATTTGTGCTAGAAATAAAACAAAGATGTTAAGTTGGCTTAGTGGTTAAGATGATGCCTTTGATTCCAAAGGTTCTTGGTTTAAATCTCATTGTCTACATATTTTTTATATTTTCCTCCAGCAAAACGGTGCCGTTTTAGGCAATTTAGTATTAAAATAACGGCAACAAAACGACGTCGTTTTGGTCTGGCGTCCAAGTCATCGCGACGTTAGAATGTTAAAGGTGCGGTGATATAAACGAGTCGAAAAATAAAATTTGATAGTAAATTTGGACCAATTTGAAGTTTGGTGGTAAAAACGAGTCACCCTCTATAGTTCGATGGTACATGACATAGTTTACCCTTAGTTTTATATAATAGCATATGACTAAGCTACCAAAAAAATTGCGAGTCGTTTCCATGGCAACTAAACAGAGAAAACGGTCTTAATCACTCCTTAATGGCTGATTACCGTTGGGATTGCTTGATTAGGGTATTTACTATCGGTTTCTATCGTCCGTGGAAATAAGCAAGGTTGAACCACGTTAAATTTTATCTTGTTCTCGCTTTGGTTATTCGCCGCACACCAAATTGCTAATAAACCGCAAAAGCCGAAGATAAACCAACTCTCTTAACAAACATTACACTCGAGAATATTGTACAAGACACAACAGCTGCAGTAGCCCTATCTAATCAGCTGGCTAACTAAACTATTGGTGAAAATAAGTAGAGTAGAAAATAACCCTCCAAATGAAAGTGAACATGCTGGTCAATGAGCTTACAAATAAATAAAACATCATAGGCGATATAATGTGATCCATATAATGTACTTGGATTCTCACTGCTACCAGTATCGTTCCTTCTGCTGCATATGGTAATGGAATTTCAGGTTAGTTTCCATGCAAAGATACACTAATGTCAGCAGGCTTATTTGTTGAATCTGATGGCATGGAAGGCCAACTATCTCCGGTGTGGAAGGATGTGGAGATGTTTGATTTGGGGTCAGCGCTGGCGATGGGAATAGCAGCCACTATTGTGGCAGCTGATTTGGGCTTGTATTTTTGTTTCTTAGGACTCTGCTCATGCGGATTCCCTAACAGGAAACTGCCAACAACAACCTGATTCAAAACAATCGAAACTAAGACATTTAGATGTTCGGTTTTCGCCCGTCTGCATTGATTATTTGGTTAGTTGAGAACACCAAGAAGCGGGTGGGAATGATATTATAGAAGGCAAAACTGCACAAGGCCGGCAGCTACTAGGAGACCAGCAACCCCGCCACCTTTGGCACGCCCATCTGGACTTGCTAATGAAACACTCATCCCACCAGATCTACTTCTTGTTCCTCCAGTGTTGTTAGGCACGAATGAACCAGACAAGGACAATATCTCAAAACGACCTTGCAAGATATTTAACAAGATAAAGGACTTGCATGCTATGAATCCAACAAATTGCTTAAGTCCATGCAATGGTTCACAACTCTTGATGGAGATGTGAACAAATCTGAACTGAGAATTCAACTTTCAGTGGGAATAAACAAGTCAAGGCACAAATATAGGTGTTATCGTGACTAATCTTTATAAATAAAACATTACGGTACCTCATATGTCAATGTACCCCCAGAAGAATCGAGTTGACGAAGTGTGACACTTGAGATGATCCCATTTGCAGAAAGAATGCATATAACTTTAGGCTCTTGTTGAGAAAATGAAATAATCTTCATCGTGACATCCTAAAACACTCAAAATAAAATCATCAATATACTAAATTAACAGGATTGTTCCTAATATTTGCTTAACTGACAGAATGAAGGTATAAACTTCCCAAGCCACATAATTTTTCAGCAATGAGATCATGGAGTTTTAACAATCATGGCAAACAAAATATCATCCAACCATGATGCAGAATGTAAGTGAACTTCAAGATTACAATTATGTTTACAACATACCTCACCGGCATTAACTGTGATGATATGCGGTGTAAAATTAGTCCCACTCCCCTACAAATAGAAAATGATACAGAAAATGAAAAAAAAATGTAGATCAAGAAACTAAAATTCTACCAAAGAGATATCAAGATTCACTTCTTCCATGGACACATTGAAAAGGAAATAATAAGTCCTTAAAACACATAGTAAATAGAATGTTCCGAAAAAAAGTACCATGAACGGCGCATTTTAATCAAGACAGAAAACAACTAACAACAAGCTGCAAGCATTGATGTCTGATGTCTCAAAGGTCACTTGCCTAGCTCAAGTCCAGAAAAGATGCTAATAAACAGCCTGAGAAGTTTAAGTAACTAGAATTTGCATCATTTGCTGGTCTAAAAGGCATGGCAGTCGTTGAAGTACAAACTAGAGTAGCTTCACTTGAAGAATCCAACATTTCATATGACATAAACTCTCGCCATCCTTTCAAAACAACCACATACATACACAATTATCAAGAGATGGAGCTATTTTTTTTATTTTTTTTCACTTTGGTCTTCTTATATAAATTATTTTAAAAATTGGTTTATTTATAAATTTGCACATCACTCTCAGGCCCCACTTCTTACCCTACAGGCTAACATTATCACTCACAAAACTCAATCAACACCCCGTACACGCTGAAAACACTTTAAAACAACACCGAGTGAAACAACCATAACCACAAAACACCAAAAAAACACAACTTTTAATATGAAAAGAACTACCAAATCACTTGGAACTCGAAAGGGTATCTACCAGAATGGCTAATTGTTTCTCACCTAAATTCTCCACCTCAAACTTTGCTTTCGAAACCAACGTTGGAGGCTTCACTTTTCCTCTCTTTCCGGCTGAGAATATTAGAATATGGTTGTAGGTTGTTAGGATTAGGTGCTGACAGCTGGGTTAGTTTACTAATTAAAGAATTAATTTCTTTATTAGTATATATATTGTAAAAAAGGCTTTATCTAATTAATGAAAAAGTTTCACCTTTTTTACTTTTTATTTGACTTTTCCTTCCCAAATTACACGAGTCAAAATCCCTTGAATTCCCAATTCTTAACATGGTATTAGAAGATTTTTCGAGCTCTCCATCGCGTTCTTCAGGCGAAAGTCTGATCTTCAAGAACGACGATCTAACATATGTTTTCTACATTCATCCGAACGAGAACCCGACGTTGGTGTTGACCTCCTCCCTATTGAACGGAGACAACTACCATGTGTGGGCTCGATCAATGCGGATGTCGCTTATTTCAAAAAATAAGTTTGGGTTTGTTGACGGTACGATTAAGCAACCACGTGAGGATGATCCAAAGTTTTCTGCGTGAGTCAAATGTAACAATTTGGTTCTTTCTTGGATTCAAAGAGCTTTGAATCAAGAAATCGCTCAGAGCGTCATATGGATCGACAGTGCTTCTGAGTTGTGGGCTGACCTTTTTGATCGCTTCAATCAGGGAGATTTACTTTAAATTTCTGATTTGCTTCAGGAGTTTTACTCCTTGCAACAAGGTACTCTTCTTGTCAATACCTATTATACGCAATTGAAAACTATCTAGGCTGAGATATGTAACCTACGTCCATTGACTGCCTGTGATTGTTCTTCCTTGAAATATAAAAATCAATATTTTTTACTTCGATTCTTGAGATGGTTAAATGAGATTTTTTTGTGCAAAAATCTCAAATTCTTATGGTTAAGCCTCTACCTTCGATTAATGAAGTTTTTCCATCATTATTCAACATGAGAGATCCATTAATGTTGTCATTACCTCTACTGATTTTAATATCCTAATGAGTGATAAGGTTTCTTTTAAACCTGAGGAACACAGAGTTGTTCATAGACAAGACATTAGGTATTCTAGTACTAAGAAGCCTGGCTTAGGTAATAAAAGATCTTTGTGTACCTTTTGTGGATTATATCGTCACACGGTTGATAAATGCTATAGAAAGCATGAGTTTCCTCCTGGTTTTCAGTTTTGAAATCAGAATAGTAGGGTTAATCAAGTTGGGTCAATTACTGAGTCTTTCTTGCAAACTCCTGAACTTGTGGATAAAGATGAGACTCGTTTTGTTTCTTTCACCAAAGAACAATACGAGTCTGATGACCTTGCTTCAATCAAAAGGTTTCACTGCTACTAAAGAGTCTACTGTTAACATGTTTTTCTCTACTTTTGCCATCTTGCTTGTTTTAATTCTAAAAACATGTCTAGTTCTTGGATTATTGATTCAAGGACTACAGATCGTATTTCTCACTCTTTAGATTTCTTTCATGAGTATCATGTTGTACATGATAAATATGTTTGATTGCCCAATAATGTTTTAGTTAAACTAGAACATGTAGGAAATGCACATATTAATACTTTTCTAACTCTATATGATGTTTTGCATATTCCTAATTTTAATTTCAATTTCAATCTAGTTTTTGTATTTCAATTGGTTAAAAATAAAACTATTTCTCTTACTTCTTTTTCTACTGGATGTTGTTTACAGGATGTTCTCAGTTTGAGGATGATTGGTACAGCTAAGATATACAATCCGTCATCTTATATTTTCAATCATTCAAAAAAATATGTTATGATAGTGTTTTCGAACAACTTTAAATCAGCGTACAATGGACGAAAATTGACGGAAATTAACCATAGGGTTTTCGAAATACAACTTCAATAAAAAAAGTATGCTAGCATAGGGTTTTCGAAGCCATTTTAAACCATTGTAGAATGGACGGAAATTAACCATGTTGGTATCATACGATAGACAATTTCAGTACTACGACCCCAAACTCGATGATCGCTAAAAATATACCATTTACACGCTCGAAATTGGGTTCGAACAGGCCTACTAACGCTTGTTTTTCCTTGTGGTTCAGGCTGGAAATCACAGACCTCGCGTCCTACAGAACGCGAGGTTCGTGCGATATATTCCAGCCGCCTTTTCAATTTCTCGGGGACCTCGCGTTCTGCAGAACGCGAGGTACTGTGAAACCGTTAACACGGACATCAACGCCACGTCGAGTAAAATCGCGTTCTGCAGAACGCGATGTTGTACCTCGCGTCCTACAAAACGCGAGGTCTGTCGACCTGGCAAGAAAGGGGGTCATTTTGCCAAATAAAAGTTTTTGGGAGCCATTTTTCCCAATATTAATTAAAAAGGGGGTTTTCACCCAAAATTGCCTTATTTCATGAAATTAGCAGCGACAAACAAGGCAAGCCGCACACAACAAGTACATGAAAAGCAGAGCCGCAGGCAGGCCATAAAGCACGTGACCCCAACAGTGTTGAGTGTGAGGGTGTGCGTCAACCCAGCTTAACCGGCGCACTTGGCGGCATGTGAGCCAAGGGGAGCTCCAAACGTCCTTCTCCTTATAACCCCAAACCTCACGCGGTTAACTGTTTCCCATTTCTATGTGCTATGTAGTACGTACTTTGAGGCCTAAAGTTGTTTCCAATGGGCAATGAGAACAACACAAAAGGTAGAGGGTTTTCTTAAATGGGAAAAAGGAGAGGGACGACTCATACTCCATACATTAATGCCTTCCATTTTGTTTTGATTTTTGAAAATGTGCAACCACCAAAGTATCTAAAGCTATTTGAGAGGAGACGTTTCACGGTTCACACCAACCTACAAGTATAACTTGTTAAAGACTCGTGATTTTATTACAACCTTCCAGCAACTTTTAGACATCAGGAGATCCACCGAGTGTCGGGTAAGGCAGGCAAAGACAAGCAGCCCACTATCGTCTTCCCTCTTTTGTCTTTTTGACTACTTTGATGCCAATTAATTAATATCTTAAAACACACGGTGATCAAGAATAGCCTAGCCAGTATAGGTAGCAATAACTTTTCGACCAATTGTTGAAGTTCAATTATCAGATAAATCTGATATGGGACCTCTAATAATCTACTAAATCATTGGTTGTTAGGAGAAAAGAAAGACAACTTACCCTATTGGCAACTAAGGCAGCAAAAGTTTATCAGAATGGGGACAGCAATAACGACAAACAACGGCCCATGTCATAGCATAAACAAAGGGTTTTTGTTTTATTTATAAATCTAGCCATTTAGTTATTATATATGATAGATATACTTTATCAAATGCATAAATATTCATTTATGATGAAGAGCTGATAGAATAACTATCACCACCATAACTTATGGTATATGCAAAGTTAATAAATGTTAAGACTTTGTAATACTCTACTACATCTAAAAAGTTGGGGCAACTAGATTTCTCTACACACCTAACCTTCCCTGCACCGGCCACTATCAAGTATCAACTAATATAGGTTAAAAATGAATGTTCGATTTGGAACTTTAGGTTCAAAGTAGTTGGATGGATTTAGGGGCAAAGGAAAAGAAGTTGCTTTGTAGATTAGGTTAAATACTTAATACCCCATTCATGTGCCAAAACCTACTCAATTTTAGGGTAGAACCGATGAAGAGGTATTTACTCCACCATGGGATAGTAAAAAAAAATTCAAAAACCGTCAGGTTTGAATCCGATAGAATTATATTTTTATTTTAAAATCGAGTTTCAGAGCAAGATGAGACGTTTTTTTTTTCTAAGTTTTTCGTTATTGGATTTAATAAAACTTGCCATGCTCTGATATATTTACTAGAATATTTTTTAATTATTTATATATAATATATTTATAATTTTCATTAAATTTTTCAGGGCAAATCGAAAATAGATCAAATTGTTTTTGTTAAAAAATCGAAATCGAGTTATATTTTCACTATATCGAATCAGGTTGAATTAAATTATATTGGAATAAGAATTTAGTAGAGCCCTCCAAATTTTAAGTCCGGGTCGGAATTGGAAAACAACCGCCCGTCAGTTGCCGTCTCTAATTTAACCTATATGATTTCTTTTACATAAAGCAAGAGAAAGATAAATAAGCATAGTTATATTCTTTCTCCCCTTCTTTTGAAAATCAGCTACTGTTCCTACTGCTTTTCCCTTTTGATTGATTCCAAGTTGATCATATCCTTTCTCCCCCTAATCCTAATAGATTCGCTTTGGACACTTAATTTTGGTGAATAAATTTCGTAACAAGAATTTTTACATATATAAGGCCTCAAACTCGAAACTTGCTTAAATAATATCAAATTGCTTATCACTTCGAATTGCAATCATAAAAAAAACAAGTCAAACATTATAATTAATTCTTAAACGTGGTTATGTACAAATGTTGTGTGCGATAATAATAATAATAAACCAGATCTTTTTCTTCTACCTAATCTTGTTTTTCTCTCTTCCAGGAGCAACAAATCTATTGCATAAATTCACATGTTTTCCCACTTCTCATTCAAATACTAATCTATATGATTCTAGCTTATCCAACCACCCAAAACCAACTACAACAACAACAATCACCAAATTCCAGCTTTCTTCCATATGTACACAAAGGCCAAATCCCAACCTTAAGCAAAGAATATGCCAATTGCCAACCAATGAAAACAATTCCACTTCAAGAATAGGATTTGATCAACCCCAAGTTGTATAGATTCCTTCTCACTAGACTCCCCAGTGATAACAAAACTGCCCCACCAACCCCTACTGCTTGCTCTTCGCTTTCAGCCTTTTTATGATAAATCAATGGCAATTCCTTTACCTTTAAGTTAGCTAAACCAATCTTTTGTCTTACTGATTCAATGATTTTGGGATCTGCTAGGTTCCCGGTTGCATCCGTTACATAAAAAACGTTAAGAGCCATGTCACTCGTGGTTGATATTTCGGCTCTTGTCACGTTAAGACCGTTTTCTCTAAACGTTCGAGTCACATCTGCTAATAGGCCCTGTTTATCCGACGTGTGCAACTCCAGCCTTACTCCCTGAAATCATGAAGCTAATGCATCAGTGTCTGGAACACTGGATAAACAGTAAAAGTTAATATACAAAATGTTTTCGGATGGAAATATTATACCTCAGATGCTCTCCTTTCAACTGCAGCTTGTAAGCATTGTATTAACCGATGCCTTTCAGGTTCCGAACTAATTGGGGATCCATCTATGTGCCTAATATAAAATTCCTGTAACAAGGATAAACAAGTTAACAAACTGAAATCCCATAACCAAAATCTTAAAACAAGATTTGTTAATGACGAAACATTCAAGTACCAGATATGCTTTGTCACCAGATGTCTTGATAGTGGCATGAAACACGACATATTGCATATCTGTCAAGGTGCAAACAACATCAAACAAAAGCTTGGTTCGATCCTTGCACTGAACATTCACAACTGAATAACCCTTCTCCACCCAATTCTGCACTGTGACCACAGGCAAATCTGACTTATGCTGTAAAATAGGTTTTCTTTCATAGTCACGATCTGCAAACATCATTTGATGTAACCTTCTCTCCGTGTGGGTTACAGCCATAGAAACCGAGGTTCTTGCGCTACGAATATCATTGTCTCCCTTCAAGACATTCCTTAAACGTGCTTCTATTTTGTCAATTTGCTGCGAGTCCTCAATCGGGGACCCTGAATTGCAGTCTTTTACAAAAATCAAAGAAGCAATTCGACCATTGTGAGTCCATACTTTAGCATCCACCACATCGCATTGCAGGTCAGCTAAAACCGCAAATACTTCGGATAAAAGACCGATTCTATCGGTTCCAGTCAATTCCAAGGCTGTTAAGCCATTAAATCCATGACTTCTATCAGGATGAGTGGTCTCAAGAGACTGTAATCCAAACAAAAACAAAACAAGGATCAGTTTTATTGCAAATTAATTAAGACAGTAAAGAAGGCACTGAAATGAAGTGTAAAAAAACAACTACCTGTTCAATGTAGCTAATAACACTCGCATCAGTTAATTTGTTTCCGTTTAAATCAGTCACATGAAAAACTGCAAAAACCGAAAAGGAAAAATGTAATTAAAATGTCAAAAGACCAAACTTTTATCCAACAAATCTTATCTTTTTTGAAGTAAATTAAGCTTACCATCCATGAACCATTGGCCATCAGATGAAATGTAAGCCTTCTTAATTGAAAGATTCAGATCCGTTAAAACCTGAACAGCATCTAACAGAATCCCATGTCTTCTAGCACTATCAACCTGAGAAATCAAAGCAAAGAGGAGCTGGAATGAGTCAAAAGGCTTTGAAAATTCAAAAGAAAACATGAGACCGACAGGTCAAAATTTTAGGCAACATAAAAGAGAAAAATAGTACAACATGGGCGGTGTGTTCATATTTGAGAGGTTTGTAGAAGCTAACCTTGACAAGAGTCGCAGTGGGGCAAACGGCATTGTCGATCACGACCCTGTAAAAAAAAAAAACACAAAAAGAAGGTTAAAGTCAGGGAAATGCAATTTCCAGTTGAAATTTCAAATTTTTGGAGGAAGAAAATAGTATGAAAGAGATGGTTGAAAAGTTGAAGGAAGATTTCCAAAGCTTCAAGATAATTAAGAGGAAGCAGAAACCTTAAAACCAGAAGCCAAAGATGTTATGAAGAAATTGTTGGGTTTAAAACATGTGTACCAAAAAAACAAGGTGAAATTGAGAAGCCAAAATTTGCAGGGACTAAGACCACAAACCTGGGTGTACTCATCCTTATAACAAGCTTTTCATATTCATCAAGACAAGCATGCCACTCCATATTTCTCTTCTGGTTCTGGGTTTTGATTGTTGTTTGTTGAAGAAACCGAAAAAAGATGGAAACTTGAGAGCAAAAACAAGGCTTTTGTATGTGTAGAAAGGTGGAAAGCAACAAGGGTCAAGGGTGTTGGGTGGGTGAATGAAACAAGGGCAAATGCCAGATAGTGCTCTCAAAACTCTTCCAACTTTGAATTCCTTCGGCCAAATCGCTATTAACAACTTCCCACCAAACTCTCCTTCTTTTCTCCCTTGTTTCTGTCTCTGGAAACAAAAGAATTAGAGAGTTTGTAAGCGAAAACCACGCCTTGTTCTTAAGTCTTAAGTCTTAATCTTCCCTTTTATATGTATTTTAGCATTAAATTAATAAATACTCTTTAATTTATACCAAAAGAGAGAGACAGGAAAACAGAGGAGAGAGGGTCACATGGCGTGAGGAACGCCTGCCCGATGAGTCTGCCCGTGCTGACCTACTCCTTGCTGGGTTCTACTTCCCATCCCACTCGTCAACTTTAATTCCCCACGTGTCACTTGATCCTCGGTCGTGGTAGTTCACAAGTCCACCTCGGATGCCGCCTGTACGAATGCCACTATTCTTTTGCATTCTTTCTATTTAAGAATCAAAATAACCATGTCGTTATTTTTAAGTATTCTCAATGGAAAATGAGATGTAGTTATTTTTAAGAAAGATTAGGATTTAAATAAAATGATTTTCGTAAAAAAATAAATATTTATATCTTACAAAATATGAATCCGAATAATTTATCTGTTTGCATGCGTTACTTAAAAATTAAAAATAAACAAATATTATCATGATATTAAATTAGATGTTAAAACTTAAAACACAGAAAGTGTTTCCTTTACGATCTTCATAAATAAAATTTATTCATATATATTTTTTGTCCATTTTTTAGTATAACTTTATTGTCTCAATATAAATACTAAATATAAAATGAATGGTTATTTGAAAGTTCAATTTTTTTTTTGTTACTAAAAAAGTTCAAATTTTAAATGGATTGATGACATAAAAATATTAAAGTGGGTATATTTTATTAACCAATATTTTAAATAACGTTATAAGGAAAATCTATGAAATAATTTCTCCAAAAATGAAAAGAGTATAATGTGACGACGGTGATTGATCTATCCACGTCGATAAAATGGACCTTCTTGGCTTGATAATTAAGCTTTAGTTTCGCCGACCGGAATTATGACGTCCTCACATGACAACACTTCGCTCCAATCGTCCTTTTCTCCGTCAGTTTATTCGGCCGGTTTTTCTTGTACTTCTTTGTGTATTTTTTATGATTAACTAGAGATGTATTATTTTAATTCAATCGTCTGAATTTTTATATGCAAAAGTAAAATAAATCCGGATGATAAATATTGAACTTTGAATATATTATCTACAAAAATAAAGTATATTCAAAGGATATTATTTTAATTTAATTACAAGTTAATATATCAGTTCAATTTTAAATTTAGTAAATTCAGTGTACATCTCCAAACTACGCTCGAGTCATCTAAAGAGAAAAACACCATCATTTAGTACTATGAGCACCCAATAGGTTCATTTAGATGATAACTATAAAATGAATAATATTCACATTTTTTAATAAGAATATTTACCCTAATATTACTTTTGACTTTAATAGGAATAATATTCACATTTTTTAATATGATACTATAAATAACAGTTAAGATATCAAAAATCGGATATTATCGAACATAAATAAAAATTCCAATATTAAAATACCCATTATCTATTGACTATTGTGACCTTATTATGATTGGACACATTCAGAAGCGAACACAGAATTTTATGTTAGGAGGGGTAAATTTATAAAATATTAGGGGAGACGAACTTATAAAATTTGGATAAAAACGAAAATAAATTTTTAATAAAAAATACATAGTAAATTTCTAAAAAAAATTAACTCATGTAAAAATTTCAATTTTTTAGGAGAGACGAGGGTCTCTTCCAACTTCCCTCTAAATTCATCCATCTTTCTAATTATTTGTATCCAATCCTATAAAAATATATATGATCGTACATCTAAAAAATGAAGGCCGTGAAATTGAAGATTCGGACACATAACGTTTTGTTGAAGGCGAGGAGTGAGCGTAATCACAAAGTATATTCATATTCCTGTCAGTACGGTCATGATACTGGGAGGGTAAAATAGTCCATTTAAAAAGGGAAATCTTACGTGGTGGTACTTAATTGGTCGGGAGGCACAGATAACCGACCAGCGCGCATGAGTTTAGACGTAAGACTCACGCTTTCGGATTTATTATGTCTTACACTCTAACTTCTTAAACTGAGGTGTTCCCATTTTTTTTATTCTTTTAATTGCATGCGATTGGATATATAATTTCTGCATGTAACTTTATTTTAAAAACCTAAATCTGTTTTTTATTCATATTAAATTTTAGCTTTACTGATTAAATTTATATCTGAATTAATCAAATTATTCGTAATAATTTACATCCGTTAAATATTGACATATGATATGTATGAAAAATTAAGAAGATAAAAAATAGAGTAAAATATCCAAATTTATTAAAATAAAATGGATTTGGATACTATTTATTCAAATCCAAATATATTTATAAAATTAATACGAATTTGAGATAATAAATATCTTACTTAAAATTAATATTTGCATCCACTTTGTATATTGCAAAAATGTAATTAAAACAAGGGTGGAGTACAAAGATAGTAACTGAACTTTTGGGGCACTTGTAATTTGGACAACAAGATTTTAAAACTTTGAATATAGTCACTAAATTTGTAATTCACTTTCATTAAAGATCACCCCAATAATTGTCGTTCGAGGACACATTAAAATTAGAATCCGTTGTTCCTCCTTTCAGTGTCGTTTCTTTGATCATCATTCGATGGAGCGTCTTTTGCATATATAACCCTCTTCTTTAGAGACAAAATATCTTTTCGTAGATCAGTGATACAATTGCATGGTTTACTAACTGCATTCTCTAAGAACATGTAGAATTAAAGAAGTCTTTGAAATAAAATTTAACTTTTTGAAAATACAATTAACAATAATTACATAACACATACAATATTAATTCTTCGAAGAGAATACATGATAGATGAATGTACATGCAGTTAGTGTTCAAAATACAACAAAAAGAAACGGGTGAGGGGAGAATTTATGGTTATTTCAAGCGAAACAAAGAAGCAATTGTTTCAATTTTAGTTCAAAGCTACCCACCAATTATTTTTGTTTCTTATTTTCATAAATTAATTCATTGGGTTTCAAGTCTTACACAAAAAATACAGTATTTGCTGAATTTTCATTTTCACAATAGTATGATAAAGATTTGAACTAACCTAAACTTCCACGTTCCTATCTACTCTAGAAGACTTGGGTGCCTTGGCTCTTTTAATGGTTGTGGTTGTGAATGGTGATTAAATGAGATTAGTGATGATGGCTCGAGGTTGGTCATGGATGGTGCATGTGGCTCGTAGTTGTGGTGTTTCGTCGAACGGTGATGACCATAAAGAAAGGAGTGACGACTAAAAATTTTGAACTCCGAGAAACTTAGGATTTTTGGGGGAAAAAAGATGATTGAACGTGTCACATCAGCGTTCTCTAATGATAGTTAATGAGAGTGATCTTAATGAAAACGAATTAAAAGTTAAATAATTATGTTATAAATTTTATAAGTTTAGTGGCCAAATTACAGATATTCTAAAACTTAATAACTATTTGTATAGTTTACCCTTAAAATATTTAAACATCAACATTATCCATTCTCAAAATCTAAATATTAAAGAACATAATATCATCCCAATTCAAATGTGTACTGTACATCATACAAGTCATGTCCTACGACATGCTGCCATAAGATACATTTGGGTCGTTGTCTGTAAATCACGTGCAGGGTTGTCAGAGAACACGTTCTTCGGTCAGCCAGATCGTGCCTTGCACCGTGACCGTCTCTATAGTTTAAATAGAGCGTTCAAACTTCGGTTTTATTGAACTGAAATTCTTTTAATTGATCGTTAGGTTAATTTTAGATTCGATTGGTTAACAGTTAATAATTTTTAAAATTTTAGTTATTGGTTAATTCAGTTTAAAATTAATTAATTAATTAATCAAAATTATTATATACTATATATATTACATATATATTTATTTTTTGTTATTGAACTCTTAAATATTATAAAATGATCATTAAATTTTTAATATATTATAAAATATCATTAAATTATATCAAATTAGCACAAAATGTTCATTAAATTTAGTAAATTATTACAAAATAATCATTAAACTTTTCAATATTTATTAAAAGAAAACGCTACTAAAACAAAAATATTTATGACGTTTTTAAAACCAAACACCGCCAATACATGAGTTATTGCGGCATTTTCAATAAAAGCCGTTAAAAATGCATTTATTGTAGCGTTTTTAAACTCAAACACTGCAGTGGTTGCCAGTTTGTGGCACTTCTCCCTTAAACGTTGTTATAAGTGAAATATTAGTGGCGTTTGTTTAAAAAACGCCACGAAAAGCACCGCGATAGAACAAGTTTGGTGTAGTGTCAATGACCATTTTGTAATCGTTCGATAAGTTTAATGATTGTTTTATAACTTCTGAAAATTCAGTGACTAAAATGAACATTTTAACATAGTTTAGTGACCATTTGTGTAATTTACCCAAAATTTTATAACAAATTTTGGTTAATTCGAAAACCGATCGTATTAACCGAACTATTTTTAGTTCAGTTAAAAGTTTTTGAAAAAAATTGATTAAATTAACGATAAATAAGAAAAAAATAGTTAATAAATTTTGGATAGTTCGGTTCGGTTGGTTAACCAAACCGACTGATTTAACACCCCCTAAATTTAAAGGGCTAGCATTTGTTTTTTAGAGTAAACTATTTTCGTATGTCACTAAAGTATTGATATGATTCTATTTTAACAATTAAATTATGAATTTTGTCAAATAAATCACTAAATTATTAAAATAGTTTTAATCAAAACACCGATTATTATTTTTTTTACAAAATTGACGATGTGACAATTAAGTAAATTTGTACTCCCTTCGTCCTACTATATATGTCCAATGTTAACACTTTAAAAGTTATTTTTTAACTTTGATCATAATTATTTTAAATATTTTAATTAATTAAATTTTATAAAAAAATATATCTTTAAACTACTTGATTGAAGGTTTCTAAAACATATTTTTCATATTTTTATTATTAATAAATTTAAAGTAATAATGGGTCAAAGTTAAAAAAATTGACCTAAAAAAGTCAATACTAAATTTATTGAACGAGAAAAAGAGAATATAATTTAACATTTTGTTCTCGCTGCTTACAAATTTTATTAATTTGATCATAATTCAATAATCAAAATCAACTAAACTATAATTTAATAGCTTTGTAGGTGGTTTACTTTTTTTTAACCTGGCATGACATGAATTTTTTTACTAACGGTTAATGTAATATTATTTCTTTTATCTCACGGTTAATTAATTTTTTTTTGTTGACATGGCATAATAACACTAAGAGAACAATTGAAAATAAGTAAGTGTTGAGGGATTTTGCTATTATTTATTTTTTGAATTTTTATTTTTAATTTTATTTTGAATGTTTGAGCTCATTTTATAGCAATTTTGTCTATATGAAATAATACTATTTGAACGATTATAAAATATAAAAATATAGTTAATATAAAAATTAAACTAAAGAAGTACGATATATAACTAAGGAAATTATGAATCACTTTTTAACATTCTTTCAATTTTATCTATATTGATAATAAATATTTTTATATTTAAATATTATTATATTATTGAACTTAAAATTGATAAGTGTGTAATACGAATGCACGTGTTTAAAACTAATAAATACTATGTTTAATTGCATTTACGATGCATAGGAAAACATTTTATATAAAATATAGGCTTAACTATAAAATAAGAGTTTTAACTATACAACTTTTAATATAATAGTAATACTTCCGAATTGTTTTACTTTTTCTGCTCTTGTAGCACGTTTTCCTCTGCTCTTGTAGCACATATCTGCTCTTGTCTAGACTTTTCTACGTCTTTGTGTTCCTTCTTCTTTGTCTTGCTTCGATACCATGGGTGATGTTGAGCATGGTCTGGCTGCCTTATCCATTGATGATGGCGAAGATGAGGGCTTGCAGATCGATCTGGAGGGGGTTGACAGCCACACGTCGTTCGATCTTTGCTTTGTGGGTTCATTTCTCACTTCCAGTATCATCAACTTTCCGTCGATGAAATCCACGTTGGCTACAGTGTGGCATCCTCTGGGGGGTATTTCTATTTCAGATCTAGGGGAAGGCCGATTTCTGTTTCGCCTGTACCATATTCTCGATGTTGAACGAATTGAGAATGGAGGTCCTTGGTCGTTCAACAGCCACTTACTGGTGTTACACCGATTATGTACGGGAGAGGATCCGTTATTGGTTCCATTGCACTTCGTGGACTAATGGGTTCTTGTCCATGAGGTTCCGCTGGGTTCCCTATCGGAGAACGTTGCTAAGAGTTTGGGAAATTTCATTGGATCCTATCTATTGTATGACTCAAAAGCCACTGCTCTGGGCTATAAGCGGATTATGAAGATTCGAGTGAGGGTGGATATTAGGAAACCATTGAAAAGGAAAAAGAAAATTCTCCTTGCAAATGGGACCTCTCATTATGTTCGATTTGAGTACGAAAAGTTAACACTTTTCTGCTTTCTTTGTGGTATATTGGGCCATGGGGAGAGCTTTTGTCCTCTCCGATTTACTGAAGGAGGAAGGGACCTTATTCCGGGATGGGATATATCGCTGCGGGCACCGCCCAGACGTTCTGCTCCGGCACCTTGCCGTTGGTTAATTGAGGAAGGCATGGATCGTGGTAACTTTTCGGGCGTGATTTCAGCATCGATTAATTTAAGGGAGCCTCATCCACATGATTTGCGCCATCCAACTCAGGAGATTAAAAGTAGATCTGTTCTGGGTGAATTAAATTCGGGGCTTGATTTAGGCAATCAACCGTTGACATCTCAAGGAGGCAATTTGGTCGTTACACAATCTGGTTTCGACCAAAATAAGGAAAATACACCCCCGCTAATTGCTCCGGGTGTTCTGTCTGTGGACCCAAGGGGCCCGAATCCAAATTCTGGGTTTGATACGATGATGGATTCTCTTGACGAGGATAGCCCAACTGAGTTTATCGAGTCTGCGAAAAGGGCAATAGTTCAACAGGCTAATCCTGGAGTTTCAGATAAAGTTGATTCTTCAGGTGCTCTTTCTAATTTATCGGCAGGTCCCTCTTATGGGGTCAGTCGTTTGCAATGAAAATCATTTGTTGGAACGTTCGGGGATTGGGGATGCCCCGAACTGTTCGTCATTTTCGCGCTACTCTGCGTGAATTTCGTCCCTCAGTGGTGTTTTTGATTGAGACAAAGCTCCAGGCTTCTAAAATGGAGTGCATTCGTAAATTATGTGGTTTTCCGAACGGTGTTGATATTAGTTCGAATGGCAGGAGTGGAGGACTTTCAATTGGCTGGATAGAGGATGTTAATATTTCTATTCGGTCTTTTTCAGTTCACCATGTTGATTTACTGGTTTATGATACTTTCCCCTCTTGTACTTGGCGGATGACTGGTTTTTACGGGGCACCGGAGGTCAGTAATCGAGTTCATTCTTGGCAACTGCTTCGACAGTTGGATGACTGTCCCCATGTTCCTTGTTGTGTGATGGGAGACTTCAACGAAATTCTCAATCTAGACGAGAAACAAGGAGGTCTTCTGCGAAATGAGTGGCAGATGCGTAACTTCAGAGAGGCCCTTGAGGACTGTTCTCTTTATGATCTGGGCTATAACGGTAACTGGTACACTTGGAAATGGGGGAGGACATCGGAAAATAACATCAGGGCCTGTTTAGACCGTGCGGTTGGCAACCAGGCCTAGGAGGACTCTTTCCCCAATTTCCGAATGGATCATCTTGCCCACTCTTTTTCGGACCATTGTCCAATTCTGATTGATACCCAATGTGTATTGGGGAGGGACAAACCTATTTGGCATTTCCATTTTGAGGCTTCCTGGCTGTTGGAAGCTTCGTGTGAAGAGGAGGTGCGTCAACTTTGGGCCTCATCGAGTGGGCTGGTTCCTGAGCGCTTGTCATTTGTTAGCAGTGGGCTTGACCGTTGGTTTCGGAGGATAAGGAAAGAAAAAAGGGTGAGCGTTGCAGAGCTGAAAGAACGTATTGCCTATCTGGGAAGGCAACAAGTTTCAAATGATGTTCTTGGGGAACTTGTTGAATCTAAACTGGAGCTAAATCTTCAGTTAGACAAAGAAGAGATATATTGGGAGCATCGAGCTCGTGCGAATTGGCTCAAGAATGGGGACCGCAACACGAGTTTCTTTCACCGATATGCTAGTCAACGAAGACGGCGTAATCGTATCGAAGGACTTGTATCGGATGACGAAAATTTTCATGAAGATATGGATGAAGTTCGACAGATCGCGGTGGATTACTTTCAATCTCTGTTCGCTTCGTCTACTACAGCCGACCCCTCTGACATCCTCAATGGAATTGATAGGTGTATTGACCCTTCAATGAATGAGATGTTAATGGCAGACTTCACTAGGGATGATGTTTTTGTGGCCTTGAATTCCATGGGCCCTCTAAAGGCTTCAGGAGTTGATGGGCTTGGAGCTGTTTTTTACCAAAGATTTTGGGAGATTATTGGGCCGGAAGTTGCAGATTTTTGCATCAACACCTTGCAAGGTAATTTATCCGTGGCCCAAATTAATATTACCCATATTGTGTTGATCCCGAAGGTAACTACAGCCCGATCCATATCTCAATTTCGGCCTATTTCTTTATGCAATGTCCTATTTAAAA
The DNA here is from genome assembly GCA_958450335.1 of Hibiscus tridactylites. NCBI lineage: Eukaryota > Viridiplantae > Streptophyta > Magnoliopsida > Malvales > Malvaceae > Hibiscus > Hibiscus tridactylites. Next base: position 79,305,441 of record OY288281.1, read on the forward strand.
TTATTTCTAAGATGATTGCAAACATATTTAAATTGGTCCTAAGCTTATGTATAGATGAGGCCCAAAGTGCCTTCATTCCAGGACGGCTCATAACGGATAATATCCTTACTGCCTATGAGATCCTTCATTCGTACAAACGACAAAGAATGGGCCGTAAAAGATCTTTTGCCCTGAAGTTGGACATGAGCAAGGCCTACGACAGAGTTGAGTGGAGCTTTCTTCGCCGTGTTCTCCACAAAATGGGCTTTTGCGAGGCCTGGATTGATCTGGTAATGGGGCTGGTTGAGACGGTTACTTATTCGGTGGTGGTTAATGGGCTGTCTAGTGATATTTTTGCACCATCTAGAGGATTAAGGCAAGGAGATCCCCTTAGCCCGTACCTCTTTCTCATTTGTGCTGAGGGTCTCTCTTCGCTTCTACGGTCTGCTATGGAGTCTAATAATTTTCAGAGTTCTCGCATCGTCCGTGGTGCGCCGTTGATCAATCACTTGTTCTTTGCGGACGATTGTATGATCTTCGGGGGAGCTTCTGGATCTAATGCTACTTATCTCAGACAAACACTTCAATACTATGGTGAGTGTTCCGGCCAGATTATTAATTATGACAAGTCGAGTATTTATTTTAGTTCAAATGTCTCTTTGAATATTCGTGAGGAGATTCGGCAAACCCTAGGGGTCCAAGAAGTGGATAATCCGGAGAAATATTTGGGTCTACCAGCAATTGTGGGCCGAAATAAGGGTCAGGTCTTTCGGTATCTTAAAGACAGGCTCAATACGCAGGCTTCCAATCTGGGCTCAAAGTGTTTATCCAAAGGTGGAAAGTAGGTGTTTATTAAGTCTATTCTACAGGCTATACCTATTTTTGCTATGACTTGTTTTCTCCTACCTAATACTTTCTGTAAGGATCTTCAAGCCATTGTTGCTCGCTATTGGTGGCAGAGTTCCAACTCTAAGAAGGGGATTCATTGGTGCACTTGGTCAGAGTTAAGCAGAGCCAAGGATGAAGGGGGTCTGGGTTTTAGGGATTTCGGCAAATTCAACATTGCCTTGCTGGCCAAACAAGGTTGGCGTCTTATCCAAAATTCGAGCTCTCTTCTTGCACGACTCCTCAGGGCCAAGTATTACCCAACTGGGACCTTCTTGCAGGCTTCTCTTGGTACGAACCCTTCTCTCACATGGCGGAGTATTTGGAGCTCACGGGGGCTTCTAGAACTTGGGCTAGGCTGGATTATAGGGGACGGAAACACGGTCTCCATCTGGAACGACTATTGGTTGCCCTCGTTACCTTCACGAAAGGTGTCGTCGCCCCGAATTGCAGGCCTTAATCTGGTTTCTTCTCTATTGGTTTCGGGGGAACAGAGATGGAATGAAGAACTCATTAACATGAGTTTCTCGAGCGAAGAAGCGGAATTGATACTAAAAATTCTGCTGCCTATCTTCCATCAACAAGATGTACTACGATGAAAAGGGGAAGGTTCAGGTGTCTATTCAGTAAGGAGTGGGTACAGGTTGCTCCTTGGTGAACTTAATTCTGGTAATCCTCAACCTAATGTCTACAGCTACATATGGAAAGCTCAATGTCACTCGAAAATGAGAATCTCATGTTGGCGAATGATCCGCAACTACGTTCCTACAATGCAAAACCTAACGTTCAAGAGAGTTTTACAAGACCCAGATGTCCTCGTTGCCATCTGGTTGCGGAAACAACTATTCATGTATCGAGAGATTGTTTTTTCGCTACAGCAGTATGGAATCACATGGGTTTTTCTATTTCAGTAACACAATCACAAGCAAGCATTGAAGAATGGGTTTTATTTCTTTTTCAATCACACAATCAGAGCCTCCATCGAAAGATTATTTTAATTTTGTGGGTCTTATGGAATTCCAGAAACAAGCTAATATATGAAGGTATTGTCCAAACCATTGAGGAAATTACCTCTTTTGTTATCAGCTACTGTCGAGACCTGGACATGGTGGCGTCTTCCCTTAACCATCCAGTCCGACACGGCGGTGATAGATGGAATGCTCCGACGATGCCGACCTACAAAATAAATACGGACGCGAGTTATAAAGGTTCGGAAAACGTATCATGTTCGGGCCTTATTATCAGAAACTCCCAAGGTCTAATAATGGGTACGACATACAGAAATAATTTGCACATCACCTCTGTGTTTCAAGCAGAGGCCGTGGCGATGTTCCAAGGTCTTCTATTTGCCCTCGATCTAGGGTTCCGGGACGTCGTGGTTGAGACGGACAACAAAACAGTTATCACCAAGCTCAACTCGCAAGCACAAGACTTATCTGAAGTCGGAACGGTCATCAGAGATACTAAAGCTTTGGCGTCGAGCTTCAACAGGTGCCTTTTTTCCTTCGGAGGCCGGAGCGGTAATAGACCAGCACATGCAATAGCCTCTGAAGGCTTGTGCCGCCGAGATGAACAGTCGTGGGTGGAGGACGCGCCCGCCGCCTTGCTTTCTCTGGCCGACCAAGACCGCCGCTTACTGGATCTGCCCTAATCTGATAGGGTTTGTCTTCTTTTTTTGGGGTTTCTCTTCTATCTACATCTGGTTATCCCCAATCTTGCATCTTCCACACAAAACCTTCATCGCCGACGTTTCATCTTTGTGGAGAGCAGCCGGTTGCCTTAGTTTTTCTGTTTTTTCCTTTCCTTTGGTTTTCTTTTGTGACTTTTAATTTCCCGCTGGGCTTCTCCTGTAACTTTGTTTGGGCCTAATAAATTCAACCGGCATTTTATCAAAAAAAAAAAGAGTTTTAACTATACATCTTTTATTTTATTTAAGTGTTTAAAGTTGTTTTTGGTCAAAGTATATGCCTAACATTTTATTTTATTACCGTTTTAAAGTTGATCCGTTAATGATCTTTTAAAAATTATCACACAATAAATACATAACACGCGATTTATTTCTGTTTTTTTTTATTATTTTAAAATACATAAAATTCTTTAATTTTCTCAAAAGCCCATAAAATATTTAATTTCTCAAGAATTTCAATTCTTTAAATCTCACTTACCACCGTCAAATCAACCACCACCGCTTACTTCTTTTGTTGTTAGATCCTTACTGGTCAATCGGCCTCTTGCTTTCGCAATAAAGTTTTTTGCCTAATGAACGTTTAACACGTGACCTTCAACCACCTTCATTTCTCCGAAATCGAATTAAAAAATAAAAAAAATGTTATTTTTGAAAAACCGAACAATATTAGGTCTCAAAACACTTTGATTTTGAAAATATTCCCAGTGAATCAATTTCGATAAAATAATTTTTCATTCTACCTCTCTCTCTATGAAATAGTAAAATCCTAAGTTTCAAAAATTTATCCAAAAATACTTTGATTGTGAATGGCGAGTAAAGCAAAATAGAAAAAAATTCACGGGTGAAAGTAGGGACGGGGCCATGTTATGCATGGTAGGAGTAAGACCCTCCTAATTTTTTGAAATAATTGTATTTGAGGTAATAAAATAAGGTTTTTGTTCCTCTTAATTTTTAGATTTAAAGAATCAATAAATCTTTGTCCTTCTCAATGTTTGATCCTAACTCCGTCCATGGGCGGAAGAAAATATCAATAAAAGATAACAATTTTTTAACGAGCGACTTGAAAATAATTACGGAATAAAACAGTAAACATATGCTTTGATTAAAAAAAATAAAGACACCTAAAAAATAGTTTAAATACTTATTTTATATTAAAATGATTTTTAATAATAATAATAATATAGTTATATTAAAATGATTACGGAGCAAGCATTGATGGCCGATTGGTCAGAGCTGCTCACATGCTCGATTCTTTTTCTCTTTAAGTTCCGAGTTTAAGACCCAACATAAGTATTCTTTCCCCTAGAATTTTCCCTCTTTAGGTAGAAATAGAAATAATATTTATCAACAAAAATGAAAAGAAAAAAATAGAGTCAAAAATCAAACTTAATAGACTAACTATAAATAATCATAAAAAATAAAGTACAAAATCTAAATAAATTATAACTCGGGTCCAAATTATTAATTATTTATATATATTAATATAAAAATAATAGCAATTGCCTCTAAACTAAGTGAAGACTTGTGGGGTCATAACCCCTTAACTTTGGAAAACTAAATTTTAGCCCTTAAAATTTTAAAATATTTAATTTGGCTTCCACAAAATTTCTAAAAAATTCATATTAAGTTTTTAAAATTTTCAGTTTTTTATTAAATTTCTTCTATAATTCTTAAAAGTTTTCATTATGCCTTAATTAATAATTATGCCCCAAATTTTCTATAAAAATTTATAAATAAAACCCTTCAATTTTTTTCCTAAAATTTTTAATTCCAATATCTATTAAAAAAATTAAGATGGCTCCCGTAAAGTTTTTTTTTTCAAATTCCGCCACAAAAAATATGTGCTCTCATTCAAAAGTAAACTGTTAGTCATGTACTTTATTCAATGGATAGGGATCGAACCTTAAGTATATTTATATAGAGTTGAGTTGATATTGTCCAGACAATTGGAGTAAGTAACAGATGGTGACTTCTTGCAGCAACGAAGGGTCAAGTACAAGGCGAAACGTGGATGACAGCTCAGCACGTCGGTTGCTGGGTCACAGCCTAACTAACTTTTTCTTAAAAAAATAATATTGAATTTGGCCTTTCGCCATTTTGACCGTTATAGAACTAATTTTGGCGTGAAATTCGAAATTTGGTTCACACTTAGAGGCGGGAGTTCAGAGGCAGAGGGTTCGGATTGGATACAGCGGCGCCGCACATCTCTCCGTGAGACTGAGACACTCGAACCATGTTTTCCTCTGACGTGGTTAAACATGTTCCATTAAACTAACTACTAAAAATCATGCTAACTTTCAACATTGAATTTGGATGGATTTCTCATCTCTCTTTTAATTTTACTCATTTTCAGAACATTTGCATGTTTTTTTCACGTTTTGTAGTCCAAGATACTAAATCTTCCCAGCCAAAAGATTTTGGCCGTCAATTTCGGTATTCTGTATTAAGAATATCATGATTTCGTCAAACTTATGTGCATGTGATTCATTCCTAAGCTTAACTCATGCTTTACTAATTATTTATATCATTTTTTCTGGTTTTAAGTTATGAAATTAATAAGGATAAATATATATTTTGATATCTTAATTTGATTTCAAACTATATTGTGGTATCTGATTTCTTTTTGTCTAGGTAGTACTTGAATTTCATCAATTTGGTACCTAAAGTTTCTTTTGGTCCAATTAGATACTCAAACTTAACTTGTTGGTTCAAATTGGAACCTAAACTTCACTTTCTTTTGGTCTAAATTAATACTTGCATTAAATAATTTATTTGAAGTATGAAGCTAGGTTTAGGTACCAATTTAAACCTAAAAGCTGAGTTTAATTACCTAATTGAACTAAAAAGGTTTTGATACCTAATCAAACCTTAACACCAAATTCATGTGTTTGTACCTTAAAATAATGTTCAGTCATATATATACCTAAATTGCAAATAAATCTCTTCATAGACAAATATTTAATCACTTGCATTTGATTGGATTAAAAACCTTGTACAATTACGTAGAATTACCTTTTCTTGCAGGTAAAAGCGTCACTCTGTTCAGAAGTTGTTCATCAGATTCGATAGCAACTCCAAGATTCTTGAATCATAGTATTTCTCTGGTACGAATTAGTGGCGGAACTAAGATTTTTATATAGTAGGATCGGAATGAGGTACGAGGTATGGATAATTCTCATATCATTATAATAAGTATTGTTGACCCCGTATCTCAATAATCAAGTGGGGTCAAATTTAATATTTGCTATGAAAAATTATATATTAGCTCCTTAAAAATCCAGTCCGCAACAATTCAAGTGGAGTCAACTGCACCCTCTATTTTCATATGACCTCCGCCAATGCTACGAATTTCCGCACTTTATTTCTCCAACTCACATCCAATTAATGTGATATAGGCCATATAACAAACAGCGAAGATCACTTTCAACTTCGCAACAAGCGATGAACAACGTGGAGTTTGTGATAATAGTTAGATTTATAACCAAGCTAGTTAAATAATAATATATTTATGAACTAAAACTACCTGAAATATAGAGGAAGAGAGTTGAGGAAGTGAGGCGTTGCAGGACAATGTGGCAAGCGATGCCGAGAGGTCAGGTCAACGAAAAATTCGACGATGAAGGGTCGAGAAGGAAGTTGCAGAGCCGAGGAAGCAAAGGAGAAGGCAGTTTCTATTGCTGCCGGACATGGTTAGCAGGGATTATATTGATAAAATATTAAAATTATGGGGTTGATTTTTAGGAATTAGGACTACATTAAAATAAAGTGTAAAACTGGGATCCAAATTTGTTATTACAACAAATTTACTAGCTGACATGTCATATGGAGATAAATTTTTTAACCGCGCCAGACTAACTTGTTACTTTTTTTATAGTCGAGTGACCATTTTATAATTTTTTATAGTCGGGGGAATTAACCAAAAAATGTTCTATAGTTGGGAGACTATTTAAGTAGTTTATCCTTTTTATTGATAGTATAAAACATTATTTTATTAAGGCTTAAAATCAAAATAAGTGTCAAAACTATCTCATTTTTTCTTTTTAGGTGCATAAATCCTTTTCTTTTGCCTCTTTTAAGTGGTCAAACTATCTCGTTTTTCTCTTTTAAGTGCCTAAACTTTTTTTTGTCCCTTTTAGGTGCTCAAACTATTAATTTTTAGTCAAAGCAGATTCTCAAACTATCATTTTTTAGTAAAAAATATGTGCCTCAATTTAACCTTAAACGAGACAAAAAAATAATAATTTAGACACCTAAAAAGAAAAAGAACTTTAAGCACCTAAAAAAATTATGATAGTTCAAGTACTTATTTTGAGATTAAACCTTTTTATTAAATTTCCGGGAGAATATTCTTATATCCTTTAAAAAAAATTCCCCATGAGGAAAGCTTTTGCTTGATAGGGCAATCACAATTTCTGATAATAATCGGCTGCTTATCACACCGTCCGATCTCAATCAAATGGCTGATAATTTTCTGTTTCATTGCAAGTGATAACAGGAAACCGTGGAGCTAACAAAGAAAACGTAAACAGAAAGCAAAATAAATAGATAAATTAACTTTTATACGATGTGGCTTGCCTTGCAAGTCTTTATCTTTCGGCTTGGTGACTAGACTGAACTTGATTTCTTTTTGGCTGATAAGTGTTTCTATATAGTATTTAGAAATAGCTAATCTGTAAAAATAATAATAATAATAATAATACCAAAAACTTTTGGTTACTTGAGGTTTAAAGAAAGCTTAATTTTTAGATAAATATTTAAGTCTCCTATGATGGGTGGCGTGCTTTCACGTTTTCACAATGTGATTAAATGATTAATTAGTTGATTATAGCTTGATGAGAAAGTATTTTGCCTTTCAATCAAATTTTATTTTATTGTTTAACATAAGATTAATTATGTATAATGCACGTATTTTCTTTACAATTTAAAAAAGCATTCATTGTATCCGGATAAAAAGATAATTTTGAATTGCAAAAATGATTACATTAGAAAAAGTAATTTAAACCATTTATAACTTTTTTTACATTTTTATTAAGATTAATTATAAATGTTAGTTTTTACATTTTTATTAATATATGATGTGTTGAGTTAAAATTAGATGATTGGATTACTTTTAGAGTTTTGATCAGTTAATTAAGATGTTTGGTAAACAAAAAATTATAACAACCGTTTGGAGTGAATAATCTAATTTTGAAAAAGCTCTCTTAGAAGTTTTTTTTTGAACAATTTCTACCTAAGGTAGGGGGAAGAGGAATTTTACACCTACTGCGTCTTAAACCCACAACCTAGGAGAAGGGAAAAGTATCAACTGAGAGTTTTAATCACTCGTTCTAGGGATTGTTGACCTCCTAAATTTTTTTAGATTTAGATAACTGTATATAAGAGTACTGAAGACTATTTTACCCTTGACTATTATTAAAAGAGTTCCATCAATAACATAATTTAAATAACTAATAAAATTAAAAATTGTTTCATAAATAAAAAATTAATATATACATATATCTTGAATTAATAATTAACAAACTTTTATTAAAAATATAATTTCACAAATAAAAAATTAATATATACATCCTTCAAATATGCTTAGTAATGTAATATTAAAAAAATAATTATTTTCAAAATCTAATATATATTTAGATACTATTTTTTATGAAAATAGGGAAATCCTAAATGCCTCGTTAAAAATCTCAGGTGTATCTAGTTCTTTTAGTCGAGTTGTCTCGTTGTTTCTGTAAAATCCTCAGTTGTACTCTTTTCCTCCATTTAGATACTAAATTTTGATAACCAATAAACTATTCAAACAAGTATTTAATATAATCATATTAAAAAATATTGAATGATATTCAAAGATATACTTATTTTTATAAGTACAATAAACTAAATTTTGATAACCAATAAACTAAATTTTGATAACCAATAAACTATTCAAAGATATTTTTATGCATTGTAAGAGTTTAACTTGAGATTTTAATGCTTCACCATTAAACCAAAGCCTTTTTTAAATTAATTTTAATATATTTTTATTATATTTTTGAAACATCTCAATATGTGTAAATAATATGATTAGTCTTTTGAAATTTTTGAAAAGTAAAAACGCCTGAAATACTAAAACTAAACAAATGTTTGTTAAAAAAAAAACTAAACAAATGTACGCAGCTAACATTCAAAACAAGATATTATCATTTGTTGGAAATAATAAAGCAGATCATAAATGAATAGTTGGTGACAGTTATTCCATGAAGTGCAGCCAGCGCCCGGCTGGAACTAAAGGTGTAAACGAGCCGTGTGGAGTTCGAGTAGTGTTGAGCTCGACTCAGCTCGTTAAGAATTCGAGCTTGAGTAGTTTTTAATGAGTCTGAATAATATGAGCTCGACTGGGTTCATTAAGAACTCGAGCTTGAGTCAAGTTCAATCGAGTCGAGTGTTGACTGTTGACCGAATCGAACTCGAGTAGCTCGCAATTTGTCTCGTCTCATTTAAAGCCTTTTTAGGAAAAAAACTTTAATACACAAGTTGTGTAAACTTTTCACAAGCTTGTTAATTTTATGGTTTAAAGTGTTGGGTTGTTGGGTTTAGAATTTAGGATTTAGATTCAAGGGGTTAAGATTTATGTTTTAGGGTTTTAGGTTTATGAATTTAGATTTTAAATAAAAAATAAAAAATTAGTATATTATATTTTCGAATAGCTCGCGAGCTTTTCGAGTTGGATATCGAGTAGCTCGACTCGGCTCGTTAAGAACTCGAGCCGAGTTCAAGCTTGAGTTGAGTGTTGACCGAGTCGAACTCAAATAGCTCGCGATCTGTCTCGTCTTATTTATGACACTAACTGAAACCCTGAAAAGAAAACTGTTTGTTGAGAAAGAAAGAAATGGTTTGTCAAGGGGAAATTGAAGTGGATTCAGAATGGAGACCTTGGATGGGAGACTTTTGGCATCGAATTTACAGTTATCTTGTATATACATTCTAGCCTCCAAGCTCTCTATTTTTTTTTGATCAAAGCCTCCAACTCTCTTTTATGACTTGCTTAACCAATAATATTAATACAAGGAATTTGTCGATTTTAAAATTCACATATAAATTTTTTTGTTTTAACTACTAGTATCTAATTTATTAGTTGATTAATCTAAATTAGGTATCGCAAAAGTCTATGATGTTAATTATGTTCCAAATATGGTGTGCATCTTGCTACTTGGCTTTGTTGGCAGGCAGTTTCAATTCAACTAATTGCATTCACCGGATGACTTATAAGTAAACAACCACATTTTGCAAACTTTTCTTGACCCCTTCTTTCGGCTTAAGAGGAGGATTAATGTGCCCAGCATTCGTTTTCACCGTCCAAAATTAATCATAAAATTTGGTCCATTCACAATATCTGTATCTGCTGGGCACATGCAACAAGATATTTCTGTCCTACATGGCTCCAAAATCTTCTTAGTTTAGAGAGCAAAAAAAAAAAAGTTAGTCTCCCTCTAAGCAAAACAGGTCTCAAAACCAAAGTGGGATCCACTTGATGGCTCACATTTTGGAGCAGGCAAGCAGGATTTGCTCGATGCCTCGAAGCTTGTGACGGGGGCCCTTCAGATTTTCTTTCTTCTATGAAATAATGTGACAAAATCATGAGAAATCTAAAATGGGTTTTGGATTCACCAAATCTAAAACTGATTTTTGCCTTTCCCCACTAATCAAAACATCACACATTCACATTGTCAAATAAATCAATTCATGTCCTGTAGGCCACACCAGTTCAAAACAAAATAAATACACCATATATATATATTTTTTCATTTTTAGTGTTCGAATCCCTTGGTCTACGTTTCGGCGCAACGTGATTTGAAGGCACAAGATGTTAATTTGGTTGGTAATGGCCAATGGGGATGAAAACTGAACATTGGATTCCCGCAATTGGTACCAAACATTACATGCGATTTGGTTTGATTCTAAAGCAAGAAAATAATTGATGTTTTATCGTTAGTAGTATGATCAATTTGCCCATTTAAGAATACCAATGGGCCAAAACTACAGTTAGCAGCCTTTTTCTCTTAGCCAAAGAAAAAGAAAAAAATGTGGAGAAAATTGAATTGAAGCACATGTCATTAAAGGCATTAGAAAAACACATATTTAAATGCTCGTTCTTTAGTTCAAGACAAAACTTGATATCAAGATTGTTTTTCTCAAATGCTTTGAAAGCTTTTCATGAGTTTTCAATTTGAAACTCTTAAGGATTTCTAATGATATCATAATGAATTTTGATCCAAATTCTTTTGTAAGATGCATAAAAAAATATAATTATTTTTATAATATTTCTTCAAAAAGTACTCATTAAAGTGATTATCCAAATGTGTCAAAATACAACAGACCGTGTACTTTACGCATCTTTGTTTATTTTAAGGTTTAGACTTTGAGAAAAAAAAAATTAATACACAGTTTGTAGAGTCTAAGGACTTCACAAGCTTTCTCATTTGTGCGATACGTGTTCTATTGAAAAACATAGCTAAACTATTAACGGAGTGTCAAAGTCAAATGTTAATGGAAAAAATTAAAATACAAAATTTATTTATTATATGATTCTCAATATGAAAATCAAAATATGTTTCTCTTTCACTACAATTTCTCAGTTTCTCATTTCCCATTGAATGTACAAATTTTCATTTTCTTCAACACAAAATCGTTTTTGGTTACATTTTTTTCACTGCAATTGATTGCTTCTCATACCCATCGAAACCAGAGACTTATTGATCCTAAGATTTGCGACTCTTATACTTGTGCTTTTTTTTTTGTTTTTTTAATTATTCTAAAGTTTTTAAGTTTTGCAAATTAAATTTTTTATTATCAATCTTTCAAATGTCTTGCTTTATGTTTTCATCATTAATGGCGTTTCATGAAAGTTACTAAAGATATTTAATTTTGTCGTCACTATCATTTGAGCATTCATGAAAATTGTCTTAATCTGATTTCTATAACCTTTTGAAATAAATAATTATGTATAATTTTTCATTTGTGCACAAACTGAATTTACGAACTAGCTATTTGTTGAACAATTTTCATTCTTAACCTTTTGAAAATACTTTGTGGCTCATGCTAGTGATTTTTATGTGGTTTCTGTCTTATTCATTGTTGAGTAATCAACTTTTGTGAACTTAGCTTTCTTTGAAATGTGGATGAATATATATAATTAAATTGATAATTTTTTTTCTCGGCAAACATATGATTTTATTAAATAATTATAAAAAATATTATTTAAGTAAAATGGCTAAATATTGTGAAAGAGTTCATAATAAATTTAAGTGATGAATAATGGTTTGCATGACCGTTAATGACTTCACAAATTCTTTTATTTTAGGCTCAACTATATAATAGATGTCTAAATTATATCTCTTTTTTTTTTGCAATAAGTACTTAAAGTATTTTTGATTGAAATAGGTGCTTAAATTTTTTTCCCTAGTCATAGTAGGTGCCTCAATTGACTTTAAAACAAACCAAAAATAAAACTTTAGGCACTTATTTTAGTCAAATGAAACTTTAGGCACATGTTGTTAAGAAGAGAGACATAGTTTGGACACTTATTTTGTACTTAAGGCTTTTTTATATTAATGAACCGATAGTCGATAAAAAAAGTCATTATTGGTACACTAATGTGGTTTTTAGAGTCTAAAATGGGCGACACACCACTAACGCTAAGTATTATTATACACTATTAATTTATTTAATAACTTTTAAAAAATATTAAAACTCTTAAGAACTCGGCATGTAAAAGAATCATATTTCAAAATTAAATTAAAATTTGAGTAACCTAATTTTTTGTTTACTAGTAAAACATGGCAGCAGTTTTACTCGCTGCGATGATTTTAAGCATCTCTCCAACACTTGCCTCTAAAGCATCCCCTCCGATAAATGCCATAGCAATATTGATAGAAACCCAGAACCAAAATTCAAGAAATGTAATGTTTTAATCTGAACTGAAGAATGAACCCAAACTTAGCAAACTCCTCGAAGTTTCGTTTACTTAAAAGTACAATGTATCCAACGATGTTTATTAAATAGAAATTTTATGTCTCTTTTCGGTGCCCTATTTATGCTTTACACTAAAAGATTAGGTTTAAGGGTTTAAGGTTGAGGTTTAAAATTAGAATTTAGAGAATTAAAAGTAGAGTGTATATTTTAATTTTTATGATTTGAAATTTAGGGTTAAAATTTAAAATTTAAGTTATTTAGTATTGAGGCAGAAAAAAGATATCAAAAAGGAGGAGCCTATTTTTGTCCCGCTTGTTAAAGCAACGAAAAAGATAAATTCACGAACAAGTAAACTAAGAAACGAAATACATCCAGATATCTTCTTCTAATCAAATGGCTATTTTCATATTTATTAATGCTTTACAAAGGAACAGGAATCCACAACCAAAGAAATCATAACTATTTCAGAAATGAACCATAATACTCCAACCAAAGCTAATTCAATTTCACTTCTTGTTATCTAAAATGCCAAATCTAAATTTTTTTAAAGAAAAGGGAAATAAAACATAGGGAAATAACTTTAGAAGCAGAAAATAACTAATAACCAGAACCCCTTGCACATCTTAACTAAGTTAAAGCTTGAACGGTTATGGTGCAAAGGACCGAAGAAAATGTACTTGCTATTGGGTTCATTACAACAATGCTCTTCCGAGTGCAGACATTAAGGGATACTTTTTTGATCAGATTGATGGGGGATGTTAGATTTGCAGTGTTCTTTCTTCTATTTTTTTCTCTTCTGTTTTTGTTTGATTATGCGATGGAAGATTTGAAAAGAAGAAGAGATGCAACTTCTCATAATTGAGGGATTTAATAAAAAACATGATATAATCGTTGGATTATTTATGTATTTTATCCAAAATAAAAAATTAAGGGTGTGTAGCCGTTTATGGTGTTAGTGATTTTTTTAATATTAAATATTCTTTTACTTGAATTACAATGTAATAAGTTTTAAAGTAATTGGTTGTTTCATTTAGAATAATTTTTTGATGAAAAGAGACATTACTACGTGCCTCATTCAAACCCTTTTGTAAATTTAGTTCGAAAGAAAGAATAGTCATTAGTTATGATAATATTAAAAAACTACAAGAAACCTGTCAATCAAAACTAAAACAACCAAATTATCCTAAGGCATCCTCTTGTACTAAAGATGCTACTGAAGCAGGTGGATCCAAAAAACGCTGAACAGAAAACTCATCAATGGGAGCAAGCTTTTCCAAGTCATCAGCGACCTTGTTCCCTGTTCTCCGTATATGACGAAACTGAAATTCGCAAGGACGCGACCAGAATATCTGTATGTGACTCGGTAAAGGCAACCCGCCATGTCGTGCAGATTCTCGCTAGAGTAGTTGAACTAGGTCCTTACGACACCTAGCATCCCATGCCTCCACCAATCATGTATAACCCCCACAGCTCAGCTTCCAGAATCGAACAAATTCCAATGAATTTCAAGAAGAGATCCAAATGATAGAGCATTGTGATTAAGCCAAAGATTCCAAATCACCAAACCAAACATTAGGTCCCATTCGCCTCTTACTTTGGCAAAATCGTCATATGGAGATAGATTACATTCAAACCATTCGTTAATGTCCATGAAAATCATAGCTTGAAGCTTATCATTTCGAACCATAATGGACCATGTGGAGACCGCAATTGGACACTCACGCAATACATGGTTCACATCTTCCATTGCTGAAGGACAATTCGGGCACATGCAATTCGTTAGGAAGTGTCTTTGAACTCGCTCAACATTAGTCATCAATCTGTTCTTACATGCAAGCCACATGAAAATTTCAATTCTCTGAAGTCCTCAGAATTTATGAATAGCTTTCCAAAGATTACATGGCTCCTAATTCCAACCGCCTAAACGTCGAATGACGTAAGCCTCCTTGATCGAGAAACGATGATCTTCACTCCCTTTCAATCCCACATCATCTTCTGGTACCTGGGGTAATGAACTTTTAACGACTGCAATACAAAGCAACACTGGTAGCGGGAACAGATTTTGCAAAGCCAGCCAGTACTAACTTCCATTCCCATCAACCATGGAAGCAATCGGGACCCTTGGCAACTGCGCAGCAACGTTTGAAACTACATGGTTCACTAGAAGCCCAATGTTTGCGAGCCAAGAATCATGCCAAAATGTAGTACTACGCCCATTGCGTATATTCCACGTTAAATAATCGCAGACGTAGTTCCAAATCATCCCAACACCTTTCCATAATCTAGAACAATTACGCGTCTGTAATTTATGTGGAAACATCTCCAAACATTTATATTTTGCACGAAGAAACTTGACCCACAACGCATCCTTATTGGAAATCAAGCTAAATGCCAAATTTATAAGGAACACGTCGTTTTGCGCTTCAATTTTTCAAAAACCAAGACCACCATAGGACAATAGTTTACACACATCAACCCATCGTACGAGATGAACTCCTTTTCCTTCCGAACTTATCCCCCAAACAAATTAATGAACTAGCGCTTCTAATTCCACACATATTTTTTAAGGAAGAATTGTTGTTTGCATGGTATATGTGGGAATAGCCGTAATAACTGATTTTACAAGTGTAATACGCCCAACTAAAGTAAACGATTTCTCTATCCAACCGCTAAGTTTATTCTGTACTATCTAAATCAAGTACTTATAAGAGGCCGAGGTTACCCTTTTATGCAATAAAGGCACCCCAAGGTATTTCCCAAGAACAGTCGAGTGTTTGAAGCATGACAACGTTCAACCAACTCTAGAAGTAACAATCGATGATCAGACCCCAGTCTATCGAGATGTTCAACATAAGAACTCAGAAAGCAAGATAACCAAGCGTCATTACCCAAAGAACAGTCAAGACGTTGATGAAGATTGCCCCTAGACCACGGAACCACAAGTCGTTCAAACCAGACCTGAAAAGAAAATCCGCAAAAGCCCAACTACCTCTGATATGTTGATCTGAAACAACTTGCTTCTCATCAGCAGATAAGATAGCATTGAAATCACCCCTGATAAGTTCTCAAATGTGACATACTTCATTTGTTATTTTTCTAGTTATTAGGACTTCTTGCTGCTTAATACATGCTGTTTTTGTTATATTTTGTGCAGGGATCCAATTCTGGAAATAGCAGTAAAAAGGGGACATTTATGCAGTTTTTATTATAATTCTGTCATGACTGGCATCGTGGGCACGACACCAGGCACGACGCGTCTGATGTGGCAGTGATGTGGCAATGACGTGGCAACTTCTAGAAGTTTCTGAAATGTTCTGAGAGATCTTATCGGCTTATCCGTTTAGATTTCCTGCATTTAAATTTCAAAACATTTGAATTGTTTTATCTTTACTTTATTATTTTAAATTTTCTTATCTCTTATCCTTGTAATCCAAGCCTATAAATACCAACATTTGGTGAAGGCTTAAGATCATCTTCTAGCTTTGAGTATTTTTATCTTTGTAAACATTTTCAGTTTTAATCCAAGTTCTTTTCCTTTATTTTCTTGTTTCATTTACTTTATGCTATTTAGTTACTTTTCTAAAATCAAGTTAAGTATGATAATCAATATCATGCTTAGCTAAATCTTTTAAGCCAAGAACCAGCCAAGTCAATTCGATTCGTGAGAATTGAACTTTGCGTAAATTCTTTTGGGAAATCATTTTTATCTTTCTGCTTAGATAGTTAGGCAATCGGCCTTACTAAAAGTTTTTAACCGTTTTTCAAACCAAAAAGGGTCCGTTGGTCTGAAATCGCTTAAAAACACAGTTGGGAGGAAGGATCGGCCTGTGGCAATTTCGACTTCCTATGAACACTCTTAGCGGCGATCCGCTAAGGAAAGATAAAATCAGAAGCGATTCTTTTTAGACAATTTCTGAGTCGGGTTTTTCCTGCTTTCATTCTAAATATTTTAACGACGATAGACGTGGTTGAATTATTTAAGAACCATATTTCGAAGATAGACTTGGGAGGATTGGTTACTCGAGAGAGAAACAAGTTACGACGGGTTGGGCCTCGTAGACTGTAACCGACATGATCCCCGAAATAAAAATCTATTTCAGTGATCGAAAGAATTGAAGGAGCTGGTTCGAGGCTATTTCACATACTTGGTTTTTCTTAATCTTTTTACCTCTGCATTTAAATCTTGCTGTTTCATTTTCGACCAATATCAGATCACTCCCCCCATTTTATTTACTTATTTTGCAGATATTCCTGGAAGTAATAATTAAAGCAGTCTTCAGTCAATCATTCTAGCTAATCTCCCTACGGATCGACCCTCTTTCCCTATATCTATTTAATTTCTTTATATTATTATTTATTGAAAGAGGTTAATTTATTTATTTATTTTTGACCGATTAAACGACGACTTGTCACCCCCTAAACCCATGTAATTCCTTACTCAGGTTCAATTACATCCTCAATCCTAAGATGTTTATGTTTGGCACTATGGAGACTGGCATACACCGTCGTGAAGTGAACCCACGATGCCAAATCACTAACGTGAACTTGACTGGTCAAAATTTCATTAGAAAGGTGAAGGATTTCCAACTCAACGTCATCATGCAAAAGTAACCAAATCCCACCACCAAACCTATGCAACTCAATCCGAAAAGAATGTGGGAACCCAAACTTCAAGATCACCCTCTCCGTCCTACGACCACTTGTCTGAGTCACCACACTCGATTTATACTCCTTAAGAAAAGCTTGAAAAATGTCTCTAAAAGGTCGGTCTAGATACACCATGGCAATTCCAAAACATAAAACTAATCATTATAAAAAAGAATAGACAATCACTAACTTAATGCTCACCGCCCATATTCGCCTCACCATGGGCGAGACCATTTACCTTCATGGCCATTGCACCATCTATCATCGCACTGCCAATTTGTACCACACTAACATTGGAAATATGAGGGTCCCAGGGCCCGATATGCCATGACGCTCCTTCTCCTTTCGGTTAACCAACTCATGACCTGGTGGGAGTTGATTCTACACCCACTCAGTTAACACCGAACGCAAAGGGGTTTTAATTTCAGTGTGTTTTTAACCTTAAGATCTCGACGAGCATTTTCTTTTGCCGCCTTGTTAGGTTTTCCTCGAGACGATGATGCAGCAGAAATTGTTAAATTCTTGCGTGATAAAGATCCCAAATTATGTTCTACCACCATAGCACCTGCCCCTACTACCATAGGAATTACTCTCGCTCCATCAATTACCTGCAAACCTGACTTTGACTTTTTATCTGGATTGTAGGCCATTTATGTTGCATTCTTTCCAACTACCTACTAAGTACCCACACAAGGATTATCAGATACCCCACACCCAACCAAATCAACTTGAAGCCCTTGGTTACCATCATCCATAATCATCTCATTGTTATTTGTGTTTTCTACAGTCTTAACCGATACTTCAGTCACCTATGTCGCATACTGTGAACCACCATTGCCAACCAAAGGATTCCTTATTCCCTTCCCAACTTTAGCTGCATAGTTTGTTCTCCGACGACGATTTTCGACAACCATACATGGACCAAATAGGTTAGACCTCTGAGCATCAGAAGACTT
The DNA here is from genome assembly GCA_958450335.1 of Hibiscus tridactylites. Taxonomy (NCBI): domain Eukaryota; kingdom Viridiplantae; phylum Streptophyta; class Magnoliopsida; order Malvales; family Malvaceae; genus Hibiscus; species Hibiscus tridactylites. The sequence continues at coordinate 79,323,543 of OY288281.1, forward strand.
TGTCGCAGCTTGATCCATGTTATCATCCTTTATCTCCTTAGCAACAACATATCTATTCTACAATGCCTCACAATTCTCTTTAGAGTGACCATAGACGCCACAACCAAAGCAAATCTATTGTATCCCTTTATACTTGAGTTTTTTCACGAAACCATCAATGTCAATGCATGAGAGTAACGGTTTATTGAGGTCCACCATAATGTTAAACGCACGAAACGACCTCTCTCGCCAGCTTGAGTATTGTAATCAATTTTTACCACACGTCCTATCGCAGTGGCAATTAAACGAAACAAAGCCTTGGTGTAGTATCTATAAGGCAGCCCTGGGAGACGAATCCAAACAACCACTTGGGACGAGTGCTTTTCCAAAGTGGAAAAGGACAAATTCCAAGGTTGAACAGTAAGGTAACTATCATAGGTAGTCCATGGTCCTTCTGTCAACGCTTCCGTATAATCCCTAATGACCTCAAATTTTACTAGGAAGTAATTGTTTTCCTAGGTCAATCAGTTGAATTTCACCTAACAACTTCCATAACGTATGTATCCTAGACAAGAGAGTCTGATATCCAATTGACCTCAAAGCAACTAGACATCAATCACTTGCTTCATACTCTTCTCTATTTGATCATGAACCCTATCCGAGAACACAATCATTGGGAACTCTCCAGATCGATCAATTCAATAATCCTCTTCCAACAACACCACCTCATCATCCTCAAACCCATAGCTTGGACTCGTTCCATACCTCAACTTCGATCCATTAGAAACCATACTCGCATGCCCTTGCTAACACTCTGCATGGTTTGGGTTTATATCCTTGCCCCTATCGAAGACCCCTTTTGAACATCAACATCTCACTCAACCTCCATATCCACAGCAACCTCATGTCCCATGACATCGTCCATAAGCCAGCATTCTTAACCCTCTTTGGGGTCGATTGATCACCTATAGGAACCATTGTACCAAGCCTCTCGAGCGCATGTGGAATAGTTATGTGCGAGCATCCCTCTAGTGGCCGTCCACTCGAATTCTCGTACGGATACAGATCAAGGCCATTGTCCGGTTCGATGGTAGTATTTCCGCTAAGATTTTCCTGAGAGTTCATCAAAGTTCTCTTACTTCAATGACGTAATTAAAAACAATAAACAAATAATAACTTTTAGGGTAAACTATAGCATTGACCACCATACTTTGGTTAATGTATTAAAATGACCATCTTAAAAAAATCGACTCAATTGACCACCCAAACTATTGAAATTGGATCAATGTGACCACCAGCCGTTAATGGGCTAACTGAAGGTGACGTGGCAGTTAAAAAATTAAAGGTATAATTACACATTTGGTCTTTACTATTTACACATTCTTTCAATTTAGTCATAATTTTAAACTAATAAAATAAATTAATTAGGTGGTAACACGTGTCAACATCTTATTGGAGGAATTTAATTATTTATATTTAATTTAATAAATTTATTTTCATCCCCAATCAGGTAGTGACACGTGTCACCTGATTGAAGGATGAAAATAAATGGAACAAAACTTGGTATTTGTTCCCAACGTGAATTGAACCTAGGTAACCTGGGGGAAGGAACCGAATGGAAAGCCACTGGGCCAAAGCCATTTTTGTGATACAAAATACAAATAATTAATATAATGTGACCACATTTGGATGATGCAGATTTGAGAGGATTTGTGCTTCACTCCAGAAGTCTTGGATCTGGTACAACCAAACATTCATCAACTTCGGGCAGGCAAATAACTCAAACTGCTATGAAGAACATTACTGCAAAATTGGTTGAAGGATCTTACAACTACAAAATGCTCAGAGGAATCAAATATCTCTGTATATTTTCAGTTGTTTCTTTCACATTTAAGTCAATTGCCCTAATACTGCTCAATCAACCCCAAATCCCACCTTGAAGGATAAAAAGAAGAAGCCATCTTCTACTTTCCTCCAAAGACTATTTAAAATTTGAAGCAGTGATGAAAAAATACAGGCCGCTAATCTTTCTTGATAAAAACGTGTGATTAGCAAAACAGTTTAAATATCATAGCTAATCTTTTAGCTAATCTTTTTAATTGAAAACAGCTATAAAACAGTTCAGTACGGAACCTGCAAGCCATAGATGCTGGCTTCCATTTCAACTATCTTGGCATCACTGAAGAGATCGTCCTTATATTAATTATTTGCATTTTATATCACAAAAATAACTTTGGTCCAGTGGCTTGCCATGCGGTTTCTTCTCCCAAGTTACCTAGGTTCGATTCACGCTGGGAACAAATACCAAGTTTTGTTTCATTTATTTTCATCCTTCAATCAGGTGACACGTGTCACCACTTGATTGGGGGATGAAAATAAATTTATTAAATTAAATATAAATAATTAAATTCCTCAAATAAGGTGTTGACACGTGTCACCACTTAATTAATTTATTTTATTAGTTTAAAATTAGGACTAAATTGAAAGAATGTGTAAATAGCAAAGACCAAATGTGTAATTATACCTTTAATTTTTTAACTGCCACGTCACCTTCCGTTAGCCCATTAACGACTGGTGGTTACATTGATCCAATTTCAATAGTTTGGGTGGTCAATTGAGTCGATTTTTTATAAGGTGGTCATTTTAATACATTAACCAAAGTATGGTGGTCAATGGTATATTTTACCCTAACTTTTAATATAACATAAGAAAAATAACATAATTATGATTAGCTCATTTAGAATATTATTTGGGTTTCAATTCTGTATTGTTGATGTAACCCTCTCGTCCCGGTCTGGACGCTTGACCGGTCCGAGTGGGCCACACGGGGAAACCGAAGCGAAACCCGTTAAGGTTCATCCTCGATTAACGACCCATAAAATTTCTTTTCAATTTAATCTTTTCTAAAGGCTCATTCGAATCCTATGTGATCAAAACAGCGGAAAGACAAGCATTCATAAAATAATGACTCGAACAACCTTTGCAAAACAGTCCATTTTTAAGTGATTAAGCAGGCCGTTTCGAAACACCCTAAAGGTGTATCGAAACGCCTTGACCTGGTCAACAGTTCTAAGCCTACACGAAGAGGCCGTATCGGAACGGAGGTCAACCGTTCTGAAACACCCTCCATAGTCAACTTCTCGTGGTTAATGAGATTTTGACCGTTTCGAAACTCCATAGACCCGTTTCGAAACACCTTCATCTCGTCAATTTCTCAGAATTCAAGTAACGAAAATGTACCGAAACGGCCTCTACGCGTTTCGAAACGCCCGACCAAAACAAAGGGACCGTATCGAAACAGGGTAGCCCGTTTCAAAACGCCCTCTGTCTGCAGACTGGTTTTAGCTGGTTTATGGCACAAGGATGTCCCTAAACCCTTTTTAAAACCTCTAACATTACACTAACATCAATCCTAAGGCAAACCAACATATCAAGCATGCTTAAAACATTAATACGACAAAGCTAAACACTAAAGGCAACAACATCACAAAGCCATACATCCATACATAGCATTAAAGGTATTAAGCTTCAATATGGCTAACACTTAGACAAAACAAGATAAGTGAAGGCCAATATGGTTTACAAGCAATATGACATTTAAATCCCAACCAACAAAGCATATAAAATGAGTCTAGCATGCTCCTAACATCAACATCAACAACATAATCCAAAAGCATCATAACACGGTTACATGTCCCATTGCTTGACCATTACATCATAATTAAAATGTTCATACTTGGTAGCTAAACAAGCACCACGAAGCACACTTGGAGGCCCCCTTCTTGCACTTAGCAACCCACGAACTAAGGATCTGCATTGTCAAACAAAGAGAGAGTGTAAGCAATAAGCTTAGTGAGGGTAAGCTCTTTGAAAACAAACCTCGACAATGCAGGGTCCAAGCACGATCTCAACCAAGGTAAATGCATGATTACCAAAGATCCTCAAGAGCCAAATGTCAAAGATGCATGAACAATATTCAATTATATGCCATGCTCAACAAGCTCTATTTTATAACATATATAAACACATATAGACATCCAAGTAGAAATCACATTCTACAACACATTGATACACATATCAATCAACATTGGCACCTAGCTATGACCCGAATACGCGGATAAACATATTGGAACTCACATCTAACAACCACTTTACCTCACGGTGGGATTACACTCATCACCGGTCTCGCGGAGGGAATTCCACTCATCCTCACGCCCCGTCGATGGGATTCCACTCATCATCGACTATATATATATATATATATACAATTTCCGGGCGAACCCGTACTCCTCCTTGGTGACTCAACGCCACCAAGGCCACGCGCGAATTTAGACTCATGTGTGCACACTAACATCCTAATGATCGGTCATTTGTACTCAAGCATACTAGTGCCAACATTTAACTCAATTCACATTATTCATTTCAACAAATTCCGTGCTTAGCACGTACTCACCATGATCACAATCATGAAACATTCACATGCATACCACAATGCATCACAATTCATGCCTCATCTCACATGTATATCACATTATACATAACCCATCACATCACAAATATTACGAGGCATATGCATCAAACACAAGTTCAACCAATGGCTCTAGGTTAAGTTTAGGATTAGGCTACCACTCTAATCCTAACTCTAGGTGGGTCTACCAAGCCCGACCTAGTCCACATGCTCGAACCAAACATTTAAACCACTTTAAAACATTAACCACTCACCTAAGCTTCCAAGCTCCAAGCCAAGCAAGCTACCACCCTCAAGCTTCCGGATTTCCTCCCGATGCTTCACCGACACAAGTTCTCGCTTCTAAACAACCTCAATACAATTCAAATAACTTCAAATCAGCCCAAACATCAAAATACTAACCCGGAACACAATTCAAACACAATTCACACAATTTCAAGCCATGAACAAACCCCACATTTAGCAAACTTGGGCAGCCCCAAAACCTCATCCAAAACCCATGTTTCCAACACCTTTTACACCCACAAATGATCCCAAATCAACCCCTAACCATAGCACTATCAACAACCCATCAATTCCTACCTAAAACAACCCCCAAAACTCACCCAAAACCCTTCAAAAACCCCATTTAAACCCAAATTCGGGAATTGTTCAAAACCAAGAAAAATTTACATATGTTGTACCATTTAACTCCTAGACCTCATAACTAACAACATTGAATCAAAACATTAAGCTTATCAACATAAAGTTACCATTTTTAATCAAAATCTCCAAAAACTCTAATTTCCAAAACTTTGAGGAAAATGAAAACTAATGGTACTTTTGAAGAGAGGAGGTTGAGGAGAAGTCAAAAATGGTGTTACCTTTCAAAAATGAGTTGAAACGGAAGAGAAATGAAATGGAATAGTGGAAGGAGTGTTGAAGCTCTCTTTCACGTTGGTGGTGTTGGAGAGGAGAGTGAATAGTGGCTATTTGATAATAAGGGGGGTTTAAAATCAAAAGTTGGGCTAATTACAAAATGGCCATTAATGAATGGATATCCTCCAATTTCTTTAAAACTTTTCAATTTGTAATTCATCCAATTTGGTCCAATGTAAAATATTTATTTTTTTGAAACCCGAACTTAAAAGATTATTTTAATTATAAAACCGAGCCCAAAATAATATTAAAATATTATTTTCACCCGACCCCTAAACCCGGGTGTTACAGTTGAGTTGTGATAATTGATTCTATTGTCATTTAGATTTCGAAAAAATGTAGACAACATTTTCAAAATTTTAATGTTTATGATTTTTTTTAAAAAAATCACATAATTATAATTTTATAATTTCAAAAAAATCTTTTTCAACAAAAAAAATTAAAACTTCGAATTATTTCTTTAAAAATATTAAAAATGTATCAAAATAAAATTTCAGTTATTGTTTAAGAGACATATATGATAAGTAACCAATAAATTATCGTATCATGTCAGCTCACTTAACTAAAATTGCAGTGATGTTTTTATAACTTCTTGATGATTTTAATGGTATTTTGTAATTTTCAAAAATATAATAAAAAAAGATAAATTATAAGTTTTCAGTAAATATTTAAAATTTATTATATAAATTAAAAGTAAAACAATGTGGATTGGGAGCTAGAGCCCTCTCTGCTCTTAAGCATTATATTTCCTCAAATTTAATTTCACATTTTATTTATTTCTCTGAATTTGAAATATTTGTTTTGTATCACCAAATGATTTCAAGTAATTATTATTAAATCAATAAACATGCATTTCCCCCTATTCTGTTGAAAAGACCGGGTAAGTCACAGTAGTAGCAATCCAGTTCTGTTTGACTGATACAAATGCAATTACAAAAGTTGTGTGCAATAATTTTTTGGCAAAACACTCAAGTTTATTCGACATCATCAATGCTGGTAATGTAAATGGGAATCTCTATTGTTTCTGACCCTTCAGCAGGACAGCTCTGATCAGGGCCGTTCTTGAGATTTTGGAGGCATGAAGTGAACCGGTTAAATCTCTAAATAATAAGTATTTTTTAAAGGTAAAGAGGAAGTAATAAATATTTAAAAAATCAAATTTTAAAAATATATTTCTAATAATAAATACTGAAAAAAATAATAGTAGATTTATAATAACAAATCTTTAAAAAAATAAATTTTAAGAGTATACCCCTAATAACAAATATTGAAAAAAATGAATTTTAAGAATAATGCCCTAAAATATTCGGAAAAATGAGTCTTTAATAACAAATATTGAAAAATTAGGTCCAAAATAAAAAATATTAAAAAATATTGGACCCCTAATAACAAATATTGAAAAATATATAATTTTAAGAGTATGACCCTAATAATAAATATTAGAAAAAAATTGAGCCACTAATAACAAGTATTGAAAAATTTAGGTCTCAAACAACAAGTATTGAAAAAAAATTAGACCCCTAATAACAAATATTGAAAAATAAATTTTAAGAGAGACCCCTAATAACAAATATTGAAAAACATTAATTTTAAGAGTAGTTCACGGATGGTGGGAATCTATGCGCCATGTGACGCGTTACAACAAAGGTTGCTATGGAATGAAATTGCGGGGGACATCTTGTCCCGTGACATCCTGTGGTGCTTAATGGGAGATTTTAATGCGGTAGTGGCTATGTCCGAGAAACAAGGTTGTGTATCGACGGATCGAGGTATGGGTGTTTTTGTGAATTTTATTCAGGATAATGGCTTATGTGACTTATATTTATGTGGTTTATCGTATACATGGTTTGGTCCTGATAGTAGATGTAGTAGAATTAATAGATGATTGGTCTCGCTGAATTGGTTGGATAAGTTTGTCAATTTGAAATTGTCGTCATTGCCGAGGGGTTTATCCGATCATACGCCACTATTACTTGTGAGTGATACTTTGGATTGGAGGCCGAAGCCATTTAGGTTCCTTAATGCATGGGTGGGAGATAGGAGATTTGTCCGTGACTTAGAAGTGGAATGGGTGAGATTGTCGTCGATGCCGGATGGTTGGGATGTGGTTAAGAAATTGCGTAGCATGAAAACGTTTTTACGGGAGTGGAATAAGGTGGTGTTCGGTAATCTAGACCACCGGATTGAGGTAACTACTAATGCGATTGCCTTAATCGATGGGGCCACGGGTGCAAATGTTGTTTCGGAGTCCCAAGTGATGCAACGACGTATTTACCAGCAATAATTATGGTCCCTATCACGTATGCGTGAATCGTTGTGGAGACAGAAGGCTAGGGTGCGGTGGTTGCGGGAAGGGGATGAGAATACGGCTTTTTTCCATCGTTCGGCCAAATTGAGGTCGTTACGCAATGGCATTTCTGGTTTGAATCTAAATGGGGTATGGGAAGTGGATCCGGAGCGCCTTCGATACGTGGTTTCGGAGGAATTTAGAAAGCATTTTGCAGCTCCAATTTGTTTGGGAGACATTGATATGGTGGTGGTTTTCAAGCAATTGTCGATGGAGTTGGCAGACGTTTGGAGGTTCCTTTTAGTGAGGATGAAGTGCGTGTCGTAGTATGGGGATGTGATGGGGCAAAGACGCCGGGCCCGGATGGTTTTACCTTTGAATTCTATAATAAGGGGTGGAATTTCTTGAAGGGGGTGTGATGCATGTGTTGAATAACTTCCATAAGTCGAGGGAATTACCGAAGGGTGTGAATTCGGCTTTTGTGACCTTAATTCCGAAGAAAGACAATCCGAGAGAAATTGGGGACTTTAGGCCGATTTGTTTGCTGAATTCTATTTATAAAATCGTGGCGAAGTGTTTAGCGAAGCGACTACAAAGGGTGTTGCCCGTTTTGATCAGTGATGTTCAATCCGCATTCATTCAAGGCCGTCAAATTGTAGATGGTATTATGCTGGCTAATGAGGTGATACATTCGATGCAACAAAGAGCAGGTAGTGAGGGGGATTTTACTGAAAATTGACTTCGCGAAAGCGTATGATTGTGTGAAGTGGGATTGCTTAGAGAAGATTCAGATGAGGATGAGTTTTGGGACGGTGTGGAGGGATTGGATGCGCGCATGTTTTAGTACGGCACGGCTGTCGATATTACTCAATGGTTGCCCGACGAAGGAATTTCCGATGAAGCGAGGTGTGCGATAGGGTGATCCTTTATCGCCTCTTTTATTCGTAATGGTGGCTGAATTGTTGCATCTTTTGTTGGTTGAGGCGGAAAAGGGGGACTTATACAAGGCGTGCGTGTTGTTAATGAATGTTTTGTGTCGCACTTGCAATTTGCAGACGACACAGTGATCTTTCTCCAGGGTGATCCGCGGATGGCACTGAACTTGAAGAGGGTCCTCACTTGTTTTGAATACAGTTCGGGGCTGAAAATCAATTATGCTAAATCTTGTTTATATGGGGTAGGTGTCGAGGAAGGATTATTGCGTGAGATGGCAGGGATGTTAGGGTGTTGCATGGGTACTTTACTGATGGTTTATCTTGGCTTGCCTTTGGGAGTGAATCCACGTAGCTTGAATATGTGGGAGCTGTTGATACAACGTTTTCGGAAAAGTTTGGCTGGATGGAAGATGGATTCACTATCTTTTGCAGCTCGGTTGACGTTATTGAATTCAGTTCTGTCTGCACTTCCTATTTATTACATGGGTATTTTTGTGGTACCAAAAGGTGTTATTAAACGGATAGATCGTATCCGTAGGAGTTTTCTATGGGGAGGTACGGAGGAGCGACGTAAATTGAGCAGGGTGAACTGAAAGGTGGTGTGTAGGCCGCGAAAGTTTGGGGGATTGGGTGTGGTAGATTTGCACAAGCGGAATTTAGCTCTCTTGGCGAAATGGCATTGGCGTTTCGCATTGGAAGATACGTCTTTGTGGAGGGAAATTTTGGTTGCCAAATATGGCGAGGATGTGCTGCGTAGGCGGGTGACGATTGGACAAAGGAGAGCTATGTCAACGGTATGGCGACAAATTGTGGAGGTACAAAATGAGGTTAGTATTAATCATTTTATGGGTTTGTCTAATTTTGCTTGGCTGGCTGGGAATGGGAGGAATGTACTTTTTTGGCGGGATAGGTGGTGTTTAGAGGTGTCGTTATGTGAGGTGTTTCCATGCCTTTATCGGATTGCGGTGAATAAATGGGCGTTGGTGTGGGATTACGCACGTGTCCAATCGTTGGGGCATGCGGGTTGGAGTGAATTTTTTTCTAGACCGTTGCGTTCGTTCGAGTTGGCACAATTGCGGGATTTGCGAGGTGTGGTGGGGGCGTCGGTTCTAGTAGAGGAGGTGGAGGATAAGTGGGTGTGGAAACATACTCCGACGGGATCTTTTTCGGTGGCAAGGTTGTCGAGCTTAATGGCATCATTTGGTTTGGAGGGGGAAGCAGAATGGGATAATGCGAGAATTTGGTCGTTGCTTACGCCGCCGAAGGTGCAGTGTTTTGTATGGTTTGTGCTACTCGAACGATTACCCACTTTATGCTTGCTGCGGGAACGAGGTATGCATTTAGATGTGCAGAATTTATCATGTCGTTGGTGTGGGGAAGGAGAGGATGAGGCGGATCATATCCTTTTTAGATGCTCGTGGATGTGGCGGGTGTGGTCGATGTTTTTTGCTTGGTGGCAGGTGGAGGTGGTTCGACCGGAGTCTTTAGTGGGGTTTGTGCATATTTTCTTGGATAGTTTCTTCCAGGGGGTGGTCCGGCAATGGTGGTTATCGGGATGTGATGTAGTTTTGTGGTCGATGTGGCTAGCGCGCAACGATTTGATGTTCAATGGTAAAAGGGTGTCGCCTTCTGAATTATTTTTTCTGATCAAATTGCGATCATTTTCTTGGGTGAATGCGCTGGACTATAACGCTATGCTTGTGGAATCGGTGTGGTGGTATTGTCCTTGGTGGTGTGAGGGAATGGTCCGTGCAAAGGGACCTCGTGTGGGGGTTACGTGACTGCCACCGTTGGAGAATATGATGAAATTTAATGTGGACGGGTCGGCTAGGGGGAAACCGGGACAAGCGAGTTGTGATGGAGTGTTACGTAATGCAACGAGACAGGTGTTGGCGATGTTTTCGGGACCGCTGGGGGTGCCTGACTCGAATGAGGCTGAAGTGCATGCGATATGTTATGCGCTTGAGGCGTTTGGAGGGTCGAAATGGAGTAGTTGGTCTTGCATAATTGAATCTGACTCTTTGGTGGCGTTATCTTGAGTTTTGAATGTAGAGAGTAGACCGTGGAAATACTATTGGTTGTTTAGGCGCATTGATGTTGCACGAAGAGGGGTGAGTTGTACGTTTCAGCATGTGCATCGCGAAGCTAACGGCATTGCGGACAAGTTGGCTAAGGGGGTGTCGACCGACGGGGGTGGCTGTGCGTGGGCCTGTAGAAGGATGATTGGGGGTGCGAGCAGTGTGGGGAGGCGGTTTCTGTAACCCCCTCGTCCCGGTCTGGCCGGATGACCGGTCCGAGTGAGCTACACGGGGAAAACCGAGTGAAAACTCCCTAAGGAACTCTCCCTCGGTTAGCAACCCTATTTTTTTTTCATTTTAATATTGTCTAGATGAGAATTACATCCTAAGTGATCATACAGCGGAACGAAATTTACGAAGAAATCAAACGAACCCAAACTAGCACTTAAAAGCCCATTTTTAATGTTAAACTGCAGGCGGTATCGATACCCTTAAGAGGGGTATCGATACCCCTGTGACTAGGTCAACAAGGTTTGGTCAACCTGAGGAGACAGTATCGATACCCCAAATGAGGGTATCGATACCCTCCCCTAAGGTTGACTTCCCACGGTCAAAGCCAAGACAACGGTATCGATACCCTTAAGAGGAGTATCGATACCAGATCGACAGTAGCACCAGTGGCCAAAAAGGTATCGATACTCCCCCTCGAGTATCGATACACGAAGCCTGAAACCACAGGGTAGTATCGATACCAGATCAACGGTATCGATACCCCAGCTACGAAACTGCAGGTTTGAGCTGATTTAGAGCACAAGGAGGCCCCTAAATCCCTCCAACCCTTCAACCAACACACTATCAGCAATCCCTAAGGCAAGCCAACCATAAAGCATGCATATTTAAGCCAAGGGAGTCAATCAAACATGAATTTAAGCAATCATACATAGCATTCAATTTAATGAGCGATATAGGCATTAATAAGCATACTAGAAGGCTCAAATGGTCTTAAAAGCACAAGTCAAACTCAAGAGGTTTGCATCCATACATAAGGCAACCTAAACACCCTAAAGCATGCCATCATACACATCAACCATCATCAAGGCATTACATGCATACAATCCATAATCAAACCAAAATCAACATCCATCAAATGAGTCACACATGCTCATACAAAGACACTTGCCACATTGCTAGCTATTACAAAATCGGTAACCATACTTGAGCTACAAACTTGGATGCCCTTCTTGCCTTGCCTCGAGCTAACACCACGCTAGTGATCTGCATTGTTGAACATTGAGAGCGTAAGCTATAAGCTTAGTGAGGGTGCTCTAAAACGAAAAACAACAACAATGCAGGGCTCAAGCATGTAATCCTAAACTCATACATCTCAAGCATTGCATATAACTAAGTAGACTTAGCTAGTCTTTCGAGTGGCAAATATGGTCTCTCAATCCTAGCAAGATTAAGCATCATTATATCATCATGCAATACCATATATCAAAACCACATATCACCATCATATATCACATTACTAAAACAAGTTTAATTGGCCACTTTAATTACCCCGATTGTGCGGATATAAACCTTGACAACACTTTACCTCGGTGGGATTCCACTCATCACCGGACCTTGCATGTGCGGGATTCCACTCATCGCCACATGCCCTACGGATGGGATTCCACTCATCATCCCGTAGAAATATAATAAGCTTCCGGTGGAATGCTACATCACCGTACTCCTCCTTGATGACTTAACGCCATCAAGGCCACGTACGTTTTGACTCAATTTGTGTGCACACTATCCTAATGATCGATCATTTACAATCGGTAATTTTTAGTGCCAATTATTATACCCACAACATGTATCACCAACCACATATCATCAACACATTCATGCTCAACACATATATCCACATCATGATATACATATACATGCACCATCTAATCGCAAGCATTTGAGCATAGTCATCAAGCACATAGCATTTAAGGAAATTAGACTAAGTTAGCTACTTGGACTAAAAGGAAGTGGCCTACCAAGCACACTTGCACACACACACACTACTCATGCTCGAACCAACTTTAAAACAAGTTTAGACCACTCACCGCCCTTCCTTAGCAAATCGAACAATCCTCCTACGCACCCGGATTTGGTCCCAAAGCTCCTTCAACGTTTCCCCTTGCTTCTAGCCAAACAAAATACATTCATCACTTCCCAAATCAAAGCTAACTCAATTATCAATCCACATCGCAAAACACAACTCAATTTCCACAAATTTCAAATCACATAGTATCCCAAAACCCAAATTTTCGGACTCCCACAACCAAGGGCTGAAATACCCAATTTCAAGCATCCAAAAGACTTCCAAAACATCCCAAATCACCCTCCTAACATAACTAGACCATCAGCCCTTCAATTCCCACACAAATCCTCTCAAAAACCCAATTTTTCAAACCCTAAAATTGGCCCTAAAGACCCCCTACGAAAATTCATCCAAAATTGACCAAATTCATATATGTTGTATACTTTAGCATGATTAACAAAAACCCCAACACAATTTCTTAAGACCAATTGAAAAACCCCATTAAAACCCAATTTTCATCATAAACCCTAATTTTTCAAAACCCACATTTTTGAAATTTAAGACAATAAGCAAATAGAGGATGGAGAGGAGGTTAAGAAAATACAATTACCTCTTAAAATGGTGTGGAAATCGGGTGCTAAAATTGATGGAATAGTAATTCCAAGCTTGGGAGGTTTTAGAAATGGTGGGGGTTTTCAAAATGGGAAAGGGAGGAAGAATGGGGGAGGAAGATAACTTTACCATAAAGTGGTCTTCCTTTTTTTTTTTTTAAAACTTGGGTAAATAGCCCCATAGGTCCTTCCCAACTTAATAAAATTCATTTAGACCGTTATTTGAAATTGAATTGCTTTAATTTAGTTTTATTTAACTCGAACTAATACCCGACTAACTCCTAGGCCCGGAACACGGGTGTTACAGTTTCGATGGCTTACTTGAGCGTGGTTGTTTTAGGTCGGGTGTGTGTGAGTTGTATGCTCTCGGAGTTGGTTTCTTGCGTTCAATTTGGGTACTCTTTTCCTCCATCTAGGTGTAGGGAGGTTTTGAATGAGGCCCGAGTTTGGACGTTATGTATGATTTATTCATTAATAAAATCATACGATTGAGCAAAAAAAAGAGTAGTTCACTAACAAAAAAATATTGAGGAAAAAATAAATATTGGGAAAAAAAACCTCTAATAACAATCATTGAAAAAATTGGACCATAAATAACAAATATTGAAAAAATGGACCCCTAATAACAGATAAAAAATATTAAAAAAATGGACCCTAAATTCTAAACCACTAAACCTAACCCTTTAACCTCTAAAACTTAAAATTTAACCCTAAACTCTAAAATTGAGGTGTTTGTACAATTTTTTTTATTTCCACCGTGTGTATTGAATATAAATAGATAGATAGATAGATACAAAAACAACTATGACAAATGCAGAGAGAATGAAGACGACAACATTGCATAATGTTTCACAACAATATACCATAATATACAAGTTGACAAATAATAAGACAACCCAGAAAAAAAAAATCTCATGTGTGATTCATGAACATGGGCAATCCATGATGTCTTGACTATGATCAGGGATGAAGCTACAACTATGGTGGTAGATGTGCATGCACCAATGCCAATCGATTGCAGTGCAATAGCAGGGATAGCAATTCCGGATGATCAACCGGAAGGGGAGACATGGACCCATAGACGTGGTATTAATATTTCGGGCAGCATACTCGAATAGGAAGAAGAATATATATATATAAAAAATGAAATTTAAAAGAATGAAATGAAGATATATTGATTTTATTGTTGACTCTGATATTGCCTCAAATTCATCACCAAGTTTAGTAGTTGTAGTAAAAGAAGAAATAAGTGAAGGTCATGAGTATGTCTGGTACTCTCACTTCTTTTGTATACTTCAAAACTGAATCATTATCTCACCTATATATACCTCCATTTCCATCACCATATTCCACTTTGTACTGATCACACCTATATATGCTAATTTTTCCTTGCATTATTTTTAAAATAATTAATGTTTTAGATTAAATTCAAATTTAAATGTCTCAACAAATATAAATACTATCCGGTAATGTAAAAACTAATAATTTTATATATGGCATGAAACAAATTATTATCATATATATTGGCAGTGGGAAAATATATTTTATAAGCAGAGTTATTTTAAGGTTTAAGAGTTTAGATTGTAGCGTTTAGAATTTAAGCTTTAGAGTTTAAGCATTATAGTTTTAAATTTTAAATTTTAAAGTTAAAATGGACATACTCATGTAAAAAAAAATTACATTAACAATGTATCAAATAAGAACCCTAAGCAAGGATGGAGCTATATTGTTCTTTGGGGCTATGCCCCCAATTTTTTTTATTATAGGATATTTTATCTATTTGGACTCACAATTTACAATTTACTTAATTTTGCCCTTTCTTTATTTTATAATTAATTATATCTTGCCCTTTTGATCTTGATTCATGTCTTTGTCCTTTATCAAAAGGAAAAATACAATAACAAATAAAATAATATTAATAAAATATTAAAACATAAACATGTCAAATAAATTACGAATTAATGTATTCAAAACTATATAAATATTTAACACCTTAAAAATAATTATGCCGTATGAATAATAATGTGAATACAATAATTATAATGTGTTTTGGGTAGAAATATTCTCACTACTATAATTTGATAATTTCTAGTTCGTTTATCTTTTTAAATGTGTATATTAACTGTTGAGGCGAACTTTAACTATTAATTTTGTTGAAGGATTTGACGTGGGGTAGAGCAAACAAAAAAAGATTGTAATATCAAAATCTTAAAAATTTTATAAAGATGTTTTTAAGTGGGTAGGGACAATTAACTAAACGTTGAATCCTAAACATAAGCTCTAAAAACTAAACCTTACACCTTAAATATTAATATTAAATTCTAAATTTTATTTTTTTTAATGTAGACATAGATAGAGGCACTAAGAAGAAGTGGACGATTTCTATTAAAAAACATGCATATTTCAAACTTCAAAAACATTAAACCTTACACCCTAAAAATTAAATCCTAAAACATAAACTCTAAAAACTAAACCATCAGTGGCGTAACACAGTAGAGAAGGGTGAAGGCTACGACCTCTCCTATAATTTGTAAAATTATAATTTTGGCCCTTACAGTATTTTAAAATTTTAATTTGGCCCCTACAATTTTTTTATAAATTCAAATTAAGCTTTAAAATTTGTTATTTTTTAATTAATTCCCTCCCATAATTCTTAAAAGTTCTCGTTAGGCCTCTCAAATTTTCAAAAATTTTAGTTAGACCCTAAATATTTTGAGAAAAAAAATTAAATTTAACCCTTCAAAATTTTTGAATTTTTTTATTAAACCTCTAAATTTTTTAAAATTAAAGTCCCCAAATTCTACCACTAAGTTCCGCCACTGTAAACCATACACCCTAAACTCTAAATCTAAACCCTAAAATTTATTTTTTTTTAATATTGAGACATAGATAGAGGCACTAAAAAATAGATGATTTCTAATTAAAAACATGCACATTAAAAAAACAAAAGGACTAAACTTACTAAAAATATAATGCATAGGGATGTCTTATAGAATTTGAACTAAAATTAAGCTAGCTTTTAACTTTTTTGAACATCTTTCAATGTCCATAATAACAGTTTAATTTCACGCATCATTTAAATGTGGTGATGAAGAAAGAGAAAAAGGGAGAAGCCCATAAATAATTAAGTTCATTTAACCAAAATTCCATCCATTTTCTCCTACCTAATGTAACAAGAGGGGATTAATGAATAATGATGCCATCTCCTAACTGGGGGTTTTCACCAAACGAGAATTTCAGTTCAGATCTATTGATTACAGTGGGTCTTCAACTATCTGTTCACCATCGTTGCAATATTCTAATTATTCATAATCTATGATAATCGCCAACTCTACCCTGGCACATCCCTCTTCCTATCCGTAAAGATGTTAATTTTAGACTTCAGGTTTTGTAAAAATGGGGACTAAAAACAAAACTACAAAAATATTAGTACTAATACTATTTGATAATCACGGGTGGTTCTGAACATGTCCAATAGAAACGACCTCAAAGGGTTCTTAAAAATGAGAGTTTAAAATGGATTAAGTTAAATGCTTACAAGGAAAAAAATAAAAAATTAATTATGGACTAGTGGTAAAACAAGTGGAGAAACAAAATCATTTTATTTTCAAAAGTCAGCTTATTATGTGCACAACAAATCAACAAACATTTATCTTTTTCTAAATTGAGATTCTCATTTTAATAAATTGCATGTTAACCTTAATTTAATTATTTGGACCATCCTTGTTGAAAATAGTATGAATAAGAACATAATGTCATGATCATCTGTTATAAAATGTTGAGAAAAATTAAAAGGTGGAATGGGGGTGGGGGTTATCATATTTTCCCAGGCCTTCAATATCACGATCATCTCTCATCATACTTGTTTTGAAAGGGAAAAAAAAGGTGGGAGAGGAAAGGCATGAAGCTGAAGATGCCAATGGCACCTTGATCTTGCTTCTAGTGGTCCACAAACTTGTAAACCCATTAACTTCTCAAGCTGATGGGTCCCCGAAAGGCCAAGGTGATGCCATGGAGGAAGCAGGCACGTGTAATTAGACACTAATTAACAATCAACACCATGTCCATGCATACATATCCAAGTTGACTTTTAGAAGCAGTTTACTAATTAATTACAACCTCCATCTTTTAAAGGTAAAACTAGTTGCAATTGCCAAATTAATGATAGAGTTTTGCAGGTGAAGATTGTAATTAATGGCCAGTTAGCTAAGGTGTCTTTCTAACCAACAATTGATTAGTGGTCTAAAATTATGACAATTTTTGAACAATCAGACAACTACTAATCAGGTTTGCTTCACAAACAGCAAAAGAGAGGCTATACTCAGATTTTCGTAAAGACCATATCATATGAAAAAAAAAGGGGGGGGGGGGGGGGGGGGGGAATAAACTATAAACGCACCAAAAGTCTTCAAATTATAGGAAAATTTTTAAATTCATCCTAAACTTCAAAATACTTTAATTAAATCCTCAAAATATTAATACCATATCAATCATATCATTATGTCAGTCTAACCATCACCTTAGTCCTTGTACATAATATTTGTTCAAATTTAAGCACCTTAGTAACAAGTTTGGATTCGACAAAGAAAATGACAAAAGTTAAAGTATGTCATGTCCGAAGTCTATTTTTTTTTCTTTCTTATGTGTAAGATCCACACTTATAATGAGGTAGATACAAATTTCTTTAAAATATGTTTCATATCATATCCGAATTAATATTTATTGTGCAATGTGACAATTAGGTTGATAGAATAATTAATTGATATAATATTAATAATTTAAGGATTCAATTGAAATGTTTTGAAATTTATAATTAATTTAAAATGCTACCTATAATTTAAAAACGTCTCGTGCAGTTAATTCATAATAATTTGATGATATCATTTTATTTTAAACAAGTTTGGGAAAACTTTTGCTTCCGATGTAAAATATGCGGTAAGTATAAAGTATCTAACATCCCAATATTTGACAGAAAATTAATACTCCCTACTAAAAATTAGGTAAAAGATGATAGTTTTAAACAGGGACGGTTCAATTAGTCCAAAACAAGAAAAGTTGGCATCATGGGACACTGTTTTGATAGGCACATGGGAAATGCAAGAACTTCTCTGAATCTAAGTTGAATGTATAGCCATGTCAGACTGCTGTGGGGTTCTCTCCATTCCGAAGATAATAATACTAGGATTAACCATATATTTAAATACCTAGGAGTACTAGTTGCATATAGGCTAAAGTTATGTGATTAGGGAGTTTAACTTTGTATTCTGTCATAATTAAAAATGATAATTAATCATGAAGTAGTGACTTAGGTGGGAACAAAAATTCTCTTTACCCTAACCATGCCTCCTTCTATGTCTCGCACTAAAAAGATATTTAAAAATTAAATTCTAAACCATAACCTTAATTTTCACATCCTAAACACTAAACCCTGGGCTCTAAAAAACACACTTTACTTTTAATTTCTTAAACCCTAACCACAACCTTTAATCTTAAACTACAAATCATTTTTTTAAAGTGGAGGCACTAAAAAGGTCATAGTTAGAGGGCAGACGGTTTCTATCCTTAAGTAGACAGGGAAGCATATTATATAGAACCTTCCATGAGCTTAGTTTTGGTGTTTTTTATTTTATATATAAATTTATGGTTCATTGATCAAATATTTGGGGTCTTGCAATCATGAATATCCCGGCCATCATTTCGACTGAAGACAAATCCCTCTATTTCTCTCTTTTATTCTACTAATCTCTCATTTACATAGCCCACCGCATGGCCACTATAATATTTATAGCCGTAGGAGTTGATATCCCCATCCATCTCCTTCATCCTTATTTCTTCATTCTGATACCATGGCTTGGAGCCCATCTTCTCATCCCATCTTTGTTTCTTCAAAGCCAAGGCATAGATCAAAACAAACTAAACTTCAAATCTACAGGCTTTCCAGGTAAGTTATGTGTTTCATTTTGCAATATTTTATGTTTAACGTCAACAGATTTCTTATGAATATGCGCAGGAAAAGGTGGGAAGAAGATGTGAAGAAAGACATGGAACTAATGAACTTGAAGCTGTATTTGGAGAACCGAAGCATCATTGAGGAGAATGAGAAGCTGAGGAAGAAAGCCAGTCTTCTACATCAAGAGAATTTAGCCTTAATGTCTGAGCTTCTTCTCCAAAAGCACTGATCAAGTCTGCAGAAACAATTATCTGCCCTCCTAAACCCTCCTCCTATCCTTCCTTAATCAATGTATGTTACCAATCTGGAAATTGTAGCATATAACGTTTTGCTTTTAACTCCTAATTAAGATAAATTAAATGATGCAATTGAGTAAAGTTTCACCAAAAATCTGGATGGTCAGTTTTACATATATGTAATTTGCTTACTTTTCAGCAAGGGAAAGATGAATTCAAGGCAAAATTATTAGGTCACAGATGTTACTATTACTTGTCTAAATAACGGTAATTTGATTCTGCAATGGAACGAGTCCTCTTCTTTGTGATCCATACAAATTTATTAAGAAGTCAATTTCTATTGAGATAGATTAGATTATAAGATGGCGCATATTAAAAAGTATGATAATTATATTTGTTTTTTTAATAAATTTCAGTGTCTGTATATTAATTTATTTTCATAATATTTATTGTTGTGTTTTGATAATGGAAAAGAGTATAGATTGTCAGTCGGTATACTATAAAATTGACAGTTCGTGTGTTCGTTCAGCTGCTTTGTTTTAGGTGTTGTTTCAGTCATCTCAAACCTTGTTTTTATGATGTAATGCTATTTATCGCCTCTCTTAATGAATAATTTTATTGTCGAGAAAAAATATAGATTTATAAACTATAAATGCATTAAATACAAATTCATATGATTAAGCGTATCATAAAATAATATATAGGATAAACTACACCACATACCATTCAACTGTGGCCATTGACTCGAAAATATTATCGAACTTTAAAAAGTGTAAATCTTACACTGAATTTTAATTTGTGACTCGAAAATATCACTCAGCCGTTAACTCTTAACGTCTCATTAAGTCAAAACGACATCGTTTTGGTACGGCTGTTTTGAGACTCGAGTTCGAATGTAATCGAATTGAATATTGACCGATCTTTGACTGAGTCGAGCTTGAATAGCTCGCTATCTCTCTCGTCTCATTTACCGCCCTAGTATATATAGTTGTCTTCGACATCCTTCTGGTTATAGGTAGCCCATGGAGATTGCATTGCTCAATGCCGCTAGACAATTAATTTGTTTCTGTTTCAGAATTGGTTTTTAACTAGTTAATTTGTTTATTATTGCTTTGGTTTATTAAGAACTGGGAGATGATTTTGGTGATATAATCTCATTCATATATTTAAGAGTTGATAGGCAAATATATGATGAACACAGTAATTAAAGTTAGCCGAGTATAGAGACCCATTTATTAGCCTAGTTAGCCGAATATATATAATTTTGGTGTGAGAATGTAATCTCTATCTAATCAAAAAAAAATTTGCCGAGGATAAGAGGTAAAAAACATTATTTTTTAACAGCCTTCCTCACTCATAAATAGAATGATATTGAACGCTTAGATATGTTCGATTTCACGAATTCTTATGTATTATAAGAACGACAATGCCAATAAATTTATACTCTATCGGTTATATAAAACGTTAACCTAGGTGCAAACTGTGGAAATCATATCACTTTTGAATTATATCACGTAACAACGAGTTTAAAGAGAAGCAAAAGATTTTTTTAACAAAATCAGAAGTCAAAAGGCAAAGGGCACAAAAATGTGACCCAATAATGGTTATAAACAACACAGTTGTTTTTGTTTTCTGCGGATTTATTGCATTGCCAAAAAGTTCCACTCAAACCGGCAAATGGCTTTCCCTCTTTGAATGACTTGAAAATTGGTCACTATCAAGGTCTTTACTTGTTAGTTGATTTGGCTAGCTGCCGAACTCTGCGAGCACAATCCGCAAAATTTTGAGCCAGAGGAGCACATTTGGTAAGGTCATTAACATTCTCCTTGTAGCATTCCATGCAAGCATTGTTCTCAACCAGACAAGGCATAGGTTTCGGTTCGGGAATCTTGAACTCTTTCTCATGGAGTTCCTTAGCTTTTTGTGTTACTTCTTGCACCATGTTCTCCTCCTGCTTCCGCAACTTCTCGACAACATTCTCACTCTCTTTAACAACAGATCGAATTGCATCTAACTCCTCAATTGCAGGGTATTGAGGTTGGTTTACAGGCAGAATCAAGGGAGGCGGAACTGGCCAGCCCGTAGTCTCTTTCTGTTTTTCTGAATCATCAGATATTTGCTTCTGATCTACCTTTGTTTCTGGTTGTCGATGCTCTCGGGGCACCCGGGGTTTAGTTTTCCTAGTCCTTTTCTTCAGCTTCTCATCATCTTCAGCAAGTCGGTTGATAAGGTTGGCGCTAATCTGGATTGAAAATTCACCCATATTGCAATCAACCTGAGACGAAAACACCTGATAGCATCAAGTTCAACAAAACACACAATGTATTAGAACCGTAGCACACCGATTCTTACCATCCTATAATTTCCATAAGCAAGTTCTTCATCAGGACACTAGTTCAAAGCATTGAGCAAAACAAACAACAGTAGCTCATCTAAACACAACAAAACACAGGTAACTCAGCTATAGAGCAGAGAATAATAGAAGGACAACATAAACCCCAAACCAAATTTAGGGTGATGATAAAAAAACCGTTCATCCATCCTACAACAAACCCGCGGAAATTACCCGTAAATCCAATACTCATGATTAAACTTAGTATCATGATCTTAAATAGCAGTAGGCTACATCAATTCATCAACTATTTTAACTAATCGAACGAATAAATTACAAGAAAGACAAAGAATTCCAAACCCAATTACGAACTCAGATTCATTCCGTTAATTGGAAAACAAACACAAATCCCAATTCATTGTACCAAATTACTCTATGAACCTCAAAAAATTCCAAACAAAAAGCCGTGTAAATACATTTAAAGACTAAGAATCAAAATGAAAGGTCATAAAGAGAGGCAAAAAGAATAAGGGATCGTCGATTGCTGACAAGCTAAGCCATGAATTGATTCTTACCTCGACACTGGATCTGCGCAAAAACCCAACAAAGGAAGACAGTTCCGCAGTTTAGGAAGGAATAAAACGGTGCAGTTTTTACTGCTAGAGATATATGTTGGGAGGAGATTCAAATCGAGTTTCTTCCTAACACTTACCCTATAATTAAGGGAAGAATGGCCTAAAGCTGGGTTTTCTGTTTATTGGATATGTTATACAAGCCCAAGTCCAATTAAAAACTCCCATCTTTCATTTTTACTAACTTTATTTTTAGGGTAAACTACATAAATGGTCAGAAAACTTTTAGGTTACTTTCATTTTGGTCCCTAAAATTTGAAAACTTTCATTATAATCACTGTATTTTTAGGACGCTTTCAATGTGGTATTTCCCGTTGTATTTCGTTAGAAGATGCTGTTAGTTTTATTTTTCCTTCATAAAATAATGGATAAACTACTCCAATCACCACCCAACTTTCTTCTCTCTTATTTTAGTCATTTGAGTTTAATTTTTTAATTTAATAACTTAAATTTTAAATTGTTCCTATTTCAGTCACTATTGAATTAAATTGTATATACAAATAAAATTAGACTTTAGTACATATTTTTTTTAAATAAAATATTTTGATTCAGCTATGGTTCATAGTTTTAAGTAAAATTGATTAACTGATTTGATCTATTATATAAAATATTTGTAAATTTTATGCATTAAAATATCTTATAGTCCAGTGATTTTGATACCCTTCTAATTTTTTAAAGACGTTTTGGCTTTGGGTATGATTACTAATTGTGAACTATCAATTTTTTTATTTTTCTAGTTGTTTTTTCACTTTTATCACAACCGAACAATTATTAAATTTATCATATTATTGTATTTGATATTTTAATAAGTAAAAAAATAATTATTTGAATCAAATATTTCGGTTAAACAGTCAATCAACTATCTGATTTTCATCAAGTTTAATTATGCATTTTCATTTATCCTTGTTTTTATTTAAAATAATTTAATGATTTAATACATTTAACCCTTTCAATTAGATGATGACATGTCATCATCTTATTGGAGTGTTAAATTTATTAAATTATTTCAAATGAAAATGAGGACTTAATTGAATGGATTTTTAAATATTACAAATTTATTGAATATTTGTGTGTCATTATCTTGTTGAAGGGGTCATATTTATTAAATCATTAAATTATTTCAAATACAAAATGAGGACAAAATTAAAAAGACTTTTAAATATTGCATATTTATTGAATAATTTCAAATTAAAACCAATTTGATTGAATACATAAGTTTTAGGAACTAAAATGTTATTATATTATGTCATGTCACCATTTTCGTTAAGCCAACAGTCAAAGTTAACGACCAATAACCAAAATAGAAACAAAATGTAATGTTACGTACCATTTTACCAAAAAAATAGTTGGGTGACTAAAAAAATATGAGAATAGGTGAGGTACCAAATAAGTAGTTTATCCTAAAGTTTATATAAGTTGAATTATATATAAGACTTATTGTTCTTTGGACTGACGGTGAAAATATTACATAAGAGAGATTGTATTATTGTTTGTACTTTAATTATGTTAAAAATAAAGATAAATGATAATATTAGTATTTTATTCACTAATTCATCTATTTATAAATTATTTATCTAAGTCTATTAAAGATTGTTCGTAGGGGTGTGCATTCGAGTAATTCGGTTAACTGACCGAATCAAATTACCCAAAATTCATTAACTGAAAAATTTTTAACCGTTAATCGAATTGAATATTTTTTGAAAATATTTAATCGAACCAAAAAATTCGGTTAATTTGGTTGGTTTTCAAACTAGCCGAAATTTTTATGAAAATTTAGGTAAATTACATAATTGGTCACTAAATTATGCTAAAATTATCTTTTTAGTCACTAAACTTTCATTTTATGCTAATTTGATAAAAGTTTAATGGCCATTTTATAATATATAAAAAATTTAATGATCATTTTATAATTGTTTAAAGTTTAATGACCAAAATAAATATAATTAATATGTATAATATTTAATATATAATAATTTCGGTTAATTAACTGATTTCAAACCGAATTAACTGATAACCGAATTTCTCAAAAAAAATTAACCATTAACCGAACATACCTAAAATTGACAAACCGAATTAACCAAAAAAAATTCGGTTTGGTCGGTTAATTCGGTTAAAACTGAATAATGCACACCCCTAATTGTTCGTTTTATTTTTATTTTTTATAAAAAAATATTCAATACTTAATTATAAATATTATATATTTAATATTTATATTATATAAATTATATGATATATACAAAAACATATCATACAATGGAATTGAAAAAATGGATTTGATCAAGTCAAGGTTTGGATTTCATTGTTTTTTTTAAAATAAGCTTATTTAATTTTGTAGAATCATATTCCAAACAAAGCATTATTTGTTTAAAAACTCTTAAATATCATATAATTTTTTTAAAGAAATACATTGGTGTAATTACATGTGGTATATGTTCATACTTTTTATAATTCTTTGACAACACATACACACCTTGCACACACAGGTACTCAAACCCGGATTTCCTAGGATGAACATCGTATTCTTTTTCACTTGAGCCACTCGTTGAGTTCAAAATATCATATAAATTTTTAAATTTAAACAACTAATCAGACCCTTTTTTTAACATATTTATCACAATGCCATTCAAGTTTGTCTCGTCTTACCTATTAAAATTTTTCGTACAATTGACTTGATTGGTATATAGTATTTTTTTTAAAATAAGGTATATAGTATAATTAAGAGTCAAAGTCAGTCATAAATCATAATTTATTACTTTTCATTAAAGTTTTATTTCATTCAGATCCTTAAAAAATATCCATATCTTACAATTTTTTTCAAGTTTCTATTTATGATTTTTAACTTTTTAAGTATCTCATCAAAAAAACCTAAACATTCATCGTCTAATAGCATCCCAATTTGCATTAGCAAAAACTAAACTTTTGGCAGATAAGATTTTAAAGTATCGGAATGATCAGAATGTAAGTAGGTGACCACAACTTTTTTCTTAAAAATGATCTCATATTGAAACATATTTATTTTGATGGATGAGTCTACCATGCTTAACGAGTAACGATAAACACCACTAGCAACGAGCATCGATGAGCACTATTAATTTAATTTATAAAAATTTAAAATTTAAAAAACTTAACGTATAATTAAAAATATTTAAAAATTAAAATAGAAATTAATTAAAATGTATTTATTTTTATTTTCAGTTAAAATAGCCCTGAATTACAAAACTTTAATTATTGTTCATTTAAAATTCAAGTCCCGCCGCCTTGCGGGCCATGGGAGTAGTTTTCACTGGTTTAAGGCCCGAGAGAGAGTAATTTACCTATTGCCAAGCCGGGAACGAAAGTCAATAACCAACTGTTCTTCAGCCTCGGAAAGAAGGCCTCTCTTCAAATCAGGCCGAAGATAAAATTGGTCCATCGAAGTCGGCAGCTCTTGCCGCAGCGGCGGAGGAACGGCACGCCAACAACATTGGCCATTGGTGAGAATGAAGTTGATGAGTTTCTTGTCTTCCTCGGCCGTCCATGGCCCTTTTAAATAAAGTTCCACACCCACCTTTAAATTAAGTACTTGAGCAGCTTACATACGCTAATATGTATAAACACGAAATTAAAGATTATGTAGTTTAACTTTAAAAACTGAGAATATACCTTTAATTAGCGGTTTCGAGTTCATGTCATTTCAAATTTAGATTATATTAAGTTAGTTTTTGGATTCAAATTGTTTCAAGTTTAGTTCATTTATATTTTAGGTTAGTTTCGAGTTTGAATCAACTTATGTTAAAAGATTAATTTGAGTTTGGGTTGTGTTGATGAAGAGAATGAGATGATGGAGGTTTTAAGCGGTTCATTACTTTTGATATGATCAAAGAATTATGGTCGATGGTGAATGGAAGGAAGGCAAAAAATCTTAAGAAGTAAGCTGAAGAAGATGATGAACATTAGTTTGGTAAGTAATAATGGGCTGCAGTCTGCAGAGATAGATCTTATTGTCATTTAGTAGAGTTGGTTAGAAAACCCAATTGACTGGCATGGGCAGGAGGGGGTCATTATTTTTAATATTTGGTATTAGAGTCTAATTTTTAATACTTATTACGAGAGTCTATTTTTAAAATTTAAAATTTCCAGTATTTATTAGGGTAAACTACATAAATGATTATCGTACTATTATAAAAGTCGCGATTTGACCACCTTATTTTTTTTCGAAGCAATTAAACCATCATACTATTAAATTAGGTGCAATTGGGTGCGATTTGAGATTTATTTTTTTAATATTTGTTATTAGGATTATACTATCAAAATTTATTTTTCTCAATATTTATTATTAGGTGTTCAATTGTTTTCTTAATACTTGTTATTAAGTGCATAATTTTTTTCTAACATCTGCTTTTAGAGACATACTCTAAATTTCCTCTAATACTTATCATTTTAGAGACTCAATTATTTTTTAATACCCGTTATTAGAAACATACCCTTACAATTTAATATATATAAGTTGAGAATGATGATTTTTGGGAATGGAATTCGTGGTAATCGAAAATAACAAATGAATGGAGGGAAAAGTGAGAGGCGAGAGGGGATGATGGATGACCCAAACTGCCAAACATATATGGCTTTGTCTAAGCTTTCCCCAATTAATGTTATTCCCATTTTCCTACACAATCCTCACTTCCCCTCATTCATTGCACTCTTACTCCACCATTCCATCACTCATTTCGTCATCACCACCTTCACCTGTATTTAGAAATTAAACAAAATTTTATGTTAGGGGCGAATATATAATATTTTAAAAATAAGTTTATAAAATTTTGAAGGTATAAAAATAAATTTTCAATAAAAGATATATTAAATATTTAAATAATATCATATACAGATTTTAAATTTTTTGGAGGACGACCCCTACTCCAGTCCCGTCGTTCTATCCCTTCCTGTATATCCTTAACATTTAACCCTGACCATACTACACAATTTTGTCGTCTTTCTAATTAATGGACTATTAGTTATATTTGAGAGATAATTAACCATTTGATAGAGTGAGATCATTTTGAAAATAATTTTATGGGTAAAGTACACCAATGGTTACCGAATTTTTAGAGTGCGTTCATTTTAGTTACCGAACTTTTAAAAATTTTATTGGGGTCACTTAATTTTTATTTTGCTTTTATTTTGGTCCCTCAACTTTTACTTTATTTTCATTTTGGTACCTCTCGTTACCTTCTGTTATAAAATACTGACGTGGCCCGTTAGTTTTCATTTTCTTCAAGAGTAAACTATATAAATGGTCACCAAACTTTTAAAATACTTTAATTTTTGGCACTGAAATTTTAAAACTTTCATAGTCACCCAACTTTTGTTAATGCTGCTAGTTCTCTTCTTCTTGATGCTAATATTATCTCTTGTTGAATGAAATCTGAAAGTTTCTCTTTTACTTTGTCGTTCTCAAACTTTCTCGTCTCTCTTTCTCTTTTTCCCCTTTTCTGATTACATTAGGGTTTATCATCACTTTTTAATTCTTCCTCTAATCTTCTCTTAATCTCTCTATTCTCAAGTTTCTAGCACCGAGTGCTATCTTTATAGTGCACAGCTTGATTCCGTATTTAGGCGTTGAAGGAGACTTCTCGTAAGCCCATAGTTACCACTTACTATTGTGTGGTTTTAGCTGTAGGGTTGTAGCCTATTTTGGCTGCTATTTTGTTCAGTGTTCAGTATGAAGATATGACCCCCTGGCCCCTACCCTGTCAGAAAAGGCTAATCTCAGATTATATTTCCAAGAGATTTTGGCCTCTGAACTCTCTCTGTACACTTTACCACCAATAAATTTCACTTTAAAATTTATATATATTAACCTACTTTTTTAATAGTTTAATAGATGAGTTATGATTAAATTGTTGACAGTAGCTACATCTTAGCTTTACCTTCGATAAGACAATACAACATCAATAAAAAAGGTAAGTACATATATATAGATTACCTCAACTTTCTTTTTGGCAAATCTGTTTATTGATATTTCTAGATCAGGCAGATTTTGAAAAAAATAATTTTCTTTTTTGTTAAATCAAAAAGTAAAAAATATAACAAAAATTTAAATCGCATCTTAAACCTAACACATCTGTTTATTGTAATTTACTTAAAGAAAAATTACTTTTTCTTTACTGTACACCGACAAAATTATCTAAATAATTTTTAATAATTATTTATTAAAATAATTCTTGAAAATTATTTGAAAATATCTCGAATACGAAGAACGAAGTCATGTACTATCAACCGTAATATCCAAAATCGTTGTTGAGTAGGCGTGAATTTTATCCTACGTGGATGAAGTTTTCGTACTCAGATTAAGAAAACAGAACTGAAGTTGCATCTAATTGGACGTGATTTCCACGACGATTTTAGTAGTTTATCCTATTTTTTACCCCTGTAAAAGTAACTTCCGCTCACGTATAACCAGGGATGGACCAAGGGGTACTGAGGGGGCAACCGCCCCTAAAATTTTGAAAATCATATATGATTTAAAAAAAATTTAAAATTTTTCTATGTATTTTCTATTAAAAATATATTTTCGCCCCCCTAAACTTTTATAAGTTCGTCCCCCCTAAAAATTTATAGGTTCGCCCCCTAATCTAAAATCTTGGGTCCGTCCCTGCGTATAACGGTAAAAAGCGTTCGAATGACTATAAATTTACGTGATAATAACATTTAGTTTTTGAAATCAATTATTATAACTGTACACTTATTAAATATAAGTGACCAATGCATTAATTTACCCTTTCTCTTATCATAAATTGAGGAGTGACTACCCTGCTCTTCTCTATAGCACAAAATCTAATCGTATCCATTTGATTAATCTTATCGGGTGGGATCATGAGCAGTCTTGATTTACTAGTAATAAGGGATGATAATTTAATTTGAATTTATTCTAATTTGACGAGAAAAATTCGATTGGAAAAAGTTTGAATCTGAATTTGAAAAAAGGTCTAAGTCATAATAAGAGGTAGATCGGATATGAATATTGGCAGGATTCTATCCAAATTGGATCCAAGTTCACATCAGATTCAAATATGATTCGAGTCTAATCTGTATTCGAGTTCGAACCATAACATTTATAACTTTTAATTTTTTTAAACAAAAATATCATTTATAAAATTTACACTAAAATAATAAGACAACGTATATACTGTAAAAAAGAACTTAACATAAATATATACTATTAGGTAACCTAGAATAATGATAAAAACAGAATTAATTTACATATATATTCATATTAAAATAACATATTGTGTGTGGTCTTGCTGGGTTGAGGCTCGTGTGAGGATGGGCTGAGTTAGTAGTGTTTGTTGATTGTATGTGTCGAGTTTGTCTTGTCGATTACTATGTATTTATTGTCGTGTGTGTTATTTTTCTTCCATCTAAGTTGAGGAAGGTTATTTAAGGAAATAAATGTATTTATTCCCCTTTTCACCTAAAAAAATTGATAATAAAATGTATTTATTCCCCTTTTCATCTAAGTCGAGTTTGTCTTGTCGATTATTATGTATTTATTCCCTTTTTCACCAAAAAAAATTGATAATAAAAATATAAATGTATTAAAATTAAAGATAAATAATAACAATAATAATTACTATGATTTTATATCTTTTAACTAAACTTAAAAATTAAGGAAATAAATGTAATTTTGCATAGAAAAATTCTGTCACACTCAACGAGCATCGATGAGCACCATTAATTCAATTTATAAAAATTAAAAAATAAAATGACTCGCCATACAATTATAAATTATTTAAAAATTAAAAGATAAATTAATTAAAATACATTATTTTATTTTTAATTTTTTTTTAACATAGATCAAAATTATCTACTCCTAAATTATAAAACTTCAACTTTTATTTATTTAAAATTCAAACCGCCACCATTGCCTCCTATCATTGCCGCCGTTGCCTCCTGCATGACCGCTGCTTTGAATTTCTCAAGTCAAATCCACCATCGAGGCGTATGAGGATGTTTCGGTTTTGAACTTTTATTTTACAGTGTTTCTATCTATGTTACTAAAAACAACAGTAATCTATTGTCGTATGATTACTTTTTTACATTAGAGTTTGTAAAAAATATGCAAAACTTCTTTCATTCTGCTTTCTGTTTGTGTCTCCAAGGTAAATTTTTAATAACATTGATCTATGCAGAAACATCAAGAAGATCTTAGAATGTTGGGGATGAAAATCAAGCAGCATAAGGCCATGCATGAGGCAACGACGACAACGGTAGCAGCGACGGCGGCTTGAATTTTAAATGAATAAAAATTAAGGTTTTGTAATTTAGGAGTAGATAGGTATTTTGATATATGTTTAAAAGAAAATAAAAAAAATAAAAAAATATTTTAATTAATTTACTTTTTAATTTTTAAATAATTTATAATTATACCGTGAGTCATTCAAATTTTTAATCTTTATAAATTAAATTAATGGTGCCCTTACTAAATGTACACTTATTAAATATAAGCGAACATTGCATTAATGTACCCTTTCTCTTATCATAAATTATTGTTGTTTGATGAATATCGGATTGAAAGAGCGGATTGGGGTGAAACCGCTAATTTTAAAAAAGCTTATAATATGAGCTTTTTGAGATTAGAGATTTGATATTAGAGTTGTAAAGACTCTTTTACCCTTATCAGTCACCAAAAATCTCAAAATAACTTAAATTAAATATTTTCTCACCCTATTTATAAGCTAATCATATTTATTTTTTGTCTTTTTATTATAACATATTTATATGTGTATTTAAATTTATTAATTAATATAAATTATATTAAAATAATTATATAAATAATAAATTAATATATAAATCATTGGAATATATTTAGAAAACTTATATTAAAAATAATTTTATAGATCTAATTAATATTAATTAGATACAAAATATTAATAACTAATAAACTATTCAAACAAATATTGAATATAATCATGTCCTTATATGTCATTTTGCTTGTTTAAATAATCTAACAGCTATAAGCTATCCGTTAATTTTACCAAACACTTTTATACAATCAGCTAATACAATCCGCTAGTGAAATCAGCTATCAACTAATGTAATCCGCTATCAGCTATCCGCTAATTGCCAAATATGGCCTTTGTTGATTGTATGTGTCGAGTTTATCTCGTAGATTATTATGTGCTCATTGTTGTGTACTTTTTTTTTCTCCATCTAAGTTTAAGGAGGTTCGTTAATGAGGCACGCGACAATAAAATTTTCCCTTTTCACCTAAAAAAAGTAATAATAAAAATATAAGTGTATTAAAAATAAAAAAATATTTTAATTAATTTACTTTTTAATTTTTAAATAATTTATAATTATACCGTGAGTCATTCAAATTTTTAATCTTTATAAATTAAATTAATGGTGCCCTTACTAAATGTACACTTATTAAATATAAGCGAACATTGCATTAATGTACCCTTTCTCTTATCATAAATTATTGTTGTTTGATGAATATCGGATTGAAAGAGCGGATTGGGGTGAAACCGCTAATTTTAAAAAAGCTTATAATATGAGCTTTTTGAGATTAGAGATTTGATATTAGAGTTGTAAAGACTCTTTTACCCTTATCAGTCACCAAAAATCTCAAAATAACTTAAATTAAATATTTTCTCACCCTATTTATAAGCTAATCATATTTATTTTTTGTCTTTTTATTATAACATATTTATATGTGTATTTAAATTTATTAATTAATATAAATTATATTAAAATAATTATATAAATAATAAATTAATATATAAATCATTGGAATATATTTAGAAAACTTATATTAAAAATAATTTTATAGATCTAATTAATATTAATTAGATACAAAATATTAATAACTAATAAACTATTCAAACAAATATTGAATATAATCATGTCCTTATATGTCATTTTGCTTGTTTAAATAATCTAACAGCTATAAGCTATCCGTTAATTTTACCAAACACTTTTATACAATCAGCTAATACAATCCGCTAGTGAAATCAGCTATCAACTAATGTAATCCGCTATCAGCTATCCGCTAATTGCCAAATATGGCCTTTGTTGATTGTATGTGTCGAGTTTATCTCGTAGATTATTATGTGCTCATTGTTGTGTACTTTTTTTTTCTCCATCTAAGTTTAAGGAGGTTCGTTAATGAGGCACGCGACAATAAAATTTTCCCTTTTCACCTAAAAAAAGTAATAATAAAAATATAAGTGTATTAAAAATTAATGGTAAATAATAATAATAATAATAATAATAATAATAATAATAATAATAATAATAATAATAATAATAATAATAATAATAATAATTACTATGATTTATATCTATGAACTAAACTTAAAAATTAAGAAAATAAATGTAATTATGCATAAAAAATTCTGCCACGCTCGACGAGCACCATTAATTCAATTTATAAAGATTAAAAATTTAAATGACCCACCATATGATTATAAATTATTTAAAAATCAAACAATAAATTAATTAAAATATATTATTTCATTTTTAATTTCTTTTAAATATAGATCAAAATACATATCTACCCTAAATTACAAAACCTTAATTTTTATTCATTTAAAATTTAAGCAGTCACTGTTGCCTCCTATCGTCGCCGCCGTTGCCTCATGCATGACCGCTGCCTTGATTTTCTCAAGCCAAATCTATCATCGAGGCGTCTGAGGTTGTTTAGGTTTTAAACTTTTATTTTACAGTATTTCTATCTATGTTACTAAAAACAACAATAATCTATTGTCGCATGGTTACTTTTTTACATTAGAGTTTGTAAAAATATGCAAAAACTTCTTTCATTCTGCTTTCTGTTTGTGCTTTCAAGATAAATTTTTAATGACATTGATCTATGCAGAAACATCAAGAAGATCTTCGAATGTTGGGGATGAAAATCAAGCAGCATGAGGCCATGTAGGGATAACGGCAGCGATGACAGTAGCGGCGACGACTTGAATTTTAAATAAATAAAAAATAGAGTTTTGTAATTTAGGGGTAGATATCTATTTTGATCTATGTTTAGAAAAAAATTAAAAATAAAACAATATATTTTAATTAATTTACGGTGAGTCCTTTAGATTTTTAACCTTTAGATTTTAATCTTTATAAAGAAATTAGTGAATAAAAATAGTAAATGAAGTGAAATTACAAGACAAAGTTAAGTTATATTAGGCTAAAAATATGAATTAAAATAGGAAACAAATTAAAAGCATAAATAATAAACACAAAATTTTAAATGTAGTCAACAAATAAGGGACACAAATAAATAAATACTTAATTATATGACTTAAATTAAAAATACAAGAAATTAAATATACAAAATTATGTACTAATTTGCATTAAAATAAGAATATTAGAGGTTGAAACACATTATACCCTAAAGACGCTAAAATTCACAGATCTATCCCTCGAATTCAGGTCAACACTAAAGAATAATTTAATCCAAATTCAATCAGAAAAAATTCGATCCAAAAATAATTTGACCCAAATTCAATTAAAAAAATCTGAATTTAAATCCAAAAAATATCAAAGTTCAATTGTGATCAAATTTGAACTTGAACTCTGTCCCATCTAAATCTAATCTATTGTCATCCCTTAGCAGCAATCTCCTCCACCATGTGGTTTGAATAATCAAATGTGGGGACCCAGTTTCAGTTGATGATGTTATCAGATGATCTGTGTGTCCAAGTTTTGGGTTTTTCATACTCTACGCCGGCACGGATACTTGGAGCGTAGACCCATGAATAAATTATCTGTTTTTTTTTTTGCAATATTTTACTTCTAATATTAAAAAATATTAAATTTAAGTCATATTCTAAAATTTTAAATTTTAAACCCTATGATAAATATTAGGGTAAACTATATTGGTGGTCACCAAACTATCAGCGTTTTTTTATTTTGGTCTCCAAACTATTTTTTTGTCAAAATCGTTTCCCCGTCCCGTCGTTAAAAAACTAACAGAATCGTTGATGTGACATTTTTTATTATTAATTTTTAATTTTCCACGTCAGCATTCTCTTTCCTCATCAGCATTTATGTGGTATTTTGGAAGTCACCCAACTATCACCCTTTTCTTATTTTGGTCACCCAACAAATTGAAGGAGAAAAAAAATACCCTTATTACAATTGGGCAGAATCAAACATGGGACCTCTTATGCATGAGTCTAATGCTTAACCACTGAACCAAGCCTTAGAGTTGTTCAAAATTTATCCAAATTTATATTTAACTTATACTTTCTCAACTTCAAAAATAACCAAAACTACGTCTATAGATGTTTGAACCAATAACACGTTGAACTAAAAGATTTATGCTTAATCACTAAACTAGATTAAGAGTTCATTATTCATCCACAAAATCTAATATTTAATATCACATAAAAAATAAATCAAAATACTACTAAAATTATTTTTTCATTTCTTTTGAAATAAAAACAAATTACTTATTATTTTTAAAATTTATTATATCATTCTAAAAATTTAGAATATAAATTTTAAATTATTTGAAAATAACCATTTATATTTTTTTTGAAAGATAATAACTATTTAGATTTAAAATTATTATTTTAATTTTTTTAAAAATATTTTAGCTTGAAATGTAATTAAAATGGAAGATCAAACTAGAATTATTTTTCAATTCGTTTTGAAATAAAAAAATAATAATTAAATAATAATTTATTTATTTTATAAAAATAATATTAAAGAAATTCTAAAATTAGATTAATAATATTTATTTAGAATAAAATATAATTTTTAAATAACATTTAATTAATTAACATGTATATGAAAAGATTATTTTACATTTAATTAATTTTTAGAATGATCTAATACATTTGTATAAAAATTAATAATTAGTTTTTTATTACCAAAAGAATTAAAAAATAATTTTAGCTTGATTTTAGTAGTAATTTGATTTAATTTTGAGGTAATAATACACTTTAAATTAAATATTTATATTTGGGGATATATCTCAAGTTCTATATCTAATTTAATGGTCAAACACTTTCTTTTGGTGTAACATTTTTATGGTACAAATAATAAATAATTAGTTTTTTATTCTAAAAGAATTGAAAAATAATAATTTTAGTAGTGTTTTGATTTATTTTTTATGTGATATTAAATATTAGATTTTGTGAATAAATAATAAACTTTTAATCTACTTTAGTGGTTAAGCATTAATCTTTTAGTTCAAAGTGTTATTGGTTCAAATCTCTATAGATGTATTTTTTTTGCTTATTTTTAAAGTTGAAAAAATATAAGTTAAATATTATCTTGGATAAATTTTAAACAACTTTAAGGCTTGGTTCAGTGGTTAAGCATTGGATCTATGCACAAGAGGTCCCAAGTTTGATTCTGCCTAGTTACAATAAGGGTATTTTTTTCTCCTTCAATTTGTTGGGTGACCAAAATAAGAAAAGAGTGATAGTTGGGTGACTTCCAAAATACCACATAAATATTGCGTGAAAAAATAAAAAATAATAAAAAAATGCCACATCACCGATTCCGTTAGTTGTTTAATGACGGGAGACCAAAACAAAAAAATTATCTAACGGGAGGGACGATTATAACAAAAAAATTAGTTTAGAGATCAAAATAAAAAAAGGTGATAATTTACTGACCACCAATGTAATTTACCCTAAATATTAACACCGAAAAACGCACAATGTCACGGTCATACGTTTTCAAGAATTCAATATAATATCCAACGCAATTAAACAAAAAAATAAAATCTAAAACTCAACTTCACTATTGTTGATGAGCAGCTCTACCGAATAATTCTTCATTTCTTCAATGTTCATACCAAGAAACCTCCTTAAAAACCTTCCGGTTCTTCCCTTTTTCAGCATTAAATTAAGTTCAACACACAAGGAACAAAATTACGAGAAAGAAAAATGGGCAAAGCTTCCAAGTGGTTCCGCAGTATCCTTGGCCTAAAAAAACCCGACCCCCATAATCAGCCTTCTCCCGCTTCCAAACTACCCCATAAAGACAAACGGCGTTGGAGTTTCGTCAAATCCTACCGCCAAAAGTACTCTAAAAACAGCACTCGTAACGGTAAATCCAAGTTAGATTCTTCGCTAAATGGGCGTCAGCAGCAACAGAAACACTCTGTTTCCGTCGTTGAAAGGAAAGGAGAGTGTGAAGTAGTGGATCCTAACAAGCAGGCCATTTTTGTTGCTGCGGCTAAAGCCACCGTTTCCAAAGCGACAATTGCGGCCGCTCAAGCTGCTGCAGCGGTGGTTAGGCTCCCAAGTAACAGTGCACGTGAACCAAAAGCTTACATTAGCAGCAACGAAGAGTTAGCTGCGGTTAAGATACAATCCGCATTTCGTGGATATATGGTTTGTTTTCTTCATCTTTTTTATCGGTTAATTTGTTCATCTTTTCAGTTACTTGATTTTGATGAAAAATTTCCGGGATTAACAAATAACAATCAGTGAATTGCTTGACACGTGTCCTCGGTGCTCATTTTAATTACCCGACTTCAGATATCTGCGACATTGGTATTCTTAGACAAACGGTGTTGTTTTTCAAGTTCATCCTCCTTTCCCGGCAAGTGGAACCAAAAGAAACTACCTGTCATGCTTCCCTTTTCTTACGTCTGAGTTGTTTCTCTCTTGTCGTTTATCACCAGAAAAGAAAAAACATTTCCATTTTTAAATTACAAAACGCACCCCTCCCCATAAAAAAATTGCCCTGTTTGATCTCTGCCAATATCATCTGCATTCTTCTACTTTAGAAATTTTCCCTATTATTTCCTAGTCATGGCGTTTTCAAGCATTTGATTGGGAGTGGAGTATTTAGTTCATGAAGTTATGGGTGATTGAGTAACTTGATACTATTTCTGGGATTTTTTAGGTAATCTTTCATTGTGTAGTAGTACTGCTGTAAGTATGGTATTTAAAAATTTTAATTAATTAAAATTTATAAATATATATTTAAAAACTATTTGATTAAAAGTTTTTAAAATGTATTTTTTTAATATTTTTATCAATAATAAATTTTAAATTATAATAAGTTAAACTTTAAAAAGTTTAATTATGTGACATTTTAGTGGGACAAAGTGAGTAATTTGATTTTGGGTTGTAAATAATGCTGATTAGTTAGTTTTATTGAAAGCTTTGAAGGGATGCTAAACTACTCGTTTGCCAGGCTCATGCCAATAATTTATTATCTTACCAAATAAAGAATCAGTCCAATTTGCCAGCACTTTCTGATCACAAGACATTTTGACTATCAGGTTCTAACCATACCTTGGGTTGAACTCTTCTGGGTAATTGCAAATTTTGTTCATCTTAAAGGAGGGGTTGGTCCAAAACCGGTGGACAAGTTTGTTCTGGGTAATTGCAGAGCTTTTAAAAGATTGAAACTTCGTGTTTTTATTTTAAACCCTTGAATATATTTTAGCTTGTGGGAAGTCTTTTTCTCCCTCTCATATCACATCAGATTTTTAACGTTTTGGAAAAAATCTAGTACTACTGGTATACTAATTACTATGACTATCTATCATCTTCATGGCGCCTGTGAGCTTTTAAATTTTTCGTGCTGCTAGTACTTGTTTCTCCATTTGTCATGGCGCCAGTTTTTGAAAACATAACAAATCTTTGTATTATTATATAGTTCAATGCCCTCATTGCCCTTCTCAGTTTTTTTTATTTGTTCTGTTGCATTAATATAATTACATGAAGCTCTTTACTGGATAGAAAATGGAGGACTTTGGGTAATGACCCTATGATAATTTTTTGTCAAAAGATCTTGATTGCTCACCTAATTAACATTTTTTAATGACGTTCCCTTTGTAGGCAAGAAGGGCATTGCGAGCAATAAAAGGGTTGGTGAGGCTTCAGGCATTGGTTAGAGGTCATATGGTAAGGAAGAGGAGTGCAGAATGCCTAAGAAGGATGCAAGCGTTATTGAGAGCACAAGCACGTGCTCGTTCTGGTTGGGGCCAAATTTCCGAGTCTTCAAAATCAAACTGCAAATATGCAAATATTCTCACT
This sequence comes from Hibiscus tridactylites, assembly GCA_958450335.1. NCBI lineage: Eukaryota > Viridiplantae > Streptophyta > Magnoliopsida > Malvales > Malvaceae > Hibiscus > Hibiscus tridactylites. Next base: position 79,361,984 of record OY288281.1, read on the forward strand.
GATGAATAAACTTAATTAGTCTTTAATGGATAGTTTTTAGGGTTGTTTTAAATGTGAAGTTGAAGGGGCATATATTACCCATTTATGGTGTGTAACCCATGCATTTAGGGTGTTTTTAAGTCTAATTTATGGTAGTTTAAGTCTCATAACATTTGAAATTATCTAGAATAAGGTATGATAATTTAGTAGTAGTCACAATTTACTCTACTTTAATGTTGTTTTTAAGTTGGTTGTTATAGAGTCATTATAAATAGCTATATGCTATTGAAAGAAAGTAAGAGAGTGAAAAGTATTGTAACCTCAAAAGATTTATCAAGTTGTCTCTTCTTTAAGTTATTTTACCATTCTTTATTTCTAATAAATTGGTATCAGAGCTATGTTGACAACGGGTATGGTGAGTGGCCAAATGTTGGTTTTGCGTCTTACTAAAAACAACTATGAGAATTAGAGTATCCAAATGAAGGTTTTGCTTGGGTCGCAAGAAGCATGAGAAGTTGAAAACAGGTACATCGAGCCGGAGAATATGACTAGATACACAAGAGCCCAAATGAAGGCACTGAAAGATAATTGCAAGCTCGACAAAATCACACTTTACATAATTTATCAATCAGTCGATGAAGCCGGTTTTGAGAAGATAGTCAGTGCTACTTCATCAAAAGATGCATGAAAGACTTTGGAGAAAACATACTGTAGAGCGATTGAGTGTTCTCTAAATATGAGCGCAAGTGCACACTCTTGTCAAGTTATAATATAAAAGATATCGTCTCCCACGAGATTTAGACAACGAACTGGAGTATAAATTCCTGCACAAAGAATATTAAATGCACAAGTCAATTTCAGTTTGTTCAAAAGAAAAATAATAAACACAAGTAATTAAGAGAAGAGATCAGAGTGATGGAACGAGTCAGGTTATGCTGCTCCGTAGTGTGAAAATACGTTGAATAGATTAAGTTGTATTGCGCTGCCAGACTTTGCTGCTTCGGCGGAAGATGGCAGATTGGTGCTTCAACAACTTTCGCTGCCTCGGCAGGTGGAACGAATGATTGGCTCAGCGGCAAACTCGGCAGACCTTCAAGGCTCGGCAGAACGCTTCGAGAATGATTCAGATTATGTCTAAGTCAGAATATTGTTGATGCCTGTTACAAATAATACCCGTCGGCTTGAATCTTGCAATGAACAACAACTTTTGGTTCGCCCACTTTTAACTGGCTTAAACCCTAACCTATATCTAGGCTAGATTGATCAACATCTGGTATGGATGAGATCATGCTTACTTCTTTCATGAGTTTGACTCTCTCGATGTCAAACAAATGAATTGCTCACAATTGATCTTTCGAACTCAATTGAAAAAAATGAAGAACATAAAATAAGCAAACCTTGAATTTATTGCAATAACAAACTTAAACCTAAACAACTGTTCTCACTACTACTTTACAGCACAACCCAAACCCTAGAGAATTTAGAACATAATAGCGGCAAGAAAACACATGACAAACTAAGCTATGCCAAGATGTCTAGAATACAAAATAAGATCCGGTATATATAGAGCATGGCCTATGTAACGCTCTGGTTTTGGGCCTAGATATTTTAGAGGTTGAATCGGGCCGGTCGGGAACGGTTCGAACCCTTTTAAGGTGGTTTAGGGAACACCTAATTCCGGATGTTTTAAAAATATGAAAAATATCTAAAAATCCTCATTTATTTCGGTGTGGAAATATAAATGGTTATGGTGGAAACAATTTTACAAAATGTGGTTTGGAAATACTACATTTCGGTGTGGTGACCAAATTGCAGTTTTTGCAAAAGTTGACTAGTGACTGTTTTGTAAATGATTGAAACTTTGAATCTTTAAGGAGCTAATTTTACCAAATTGTTTTTCATCAGATTTCTCTTTAATTTGGGAGTTTTAATAATGATTTAATTAAATGAATTAAGAGAGAAATTCTATTTTGACTTTTCATAACTATTTTACGATACTTTTTCCCTCTTTTTATTTTCTCTCAACTTCCACTCAACCAAACACATTTCCCTCATCAAATACTCTCTGGTTTTCATCTCTTTTGCTGAGATTTCATTCTCCTAAGGATTTCCAATCATTAAAACCTTTTGTTTTCACTTTGGATTTTCAATAAATCTTGCCCAAATTGAGGAGAAATCAGCCATTAGAGGTAAGCTTCGTCCTTCTCCTCTAATGATCAATTCTTTACTGAAATTCTCAAGTTATCAATCCTTTGTTGATGGTTTTTAAGTTATTTTTATGTTATCTATGTGAAATGGTTGATAATTTTAAGATTCTTGATGAGATCTTGGTGATTTTCGTACTTCTATGCTAAGATCTGTTTTGAGGATGATTTCTAACATGTTTTGGATGATATTTGATGTTGAGAATGAGGTTTTAACAAATAAATCCCGAATAGGTTTGTATTCCTATGTTTTAGGTGCTAGATTTGTAGTTTTTAGGGTGTTCTTGGTGATTTGTTGTTGCTGGAGATATAAGGACATGGTTTTTGGGGTGTTCTTGGTCCTTCATACTCCAATATTCTTGCTACTTTCTAGTTCTTTTTTTTGCTAAAGAAAGAATGTTGAGCTTTCGTCAAAATCTCTCAAAATAGACTCTTGATAATGGCTTGGTAAAATCATTTGCTACTTGTTGATAAGCTAGAACATAGTTTATCCTAAGTTGATTGGCAGTCACCTTTTCCCTTACAAAATGAACATCTAATTTCACATATTTTGCAAGAGCATGATGCACAGAATTCGCAGATAGAGGGATTGTGCTGGTATTATTGCACCAGATAGTAGCAACTTCAGTTTAAGACACACCCATATCATTGAGTAATGCTCCTACCCAAGTAACTTCTGCTGCACCATCAGCAAGACTCCTATACTCGGCGTCCATTGTAGATCGTGAAAACTGACTTCTGCTTCTTTGACGTCCATGAAACCAAACTATCACCAACATATATACATTGTCCTAAGATTGAACGTCGATCATCAACATTCCCTGCCCAATCAACATCAGTAAAGGTGACAATGTTGTTGGTCATGTTAGCCGCCCTAAACACGAGCCCATAATCTATAGTGCCAGCTAAGTATCTAAGAATTCCTTTAATAGCTATTACATGTTGTTCACGTGGTACGTGCATGAATTGAGCCACCTTGTTAACACTATAGGCTATATCTGGACGTGTATGACACGCATACAACAAGTCTCCCACAATGCTTCTATACTGATGCACATCCACTTCTTCACTTTCAACATCTTGTGTAAGCTTTAAAGCCACAATCATAGGTGTAGGCGTTGGATTAGCACGCTACATATTCATCTTAGCTAGCAGCTCTCCTATATACTTCTTCTGACTCAGAACTAAATAATCTTCCTTCCTCTCAACCTCAAGACCTAAAAAATAGTGAAGCTCACCTAGATCTTTTAACGAGAACCTCTCATTCAAAGCAGTGATTATATTCTGAACATGTTGATCTGAAGCTCCTTTGAGAACTATGTCATCTACATAGACCAACATAAATGTGATGATTCCATCTTTCACCTTGACAAACAATGATGAATCAGCCCGTGAAGCTTTGAAACCAGCTTGCAACAAATAAGCTTTCAACTTTGCATGCCAATTACGAGGAGCTTGCCTCAGTTCATAAAGCGCCTTGTTGAGTTTACAAACCAGCTTTATTCCATGCTCATCTACCACCTCAAATCCCGAAGGTTGATCCATACATACATCTTCTTTTAAATCTCCATTTAAAAACGCATTGTTCATATCAACTTGCCTCAGTTTCCAACCATTTGTAACAGCCAATGACAAAACCACATTCAAAGTAGAGGATTTGCAACTGGGCTGAACGTATCACAAAAATCTTGCCCAAGGATTTGAGAGTAACCCTTGGCAACAAGCCGTGCTTTGCACTGTTGCACCGTGCCATCAGAGTTGCGTTTCAACTTAAAAATCCACTTGCACCCCACAAAGGTTCTCCCTTCAGGCAATCGTACCAAGGACCACGTGTCATTCTTATGTAACGCATCCAGCTCAACCTTCACAACAGCTGTCCACTCAGGGGATCGTAAAGCTTGTTGAACATTTGTAGGTTCAACACAATCAACTTCACATGTAGCTATATAGCTTTTAAGTTTAAAGATGCCACTCTTACTCTGAGTTTGCATGGGATGACCACTACTAGGCATAACACTATTCGAGACACCTCCTTCAGCTTTACCAGTGACACCATGATCTGAACCACACATGCCCTCAGCATCTAGGACCTCATCCTGGTCTTGTTGAGAAACTACATCACCAGAACCACTCACTTGTGACCCTCGATCAGGAGAATTAGACTGAGCTGAACGATCCTGCAAAGAATCAGTAGGTGCGGAGGCATTTTCTTCTTGCACCATGGGTACAAGAGAAGAAGGCACACTAGAAGCAACCCCACGAGCATGCACATCTTCACTAACAGTTGCAACAGTACCACCTTGAGCATGCACATCTTCACTAACAGCTGCAACAACACCACATTGTTTCCTATGTACAACATCATGAAGAACATCCTTTCCTAGCACAAGAGAAAGACTCATAGACCCCCTCATGCTGACCACCGGGCATCCACCTGCCGTACCACTACTGGAAGTTGCAAAAGGAAAATAATTTTCATCAAACACAACATGCCTAGATGTATAAATCTTTCCATCACTAGCCAAACATAGAAAACCTCGATGTTGCACACTAAAACCCAAAAAGGTTGAAACACTAAAACCTCGATGTACAAGCTTCATATCTGAATTGCATCTTGTGTGGCTGAAACACTCACAGATGAGGAAAGCACCTACAACCAAACACACGAACATCCTTGTACTCAGGCTTCTTGCCAAACAACTTCTCGAAAGGTGACACACCAGACATCACCTTAGTTGGCATTCTATTAATCAATTGAACAGTCATACTAACAGCATACGCCCAAAACTTCATCGGCATAGAAGCTTGAGCCAAAAGCACCAAAGCCAACTCAACTATGTGCCTATGCTTCCGTTCAACCACCCTATTTTGCTCAGAGGTGTGAGGACAGGTCACACGATGCCTAATACCCTGCTGCAACAGAAACGAAGACAAATTACGAAACTCACCTCCCCAATCACTCTGTACCTCTTTGATGGGAAGATTAAACTGCGTGAGTACCATTTTCTAAAACAACTGAAATGTGGCTAGAGCCTGAGACTTATCCTTTAACAAATAAAGCCACGTATGCCTCGTATACGCATCCACAAAACTAATGTAGTATCTGGAACCATTAGAAATTACATGGGATGGCCCCCATAAGTCGGTAAAGATTAATTGAAAATGAGAAGTATAAACAATTGTTGAACTTTGAAATGGAAGTTTGTGACTCTTCCCCATGTGAAAAGCTACACATGTGCTTTCTTTATTCAATAACGTTGCAACATTTACATCAGTATCCTTGCATATTTGAACAAAAGTATCATATGCATGATGCTCATATCTTCTATGTAACAAATCAAAAGAAACAAGGGAAGCAACATTACATTCATGACTACAAGCACGCATTTTACAAGAACCTAAACTATCATCTTTAACCACAGTTGCAGCAAACTTGTAGAAGCCATCCTGCTCCTTTCCACACAACAACACATTCTTAGTAACTTCATCACGAACCATACACGACCCAGCATGAAACTCAAAGTATACATGATTATCCCTAGCAAACTTTGAAATCGAGAGCAAATTCTTTGTTATTCGAGGCACATGCAGCAAATTATTTAAAATCAAAGCACGGGAATTGGAAGATAACATAGAATAACCAGTTTTACAAATCCCTAAGGACACACCATTGCCCACAACAAGCTTACCTAGTTCTTTGTAGTCTGAACCATGCACCACATTTGTTGGGTCAGGCGTGTCATGATGAGTTGCACCTGAATCCACAACCCATGAATTATGTGTAGAGGAAGCCATATGAACCTGTGAGGTACCCTGACCTTGGACATCCTCACATCCTCAACTCGAAGCACAAGAGCAACACATACACCCGTCATTAGTAGCAGTAGAAAAATAAGCATTGCTAGGCACATCCTTGGAACTGGACTGACTGAGTCTTGTAGTCACACATGGAAACCCCTTATCAAAGCGATACCAACACCTGTCCACTAGGTGACCATTTTTTCCACATAACTGGCACTGAACCTTAGGTCGGCCACGACCACGACCCCCAAATCTGCCAGCACTAGCATGCCCTTGAAAATTATGAGTAGACCCTTGATTACCAAAACGCACATTTCTCCCAGTTGCAGCATTGACAGGTTATATGTGCAAGATTTGCACTAACAGACAAGGCATCAGGATGAGAATCGAAGCCAGCTAGTTGGGTTTCAGCATCAACTAAAAACGTAAAAACCCTCTCAAGAGTAAACAACTCTTTACTAGTCGTAATAACAGTCATGAAAGACTGATAATCCCTTGGTAATCCATTCAATATATTGACTATCTGTTCAACATTAGAAACTGGACTACCACAAGATGCAAGAGCATCACATACCTCTTTAAAACGAGTAAGATAGACATGCATAATGTCATCACCTTTCTTGAGTGACCTGAGTTTATAGTGCAAACTCATCACAGACATCGTAGATCGATTGGCAAAATACTGAAACACTATCTTCCACACACCAGCCCCAACGAACTGAGGAAGCAACTGATTACTGATCGTGGATAGTAACCAGGACGCAAGAGCACTGTCCTTTGCAACAAATACCTCATATTCTTCATTTGGAGCAGTACCACCACCAGAGAGTGTAACCGTCTTCGCAGGTGGCACCACCGTGCTGGTCAAGAATCCCACCATACGATGACTTCGCACCGTCAACAACACTTGTTGTTTCCATAAGAGAAAGTTCATTTCATCAAGAACGACATTGATTCTCTTGTTGGTAAATGTGCCAAAAGTTCTTGATCTTGACTCCGGAGCAATATCACCATCCGAACCGACATCAGTTAACACCATGAAAACGATGAAGATAGCAAAAACAAGAACGCAGAAAAGAAACGAAAATAGCAAGTGGAAGAAAGAAGAGAAATGAGAATCCCATAATCAAAAGGCGAATGATACCATGTTGAGTTTATCAAAAAAATGAAGAAAAGAACTCAGAGAAGAATTTTATTGATTGCATCTTGACTTATCACAAGAATTACATTGGCTTATATAGAAAACTTTACAAGTTGAATGATAATAATTGAATCTGTTGAACCTCCTAACTAACAACCGTTACACTTGAAAGAAGATATTGAGCTTTTACTTGTTTTACAGTGGTGTAAAACCATAATAAAAATATTGAGTTTTTACAGCGGTGTAAAACCATAATCTTCAATATGACGTGGCTCCTTCATACTCCAACACGCCTGGACAGGCTAGGAATGCATGTTGGGAGTAGATGCTAAACAATGGGTTTGAAGGATGACCAAATACCTTTCAAGTCTTTTTACCATTTGATTAAGAAGTGTTTAGGGTTTTTATTTATGTTTATTAGGTATAATGACGATGACTCTTATTTTTGTTGCTAATCATACTTGTTATTTCAGCATTTTTCATATCGGAGGTGATAAATCGATGCAAGATTTAGTTGCTGGCATTAAAGGATGGCTATGATTATGAACTATGGTTAAAGCTTTTCAACTGCTTCATCTTCAAGTAGATGTCAAAAATATTAAATTAGCTAAGGCATTATATAGATAACAAACGTTACACTGACATCGCTTAACTGATTAAAATTTATTTTTCTCTAAAATCATTAAAAATAGAAAAATCTAAAAAGTACATACAAAGTAATTTGAAATTATAAATAATTTAAAATAATTTTCAAACATAGTAATATACATTTGTGCTAATGACTATTTAAAAGAGTCAAGGTGCTTCTTGTAGCCAACCTTCCCTCTTGAGTGCAAAGGTTTATGAGGTATACAATCGAACCAATAATGTTAATTTTTCTCTAATAAAGTAACATGAACTACGATTATGGTCACCGTTTGGAGCTACTCTTGTAATAAAAGTGAATTAAAAGTTCAATTACTGTGATGGAAGTGAATTAGAAGTACAATGACTAGAGGTGTGCATTATACGGTTTTAACCGAACTAACCGGCTGAATTGGTTTTTTTTGGTTAATTTTAGGTAGGATCAGTTAACGGTTACGCGTTTTTTCTTTCAAAAATTCGGTTATTGGTTAATTCGGTTCGAAACTAGTTAATTAACTTAATTAAATAAAATTGATATATGTTAAATATTATATATTACATATATTTTAAAAATATCATTAAAATTTTTGATATATTATAAAATGGTCATTAAATTTTATCAAATCAGCACAAAATGATCGTAAAATTTATTGAATCATTACAAAATAGTCATTAAACTTTTTAAAATTTATCGATAATTTATAATGTGCAATGAGTCAACGATCATTTTGTAATAATTCGATAAGTTTAATGATTTTTTTGCAACTTATGAAAATTCAATGACTAAAAAGATCATTTTAGAATAGTTTAGTGACCATTTGTGTGATTTACCCAAAATTTTATAACAAATTTTAGTTAACTCAAAAACTAACCGAATTAACTAATTTTTTTTGGTTTAGTTTAAAATATTTGAAAAAAATTTGGTTCGATTAACGGTTAAAAGGAAAAAAATTAGTTAATAAATTTTGGGTAGTTCAGTTCGGTCGATTAGCCGAATTGACCAAATGCACACCCCTAACAATGATCGTAATGAAGATAAATTAAAAGTTTAATAAAACATTTTACAAAATTAGTGTGTCACGTCAGTTTTTGTAATGACAATGACGAAAATGAAAGAAAATTAAAAATTCAGCAACTATGTTATAAGTTTTAAAAGTTCGATGAACACATTGCAAGCATCCTAAAAGTTCAGAGACTATCAATATAGTTTACCAAAAAAAATATTAACTTCAAATCAAGGCATTGGTTATGAAATATGTTGAGATGTTAATTTCGATAAGTTTAATGATTTTTTTGCAACTTATGAAAATTCAATGACTAAAAAGATCATTTTAGAATAGTTTAGTGACCATTTGTGTGATTTACCCAAAATTTTATAACAAATTTTAGTTAACTCAAAAACTAACCGAATTAACTAATTTTTTTTGGTTTAGTTTAAAATATTTGAAAAAAATTTGGTTCGATTAACGGTTAAAAGGAAAAAAATCAGTTAATAAATTTTGGGTAGTTCAGTTCGGTCGATTAGCCGAATTGACCAAATGCACACCCCTAACAATGATCGTAATGAAGATAAATTAAAAGTTTAATAAAACATTTTACAAAATTAGTGTGTCACGTCAGTTTTTGTAATGACAATGACGAAAATGAAAGAAAATTAAAAATTCAGCAACTATGTTATAAGTTTTAAAAGTTCGATGAACACATTGCAAGCATCCTAAAAGTTCAGAGACTATCAATATAGTTTACCAAAAAAAATATTAACTTCAAATCAAGGCATTGTTTATGAAATATGTTGAGATGTTAATTTCGAGATAACATAAATAAAAAATATTTTTTTACTTAAAATAAATTTATAAAAATAATTAAAGTCCAAATTACTTGAAAATATCTTTGAAAGTATCAAAATAGGTTGTGAATACATGTACGAAACTCCAATACTGATTCTCAACAACCCGTATTAGTACGGTCTTTTCTCGTACCAATATGTAGTGTTAGCTCTATTTTCCAGTGAGCTAATTTTGTACTAGTATTGGCTATACATACTGATACGTAAGGTCCCATACCGATACTCAAGTATCATGTATCGATGTGCCTTGCTTAATATGCGTAACGACTCTTTCTTTTTAAGGCATGTACCGATACGAAGACATGTGTACCAATACGCCTTGCACCAGAAGAGCATTTAATGCTGAAAATTAAGTCCTCAACGGCTTCAAACCAACCCCAACAGCTGGTTACGTTCACAAGCTCATTAGAGGGTTTAAAAGCAAGCTTCGAGCATCTATGTAACAACAAAAAAGCCAACAACAACATTCTATGTGTAAAGAAATTATTAATTTTTGAGTTTTAATTGTCAATATTCTTTGTAGAATACACTTGTGAGCGCAATTGTTATATTTGCTTAAGTGAATAGGTTCTGAGTGTGTTCTTTATTTGTGTGAACATTCACACTTGTAAGTTTTTTTTTAAGTTTGCTAATTTGTATTTTCTCTTGGAAGAGAGTGTCTCAAACCTTTGGGTACAAGCTTTGCGGGTTTGTAAGGTTCTCTTTTTTCTTAAAAGAAAGATAAATTTAGTGGATTTGTGGAAAATCTTTAGTGAAAAAGCTAAGGTAGTTGATGTAGACTTAGTTTTAATTGTCATATTCTTTGTAGAATACACTTGTGAGCTCAATTGTTATATTTGCTCAAGTGTTTATGTTTTAGGTCGGTGCTTTATTTGTGCAAACATGCCTTGTAAGGTTTTCTTAAGTTTACTAATTTGTATTTTTTATTGGAAGAGAGTGTCAAAGTTTTGGGTATAAACTTTAAGGGTTTGTAAGGTTATTTTTTTTCTCTTAAAAGAAAGATAAATTTAGTGAATTTGTGAAAAAAATCCTTAGTGAGAAAGCTAAGATAATAGATGCAGATTTAATTTAAAAATCAAACCGCTATAAATCTTTGTGTCAAATTTTAATTTCCTATTACTTCCACCAATTTCACTCAAAGGCCAATAAACTCCCTCTTGATAATATTCGGTTGATCGTACTGGAGCCCACCAACATAGAGAGAGAGAGATAGGGAGGAGAGAGAAAAAAGGGATGACGCATATAGTCAATAAAATAAAATTTGGCTGCTACTATGAGAAAAAAGAAAAAAAATAATTTCACTTTAATATGTACTCTCTTCAAGAAAAATTGAATACAATCAATATATATATATATTGTGATCATCCTGTACAAATGTCAACCATGTATAATAACAGCGAATAAAATAATAAGTCAAAAGTAAAAAACTAAGCATATATGTGTGTGTATGTATATAGATATACATAAGCATATAACAACACGAAGAAATTAACAAATGAATAAAATTGTAAAGAAAGGAAACCTGGAAAGAATCAGTGAGCAATATGAAGTAATAGTAATAGCAAGGGGTAATGGTATATCATCAGTTTCCACAGTGCCATCTTGATGTAGGAACACAGCTCAGGTAATGGCACCAGCTGCAATGGTCGTTTCCATTCTCCCCTCTAAACAGAATTACTAACCCCACACTGAAACTGCCATAATCTCAAACGCAAAACACAAGGAAATTAAAACAAAATCATTGGCAGGACATGAATTATAAACACTAGGAACTATCTACGAAAAATTTAGTTTCCGTGAAGTTTAATGACTAGGGTTTAGAGAGCTTACCCAACAATGAGTAAAACCACAGCCATCACCCAGAACACATATTGGTATGCCTTGTGCTTGGATTTTACAGGACCACCGGCAGGAAGATTCTTACGTCCCACCCACCCAAACTGGGGACGAAGCAGCAAAACAAACCCGAGCAGAAAGCCAGCTAAGAAACCTCCAATATGAGCAAAGTTGTCAACATGAGGAAGAATCCCTACTGCTAAGTTAATGACAATGATGACCACGAGTGTGATCAACGCTGCAGCCTACAATACGAAAGAAGAAAAATGCATGTCCGTTACTTTTTTAAAAAGGTTTTACAATAGATGTAACACCCGTATTTTGGGGCTAGAAGTTAGTCGGGTTTGTAGTCCGAGTCAATAAAATTAATTAAAATAAATTCAACTTAAATTGTGATGTAATTGAGTTTTATTAAAGAGGGAGGGACTTATGTTGCAATTTTCCCCAAAAGATTTTAAAAGGATGACAACTTTTGAAAGTTGTCATCTTCTTCCCCTTTTCCCAATTTTCCAAAGTGGAAACACCAAACCCTTCTTCAAACTCTCTCTAACTTTCAAACTACTATTCCATTGATTACAACTTCATTTCAAGGGGGTTTTGAAAGGTAAAATCATATTCTCACTCTCCTCTCTATTATCTATCCATACATGGTCTTGAATTTTAAAGATATGAACTTTTGAAAATTAGGGTTTGATTTAAAGTTTGGATTTTTAATGGGTTTTTCATATTGTCTTGAGAAATTGAGTTGAGGTTTTGTTTATTCATGTTAAAAGGTGCAACATATATTAATTTGGTTGAGTTTTGTTGAAAATCCGAAGTGAGTTCTTGGAGCCATTTTTAAGGTGTCAAAAAGTTGATTTTTGGTGGGTTTTAGGGTGTAATTAGAGGGCTGATGGTATATGTATGCTAAGGGGGTGATTTGGGACCATTTAAATGTCATTTGGGTGTTTAAAAACATGATTTTCTGTTGGGTAAAATATGAGTACGAAAATGGAGTTTTGGAGGGTTTTGGGTGAGTTTTGGGGGTTGTTTTAGGTGGGAAATTGATAGCCCAATGGTAGTACTATGGTTAGAGATTGATTTGGCATTATTTGTGGGTGCAATGAGTGTTGGAAACATGGTTTTTGGAAGAGGTATTGGGGCTGTCCGAAATTGCTAAGTATGGGGTTTGGTCATGACTTGAAATGTTGGATTTGATGTTTAAATTGTATTCCATGTTAGCCACTTTGATGTATGAGTTGATTTGAGGTTGTTTTGCTTGTGTTGAGGTGTGTAGAAGCTTGGTTTTGGGTCGGTGATGCCTTGGGAGCAAATCCGGAAATTGAAGACCATGGTTGCTTAGTACTTGAGCTTGGAGGTAGAGGTGAGTGGTTAATGTTTTAAATTGGTTTTTAAGTGGTTGGTTCAAGCATGTGAACTAGGTTGAGCTTGGTAGACCCACCTAGAATTAGGATTAGGGTGGTAGCCTAATCCTAAACTTTAGTTAGAGACCTTGGATGTACTCTTTAATTATTGTTATGCCTCAAGATGATTATGTATAATGTGATACACATATATGTGAAAGCATGGCTTAAATGCATTGATTTTATATGCATGTTGATGACAAATATAATGTGGATACATGTATGTGGATATATGATATAATAATGGTTTGGATGATATACATGTGATGTGGGTTTGTGTAGTGAGGTTATGATGTGGATTGCATGATTTTGGAGAATCATGGTGAGTACGTGCTAGGCACGGAATTTATATTGAAATTGATATTGAAAAAAGTTGTGTAGTTTGATTTATATTGGCACTAGTATGCTTGGGTACAATGATCGATCATTAGGATGAGTGTGCACACAAATTGAGTCAAAACGTACGTGGCCTTGGTGGCGTTAAGGCACCAAGGAGGAGTACGGTGTTGTAATATTCCACCGGAAGCTTTTATATATTTCTACGTGATGATGAGTGGAATCCCATCCGTAGGGCATGTGGCGATGAGTGAAATCCCGCCCATGCAAGGACCGGTGATGAGTGGAATCCCACCGAGGTAATGTTGTTGTTGGAAATGCGTTCCAACGGGCTATCCGTGTATTCGGGTCATAGCTAGGTGCCAATATGAGGTTGTATGTATATACCAATGTAGGATTATGCTTATGTGCTTATATGACATGGAATGTGATGCCCTCATGAATTGATATATGATGTGGTTAATGCTTTGGATTATGTATCATGGTAAGTTGAGCTTATAGTTGTTGAGCATGGCATAATGTTAACTATATGTTCATGTATCATGTTCATATCGGCTTGGCGGACCGGAGGTAAGACCATGCATTTCATCTTGGAAATAGCTCGTGCTTGGACCCTGCATTGTCGAAGGTTTGTTTTATGAGCTACCCTCACTAAGCTTTTATGCTTACGCTCTCTTTTGTTCGACAATGCAGATAAATAACTTGTGGGCGGCAAGGGCAAGAAAAGGTCTTCAAGTGTTGCTTACGGTTAGCTCAAGTATGATAGTTAAATTTAAAGATTGTAATAGTAAAGCAATGGGATAGGTGTTGTTGTTTTGTGCTATTGTTGGTTGTTTAGGAGCATGTTTAGACTCCTTAATTATGTTGTTTTTGATTGGCTTAATGATGCTATGTTTGGATTGTAACCATGTCTAAATTGTTTACCTTGTGTGTTGGTCATGTGCCTTTGAGGTTGCCTTCATGTTAGAATATTGAAGTATGAGCTTTGAATGCTTGAATGCCATCTTGGGCCTATTGCATGATTTCCTTGATGTTTATACATGTTGGGTGATTGTATGGCTATATAGTGGTATGTAAATGTTGTGTGAATGTTTGGTTGGGGCTAGGGAAGTCTTAAATTGCATTTAGATTCGAGTCTTGATCGTTTTTGCTGAGTTTAGGAGGTTTTGCAGTGCAGGGGTATCGATACGGTTGGTACGGTATCGATACCACCTTCTTGCTTCAGGCCTCGTGTATCGATACACTTGAGAGGTGTATCGATACTATTTTGGTCACTGGAGCTACTGTCTAGTTCGGTATCGATACCGGCCTCTGGTGTATCAATATCATCATCTTAGCGTTGACCATAGGAAGTCAATCGTTGGGGAGGGTATCGATACACTCCTTGGGTGTATCGATACCGCCTCTACGGGTTGACTTTAACCAGTTGACCTAGTCAAGGGGGTATCGATACACTCCTTAAGTGTATCGATACCGCTTGCAGTTAAAGCCTAAATCTAGTGAAGGGGTATCGATACACCCCTTAAGTGTATCGATACCGCCTGTAGTTTAAGCTCAAAAATTGGATTGTAAGATGTTGGGTTGAGTTCGTTTGTTTGCCTCGTGAACGTTGTTCCGCTGTATGACCACATAGGATTAAATACTCATCTAGACAAGATTTAAAATGAGGAAAAAAATAGGGTTGCTAACCGAGGGGGAATCCTTAAGGGGTTTTCACTCGGTTTTCCCCGTGTAGCTCACTCGGACCGGTCATCCGGCCAGACCGGGACGAGGGGGTTACAATAGATCCATAAATGATACAACCATGACAAATCTCGATGCAGCAATAAAACCATAATCACCAATTACCCCCATTTTCCTTGAGCTTTTTCTTTGATGGCATTGCTGATCATTACATCATGGCTACCAATCTTAAGCTCCAAACATGAAGACAATTACCATTTCCAATTGCATATAGCATGTAAAAGTTAGCCTTCTTCAAAGGGGATAGAAACCAAGGGGAAGCAATATACCTTATTTGTATAGATAGTCCAGTTAGTCAGCAGCTCCGATAACATTGCCCCAAGAAGGCCAAATAAAGCACCAGAGGCACCAACATATATATTACGCTGAATGAAAAGAGCCGACAGTATGCTCCCACCAAGACCAGACAACAGATAGATAAGCCCAACTCGTACTGCCAGGAGAAAGAACATATATCAATTATAACACCATCACCATGATGGGCCAAACGGCCTCTAGGTAGATATCAAAAGATTAACCCGAATGTAAACTATAAAATCCAGCTGAACATTGATCACAATAAAGTTGGACTGATAAAATCATCCACCAACAGCAAGTAAAGCAATCAATGGATCACATAAAAAGGCGTGTTTATAGGATATTTCATTTTTCTCCCTGATCCAAGACTGACCTAACACTTCTAAATGTTGCATATTCCAAAAATTTTATGTAATGTGAAAAGTTCTCTAGTAAATAATTTGGAATAATTAATCAAACATAAAAAGGAACAGATAACATACCGAATCCAAACTGTTGTTCAAGGCGTATTCCAATAAAGACCAAGCTCAACATGTTTGCAAGAAGATGAATAACTCCTGCATGCAGCCAGATGCAAGTGATAAGCCTCCATCCTTGATTTCCATGCACTACCTTGTTCGACCCCAGTGCTCCCAATTTTTTCAATCTGACGAAGAAAGAGAAGAAGGAACAATAAAAAGTTACATGAGTTGCAATTATCATCAATGACATGGCATAATGGAAAAGGCATGCTAAACCATGGAGATATAACATGTTCAACTTCTCAATTCACAATCACTCGCTTAAATCCAGTGAACAGCTGAAATTTCATGTACATTTAGAATGAATATAGCCGAAATCCAACTTGCAGTTAGTTACTACTAGAAAGATTCGGATTTGCATTGGACCATACAAAAACAAAAGTAAAGCTTCATGCACCATCCCTATTACTTCGGTTGTGATCACACTTCTTATCATACTTCAGCTCCAATATACCATGAATTCTTAAATAAACAAAGTAACTTCATGACTCAGTACATCATTCCCAAACATGCCTGTAATTTTTACAAAATTCAAAACATTCTTTTCAGATTGTTTAATAGTTGTAAAACAAGATAAACATGAGTTGACCTCTTGATACTGACATAATATGCTACATAAATGCATTCTGCTATAAAAAAGAAGTGAGATCCCACTGCACTTCAGCTAGACAAAGCAAAATCATGAGAATCATAAACCAACTAATGAACTTTTCGTTAACGACCTCATATTGAGAATTCCGATTGCTGCTAATGAACAAAAAAGAACAAACCTCATAAGTCATAACTTTAAAAAGTATTAATCAAATCATATAAAAATTTCCAGTACATATAATTATCCATCATCTCATAGAATCAAAACAAATCAGATAATCCTATAGAAGATAAATTGGACTGAGTTGAATCTTCAAAGAAAAACTTCCTACATAAACAACTTCTAAAAGATACCAACAGTCCAAAACAGTTACAAAAACATGAAAGTCCAGTCCATAATTAAAACTTGCAAGCAATCTTTTTTTTTCTTTAGTTATTCTTGATAATTACTCAATTTGCTTTCACACTTGGCTGTGTAATATTGTCTGGAAATCACAACACAATAGAAAAACACAGAGCTAAAGCATAAAGACAAAATCTCAGAAACCTGAAATCCCAGAAAATCAGAGGCAGCAAAGAGTCAAATTTAGAGATGAGGAACATGAGACATACGTATTAGAAGAAGGATCGAAGAGAGGATTTTCTCTCAAAGGCTGAAAAGAAAACCTGCCAAGGAACCTAGCCACCCAGCTGGCTTCCGATCCCGGAATGTTCTTAGGACAATTATTAACATACATCACCACAACAAAAACGACGACATTAGCCACAACAAACATCGGAACAAGCCATGATGTCCATTGATTTTATCGTTCTCCACATGGTATGGAGAAGATGATTGGTAGTAGCCATTTCCCCTGTTCTTTCCAATACCTCTACCTTCTCTTTTTAGATCCTCAGTTGACATTTTCCTTCAAAACAAAACTCGCTTCTCAAAGGAGAAATTTATAGTCTTTTCTGAGTTCTTTTGGGGGTATTGGGCTGAAGTTTACATCAACTACAGAAGAGTAGCTTGAAAGAAAAATTGATGACCAGGAATGGGAAAAATTAGAGATGGGGAACATGAGACATACGTATTAGAAGAAGGACCGAAGAGAGGATTTTCTCTCAAAGGCTGAAAAGAAAACCTGCCAAGGAACCTAGCCACACAGATGGCTTCCGATCCCGGAATGTTCTTAGGACAATTATTAACATACATCACCACAACAAAAATGGCGACATTAGCCACAACAAACATCGGAACAAGCCATGATGTCCATTGATTTTCATCGTTCTCCACATGGTATGGAGAAGATGATTGGTAGTAGCCATTTCCCCTGTTCTTTCCAGTACCTCTACCTTCTCTTTTTAGATCCTCAGTTGACATTTTCCTTCAAAACAAAACTCGCTTCTCAAAGGAGAAATTTATAGTCTTTTCTGAGTTCTTTTGGGGGTATTGGGCTGAAGTTTACATCAACTACAGAAGAGTAGCTTGAAAGAAAAATTGATGACTAGGAATGGGAAAAATTAGAGAGAAAAGAGTTGGGTTTCGCTGGTTTATTGCTTTTCCTTGTTAAGCGTTGAAGTTGAAACAAAGTATT
This sequence comes from Hibiscus tridactylites, assembly GCA_958450335.1. Taxonomy (NCBI): domain Eukaryota; kingdom Viridiplantae; phylum Streptophyta; class Magnoliopsida; order Malvales; family Malvaceae; genus Hibiscus; species Hibiscus tridactylites. The sequence goes on from OY288281.1 coordinate 79,379,883, forward strand.
GTTTTTTTCCCTTTCTATATTTATGGTTTGCTTTTTTTTAAGGAAAACTACACAGTTGATCACCAAACTATCACTTTTATTCTGTTTTGGTCAATCAACTGAATTTTTTGTGAAAATTGTCCTCCCCGTTAGATATTTTTCTTGTTTTGGCCTCTTCGTTGAAAACTTAACTATCGCTGACTTGAAATTTTAATTTTTTATTATTTTGGTCTCCTAACTATTACCTTTTTCTTATTTTGGTCACCTAACAATCATTATTTTCCTATTTTGATTCCCTCTCTGGTTGGTCGAATAAAAAAAAAATATTATAGTATATCATTAGGTTTGACAAAAAGGATAAAAAATACTATAAAAATAAAAAAAATGCCAAATCAACGATTTCGTTAGGTTTTTAACGGAGGGGAACCAAAACGGAAAAGGTACATAACAGAAGCGATGATTTTGACGAAAAAATTAGTTGAGAGACCAAAATAAGAAAAGAGTGATAGTTGGGTGACCACCCGTGTAGTTTTCCCCTTTTTTCTAGTGCCTAGTTAACAACTAGATACTGGATTATCCTAAATATTATAGGGGTAAAATACTTAAATCATAACTCAACTTTGCTTCAAGACCTATTTTGGTCAGTGAACTTTTAAAAGCTCAATTTACTCATGTAAAGTATAAAAAATTAAAATAAAACCCCTAAATCCCTAACACTCAAACCACTTTTACCTTTACCGATCACTAACCCTTTCGCAAGCGTTACCCTTACCGGCCACCCATCCTTTCACCGGCGTGCACTCTCAACGTCGCCAATTTGCTTGCCTTCCAATTTGTTGGAGCTCCATTTAATGCTGGCTTTTCAAAATCAGATGATCTGGTTCCAGTCTCAGCCCCTGTTCTTACTTTTGATAATCTCGATACTTCATTTTTTTGCCGTTTTGCCTTTAGAAGTTCCACTGCATGAGTTCACATTTGGTTCCGGTTAAACCCAGAAACGAATCTCTAAAAGCCTAGCAAACTGTAGTGGCAGGGATATTCCAATGGATAACACTTAAGTTGGCTGTAAATTACTAGTAAATGTTTTAAGTTTTCTTGCTTGTTAGGTTTGGCGAGTATTTGGTACGTTGCTTCTCTAGGTGCCTTAGAATGTTAAAGAAATAGTCTGGCTCGTTTCAAATGTTAATGAATCTTCGGGTAACATCAGTGAAGAGGGTGGTGGTCGATGACAATAACGCTGGTGAAGGGGTGTGGTGGCCGGTGACGGTAGCGCCGACGAAGGTGTGGTGGCCGGTGACGGTAACGCCGACGAAGGTGTGGTGGCCCGTGAGGGTAAAAGTGATTTGAGTGTTGGGGGGATTTGGGGTTTTATTTTAATTTTTTATTTAATAATAATAAAAAATATAATTTATTTTATTTTAAATTAATTTTTATATTTAATAATAATAAAATATGCCAAGTCATATTAGAATATTAATAAAATAATTCAAAGTGACCAAAATAGGTTAAAAATGTAAAGTTTAGTGAGTAAGCTGAGCTTTTTTAAAGTTCAGTGACCAAAATAGGTCTTGGAGCAAAGTTGAGTGATAATTTAGGTATTTTACCCATATTATAAAGGGTTAACTATTGGGATGGTCACTTATGTTTCCCCAAATATAGAGTTGGTCTCGAATTTTCAAAAACAACTACTAAGGTCACTTACGTTTTCGGAGTGTAAATTTTTTGTCACTCAGACGTTTGTTGCCGTTAAACTTTATTAGGAGGCTGATCTGGCACAATAAAAAGAAAGATAAATTACCTAGATAGTCCATAAACTATTACTTTACTCCTATTTTGACCATCGAAAAAATAACAATTTGTATAATTACATATTTAATCCTCCATATTTACAATATTCGATAAAAAAACAAAACCAGACTATTTAAAAATGAACAAAACCAAACAAACAAGGGAACGTAGCAGAAATACAGAAACTCCATACCAGCATGCATATGTCTAATTTAGGGTTTCATTGGGAAAATGGGAGCCAGGACAGCATGAAGAGAGTAAAGGTTGAGCACCAAGTAAACTATTGCTGCAGCAAAACCGGCTATAAAGGAGCCAGTGGCTTGGTCGCAAATGGGAAGCCAACCCGGCCGCATGATTGTTCCCTTTTTTGCCTATCTTTGCTATCGCCAAAGTAGCTGAGATACTCGATGTTAGTAGCATTAACCACGTCCAGGATCACAATCAGGCGATCTACCAAACCCTTGGAAGATAAAAAGAGAGCTATAAGGCCGTAGCCGCTTGCAATTGCCTCTGCAATCACAAAATTTGACAACCAGTAAATATATACATATATTAGGAAACTAAATGTGTATGTTGATTGTCCCCTCAAGAAAGAAAAAAACATTGTAAAGGATTCTTACTTGAATGAAGGGGAGTTGTTATAGTTTGCCGTGAATTTTAGGTTCAAAACCGCAGTAGAGTCATGGCTACTTGGCTAGTAACCATGACAAGTGTTGCAGAAAGAGTTGCACCAAAAGCTAGATGCAGGTTCCAGATTTGAATAATATATGATTCTTTACACTAACAAGTTTTTGAAGATGAAAAGAATGCTTCGGTAACCTGCCAAAGCAAGCCATTTCAATATTTGTGATGAAACCAACAATAAGGTTGATTGTAGTGAGAAGCTTCGGGGGGCATTTGATGATAGCTGAATCAGTTCAACTACCCTTGTGAAAGATGTACGACAGTTGCCGATATTCAGTCCAGGTGGGGTTTTGGTTTTAGCCTTTGAGTCTTGTTCTAGCGCTGGCCTAATTTATTTATGTTCGGCTGGTGTATTTTCTTTAGGAATTTCCAACTTCCAAAAATGGGGTAGCTTCGGCTAAATGTCCAAGCTGGTGCTGGTAGGTGCTACTTGCTGCTGCAATGTCAACCACAAAGTTTACTTTATTAGGAAATGTGACACTAGTATAATTTTTAAATTAGGGGAGATGGTGGGGAAAAGAAATAAATATTGTAAATATGGAGGATTAAATGTGTAATTATATAAATTATTTTTATTTCGATCGTTAAAATACGAGTGAAGTAATAGTTTAGGGGTTATCTAGATAATTTATATTTCTTTTTGTTGTGCAGAATCAGCCTCCCATTAAAGTTTAACGACAACAAACATCTGAGTGGCTAAGAGTTTACACTCCGAAAACGTAAGTGACCTTACTGGTCGTTTTTAAAAATCGGTGACTAACTCTATACTAGAGGAAAGATAAGTGATCGTTTCAATAATTAACCCTATTATAAAATAGTCATTAAATTTTCAAAAACTATATAACAAGTATTAAACTTAATTTTTAGTATTATAAAATAATCATCAAACTTTCACTATTTTAAATTCAATATTAAATTTCTAATTTCGTCAAGTTACGGGGATTGAGGAAATACTTTAACTAAATCCATGGTAATATGTCTAATTTTGAATATATTTATAAAAATAAATTTTAAAAAATAAAGTTATTGCTTGCCAGAGAGTAATCATTTTTTTTTAATTTTGAAAATACGATTGTTTATGGATTGAACTTGGATTACAGTTAAAAATTTTAATCTTTTTACTTAAATTGGATTTAAACTATAGATAAGGTAAAGTAATAATTTATGGTTAGATTAGATTTAATTGTTTCTAAAAAATGAAAATAGAAACGATGAAAATAGTGATTAATTTATAATTAAAGGAGTCTAAGAAAAATATTATTCTTTTCTCATTAAAAAAATCAAAGAAAAGAGGATAAGACTTTAGGAGGAGATTGCAAGACAAAATGATGATTTGAAAAGCGGTAATTTTGTTTAGGTCTTCTTTTAATCATTTTAATTGAAGTTAATTGTATTACATGTCCTTAAATTATAATATTTATTTTAAATTAGTCTATAACTTTTTTGAATGTTTCATTTTTATCTCTAAATTATGACTCTTTATCTAAAATATCTCAAATTTTTGTTTGTTTTAGTTTCATCCCAAACTATAACCCTCGTTTGAAATTAATCCTCAAATTTTTGTACGTTTCAAGTTTACCTATAACTTACCGTTTATATTGCATCATGTTGTTATATGACACTTGTTGATGCCTAAAAGTAGTAAATATCAATAGAGAGGACGAAGCTGATGGTTGATGGTGATTGCAGGCGGTTCACCCTGGTTGATTTGAAGCAGAGAACCACAAACATTATAAAGGTCGGGAGTTGAAGGAGATGGGAGAAATAGTGAGCTGTAAAAAAGAAATTCAAGTAGAAGAAGAAAGTGTCCCCTTTTCCCTGGCTACCCTTTTCTTATATACGCCCATGAGTGTTGCTGATGATTAACATGTATAGATTAGGGGTGTTTGCTAGGGTTTGATGAAAAAGGGGAAAAATTCCCTTTAGGGATTTCAGATGAATAACGAGTAAGAAAACGGAAGAATGAGAGAGAAAAGAAATTTTATTAATATTGCGTTATTTGGTCAAAGTCAAAAAACTGACTATTGACTAAAGTCATTATTTATACAACCTAAAACCCCAAAGAAAACAAAAAGAAAATAAAGAAAATAAAGAGAAACTAATTAACAGAAACAACTGTATTCTAATAGCCCCCCCTCAAGGTGGAGCATATACATCATGTATGCCCAACTTGGAAATGAAAGATGAAAAAACAGAAGGAAGAAGAGACTTGGTAAAACAATCTGCCAGTTGATTTTGGGAAGTAACAGGAAACAACTTGATGATCCCATTCTGAACTTTCTCACGAATGAGATGACAATCTATCTCTATATGCTTCGTTCTTTCATGGTGGACTGGATTCTCAGCTATCCTTATTGCTGACTGGTTGTCACAAAACAAATGTGCAGTGTGTAAAGGAATCTGCAAATCAGACAAGAGGAAATTAAACCACTGCAACTCACATGTAACTGCAGCAATAGCTCTATATTCAGCTTCAGTGGAAGATCTAGAAACGGTGTTTTGTTTCTTAGTTTTCCAAGATACTAAAGAATTTCCTATAAATATGCAGAAACCTGTTGTAGATTTTCTAGTTTCAGGACATGATGCCCAATCTGAATCAGAAAAGGCTTGCAAATGTAAATTATTGTCTACAGAAAAAAATAATCCTTGTCCTGGAGATCCTTTTAAATACCGAAGAACACGATGAGCTGCCATAAGATGAACAGAAGTAGGGGCAGCAAGATGTTGAGATAATTGTTGCACAACATAACAGATATCAGGCCTAGTATGTGTCAAATATAAAAGTTTTCCTACAAGTCTTCTATATGCTGTTATATCAGTTAAAGGAATTCCTTTATGCTCAGCAAATTTAGAAGTATACATGATAGGAGTAGAAACAGTTTTACACTCTAAAAAACCTGTTTCTTTTAGAAGATCTAAAACATACTTTCTCTGACATAAATTTATACCAAGATTAGATCTTGTAACTTCTAATCCAAGAAAGTACTTTAGAGTCCCTAAGTCTTTGATTTTAAAAATATCATGTAGAACATTTTTGATATTCTGTATTTCATCTATGTTGGGACTAGCAACAATTATATCATCGACATATATGGCAAGGGCAACAAAATCAGAATTAGAACCTCTAACTAACAAAGAACAATCTGAACCAGTTTGTTTAAATCCTAAGGAAAGAAGGGTTTCAATTAACCTTTCATTCCACTTACGGCTAGCTTGTTTAAGACCATACAAGCTTTTCTGCAACTTACAAACAAGACCAGGTTTAGGTGGATTAAAACCAGGGGGTAAATCCATGTAAACCTCTTCTTTTAAATGTCCATGTAAGAAAGCATTATTAATATCCAATTGATGCAAATGCCATTTTTTAGCAGCAGCAATAGCAAGAAGGGCTCTAATGGTATTAATTTTGGTAACAAGGCTAAAGGTGTCAAAATAGTCTATCCCTGACTGTTGGGTATACCCTTTAGCTACAAGACGGGCTTTATACCTTTCTAAAGTTCCATCAGACTTTAACTTGGTCCTAAACACCCATTTACAACCTACTGTACTTTTACCAGGGGGAAGAGGAACAAGTTGCCAAGTTTTATTCATTTCTAAAGCTTTAATTTCTTCTTGCATCGCTTCTTTCCAACAATCATGCTTAATAGCTTGATTATAAGTCTTAGGTTCAGCTAATACTTCAGCATTGTTAATGTAAGACTTATGAGCAGATGATATGTTATGATAAGACAAAACTTGAGCAATTTGATGAGGAGAAGTTCTTACCTTAGGTAAAGAAACATTAAAATCCTTATACTTTTCTGGGAGTTGCCTCTGTCTAGATGGACGAGTAGAAACAAAAGGTTGTTGACTGGAGTCAACAGACTTAGAACTACCAATATGAATGTTAGTTCCAACAGAATTATCAGGAATAGAAACAGAATCAGAATTTACACTAGAAGGCATACTGTCATCTGAACATTGAACAAAATCATTTACAATAGAAGGAACTTGACTATTAATAGGATTTAAGATTTCAGAATTATTCATTAAAATAACATCATCAGAAATTTGTGTATTTTCATACACAGGAAGCACAATGTCATTAGAAATTTGTTTAAAAGGAAACAAATTTTCAGAAAAAGTTACATCCCTAGAAACAAAAATACTTTTAGTTTCTAAGTCAAAAACACGAAAACCTTTAGTATGCTTAGGGTAGCCTAAGAAAACACATTTAGAGGCACGAGGATGCATTTTTGTCTTTGGTTTAGGCAAAACAGAAACATATGCCAAGCAACCAAAAACCCTTAAATGTTTTAAATTTGGTTTTGAATTGAAAAGTAATTCAAAAGGAGTTTTATTTTCTAAAACAGGTGTTGGAGTTATATTAATTAGAAAAGCAGAGTGTAAAATACAATCTATCCAAAAACAGAGAGGTAGGTTAGCTTGAAATCTTAGAGACCTAGCAACAGTCAATATATGCTGATGCTTTCTCTCAACAGTACTGTTTTGTTGAGGTGTATAAGTACAAGAAGTTTGATGTATAATGCCTTTACTATTGAAAAATTCAGTCATTTCAAACTCTTTGGCATTATCACTTCTAATACACTTAACTTGTTTTGAAAACTGAACCTCAACAAAAGAACAAAAATTGGTTATAAGACTTCTAACTTCCCCTTTATTATGCATTGGAAAAATCCATAAAAATCTGGTTTTATCATCTACTATGGTCAAAAAATAAGAATGCCCATACAAGCTTTTAATGGGAAAAGGTCCCCAAACATCCATATGAATGAGATCAAAAGGAGCAACACTAACAGAACTACTAACAGGAAAGGAAGGCCTTTTCTGTTTTGCTAAACGACAAACTTCACATTCAGAAACATGACCTAATGGTATATCACAGTTTATATCAGCAAAGAACTTCATCCTTCTAGAAGAAGGATGCCCTAGTCTAGCATGCCAGAGGGACACAGAAGAACTAGAAGAACTATTAGCAATAAAACCATTCTTAGGAACAACATCAGAAACACTATCAGAATCAACAGAACTTTCAGAAATATCATTTTTAGAAGTAACAGACTTAATCACAACACCATCAGAAACATGCTTAGACATAGTATTATCAGAAACATGCTTAGAAACAGCAGAAGAAGTATGAAAAACAGAAGAGTGACAAACCAAATTTTCAACATTTAGATGATACAAGCCTTGAATCAGCTCAGCTGTACCAATCATCTTCCACTGAAGTGTATCCTGTATGATACAACAATTATGTGAGAAGATTAAAGAATACATGTTATCATGAACTAATTGAGAAACATATATTAAATTGAAACCAAACTTTGGAATGTGAAAAACATTTTTCAAAACCAAAGAATTTAAAACAAGTGTTCCAGTATGATCAACCTTAACAAGTACATTATTAGGAAGTTTTACAAACTTATCATATACAATATGATAATCCTTAAAAAAATTTAAATCATTGACTATATGGTCAGTTGCACCAGAGTCAATTATCCAAGAAACACTATTACAATAATGAGAAACATTATTACAACAAGAAACATTAAAACCTGACTTTAAAGAAGAAACAATACCTGAATCAGAAGCCTGTTTGACATCAGAAACAAAGGCTGAGGACAAAGCATTAACCTGAGGTTGAATATTCTAATTTTGGCCAAGAACATTATGTGCAGAAACAGAAGAAGCACGTTCTTGAAGCAAAGAAACAATGCTTTCATACTTTTCTTTTGTAAAAACAGGAGGATAACCAGGATTTTGATTAACACAAGACTCACTAAGAACACTGGTTTCACAAGAACCCACCTGATTAGACCTAGGAGTTTGATATTTTGATTTATAACCTGGAGGGTAACCATGTTTTTTAAAACATTTCTCAATAGAATGACCAAATATGCCACAGAACGTACATGTAGGCTTTTTATTCCCAGAACTATTACTATACTTCTTCCCAGCAGATTCAGAATTAGAACTCTTATGTCCAGAAAACCTACTGTTATTTTGGGACTGGACACGACCGGCCAAGAAAACAGAGGAATCACAATTGATAACACTAGAACCTAGAGTTCTTTCATGCTGAATAATAAGGGCAAAAACTTCATTTATAGAAGGCAAAGGTTTCATCATAAGAATTTGGGCCTTCTGAACAGAAAAGCTATCATTCAACCCTCGCAAGAATCTAAGAACAAAATCTTGCTTCCTATATGTATTCGCATCACAACCACAATGAATTAAAGGACGAAGGTTTGAGATTTCATCCCAGAGTACCTTTAATTGCGTGTGGTAAACAGTTACAGGCATAGACCCTTGCTGAAGCGAATAAAAGTCTTGCATTAGGTCAGAAACACGAACCAGATCGCCTTGGCTGAAGCGGTCAAACAAATCGGCCCAGAGCTCGCTTGCATTGTCGATCCATATGACACTCTGAGCAATCTCGTTGCTTAACACGCGCTGGAGCCAAGAAAGCACCAGATTATTGCACTTCATCCAAGCAGTATGGGAAGAATCGTCCTTCTTGGGTTCCTTGATGGAGCCATCAACAAATCGAAATTTGTTCTTCGAGATTAACGACATATTCATAGACCTCGCCCAGCCGTGGTAGTTGTTGTCGGTGAGAAGTGAAGACGTCAAAACCAACGCTGGGTTCTCGTTGGGATGCACATAATACTCATTATTCGGATCATCAACACGAACGGAACGACCGTCGTTTGTTTCGGAGGAGTGCGGCGGAATAGAGTCGACTGATACCATATCAGATTAGGGGTGTTTGCTAGGGTTTGATGAAAAAGGGGAAAAATTCCCTTTAGGGATTTCAGATGAACAACGAGTAAGAAAACGGAAGAATGAGAGAGAAAAGAAATTTTATTAATATTGCGTTATTTGGTCAAAGTCAAAAAACTGACTATTGACTAAAGTCATTATTTATACAACCTAAAACCCTAAAGAAAACAAAAAGAAAATAAAGAAAATAAAGAGAAACTAATTAACAGAAACAACTGTATTCTAATAACATGTGTCATAGCTTGGGATTAATTCTTCTGACAGCTTACCGATTTTCTAGTTCGACGAAAAGACAAACATGTCAGGCTTAATGTCATGATAACCTCTGTCAGAGTTATTAGATAATAGCTTTAGTTGTTGATCTAAGTGAGCTTAATAGCTATGATACATGTTGCTCTGCAGTAATCCCCATAGGCCTCAGGTCCGAAGGGAATGGGGTTGTAGTCTCTGTTATATTATGCTTCTGGAGGCTCTTTATTCCGAAGGTGTAACAACACTTAGTTGGTTTTATAATAATTTTATTAACTTGATTATTATCATATATTGATAATTTGTAGATAAAATTAAAATATTTAAAATTTTGAAAATTAATTTAGAATGAAAGTCACAGTTTTGAAATGTCATTGGAACATTAAAAAATGTAATTTAAAATGAGTTTATAATTTAGAGAACAACATTGAAATATTTAAAAATGTAAAGACTAAATTAAAATGAGAATTATAATTTAAAAACGTACGGTACAATTAACTCTTCCAGTTGAATGTAATCTTTTAAAGTTAAAATAACACGAACATTTATGGAATATTGAGTGTGAATCTGATTTTTGTAATTATATCTTCCTTTTAGATCTTTTAATTGAGATAATTAAAATGTATGTAATAACTAATAACAAATGGATAATTATTATGTTAGTTTCATTGTTCTAAACAACAAATAGTATTGGCATCTGTCCGGAAGGTTCAAATCTTGTTCTCTTCTTTAATTTTAAAGGTTAGCTATTTAATATTTTATCCATAAAAGAATCCAAGAGTAGTTTTAGTGAAAAAGAGGATGCTATTCATTCTAGAGATTTAGGTTTAATCCACTTTGTCTATAAAAAGTGTGTGGTACATCAAAGGTTAAGAAAAATACACTACACGAAGAATGATATTTAGCGGCGTTTTTGGCGGCGTTTTTGGAGTAAACGCCACTAAAATTTTGCATATCGCGGCGTTTTTAAGCTAAACGCCACTAAATAATACAATTTGTGGCGTTTGTAAGACAAACGCCGCTAAAAGAATACATATAGTGGCGTTTTAGTAAAAAACGCTGCAATAAATATCGTTTTACTGGCGTTTAAAAAGATAAACGCCGCGATAGGCGTCATGTTAGTGGCCTTTGTTGCGTGTAAAATAGTCTATCGCAATTGTAGTGCAAGTATACACGACGCAAGTAGTAAAGTGATACAAAGTATCGGATATCGTCTCCACAGGGATTGGGCTAATAGCTTCACCTAATTTCACTGCACGAAGTAAAAGCAATAGTTTGAGAGAATTGTCACGAATAATAAAGTAAAAACGTAAATTAAAGGAATTGAGATATCAAGATAGAGAGAATGGGCTGGTATTGAGTTGCTCAGTAGTGTAGGTATTGAATTGCTTAGGATCTTCAGTTCTGTCGTCGCACCCGTCGCCGACAGCACCTGTCGCGGCGTCTGTCCGTTAGTTGTCGCGGCAGCGAACACTAACTCCGTACTTCAAGCTTGGCAAGAATCCCAGATCTGCCTTGCCCTATCCCTAGGCACAAGTCTGTCGATGATCACGTCTTTGATGATACCTCCCGGCGTGAATCGAAGGGTGAACACCGATGTATATGAATTCTTCCTTAGCCACTTAACCTCGCCTTATCCCTAAGCACGAGATGGTTCAACTATAAACTAGAGAACGCGCTTTTATCTCTTTCGTATACTTAACTCTCCCGATGCTAAGTAAATGGATAACCTCACAATGCTCTCCCGATGCTCTTGCAAGATATTAAAACCAAGATAAAAGAACTTGAAGTTTATTTTATTGAACTTGAAAAATCCTAAAACAAAGCAACCCTTGCAACTACTTTACAACACAACCCGTAGCCCTAGGGGGGGTTTAGAACATGTCGGTGACAGGTAATCGGCAGGGTTTTTGGTTTCGGTTATGGGGTAGTCGGCTATGCCCTAGGTTTAATCTATGCCCTTTATATAAGCTTTGGGCTCAAGTTATCTAAGGTAACAAGGATTACAACTTTAATTAAAAGTAAGATTCTAATAAATATTAAATCTCTAAAGTATCCTACTTGCTAGCCGCCTCCTTGTTTTTAGGGATTTCCTCTCCTTTGAGCTTTGGCTTGACATATCTTTTAATCCGGGGCTTTGGAAAATTATTTGGCTGCCACACGACAGACGAGCAGATTTTTCTCTATCTATCGAGGTCCACTTCATTTTTCCTCTTCATGAATCTGCTGTCATCATGCTGTCACGACAGGTCCGTGACAGGTTTGTCTTCTTCAGCTGCTTGTCCAGTTCAGCTTTCCTGCTTATCTGCCCTGCGCCTGCCTTCGACATCTACTATGACAGATACCTGCAAAAATAACCATCTTTCAGTAGAATCCGTGCCTTTTATATAAGTGTGATGTTTTATTGAAAACTAACCTAAATGCAATGCAATGATGCTTGAATGCAGCAGAAATATGGGTTTAAAAAGGTGTAAATGATAGAACTTTTACACACTCAACACACCCCCAAACTCAAGTTTTTGCTTGCCCTCAAGCAATGAAGACTTAAAAGAAAACTGAAAATTTTTGTGTTGGCCTTCAAACTGTGAACTGTCCCTCACCTGTCGCTCATTCTCTATGGCGGCAGCAACCTGTCGGAGGGGTCAGGATCTGTCCGGAATCTCCCTATAGCTCTCGTGCAGTGTGTGCATGCTTGTGAACAGTTATATGCTAAGACCCTCTTAGCTTCACTAGAATATTCAACTCCTTAACTTGAATTTTATGCCAAAGTTTACTTTCTTTTAGAAGGCACATTTTCATGCTTTTTCTTCTATTTTCAAGCTAAGTTTTTCTAGAGCCAGTTTTGGGCACCTCTAGTTAGCTTCCTAGAGCCGGTTTCGGGCACCTCTAGGTTTATTTTTAATTTTTGCTAAACTTCTTTCCTAGAGCCAGTGTTAGGCACCTCTAGGGGCTATCCAAGTTCTAAGCTTCCTATTCTAGTTTGGCTAAAATAGGTCTAAGCAAGATAACAGTCACAAAAGTGTTTAAGTTTTCAGAACTATAGAAAGGCTCTAAACTTTTCCTTAACCTGTCCTAAAGATGCTGCCACGACAGAGCCGTCATGACAGGTAAGTTAATTTCACAGTTTTAAGCCAACAGTTTAAATTTTCTTAGTTTTCTGAAAAATATTTTTTTTTTTAAAGAAAGAACTTAAAAAAAAAAAACTAAATAGACATAACACTTAAACAAAAGTTGTGCTAAGGACTTCATTAAATATGGAGGACTACCACCCCCAAACTCGAGGGTTGCATTGCCCTCAATGCAAGATGACACTAAAAACAATTAAAGAAAAAAAAACATAGAAAAAAGAAAAGTACATCACAAATATATAAAGGCAGGCAGCAAATAAGAGAGGAAAAAGAAATAAAAACTTAAATTTTAAGTGCTGTCCTCATCACTGCTGCTGACGCGGATCTGATGGTAGCGTCTGCGTTGGGGAGGTGGCTGGGCAGGTTCCTGGGCAGGTGGATCAACAGGTTCCTCGGCCTGTTGAGGTGCAGATTCTTCCTCCGGTTGATGGACAGGGTCGTCAGCAGGCTGAAGGGCAGGTGGCTCCACTAGTCGAATGTCAGAACTGCCGCTGCTATCCCAGCTGTTACTCGTGATGGCCTTGGATAGCTTCCTCTTGTTGGCCACGTGCTTGATACGCTTCACCCGTGTGAAGGCGCTGTCCAAGTTCCTCCGGACAAGGGGGCTGTCGTCAGTGGCAGCTCGCTTTGTTCCTCGAGGGGAGGTGTCTGCTAGTGGGCTGCCGGCTGCCGTCGGGGAAGGAGTGGAAGAGGCAGATTCCCCATGGGGGAAGACAGGTGGTGTGGGAGTAGGGGACGGGATATTGAAGTAATGGGCGGGGAAGGTGGGGAAAGAGACATCCGAAAAATTTAAAGTATTGGTAATAAAGTTTACCGTGGCATTGGAGAAGTCTCGGATGAATGTCATTAGGCCCATCTGTCGTTCCTCGATCCGCAGGACGGCGGCAAGGATGTGGGCGTTCTGATCTGCAGGTGCGTTGTTGGTGGCAGCTTCTGGGGCAGGTTCGTTGACAGGCTCGGTGGCAGGCTCATCATCAGATTCAGCAGGTGAGGCGTTTGGATCGAAGGCGTTGAGGGGCGTTACGACGATAACCTCCATAAGGCTGGAGATGTTGCTGTCGGTCCAGCCGCTGCCCTTCTTAATTTTGTCTGAAGGGACCTCCGGTACGGCAGCGCAGCGGCAGAGGGCCGTGATGGTGAAGGGCAGGCATAAGCGTGAGTCCGTTCTGAAAGCACAATCGAGAATGCTTTCTCGCATGTACCTGCCCACGTTGATCGGCCTGGCATGCATGATAGAGTGAATGAGGGCAAGCCGCTGCCTGTTGACTGTCGTGTGGTGGGAGGAGGGCAGGATACGCTTTTTAATAAAAGCGTTCCATAGTTTAGCCTCGGGGAGCAGCTGTGCACGGTTGACGGAGTTGGGATTCTTTTTGCTGGTGCTCCATGTTGTGCCCCTTTATGTCAATTCCCTCATGACAGCATCGTGGCCGGCAGCGTCGAGGGAGTCCCAAAACTGTTGATGGGCGTCGTCATTAGGGCCAAAGAAGAGGCCGAAGACATGGTTGATGCTGCTGGCGGTGAAGGGAACTGTCACTCCTCGTACGATGACAGATGTCACCGACTTGCTCTCGATCGCCTCATAGAATTCCCTTACAAGGGTGTCATTAAGTTCTGCCGGCTGCTCGGCGAAATCTTCCCATAATTGAGCGGTTATGGCCTGCATGATGAATGGCCGGAGTCCAACAAAGGGGCATCTCTGTTGTAAATGAAGCTTCGTTCCTCCCAAAGTTCCTTGTTGGCGAACGGAGATGCCGCTGCGGAGGAGGAAGCGGCGGCAGCGGTCTGTCGGGTTTGTCGTGAAGACATGTTTGGTTGCAAGGGCTGAAAATGAAAGAAAAAAGATTAAACTAGAAGAGAATAGCAAGAGAGAAAATCTGAAGTGAGGAAAAAAAATGAAAAGGGGAAGGGGTTTATATAGCTGTCGGGGACTGCCCATTTAATGCCGCAACGGCAGGCGGGAATAACGGAGCGGCAGATTGGATGTTGCGTCTGACACGTCTGACGGACATTAATGCTGCGTCTGCCGCACGATCTTCGTCTGCTGTGCGTCTGTTGACAGCCTGTCAACTCCGTCTGCGCCGGCAGCCGAAACGACAGGTTATTATAAATGGACTTTATTTGGGCTGATGGATGGGCGGTGGGCTTGGTCCACTTCTTCTTTCTCACTTGCCTCCTTTATTTCCTAAAAACTGAAATTAAAAACAAGGCATTATTAAAATAAATCTAATTCCTAATAAATAATATTAATAATAAAAATAAAAATAGAGGAATTAGGTTAAATTAGGGATGCCTTGTGGGGCATCACCTAAAGTAACCACTTCCTGTATTCCTGGGGCTTCAGTCCCTTGATAGTGCTTGAGGCGTTGTCCATTGACTTTGAATTGGTGCCCGTCTTTTAATGATTGAATCGTAATGGCACCATGGGGGAAAACTTGAATTACTTGGAATGGTCCAGACCATCTAGATTTGAGTTTCCCTGGAAAGAGTTTCAACCTCGAATTAAACAACAACACAAGCTGTCCTGGGCAGAACTGTCGCTGCAGCAACTTCTTGTCATGCCACTTCTTTGTTTTCTCCTTGTATATTCTTGCGTTGTCGTAGGCCATTGTTCGTATTTCCTCGATTTCATTCAAATCTAACAGCCTTTTCTGACCTGCCTTGTCCAAGTCCATGTTTACTGCCTTGATTGCCCAATATGCCTTGTGCTCTATCTCGACAGGCAGGTGACAGGTTTTCCCATAGATCAATCGAAATGGAGACATGCCCAATGGAGTCTTGAAAGCTGTCCTATATGCCCATAATGCATCATTCAGAAGTAAAGACCAATCTTTCCTAGTTGGTTTGACCATTTTTTCAAGAATGTTCTTTACTTCCCTGTTGGAAATCTCAGCCTGTCCATTGGTCTGTGGGTGGTATGCTGTCGCGATCTTGTGCTTGACACCATATTTTCTTAGAGCGGCAGCAATTACCCTGTTATCAAAATGTCTCCCTTCATCACTGATAATCGCCCTAGGGATGCCAAATCTAGAAAAAATGTTTTTGTGCAGAAACTTTTGGACTGTTTTGGCATCATTCTTTTGAGTTGCGATTGCTTCTACCCACTTGGAGACATAATCTACTGCTAGGAGGATGTAAAGATTTCCACATGAGGATGGAAATGGTCCCATAAAATCAATCCCCCATACGTCGAAGATCTCGACTTCTAGGATATTCTGCAGTGGCATCTCGTTTCTTCTTGAGATGTTACCTGTCCGCTGGCACCTGTCACAGTGTTTGTAAAATTCCTGTGCGTCCTTATACAGTGTCGGCCAGTAGAAACCTGACTGCAGCACCTTGGCAGCAGTTTTGTTGCCTCCTAAGTGTCCTCCATATTGTGAAGCATGACAGTGATGGAGAATGTCTTCCTGTTCTTCTTGTGGTACACATCTCCTTATAACCTGATCTGCGCACATCTTGAAAAGAAGAGGTTCATCCCAATAATAATGTTTAACATCATTTTGAAACCTCTTCCTGGCTTGATAAGTAAGATCAGAAGGTAATATTCCGCTAACTATAAAATTAACGAAATCAGCATACCAGGGAAGGTTAGAAGACTTACCTGCCGCCATGGCTGTCGCGACAGCTATTGCGGCAGCAAAGAGCTGTTCATCTGGGAAGGTCTCTAGAATGTGTGTCTCATCTAGAGGTAGACTCTGTCCCAACTCCAACCTCGACAAGTGATCTGCCACCTGATTTTCTGTTCCCTTTTTGTCTTTGATTTCAAGGTCGAACTCTTGTAATAGCAAAATCCATCTTATCAACCTAGGCTTTGCATCCTTCTTTGCGAACAAGTACTTAAGGGCAGAATGATCGGTGTGTACTATTACTTTCGTCCCAAGTATGTAAGAACGAAACTTGTCGATGGAAAACACCACAGCTAACAGCTCCTTTTCTGTGGTGGTATAATTCACTTGGGCATCATTCAATGTTTTACTGGCATAATATATGACATGAAACAACCTGTCCTTGCGCTGCCCAAGTGCTGCCCCGACAGCATAGTCACTAGCATCACACATAATTTCAAATGGCTGCGTCCAGTCTGGTGGCTGTACTATGGGGGCTGTCACTAGTTTTTCCTTCAGAACCTTGAATGCTTCAGTACATTCTTCATTAAAGTCAAAGGGTCGGTTCTGCTCTAAGAGATGACATAAGGGCTTCGTGATTTTTGAGAAATTTGCGATAAATCTCCTATAAAAACCAGCATGCCCTAGGAAACTTCTAATGCCCTTGACTGTGGTTGGCGGCGGCAGCTTCTCTATGACTTCAATCTTTGCCCTGTCGACTTCTATCCCGCGGCAGCTAATCTTATGGCCTAAAACTATTCCCTCATCTACCATAAAATGGCATTTTTCCCAATTAAGAACAAGATTAGCTTTTTCACATCTTTCAAGTACCTTTTGAAGGTTGCCAAGGCAGCTCTCAAAATCGTCTCCAAAGACTGAAAAATCATCCATGAAGATCTCAAGGAAGTCTTCTACCATGTCGGAGAATATAGCCATCATGCACCTTTGGAAGGTGGCAGGTGCGTTACAGAGTCCAAAAGGCATCCTCCTAAATGCGTATGTTCCATAAGGGCAGGTGAAAGTCGTTTTCTCTTGGTCCTCCGGTGCAATAGCAATTTGATTATACCCTGAATAACCATCAAGAAAACAATAGTAAGATTTACCCGCTAATCTATCAAGCATTTGATCAATGAAGGGTAAAGGAAAGTGGTCTTTTCGGGTAGCTTTGTTAAGCTTCCGATAGTCCATACAAACCCTCCAACCGGTCACAGTCCTGGTTGGGATTAACTCGTTGTTTTCATTGGTTATCACAGTCATGCCTCCTTTCTTGGGAACACATTGCACCGGGCTTACCCATTTGCTATCAGAGATGGCGTAGATGATACCAGCGTCTAACCATTTAATTATTTCTTTACGCACTACCTCTTTCATTGCAAGGTTTAACCGCCTTTGGGCATCAATAGTCGGCTTATGATCTTCCTCTAAGAGGATTTTGTGCATACAGATTGCCGGACTAATGCCCTGAATGTCTGCTATTGTCCATCCGATCGCCCTTTTGTGCTGCCTCAACATGTCGATCAGCTGTCGTTCCTGTTCCTGTGGCAGCTTAGCAGAGATGATTACGGGTAGTGTTTTATCACAACCAAGATAAGCATATTTAAGCTGCCCTGGCAGGGGCTTAAGTTCTAAGACAGGTGGTTCGACAGTAGATGGCTTTTGAATTAAATGGTTATCCGAAGTGTAATTTAGGGGTTCGAATAACTTACCTGGGCGATGGTCTAGCCAATCTACCTCCTCTTGACCTTCATTATCAGATGAATTGGATTCAGAGGAGTCGCTATCGTCGGTGCTGTCGTCGTTGCTGTCGTGACAGGCTTGTAAATGGCTGTCGCAGCAGTGACCAAATTTTATATCCTGGCAGCCCGACCTGATGCAGGGTTGATCAAAGGTCACCTCAATGATGGCCTTACATTCTTCATCCACATCAGCATGTTTCATTGCTTGGAGAACATTCAACTTAATTTCTTGATCGTTCACACGCATGGTGAGTTCTCCTTTCTCCACATCAATCAGTGATCTTCCCGTGGCTAAGAAGGGTCGCCCTAGGATGACTGGTGCGTTCTCATCTGCCTCACAATCTAAAATAAGAAAGTCAGCAGGAAAAATAAGTTTATCCACTCTTACCAAGATGTCTTCAATTTTTCCCTCGGGGTGAACGTAAGAGCGGTCGGCTAACTGTAAGGTAACTGTCGTGGGCCGCGCCTTGCCAATACCTAGTTTCTGAAAAACAGATTTGGGCATTAGATTAACACTAGCACCAAGATCACATAATGCCTTACCCACAAATTTATCTCCGATTACGCAAGGTATGAGGAAGCTCCCTGGATCCTTCTTTTTCTGAGGTGGTTGTCGATGAAGAATACTCATGCAACCTTCTTGCATCCTTACCGTTTCAAATTCCCCAAGTTTAGATTTTTTAGACATGACATCCTTGAGAAATTTAGCATAACCGGGCATTTCCCTAACAGCATCTAGCAACGGAATGTTAATATGAACCTGTTTAAAAATATCATAAATCTTTTTAAGTTGAGATTCATGCTTAGCTTGTTGTATTCGTTGCGGAAAAGGTGGTGGAGGACGGTAATCAGCAATGCGCCCTTCCCACTGCATGCGAATCTGAGGACGATAATCTTCCTTTTTCTCCTCTGTCGCTTCTGCTGTCGTGACAGGCTCATCGGCAGCAGTCTGTTTGTCATCTGTCGGGGCAGCTTCCTCGGCAGGTGTATCCAAGGCGGGTTCTTTTTCTTTTTCAGCTTCTTTTTCCGGCCCTGGTAACTTTTTCCCACTCCTAGTAGTAATCGCCTTACATTGCTCATGAGGGGGCGTTCTAGCATTTTCAGTATTGCTAGGGAAACCTCCATTCTGCCGTGGCTTAATATGCTGCGACACCTGACCCATTTGTGTCTCTAGAGATTTCAAGGTGGCCTCATGGTTTGTCATTCTCATCTTAGTTTCATCCATAAAGTCCTCCGTTTTTCTGACAAACTTATTGATGTTATCCATATACGTGCCAGTCTGAGACATAAAGGTAGCCAGAGTCTGCTCCAATATACTACTCGTGGCAGGTGGTGGCTGCTGTTGTTGTTGAGGCGGCAGGTTCTGCGGCAGGTTTTGCGGCTGTGGCTGCTGTCGCGTCAACAATCTAGGACCCCCTTGATTCTGATTATAAGCTTGCGGATTTAAGGCATTGTTGGGGTTACTCCAGGAAAATTTTGGGTCTTTCCTCCAATTAGGATTGTAATTGTTGGAATTGTAGTTTGGCTTGTAATTTCCAACATATTTTCCTTCTTCTATATTTATAGGGCACTCATCCCTACTATGATTTCCTCCACATGTAACACAAACTTCCTCGACAGCAAACCCTCGTACTTCCTCTTCACTTAATAAGTGTTTCATGGCTTTAGTGAGGAATGCTACCTGTGATTTCATAGTGCTGTCGGCCTCATAATCCTTGACAGCAAGTACCCGTTTACCCCCTCTTCTAGCGGTTGGAAACTGCTCCTCATTCTTAGCCAGATGTTTCAGAACTTGCAGAGCCTCGTCTGGATCTTTGTCCAATAATAATCCATTCGCTGCAGAATCAATTCGAATGCGAGTTTGTAAGTTAGCAGCATTATAAAACTTAGTTACCTGATTCCAGACGGGGAATCCATGCATTGGGCAGTTCCGTAGAAGAGTTGTGAATCTGTCCCAGGCCTCGTGCATTGGCTCGTCATCTTCCTGTTGAAAAGTAGCAATTTCATTACGTAATCGCTCAGCTAAATGTGAAGGATTAAAACGAGACAAAAATTCACGAGTTAGATCTGCCCAAGTCATAATAGAACCCGGTGTAAGTTTATTCCACCAAGTTTTAGCTCTGTCCCTCAATGAATGGGGGAATAACCGAAGCCTCAGTATCTCCGGACTAACTCCTGGCAGTCTAAACGAACCACAGATCTCCTGGAACGTTTTGAGATGCTCCCTGGCATCTTCTGTCGCAGAACCACCAAACTGTCCGGCGTTGTTGATCATACTAAACATGACAGGTTTAAGCTCGAAGTTGTCAACGTCGATATCCGGCAGCGTGGTTTCCAACTCTACATGATCGTTCAGCATGTAGTCACGACATGACCGTCGTACACCTGCCGCAGGCGGGTCATCGACAGGCGGTATTTCTTCACCGGCAGGCTGATTACGGGCCATCTGCTCTAGCTGTTCTTCAAGGTGTTCGTTTCGGTCTAAGAGGTGGCGAATCTGTTTCTTGAGATTGAAGGAACGTTCGATCTCTGGATCTAATTTATACTCAGGATCTTCACCTCTTTTCGATCTGCGCATAAACAAGAAAACCTTGTGAAAAGCAAGAGTTTAAAACGCGAAAGAAAATAAAAATAAAAATAAAAAAAGAGAACAAAAACGAAAATAAAAACAAAAAGGTGCAAGGAAAAAAAAAAGTGTAGTTATGTTGCCAATCCCCGGCAACGGCGCCAAAAACTTGTTGCGTGTAAAATAGTCTATCGCAATTGTAGTGCAAGTATACACGACGCAAGTAGTAAAGTGATACAAAGTATCGGATATCGTCTCCACAGGGATTGGGCTAATAGCTTCACCTAATTTCACTGCACGAAGTAAAAGCAATAGTTTGAGAGAATTGTCACGAATAATAAAGTAAAAACGTAAATTAAAGGAATTGAGATATCAAGATAGAGAGAATGGGCTGGTATTGAGTTGCTCAGTAGTGTAGGTATTGAATTGCTTAGGATCTTCAGTTCTGTCGTCGCACCCGTCGCCGACAGCACCTGTCGCGGCGTCTGTCCGTTAGTTGTCGCGGCAGCGAACACTAACTCCGTACTTCAAGCTTGGCAAGAATCCCAGATCTGCCTTGCCCTATCCCTAGGCACAAGTCTGTCGATGATCACGTCTTTGATGATACCTCCCGGCGTGAATCGAAGGGTGAACACCGATGTATATGAATTCTTCCTTAGCCACTTAACCTCGCCTTATCCCTAAGCACGAGATGGTTCAACTATAAACTAGAGAACGCGCTTTTATCTCTTTCGTATACTTAACTCTCCCGATGCTAAGTAAATGGATAACCTCACAATGCTCTCCCGATGCTCTTGCAAGATATTAAAACCAAGATAAAAGAACTTGAAGTTTATTTTATTGAACTTGAAAAATCCTAAAACAAAGCAACCCTTGCAACTACTTTACAACACAACCCGTAGCCCTAGGGGGGGTTTAGAACATGTCGGTGACAGGTAATCGGCAGGGTTTTTGGTTTCGGTTATGGGGTAGTCGGCTATGCCCTAGGTTTAATCTATGCCCTTTATATAAGCTTTGGGCTCAAGTTATCTAAGGTAACAAGGATTACAACTTTAATTAAAAGTAAGATTCTAATAAAGATTAAATCTCTAAAGTATCCTACTTGCTAGCCGCCTCCTTGTTTTTAGGGATTTCCTCTCCTTTGAGCTTTGGCTTGACATATCTTTTAATCCGGGGCTTTGGAAAATTATTTGGCTGCCACACGACAGACGAGCAGATTTTTCTCTATCTATCGAGGTCCACTTCATTTTTCCTCTTCATGAATCTGCTGTCATCATGCTGTCACGACAGGTCCGTGACAGGTTTGTCTTCTTCAGCTGCTTGTCCAGTTCAGCTTTCCTGCTTATCTGCCCTGCGCCTGCCTTCGACATCTACTATGACAGATACCTGCAAAAATAACCATCTTTCAGTAGAATCCGTGCCTTTTATATAAGTGTGATGTTTTATTGAAAACTAACCTAAATGCAATGCAATGATGCTTGAATGCAGCAGAAATATGGGTTTAAAAAGGTGTAAATGATAGAACTTTTACACACTCAACAGCCTTTTGTTTTGAAAACGTCGTAATAGGTAAACTCTAGGTTTTAATAGAGGATAACTCAATCTCATATTTTCACCACTCCTAAATCAGATATCGTGAAATCCCTAATGCATCTCTATGTTTTTCATTCACCATTCAGGCCTCATCGTCAACTCGTCGTCCCATCCTTCGCTGTCGGTAGCAGTGGAAACGACTCGACCTCTTCAACGGTGACCCAAAGTAAGTAGAAAAACCTTCTCATAGCCGGCGGCGCTACTAGAATCTTTCCCTCTCTCTTCTGTAAACAATTCACGCCAACGATTCGCTCCCGCTGCCGGAACTCCAAACACAAGGTTAGTTTTTTTAAATATTGAAAAAGTGTATCTTTTCATTAAAATGATTCTCTTCTTGGTGATTAATGGTGTATTTTTAGTGATTGAATGTAGCATTTTAGGTGACCAGAGTTGGAGAATATCTGGTGATTACATTTTTCTGTTTAGTTGCTCGTTAAATGTTTAGTTACTATGATCGAATGATTGCATGATGAATTTTGTTATTTTTTCTGTTGGAAACAGTGAACTTGAGTGAAGGTATAGAAAACATCCGAATGGTGAACATCAAACTTCTTTAACTGTAAGGGGTTTTCTTCGCGAAATCCTAGTATATGTATTTATCACATTAAATTATGTTAAATCTCATAGTGCTTGCTCTATTTAAGTAATTTGTTTTGTTAATTTAGGTTTACTTGTCTAAATGGTACAGTTTTTAGTTCATTATTGTCCGTAGATTTTATTTGCTACAGCTTCCTCTTTGCCTGCCTTCAAGATACAATTAGGGTATCAAGGCTTTCTAATTTGAAATGGATATGGTGATTTATTCATCTTATGACAGTGACCCTGCTGAATTTGTGCATTGCAAGATGTTATCATCGCCTGGATACTTAAAGAGACCAAAGCATGGTTCATAAAGCTGACTTAGTTGTCATTGGCATCTCCGTTGGCTTGGCCCTTGGTATCTTGATAGCTTCATTGGTGTTTTTCGGACTAAGGTGGTACAGAAAGTATGTAAAACTGAGACGTTCAAATGAACGTAGTGTTACGGTTCTTCCAATAAGAACGAATGGCTTTGGTACAAGCACCGACATCAATGCATCTCTCTCAAATTCTGTAGCTGTTGAGGTAAAAGAATATCATCAGAAAAGTTCTCCGAAATCTTGGCGGAGTCCTCGTAGTAAAGATCGGGTTGCTTCTGCTTCTTCTTCTGGCTTGCCTAAATATTCCTATAAGTAAGCTCATTTCTAATTTGAGCATACACATTATACATGTGTAGAATATCAAAGCCAATTCATGCTTAGAGACTTACTAATTTCACATTTCTTATAATGATAAGAAATACATGAATTTCAGTTTACTGCTCATATTTTAAGATAAATGATTATTGTTCAATGTTTGTTTGTGAAATTATGTTTAACTTATTCATTTTGCTTTTCAGGGATGTACAGAAATCTACACAAAATTTTACAATAATTTTAGGAGAAGGATCGTTTGGACCGGTCTATAAAGCTACGATGCCTACCGGTGGCATAGCTACTGTAAAGGTGCTTGCTTTTGATTCTCACCAGGGGGAAAAAGAGTTCCACACAGAGGTAAGATGCACTAACCATGCAAAAGGACGCCTCCTACAATCTTGAGAATAGATAGTTTCCAGCAAGTATTTTTTTTCTATCTTAATGGTATTGCCTGGATTAATCCGACCGTATGAAGAACTGGTCTGTATTAATTGCAGCAAAAGATAACGTTTGACTTTGTTTTGTATGAAATTATTTCGAGCACAAGTCCATTAATGTATAGCTGATTACCTTCAGTAGCCCGTACAAGTAGATTAAAATAACATGATAGCTTCAACCTCCATTCTGTATTAACTGCACTTACTTTGAGCCATTAGGTGTATGATACTTGTTAAAATGCTAATAGAGGCAACAACATAGCCTGGACCAAGAAATAATTCCGTGCTAATTTTCTCTCTTTTGGTTAAGCTCATGGAGAGTTTTCTTGGTTTGTTATGTCATAGCTAATTTTATATACTTCAATTTTCAGGTTAATGTCCGAATCTGCTTTCATGGCACCCAAAGAGAAGAAGCTCACATGCAGGCAGTGGTTTGAAAGTGGAAGAGCTAGTGCGGTAATTATATTTTCTAATATTTTCCCTTTATAACTTTGTGAAAACATGAAATGTATATCATTGTCACCATGCATTTCTCCTTTGAAAAAAAGGCACATTATTGTTTCCTTTAAATTGGTTAATAATCTCAAATGATTAAGTTGGATTTGGATTGTCTACTTACAGTTTTTGTACTCATTGTTTCCTTTGAAATGTATATCATTGTCTCAATTGCCAACCAAGAATCTGAAGTATATAATTGTCACCATGTTCGTTTCAAGAAACATGATCAAGAATCTAAAGCTTGTTCCTGGTGGTAGAAAGCATATTAATTGTTTTAACCATCTGAAACTACTATTAACTTCTCATATCTAATTTTTTTTGGTATAGGGATTCGAGATGGTGGTCGGTAGTAGTGTTGACCAAGAGCTAGTGGATCGGGAAAGAGAGGCATAGGAACGAAATATGTAGAGGGATTAAATTGTGACAAAATGTACTTTTTGTAATGAAATGAATATATTCTTTAACTGATATTTTAAGTTAATTGTAACAATATATTTTTGGTATGAAATAAATATTTTATTTAACAAATATTTTGAATATGTAATTTACATTTTTTGACGAAAAAGAAATTGGGAAAAATTAATTATTATTATTATTTTATTTTCCCTACAATTAAGCTTAGCGGCGTTTGAAAAACAAAACGCCACTAAAAGTCAGGTTATTGCGGCGTTTGTAAAAACAAAACGCCGCTAAAGGTCATGCTTAAGCGGCGTTTGAAAATAAAAACGCCACTAAAGAACAGTTATTTGCGGCGTTTGTGTTTAAAACGCCGCTACAGAACTTGATTTTTTGCGGCGTTTGAAAAAATAAACGCCACTAAAGAACACTTATTTGCGGCGTTTGTAAATACAAACGCCGCTATAGATCTTGACTTTTTGCGGCGTTTTGTACCTAAAAACGCCGCGAACTATTGCGACGCTACTTTAGGCGGCGTTTTTTGCGGCGCTTTTTTAAGCGCCGAGAAAGTTTTTAGCGGCGCTAAAAAACGCCGCTATAGAGTTAAAAAAACGCCGCTAAAGAACTGTTTTGCTGTAGTGATATGAACGTATACTACCATGTAATCACATTATAATCATTCAAAAAAATATTTTATTCATAAAATTTTTAATTTCATAATAAAAGTTAAAAAGTCATTAGTATCTTTTTGAATTTGTTTAAATAAAAACAGTTAATATATTAGCAATTGATTTTTCTGACAATATTTTGATTCAACTCTAAAATAAATATATATAAAAAACTCAACCTTTCAATGTGTTAGAAAGGGTAAATGGAAAAGTTGAATCATGTGTAAATTAGGTTGCATAATTTAATCAGATTGTTTTGTATTATGTGGGGTTTAAAATAGATTATAATTTGTTTAAGGAATAAAATTATTTTATTTTATCTTTTCAAAAAATATTTTATTTATCTTAGTTATGATAAATATTAATACATAATTATTTGAATATTTTAATTTATGTCAAATAATACTTAGAATTTTTAATCAACAAGCGTTGGATGCATTGGTAACGCACATTGCATTCTCAATGAGAGGATAAGAGTTCAGGCCTTGGAGACGATATTGTTGGGAGGAACAATCTTGCACCTCGAACATAAACTATAAAACATACATGCATATTACAAAAAACAATTTTTAGTTGAACTCTCACAACTATTTTTTATTTGAATATTAACAATTAAGTTTAATCCATCGTCATCTTTAATCACTTTGTTGAAGCTAATTCGGATTTTTTAATATAATAATGCTTAAACTATTCACACCTTTTATCACCTATAAATAAAAAAATATTGCATATTTAAACAAGCTTAAACTTATGTCTTATATAATGTTAAAATTCGAACACATACAAAATAAAATAATATATTTTAATTTATGTTATAAATATATTCTTATAATGTTGTATAATTTATGATATAGTTAATATATTTTTATAAAATAAATGTAGTTAATTCCGACAACAGTTTAACCTAAACATTACTTTTGTCAAAATGTAACATTTTTTTGTTTGCTCTAGTATTAGGAATTGAACCCATTTATTTTGTATCCGATCTGGTCGTATCAGGTGAAAAGAATTAAGATAACCGAGTCAATGAATATTGTTTTATCATTTAAATTTTACTTAAAAAATTTCGAGTCGAGTTTATAAAATTCAAGTCAAATTGAATATATTTGTTCAAATTTAATTATAATTATTTATAATATTGTGGTACTGATTGGTTCCAATTTGAACGACTCTCTCTAACAATATATAATATGTGCACAAATTTTTTCACATTCTTTTCACGTGTGTAAGAAAGATTTGTAATGTAATTTAATAAACCAAATATGTCTAAAAATAGATAATACATTTATAATGTTATTTTTTAAAAGAAGGAATCTTGAGCACAAAGTATTGATGAAAGTATAAAGGAGTCAAGGAATTGATGAGAAGAAAGAATTTGCAAAGAATTGTATTTGAAGGACCAAATTAAATAAAATGTAAAGTCGATGGACTAAATTTTAAAAAGAGAATTGACGTTACATTAGTGTTCTATTGTGGTTGAAAAGCATGTAGTTCAAATTTGATCAAAATGGACTTAAAACAAATGAAGAATTAAAAAATAAAGTCATTGTTGGGCTCAAATCGGTCAACCAGAGACCGCCAAAGGGGTTGAAATGCTTCTTGAATAAATTGGTGAAAACTGAAAAATAGTAGACAATTTGCACAATCGATTTTAGAGTGGTTTGACTTCTAAACTAAGTCTACATCCACTACCTTAGCACACCACTAAAGATTTTCCAATTCACTACTTTGGATTCTTGCTTTTATGACAAAACGATAACCTTACAATCCCTATCTTTTAACTGCTAAGATAGAATCACTATAATTTTTATTTAGGCTAAACTAGAACTTCTCCTTTTTAACAAGGTTTGTGTTTGGTAAACTAAATATCTCATTAGGTGGATGTTTACAATTGTTTAAGCTCACAAAAGTACAAAGAATTTACAATTAAAGCACTCTCTATACAATATACATAAGAGAAACAAAGAATAAAAGACTTAAATAATATTTTCTCTTGATCATGAAGTTTGGATATGTTCTCTAATGACGTTCAAGTGTCCTTGTGATATTTATATAGCGTGGAATTAGTTTCTAGGCGTTTACAGCCGTTGGAGATGAGTCATGGCCGTTGGGATGCAAAATAGTCGTTACCTAAAATATATTTTAGTATTGTTATTGCTCAAGTGTTTAAAATTTTGGGTGAATGCTTAAGAGTGTGAACACATTGCCTTGTGAGGTTTTCATTTGTTTGTTCATTTGTATTTTCTCTTTGTGTGAGAGATAGACAAGATTTTGGGGTATAAGTCTTGACATTGTAAGGTTATATCCTTTAGCCTAAAAAGAAAGACAAATTAGTGAATTTGTGAAAAAATTTAGTGGGGAAGCTAAGGTAGTGGATGTAGATTTAGTTGAGAAGTCGAACTACTATAAATTTTTTGTGCACAAGTTTTATTTTCTAGTACTTCTACCATTATTTTCGTAAAATCAATTCACCTCTTCCTATCGATTCGAGCCCAACACACCTGACTTAAGTTTTAATTTATCTGGATTTGTTTGTTGGTTCTGAAAATGGTAATGAGTTATAGCAAGGCTTAAATTAAAATAAAGTGTAAATATTAAGGCTAAATTGCTTATTATATCAATTTTGTTAACGAACACGCCATATCATGTTAATTTTTAACGGAAAAATACCAACTTGTGACTATAGTTAACTTGGATGACCGTTTTATAAATTTTTTATAGTTTTTATAGTCGGAAGACTTAAAAAACACACTATAATCAAAGCACTATTTATGTAGTTACCCTGTATTTTTAAAGTGTTCGGTTGTAACCCCCTAGATCCGCCTATGCGTTACAACGGATCCTAGGAAGTCACATTAGGGTCACGAGAGCGACCCACAACAAAAATACACATGAAAACATTTTTCTTTCTCAAAACACTTATTAAATTGTAAGACCAACTTCTGTTTAAAATATCATTTCGGGGTGTCATTTAAACATATAATAAAAACTTAAGAAAATATTTTACAGACATTGCCATAAAACAATACATGACATACATGCCCACTAACTACACAGTACCGTACTCCAGAGGTAACGCCGAGAGAACTCCGAACACTGATGTCAAACATTAGGTCATGATTTTCTTTTAACCTGCGATGGAAGAACAACGTGAGCTTGGGAAAGCTCAGTAATACAAAACTACCAAAAGATGCTATAAGCTCATGCAGACATATGGTAGGCATAACATTTTCATGATGTTTCAAGTAGTGATAGTCCTCTATTTCTGTTCTACTATTTCGAGGTTACATCATACTCAAGAATAATGATATTTGTTCTTTAATCAGACATTGAGAATTAGACGAAAATTATATAGGCTGGTAACATACGAGGTAAGAATTAGAGAGTTTGGCGTCTAGTGTGTTCCAATAAGTGCAGATCAACATGCATAAATACTTAACATCATATCCTATAAGCACATAACAGATTAAATGCAAATGTTCAATGTTCATACAGAAGTTTACAAAAACTACCCTCCAACCTTACACCAATATGCAGTCCCCCAGAACTGCATCCATAAGGACTTACCCTAGGCCCGATGGGCATAGGTGCCACCTAAGGGGCTGCCTTAGGTCCATAAGGTCTTACCCTATGCCCGATGGGTATAGGTGCCACTCAAGGGGAGACCTTGAGTCCATAAGGAATTACCCTAGGCCCGATGGGCGTAGGTGCCACTCAAGGGGAGACCTTGAGTCCATAAGGACTTACCCTAGGCCCAATGGGCATAGGTGCCACTCAAGGGGAGACCTTGAGTCCATAAGGATTTACCAGCTTGATCAGGGCTGTACCAACAGAGACTTCATAACATAACCCAACAGTATACCCCAGATAGTAATCAGTGTTCAGATTCCAGACATGGGTAACAGAATATATGTGACAGATATATTTTATTCAGAACATCAGAAACGGAAGAATTCATGCTTTTGACAGATAAATGAGCATACTATTGAACAGAGCAGACAGTTTCAGCATTCATCATGCAAACAGATTGTACCATCATAGGCCAAACTAACAAATCATGCTAACAAATTCATCAAACAGTCAGACAATACCATCACAGATCAAACGATCACATATCAAGTATACAGATTGAACAGACATATATCAGGTAGGCAGAGAATGTCATCATATATCAAGTTCATCAAACATAATATTATTCACGATTAAATTATTATACAATTCATTCAACAGAATATATCTCACATGGAACACACTAGGTGGGACAGATCTTTTCTTGGAGATACTTGGCATTTACGGAATGAGACATATTAAACTTTTGATAGTTTGAATGAATTTCTGAAACGTGACCCCTATTAAAAAGGGTTCACACTAACGGTTTAACTCAAATATTCAGGAGGTGATATATTAAGATCTTTGAAAGTTTAGACGCATCATGAGTTATTTAGTCATATAAGCCTACAAGGGCATTATGGTCATTTTATCACATATGGACATTTTTGGTAATTTATACCAACATTGAATAAGCAATGGTTCATAGAACTCGGGTATCCTATTTGCTCGTTAGTTTTCTAACAGGACATTCAAGAATTTCTAAATTAAAGTCTTTTAAGTTATCGGATATTTTCAATGATGTTCCGATTATTTAGGCTATCATGGCCTTTTAGTTATTTGACTGTCATGGAAAATTTTATATTATGGCACAATCATATCAGAACGAAAATTATAATTCTCAGAGGCTCTAACAATTTATTATATCTCCAGAATTTGTTTAATGAGGCGTAACCCAACTTGACAATACTTACCAACGTTCAGATATGAGTAATTAGCGTGGGCATACATGTGTCGTATTTCTCAACACTTAAGGGAACCTTAGCTATTTAAGTCTTATAACAAATCTAGAATTTCGTCAAATAAATAGTTACCGATTAACTTAAGAGGGTATTTCGGTTATTTTAGACTAAGATAAATATACCATTTCTTTCTGAATTACCATTTGGTACCTCCATCATTCACGTACTCAAACGAGATTAAGTCGTCCTAACTCTCCGGCCTTTTACAGACGATTCATTCATTACAGAACTTGAGGGTATAACGTCATTCAAATTAACCAGACATTTAGGTGCTCGGGGGCATTACCGTCTTTTTGGTCATTACGATCATTCTCATTTAATTCACACATTACTGTCATAAGGATCGACTTAGGATTTCAACAATATTTCCAGAGAATTCTCATTCATGTGTTATACAGAGTTTGAGGGATTATCCAAGTTTGTATCACACGTACTGCATAATGATGCCGAAGTCTTTCCATTAAAACATACATCTAGGGTAGTGTAAATTGCATAATCAGGTCGAATGCAGATTTTAGGTCATTTCCTTTATTAGAGGGGTAGTTTAGTCATACTTATGCTCCACGTGCATTTTCGTAATTTCATAATTAACATCTCTCACTCCGCATCCTGGGCCTCGATTCTTACACACGGTTGATTGAGTTGCAGATTAACTGAATTTAACTATTAGAACTTCTAATACTATTAACCCATTAGTAATCTTCTTCGGATAATTTGGTCTTATTAATATTCATACTTATTGCTCGAATCTGATTCAATTTAAGCAGAATTTACAGCATACGTCATCATAAGCATGCATGCGTTAACCGAATATCAACATGTTCATAAAGCATACAAGGGGTAGTAGTGTATTACCTTAACTCCGAGCTACATTCGTCGATTCATGATACGACATTCGAATACCCTCGAACTCGGATTCAACATCCCACAACCACGCGGATATGAAGATGTGCAGATGCCTTCAGATAAACAAAATCCACAGTTAATCCTTAATCACACTACCTTTAAACTGAACATGAAACGCATAAGCATTTTTGGGTTCAAAATCAAATTCAGAGGCTTTCGGATCGGAAATTTGCGAAACGAGCTTCAAAATCGGACTCAGGACGTTGAAAAACATAACATAGGACTTTTCAGAAAATTTGACTTTTTTGGGTCAAAGTCAACGCTGACGTCAGCGATCAAGTCAACGCTGACGTCATGCTGACGTCACTGGTCAACTGATTTGATTCATTAAGTCAACTAGGGTGAGCTGACTCACTAAGTCAACTCGGGCGAGCTGACTCACTGAGTCGACTCGGGAAGATGGGTCGGGTCGGACGGGTCAGGTCGGACGGGTTGACTGGGTTTTGGGCTTTGGGCCAAACCGGTTCGAACCAGTTTAGACCGGGTTGAACCCGGTTCACTTACCCTAACGGATTTCGCCGGAAACCTCGCCGGAAACGGTCACCGGAGACGCATCGGACACCAAAACTGCCAAAAAAAAGAAGCTCATCAATGCAGCAATCCAAAAGACACAATAATGTTACGAGTCAAGCCGGAATACCCACCGAATCTTACCCAAAACGAGACAAGGTGGCCGGAAAGCTCATTGCTCCGATGAGGCTCTTGTCGGCATCGGATGGGTGAACGGCCGGAGGGGTTTTGTTCGTCGTCACGTCAGGAGCCCGGATCTGGCGGCGGCATCGCGAACGGACGGCTGAGGCGGCTGGAATCGGACGAAAACAAGTGCGACTTCCAGCGGCTAACGATCGCGATTTCGGTGGCGTAAGGGCAACGAAACGGCGCGTGGTTTACGGCGCTGGGCTTGGAGCTGGTTGGCGCACACACCGGTGGTGGCGGTGTCTCGCACGGCGGAGCGGTGAGGGGAGGGTGACGACGGTCAGATGGGGGTTGGTAGGAGTGTTTCGGTGAAGTCTCTAGAAGGGAAAAAAATGAAGCATTTAATTTTTTTCCTCGATAGGTGGAAGGGCATATCAGATTTAATTACCCAAGGCACGAAACAAAAGATGGTTCAAAATGAAACTAGGGGAACTCAGACACTAAGAGCCCTTAGCTCAGATGGTTGGGTCACGGCCATGGTTACTTTGGGATGTGGGTTCGATTCCCACGACCAGCAACTTTCATCCTTTATTATTTTTTATTAAAATAGGGGTGTTACAACTCTCTCCCCCTTAAAGAAATTTCGTCCTCGAAATTTACCAGAGTTGAATCAACGCAAAAACTGTAATTCCATTTATTCACCTACTGAAACTTGTCCATCAGGGTATGCTTATTCTTCGTGTCTCACATATGGTTATAGATCAATTTTGAGATATCCTCAATCACACGAAGTAACCTTATATCCAAATTCATCCCATCGTACATCTCAATCTAGTTTATCAGAACACGATATTTGCATCCATACAGAACCTTATACGACGTCAAGCAAACACTTGTCTCATAACTTTTATAATAAGCTGTCTCAACCACGGGCATGAGACATTCTGAATTACCACAGAATTCAATCATACAACCCAAGGGTATATCTTCCAGAATCCAAATTACTCTTCCAGGTTGACCATAAGTTTACAGACAAACAATTGTGCGTGAAATTCATACGAGTACTCAATGCCTCTACCAGGGTCCTCCAGAATCAGGATGTAAACATCAGATTCCAGTAAGTATGATACATATGACAGTACATTGTGTCACTTTTCCCCAAAATGTCTTTCTTCAAACCGGTCAAGCATAACAAAGTTTTTAAACGAATATCACTTACCTTCAGCGTAATGCTCTGATAATTGTATCCTTTATGCATAACAAAGTCACCACATATTATATATACTTTCACCAATCTCACGGACAACTTCATTTTAAATTCATAATAGTTTTATCAAATTTTCGTCAGAACATTCTCAAACACAATCATTATCTCCGGGCTACTTTATATGAAATCTTATATCGGTTAACTCATTTGATCAAACGTTTATTCTTAGACTGATTCAGATCTTCGATTTCACATGCATAAACCATCTCAAGTTCTTCTTCTTCTTCTTCTTCTTCTTCTTCTTCTTCTTCTTCTTCTTCTTCTTCTTCTTCTTTTTTTTCAAATCCACCAAGAAAATCTAAATTACAGATGAATGTTACAAGCATTCATTGCCAGTACAGATTAAGCTATTATGAGCGAAATACTTGAATACTCTTAATATAGGAAAAGATTCAACATCGGAGTCTCGGCACTGAGGAGTACGGTTATGATCTAGGGGCATGTACAGACCAGACATCCTATGACACACGATCGGCCGATCTACCCAGAAAGACGCAACTCTAAGCTCTGATACCACTAAATGTAACCCCCTAGACCCGCCTATGCGTTACAACGGATCCTAGGAAGTCACATTAGGGTCACGAGAGCGACCCACAACAAAAATACACATGAAAACATTTTTCTTTCTCAAAACACTTATTAAATTGTAAGACCAACTTCTGTTTAAAATATCATTTCGGGGTGTCATTTAAACATATAATAAAAACTTAAGAAAATATTTTACAGACACTGCCATAAAACAATACATGACATACATGCCCACTAACTACACAGTACCGTACTCCAGAGGTAACGCCGAGAGAACTCCGAACACTGATGTCAAACATTAGGTCATGATTTTCTTTTAACCTGCGATGGAAGAACAACGTGAGCTTGGGAAAGCTCAGTAATACAAAACTACCAAAAGATGCTATAAGCTCATGCAGACATATGGTAGGCATAACATTTTCATGATGTTTCAAGTAGTGATAGTCCTCTATTTCTGTTCTACTATTTCGAGGTTACATCATACTCAAGAATAATGATATTTGTTCTTTAATCAGACATTGAGAATTAGACGAAAATTATATAGGCTGGTAACATACGAGGTAAGAATCAGAGAGTTTGGCGTCTAGTGTGTTCCAATAAGTGCAGATCAACATGCATAAATACTTAACATCATATCCTATAAGCACATAACATATTAAATGCAAATGTTCAATGTTCATACAGAAGTTTACAAAAACTACCCTCCAACCTTACACCAATATGCAGTCCCCCAGAACTGCATCCATAAGGACTTACCCTAGGCCCGATGGGCATAGGTGCCACCTAAGGGGCTGCCTTAGGTCCATAAGGTCTTACCCTATGCCCGATGGGCATAGGTGCCACTCAAGGGGAGACCTTGAGTCCATAAGGACTTACCCTAGGCCCGATGGGCGTAGGTGCCACTCAAGGGGAGACCTTGAGTCCATAAGGACTTACCCTAGGCCCAATGGGCATAGGTGCCACTCAAGGGGAGACCTTGAGTCCATAAGGATTTACCAGCTTGATCAGGGCTGTACCAACAGAGACTTCATAACATAACCCAACAGTATACCCCAGATAGTAATCAGTGTTCAGATTCCAGACATGGGTAACAGAATATATGTGACAGATATATTTTATTCAGAACATCAGAAACGGAAGAATTCATGCTTTTGACAGATAAATGAGCATACTATTGAACAGAGCAGACAGTTTCAGCATTCATCATGCAAACAGATTGTACCATCATAGGCCAAACTAACAAATCATGCTAACAAATTCATCAAACAGTCAGACAATACCATCACAGATCAAACGATCACATATCAAGTATACAGATTGAACAGACATATATCAGGTAGGCAGAGAATGTCATCATATATCAAGTTCATCAAACATAATATTATTCACGATTAAATTATTATACAATTCATTCAACAGAATATATCTCACATGGAACACACTAGGTGGGACAGATCTTTTCTTGGAGATACTTGGCATTTACGGAATGAGACATATTAAACTTTTGATAGTTTGAACGAATTTCTGAAACGTGACCCCTATTAAAAAGGGTTCACACTAACGGTTTAACTCAGATATTCAGGAGGTGATACATTAAGATCTTTGAAAGTTTAGACGCATCATGAGTTATTTAGTCATATAAGCCTACAAGGGCATTATGGTCATTTTATCACATATGGACATTTTTGGTAATTTATACCAACATTGAATAAGCAATGGTCCAGAGAACTCGGGTATCCTATTTGCTCGTTAGTTTTCTAACCGGACATTCAAGAATTTCTAAATTAAAGTCTTTTAAGTTATCGGATATTTTCAATGATGTTCCGATTATTTAGGCTATCATGGCCTTTTAGTTATTTGACTGTCATGGCAAATTTTATATTATGGCACAATCATATCAGAACGAAAATTATAATTCTCAGAGGCTCTAACAATTTATTATATCTCCAGAATTTGTTTAATGAGGCGTAACCCAACTTGACAATACTTACCAACGTTCAAATATGAGTAATTAGCGTGCATCAGAACTTAACTCTGACTGAATTGTATGTCTAAACAGTCGCCCCCAAACTTTACTATACAGTTTAACTTTGAGTAATCGAACATACAATCTATGCGAATCTTTCTACCTTACATCGATATGGTGAGCGATGGGCATACATGTGTCGTATTTCTCAACACTTAAGGGAACCTTAGCTATTTAAGTCTTATAACAAATCTAGAATTTCGTCAAATAAATAGTTACCGATTAACTTAGGAGGGTATTTCGGTTATTTTAGACTAAGATAAATATACCATTTCTTTCTGAATTACCATTTGGTACCTCCATCATTTACGTACTCAAACGAGATTAAGTCGTCCTAACTCTCCGGCCTTTTACAGACGATTCATTCATTACAGAACTTGAGGGTATAACGTCATTCAAATTAATCAGACATTTAGGTGCTCGGGGGCATTACCGTCTTTTTGGTCATTACGATCATTCTCATTTAATTCACACATTACTGTCATAAGGATCGACTTAGGATTTCAACAATATTTCCAGAGAATTCTCATTCATGTGTTATACAAAGTTTGAGGGATTATCCAAGTTTGTATCACACATATTGCATAATGATGCCGAAGTCTTTCCATTAAAACATACATCTTGGGTAGTGTAAATTGCATAATCAGGTCGAATGCAGATTTTAGGTCATTTCCTTTATTAGAGGGGTTGTTTAGTCATACTTATGCTCCACGTGCATTTTCGTAATTTCATAATTAACATCTCTCACTCCGCATCCTGGGCCTCGACTCTTACACACGGTTGATTGAGTTGCAGATTAACTGAATTTAACTATTATAACTTCTAATACTATTAGCCCATTAGTAATCTTATTCGGATAATTTGGTCTTATTAATATTTATACTTATTGCTCGAATCTGATTCAATTTAAGCAGAATTTACAGTATACATCATCATAAGTATGCATGCGTTAACCGAATATCAACATGTTCATAAAGCATACAAGGGGTAGTAGTGTATTACCTTAACTCCGAGCTACATTCGTCGATTCATGATACGACATTCGAATACCCTCGAACTCGGATTCAACATCCCACAACCATGCGGATATGAAGATGTGCAGATGCCTTCAGATAAACAAAATCCACAGTTAATCCTTAATCACACTACCTTTAAACTGAACATGAAACGCATAAGCATTTTTGGGTTCAAAATCAGATCCAGAGGCTTTCGGGTTGGAATTTTGCGAAACGAGCTTCAAAATCGGACTTAGGACGTCGAAAAACATAAAATAAGACTTTTCAGAAAATTTGACTTTTTTGGGTCAAAGTCAACACTAACGTCAGCGATCAAGTCAACGCTGACGTCATGCTGACGTCACTGGTCAACTGATTTGACTCATTGAGTCAACTCGGGTGAGCTGACTCACTGAGTCAACTCGGGCGAGCTGACTCACTGAGTCGACTCAGGCAGATGGGTTGGGTCGGACGAGTCAGGTCGGACGGGTTGAATGGGTTTTGGGCCAAACCGGTTCGGACCAGTTTAGACCGGGTTGAACCCGGTTCACTTACCCTAACGGATTTCGCCGGAAAGCTCGCCGGAAACGGTCACCGGAGACGTATCGGACACCAAAACTGCCAAAAAAAGAAGCTCATCAATGCAGCAATCCAAAAGACACGATAATGTTACGAGTCAAGTCGGAATACCCACCGGATCTTACCCAAAACGAGACAAGGTGGCCGGAAAGCTCATTGCTCCGATGAGGCTCTTGTCGGCATCGGATGGGTGAACGGCCGGAGGGGTTTTGTTCGTCGTCACGTCGGGAGCCCGGATCTGGCGGCGGCATCGCGAACGGACGGCTGAGGCGGCTGGAATCGGACGAAAACAAGTGCGACTTCCAGCGGCTAACGATCGCGATTTCGGTGGCGTAAGGGCAACGAAACGGTGCGTGGTTGACGGCGCTGGGCTTGGAGCTGGTTGGCGCACACACCGGTGGTGGCGGTGTCTCGCACGGCGGAGCGGTGAAGGGAGGGTGACGACGGTCAGATGGGGGTTGGTAGGAGTGTTTCGGTGAAGTCTCTAGAAGGGAAAAAAATGAAGCATTTAATTTTTTTCCTCGATAGGTGGAGGGGCATATCAGATTTAATTACCCAAGGCACGAAACAAAAGATGGTTCAAAATGAAACTAGGGAAACTTGGACACTAAGAGCCCTTAGCTCAGATGGTTGTGTCACGGCCATGGTTACTTTGGGATGTGGGTTTGATTCCCACGACCATCAACTTTCATCCTTTATTATTTTTTTTATTAAAATAGGGGTGTTACATCGGTTGTGTTTAATGTCACATAACTTATTTACACAAACGCAGAAAAGTATGAAAAACCAAAGTATAAAATGAAAAATGCATATTTATAAGATTGTAGTAATACAAATTTAATTATGTCACCAATAAATAATAACAATAGTAAATAATTAATTTGATTATAATAGAATTCTAGTTTGAAAACGTTTAAATATGCCAAAGGTCCCTGTACTATTTTAAAATTTAAATTTTAGTCACTATGCTTCATTTTTGTAAAATTAAAACCTTGTACTATTCTTAAGTTGCAAAATAGTGGTCCCTAACTTCTATTCAATTTCATCATTAACTATTAACATGTCACCTATAGAAAAGGCAAAAATAAATTTTTAGTACTATATATATATATATATGACCCTTAATCCTTAAAATAAATAAATAAAATCTTTAATCGAATAATAATATTTAGCAATCTACATTAACAATATTTAATGGTCAAGTTGATAGAAAAAAGTGTAAATGTAAGGGAGAGACAAATATTGAACATAAACTCAATTTTACAAAAATTAAATATTAAATTTTATAATACAAAGACCCTAACATATTTAAATAGTAATTTTTATACTCATATTGTATAAAAAATTATACTTGCTTGTATATTTACTCTTTAAATTAAAATCTAAAATCCCGACACTAAAATTTAAAAATCAAATCTTAATTATAAACACTAAATCATACGAACTGAATTCTAAATTAAATATTTAAAGCTTAAAACAGAAAATATAATATAATCTAAAGACAATTTTTTCTTAGATAAAGATGTGGGGTTTTATTTCATGATATAATGTTAGTTTGTTTTTATGTAGAGACGTTGCTACAGTAATATTAGAACTCGCTGAAAAATGTAGGTGCTTTCTGGAAGTCTCCAAGAAATCCTGACGATTTTCAGTCTATTTTCGGATCGTTTCTTCCTCGTCTGCACTATACAATTGAGGTAATTTTGCCTAAAGTCGCCTGCATTTCTCAACGTGTTTCTCAAAGTCGTCTATAGTATAGACGAGTTCTACATATAATGTTCAAATATCTCTACTTCAAGAAATAAAATTAAACCCACCCATATCATAAAATAAAAATATCAAATTAGTATCCGGATAAAATATTTGTCTAAAGACTATACAACATATGTCGAATAATTTTCCTCTTAAAAATAAAATACTTTTTAGACTTTGGGTTCCTCGAATATTTATGAAAATAAAATAACGAGCTAGATCGAATAACCGAGTAAACTCCCTTGATTGAGTTCGGGGTAGTTTCGTGTTTAGACCAAACTTGGCTTTGAGTTGTTTTAAGTAGATCAGATAATTAAACATAATATAAATTCAATACAAATATTTAATATTTTAAAAATTAAAATAACTAATATTTTAAAATTCTTATATTATAAATTATTAAGTATTAAAATTTATATAAATATAAAATATTTTAAACAGTCAAAATGTTAAAATATATGAATTATCAAACCGTGCGTTTAGGAATGTCTATTACTTCAGAAAAACAGAAACAAAATGTAACCAACTTCACACAAAAAACCACAAAACATTCATGATTTCAAATCATGATGAATGTATGAAACTTTTCGTATTGAACATAAATATGTTTAAAGAAAAATAGCCATTCAAAAAAATATAATCATCATCTTTAGTAAAAACTTTTTGAGTTAAAACTAGATGTTTGAATTACTTTTAGAGGTTTGACCAGTCAAATAATTAATTTAGATGGTTGAATTAAAATATGCTAATTAGTAAAAAGTAAATCACTTTTTAGAATATTTTGAATTAAATATATGGTAAGTGTAACCCCTCGTCCCGGTCCCCCGGATGACCGGTCCGAGTAGGCCACACGGGGAAAACCGAAGTGAAACCCGTTAAGGTTCTCCCTCGGTTAGCAACCCTATTTTTTTCTTTTAACTTAATCTTTTCTAAATGCTCATTCGAATCCTATGTGATCAAACAGCGGAAATAAACACAGGAGATAAACATTCGAACCCAAAACAGCATTTAAGTAGCCCAATTTTAATCTTTTAATCAGGCCGTTTCGAAACACCCTTGAGGCGTATCGAAACGCCTTGACCAGGTCAACTGCCCCAAAGCCCATACAAGGGGCCGTATCGAAACGGAGGTCAACCGTACCGAAACGCCCTCAACGGTCAACTTCTCGTGGTCAACGAGATTTTGACCGTTTCGAAACCCTTAGACCTGTTTCGATACGCTTCCATCTCGCCAATTTCTCAGAATTCCAGTAGCCAAAACGTTCTGATACGCGTTTCGGAACATGGGTTTCAAAGGTCAAACCGTATCGAAACGCGTTCCGATACGGGGTCCCTGAAGCCTTACCCGTTCCGAAACGACCCATCCCGTTTCGAAACGCGGGCTGTCTGCAACCTTTGAAAATCAGACTTAGGCGGATTTTAACAAGTCTAAAGGTCCCAAACAACCTCTAGGGCACACAACTCAATCAAACAAAGTCTTGAGGCATATATCCTATATCAAGCATACTCAACACACACAAGGCATATGGTAAATCATTCATACATGACAATTACACATTAGTAGCCTTTCATACAAGTCATGCTTGAAGACATTAAAAAGAACCAATAGACATCATACATCTCAAATAAGTTTACATGCCATCAAAGCAATCTTAAGCATCCATAAGACATACATCACTCAAGCATTTGGCAAGTTATCATGATTACAATTCAAGTAAAATCATAGGCATGAAACACATATAGGAGTCTAACATGCTCCTAAACACCAACATCATACTTCAATAGCATTATAGCACGAATACATGTCCCATTGCTAGACCATTACACCATAACTAAAATGTTCATAGTTGATAGCTAATCAAGCACCACGAAGCACACTTGGAGGCCCCTTCTTGCACTTAGAAACCCACGAACTAAGGATCTGCATTGTCGAACAAAGAGAGAGCGCAAGCAATAAAGCTTAGTGAGGGTAAGCTCTTTAAAAACAAACCTCGACAATGCAGGGTCCAAGCACGATCTCAACTAAGGTAAAATGCATGTTCATACCTTCAATCCTCAAGAGCCAAATGTCAATGATGCATGAACAATTATTCAATAGTATGTCATGCTCAATAAGCTCATTTCCACAACATATGTAAACACATATAATCATCCAAAAAGGAATCACATCTCCACATCACATTGATACACATATCAATATATATATTGGTAAGATGACATTTCATATCATATTGGCATATACATACAATCTCATATTGGCACCTAGATATGACTCGAATACGCGGATAACATGTTGGAACGCATTTCCAACATAACCATTACCTGCGGTGGGATTACACTCATCACCGGCTCTCGCGGAGGGGATTCCACTCATCCTCACGCCTCGTCGATGGGATTCCACTCATCATCGACTAATATAAATATTTCTGGGCGTACCCGTACTCTTCCTTGGTGCCTTAACGCCACCAAGGCCACGCGCGTTTTGACTCTCGTGTGCACACTCATCCTAATGATCGATCATTGTACCCAAGCATACTAGTGCCAATATAAATTAAATCCACAACCTTTCACAACATCATTTTCAATATAATTTCCGTGCTTAGCACGTACTCACCATGATCCTCAAAATCATGCAACCACCTCATTTCAGAGGCCAACACTACATGTATACCATCCAAACAATTATCACATCATATTTCACTCACACGTATATCCACATTACATTTGTCATCAACATGCATATAACAATGCATTAAGCCATGCCTCAACATACATGTATATCACATTATACATAATCATCATAACACAAATCAATTAAAGAGTTCATCCAATGTCTCTATCTAAAGTTTAGGATTAGGCTACCACCCTAACCCTAACTCTAGGTGGGTCTACCAAGCCCAACCTAGTCCACATGCTTGAACCAACCACTTAAAACCAAATTTAAAAACATTAACCACTCACCTCCACCTCCAAGCTCAAATACCAAGCAATCATGGTCTTCAATTTCCGGATTTGTTCCCAAGGCTTCACCAACTCAAAACCTCGCTTCTAATCACCTCAACACAAGCAAAACAACCTCAAATCAACTCAAACATCAAAGTAGCTAACCCATAATACAATTCAAATATCAAACTCAACATTTCAAGTCATGATCAAACCCCAACTTTATCAAAT
Organism: Hibiscus tridactylites; assembly: GCA_958450335.1. Lineage (NCBI taxonomy): Eukaryota > Viridiplantae > Streptophyta > Magnoliopsida > Malvales > Malvaceae > Hibiscus > Hibiscus tridactylites. The sequence goes on from OY288281.1 coordinate 79,421,916, forward strand.
TCGAGCAGCCCATAAACCTTGATCAAAACCTAAGTTTCCAACACATTTTATACCCACAAATGATCCCAAAGCAACCCCCAACCATAGCACTAACATTAGCCCACCAATTCCAACCTAAAACAACCCCCAAAATGCCTATTTTCGTGCTCCTTCAAGAACTAGCTGAAAATCCTATTTTCAAACACTCAAATGACCCCCAAATGGTCCCAAAACATCCTCCTAACATACATAAACCATCAGCCCTCCAAATTGAACCTAAAACCCACCAAAAATCAAGTTTTTGACACTCTAAAAATTGCCTCAAGAACCCATTTCGGGTTTTCACCCAAACCCAACCATTTTAACATATTATGTTCATTTTAATGTAGATAAACTAAAACCCAACTTTATATTTCAAAACAAATTGAAAATCTTCATAAAAACTCAAACTTTCATCAAGCCCTAATTTTCAAAAGTTCATGGTTTTAAAATCTACAACTATGTATGAATAGAGAATGAAGAGGAGAGTTAGAAAATATTATTACCTTTGAAAAATGACCTTAGGTTGATGTAGAAATCAATGGAATAGTGTTTAGGGTTTGGGGAAGGGTTTAGGAGCTTTTCACAAAGGAGAGATGGGGAAGACAAAGATGACACCTTTATTTCTTTTTGTTTGTTCCTTTAACTTCAAAAAATGTTGTCTTCCTTATTAAAAGTTTTGGGTTAAATTACCAACTTGGTCCTTCCTAGATAATTAAAACTCAAGTAACTCAAGTCAAGGTCAAATTGATTTAATTTAATTTTTACCGACTCGGTCCACTAACCCGACTAACTCCTAACCCCAAAACACGGGTGTTACAACTCTCCCCCACTTAAGGAAATTTCGTCCCCGAAATTTATTGGACAGGAAGAGTCACTAGAACATGCTCCTCCATACTTCCCTTTCCTTCTCACCACAACATTTTAACCAACTCGAAGGACTTACCACACAACATTTGCTATCTGACACTAAGATCTCAACTGATTCTTCAAGGCATGTCGACCTTAAACTCAACTCGATCTCTTCTACAAACATAGCGCATAACAGATCTGACTCACACTCCTGAATTATAGATACACGAACACATCACAAATCTCTTTCTAACTCTGGTGGTAACCGCAACAGATAAACAACAGGACTAGCCCGACTCACAATCTCATACAACACTGTTTGAATACCTGACCCACAACTTTCTCTGACTGATCATCAGACCTCTACCTACAACCAAACACTATGCATACGTCTTCAAAAAAATCTAGCAGAAATCTCGAACCTCTATTACTCACTTTCACTAAGAATCTTCCACGAATGTAACAAACTAGAAGAAAACTGATACTCGGCCTCGACATACTGGCAAACTATACACTTACTCTCATGCTGAACCACATCATCCATCAACTCAATCCAGAAGTACTCATCTTCAACCCACAATACGTCTTCATACTACTCAGATGCAATACAAACAGATTGCCAAGTGCTTCGGCCAAAACAATATGTCTCAAAACACTAGGTCAATCAGTACAACTATTCTGTCTCTGAAATGCAAAACTCTATCATCTCTGAAACTGTATTCTGAAGGTCTTCTTTCCGCTATGTCTTGCACGCGAGGTGCCAAGAATCTGTCTTGCAACTGTTTCTCCTTAAGCACTCTGACTTAATGTAGGTTTTACCTGAAACTCGGCCACAAAACTACTATCATTCGGTAACTGAACCCGGCAAAAATAGCTCGCAACTCAACTACTAATCTAATAGCAAATATAACTTGGAACATCGGCTGCTACATTAACTCTCTTCGGATGATACAAAATCTTGAGATCACGGTCTTCAAGCAGTTCTAACAACCTATGCTGTTCAAGTTTCAATCCTTCCTAAGTCGTCTAATATTTCAAGTTCTGATGACAAGTACATACACACTGTGCATTTCTTACTATACAAGCTTTGTCTCTAAGTCCTCGAAGCAAATACAACTGTAATTAACTCTAAGTTTTGTGTCGGATAACTCTTCTCTCGGTCTTCCAACTATATCGATGAATAAGCCACAATCTTCTGTCTTTCATAAGCACACAACCTAACCCTACATGTAACGCATCATTATGGTTCGCAAACTCTTTCTCTGATACAGGCTGAATCAAGGTCGAAGCTCTCTTCAAAGTTTCCTTCGGTTTCTCAAGAGCTCAATGTCTAGCAGCTGACCACACACTGGACACTCTTCTGCAGCAACATGAGCGGCTATCTTCAAAAGACTATTTACAATTCTCTGAGAGTAACAATGCTAGACCTAGGAATTATAGATACCTATCACAGTCTTCAATTTCTTCCAACTCACATCTTCTTCTGCTTACCTGGGATTTACTCTAACACACTCGGCTGAACTACATGTCCTAGGAGAACATCTTCCTTAACTCGGAATTCACATTTGCTCGACTTGGCATACAATTGATTTTCTAATAGGATCTACAACACTAACTTCAAAGCTTGTCATGGTCTTCTTCGGTACGTGAATATACCCATGTATCATCTATGAGAATTACTACAAACTGATCAAGGAACTCGGGAATTATTCTGCTCAACATCTCTATAAAAGTAACTAACACACTAGTCAAAAAACGGCATAATTCGGAACTCAAGGCGGTCACATCTTGCCTCGAAAGTTGTCTTTGATACATCAACTTCTCTCACATTCAACTGGTAGCAATCGGATCCCAAATTAATCTTCGAAAAGACTGAAGCACACACTAACTGATCAACAAATCACTGGCACTCGGAAACGGATACTAATTATTCACTGCCACTTGTTTCGACCGTCTGAATCTAAACACATTCTCGTACTGTCACTTTTTCTTCTTCACAAATTACAGTGTCGAACTCTAAGATGATGCACTAGGCCCCATGAATCTAAGGTCTAACAAATCTTGTAATTGATTCTTCAACACTCTCAATTCTTTCAGGAGTCTTAAGATACAGAGCAATCAAAACGGGAGCAAACTCAGAGACGGTATCAATAACAAACTCTTCTTCTCTGTCGGGAGACAAACCGACAATCCTTCCAAACACTTCTAGGAAAACACAAACTATTCTAGCATTCTGTGGTCTAATCTTCATTCAAAATCAAATCCATCACAATTGCTAAGCAAGCCTGCCAACTAAACTCAATCAGTTTTCGACCTCTAAAGCCGGATCAACACTCGATGAGAAGTTCACATCTCTACCTAACACTACAGTCTCACAGAAATCTGCTACTTCAAGGCAACTCTCTCTCTGTCTCAAGGTATACCCTAGCTCTGTGTTCTTCAAGCTAAACCATGCCAAAAGTTATATCAGAACCGTAAAAAGACAATTACTCCACATCTACTAGGATCACATATCCATGGACCATCGACAAACATCTTCTGTACATTTTTCTGACCACTACAATCTCACCAAAAGGACTAGTCACGTGCGTCCCTACGTCTAAGATCTCAACAGGGGTAGTCTTCGGTCCTCTTGTTTTCAAGCTGGTTCTTCAACAAAATCTGACTCTTCTAAATCGTTCTTAGAGCATCTCGAAACTTCAAAATTCAATTCTGATCACATACAAACAGTCATTCTGGACTTGTTCTATAACTTCGGTCCTGACGGCTCAAAACATCCCACTACCAAACAATCTGAAGTTAAAGCTCAAGACTTCCTTCTTGGCTCAACTACATCGGAAGCGACTTAACCTCTCCTTCTTGCTAGAAGACAACTTTAGACGCCCACTGGCCCAATCACACAAACCGATTCCCACTTACGGACACTGACCGGCTGACTTGTATCAAAACCATAGGTCGAACCCCAACGACCACTAACTAGCATTTCTGAATTTCAGATTACTCACACGAGACCATTACCCTGATCTCGTCAAAAGAACTAAGATACTCATACCCACCCCTAACACTTCACCAGGCATATTCAAACTTGCATACTTGCTAACAACATACAGAAGTACAGATTCAGAATCAACCGGAGGAAACAAACTTAATACTGTATCAAGGGCTTATCTGCTAAAACATCGACACCACTCTGACTCCCACACATAGGCCTTCACTTCTTCTTACCAACTAATACCAGAATCGATCACATCGTCCCTCATCAACAGGTATCAACCCACGTACATACTGACTTAAACAAACTAATTGTACCTCCACTCTGGTACAACCGTACTTCCCTAACTATAGCAATGATCTCCTTCAACAACATCCACATTTCAGAAACCACAACCTCCACTTACCGATTCACGGCCCACACACTGACCTCAAACTTACTAAAAGCAATAAATAAACAACAACAACAATAAAACATACAAGATTGGGTTAGCAAGGCAAGGCTTCCAAGTGCTCAAGTATGTTCCCTCACTTAGAACTCTTTTTCGATGTAATAGTAGCAATGGGACTCTACTCAACATGATTTAAATAAAACAACGAGAGTAACTTGATACACAAGCAATCATGCTCACAAGGCAAGCAAACACCGTGCACATCAATCATAAAACACAACTTACCTCACTTACCTGCCCAAGGTCTCGGTAACCTTAGGCTCTGATACCAACAAATGTAACCCCCTCGTCCCGGTCTGGCCGGATGACCGGTCCGAGTAGGCCACACGGGGAAAACCGAAGTGAAACCCGTTAAGGTTCCCCCTCAGTTAGTAACCCTATTTTTTTCTTTTAACTTAATCTTTTCTAAATGCTTATTCGAATCCTATGTGATCAAACAACGGAAATAAAACATAGGAGATAAACATTCGAACCCAAAACATCATTTAAGCAGCCTAATTTTAATCTTTTAATCAGGCCGTTTCGAAACACCCTTGAGGCGTATCGAAACACCTTGACCAGGTCAACTGCCCCAAAGCCCATACAAGGGGCCGTATCGAAACGGAGGTCAACCGTACCGAAATGCCCACAACGGTCAACTTCTCGTGGTCAACGAGATTTTGACCATTTCGAAACCCTTAGACCCGTTTCGGTACGCTTCCATCTCGCCAATTTCTCAGAATTCCAGTAGCCAAAACGTTCCGATACGCGTTTCGGAACATGGGTTTCAAAGGCCAAACCGTATCGAAACGCGTTCCGATACGGGGTCCCTGAAGCCTTACCCGTTCCGAAACGACCCATCCCGTTTCGAAACGCGGGCTGTCTGCAACCTTTGAAAATCAGACTTAGGCGGATTTTAACAAGTCTAAAGGTCCCAAACAACCTCTAGGGCACACAACTCAATCAAACAAAGTCTTGAGGCATATATCCTATATCAAGCATACTCAACACACACACAAGGCATATGGTAAATCATTCATACATGGCAATTACACATTAGTAGCCTTTCATACAAGTCATGCTTGAAGACATTAAAAAGAACCAATAGGCATCATACATCTCAAATAAGTTTACATGCCATCAAAGCAATCTTAAGCATCCATAAGACATACATCACTCAAGCATTTGACAAGTTATCATGATTACAATCTAAGTCAAATCATAGGCATGAAACACATATAGGAGTCTAACATGCTCCTAAACACCAACATCATACTTCAATAGCATTATAGCACGAATACATGTCCCATTGCTAGACCATTACACCATAACTAAAATGTTCATACTTGATAGCTAATCAAGCACCATGAAGTACACTTGAAGGCCCCTTCTTGCACTTAGCAACCCACGAACTAAGGATCTGTATTGTCGAACAAAGAGAGAGCGTAAGCAATAAAGCTTAGTGAGGGTAAGCTCTTTAAAAACAAACCTCGACAATGCAGGGTCCAAGCACGATCTCAACTAAGGTAAAATGCATGTTCATACCTTCAATCCTCAAGAGCCAAATGTCAATGATGCATGAACAATTATTCAATAGTATGTCATGCTCAATAAGCTCATTTCCACAACATATGTAAACACATATAATCATCCAAAAATGAATCACATCTCCACATCACATTAATACACATATCAATATATATATTGGTAAGATGACATTTCATATCATATTGGCATATACATACAATCTCATATTGGCACCTAGCTATGACTCGAATACGCGGATAACATGTTGGAACGCATTTCCAACATAACCATTACCTGCGGTGGGATTACACTCATCACCGGCTCTGGCGGAGGGGATTCCACTCATCATCGACTAATATAAATATTTCTGGGCGTACCCGTACTCCTCCTTGGTGCCTTAACGCCACCAAGGCCACGCGCGTTTTGACTCTCGTGTGCACACTCATCCTAATGATCGATCATTGTACCCAAGCATACTAGTGTCAATATAAATTAAATCCACAACCTTTCACAACATCATTTTCAATATAATTTTCGTGTTTATCACGTACTCACCATGATCCTCAAAATCATGCAACCACCTCATTTCACAAGCCAACACTACATGTATACCATCCAAACAATTATCACATCATATTTCACTCACACTTATATCCACATTACATTTGTCATCAACATGCATATAACAATGCATTAAGTCATGCCTCGACATACATGTATATCACATTATACATAATCATCATAACACAAATCAATTAAAGAGTTCATCCAATGTCTCTATCTAAAGTTTAGGATTAGGCTACCACCCTAACCCTAACTCTAGGTGGGTCTACCAAGCCCAACCTAGTCCACATGCTTGAACCAACCACTTAAAAACCAATTTAAAAACATTAACCACTCACCTCCACCTCCAAGCTCAAATACCAAGCAACCATGGTCTTCAATTTTCGGATTTATTCCTAAGGCTTCACCAACTCAAAACCTCGCTTCTAATCACCTCAACACAAGCAAAACAACCTCAAATCAACTCAAGCATCAAAGTAGCTAACCCGGAATACAATTCAATTATCAAACTCAACATTTCAAGTCATGATCAAACCCCAACTTTATCAAATTCGAGCAGCCCATAAACCTTGATCAAAACCTAAGTTTCCAACACATTTTATACCCACAAATGATCCCAAAGCAACCCCCAACCATAGCACTAACATTAGCCCACCAATTCCAACCTAAAACAACCCCCCAAAATGCCCATTTTCGTGCTCCCTCAAGAACTAGCTGAAAATCCTATTTTCAAACACTCAAATGACCCCCAAATGGTCCCAAAACATCCTCCTAACATACATAAACCATCAGCCCTCCAAATTGAACCTAAAACCCACCAAAAATCAAGTTTTTGACACCCTAAAAATTGCCTCAAGAACCCATTTCAGGTTTTCACCCAAACCCAACCATTTTAACATATTATGTTCATTTTAAGGTAGATAAACTAAAACCCATCTTTATATTTTAAAACAAATTGAAAATCTTCATAAAAACTCAAACTTTCATCAAGCCCTAATTTTCAAAAGTTCATGGTTTTAAAATCTACAACTATGTATGAATAGAGAATGAAGAGGAGAGTTAGAAAATATTATTACCTTTGAAAAATGACCTTAGGTTGATGTAGAAATCAATGGAATAGTGTGTAGGGTTTGGGGAGGGGTTTAGGAGCTTTTCACAAAGGTGAGATGGGGAAGACAAAGATGACACCTTTATTTTTGTTTGTTTGTTCTTTTAACTTCAAAAAAAGTTGTCTTCCTTATTAAAAGTTTTGGGTTAAATTACCAACTTGGTCATTCCTAGATAATTAAAACTCAATTAACTCAAGTCAAGATCAAATTGATTTAATTTAATTTTTACCGACTCGGTCCACTAACCCGACTAACTCCTAACCCCAAAACACGGGTGTTACAGTAAGATAATGTATTAATGGCCATATATTATTTGATATTGCCTTGCAAGTCACGGAATATATTCGAAGATATACGATATTAATGGCTTATTTCTGAATTTATTCTGATACAATATTGATGACCTTAATTTCGAAATATATTATTTCTAATAATCTCCCATGTGAAACTCCTATAAATACCTTGTTAACTTACAACAACACAGAGAACTTTCAATTGCTTTTTGCTCTGTGATTTTCAAAAATATTTTTCGGTGTTAAAAGAAGACGAGATTAAGATTCACTGATCACAACAATCGTGCTACTGTTGTGCTCATTCTGTTGTTGTATCCTGAGAGATAGACATCCGGCGTTTCTCAAGCACCATAGCAGCGTGCGAATCTGTCTTAAGAAAAACGTGTGCTACGCATACGTCAACAAATTAATGGTTTCAGTTTGGTTTCTTTTGTTTTCGAGTTATTTTATTTTTTACTCTGTTCAATATAATAAATAAATTCAATATTTATTTTACTGTCTATTTTATTTTCTTGGATTAACACTCCTTTTTAACAATATGTCATTTTATTTGTTCAAATAATCAAACAACTATCAATTGTCATTTTATTTTTTTTGCAATCAACTAATAAAATTTGTTAATCAAATTAACTAACGCAATCCGCTATTAACTATCAACTATCCACTAATGATCAAACAAAGCTAATGTCAATTCTAGACAAAATACAGTCAAAACTTGAATTGAAATACGACTGTTCTGGGAATATATGTAGGATATATATGTATATATAAAGATTCATGAGGGATCATGTCAATATATTTAGGTTCGGATATGTGTAGATATGACTATTTTTTTTAAAAAAATAATCAAATAACAATACTTGTTTTATTTTTAAAGTGTATTGATGTCACTTAAATTGTTCACATCAACTCAGTTCAAAAAGTACGCAAAATTCAAATTATAAAATAAAATATAAAATTATAAAGTTATTGTAGTATTTTTTTTAAAACTAATAGTAATTTACTTTTTACTAATAAATAACTATAATCGAAAATAGTTAATTTCCTAAAAGTATTTTTAAACATTAATTAATTTATTTTTATAACTATTTTTATTAAGAGTTAACTACACCGGATACCACTAAACTATAGCCCATGAGTCGATAATACCATCGAACTTTAAAACTTTTCAAAACTAGCATTGAACTTTAATATTTGAGTAAAAATGCCACTCCGCCGTTAACCGTTTACTCCCCGTTAAGTTAAAACGACGATGTTTTGGTGCGGCTGTTTTGAAGCCTAATTTAGCCCAAAACGACGTCGTTTTGCTAGAGGAAAAAAAATTAAAACCATGCACTTAGGGTGGTTTGCACCCATGACCTATAAAAGGTAAAACCAAACCTTAACCATTGAACCAACATAACATTTTATAATATTTTACCACAAATATTATATATCTTAAACTACTTCAGATTAATTCAAATTATTTTATATTATAAATAATATTAAAATATATTAGTTATATATAATATATATAAATAAAAGCATATTTTTTATATAAATATTATATATAAATAATATATTTATATTATAAATATTATATAAAAACTCTAAACTCTAAATCCTAAACCTTAAACTACAAAGCTCAAACCTCAAACCCTAAACTTTATGATTTATGAATATCTTTTTTTGATTCAGCCTGAACCGGGGAAAGAGTTTGTAAACAATCGAAGTCGGTGACCGAAATTCGTAGTCGGTGACCGAAATCCGTAGTTTCCTAGGCTTGGCGGGGTATTGCCGAAGAGTTTTGTCGAAGGATTTTCAAAGATTGCGGCACCCTTGACTAAATTGCTTCAGAAGAATGTTCCGTATGAGTGGTCAGATGCAAGACAACAAGCGTTTGAGAAGTTGAAGAAAGCTTTGACCGAAGCTCATATTTTGATTCAGCCTGAACCGGGGAAATAGTTTGTGATTTACAGTGATGCATCGTATGTGGGTTTAGGTTGTGTGCTTATGCAAGAAGGTAAGGTTGTAGCTTATGCTTCGAGACAGTTGAAAGTTCACGAGAAGAACTACCCCACTCATGATATAGAGTTAGCCGCAGTAGTGTTTGCTTTGAAGATTTGGAGACATCACCTTTATGGTGAGAAGTGCACCGTTTATACCGACCACAAGAGTTTGAAATACTTGATGACTCAGAGAGAGTTGAACCTTAGATAGCGTAGGTGGTTAGAGCTTCCTAAAGAAAGAGTTTGTCGGGTAAGGCAAACGTAGTGGCCGATGCTTTGAGTATAAAAGTGGCAGTTGAGTCGCGAGCTATGTTTGCGAGATTGAGTGTGTCGCGGGACGGTGGTTTGATAGTCGAGTTACAAGTTAAACCTTTGTTGGCTCAGTTGATTCGAGAGAAACAGTTGCAAGACGAGTCTTTGGCACCTCACGTGCAAGATATAGCCGAGGGTAGGCCTACATATTTTTGTTTTGGTGAGAACGGGATCCTATGTTTCAAGGCTAGGATAGTAGTCCCAGAAGATGCCGAGTTAAGGCGTATTGTTTTGAATGAAGCGCATAACAGTCCTTTTGCTATGCATCCGGGTAGTACGGAGATGTACCGTGGGTTAAAGAAAGAGTACTACTGGATTGGGTTGAAGAGAAATGTGGTCGAGTTTGTGAGTAAGTGTATAATATGTCAGCGAGTTAAAGACGAGCATCAGTTTCCTTCAAGTTTGTTACAACCGTTAAAGATTTCGGAATAGAAGTAGGAACGTATTACTATAGACTTTGTGTCGGGTTTACCGTTGACTCCTTCGAAGAAGAATTCAATGTGGGTGATAGTCGATAGATTCACTAAGTGTGCCCATTTCATACTTGTTCATACTACCTACACCTTAGATAAGTTGGCCGATCTATACATCAATGAGATAGTGGGGTTGCATGGAGTACCGAATTCGATTGTATCAGACCAAGATCCGAGGTTTACAACTAGATTTTGGGAGTGTTTGCATCGTGCCTTGGGTACTTGATTGAACTTTAGTACTTCGTATCATCCCCAGTCAGATGGTCAGTTAGAGAGAGTTATTTAGGTGTTGAAGGACATGTTGAGGTGTTGTATTATCGAATTTCAGGGTTCTTGGGAGAAGCACATACCGTTAGTAGAGTTTACATACAACAACAGTTATCAGGCTAGTATTCAGATGGCACCGTATGAGGCTTTGTATGGTAGGAGGTGTAGAACACCTATTTGTTTGGCCGAGGCCGGACAGAAGCTTGTACCGATGCCAAATTTGCTCAAGGGCACTACCGAGAAGGTAAAACTGATATGTGATCGCTTGAAGGCAGCTTCGGACCGACAGAAATCGTATGCCTATTTGAAGAGAAAGGAGATAGAGTATGCCGTAGGCGACAAAGTGTTCTTGAAAGTCTCACCTTAGAACAAGGTGATGAGGTTTGGTAAGAAAGTTAAGTTGAGTCTGAGATTCATTGGTCCTTACGAGGTAGTTGAGAGGATCGATCCCGTTGCTTATAGATTGAGACTACCGACAGAGTTAGAGAAGATTCATGATGTGTTCCATGTTTCGATGCTCCGAAAGTAAAGATCGGATCCGTCTCATGTAATGCTAGTGGAAGAGATCGAGTTGAACCCAAACCTGTCGTATGATGAAGAGCCGATTGAAACCCTTGCTACAGATAGAAAAGTGTTGCGTAGAAGATCTATCGAGTTGGTCAAGGTTTTGTGGAGACACCGAGGTGTGGAATAGGCTACTTGGGAGAGGAAGGAAGGCATGACGAAACAGTTTCCGTATCTCTTTCCGTCAGGTAATTTCGAGGACGAAATTCCTTAAGTGGGGGAGAGTTGTAACGCCCCGGTTAAGGGCCCAAGAGTTATCAGTTTTGATCTATGACTAGTTTCGGGTTAAAATTAGATTACAATTCTGATTTTATAAAAACATGCCATTATTTACAATAACACCATTAATGAATTTGAAAAGGGGATTTTGAGATTTAAGTGTCATCTTCATTTCAAAAAGAAAACCTAAAAGTTAAACTTTCTCCTAAAAGCTCTCCACCACCTCTCCTTTGGCTCAAAGGTTTCCATAGAAGTTTCCAAAGGTAATCATCACTTTTATATTGGCTTTTGTTTATTGAATCTTGTCTTTTTGAAAATCTAACAAACTATTGATTTTTCACTTAGGGTTCCAAAGTTTTGATGGAAAGAAGATGAATTTGTGAAATTTTTGTATGGGTTTTTAATGGGTGCTTGGTGTGATGTTTTTGAACTATTTTTGGTTGCTAAATAATGTTAATAAGTAGCTTAAACTCATAAAATCCGAAACTAGGTGTAGTGGGTGAGTTTTGAAGGTGAAAAGTGGTGTTTATGGCTTAGTTTTGTGGTAAAACGAGGGCTGGAGGCATACAGACCTAGGTTGGGTGTTTTTAGATGATTTTGGTGTGTTTTGGATGTTAAATTTGATGGGTTATTGCTGGACTTTGCTTAAAAATGGATTTGATAATATTTTGACGGATTTCGGCTTTGTTTTGATTGAGTAAATGTGTTGATTGATGTGATGCTGCTATTTAGTGAATTTAAGGAAGAATAGGGGAGTAATACTTTGTTTTTAGTTGTTTAGAAACATGTGAAACGAGTCCGGGTCCTTCGGACGTCATACTGGTGTTATAGAGGCTTGAGATTGGTGTTTTGGCTTTCGATTGGGCTTAATCAGTGAGCGGAAATGTTTTGAAGTTTAAAATGTTTCAAGTGGTTTCGTGGGGGTTTGGGTGGAGCATTAAGTGCTAACATAAACCCAAGTGTAAGTTGCCTATACTTGCCTTGCTTTGTTGATTGTTGGTGTATGTGCTTATGCATGTTGTGATGTTGAATTCAGAATGCTTTTATTCCCATTTTAATGTTGTTGTGTTGTCGTAGTGGATGTCAACCCTCACGTGATGGTTAGTTGTTGTGAACGGTGATGTGTAATCCCACCGGTTGTGACTAGTAGAAGAGTACGGTGATGTGTAGTCCCATCAGAAAACTGCTAGTAGTTGCAAACAGTGATATGTAGTCCCACCGGAAATGGTTGTGCATGTGCAAACCATGTTTGGTCTATGCTTGCGTTATTACGTCTCTTCCTTAAATGGTTTTGCTTTTAAACTAAAATATATGTTTTAAACTGCATTCTTGTTGTGTTTTAGAGCTCCGCTCACTAAGCTTTTAAGCTTACGCTCTCTTTTTCCAACAATGCAGATCGTTAGAGGCTCCGGGTGGCAAGTGGGCAAGGGAGGAGTACTTGGAGTTCATACTAAGCTCAAAGTACGATTTTGTGATTGTAATAATGCTTAGACAATGGGAGTACTAGGCTTTTATGTTAGGGAGTTGGTGTTCAAACTCCTATGTTTGACCTTGTTTATGTTGTTAGCATGTTTTAATTGTTGATACCATGTATTGTTGAAGTTTGTTATGGTTGTTGGTGGATTGCTTTGTATTTTGGCATATAGGTGTTTTTGAAGCTAAGTGTTCTTGTGTGCTTTGGACTTGAAATCCATTTTATTGCGTGAATGCATATTTGATGTTGTGTTTAAGGTGTCTTGCCTCTAGATTGATTATATTTTTGAGATGCCATGTGGTTTGTGTTGTTTCGGGGCAAGTTTGGGGACGTTTGGAGATGCCAAATTATGTTTCCGGGCCAAACTATGCCCATGCGTTTCGAAATGCTCGATACGGTTTCGGAACGGTCGATACTCTAGGGGTATCCGTATCAGAACGGAGGTGGTGCCGTTTCGGTACGATTTACCACTAGATGTTCTGTTCCGGAATCATATAGGGTCGTTCCGGTACGTTTGGTCACTAGAGGTTCCCGTTCTGGAACAAGGTGGGACCGTTCTGGAACGACTTGATGTTGCTTTTTAAATGAAGCCCGCGTTTCGGAACGGGCAGTCCTTTTTCGAAACGCAGGTGGTTAAAATGGTTGCAAGCCATCTTTGAAGGTTCTCGAATGTTACGTTTTAGTCCATAATGCTTGTATGCTTCCTAAGTGAGTCATATGTGCCCATTTTTAATGGTTTTGCCTCGTGAGCATGAAATTTGATAAATAATCTACTTGGTAAGTTTAAATATTCGTATGCCCTCTGATTGGTTCGTACTCTGCTTCGCTTTTTCCGCTTTTGCCTTCACACATAGGATTAAAAATAATATTTAGACAAGTTAAATAAAATAAAAAATAGGGTTGCTAATCGGAGTGAGGCCTTAACGAGTTTCCCTTCGGTTTTCCCCGTGTATCCTGTTCGGTCCGGTCTATTGGCTAGGCCGGGATGAGTGATTACTATATTTGTGTCTTTTGTTTAAACCTTATTAAATTTGGGTGACCTCTCTAGTAATTTACTATTTTTTGTTAATTATATAATATATTTATCTCTATTTCTGTCGTTCATTTTACACAAAAACCTTGTTCCCCTTCAACCACGTGTTTAAGTGTGTTAAGTATATGGCTTGTAAATTAAAATCGACCATATATTTTGGTTAGTAAAATAGTAAATTAAAAACGTGGAGATCCGATGAGTATGGAGATGTGACGAAAAATTAACCGAAGCATATAACGAAGATTACCCAAAATCATACCCGTAAGTGTTGGCGACGGAGTGAGAAATACAGAACCATCCCTGAACCGACCGATTCCTACCCCTACTGAGTAGGGGGTGAGCGTTCGATCGAGTCGAGTAAAAAAAATTCGAGTTATTCGAGTTAACACGTCATATTTTACTACTCAAACTTTATTTGAAAATTTTCCGATTCGAGTCAAGTTTAAGAAGTTTGAGTCGAGTGGAGTCTAGTTTTCGAGTTCCTATAAAAATTTAATTGTAATTATTTATCATGTTATAGTACGGTTTGATTCCAATTTAAACGATTTTCTCTAATTATATATATATATATATATATTTCTTCATATTTTTTACATGTGACAATATTTCTTTATATTTTTATGTATTAGTATGTATATATCATAAAACGTTGAGGGACTCGTCTCGAACTTAAAAATAAATCCACTAATTACTAAAAATTTCGAGTTATTCGAGTTTCTATTTTACAACTCAAACTTTATTTGAATTTTTTTGAGTCATTTGAGTTTATGAAATTTCGAGTCGAGTCAAGACGAGTCGAGTATTTTTAACTCCAATCGAGTTATTCAGTTTTTTCGAGTCGAGTCAAATCGAGTTTTGCTCACCCTACTACCGAGGATGTCCTGTGCAGTGTATGTGAAAGAAAAAGTAGGTGGAAAAGCAAATAACAAGAACATAAAGGGGAAAGTGTAAATAAGCAAAATATAGGGGACAAAAGGCTGAAAAATAAAAAAAATCCGCCGTCTAAATTGTCCTTTTGGAGTCGGCTTTTCGCGCTCCCGATATGGACAATTTTCTTGTGTAATGTAAAGAAATAATGAATCCACTCATAATTCATTCCAATTTATTCAGTAAACAGGAAAAGAGTTTTGATTTATTGGGTTACTCTGTTAAAACGCCTCCTTTAAGAGTTTTGATTTATTGGGTTACTCTGTTAAAACGCCTCCTTTTTTTCAGCGTCTGAAAATTCAAAATTATTAGGCCTATAGAAAATTAAACACGGACTTGTATTTGTAGTCTGGTTTAATCGTATGTGTATAACCGGACGGACAAGATGGAGCAGGACATACTGCTGCAGCGTTACCGTCGCGATCGCCGGAAGCTCTTGGAGTTTTTGTTATCTTCCGGTCTGATAAAGGAAGTACGGTCGCCGTCCGGCCCCACTCCTCTCTCCGACGCCGACTTCGACAAACTCAGTGCCGATTACATCCTCCACTGCATTAAATCTGGTATGATTCTCTTTCTGTCACTTTCATTTCCGAGAATTCGAAATGAGAAACAAAAAGAACGAATTCAGCTGGAAACACTGATTAGTAGTTTCTAGAGTTATCCTTGTTTATTTATTTTCTTTTTCGCGACTGAAGGAGTGTTTGCGTGCTGAAATATTATTAGGTGGGATTGTTGATGTTTCTGAAGCCTCTAAGATGCGCTATGCGGAATTTTCTCATCCGATAATGGTAATAGACCACTTTATCTCATTTTAGTTGAAGTACATATTTAAATTCTTTTACTGTTTGCTCTGCGTTCAAATGGATTTGTATATAGTACTTATTTTTCTTGATTTTTTCCTTTGTTACAATATTTTCAAGTGCTTGCAGAATCATTTGAGATTAGTTTTTAAACAAATAGAATTTAGAACTGTTATTAGGTATCGGAAGTTTTTAAGCGGAACTACTCTATTGTTTTCTCTGACAATGAATACAGTGAGAAACAAACTAGAAACGTGCAACTTGTGCCATTAGAATGCGGAGAATTGAGTTTGGTCTTTAATGCTGGTATTACAAGCATTGAACAAACGATTACGATACACTATGACTTAGAGTCTTGAACTATAGTTTACCATTAGTATTATATATTTAACTTTTTTGTTCTTAATTGCAGATTCATTCTAGATTCGGAGATTCATACTTTCTTACTTCTAATCCAGATATAGCTGGATCTCCTCCTCGGCGGGTGCCGCCTTCAACTATTGTTGGAAGAAGCAACCGTGCTTCGTCTTCTTCTAGTAAGTTGGATTCTTCCAAGAGGAAGAGTGTTGAAACTTATGGGGATGACTATGGTTTGAAACACAAAGCAGAAGCAGCTGCACTTAGGGATCCTTTAGGGAATTCTGGAATTCCTTCTCTTGGGTTACCTGCCCTCAAAACAGGTATTGGTTGAACAGAATTATATCAAAATTTATTTAGAAGTTCATGAAACATTTAGGAAAAGTTTGTTTATTTTATTTTCTGTCATGTATAGTTGTATTTACTTATACCAACAATGTCATAAGGATGTTAATATTTACATCTCATCTTAGCAGTTCTTGTTTGAATAAACTGATACATAGCTTCAGAATTTTTGAAGGATTATCTGATGACGACTTGCGGGAATCAGCCTACGAGTTATTGCTTGCATCTGTGTTTTCTTCTGGGTACTTCCTCTCTTTCTCTGCCTGTCTATATGAGTTTGAGTCGGTCATTGTATGCGTATTCGATGTGATTTCAAGGAAATCTGATGAATGACTGTATCCTACTAATATCTTCACCTCTTGACTTGATGCCTAGTTACCATCTCTGTCTCATGTTTCGCTTGTTATCAGGGTCGAAATGTTTCCTGTTGAGGATAGAAAGAAAGAAAGAAATTCTAAATTTTTGTCTAGATTAAAGAGCAAAAGGGAAAAACCACATTCACAACCTCAGCCGTCAGAAAGACATGCAGAACTCATTGATACTATTCGTGCACAGATGCAGGCAAGCTACAAATCTTTTTCTTTTCTACTTTAACTTAATTGTATCGTATAAATATAGGTATAGCTGTTTAAGAATATACAATGATGCTTCCCAAGTTGTTGTTATTACTATCCATGTTATGCAAAACCAGGTTTTGCAGAAACTTTATGAATCCACTTATCAAGTGTATATTGTGTTGACTGTGGGTGTGAAAAGACTCGATACTTGTCTTTTTATAATCATGAATTTGTCATGCTACTAGTAATTTGTGTCAACAAATTTCTATCTCTTATAATTTAGTTATCATCCATTTAACTAATTGTGATCCTGTACATAAAAATAAAAGTATAATAAATATTGAATAAGGAAAAAATCTGATGAATCCTATAGATATTCAGATCAGTTATTTGACAATTATTTGTGGCTTCTATTTGTTAATCAACCATGCTATTCATCTCAACTTGCAGTCAACCACATTTGCACTATGTTTTCTATCGTTTAATCTTTTTTATTTGTATTGCTTGGTTTAATCATAGGAGTAATTATTCTCCTTTACTAGATTTCAGAAGCAATGAATGCATGCATTCGGCGAAATATGGTACAACTTGCTGCAAGAAGAACATGCGGACAAATTGATCTGCCTCAAATCTCTTTAGAGCTCCTCATTGGGATTTTCAGATCTGATTTTCCTAATGAAAAATCTTATATACAATGGAAGAGTAGACAGGTATTGTCAATGTTTTTTTTTTTTTGTATTTTTATATCACCCATTTTTTCAAACAGTGAACTAAATATGCCCTTAATTGGAGTTGAGAACTTCAATGAATGTGACTTATATAATGTATTTGCAAAGCTAAAAAAACATTAAGGCCCCAGTAGTTGTGCTAGCATATGGAAGTGCTGTTTGCATCACTTCATCAGAATCAGGGTTCCTCTTCCAGCTTTGATGGTATCGGAATATATTCCTATAGTCAGTGATTAGGCCTAAAGAACTTTCCTAGTGAAGCATTAGGTCTATTTCAAGGCATATTTGAATTATCTAAAGAACTCTGTTGTAAATTCTGCAAAGGTATGTTTGTGTTCGTTTATGTTGAACCTAAATATTGGCTAGTTATTAAATTCTCCAAGCACGGAACTCACCATGCTGTTTTATTGTTATCATTAGGTGAATATATTAGAAGAACTTCTATACTTCTCAGCTGAACTTCCAGAAACGGAACATTTACTCGTTCAAAGTTGTCTTGCAAAGATTAGAGATACAAAGGTATGCTCTGTTGGTTTTTAATATTCATGGACAATTACTTGTCACGGAAATGGCTTCAAATCCAATTGTGATTATTATTATTTAAATAGACATTCTTTGTTCAATGGATGCTCTAGGAGTGGGATGTTGCAATGTCTCCTGCACAACGAGTTGAGGTTATATCATCTATTAGACAGGCTGCATCAAAAGCGTTCTTCCAGCAGGGGAAGTTTGGTCTCCAAAATGAAACCTATTACTGGCATGCTGCTTATCATTTGAACATTAGACTTTATGAGAAATTACTGAATGGCGTTTTTGACATTCTTGATGAAGGACAACTAATAGAGGTGCCAATGCATATCCTCAATCGTATTGTTGTTAGCTTGATTTTTTGTTTGCACAGCGCTTGTGATTACTTCTAGTATTCTTGCTTTTTTGATGCTAAGTTTTTATTTTAAAATTTTGATAGGAAGCAGATGCGATACTGTCACTTATAAAACTGACTTGGTCCACTTTAGGCATAACTCATAAATTGCATAATGCTTTGTATGGTTGGGTTCTTGTTCAACAGGTATGTCTTATTTATGATCTAATTTACGTATTCAAATCATGCCAAAAATATTGTTTCTCATGAGCTTTTAACCATCGGTATTTTCTCTATTGAAGTTTGTTCACACTGATGAAGGCACTCTGTTCGAGCATGCTGTTCTTCAGTTCCAGAGAGTTGTATCTGCTGATGAAGATGACTATAATGAAGGGCTATATATGAAATGTATAACATGTTCAAAAGAAAGGAATGGCAGTCAAACAAAGCTAAATCTGGTGCAGTCCATTTTCCTCTCCATAGGCACTTGGTGTGACAATAAACTACAAGACTATCATCTACATTTTGGTGAGGTCTGTTGCTAGTTTGGCTAACTTAAGTCATTTTTTTGTTGGTTCTATTTCCCAGCAATCCTTTTGTTCAATAATTTTATGCTATTTCAGTTTTTGTTGTCTGATTATGTGTTAATTTGGCAATATTAACCATTAATTACAAACACTTTCTTTCCACAGAAACCTGTTCACTTCAGAAAGGTGATGGCTTTGGTTTCAGCTATAGGAATGCTCACTTCTGATGATTGTGCTGAGATTAAGGTTTGGTCGACCATGATGTTACTCAAATTACATACATGTTTGATTGTTCAATGGACCATGTTATTTAATGACTTGATAAGTTTTTAAAGTTTGGAACTAGTAAAAGATGAAGCTCAGATTGATGTAAATATTCAAAGTTTGAGCTAATCTCAAGTTCAATTTCAGCATGTTACTTTTGGCTTGAGCTTTGCCAGATAATATTGTTAAGTTCAATTACAGCTTCACTTGGTTTATTATGCAATAAGTTGAACAAATACAAACTATTTTATCATTACTGAGATCATATTGGTTTTAAAGGTTTAATTTGGTGTTGGCCTTGACTTGGTTACATCCCGTTTCCATCCTGTTTTGTTGGATGGACACTCCCGTTGTCATTAAGCAATTTGCTCATACCATGAACCGGTGTTTTCCTTGTGGCTGAACTCTTTTCGGTTGGACAATTTGGAGTTTGATCTGCACTTTCTACTCTTATTTGCAATTGCTAGTTTCTTACCATTTGGTGATGAAGCTTATGTATAACTTATGGCAATTTTCCCTCCATGCAGTTAACTGTCAATACTTCTGGCCAGAAAATTAAAAATTATGTAGAGAGGTCTGTTGAAGCTGCAATTGGGAGGGTGAGTTTTTTGTATAATGCAGCTATATATATATAATATCTCTTTCTCTCTGAAATGGTCAATTAAAGCTGTTTATATTTTTAGGTGGCAAATACCATTCTGGAATCTAAAGAAAAGATACATCCTTTGACGCTACTTGCAAACCAACTAAGACTGGTTGCTGAGAGGGAGTTAAATATATTTTTCCCAGTATTTCGTCAGTGGTCTCCAGAATCTATATTGATCTCAGTGCAGAAATTACACCAATTTTATGGGGAAAGACTGGTTTGTTCCATTCAAATATAACAATCTCTTTTAGTGAACTTATATTGGGTGGTATGCTGTATCTTTACTGGGAGAACATTCTTGTTAGTGTAGATTCCATTTTTAAAGGGAGTTTCATCGTTATCTGAAGATGCTAGATCAGTGCTTCCTGCTGCTTATACATTGGATCACGAACTTGGGCGACTTTATACTTCTGCTCTTGAGGAACAGAAAGTGAAGCACTCTCTTAGACCATATTTGGACCATTATCAGGTTGTTTGCATTTTTTAATGTGTATTACTTATGTTTTGAATCATGTTTGTAGACTTATGTCTCTGCAGTATCATTTAACTTGTATTTATTACTGTATTTCCCCTTGTTATTTGCTTCCTGCAATATTGCTTTGTTATATTTCTTTTCTGGCGGTGTTCTTTATTCATGATTCACACATTATTAGTTTGTGTTTTTCTTTTCAATGGAGAAGCAATTATTTTTCTCCAAGGATTAAATAAATTTAAACACATTATTCTGATACTTAAACATTATACCTTTGTTTTAATATTTATGCTTATTATAAGAAAGCCTGAGGATCTTCATTTAAATGTGACCAATATCATGTCATTCCATCCTTATTTGGTCCCATTTTAAGAATAACATGTTCACTGAAATAGGGGGAGGCACACTTTACAGACAATAGCTGGACATTTTTTCTTATTGGTGATAAAAGAAAATTTTGATTTAGGGCTAATGATCTTAAACATAATTTTCTTTGTGCATTTGATACTTATTTAGGTTGATGCAAGTAATGGAGTGGGACAGTGGGTAATGGTATTGTTCAGGTTGGAAAATGTTCCACGTGGAAATATATAGGAACTAAACATTTATGAGAAGAAGTGATTTTGATGTATGGGTTTAGATAATGATCCGATGCCTAAGTGGGGCGTTGATTTTTATTTCCTTGTCTGCAGATTGAAAATGTCTCAGGGCCAATAATTCTTGATTGGGTGATTGGCCAGCATGCTCATATATTGGAATGGACCAGCAGAGCATTGGAACTTGAGGTTGGTACCTGAACAAGGTTTTGAATTTTTGGAGACAAAAAATGAAAAAATATGCAACATTTGACATTACAAATGAGTTTAAGGACTTCTTTTGTGCAATGTCTCTAGCTCTTATTTGTTTCTTTGATGTTGTTTAATTTTTCCTGTTTCTTTGTCTGCAAGGGGTTCATTTCACAGACTTACACCTATTTTCTTTCTTCTTGCTGCTGCTATTCTTCCTTTCTTTCTCCCTCCCAAAATTTTTCTGGTTACAATTCCTCTTGATTCTCTTCTCTTGAGCTTCTTTTGTCAATGAGTGATTCAAGATGATAAAATTAACCTACCTTTTGAACCAATGTAGGTTTTCTTCTTCTTCTTCTTTTTTTAATTATCTTTAATTGGATTTGATGATGTTCTAGAACAACATGTTTGAATGTATGAAATTCAAGTATCCTATCATAGTCCCAATTAAGAGAGAGTTACCATGAGTTGTTTCATTTTAAAATTGCTGGAACTCTGGATGGCTGAACCACATCTTATTTCTTCGCATGTGCAGGATTGGGAGCCCTTGTCATTTCATCAAAGGCAGGCAGCATCAATAGTTGAAGTTTTTAGGATATTAGAGGAGGTATGCTGTCTCTGGATGTACGGGTGGTAATTATTGTATGTGTTTTTTTGTATGTGCAAATTTTCATCTCCATAGATTGCTCTTTGATGGAATAGATGTCCTTGCCCTGGGAATCTCACCCTTGCTAACTTCTAGTAATAACTATAGAGTTGTTCTTTTTTATAGTTTTGCATTCTATTATTTTATCTTTAAATTTTAGTAATTGAATCTTATTTTCTTAGTTGTATTTCTGGTTTATGGCCTTTTGTGTTGTTTGTCTCTTGTAACTGTGTTAATTTGCAGACAGTGGATCAACTTTTTGGAATGAATCTCCCTCTGGACATCACTCATTTGCAAGCCCTTCTATCTATAGTTTTCCACACCTTGGATGGGTATCTGCAGAGAGTGCTCAACCAGTTAGGTATTTTCTTATGCTTGCTTCTTCTTGTTGCATTGTGCATGGAAAAGTTGGGCATCATCTTGCAATGTTCTTCATGATGGTGATTATCTCATTGTTATTAGCTGAAAGCAACCTCTCTATGTCTGCCTATTTTGTTTGAAGTCCTCGATACTTGTTCTAGGGTGTAGCTAATGCTTTTGTTCTTAAATGTCTGGTGGTAGCTATTCAGTGAGGATCACAATTGCTCTTTGTTTACTTACTTTTGTTTTTTAACGCCATGGATCTTCTGTATGCCTTTACAATATGTGTGTGTGTGTGTGTGTGTATGTATATGCAATTGATAGAGCGTCTTAACACTTTTCTTTGTTATTGTAGTTATTGTTATTTAAATTATTGTAGTTCCTTCCAGTCAATTGCTCATGTTACCAAATTTATTTTACCATGTGATGATAATACATTAAATGTGTTGCAGTTGAGAAGAATCATCTCTACCCATCAGCCCCTCCTTTGACTCGTTATACTGAGACAGTTATTCCACTAATTAAGAAGAGGTTGAATGAGTACAAAGTCTTAGATGACAATGTGCTCGATAGATTGAGTGAATTGACAATATCCAAACTCTGCATCCGGCTGAACACCCTTCAGGTAGGTGTGATCATTTTTAAAAGCATTTCTCATTAGGTGCTATAATGTATCTTGTTACAAACAAAAAAATATAGTGCATCTTCACTCTTGTTGAAGGAACCCTCCTTTGGGATTATGAAGTTCATATTTCAGCTTTTAAGAACTTAGACAATTTAACACAACTCCTTTCGACCAAAAAACTATTTACTCTGAGCTAGAGCATTGAGTTCATATCAGGAAATTTCCAGCTGAACGCAACCTAAGATCAGTCATTTCATGCTAGGTATAAGATCAGTCGCATTCCTGCCTGAAGAACTCTATATTTGTTTTTGCTTTTGATATGGTTGCATTTGTTCTTATACCTAGCATGTGTTGATGTCGTCATGTTCTAAGATTTTTGGATAACTAAATATTTCCGTTCTATTTTCTTTTCAAAAACATTTCGAGTTGTTTGTAAATCTCCAAAAGTACTCCATCATCATCATCATCGTAATACTTAAAGGCTGCTTAGAATTAGATTGGGAGTTACAAGGTTTCTAAAAATGGGCTTTTAACTATGGTATTACTTCAGATGATTAATTTTACTCTCCTGACTTTTTTCTCTCTATTACTTGGCTTTTATCTGTGATAATATATAGTTATGGGTCATATATCTTTAGCTTTTCTATTAAAATGTAAAATTCTCAGAACATTGTCAACTTATGCCTGTGCTATCTTTCATGTTTCCATGCAGTATATTCAGAAACAGGTTAGCCAACTTGAAGATGGCATTCGTAACTCTTGGGCAGTTGTGAGGCCATCTCTTGACCAAACACAGGGTAAGTTCTATATGCATCTCATTAACAGGAATTGTAGGCAGTGATGCAATAATAGCATGAATGCATTTATTTCTGAAGGTAAAAGCTAATTGTGCAAAGAACAAGATGTGTCTACCAGGTAAAGTTGGTTGAATTGTTAACAGTACATTAGTTCTGGCTGTTTTACGTGAATGATCATTTATAGGGGATAAATAGATCGAATGAAACGGCACTAAGAGCGTCATCAGCTGCAACATGAAGTTTCTTTTGAAGTGAAAAGAAACTTTGCAGTTGAGCTGGATTTTGGAATGACATTTTAAATGAATATATTAACTTTTAAGCATCTTTTGTATTTTATTCTATATTTCGATTTTCCCCTCCTTTCCACATTTTATGGTTATGCCCAGTGATAATGAAGCAGGACGTTGATTATTATGATCTTGATAGTTTTTTTTTTTGTTTCATCCAGCTGAAAAAAAGCCTGTGGAGATTTTGGAGAGTGACTCACTAACACATCATGAAGCAGTAGATGAGCTCTTTGGTACCACCTTTAACATCATAAGGGATACTGCTAAAGATATTGGCCAAAATATTTGTGACTTGATTGGTGAGCCTGTTCCATTTTCTTTTAAGGACTGCAAAAAGTATTTTTTTTCTTTATTTTATAATCTTAGTTACTGAGATATACTATTTAAATTTCAATTTCTATTTAAATTACATATAGGAACAAGGGTTGTATTTTGGGATCTTAGAGATGCATTCCTGTTCCGTTTATATCGCTGCAATGTTGAAAGCACTCGGTTGGAGAATTTCCTTCCCAACTTTGACACAGTAAGACTCTAAAGTAGATGGCTTTTGCCTCCCTCCCATCTCTCTATTTCTCTCTTTTCTTGTGTGCATGGTTACACCTATGAATATTTGTATGTGTTTTGAAAAAAAATCTTTTCTATTATGTTACATAAGTTCTATTTTTTTGCTACTGCTGTTAAGATGTGCTAATATCAGTAAGCTTGAATGTAGGTTCTGGACAATGTATGTGGTTTGATAGATGAGGCTATTAGAGATCTTGTGGTTTTAAGTATTTATAAGGCTTCATTGGTATGCCCGTGGCTTGACCTCCTGTTATCTTTTAATGCACTTGTTTAACAACCTAACTTTTGTTTACATTTGTGATTCAGGAAGGCTTTGTTTGGGTATTGCTTGATGGAGGTCCTTGCCGTGCCTTCTCTGATTCGGATATCATCATTATGGAAGAAGACCTTTTGACGCTAAAGGTTTGTATTGCATGAAAATCTGCATGATGCACTTTGATCGTTAGTACCTTCCTATTCAATAAGCAACGCACTTTCTTTGAAGTGGCCAACAAACTTGTTGCATGTATTCCAGATATTAGCTAATGGAACTGTGTTGTTTTGTTCTAGGAATTTTTCATTGCTGATGGAGAAGGTCTTCAGCGGTCATTAGTTGAGCAGGAAGCAAAATTTGCTGAACGCATTCTTCACATGTTCTCCCTTCAGGTTGGCTAGCTCATACTCGAGTGTTTCTTGTGTATAGTGATTGTTGGTACTTCAGTTAATCATTGCTTTTTGGCAGACTGAAACTGTTATTCAAATGCTAATGACTGCAAGTGAGCTCATTTCAATGGGATTGGATTCAAACAAGCAAGGTCATACGAACATGGGAGATACTTACACTTTAATGCGAGTATTATGCCACAGGAAAGATAGGGAGGCATCAAAGTTCTTAAAAGTTCAATTTCAGCTACCCATGTCTTCAGGTGATACTTTGCCCGCAATGTAGCTACAGAGTATTTAACTTCCAGTCTTTTACATTCCAAATGATTAGTTGATCCAATTTGGTTGTTTTAACATATCTATTTACCAGAAACATAGATTAATTGAAAGAACAGACTATCCAATCTGATTGTTTTAACATATATGAACTATTTTCCAGAAACATAAATGATTTGAATCAAAAGACTATTTAAGAAACAAAGCCATTCCTATAATTTAATTAATGTTTATCAGGCTATATTCATTAGGTGATGTTTAGTGAAAGTATCCTAAAAGAATGTTGAGTTAGGTTTGGAAGGGATTTCATTCTTCAGTTTAACCATCATAGGTTTATTTATAAAGCCAAAGGGAGGAACTTTATATGCTTGTTTGATGTTCAGAAATAATGGTGTATCATACTTGTTATGCTCAAGGGTAACGTCAAATTCTTTACATCCCGAGATTTGGAAGCCACAATAAACTGGTTGCATACTGAATTGATGATTAATTCTCGGTTATCAATAGAATGTCATCTACTGAAAATTGACCAATAAATTCTTGACCAGATTATGACGATACTCCCTTAGGGGATTCAACCTCGAGATCACCTCTTATATCAGATGTTCTTAAGCGAAGCACCTCAATTAGCTGGAACAGGAAAGGCCAAAGTAGTTTTAAATCAGTGAAGAAGAGAATTCAAGGAGCAACAAATGAAATCAGAAATGTTGCAAGGTAATGTTGCTGCAAATTCATGTTTTATAAAGGCTTCATTTATCTTCATGAAATCTCAGTAGAGTATTTTATAACTGTTCCCTTGTGCTGGGAAATGAGTTAGGTCTCTAAATCCAATTTATTTGTAGTTCCATACAAGTAAAAAGGTGAATAGTGGTAACACTAGGTAGGGGATCAGGCATCGTACCAACTTCCCTGTGAATGTAATGCAATCTGTTGCTATGAATTCGTGTCAATTACTGGGACAAATCGAGAATACCGAGAGAGGCGAAAGCGAGGCTTGCCCCGATAAGTAAATACTATCCATGTTTTGCTTTAGTAGTGATCAAACTGGAAAAAGTTCAATATCCGGTCCCTTTCTCCCACCCCCTTTTCTTGGTAATCGACACATCAATGCAGTTGTCTAAGGGAGTGGGAAATCTTAATTTTTGTAGGTTTGAAATGGTGAAAAAGGAACGTTTGTTTTCATTTCATTTTCTTGCCTTTGCCCCATCAGATACGTAATAGGTTGATTGAATCGATTTTTATTTTCTTCTATGAATTATGTGGCTATTTTTCATTTCATTCTCCTCTTTGCTCAATCTGATGATGATGTATATATTAACTTGAATAATTTTTTTATTACCCATCTACTCATTGAAAATAGACGGAACATTGTTTCAGCTAGTAATATCATATGACTTTGTTAAAAAAAAAACTTGGTCATTTGATTTTCTTGCCTCTATCTGATGTGATAGGGTGACTTGAATCGATTATTGTGATTATACTCATAAGAGTGGACATATTGTTTGAGCTGACGTTGTCATTTAATGAATCTATATCAATTACTGATTTTAATTCTAAACTATCAATTGAGCTCACTTTGTAAAATATTAAGATCCTTACGTTTATTTTTCGGGATTCTCATGGTGATTAATACGTGTATGATTTGATTATCTCTACGATTTGGATATAACAATCCTTATCTCTATCCTCATTTGAGTTTCAATAATAAAATTTCTCCCGACATTGTCCTTATGGGAGAAGATTTTAGTTATTTCCTATACATGTTGATTCGGTTTCCTACGGTTTTTTGTTATTCCCTACTTGATTTTCACCCCTAGGCATGTCCATCGAGGGACTAGAGTTTATGGTGATACTGTTTTTAATCATATCATTTTTAACCTTTCTTATATTGATTTGTAGATCCTTGGATGGAGATTAAGACCTCTAATCTCAATTTTGAAAATACCACTTTAAATGACAAATATTTGATCTTTGTTTTTTGAACTTTGAGAGGAGAGATGGAGAGAAGGGGAATGGTGTAATAAAGAGGGTGACGTAAGCATGTTCCTACACGCCACACCCCAAACAAAAGGTTTCTTAAAGCCATCAGCTTTTATTAAAAAAATTTGGGGGAATTTACCATATAAGACCCTCCACCCTCTTGTTCCAACTAAACCCCTAACCAAGCCCAATGGCCAAGTGTAAAGCCCACTAAAGTTTTTTAGACACCAATTATGCTCAACACCAAAAGCCCAAATATCGGGTGGAATCCAAATCACTGATCCAAAATTCGGGTTATTATAATTAATTTAAGTCAAACTCAGAGGCAAAAATACTCCCTTTACTTAGTTTTTCAATCACTATTGTTAATTTAACAAAACAAGTCATTGTCTCATTGAAGTTAATATTCAATAAAATATATCCTCATAAATAATACTAGTACAAACATAAATTTTAAAAACATTAATACTTATTTTACACTCTTGTAAATAATAAGCATGACATCAAATAATAAATAAACCGAGATTGAACATGTTAATATGTGTTCAACTCTCAAAACATTTTTCTAGATTGTGGGAGTATTATGTTTAGTACAATTTCAATTAAAGAAAAACAACAATTACAACCATTCAAAAAAAATTCATCTCTGATCTATAATCAGATGTAAAAGCAACAATTAGATGTATTTTTCATGAAATAAAATTGTTAATGTAATAGTTGCATTAGTACTTTTATCATCTCCTAGCAAGGACAACATATATACTCAACCTAAAACTTATGTGCCTATCATTGGCTGGGGACACAAAGTTCTCGTTTCACTCCAATTTGAAAGGCTGAAACTTTAGTACCATGTCTTTATTAAGTCGTGAGTTTTATTTTTTGAGAAACAATATTGATAGTTATGAAAAGCTTAGAGTAAAAAAAAATAGATGCTCAACAAATTGAAAAAAGTTTTGAGTCAACCTAGAAAATAGAGTCACCGATGGCGATGGCAAAGCCACCGAGTCTCGATGAGTGGAAAGAATTCTGTATTATGAGCTTAAGAACAAACATTTTGTAGATTGTGGGAGTACAATGTTTAATTGTTTAGTATAATTTCAATTAAAGAAAAACAACAATTACAATCATCCAAATAAATTCATCTCAAGTCTCTAATCGTAATCGGATGTAAAAGCAAAACTTAGATGTATTTTTGCATGAAAAAAGTTGTTAATGTAATAGTTGCACTAGTACTTTTATCATCTACTGGCAAGGACAACGTATATATTCGGACTAAAACTTATGCACATATTACAGGCTAGGCAGTGGCGAATCTAAACTTTATATTAAGTGGGTTCAAAAAAATTGAAGTTAAACAAATTAAGCGGGATCAAGTAGGTTAAAATATACTTAATTTTACTCTCTACCCTTATTTTTTTTACAAGGATTCTCTAAAACTCAATTTGCCCTACTAAATTTAACATAAATCCTCCCGAGGCTAGGTACACAAAATTCTCGTTTCACTTTAGTTTGAAAGACTAGAACTTCGGTTCAACTTTATTAAGTAGTGAGTTTTCATTTCAATGACTTTTGCTCGTCGATAAACAAAAACATAATTTATAAATAAAAATTTTTTGTTGTAAGACTGATTGGTTATTCTATTTAAGTCAGTAAGGTCGTTTCTGTGTGGAGCCCATTTTCTTGTAACAGATTGGTTAATATAATAACTAACTTGTTGCCTCTATTTGGGCTATATAGATGTGAGGGTACCCGACCCTGGCCTGTGTGATTTTACCCGGCCTACATATGATCCAATAAGGACTTTAATTCCTTTTTTCTGTTTTGCTAACCTAAAGTTAGATTTGTCACCGTTCAACATGGTATCATTCGCCAGTTGTCTTGCTCCGTCGCGTCTCTGTCGCTCACTCTGATATTGTGGTGTGCCGGTCCGATTTGGTTACACTTTCTTTGTGTCTTTTGTTGTGCTTTCTGTGATGTCGAATGCCGTCGATCTATCTTCCGGTGATATTGTTGATGATTCGCTGACGAGATCTAGTCCGGTATTTACCAGAAAAAGGTGAATATTCTTCTTGATGAGAGTAATTTTTTTGGTCTGGAAACAACAAGTGCTTCTCACTATGAGGAGCCATCGTCTCGAGGGTTTTCTTACTGGGACTCGCAAGGCACTGTCGGCCACGATTCGTCTGTCCGATGGATTTGAAGTTGCAAACGATGCGTATGAAATCTTTATTGCTCAGGATAGTGCACTTTCTCCGTGGCTTTTATCAACGATGAGTCCCTACCTCTTGACTGACTTCGTTGGTGTTGAATCCACTACTGAAATTTGGGCGATTGTTCTGGAATCCTTCAGTAGTAAGTCTACCACTACGATTATGAGTTTGCACTTCAAAATCCGCTTCGTTCGTAAGGGAGACATGAGTATGCGTATGTACATATAGAAGGTGAACGAGATACGTGATGCTCTCGCTTCTTGTGAGAGTCCTGTGTTGAAGACTGACACATTGTCACTATTCTCAATGGTCTCCCGTCGGAGTACAAGCCGTTCGTGGCGGTTATAACTGCTAGCCGCGAGGTGTTCTCCATTGATAATGTCACTACCATCCTTCATGACGCGGAGGCTCAGCAAGGGATTTTTGATTCTAGTCCCTCTACACTCACGAGTGCTCACACAGTTTAAGTTACTTCTTCTGCCAATAGTGGCTCGCAACATTTCAGTGGGGGATTTAATCAACGACCTTATCGGCCTCAGACTTCTACTAGTGGTAGACAGAATAACGGTGGTGGTCGTGGTCGCAATAGAAATCGCTATCAGTGCCAATTGTGTGGCAAGATGGGTCACCTCATTGACAGATGCTTTCGACGCTTTGATCAGAATTTTCCAGGGGTGTTTGCTAGTCTCTATCGATCTCAGGAGTCTGATGGCGCTACCACTGCTAATGTTTGTTCCTTTGGTGAACCTTTGCCTGCTATTTCTTGATCCTCTTCTAGTGCCTCTACTTCTCCCACGGGTCACTCCAACTGCCATTCTTGCCTTCACGTAGCCTCATCTAGTGCCTCTGGTCACTCGGGACAATGGTTTTTCTGACACGGGAGCTTCACATCATGTGACGCCGAATGAGTCTAATATGAATAAGTGCTCTGACTTCTCTGGTCCAGGTAAGCTTCATATTGGTGATGGTAAGGGCTTGTCCATAAGTAAGATTGGTTCTTCTATTCTTTATTCTTCTTCTCGCGATTTATCTTTGCGTAATCTCTTACTTGTATCGCAAATCACTAAAAACTTGATATTGGTTTCCAAGTTTGCTAGAGAAAACGGTGTTTACTTTGAATTCCATGCTGGGCACTACGTGGTGCAGGATGAAGAATCTGGTGAGGTGTTGCTGTATAGTGCTGAGATTGATGGGCTTTATTCTTTTCTAGTATTTTTTCGTTTGTGAATAATACTGAAGCTCACTTGAATTGTTCTAAGTGCAGTGCATATGAAACTTGGCATCGCAGGCTAGGGCATCCTGCCCATGCGATCTTAGCCAAAGTTCTTCAACAATGTAATGTTTCTGTTGATTTGGAGTTCAATAAACATAAGCTTTGTTCTGCGTGTCAGATTGGTAAGAGTCACAAAATTCCTTTCTCTAACTCTTCCACAATTTATGATCAGCCCTTCCAGTTGGTATTTTTAGACCTCTGGGGCCTGCTCATGTTACTTCGGCTAGGTACCCTTACTATATCTCTTTTGTTGATGCGTGTACACGACACATATGGCTTTACTTGTTAAAGGATAAATCTCAAGCTATTCATGTCTTTAAGTTGTTTTCACAGATGATTTTAACTCAGTTTGGTGCAGTGATCAAAGAATTACAGAGTGATTGGGGTGGTGAGTTTCGGAACATGTCCACTCATCTCAATGAGCTTGGAATTAGGCATCGTGTGTCCTACCCACACACGTCGGAGCAGAATGGTGTTATGGAGTGGAAACATCGACATGTTGTGGAAACAACCCTCACATTGCTCAGTCAAGCATCTCTGCCACTTAAGTACTGGTCATATGCAGTGGTTACTGCAGTTCATCTGATCAATCGCCTCCCAACTCGTGTTCTAGATGGTCTGAGCCCTTTTGAAAGATTATTTGCTCGCAAGCCTAACTATACTCTTCTTCGTGTCTTTGGATGTAGGTGTTATCCTCATCTGTGCCATTTTCAAAGTCATAAGTTGGACTTTCAATCTCATGCGTGTGTTTCTCTGTTATAACATGCAACATCGGGGTTATCAGTGTCTTACTCCTTAGGGCAAGGTTTTTGTGTCTCGTCACGTTGTGTTTGGCGAGTATGTGTTTCCGTTTGCAGACAAAGTGACCACTGCCTCTCTGGATGCTTCGACTGCGTTGCCCTGTAAGTCTCCATCTCTGCTGGTTGTACCTCCTGTAATGAATCAATCTACCTCGTCCCCTAGTGCGACTCTTTGTGCTTCGAGTGCCCCTTCTAATGTTACATCTTCTGGTATGAGTCATGTTGACCCAATTTCCTCTCCTCACAATTCCCCTGCTGATATCCCTCACTCTCCCACTGCTTCTGCTAATGTTGAGTCGGGTGTACAAGCTGGTGGTGTTGGCTCGCCTTTACCCTCTCATGATGTTGTTTACCAGTACAACTCCCTTTTGGGTGTTGATTCAGTTGATCATGTTGGCTCGGGTGATGCTTTCCCATTCCCTATTAATGCTGGTAAAGCTCCTCCTATATTCTCTATCTCTGATACACAATGCGATGGTGCCTCGTTGTGTGAAAATCGAAATGTTCACTCGATGCTAACGCGAAGCAAAAAGGGTATTTTCAAGCCCAAGATGTACTCAGCCACCTTGGGTGTTGATATGGTTCCTAACTCGATCGAGCCAGCCATATCCTCTCCAGCTTGGAAGGAAGCCATTCTTGCAGAGTACAATGCTCTTATTCAAAATGGCACTTGGGAACTTGTATCCCTTCTAGAAGGTAGACATGTTGTTGGTTACAAATGGTTGTTTCGGGTCAAACATAATCTCGATGGTTCGGTGTCACGATACAAGGCTCGTTTGGTGACTAAAGGCTTTTCGCAAATCCCTGGCCAAGATTTTAGTGCTTAGTCCCGTTGTTCGATTCTTTACCCTTAATATTCTACTCTTTCTGGTTGTTTCTAACAAATGGAAATTGCGACAGGTTGATATAAATAACGCTTTCCTCAATGGCGATCTTGGTGAGAAAGTCTTTATGCAATAGTCCCCTGGGTTTAAGCATTTTGCTCCTGATGGCGGTTCTTTAGTTTGCTCCCTAAAGAAAGCCTTGCACGGATTGCGATAAGCTCCTCGCAATTGGTACACAAAGTTGCGTGACCATCTTGTTTCTTTCGGGTTTAAAGAGTCCGCAGCTGATACATCTCTGTTTGTTCGAAATGATAACTCAATGTTTGCATATCTTATTGTGTACGTTGATGACATCATTGTTACTGGGTCGTCCGATGCTGCGATTGAGGAGGTGATCCATCAGCTGCATCTTTAGTTTTCGTTGAAGGATCTTGGTGATTTATCATTCTTTCTTGGCATTGCTGCGTCTAGATCTGATGACTCCTTGTTCCTTAGCCAAAAGAAGTTTGTGTTGGAACTGTTAGAGAAGGCCAAGATGGCTCAAGCCAATCTGTCCCCAACCTCAATGGTGTCCTCGTCTAAACTAACTCATGATGCTGGCAGTCCCCTTGCTGACCCGTATGAATATCGCAGTCTTGTGGGAGCTCTCTTATATGTCTGCCACACCCGTCCCGACATTGCCTTTACTGTCAATCGAGTGGCTCAGTACATGCATCGTCCTTGTGAGGCTCATCTTGTTGTTTTTAACATATACTTAGATACTTGGTGGTCACTATTGACTATGGCCTTCGGTTTACAACTTCTGATACGGGTGTTGGTCAAGTTGTTGCATTTGCGCATGTGGACTGAGGTGGCGATCTTGACGATGGTCGTTCCACGATGGGCTATTGTGTCTATGTTTATAATTGTCTAGTTGCTTGGAGCTCAAAGAAACATAAATTTGTTTCCTGATCCACCTCAGAAGTAGAATATCGAGGCATTGAGGATGCAGTCTCCGAGGTCACATGGGTTTGTTATGTGTTACATGATCTAGGTGTTTGTGTCTACACTCCTCCTGTTGTTTGGAGCGATAACTTGAGTGATGTGGCTATGTCTGCTAATCCGGTGTTTCATTCTCGCTCCAAACACATTGAATTGGATGTTCATTTTGTTCGCGAGAAGGTTGCCGACCAGCAAGTCCAAGTTAACTATGTACCTGCTGAGCATCAGGTTGTAGATGGACTCACTAAACCTCTCTCTAAAGCTTACTTTCGGCTATTTCGTGACAAAGTCTGTGTTTGCTCGTCTGACGACTAATCTTCAGGGTGCAGAGAGGGGGAGGACACCGGGGGAATGTTGAGCAAATTGGATGTTAGGCTGATTGGTTATTCTATATAAGTCAGTAAGGTCGTTTCTGTGTGGAGCCCATTTTCTTGTAACAAATTGGTTAATATAATAATCAACTTGTTGCCGCTATTTGGGCTATATAAATGTGATGGTACCCGACCCTGGCTTGTGTGATTTTACCCGACCTACATCTGATCCAATAAGGAATTTAATTCCTTTTTCCTTTTTGTTTCTCTTTCGAATCACCAAAGCCCTTTCTTCTTCCTTTGATTTCTGTTTTGCTAACCTAAAGTCAGATTTGTCACCGTTCAACAGAAGTGCATAAACAAAAGTTACCGCAATTATTGGAGGAAGGTTTTGAGATATCTTGACTCACAAATAAAGATGGTAATGCTATATAAATCTACGCGTACCATGAATAATAATATTTGTTGCGAACTTCACCATGTAGCTATATACTATACAAGGGATAAGACACATGATTTTATAGTACTTTTATATTCAGTAAAATTATATAAGAATGTAAAAATTTTAAAAGTGTAAAATTAGTTTACCAAAGCCAAACACAATTTTTTAAAATATAAATATTTAAAATTTTTATATGTGTGTGCGCACGTGTGAAATGGATAGAGTTAATTTTTTTTAGATTTGAATCAAATTAACATATAATATAAAAGTTGTGGACTAAATTTATTATTATGTCAATTTCATTAACTGCCACATCATTTTTCGTCAATTTTTAATAACATTAGGTCAATTTGAAATATTTTCTAAATCGTGTGACCATTTTATAATTTTTATAGTAGAAAGATTCAATAAAAAACCCTTTAATCAGGAGATCATTTATGTAGCTGGCTCTTATTTTAAATACAGTAAACATAAGAATCACTCGTTCATTAATTAAATTCCCTAGAAATTTAGTAAAAAAAATTAAATTCCCTAGAAATGGATATGTTTAGAAAAAAAAATACCACGTAGCTTGGATGTATATGAAGGGTAAAGCTTTTGAGAAACGAACCGTGGTCATCAATCAAGTCAACTAGGTAGATTGTCAACCCAAATGAAAAAAAAGGAAATTCCTTTCTAATTGAATTAATAGATATTTGTATTTTTTTAACATGCATATCCGTTTTACGGTCCATGTTTGCGGTGCGAGACTACTCTTCTCTATAATATTATTTTTAAAGTTTAAATTTGTATCCTCTCCTTGAGAGTGCAATATGCCTTACAAATGCACCCAACACTTGTTGGTGAAAAGGTGATCCCTTGATTATGAGTTATATCTGTATTGATTTCAGATTAAATTAGACACAACTTAACTATGTGATAAACGAGTCTTAGACCAAATATATATGGAAAATACTTTATATTAGGGTTTATGGTTTTAAGGTTTAGGGGTTGAGTGTGTATAGCGTAGAATTTAAGGTTTATGATTAGAACTTAGAGTTTAGAGTTTAAGGGTTAGGTTTTAAGGTGCTAGGGTTTGAGATTTAAGTTTTAAGTTTTATAAAAGGGTTGTATTAATTTTTTACACAGCTTGTGTATCGAAATACAACTTATATATCTATATATAATATTCTTGGACAACAATAAGTTAATTCGATTCTAGAAATATTATATTATCAAAAAGTATAAAATTCTAAAATGATATTACCTCATTTGGTTTCACAACATTATTCACTGTCAATAGAAACATTATTTGAGAATACATGGATAATATGATTACCACCCATCCCTTAGGTAATGTAACATACTAACATTCGATCAATTTTATCCATTGAGTTTATTGTTTTGTTAATGAAACAATGATTGATATGTAAAGAATAATTTCTTTATTCATGTAAAGTTATGTTTTAGATAATGATACAAAGATCCTTTATATAGAAAGATACCAACTAACTAACTGACTTACAACCAACGAACTGGTTGTCTCGAACAAAATGGTAATCGACCTCGATATGTTTGGTGCGCTCATGAAACACTTGATTGGTGGCAAGATGAATAGTGAACTGGTTGTCACAGTATAAAAAAGCAGTTGGGACTGAAATTTGAAAAGAGAATAACAATGATCGAATCCAAACGAGCTCACACGCTACAGTAGCCATGTCACGATACTCGGCCTCACAATGAAGATCTACTAACAATGTGATGTTTCTTAGCTTTCCAGGAAACAATGATGTTGCCAAGGAAAACATAAAATCCAATGATGGAACGTCTGGTGTCGGGACATGCACTATAATCAACATTAACAAAGCCACTGAGTTGTAGGTTGGATGTAGAAGAGAAAAATAAACCCAAGACCAGGAGTTCGTTTCACATAAGAAAGCAAATGATGAACTGTCATGAGTTAAGGGGGGCGTGGAGATGCAACAAATTGACTTAGGAGATGGAAAACATAAGCAATATCAGGCCTAGTATGGGTGAGGTACAATAGTCGATCAACTAACCTCCATTACATTTGAGAATCAGACAACAACTCTCCTTCATTTATACTTAATTTTTGAGAGGGCATCATAGGCAATTGAATTGGCTTTTTATCTAGTGACCATGTGTCCTCGAGCGACTGCAATGCATATCTTCTTTGAGACAAAGAAATGTCAGACTGGTTTTGGAAAATCTCAAACCCAAGAAAGTAGCGCAAATTTCCTAAATCTTTGAGCTTGAGACTTTATTAAAGAAAAGACTTAACGATCGTCAGTTGATCTAAGTCTTTGCCTGCTAAAACTATACCATCAATGTAGACAAAAAGGGTAACCATGCTTTCACCCGAGCCTTTGATAAAGAGAGAGTGATCAAAAGGTGATTGAGCAAAACCAAACTGAAAAACAACACGAGAGAAAGCATGAAACCATTGGCGTGAAGCCTGCTTGAGCCCGTATATAAACTCATGAAGCTTACAAATTAAGTTAGAACCTTGAACAGGAGAAGCGTAATCGAGAGGAAGCTATGTAAACCTCTTCATCAAGAAAGCCATTTAGAAATGAGTTGTTGACATCAAGTTGTAGGAGATGCCAACTATGAACTGCAGAAAGTGCAAGAAGAATCTTAAAAGAATTCATCTTAGCAAGTGGAGAAAAGGTATCCAAATAATCGATGCCTTCAACTTGAGTAAACCATTTTGCCACGAGATGAGCCTTAAATGATCAACGGTCCCATCAGCTTTATATTTATGTGATAAACCTATTTACAGTCAATTGGGTGCTTCCCTTCTGGTAGAGAAACAACGGACCAAGTCTTGTTAGATTCCATAGCTTGCAGCTCCTCATGCATAGTGTTGCGCGTATTTGGTGTCGCAATTTTAGTGCAAGTATACACGTCACCAAGTTATAATATAAAAGATATCGTCTCCACAGAGATTGGTGCTACTTCCAGAGATTATCGTCTCGCACTGTAAAAAAATAAAAACACAAATAATGGTTTGGTCGATAAAGTAACTAAAATAAAGAAAGCAAGTAAACTAAGAGTTTGAGTAGATATGATGATAGAGCATGCCAGATTATGTTGCATAGTAGTGTGGAAGTTGAATGAAACTGTCTCGGTTTTGAATGCAATCGTCAACTTGATTGCTTCGGCAATGGGCAGGAGAATTGCCTCGACAATGGGCAAAGCTATTGCCGCCCCAAGGAACACAGCTACTGCATGGGCAATTGAGCGACAACCTTCAAGGTTCGGCAAAGCGTTCTTCAATGGTTTCTTCTTATCCCTAAGCCGAAACTCTATTGATGTGCAGGCCTTGATAATACCTCCCAGCGTGAACCAAGGGTGAACATCAATCAATCTTAGGCTTCTCTTAGCCATTGAAACTCACACTTATTCCTAAGTTGAATTAGTCTTCACCGATTGGGATAAAGACCATGTTTATTCGTTTTGTGAGTCTAACTCTCCCGATATTAGACAAATAGATGCAATCACAATATCCTCTCCCGATTTAATTGTAAGAAAAAGTAATTACCAAGAATAAGAAAACCTTGAACCTAATTGCATTAACAAAAACCTAAACAAATTACAATCGTCTTCTCACAACTACTAAACAAAATAATCCTATCCTAAGAAAGAATTAGAACATGATGGCGATAACAAGCATTATACTAAAAACCTAAGTCTCTCGATCTCTAGATGATTTGATGGTGGCAGATGAGTCTTGGCTTTATAGGGCGTGGCCTTGACGAGTCCTTTGAGTAGGAGGTTAAGTTGGAGTTGAATATAACTTCATAAAAGAGATATATCTCTTTTAATTCATTATTTTATTCCCTCTTATCGGTTTTCTATCTTTGACCTTCCTTTGGCTTTTTCATGGCCTTCATCTGCTCCGATTTTCATGCAAAGTATCTCTAAAAATTCGGCATTTTATGCTCTTCAAGTCACATACCACTTTGCATATTTTCTCGCTTGTCGGTACTTGTCTGGGCATTGCCTCGGCAATGGCTTGGTCCTTGCCTCGACAATGGTCTGTCAGTCTCTTTTTCTTAACAGGCTCGTTCTTGGTCCAACGTTCCTTGGTAAGGCTTGACGTCAAAGGATGGCCTGGTCTGGATCGTCGAGTGATTGTTCTGCACCTTTTCTTCCCCTTCCTTAACTGCCGTGGCAATGCTTGCCCGAGTAGTGGGTAATGAAATCTGCACATGCACAAAACACATACCAAAGCAGTACCTTTTCCACCAAATATATTCAAGTAAAGCTGATCAAGCATGTTAATGATAAGAACATTGAAATTGCGTAGTAATGCATTTAAATTGAACTTAAGTCTAACAATATTTGAGTCATAAAGGGTCTTAAAGTAAATATTTTTATACACCTAACATGTAACCCCGTCGTCCCGGTCTGGCCGGATGACCGGTCCGAGTGGGCCACACGGGGAAAACCGAAGCGAAACCCATTAAGGTTCCCCCTCGGTTAGCAACCCTTTTTTTTCTTTCATTTTAATCTTGTCTAGAGGAGTATTAGATCCTAGGTGATCACACAACAGAACAACATACACGAGACAATCAAACGAACCCAAAACAACATTTGACAGTCCAATTTTAAACTTAAACTGCAGGCGGTATCGATACCCCTAAGGAGTGTATCGATACGCCTTGACTAGGTCAACTGGTCAGAGTCAACCCGTGAAGACCGTATCGATACGCCCAAAGAGTGTATCGATACTCTCCCCAACGGTCAACGCTAAGAAGACCGTATCGGTACGCCAGAGGCCCGTTTCGATACCCAAATGGACAATAACTTCAGTGACCAAAAAGGTATCGATACGCCCCCTCGCGTATCGAAACGCGTAGCCTGAAACAAGAAGGCCGTATCGATACGGGTCCAACCGTATCGATACCCCTGCTACGAACTTACAAGTTTTAGCTGATTTGAGGCACAAGGATGCCCCTAAATCCCACTAAAACCTCAACCAACACACTAGCATCATTCCTAAGGCAACCAACATAACAAACATGCTTGAAAACTTAAAGCTAAAGGCACAAATCAACCCAAGGTGATGCACAAACCATACAAGCAACTTAAGCATTCAAGCATGAAACAATGCATCCATACATGGCATTCCATCACAGGGCAATTTAGCATATATGGGTATACAAGCACTTAAGAATTCATGTCTTAGCAACCAAAGCATGTAATCATTCAAGGCATGCAACATAAGCAATATTTACGAATCAAGCGAGGCATCCAAGAACCGAGCCAACAACAACATACATCAAAACTCAGATCAATAATACCAATCACATTGCTTAACTATTACATTCTACCATTTAAAATTCATACATTGAGCTCACCAAAAGCAACACTTGGGACCTTTCCTTGCCCTTGCCACCCACAAGCTATTGATCTGCATTGTCGAACAAAAGAGAGCGTAAGCATAAAAGCTTAGTGAGGGTAAGCTCATAAAACAAACCTTCGACAATGCAGGGTCCAAGCACGAGCTAAAACCAAGATAAAATGCATGATCTTACCTCCGATCCACATGAGCCGTAATTATAGATGATGCATGAACATATATTCAATATCATATCATGCTCAACATGTTTAAATCCACAACATATGAAATCACATATATTAAACCATGTTAGCAACACATCCCACATCACATTGGCTCACAACTAATCACATATTGGCAACATAACTACAATCCGTATTGGCACCTAGCTATGACTCGAATACGCGGATAACCGTTGGAACTCACATCCAACATCTCAACCATTACCTGACGGTGGGATTACACTCATCACCGTTCACGCGGAGGGGATTCCACTCATCCTCACGCCTCATCTCACGCGGAGGGGATTCCATTCATCCTCACGCCCGTCGATGGGATTCCACTCATCACCGACTAATATATATATGAAGATTTCTGGGCGAACCCGTACTCCATCTTGATGACTACCATCATCAAGACCACGCGCGCATTTTGACTAACGTGTGCACACTAGACATCCTAATGATCGATCATTTGTACCCAAGCATACTAGTGCCAATACTACACATTTCATTACTCTTTCACAATACCATTTCATAATAACTTCCGTGCTTAGCACGTACTCACCATGACTCACCGTCATGTACAAGCCACATTTCCATGCCTAGCATGTACTCACCATGATCCTCGGATCATACAATCACCTCATAACATCATTATACATGTCAACACTACATGCATCTCAACAACACTAATATCACATCATATTTCATACATATGTATATCTCTATCACATTTATCATCAACATGCATGTAACAATGCATTAAGCCATGCCTCCACATACATGTATAACAACATAAGCATAACCACCATAAGCATGATTAAACATGAGGCATAATTCAACACTTTAAAGATCAACCAAGGTCTCTAACTAAAGTTTGGGATTAGGCTACCACCCTAATTCCAACTCTAGGTGGGTCTACCAATCCCAACCTAGTTCACATGCTTGAACTAACACTTGAAAACCATTTAAAAATATTTAACCACTCACCTAAGCTTCCAAGCTCCAAGCCAAGCAAGCAGCCTCCCTCAATTTCCGGATTTCTTCCTGAAGCTTCTCCAACACAAATTCCCGCTTCTAAACAACCTTAAACACATTTCAAACAATTCCAAATCATCCCAACATCAAAAGACCAACCCGGAACACAATTCAAACACCAAACTCAATATTTCAAACCTTGACCAAACCCCGATTTTACTTAATTCAAGCAGCCCATAAACCTTGATCAAAACCCAAGTTTCCAACACAGTTTATACCCACAAATGATAGCTAAATTCAGCCACAACTTCAACCCATAAGTGCAAGCCAAGCTCCAACAATTTCCAACCCAAACAATCACCAAAATTCCCATTTTCGTACTCCTATTTCACCCAGCAGAAAATCATGTTTTTAAACACCCAAATGACATCTAAATGGTTCCAAAACAGCCCCCAACCATTTCCCTAACATCCACCCTCAATTTCCAACACAAACCATACCCAAAACTCAACTAAAAACCTTCCTAAAACCCCACCAAAACCCAATTTCGGAAATCCTTATAAAACACTTTAAAAATTACATATATTGGACCTCTTGGGTTAATATTAACTTATATATTAACAAGGAATCAAAAGCTCAAGCAATGGATGGTAAAGTTTACATCTTTCTCTTCAAAACCCCCAAAACACAAAACTTTAAACATGAATTTCAATGAAAACTAAAGGCATGGGAAGAAAGGGAAAGTTGAGGACATAAAGAATTTGTTGTTACCTTTGCAAGAGCTCCAAAAATGAAGGCAAGATTTGATGGAAAATCAAAATGGGGAAAATGAGAGGGTTTCACATTTTAAAAGAAGGAAAGGGGAAGAAGATGGTGAAAGGGGGTTTTATTTTTGTTTTAATCTTTTGGACTATTTCAAAAATCCTCAATATTACAACTTTGCCATTAATGAGATGGCAACTCCCCTTTACTTTCAAATCCAAGAAATTTTAGTTTCATTTCAAATTAGTCCAAATATAAAAATGTTTATTTTGAAAATAAAGGAAGACACAAGGTCCAAATAATATATAATATTATTTAATCATGAACCGAGACCCGAAAACAATATTCTAATATTATTTTCTCCCGGCCCCCGAACCCGGGTGTTACAACTCTCCCCCACTTAAGGAAATTTCGTCCCCGAAATTTATCGGACGGGAATTACCACTAAGTCTGCTCTTACCCATTTTCCATCTCACCACCACACACTAACCAATCTCGGTAGGCTTACCACCCAACAACAGATATCTGATGTTAAGACCCCAACTAGTTCTCCACCGCATGTCAATTTTAAACTCAACTCAATCTCTTCGCAAACATAGCCTGGGACAGACCTGACTCACATTTCTGAATCATAGATACACAGAACACCTCACAACCCTCTTTCTAACTCTGATGGTAACCGTAACAAATAAACAACAATCTAGCCCGATTCATAAACCCATACAACACTGTTTAAACTTGACCGATGACTTTCTCTGACTGATCATCTGACTTCATCAATTAACCCAACACTATGCAGACGTCTTCAAAAACAGTCTAGTTGAAATCTCGGATCTCTATTACCTACTTCCATTAAGAACCTTCCACGGATGTATCAGACTAAAAGAAAAATGATGTTCGGTCTTAACATGCTGGCAAATTATACACTTACCCTCATACTGAACCACATCACACATCATCTCAATCCCGAAGTATTCATCTTCAACCCACAATACGTCTTCATACTACTCAGATGCAACACAAATGAATTACCGTGTGCTTCGGCCAAAACAGTACGTCTCAAGGCACTATGTCAATCGGTACAACTATTTTGTCTCTGAAATGCAAAACTCTATCATCTCTGAAACTGTATTCTGAAGGTTTTCCTTCTACTATACCTCGCACGTGAGGTGCCAAGAATCTGTCTTGCAACTGTTTCTCTTCAAGCATTCTGACTCAATGTAGGTTTAACATGAAACTCGGCCACGAAACTACTATCATTCAGTAAGCTGAATTCGGCAAACACAACTCGCAACTCAACTACAAATCTAACAACTCGGGACATCGGTCACTACGTTGACTATCTTCGGATGGTGCTCAATCTTGATATTACAGTCTTCAAGCAGTTCTAACACTTTATGTTGTTCAAGTTTCAACCCTTCCTAAGCCTTCAAATATTTCAAGTTCTAAAGATATGTACATACACACTGTGCATTTCTTACTATACAAGCTTTGTATCTAAGTCTTCGAAGCAAATACACTGTAACTAACTCTAAGTCTAGTGTCGGATAACTATTTTCTCGGTCTTTCAACTATCTCGATGATCAAGTCACAATCTTCTGTCTTGCATAAACAAACAACCTAACCCTACATGTAATGCTTCACAATAGTTCACGAATTCTTTCTCTGACAAAGGCTGGATCAAGGTCGAAGTTCTCTTCAAGGTTTCCTTCGGTTTCTCAAGGGTTCATTGTCTCGCATCTAACCACACAACTGAACATTCTTCTGTAGCACTTGTCAAAGGAGCAACTATCTTCAAAAGACTATTTACAATTCTTTGAAAGTAACAATGTTGAACCTAAGAACTATATATATATATATATGTCACTATCTTCGATTTCTTCCCACTCACGTCCTCTTCTGTCTACTTGGGATTTACTCTAATACACTCGGCTGATCTACATGTCCTAGGAGAACATCTTCATTAACTCGGAGTTCACGTTGCACAACTTGGCATACAATTAATCTTCTAATGGGATTTACCACTAACTCCATAGCTTGTCATGATCTTCTTCGGTACTTGAATATATCCATGTATCAACTATGAGAACTACTACAACTGATCCAGGAACTCGGGAATTATTCTACTCAACATCTCTTACAAAAGTAACTAATATGCTAGTCAAACAAAGCGGCACAACTCAGGCTCAAAGCGATCACATCTTGCCCCGAAAGCTGTCTTCGACACATCAACTTCTCTCATTTTCAACTGGTAATAATCAGATCCAAATTTAATCTTCAAATAGACTGAAGCACACACTAACTGATCAACAAATCACTGACACTCGGAAACGGATGCTAATTATTCATTGTCACTTGTTTCGACTGCCTGAAATCTAAACACATTCTCGTATTGTCTTCTCTCTTCTTCACAAATTACAATGTCGAACTCTAAGAATGATGCACTAGGCCTAACGAGTCTAAGGTCTAACAAATCTCGAAGTTGATTCTTCAACATTCTCAATTCTTTCGGAAATCACAAGATATAGA
Source organism: Hibiscus tridactylites (assembly GCA_958450335.1). Taxonomy (NCBI): domain Eukaryota; kingdom Viridiplantae; phylum Streptophyta; class Magnoliopsida; order Malvales; family Malvaceae; genus Hibiscus; species Hibiscus tridactylites. The sequence goes on from OY288281.1 coordinate 79,466,156, forward strand.
GCAACCAAAACAGGAGCGAACTCAAAGACGGTCTCAATAACAAACTCTTCTCCTCTAACAAGAGATAAACCGACAATCCTCCCAAACACTTCTAGGAAAAGAAAACACAAACTATCCTAATATTCTGCGGTCTAATCTTCATTCAATAATCAAATCCATCACAATTTCTAAGCAAGCCTGTCAACTAAACTCAACCAATCCTTGACCTCTAAAGCTGGATCAATCATTCAAAAAGAAGTTCACATCCTCACCTACTACTATAGTCTCACAAAATCTGTGACTGGCAACTCTCTCTTTGTCTCAATGTATACTCTAACTCTAAGTTCTACAAGCCCAAACCATGTCACAAGTCACATCGAAACCGTAAAAGACAATTACTTCACATCTTCTAGAAACACATAACCCTAAACCATCAACAAACATCTTCTATACATTTTTCTGACCACTACAATCTCACCAAAAGGACTAGTCACATGTGTCCTTACGTCTAAAATCTAAACACGTACATCAAATTTCTTCGCACGCTCACACAAAAGGAAGAATCCGCAGAAATTGCAACTTCACATGTATACAACTGATAGTCTTCGGTCCTCTTGCTTTCAAGCTAACTCTTCAACACAAAATCTGACTCTTCTAGACTGTTCTTAGAGCATCTCGAAACTTCAAGAACGCAGTTCTGGGCACACACAGACAACCATGCTGGAAAACGACTCAGACGCACACTGACCCAATCACACAAATCGATTCCCACTCACGGATACTGACCGGCTATCACGTACTAAAAACCGTAGGCCGAACCCCTAACGATCACTAACTAGCATTTCCGAGTCTCAGATTACTCACACAAAACCCTTACCTTGATCTTGTTAAAAGAATCAAGGTACTCGCACCTACTTCTAACACTTCACCAGGCATATTCAAACTTGCATACTTGCTAACGATATACAAAAGCGCGAATTTAGAATCAACTGGAGGAAACAACTTAATACTGTACCAAGGGCTTATCTATTAAAACATCGACACCTCTCTAACTCACACTCATAGGCCTTCACTTCTTCTTACCAACTAATGTCAGAGTTGATCACATCGCCCCTCATCCACAGGGATCAACCCTCATACACACCGTCTCAAACGGACAAATTGTACCTCAATTCCGGCACAACCATACCCCTCTAACTAAGGTGATGGACTCCCTCAACATCGTCCACCCTTTTTAGAAACTACGACTTCTACTTACCGAAAAGCAATAAATCAACAACAACAACAACAGTAAATTAACATACAAACTGGGTTAGCAAAGGAAAGGGTCCAAGTGGCTCATGTATGATTCCCTCACTTAAAAATCTCTTTTTCGATGTAATCGTAGCAATGGGACTCTACTAAACATGTTTCAAACAAATCAACACACATACATGCTCAACCAAGCATATAACACGGCATACTTGCTAAACAAGCAATCATATGCATACGATCAAACAACATACATTCTCAATCAAACAATCATTCATCACAGCATACACGGATAACAAGCAACATGCTTACATGGCAAGCAAACACCGTGCATATCAATCATAAAACACAACTTACCTCACTTACCTGCCCAAGGTCTCGGAAACCTTAGGCTCTGATACCAACAAATGTAACCCCCTCGTCCCGGTCTGGCTGGATGACCGGTCTGAGTGGGCCACACGGGGAAAACCGAAGCGAAACCCGTTAAGGTTCCCCCTCGGTTAGCAACCCCTTTTTTTTCTTTCATTTTAATCTTGTCTAGAGAAGTATTAGATCCTAGGTAATCACACAGCGGAACAACATACACGAGACAATCAAACGAACCCAAAACAACATTTAACAGCCCAATTTTAAACTTAAACTGCAGGCGGTATCGATACCCCTAAGGAGTGTATCGATACGCCTTGACTAGGTCAACTGGTCAGAGTCAACCCGTGGAGACCGTATCGATACGCCCAAAGAGTGTATCGATACTCTCCCCAACGGTCAACTTCTCACGGTCAACGCTAAGAAGACCGTATCGGTACGCCAGAGGCCCGTTTCGATACCCAAATGGACAGTAACTTCAGTGACAAAAAAGGTATCGATACGCCCCCTCGCGTATCGAAAGGCGTGGCCTGAAACAAGAAGGTCGTATCGATACGGGTCCAACCGTATCGATACCCCTGCTACGAACTTACAAGTTTTAGCTGATTTGAGGCACAAGGATGCCCCTAAATCCCACTAAAACCTCAACCAACACACTAGCATCATTCCTAAGGCAACCAACATAACAAACATGCTTGAAAACTTAAAGCTAAAGGCACAAATCAACCCAAGGTGATGCACAAACCATACAAGCAACTTAAGCATTCAAGCATGAAACAATGCATCCATACATGGCATTCCATCACAGGGCAATTTAGCATATATGGGTATACAAGCACTTAAGAATTCATGTCTTAGCAACCAAAGCATGTAATCATTCAAGGCATGCAACATAAGCAATATTTACGAATCAAGCGAGGCATCCAAGAACCGAGCCAACAACAACATACATCAAAACTCGAATCAATAATACCTATCCCATTGCTTAACTATTACATCCTACCATTTAAAATTCATACATTGAGCTCACCAAAAGCAACACTTGGGACTTTTCCTTGCCCTTGCCACCCACAAGCTATTGATCTGCATTGTCGAACAAAAGAGAGCGTAAGCATAAAAGCTTAGTGAGGGTAAGCTCATAAAACAAACCTTCGACAATGCAGGGTCCAAGCACGAGCTACAACCAAGATAAAATGCATGATCTTACCTCCGATCCACATGAGCCGTAATTATAGATGATGCATGAACATATATTCAATATCATGTCATGCTCAACATGTTTAAATCCACAACATATGAAATCATATATATTAAACCATGTTAGCAACACATCCCACATCACATTGGCTCACAACTAATCACATATTGGCAACATAACTACAATCCGTATTGGCACCTAGCTATGACTCGAATACGCGGATAACCGTTGGAACTCACATCCAACATCTCAACCATTACCTGACGGTGGGATTACACTCACCACCGTTCACGCGGAGGGGATTCCACTCATCATCACGCCTCATCTCACGCGGAGGGGATTCCACTCATCCTCACGCCCGTCGATGGGATTCCACTCATCACCGACTAATATATATATGAAGATTTCCGGGCGAACCCGTACTCCATCTTGATGACTACCATCATCAAGACCACGCGCGCATTTTGACTCACGTGTGCACACTAGACATCCTAATGATCGATCATTTGTACCCAAGCATACTAGTGCTAATACTACACATTTCATTACTCTTTCACAATATCATTTCATAATAACTTCCGTGCTTAGCACGTACTCACCATGACTCACCGTCATGTACAAGCCACATTTTCATGCCTAACATGTACTCACCATGATCCTCGGATCATACAATCACCTCATAACATCATTACACATGTCAACACTACATGCATCTCAACAACACTAATATCACATCATATTTCATACATATGTATATCTCTATCACATTTATCATCAACATGCATGTAACAATGCATTAAGCCATGCCTCCACATACATGTATAACAACATAAGCATAACCACCATAAGCATGATTAAACATGAGGCATAATTCAACACTTTAAAGATCAACCAAGGTCTCTAACTAAAGTTTGAGATTAGGCTACCACCCTAATTTCAACTCTAGGTGGGTCTACCAATCCCAACCTAGTTCACATGCTTGAACTAACACTTGAAAACCATTTAAAAATATTTAACCACTCACCTAAGCTTCCAAGCTCCAAGCCAAGCAAACAACCTCCCCCAATTTCCGGATTTCTTCCCGAAGCTTCTCCAACACAAATTCCCGCTTCTAAACAACCTCAAACACATTTCAAACAATTCCAAATCAGCCCAACATCATAAGACCAACCCGGAACACAATTCAAACACCAAACTCAATATTTCAAACCTTGACCAAACCCCGATTTTACTTAATTCAAGCAACCCATAAACCTTGATCAAAACCCAAGTTTCCAACACATTTTATACCCACAAATGATAGCTAAATTCAGCCACAACTTCAACCCATAAGTGCAAGCCAAGCTCCAACAATTTCCAACCCAAACAATCACCAAAATTTCCATTTTCGTACTCCTATTTTACCCAGCAGAAAATCATGTTTTTAAACACCCAAATGACATCTAAATGGTTCCAAAACAGCCCCTAACCATTTCCCTAACATCCACCCTCGATTTCCAACACAAACCATACCCAAAACTCAACTAAAAACCTTCCTAAAACCCCACCAAAACCCAATTTCGGAAATCCTTAGAAAACACTTTAAAAATTACATATATTGGACCTCTTGAGTTAATATTAACTTATATATTAACAAGGAATCAAAAGCTCAAGCAATGGATGGTAAAGTTTACATCTTTCTCTTCAAAACCCCAAAAACACAAAACTTTAAATTATGAATTTCAATGAAAAGTAAAGGCATGGGAAGAAAGGGAAAGTTGAGGACATAAAAAATTTGTTGTTACCTTTGCAAGAGCTCCAAAAATGAAGGCAAGATTTGATGGAAAATCAAAATGGGGAAAAGGAGAGGGTTTCACATTTTAAAAGAAGGAAAGGGGAAGAAGATGGTGAAAGGGGGTTTTATTTTTGTTTTAATCTTTTGGGCTATTTCAAAAATCCTCAATATTACAACTTTGCCATTAATGAGATGGCAACTCCCCTTTACTTTCAAATCCAAGAAATTTTAGTTTCATTTCAAATTAGTCCAAACATAAAAATGTTTATTTTGAAAATAAAGGAAGACACAAGGTCCAAATAATATATAATATTATTTAATCATGAACCGAGACCCGAAAATAATATTCTAATATTATTTTCTCCCGGCCCCCGAACCCGGGTATTACATAACACCCCCAAACTCGAACTATTGCTTGTCTTCAAACAATGCAAAACTAACAGTCAATTGCCAAAAATTTAATTATTAAATATATTATTAAATAATTTTACGTTTCGTCAACTAAACACCATTTTCTTACACTCTAACGAAGTGAACCAATCAAGATAAGAGAACCATAAAGGTACAAGCCATCTTACATTTCAAAATTTTCAAGGGTAATTATTTCATACGCTGGTGGTGGAAACTAAAAGTTTCCACAAGTGTTTTAATTTTAGGGTTTAGAAATTTAGTTTAGGGTGTAGGGTTTAAGTGTAGTAGTTTATAATTTAGGGATGGTGATAAAACCTTAGAGTTTATGGTTAGAATTTAGGGTTTATAGGTTAAAACCTAAATCCTCACCATATTACTCTAAAAGCTAAACCCTAACCTCTAAACACTAAAATTTAACCCTAAGCCTTAAATTCCAACCACCATCCATAAATTCTAAATTCCTAAATCCTAAAATTAAGACACTTGTAAAAACTTTTAATTTACACCGCCAGTATATCGAATATAAATTCAAATTTCAATTCCATACATAATGTAACATCTCGTAAAACACACTCCCCATACAAGTAGTAATGGGTTTCCACAACATTAAAAAAATGCGTAAGTACAACCGATCTCACTATAACGCTACCCCACAGCACATGTAACAAATGGATTGGAAGAGTCGACTTTCGGCCCACAGCTCTCCCACTTGTCACTCTTTACAAGTGGACTCCATCTCCTTGACGTGCGGCACAACCTTTACCGGTATACCAATCACGGTCTGACAAGTGTCGCCATAATGAATATGACCTCCCAACTTCACCGCAACGTTGACAACCCCGTGAGTCCTCGTACCATCTGCTGCCCTCAGCCGGTAGCTTAGTTGCCTGACTGATCCCACAGGCGGCAGCCCTAAGTCGGCGGCCGGAATCTGGCACCAACCCAGCTGAGCCTGTCCGGCAACGAGTCTTTTAGTAAATAAGTGGAGATATATACAAGAATATCGATTGGCAAAAAAATTATGATGAATGGGAACATGGAATTTGTCACCCCAAGTAGGGTTCACACCACCTTGATCATCAACCCTGGTTTGAAAACCATGGCGGTTCTTGGAAGCAGCGGCGTTTAACGAGGTTTGCGGTGGGAAGGTGGTGATGGTGATGAAGGGCCGGAGACGGTGAGAAAAGAGAAAAGAAGAAGGGTTCTGCAGCCCTCGCGCCGATACCACTGTCATCTCCAGTGTGAAGTGCTGTTCACTGTTGTCCAGCATATTTGAGTGTTAAAAGGAGGGAAAAGATAAGGCAAAGGACATGAGAAAGGAGAAAAAGGCATGGGATTTGAATTTATAGCTGATATCATGGAAGGTGAAAATATGTAGGAAATTCAGGGGTTGAAGAAGAAGAGATTATTAAGTAAAGAGTGCAGCTTCGTGGTAGAATAAGTGAGAGTGAGAAGGAAAATATTTAATTAAGTCAACTAGAAGTCTCCACTGATTAATTTTGGTAACTGAGGGATTCGTGGGAGTTTCGGGAGTTATTGGCAAAATATAAATAATTAAAAATAAAGATAAATTTAAAATTAAACTAATTTTAAATATATATATATATATAAATAAACTTCAGGGTGGGAGGGCAACCTGCATGGCTGCACATGACATGTGATCATTTGCTGGTACCAACCAGTTTTCCTAATATTATATACTCTACGCTTTTCTTTTCCTTTATTAATTATCACCATAAATCTAATTACATCTTATTATATAAAGATGGGTGTAAAATTTTATGTTAAAGAGCGAATTTATAGAATTTTAATGAGACAAATTTATAAAATTTTAGGGGGCGAAAATAGATTTTTAATAAAAAATCTAAAAAAATTTAAAAAATTCTAAATTCTTATCGCCCCCAGCCCCTCTAGATCCATCATGTTATTATCTATACATATATAATTTTTATATTATTTGCAACGAGAATAAGTAATATCAGTAGAAAAAATAATAATGTTTATTGAAATTCAGGTTTAAATCACTTTGTTTACAAAGTGTATTCATATCAAAGAGTTAAAAATATGTATAAACATATAATTATTTTCAGGGACGGAGCTAGGATTGAACCATGAGGGGGGCAAGTTAACTAACTTCGAAAAAAACAGGGTTTTAAAAAGTAATTAAATCATAAAAATTAAGGAAATTGAGGTTTAATTTTACTAATTTTAAAATTGAAGGGTCTTAAAAAGTGATTAAACCAGAAAAATGAGAGGTCATGGCTTAATTTTATTAATTTTAACTTAACGGGTCTTAAAAATAATAAACCAAAATTTTTTGGGAGGGGCAAGGACTTAATTGCAAAGGTTTTTAAACTATCAATGGCTTAAAAATAATTAAACCATTCAAAGTTAGGGGGGGCAATTGCCCCTCCCACCCTCCCTTTAGCTCCGTCCCTGATTATTTTGAATGTGATTAAGATCATTTTAATGTTATTCATTTCGATTTGAACCGCCGTATATATATTTTTTGAAACATGCAATAAAATGATCGTTTATTTTTTTATCTCAGCAATCCATGCAGATAAAGAATGCCTGGATTTTTCCATGGGATAAGAAGTAAACGTGGCAGATAAACTTTGCTTTCTCACAAATTGCTTCCGGCATGTCCACGTATGTATTAGACTATAAATTTCCAGGGTTTTCAAGTCAATATACGGCGGATAATTGGTTTTTAAGCTTTTAAGTCTTTCTATATTTTCCTCCTTTGCGTCTGTCAAGACAGTTACGTTTTTTCATAAAATTTCCGAATTATAATTAGGGTCACTACATCGGTAGTCACTGAGAATTTTTGGGCGTTTTTATTTTGATTATTGAAATTAAAATTTTTTATTACGATTTTAAAATTTTAATTTATTTTTATTAAAATTATTAAATTTTTAATTTATTTGTATTATTGTAACTATCAACAAAATGCTGACGTATCATGTTATAGTATTATTTTAAAAAAAAAAAACAACTTTTTAAATTTACAACCACTGTTAAGGTTAAAATTTCAATGAACAAAGCATCCCTCAATCCCAATTGTGAGAATGATTTGTTTAGTAAAAGAATTAATATAGTTTGGTTTCAAGTTTATTTGACCGTTAACAATGACAAATCAAAAAGTTTTAATTTTTAATTTCAATTGAAATTTTTATTTTCGATTTACCATTGTTAATTGTTAGATCAATGTAAAACTAAACTATGTTAATCTTCTGAAAAAAATGAATCATTCTCGTCGTCAAGATTGACTGATGACCACTTCCAGTGACGGAGCTATAGCTCTCATGGGAGGGGTTGCGCCCCCCGGTAGAGAGAATTTTTTTACCCTTTGATTCTTTATATTTATTCTGAAAAATTTGAGATGATTGTGAATTTGTCATTCCCACCTTTTAAAATTTATGCTTTGCCCCTCCCCCAAACTCCAAATCCTAGCTCCGTCCCTAATCACTTCATTCATCAAAATTTTTGACATTGACGACAAGTTGTAAATTTGAAAAATTAGGGTTCATTTTTGGAAAAAATATTTTAACGTGCCACATCAGCATTTCTTAACAAAAACTAATGACCGTGATGAAAACGAACTAAAATTTAATGACTATAATAAAATTTGTTTTGGTGACAATCAAAACTGAATGTACTCTAAAAATATAATGACTACTAGTGTAATGTACCTTTATAATTATTAGTGTTTGTATAGTGTATATATATAATTTGATTTATTATTTGGCTTATTATTATTATTTGTTGTGAATAAAATAATGAAGAACAATGAATAAGTATAAAAGAAAAAAGAGATGAGAGAAAGAGAAATTTGTATTAATTATTATCAAAATTAGAATTGTGTACAATGCCTTCATCTATTTATAAGCATAAGAAGTACATAATACATTAAACTCTAATTAATAGAGATAATACTCCTAATAATAAATAAATCAAACTCGTTAGATAAAGTTCTCATCATGGTAGACATTCACATAGATAAATATTATTATTATTATTATTATTATTATTATTATTATTATTATTATTATTATTATTTATCAGTAATAATGATAATATTCAAATGAGAGATAATCATAAAAAAAAATTATCTTGTGTCACATTAAAAACCTCCATAAACATATGGAGGAAATGAATACACCATGATAATATTGAGAGGAAAAAAAATCAAACGAGAATACATAACCAAAAATACTAAGCACAGAACAACTAGAAACAACATATCGACGATCACTGCCACTCTACCCATCCAACATGGATCATACCGATACGCCTAGGATCTGTATCGGTATTCTATACCTAGGAAGGCATTTTTGAGTACCTCATACTTGTGAAAACTCTTTTGAAACATTTTGGAAACCTTTTGTATTGACTTAGATTAATTTTAGCTTTTAAAATAAGTCAATTTTATCGATGCTCTGGTAAATTTGATTTTTGTAAGTTATTTCCAATTTCTTAAAAAAATTATTTAAATCATTTTAAAACTGAAACAATTTATTATATCAAAATGATTTATTCAACAGTATGAAAATAAATGTAATTCATAATACTAATTGTGTCTATGAGTTGTGGCACAAACGCTTGGAGCATCATGCCCATGAATTGTTGCTAAAATATTCCTTAGAGATTATAATGTTGATGTTGTTCATGATATTATAAAATGAATATGATTGTTTGCATAACTTGTGAAATGGGAAAATCATAACCTGCTTAAACTGAGAATACACATTCATTTCTTTTGCATAACATGTGATTCTTGATGAGGCTATGTTCTCTTTTTCAGGTAACACAATAGATGGTGATGAGTGAGCCTGAACTACTTCATATAGTTCCTGGAGCACCAATTCACGTCCGACTCAGTTCCTGCAAAAAGCATGTGTGACACCAGCTACTGATGGATCTTTTGCACGACAGCAGTAGGAGTCCCCAGCCTCAATTCCATATTCAAGTTCAACACCTGGCTTGAATGGTAAAAGTGAACTTACTAAAACACATTTAGAACCTAAGCTACATGATGTCAATACAGAAATATATCAACATTCAATGGTTACAATAAGTAAGAGATGTATTTTAAAACCCAAAATCTATGTCACAAGTACAGTAGATTGTATTAAATAACTTGAGACAGTTCAGCAAGATTTAGCTTCTCCTCAATGGAAGGAAACAATTATGGTGCTCTTCAATGCAACAAAACATGGGAACTAGTTCCATTACTTGCAGGAAGAATGAAAGTTTGGTAGCCAAAGGGTTTTCAAATATATTGTTTAGTGTCACCAAGGTAGTCTATTTCATGGAAACACCTTGTTAGATGCATTTGACTGCTGCTAAGAGGATTTTGAGCTACTTAAATGGTGTTTTATCCCTCTACAAGTCTTGTTGCATTTGCAGATGAAAATTGGGGATGATAGAAACTCCATCTCAGGCTGTTGTGTGTATCTGGATAATAGCTTCATATTTTGGAGCTCCAAGAAACAAAGGTCAGTGCCCAGATCAACTATAAAAGCTGAGTATCAAAGCATTATAGATGTGACATAGGAGTTAACTTGGTTGACTGCACTGTTGAAGGATATGGAAATTGCACAAGGAGAAATACATGTAGTATGGAATGATAATACAATGAGGGCAAACCCAGTGTTTCACACGCGGTCAAAACATGTAAACTTAGATATTCATTTTATTCGAGACAAGGTTTGCCAACAATCGACAATCAACAAATTATTATTATTATTATTATTATTATTATTATTATTATTATTATTATTATATACAAATGAATAAATTGACAATCAAAATATTATATCCGTGATTAAATTAGAATAATTTTGACCAATACCATCCTTTGGATAGTAGTGGAAACGATTGTGGAAAAGAGGAGGGTGCAGAAACTAATATTATGAATTGCAACATAACTAACGCTTTAATCTTCTACTATGTTATGATTCAACCAAATGTTGAAGAAAATTTAAGAAATATAAAGCACTCGACTGAATTCTTACGTATTCCACGTAGATAGTTTATAAGTGAAACAGTGCTATAAAAAATAGAGCATTTTCAAATAGTAATACAATGGAAAAGTAGAAGCATCAACAAGCATGTAAGTATATAATTTTGGCAATAAGAAGAAACATACTGAAAGATTCAAAGTTTTCATTTTCGGAACAAGAAACGAGGATGTGATTTCTTATCATATTGAAGTTTCTCGGAGAGCTTATAAGCCACCATTTAGGCAATGGTTGTGAAAGTGTTGCTGTTCAAAGAATGTGCAAAGAGCTTCCATAACACTCGTGATAGAGAAGAAATATGGGCGAATATACTTCGACTCACCTTAAGCTAAGGTGTGTACTTTTAATATGCTATGTTGTTCCGGTTTTTGATTTTACTTGATGAATATAGAGATAATGGATACATATCAGTATCTGATACTCACGGTTCCTCCATATGAAAACCTGAAAAGGACCTTACAGGAGAGGAGGCAGCGGATTCAGAGGGGTAATCATTCCAAACCTTTCTGTAACTTCTCTTCCTTATGATAGAAGGAGTGTTCTTGAAGGTCATTGCAGAAATCCTCAATATAGATTCTGGACTAGAGACGCTTCCTACGAGTTTATGTGGACTCGAATACCAAACTGAACCTTTTAAATGCTTATCTTGATCCCTTACAGAATTCTCCAGCTGAGATGGCTCACTATACAACAAGCACTCACTTGAGTACACTGTATTCATGCTCTGAATTTCACTTTCCGGGTTGACCTGACAATTATCTGCCGGTAATCTGAAAGCTAAGGAACTTGGTGGAGAACCAACTGATATCGAAGAAAGAAGAGCAGGACTATCCAGAGAATCTATTCTCCAGGAGGCTGAATGAGGTTCATGTATCTTAGTGTGCTCAGCATACCTCAGTACAGTTTCACTGATTGAATCATCAATGACACCATTGGTTTTGTCATCATAATGCACTCTATTAAGTCCAGTTATCTGCTCATATGGAACTTCCAAAGACCTGTGCTTTCTGGCATTACCGCAGTCTGCTCCTATTTCAATTTCAGCTCGATTTGCAATTCCGAGAACCAAATCTAAATTACATGTATCAGTACTATAATCAACAGCAACATTTTGATAGACAGATTTTGTTTCATCAAGACCTTGTTTCTCTTCTTTGACCTTCAAGCATTTTGGTGTAATTTCCCAGTCCTGAAAATCAGAAGATCCTTCATTCATATCCATTGCATAACAATGAGGTGAGTCCAAACCAAGCTTCTTCTTTAAGGAACAGTTCCAATGATTTTTTATTGCATTGTCAGTCCTGTAAATTACAAAAAAAAAACCCAAAAAGAATGAAAGAAAAGTTGCAAGCAAAGTAAGTATCATATGTTAAAATATATATATTTGATATACATATGGCATTAACTGTAAACATATGTACAAGCATTCTTCACACCAAATTATTGTGTTATAAACAATTTTGTTAGCAACTAAAGTTTTAATAAATGCATACCTTCCAGGTAGCAGCTCAGCAAATTTGGTCCACTTGTTCCCATATATTTTGTGATAATATGCAAGAATGGCCTCCTCTTCTTCTCTCCATGAATCTTTTCTTATGGATGGATCCAAATGATTGTGCCACCTGAAAAATAAACTATATTTATTGCATAAATCTTAGTCGCAGCAAGACATATTCTGTATACTCCTGGTTAACCAACAATAGATACCTGCAAATATGTAGAAGTTATAAATCCTAGCCATTTATCTACTTTAAAGTCTGAATTGTAAATCAACACTGGCTTTCCGCTTTTGCAAGTCATATTTCAGAAGGAAAGTTTTCTATTTTAGTCTAAATTGCCATTGGCATATGGGAATCTAATAAGCAGACCTTTCCCGGCATTGCTTGCCTATGCGACCACCCAAGAACTTTGCAATGACAGACCATCTCCGACAACCATACTTTTCAACCAACTTAGTAATACAATCATCCTCCTGAATTCAAAAGAACACCAGCCCGTAGTCACGTATCAATGATATTAAAATTTTGCATAGCATGAAAACATACTCTTTAAGTTCAAACCTCCTTTGTCCAAGGTCCTTTCAAGATTTGAGGATTGAGGACCTTTTGCCAACGATGTAAGCACTGGATATCTGTTCTTCCAGGGAGAAATTCAGCTGCACGTAATAAACATTAACTGGATTTTTCAGAATTGCAAGGAAAATAATCTGCATTTAGCCCTTTTCCAATTACTGCTCAAAGTTGTAAGTTTATATGTCAAAGAAAAACTATCAAGGGAAGGAAAGGCAAGGAAGACTAAGGCTTTGCTTCGGATGAAGGATAGATAATTTGTTAATCAAATGGTTGAGATTCATGACCACTTTCTTTTATTCTTAACCATTTGAATAACAAATCCTTCCTCATTTCCATCCTTCATACCAAACAAAGCCTTAGCGCAGCTTCTTAGCAGAAGGAATATTATGAAACCTTCATTCAACATCTTAATAACTCCATCCTTATTAACAATTAGAAAACTAGTGACTGTTCATCAATAGCTAATGGCAGTTACAGAGAAACATTGTGCTAAAGAATAAGTTCTCAAGATTCATGATCAACCCGAACAACAATAGCAAATGTGGGAACAAATACCATAAAAAATAGGTAGTCAAAAGCAGCTGTAAAGACATTCTGGCCCGAGAAAATTGGGAATTAAGAGAGTCCCACATAGACAACATGGATGGGGATGAAAGAAGGTGAAAAGTTCATACCCACCTATTTTCTTCCAATTCCTTGCATTGCATTTTCTCACAGCTTCAGTCAAAAGATTATCCTGTCCACCCATAATCACGTGCATACAAATATCAGTAATCATCCATGAGTTCAAATTCTGGTTCCAAAGAAGAGGTAAAGCCTTAAACCAACAACAACATATTCATCATTTTATTCCCTAATCTTAGCCAACTTACGGACACTTTCAGCTAAAGCCAATAACCATGAAAACATACAAAATCGAGGTAAAATCTAAAAAGAAATACCAGTCTCTAGTGACTAACCTCTTCTTTAGTCCACCCTCCTTTCCTCGAGTGTCTAGTCGGACCAGTTACCCTTCTGCTATAGCAATAAAAGCTTACATCAAAATGACAAGTTTTACCAAATTGGTTTAAATGTTTATTAACCCAAGCAATTTCATGGGACACTGTAGTAAAAGAAACAGACCCATGAAGAGAAGCTGATCTTGTAGTAGTATCAAAATGGGTGTCGAAAAATGAAGAAGGTGAAGAATATGTATCTTCTTCAGTTAAATCTTCACTACACTCGTCTTTCTCCTTCTTGACTTCCATCATAATCTTCTCAACTCAACTGCCAAGTGCCAACCACAATTACATATATAAGCTAGCCTGTAAAGTTTAGAGCAGTCCACAAAGCCTTAAAAGAAACACACGCGATTCCCATTAAAACAAAAATTAGGGCTTCATTTAACCAAAGGTTTCACCATGAAATCTTACTCCTCTCCTCTATGACTATTCTCCGAGCAAAGCCATTAAGTACTTTAACTGTCACTACAAACTCTACCTAAAAACCTAAAGAATGATTTTTTTTTAAAAATTCCCAAGGTTTCCTAGCAAGCCAAACAGAACACTATGATCTCTACAATTGCACATAAAAAAAACAAAGTAAAGGAATCCAAAATTACCTTGAAGGAAAACCTGCTCTCTGACTGAAAACTTTGGCCTCAGATAACTCCAACCCCCAAAAGAAGCAAGAAGTTAAAAGCTAAGATTTAGCAGGAATTTGGGGAATGTGTTTCTTTTTACTTTGTGAGTTTCGGGAGATTGATGAAATGAGAGTGAAGTAGCGGGAAACTGGAATGCGTTTTGGTTTCAAGAATTGTAACGGACTTTTTGGTCTTTAAATGGTGTGGCTGTCTTGTTGGAGAAGCGAAAGCTAAGAGAAGCTTACGTTGGAAGTTTTTAATTAAGGAACAAAAACAAAAGGAATTATTGACGGCTGATTAACGACTTTTGGTTTCTTTCCCTTCCCAAGAATGAGCCCACCTTGCTCAACTTACGTCTGTTGATCTCATCGCAAGCCCAATAACTTTGAGAGAAAACTATGTCAAGTACCATTAAATTATTGAAAGTGGCTCGTTTTTATTATTAATCTTTTATTTAGTCTAAATTTACTATTAAATTTTATTTTTTGACTCGTTTATACCACCGTTCTATTAACTCTTTAACGGAGTGATGACTTGGATGCTAGACCAAACTGCAGTTGAGATTAATTCAATTTATTTTATTATATAAATAATAATACTCTATATAAATAATATAAATATATTATAAAAATATTAATATACATTTAATAATATATTAATATATATAACTAATAAATAAGATACTTATATTAAATTAAAAATTACATTGTCAATAATATTAAATATACAAATAAATAATATATTGTTATAAAATACTAATTTAAAAAAACCTAAAATTTACAACAAAAAAATATTAAAATCCACCAAAACATTAAACTCTAACCTATAAATTCTAAAACTATAAACTCATTAGCAGTCAAAATAGATGAATTTGAGATTTAAGCTTTAGAGTTTTGGTGAATTTTTAGGTTTTTTTTAAATTTTTGGAAATTTTAGATTTTTTTAAATTAATTTTTAGTTTTTATAATAATATATTGTTTTATTTATGTATTTTAATATTATTTGTTTATAAATAAAATTTTAATGTTTAAAGTTTTTAGTTTAGGGTTAAGGTTTATGGGTTTAGGGTTTGTTGGATTTTTGGATTTGTAGAAATTAGTCTTTTAGTTTTTATAATAATATATTTATCTATTTATATATGTAATATTATTTATAATATAAAAATATTTATATATTTTATTTTATTTATTATTTATATATTAATATATGTATACTAATATATATAAATTTTATATTAGAAATAATATTTTTATATTATTTATATAGAGTAATATTATTTATTTGATAAACTGCAGTTTGGAATATATATTATATCAGTTTAAAATAAAAATAAAAAGATTTTAAGTTGGTTTAATGGTTAAGAGTTTGGCTTTAATTTAAAGGTTTTAGGTTCAAATCCCATTGAGTGCATATTTGGGTCATTTAGCATCAAAACATCGTTTTGGTCTAGCATCCAAGTCATCACGTCGTTAAGGAGTTAGCGGCGCAGTGGTATAAACGAGTCAAAAAATAAAGTTTAGTAGCAAATTTAAACCAATTAAAAGGTTGGTAATAAAATAAGTTGCCCCCAATAATTTGGTGGTATTTGACATAGTTTACCCTAACTTTTATTAATGTGTTTAGTAGGCCAATTTGTTTTAGTATAATAAACATGTTTTTTATTTAATTACTATTTGATCTATTTTCTGATTAACACAATTCAATTTATGCTATTTATATTATAAGATTAAAAAAATTAACGTCTTATCTCATTGAACCAACTAATGATTGATATGCAACATATCTTCTTACTACTAAATAGGTTCAACCTCAACATAATAATAATAATAATAATAATAATAATAATAATAATAATAATAATAATAATAATAATAATAATAATAATAATTGTTATATGCAAGTGAGCTATTGGGGTGACAACGGAATATGGCGTAGACGGTTTTATATTTTTTACTCCGTCCTCTATACTTGCGGGAAAAATTTTAAAAAAATTTTATTATATTTTTCAGAGATTTTTTTCGTCCTCATATCCTCTTAGCACGAATCTTTACAGAGTTTAGGGAATCTACATCTCTAAAAAATATTTACTACTATAATAGTCAAAATATATGACAATTTCAGTTTACAAGTCATATTTATTGTACTTAAAAATATTTAAATCTTAATACATTAAAACAAATATTCAATATTAAATCTCCAAAATTACAAATATAAATGACGAATTTAGTTTTACCAATAATAAACAGACCATTTCAAAATTATAGTGATAACTTAACAACGATCATATATGTCAGGGGTATATAGGTAAATGAAAAGTAAGTATATATTTTTTAAAAATTTGTAAAATATTATGGACCCCTAAGAATATTCTTCGAAGATCCTCGTATGGATTTATATGTATCTTCATTCCTTTTAAGCTTTGAGGGATAAAATTTCTTCGTCTCTATTTTATAGTGAAATTTTTTATTATTTGTCACCCATCAATTTGAATCCTCATAATTTTCGCTTATTTACTGCATGATTACCACCTATAGTGGCTACAATCCAACTAAAACTCAAGTTCACAAAAGTTCAAGCAATTGACATGATCAATCGTCGTCCAAAAATTAGGTTAATTAATATAATAAATAGCTTCCTATTATCCTCTACTACACCTTTTCTGCCTCAGCCTTCTACTTTATTTTCATTATCCTCTATTACACCCATAAGCCGATGAACATTTTTTGTGTGTGTTAAATTACTTGAAAATTGAGACCTCCCATTAAACTAGAGATAAAAAAATACTGTCGGCCAATAAAATGCACCCTTTCTTTATTGACGAGTAAATTAAAAAAAAAACTCAATCAATTTATGAATGTTTTAGTTTTGTCGGTAAAAGTTGAAGTCTTTGAACTTCAAGTTTTTAGGTTCAACGAGTTCCCCAAGTTTAAATTAATGCATGCGTGTTTACGGTCCAAAATTTATTCCAATTTAAGTTATAAATGTGTGGATTTTATCTATATTTATTTTAGTTTAAATTTAGATATATTTTAGTTAGCAGTTTGTATTTTATAACGATTGATTACGATTGTAATTATATAAATTTATTAATTGTAATTATAATTATGTTTATACATTGTACGGGACGAATACATGAAGCCCCATTGGGGAAATTGCATATCTATATTTGAAAAAACAAATTTAGTTTAGTGTTAATTTTTCTTAAAAAGTTTAGTTAGTGCGTAAAGAAAAAAAATATGCATATCCATTTAGGGAAAAATTATTGTGGCTCATTATTAAATTTTAGATCCGTCACTGATATTGTATTGATTGAATTAACTATAATTATACGGATGTGTATTGATTGTTCATTGTAATTATATACTAACAAGAGTTTGGTGCAATGGCAAGGCACATTGCTCTCTCAAAGTGAGGACTCAAATTCGAAACTTGGAGACATCATTGTTGGAAGGAAGAGCCACGATCTACTAATTGCGCTAAGTGACCAAGGATGCTCATGTTATAAATCTTGTATGGGTTCAAATTCTAATATTTACGTTAAGAATGTAATATATCTATGTAATAAATCTTGAAAAACAACATTTTTGAACCAAAACTAGGTGTTTGATCAGTCAAATTTGTTAATTTAGATATTTGGTAAACAGATGAGTGTAAGAGTCGATTATGGCGAAACCTCTCAAATTGAAAAAACTACTAATATGAGTTTTTTAGATTTAAAGGATTTTGTCATAAGAGTAGTAAACACTCTTTTATTCTTAACAATTACAAAAAGCGTCCAAATAATCTAAATCTACATGGTGGCATTTGTACGCTAACACTTTTAGTTTTTGTTTTTCTTTTTATTCTCAAATATTTATATTGTATTTAAATAATTCACACATATTTTTTAACTAAAACACATTCTCATGTATAATTTAGTAAAGTTATATTAAAAAAAGATTAAATGTCAAATTAACCTTTCACGAAAAAAATAGTCATTATTTTTTGCACTCATTTTAACTTTCATAATTCAAATTGCGATCAATCAACCCTTATATAATTTTTAATTATGATCAATTTAACTATCTCGTGTCGTTGACCGTTAACTCACAAATAATCATTAAGATGATGACACGTAGCACACCCATAAAGTGTAACGTATAAAATTGTAAAAAAATCATTAAAAGTATCATAAAAATTATTTAAAATTCAAAAAAAATCTTAAAATATATTTAAAATTATAAAAAATAAAATTTGAAAAATGTATAAAATTATAAAATAAATATTTTTATTTAAAAACGTAAATATATATTTTAAAAAATATATATTTAAAATAAAATTATAGGAGTATTTAAATATTATTCGTTATAGCGATTTGTCATGAGTGTCATCTATGTTTTTGATTGTTGCTATAGGAAGACAAAGTTTCGTTACCGGAATATGTTATCTCTCCAAATAGTTTTTAACACCTTAAAATTTGTTTGAATAGTTCACGCCTTAAAAATTAAATCTACTCTTTTTTTGGTTAAATATATTGACACTCATGACAAATAATTTAGCTAAAATTTTGATTGTTTTTTAAAATAATTATAATTTAATTTAAATAAAATAAAATAAAATTTAAAAGTACTAAAATATATTTTTTAATTCTCAAATAAGCATGTTTACTTCAAAAAAGCATTTTTTTAATAGTGTAACCATTTTTATTTGAAAAAGCTCTTCTTGTTCATATCTTTTTGAAACTTAAATTTTTCTTCGATTTTTTTGTTTGCAATAAATTATAATCGATTTGAGTTTTGAAATATAAAATGAGTAATCTTCACCAGTGGTCCCTTTCGTTTAGGGTGTGTTCTATTTTGGTCACCATAATTCGAAAATGATTATTCTGGTCACTTACGTTTAGAATCGTTTTTATTTTGGTCCCTTGGCCGTTAGTCTTCGTTACTTAAAAAAATAGTTTCTAATTTAACCCCCAAACTTTCAAAATTTTATTTTTCACCATCTTCCCCAAAAATTATAAAACTAAAACCCCAGAAAATTCAAATATCTTAGTCCTCCAGATATCTTCCTCCAGATATCTTTCGTTTAGGGGATATTTTGCTCCGGGATCGCGTATTATCTGCAAGGAGTCGGGATCAGGCAACGAGGGCCTGTTTTCGTAACATCTTTCAGTCCTCTATGTATGATCATCACTGCTGTACTAGGAGCCATTATTTTAGCAGAAAAAATCCACCTCAGAAGGTATGGTGCAAAGTGCAAACAACTTGATATTCAATATTTTGAAAAATATATTATTGACACCAAAAGTAATATATATATTTCAGCATTCTTGAAGCGATTATCATAGTGACAGGGCTTTACACAGTGGTGTGGGGCAAAAGCAAAGATGGAAACGACTCTTAAACAGATGAGAAAAGCAATGCCCTGGAGGAACTGTCAATCACTGTTGAAAATGGGATTAATGGAATTAACAAAATTGTTACTGTTCCAGCTTCAAAGAACTCCTTCACCACTCGAGGAACATGAAAAATTGGTGCCTTCCAAGTGTTTGATTAAATTCCGAGCATGTCATTTTGTTTTGGAGAATTTGAAGGCAATACATACATATACGAAATTCCAGAGGTGGAAAAAACATAATCTCTCAGCCTTTTACTATCCTAATTAGGGTCATTTGTTTAGGGAAGATGTCTGGAGGACTAAGATATCTGAATTTTCTACGGTTTTAGTTTTATAATTTTTGGGGAAGATGGTGAAAAATAAAATTTTGAAAGTTTGGGGGTTAAATTAGAAACTAATTTTTTAAGTAACGGAGACTAACGGCCAAGGGACCAAAATAGAAACGATTCTAAACGTAAGTGACCAGAATAATCATTTTTGAATTCTGGTGACCAAAATAGAACACACACTAAACGAAAGGGACCACTGGTGAAGATTACCCATATAAAATACATATTTGTTTACACAACAATTGCTACTATAATTAGAAAATATTTTCATTTTTTATTCTATAAAATATTTTCTATGTTTTTCTATTTTCATTTTTAGAAATTAACTTTTATTTTCAATTTTTTTAAAAGTTAAAAAACATGCTTGATTAATTGAGATAAAAATTTGTTTTCAAAAATGAAAATAGTGAAAATATGTTTGGTATCTAATATTTCAAAATAAAAATTAATAAATAATTAAAATAAAATATAGTTAAAATATAATAATAATAATAAATAGATAAACTATGAGTAAATAAACCAAAATTTAAAAAAAAATGACATTAGAAGAATTTGAACTCGAGTTAAAATTAAGAAACCCTTGTCTTCGTATTCCCTTTGTCTCACTCAATATGTCTAGTATTGAATTTTTTTGGTCAATTTTTTAACTTTGACCACAATTATTTTTAATATTAAATTTAATTAAAATTGATATAATATATGTTTTAAAACTACGTGATTGAAGGTTTCTAAAACATATTTTTTACATTTTTATCAATAATAAGTTTAAAATAATAATGAGTCAAAATTAAAAAAAATTGACAAAAAAGTCAATACTGAACATATTGAATGATACAATATTTTTCACACTCCTAAAACATTTTCTGTAACACCTCTAAAATAAAAAAAAGGAAAAAATGAAATAAAAAGAACAAATTTGCAACTATAAGGGTTTGAACCTGTGTCCTTTAGATATTCATGGTTGTGCATTGACCATTCAAGCCAAATGGTCATCCTTGTCAAGTGTTGAAGTGAAAAGTACTTTGAATTAAAATTTTGGGGGGTTTAACCCCATATGAAAATGTCAACAGACTTTTCACCTATCGAGGGGGGATCAGATCGGAAAAAAAAACTTTCAAGATCTAAAATTCGAGATGGGTCTCCTACCAACTCTCACCGATCACCGTTCGATCTCCTTCATCGTCGGTCCGTAATCGTCACCGCCAACACCGGCGTGATTGCCGCCCTGTCCAGAACTCACCTCCGAGCACCACTCGCATGATGAAGCCGTCGTTTACTGTGGAGATTCAATCGAAGGTTCGACTAAATTTAAAACCCTCCCCGTTCAGTTTTTAGTCAATTCCGTAGCCACCGCCGGCCCGTGATATGCATCGCCACCACCGATTTGACCGCCACGGTGCCCCGATCCCAGTTTAGTCCACCACTCGCGGCAAGAAGACGTCGTTCGCCATAGAGATCCAGCCTAAGGTTGCTCGAAACCCTTGGTACGCCGCATCTATTTTTTGGTGATATCACCGTCCTCCGCCATTCGATCTGGCTGTGTCTGGTACCACCATCATCTCCGAGCCAAGGCGGGCATAACCCCTATGGCAGATCATCGATTCGTCGTCGTTAAGGGGTTCATCGGAGCTACGTTTTATTCCGACCGATCTTTTACGTTTAAGGTAAAATCGGTAAGTTCCGACCGATTTCTGATGAGTTTATGTAGTGGTTTTGATGTAGAGCGAAATCACGTTCTGTTCCCGGCCAAAATAGTTCGTTTGGGGCCGTCGGTGAGGTTTTTGGTGAGTTTAGGGTTTATTAGTGGATCGGGTTATTTTCGGTCCAAGCCCGACCCACCAACCCGACCCGTATATCCAACACATCAACCCGACCCGTCTATCTGACCCGCTGACCGAGTCAACTCAGTGAGTCAACTCGGGCGATTTGACTCAACCGAGTCAACCCAGTTTGACCAGTGACGTCAGCGTTGACTTTGACCAAAAAGTCAAAATTTTCCGAAAAGTTATATTTTATGTTTTTCGACATTCTGAGTCCGTTTTTGAAGTCTGTTTCGCCAAATTCGAACCCGATAAGATGATATTCAGTATTTCACCTTCTAGATAAAACTAATTATCGTATTTAAGTTTTGTTTCTGATGTAAATTGTTTTGCCATGTATCCGAGGTAATGAGGGACGTTAAATTCGAGCTTGAGAGCAATCGGCTGGAGCTTCGAAAGCTGAACTACGTAACTCGGAGTTGAGGTAATACTCACTACTTCTTGTGTACCATAACGAACATGTTAATTAATATTTAATGCATGAAATATCAAATGTAGCAGAATATAGTGTAAGAATACCGATAAGGGCACTTGTGACATAATTAAGAATTTTATGACACGTATACATTTCTGAGATCTGTAAATTAAATGATAAATTGGTTATCTCTAAATACCTATTAAAACCTCGGTTAATGAAATTATATATATAAGAGACAAAAAATGAACTAAGACCGACTCTCTAATCTAAGGAGTGACGTCGATCTGTTCAAAAATATGCCCTTGTGCTTAATTTGAAATTGTACTCCCTGACTGTCGTTACACAAAAGAAGAAGAAGAATAATAAGAAGAAAACATGATATATGAAATGTGTTGACTAAATTGATCATGTGCATATGGCTAATGTTCCTTGAGCGCTACATACATGCTTTAAATGTTATGATTGAACTAAACACGTTCACATGACTGAGACGTAACATGTTTCCTGATTCTAAGTATGATGGTTTCATATATCTGAATTATGCCTAAGTACTCGATTGTACAACATGATCTTTGACTTCTGTTTTACCTGATTAATAGTATGCTTTCTGATTACTTTTTACCAAAAGTAATTGGTTGCCTTATGTTACCATAATTGATGCTTCTTCTAGTTATTGAATTTACGACATCAACAGTTATTGGGTGCTTGGAATAGGGTATGAAGATACCAAAGGTTCCTCTGCTTCGGCGAGGGTAATTTCTTACTGTTATCGTTACAGGTTCCTCAGCTTCGGCGAGGGTAATTCCTTACTATTATCGTTACAGGTTCCTCTACTTCGGCGAGGGTAATTCCTTACTGTTATCGTTACATGTTCCTCTGCTTCGTCGAGGGTAATTCCTTATTGTTATTGTTACAGGTTCCTCTGTTTCGGCGAGGGTAATTCCTTACGATTATCGGTATAGATTCCTCTACTTCGGCGAGGGTAATTCTTTAATGTTATCTTTACAGGTTCCTCTGCTTCGACGAGGGTAATTCCTTACTGTTATCGTTACAGATTTCTCTGTTTCGGCGAGGGTAGTTCTACTCAGACCTGAAGTATTTCTTCGGGATGGTACCTATGTCCATTGGGATTTGGTCAACGTGTGTATCGTAGCAATCTTGTGAAACAACATTTTCAGAGTTCTTACAACATCATTTGGTCAACTTTTCGAAACATCATGATAGTGGTATGCCTTCAAGTTCTTACAACATTATTTGGTAGTATTGTATTATTGAGATTTACAGAGCTCACACTGTTTTTCTATTGCAAGTTAGAAGAAATCCATCATGGTATAGTGACCGACATCTGTGGTTGGAGTTCTCTCGGTTTTACTTTTGAAATACGACATTAGTAAAGTTAGTGGGCAGGTATGTCGTGTATTGTTTTGTGTCCGAGTATGTAAAATGTTTCCGAGTTCCCGTCACATGCCAAATAAGTCTTGAAAGGTTTGTATTAAGATTTCTAATGCATTTAAGGGGAAAACACTTTAAATGTGGATTTTTATTGTGGGTCGCTTTTGTGACCCTAATGTGACCCCCTTAGGATCTGTGGTAACGCATAGGCGGGTATAAGGGGTTACATTTAGTGGTATCAGAGGTTAGAGTTGCGTCATTCTGGGTCGATCGGCCGGTCGTTTGTCATAGGGTGTTTGGTTTGTGCATGCCCCTAGATTATAACTGTACTCCACCGAGTCAAAACTCCGATGTCGAATTTTTTTCTTGAAATAAGTGAGCCTAAGTATTTTGTCCTCTATAGCCTGATCTATATTGACAAGGAATGTCTATGGCATTCGTCTGTGGTTCAAATTTGCTTGATGAATTTGCATATAAAAAGAAAAAAGAAAAGATGGTTCATGCAGGTGAAATCGAATATCCGATTCGGATTGAGAATAAATGATTAATTATGTGAGGTAACCTATGTAAGATTACATGTAAGGCTATTCAGTGATAATAATTATGTTGAGAATATTCTGATGGGAAATTTTATAAAAGTAGTATGAATTTTTCAAAAAAAAAGATGTCCATGAATGTGATGAAAGCGTAAATTTTGCGGTGACTCCGTTATACGCGGAAGAAACAGTTGCATGAACATTACGCTGAAGGTAAGTGACATTTATTTAAAATCTCTGTTATGTATGATCGGCTTGAAGAGAGCCATTTTAGAGAAAAAGTGGCACGATTACTGTCATATGTATCATACTGATTGAAATATGATGTTTACATCGTGATTCTGAAGGACTCTATTGGAGGCTTAGGGTGCTCGTTTGAATTACACTTGTATTTTTGTATGTAAGGTGACGAATAACCAAGTAGAGTAATTTAGATTCTAGAAGAGATACTTCAAGGTCGTATGATTGACTTCTGTGGTAGTTGAGCAAGTTTCTTATCAATGACATACCATTTATAATAAAAAAGTGTGAGACAATTGTTTGCTTGGCACCAAATGAAGTCCGGTATGGATTCAAATACTATGTTCTAGTTGGTTGGCCCGAGATGTATGATAGGAGGACTTTGGGTCCAAAGACAGACCAAGTGACTGATGACACTATCAAATTGATTTGTGACCGTTTGAGAGTCCCGAGAAATGAGGATACTCTAATGGATAAATTTCAGTACATGAGTGGATGAAAAATTAATTTTTGCAGTTCTCCAATTCTGGTAAATTTCGAGGACGAAATTTTCTTAAGGGGGAGAGTTGTAATACCCCTAAAGTAAAAAAATGAAAAAAAAACAAATTTGTAGCTATAGAGGTTAAACCTGTGTCCCTTGGATATTCATGCTTGTGCCTTGACCATTCAAGCCAAATACTCATCCTTGTTAAGTGCTGAAGTGAAAAGTACTTTGAATTAAAAATTTGGGGATTTAACCCCAGATGAAAATGCCAACGGACTTTTCACCTATCGAGGGGGAGATCAGATCGAAAAAAAAATCTTTCAAAATCTAAAATAATAATGAGTCAAAGTTAAAAAATTTTGACAAAAAAAGTCAATATTGAACATATTGAATGAGACAATATTTTTCACACTTCTAAAACATTTTCAATGAATACATATTTTTTATGTTTTTAAATTTTCACTTATTTTTGTTTTCAAATTCTCACTTATTTTTGTTTTCATTTCTACAACAAAATACATTTTCTTCATTGTTTTTCATTTTCCAAGAAAATGAAAATAAACTCCATTCTCTAAAACTAAATGGACCCTTATTTCATTCCAGTAAGTTTTCTATTTTTTTAAAACACAATTACACCGGTATAAAACAATTATAATCCCTCGAATATATTTACATGCTATAGATTGATTCTTAAATAACAATATATCTCTCCGTATAAATTATGTATACTTGCACATCAATTACTTTTATCAATATATTATTACACTGATATAAATCGATTTTATATTATTATATTAATCGGTGAATAACTAAATTTAAATTTCTGGATCTCACCAAACAAGAGGGTTTAAAATGCACGACCCATCTAAAAAGTCCAGAATAAACCGATTCGTATGAGCGGTGGATCCTATAGTCTATCGGTTATTCTTTGTCGGAGGAGATGGTCGATCGGATAGAGGTAGTTCCAAGGTGAATGGCGACCCAGAAGAATGGTATTTTTTTCTTGGAGAAGATTTTTTAATTAAAATAATTTTATTTTTCATTTTTAATGTAAAATAATAAGATAATTTCAAATTGTCATATGTCAAATATTTATTGGTTAACTCATATCTTTTTACAAATTTTTTAAAATTTAAATTTGTTAATATTTTTTAAATTAGATTTTTTAAAAAAACTTTTATAGTTTAATGTCACGGGACTTCCAATATATGCCACGTGTCATTGTCTTATTAGTTGTCAATGAATTAAGGATTGAAATTGGTCAACTGTTATAGGAGGGCTAAATTGAATATGTTTTAGCTAATGAGGGCTAAATTAAGTGCAAAATTTTATAAGAGCTTAATTAGTTTTTTAATTTTTCGTTGAGGGTTAATTTTACCTTTAAAGCTCAAAAATAAATTTAATGATTTAATTAATACTAATAGAAAATACTGAAAACTAATAAATTATTTAAATAAATATTTAATATAATCATATTTGTATATGTCATTTTATTTATTTAAATAATTAAATATTTATAAATTATTAATTAATTTTACCAAACGATCTACTAATCAATCTCCAAAACTCTTCTTTTCACTTTCACTTCCACCGATCACCCTCACTGGCCGCACCTTCACCGATTTGCCCAATTCTAAAAGAAAACCATAAATCAATCCCTATCGCCAAATTCAAATTTTTAATATCTGCATCGTCTCAAAAATTTCGAGGTTGTTTTTGTGATGAAAACTCAAAATTGTAAAGCGTTCAAAAATTACTGTCCAAGAAAGCCGAATTTGCAGCAACTCTTTAGGTTATTTCTTTGATGGTGTTAGATTTTTCAAGCCTCATGATTTCTAAAATAAACACCCCATCTTATTTAGGTTACAATTTATCCATCCATTTGTACTCAACACTGCAACCTTGGCATTTATATACTACAACTGAAGGGACTGTTGGGTTGTTGAATTAAAATTGAAGGCAAGAGAGGCGAGATTAGTGACTGGAGTAAAGGGAGGGGGTCGATTTAAGGATATGAATTGAAGGGGAAGGACTAAGGAAAAGGAGAATGTAGGATCATAATTTAGGGTTTATGATTTTTTTAGAATTGGGTAAATTGATAAAGGTGCAGCATGTGATGGGTGTGGCCGGGGAAAGTGTGATCGGTGAGGGTGACCAGTAAAGGTGAAAAGAAGAATTTTGGATTTGTGGATTGGATTTGATTTGGGTTTTTTTTGGGTGCTAAATTACATGATTTTTTCATTTTTTATTTTAAATACTTTTATATTTAATAATAATAAAATAATATTTTTTATTTTAAATTATTTTTATATATATTTTTTGAAAATCCTATTCTACTTCTACCTAGAGCGGGAGGGGGAAATCTAGGTGAAGGCTATGCTCCTGAGGGGTCTTGAACCCGGGACCTAAGGGGAAGGGAATGGAGCAGGTGAGTGTGCTCTGACCACCAGGCCGTCATCGCATGCTCAATTATTTTTATATTTAATAATAATAAAATGTGTTATGTCACACCAAAATATTAATAAAATAATTCAAAATGACTAAAAGGGTTTTATGTATAAAATTCGGTTATTAAATTAAAATTTCTAAAGTTAAGTGAGCAAAATAGAAGTGAGAAGATAATTGAGTGATGATATGTGTAATTTACCTTATTACTTATTAGGCTTAAAGGCCAAATAAGTGCCAAAATTATAACATTTTTTCCATATAAGTGTCTGAACTATATTTTGGGTCAAATATGCGCCTAACATTTTTTTTTCGTGACCCAAATAGGTATCTTACTGTTCTTTTTTTTGTTATCCAATGAAATTCAAACACGTGGCATAGTTTCTCATTTTCTAAAATTAAAACCTAAAAATGAGAAAAATAAAAAATAAATATTAATTAACCCAATAATATTTAATTTCTCTAAAAAAACCCAAACTTAACCCTAAATTCATCAACTCTAACCACTGATTCAACCACCACCGACCACCATTATCTTCATCGGACCCCTATATTAAAAACTACATCATCTTGTCGTCAAAAACCGACGAATAAACCGCCAATTACACCATTGACGAACACCCAACAATGAAGAAAAAAGAGGCCGATTGGGTTTCCACCGACGAGTAAAGGATGACGTATGTCGAACAATGAGGTACACTATGCTCTTGGCAGTGAACGGTGAACCACCGACGTGTCGGGATGCCGGACAGTGAGAGATGTGTGATTTGGGGGTTTGATTGAAAGAAATTAAAACTTTAAAGTTTTAAAAAATTAAAATTTTCAAAGAAATCCAGAAATTAAAAAAAACAAGCCACGTGTCATGTTATGGTTGGATGACAAATTTTTTTAACAGTCATTAACAGAAAATTTTAAACAAGTTAGGAAATCAAACGTTAAACACCTACTTGACTAAAAATATAGTTCAGACATCTATTTAAAAGAATAGTATAGTTTGAACACTTATTTGACTGATAAGCCTACTTATTACGGGATTGTTATTGAAATAAAGTAAGATCGTGGGTTCGGAAATAGTACCTCCGAAGCGGAGAGTATAACAAGTGTGGCATTGGCCATTGGGTTTGGCATCTATTGGAATTTGGAAGCAACCATATTAACATGTGATTGAACTCCAATGACATTTTTCAGTGGTTAGATTACATTGCCGTGGTGGCTAAAATACTAATATGGACCCGCAATTTACGGGAGATAGAGCAAAAGGACTTTCATAAATAACAAAAGAGTGACTTTCATAAATAACAAAAGAGTGACTTTCAATAACTCTATCAAAATGCCTAACAAAATAAATAAATTAATATAATAAAAAAGGATGATGTATTTACAAAAGACTTTTCTCCCATCTGTTTCATTAATTGTAGGACCTGACCGTTTCTCTAATTTCCACATCGCATTCGCATCACAACATACCAATATTAGTCTACCACTTCAACTTCAAACGTGGAAATTCAGCACAATCTAGAATTCCCATTTATTTCTTTTACTCAAAATCATAATTTAAAATAAAATAATTAATTGAAATTTAAATACGAATATGAATAAAAAGCTATGCCGATCATATTTTCAATAAGGAAATTTACACAACCCCTCCCCCTAAAGTTTTGTTAAAAAAAAATTGCATGTATCCCTTATAGACATAGTTTGAAAAATACTTGCTTATTCTTCTTAAATTTATTTGCTTAATGAATTCTAAATGAATTATTTATTCCTCCATTTAGTTATATTATTATCTTTTTTTCAGTCTAGACTTTTTTTTCTTCAATTTCAAAGTAATGAAAAGTTAATTAATTTTCAAATCATTTTATTTTTTTATCTTCTATTATATTTTTAATTAAAAAAATAATGAAAAATCATTTTATTTTTTGTATTTGGTTTTAATTTTTTCTTGAACAATTTTATGGAAGAGCATATGAAATATTTTAAGTTTGTCTTTTAACTCATTAAAAAAATTATTTCAAATAAATAAATTAAAAAATAATGACAAAAAATCAATTAGAACGAAAAGGAAACATAAGAAAATTATAAAAGTAAAAGCATGTTTTGATAATTAGTTTGATTAATAACATTTTAATATTAATTATGTATGTAAACAAATAAAATTTGTATTTAAATTATTAAATGTAAGTTCAATTTCAATAACATCTTGATGATACTAGTTATATTTTTCATATTTTATTTTTCTTTAATTATTATGCTTCCAATTCTAATAAATTCTTTTATGATTATTTTAAAAAAATGATAATCAATTTATTTTAAATAAAAAATGTAAAACAAATAAATTTATTTTTTAAAAAATGATAAAAATAAAACACCTCCTTAAAACCTCTTATCCAAACATTCACGGAATTTAATTTTAGAATTGTATTTTTTCTAAAAACTCTGCTTCTTAGCACGTATCCACTCTGCTTCTTAGCACGAAATTTGTCAGTTTTTGACAGTTTCTGTTTGGTTCTTCTTGAATTTGCTCCTTCATCCCTGATGGATAATGTTGATGTTGACGATGGATTAGCGATTTTGACTCTTGATGATGATGAAGATAGTGAACTCCGCCTTGAAGATAACACGGAAAACAATAGAATCTCCTTTGATCTTTGTTTTGTCGGACGATTTCTTACATCAAGTGTTATTCATTTTCAATCTATGTGTAATACTTTGGCGAATTTATGGCGACCTTTGGGTGGAATTGCAATTTCTGCCTTGGGGAATAACCGATATCTTTTTGGATTTTACCATCAAGTTGACTTGAAAAGGGTCTGCGCTGGAGGCCCTTGGCATTTCAATTCCCATCTGCTCATATACCACAAACTTGAGAAAGGAGAAGATCCTACATCTGTTCCACTCCACACATGCCCTTTCTGGGTTTTAATTCGTGAGGTTCCACACGGGTACATATCTGAAGGATTTGCAAAAGTACTGGGTAATTTTATTGGAGAATTTATGGAATATGATGCCACTGCTGTCTCCCTTGGTTACAAAGGTACAATGCGGATCCGAGTCCGATTCGATATTATAAAGCCTTTAAAAAGAAGGAAGAAAATATCTTTGCACAATGGGGGTTCGGTTTACGTGCGTTTTGAATATGAAAAGCTGCAATTGTTTTGTTTTATTTGTGGAAGGATTGGTCATGGTGAATCACTTTGCCCGGTTCGGCTGAACAAACCCAAGGAGGAAATTATATTTGAGTGGGATATCAGCCTTCGGGCCCCCACTAGGAGAGCAGCGATGTTTCGTAACAGTCGGTGGCTAGTTGATGAAACCCTTCCTTACATTGCAGGGTCTTCTCACACAGTAATAAAGACCCAAGCCACTAATACTCATATCTCCAATCCATCAGTTCAAAATCCGGATGGTACTGATTTGGAAAATACATCCCATAATACGGGTTCACACCCAGATTCTACTGATAAGCACCCTGGGCAGAATTTAAACTTACAAATTCAAGAGGGAATTCAGTCCAATCTGGATATCATTATGACTACTGCAGATGAGGAACATGCAACTTCAATTCCCGAAGGTGCAAAACGACCGAGAGTTTCAACACAATTACCTGGAGTTTCTAATCATGATTCGATAAGTAACAAATCAAATTTATCGGCAGACCCTAATGAAGGGGTCGACCGAACATTATGAAACTCCTAAGTTGGAACGTTCGGGGTTTGGGTCAATCCCGGACGGTCAATCGTCTCAAGAATATGCTTCGAGACGTTAACCCGGCTGTAGTTTTCTTGGTTGAGACAAAACTACAGTCTGCAAGAATGGAGGGTATCAGGAAGTTGTGTAGCTATAATAACGGAATTGATGTGGCATATATTGGTCGAAGTGGAGGACTCTCAATGGCTTGGAGAACAAACTCACAAGTTCGAGTACTCTCATATTCTGAACGCCATATTGATATTCTTTTTGAAGAAGATGCTGATGGAGTGACATGGAGATGTACATGATTTTATGGAGCACCAGAGGAACATAACAGGGAAGCATCTTGGAATTTACTTCGAAGTCTAGATAAAATGCCCGATATTCCATGGATTACAATAGGTGATTTCAATGAATTGCTACTGGCTTCGGAAAAGAAGGGTGGGAGGGTTCGTAGTGAACGACAAATGCGCAGTTTCAGGTCTGCCTTAGAAGATTGCAATTTGGAGGATATTGGATACAAGGGTCAGTGGTTTACATGGGAATGGGGAAGGCTATCGTCGAACAACATTAGAGAACGACTTGATAGGGGTGTTGCTAATCCAGCTTGGTTGGCTTTATTCTCAGATTATCAATTAGAACACCTTGTTCATAGTTTCTCGGATCATTGTCCATTGTTATTAACCACAAGCCAAGCGAATAACATGCGAAAGAGGAACCATCACTTTAGATTTGAAGCAGCGTGGCTCTTGGAAGATTCATGTGAAAATGAAGTTATCAACTTGTGGAGAAATGCTACTGGGACAATTCCAGAACGTCTGAAATTTGTGAGCTCAGGTTTGGATCTTTGGTTCAATAGAGTTAAAAAAGAAAAAAGAATAAATGTGACAGCATTGAAGCAGAGGCTAAAAGAGTTGAATGACTATCAGCCCAATGATGAAATCCTAGAGGAGACTTTAGAAACCAAATTGGCCTTGAATTTAGAAGCGGATCGAGAGGAGATTTACTGGGAGCAACGCGCTCGTGCAAACTGGCTGAAAAACGGTGATAGAAACACACATTTTTTCCATAGTTTTGCAACCAGTAGAAGAAGACAGAACAAAATTCGTCGTTTGGTTAATGAAAATAATGAGGAAGTACAATCTGATGAAGGAATTGAGAAGATGGCTATGGACTATTTTTCCTCCTTATTCACTACTAAGGGAATGACAGACCCTAGTGAGATCCTGGAAGGAATTCTTCCTCGAATTACAGGGGATATGAACAATGAATTAATCAAAGATTTCTCTCACGACGAGGTATTAACAGCAGTTCGGTCCATGGGTCCATTAAAAGCATCTGGTGCGGACGGTCTTGGCGCGGTGTTCTACCAAAGATTCTGGCATATTATTGGGCCAGATATATCAAGTTACTGCATTAGTGCTGCAAGAGGTGAGCTCACTATGTCTGACATTAACATTACTCATATTGTTCTGATTCCTAAGACCCAAAATCTGACAAGAATGTCGCAATTCAGGCCTATCAGTTTATGTAACGTTCTGTTCAAAATTATTTCCAAGATGTTATCTAACAGACTGCAGACAGTCCTCTCTAAATGCATTGATGAATCTCAGTGTGCATTCATTCCGGGTAGACTCATAACGGACAACATCATCCTAGCCTATGAATCACTTCACTCAATGAAAAACAGAAGATTGGGGAAAAAAGGTACTTTTGCAGTGAAGTTAGACATGAGTAAAGCGTACGATAGGGTGGAATGGGCTTTTATTGAAGAAGTTTTGAGGAAATTGGGTTTTGTAGAAGACTGGATACAGTGGTTGATG
The DNA here is from genome assembly GCA_958450335.1 of Hibiscus tridactylites. NCBI lineage: Eukaryota > Viridiplantae > Streptophyta > Magnoliopsida > Malvales > Malvaceae > Hibiscus > Hibiscus tridactylites. Next base: position 79,499,407 of record OY288281.1, read on the forward strand.
AATTGTGTGACAACGGTATCGTATACAACAGTGATCAATGGATACGTCGGGGAGAAATTCATTCCAACACGAGGCCTTCGACAAGGTGATCCACTTAGTCCTTTATTGTTTCTTATTTGTGGAGAAGGTTTATCATCCTTACTTCGAATGGGAGTGGTAAAAGGAAATTTGGAGGGCATACGGATATGCAGAGGTGCACCAACGCTAATGCATCTTCTTTTCGCGGATGACAGCATCATCTTTGGTGAAGCTACTACGAGAGGGGCTCATAATCTTCAATTAGCACTAAATACATATGCTAATTGTTCGGGTCAATTGATCAACTACGACAAATCTAGTGTCTTTTTCAGCTCAAATGTTATAGAAGAGAACAGACGTGAAGTATGTCGTTTGCTACAGGTTTCGATCCAAGACTGCCCAGACAGATATCTGGGCCTTCCATCAGTGGTAGGCAGAAACAAAAAAGCTTCTTTAGCATTTATTAAAGATAAATGCTCATCTAGTATGAATAGTTGGTCCACTAGATCTTTATCTATGGGAGGAAAGGAGGTCTATATAAAGTCAGTATTGCAAGCTATCCCTCTATACGCTATGTCATGTTTTCTACTACCTAAGTCACTTTGCAGCGAATTAGAAACACTGTTTGTGAAGTTTTGGTGGCAGAATGTGAAGACAAAGAAGGGCATTCATTGGTGTTCTTGGCAAGCTTTATGTCAACCTAAAGATCAAGGTGGTATGGACTTTCGAGACTTGGGCAAATTCAATATAGCAATGCTTGCTAAACAGGGTTGGAGAATACTAACTAATCCTGAGTCACTTGTTACAAGAGTTTTGAAAGCAAGGTACTTTCCAAATTCTGGTTTTCTAAATGCTAATTTAGGATCTAGACCTTCCTACATTTGGAGAAGTATTTGGTGTTCAAGGAAAACTTTAGAGATGGGGTTATATTGGAAAGTTGGAAATGGAATGGACATCTCAATATGGGATGATTATTGGTTACCTACACAACCATTGAGGAAAATTAACACTCCTAGAGTTACTGGCCTTACTCATGTCTCAGATTTGATGCTTCCAACATCACAAACATGGGATACAGATCTAATCATGGCTAGTTTTACTAGTGATGACTCAGACACTATCCTATCTATCCGATTGTCTACTACTACATCGAATAATGCTTTAGCATGGATAGGGGAGCATACAGGGACTTATTCTGTGCGAAGTGGTAACAAACTATTGAATCAAAGTCAATCAGTAACTACCTACACAGGTCAAGTCTTTAGCAACATTTGGAAAATTCAGTGCCCAGCAAAAATAAGGATCAATCTATGGAAGTTTGTGTTAAACTATATACCATGTTTGCATAATCTGTCCATGAGGAATATTTCATCACATGAAATGTGCCCTAGATGTCATAATCAACCAGAGACAACTATGCATATTGTGTGGCAGTGTTCCTATATCAGATAAATATGGATAGCTTACATATAACATGGCCACTGGAATTGGAAAATACTACATGCTGGGAATGGATGGAATGGCAACTCACAAACAATACAAAGGAAAATCACATGCTGATTGCAGTAACAATCTGGGCTATCTGGTTTTCCAGAAACAAACTTCTACATGAAGGTATTCAACAGTCACAATCTACAGTCCTTACCTTCATTAGAAATTATATTACAGAACTGCAACAGCTGTCAATCCGCCTCCATCACCCCCACACACATGTTCTCGAATGCTGGCAGGCCCCTCAAAACCCCGAAGTTAAAGTGAACATTGATGCTTCGTTCTCCTTGCAACAACAAAAGTCTTGGTCAGGTATAATAATCAGGGATGCAGAGGGTCTAATCTTAGGAGCTGCTCACCGGCTTACCTCAAACATACCGACCTCATTTGAAGCGGAAGCACAGGCTCTGGTCTATGGTTTAGAGTTCGCCGATGACTTAGGGTTTCATGAGATCGTTGTTGAAGGTGACTCGAAATCAGTGATCAACAAGATGAAAACGACCGAGTTAGATAGATCTAGACTCCGGCCATTCATAATCGATGCAAAGAATTTATCAAGGAGATTTAGACGGTATCGATTTACCTTTATTGGCCGGAAAGGTAATCAGGCGGCCCATGCGATGGCAGATCTGGGCAAACGCAGCTTGGAAGACCGCTTCTGGGTGGAGGATGCGCCGGCGGAAGCTCAAGCGATGGCGGATCTTGATCGCCGCTTCATCGAACCCCCGTAAACATCAATCGATCAATGGATTTCTGGGCAAAATCAACATGCAGCCCGTGTTTCTTTCTATTTGGTTCCCATTCCCCAGAGGTTTTCAGACACTCACGAACCATCTAGAATATAGGGTCATCTGGCTTTTTACTTTTCTTTTCTTTTCAGCTTTATTTTCTCGTCTTTTTAACTTCTGCGATGTACTTATTGTTTTATTAAATAAAATGCCAGGTGGTACCATTGTCAAAAAAAAAAGAATTGTATTTTTTTATCACACCTTAAAAGGCGAATACTTTTCGATGGCAAACAGACACAGTCAACTGGTGTAATGACTAATGACTAAGCTACTTGGTTAAGGGCGACATTGGGGTCTAGTAGCGTTTATCGCGGTCCTGAATAAATAAAATAGTAAATCCTTCTTTGTTCTCTTAATTTGAAAAAAAAACTTCTTTGTTCTCTTAATTTGAAAAAAAAAACTAACATTTTAGTCTAAAAAGTATATATATTAAATTAATAAAATGCTAGTACACTTTGATCCTCATAAAATTTTACAATAATCTTATGATTTTGCCTCTGCACTTGGTGTGAAGCCTTTACTTCCAAGTTTATTCCTGTGAATTGCCTAGCTAAGCTCTATTTTTTTAATAATTCGTGGACTTGTCGCATGTAGATTGCCTAACAATGCATGTTCACTTGACTTGAAGTCAAGCCAAACCCTTACATCATCATCATTAATCCCATAGTTTCTTACAAATTTGATCACGCAATTACACTTGTTAATCCTCAACACCAATGCCATGGCCTCCACCCCCCCTCTATATAAACCTCTACCATTTCCACTCCAAAGCACCCATCAAAACAAGATATCACTACATAAGCCAGGTCTTGTTTCATCATAATGAATACCTTGCCAACCCTTTCTTTCCTCTTTCTCACCCTCTTCGGCTTAGCCCATGCCGCCACATTCGACATCACAAACAACTGCCCTGACCCCGTCTGGGCCGCTGCCTCGCCCGGTGGTGGCAGAAAACTGAACCGTGGTGAAACATGGCAAATCAGTGCAGCCCCTGGAACCACACAAGCCCGCATTTGGGCTCGAACCAACTGCCAGTTCGATGCTGCCGGAAACGGCAAGTGCGAAACCGGCGACTGTGGTGGGGTGCTCGAATGCAAGGGCTACGGTCAAGCCCCCAACACACTAGCTGAATATGCCATAGGCCAATTCGCTAACCAGGACTTCATCGATATCTCCAACATCGATGGCTTTAACGTTCCCATGGAGTTTAGCTCAAACTCCCCGGGGTGCACCAGGGTTATCAGGTGTACGGGGGACATCATCGCGCAGTGCCCGAATGAGTTGAAGGTTCCCGGAGGCTGCAACGGGCCTTGCCCGATCTTAAAGACTGAAGAACACTGCTGCAATTCTGGGAACTGTGGACCTACACCGTTGTCAAGGTATTTCAAGGAGAAGTGCCCAGATGCTTACAGCTACCCAAAGGATGACCAAACGAGCTTGTTTACTTGCCCCACAGGGACTAACTACAAGGTTATATTCTGCCCATGAATATGATATAGAGTAATTAGAATGGTTCCAAGCTGTGTAGGAACAAAATAGGTTATATCAATAAATGGAATAAAGGCATATCGCATATGATTGTGAATGCTATTTGAGCACATTTCTTGGTGTGCAAAATGTGTTGTGATTTGTAATAGATAGTTTTTTTAATCATAAATGAAAGTTTACTACTTCACTATCACCGTGTATTTTATTTTAATCATACAATTACGAAATCCAAGCAAGTTCTTATATTTATAATCACTTTATCTTTTAGATCTTTCGGACAACAATAACCTTTTGTTTACATAATTTTTATTATTTTAGTTTTTTCAAAAAAAATTAATTTTAACAATTTCCCAACTTTATCCACAAATAAGGGGTGAAAGGCCAAGTTCATGAATTTGATTTGGTCAGTGAATTATTTGTCATAAATTAGGATAATTGAAATTTATGTATCATTATCAGTATGATATTCTATAAATATGTAGTTGGTACAAAGATGTTGTTCATTTGCCTTTTCAAATTAAGAAAAATTATTGCTTATTCAACCAAATAGAGTACTCGTCGGGATGAAAAAGTATCAAAATTTGAAGAACTGCCTCAAAAATTAGAAGGTGGTTGTGGGTAGATACTCTTGATGTTACTTTCCTAAGGCTAGTTAGTTTAGTACTTAAATTATTTGTAGTTATTCATGGCATTAAAAACAAAATTGACATATGACTTGAGCAATCACATTTAGTAGTCAATCATATTCAGTTGGTTGACCAAACTGCTCATTTTTGTTCCTTTATTTTTTAGATCAGTGGTAGATCTATAAATATATTTGAGGGTGGGCATATATAAATTCTTAAAATTTTAGGGTGGGCACAAATCATAAATAATATAAAAATATAAGGATTAATTCATAAAATTAAAAAAATCAAAGGCAAATGTGTGAATTTTGAAAAGTTTAAGGTGCGCACGGGCCCACCTCACACTGCATGTAGATCCGCCATTGCCTTAGGTCATGGGTTCTAGATCCACTAGGAACACATCATTCCTTCTCCTAGATCCCCCTTAGCCCTCCTCTAGGTAAAATTATGATTAGAATTAGGATTTGTCAAAAAAAATTGACACATGGCGTCTTTATAATGCAACATGTGGTCCTTGTATTTTTTAATATAAATAAAATTTAAATGAATTTAAAAATAATTTTTTTAAAATTTTGAAAATATTTAAAAAAATTGAAAAGTAATTAATATATTTTTATTTTTAAATATATATTTTTAAAAAAAAAATTATCAAGTCAATGGCGAATGACACTTCTTAATTGGTTAAAAAAATTAGAAACCAAAATAAAAAACGAATACTTAGGCGAACAGAACATGACCCTTCTTAACAGAACATCGTTAAAAAAACAATAAATTGAATAACAACGAATAATTTAAGTGTTAAATTAAAGCAAAAAAATTAGAAACCAAAATAAAAAATATATAGTTCAATGGCTAAAAATGTTTATTAAGCCGAAAAAAAAACAATATCGTTGTAATAATTTAGGCGTAGGCTTTCTTTTCAGCATGATAAACAATTAGATTATCCGATAAGTATATGTATAGTTGGGCAGCTGGTAATGCGGCTCTTAAATTCGGCCCATTTCAGTTATCTTTGATGCTTAAGCCTATATAGCCCGATAATATTAATATTTGGGTGAACTACCCAAATGGTTACTCAAATTTAGGACACTATCGAATTAGTCATTTAACAAAATCTTATAATTGTGTCACCCAATTTTTATGACGCTATCAATTTAGTCAGTGCCGTTATAAAAAAAAATTTCATTCTAACGACATTTGATTCAACATGTCACATTTAATAAGATGATGATACGTGTCATTGTTTAAATTGTCACAAAATAAAAATCTTTTCAAATCACCTCTAATAAAATGGGGGTGAACAAAACTCGATTCGATTCGAAAAATCAAATTTTCTGAATTGAATCGACACGAAAAAAACTCAACTTGACTAAAATATTTTCAAATAAAATTTGAGTTATAAAATGAAACTTTAAATAACTCACTTTTTTAAGTAATTAGTGGATTGTTGAACAATGAAAAAAAAAACTTAAAAATTTCAATTAAAAAATTTAGAAATTCTTTAAAATTATTTCAATGACATGTAAAAAATATGCCAAGTTGAGTTGATTTTTTCATTAAATTCATTTAACTTGATTAGTATAAATGATATAATTTATAAATGATAAAAGTTGAATGATATAATCTGATGGAATTAAAGATGGCTTAATGGCCCGTTTAGCCCCTAAAGTATACACAAAATATCGAACTGCTCTCTAAAGTATTTTTAGATGTTTTGTCCCATGATGTATACACTGTGACATCCGTTAGCCCCTGAACTAAAAATCGTGACCTCATATGCCCCTTCCGTTAATTTTTTTCTCACGGGCAAATTAGAACGTGCCACGTGTCACTAGTAAACAAAAAATCAGCTGATTTATTTTAAAGGGGTAAATTGTACGCTAAGTCTATAAAATTTTTATTTTTGTTCAATTTAGTCATAAAAATCTTTATTTTTCCCAAATTGACCCAAATTACTTTCTAATTTTTATAAATTAGTCCAGTATTTTTAATATGCTAAAGTTTTTGTTCAATTTAGTCCTCAAAAACTTTATTTAACCCATAATTGAACCTACTACTTTATAATTTTTATAAATTAGTCCAACATTTTAAATATAATTATATTTTTTGTTCAATTTAGCACTAAAATCTCTATATAACCCAAAATTGACCCATATTTCTTTATAATTTTTATAATTTAGTCTAATATTTTAAATATAATCATATTTTTGTTCAATTTAGTTAAAAAATCATTTTAACCTGAAATTAACCCAAATTTCTTTCTGATTTTTATAATTTAGTCCAATATTTTAAATATAATTATATTTTTGTTCAAGTCGGTCTAAAATATCTTTATTTAACCCGACATTAACCTCAATTTCTTTTTAATTTTTATAAATTAGTCCAATATTTTTAATATGATGATATTTTTGTTCAATTTAGTCCTCAAAATCTTTATTTAACCCAAAATTGAACCATATTTCTTTATAATTTTTATAATTTATTTTGAAATTTTAAATATAATAGTATTTTGTTCAATTGAACAAAAATATAATTATATTTAAAATATTGGACTAAAATATAAAAATTAGAAAGAAATTAGGGATAATTTCATGTTAAAAATTATTTTTTGACTAATTTGAACAAAAATATGATTATATTTAAAATATTGGACTAAATTATAAAAATTATAAAGAAATATGGGTCAATTTCGAGTTAAATATAGATTTTAGGACTAAATTGAACAAAAAATATAATTATATTTAAAATATTGGACCAAATTATAAAAATTATAAAGTAGTAAGGATCAATTGCGAGTTAAATAAAGATTTTGATGACAAAATCGAACAAAAATATTAGCATATTAAAAATATTGGTCTAATTTATAAAAATTATAAAGTATTAGGGGTTAATTGTGGGTTAAATAATTTTTTTTGAGGACTAAGTTGAACAAAAACATCATCATATTAAAAATAATGGACTAACTTATAAAAATTAGAAAGAAATTTGGGTCAATTTGGGTTTAATAAAGATTTTTAGGACTAAATTAAACAAAAATAAAAAATTTATAGACTTAGCATGCAATTTACCCCTTTAAAATTAGTCAACTGGTTTTTTCTGTTTATTAGTGACACGTGGCACGTTCTGATTGGTCTATGAGATTTTTTTTAACAAAAGAGGCATATGAGGTAACGATTTTTAGTTCAGGGGCCAACGGAGGTCACGATGTGTATTTCAGGGGCAAAACGTCCAAAATAATACTTTAAGGGGCAGTTCGGTATTTTATGTATACTTTAGGGGCCAAACGAACCATTAAGCTATTAAAGATTCATGATTTATATGAAAGTAGATATTAAATTTATTGATTTAAAATGTAAATTACTCATTCATTTCATAAATAAATTTCAAGGTAAAAAGAAGGTTGTAATTATGACAAACGTGATAAAATACAATGATGTATTAAAATATAACAAAAAAATTAAAAAAATATATGTGACACAAAGAGAAATAATACACACAAAAATAATTTCAACATATTAAAATTTGCACAAAATGTGATATTTTTTAATTTAATCAATATGACAAGCTATGTCTTCCCCTCATGGGTAAATCCTAGCTATGTCCTTGAGTGCAATCTAAAGGTTACCATGGAAATTACATGCATAAGCAACATGCTAACTTTACGTAAATCCATCCTTATCACGTAAAATATTATTCAAACGGAAAAAATGCATTCATGAATAGATACACACTCGTATATATTTATGTATAAAATAACTTCAAACAATATAACACATAAATGTATTAAATTTAAATAAAACAAACCATTAACATGCAAAACTTATATACTGCATCTGTCCCACTAAAACTGTCACATGTTGACTTTTTTTGGGTCAAACTTTTTCAACTTTGACCTCTTATAATTTAAAATTTATTAATGATAAAAATATGAAAAAATATATTTTAAAAACCTTGAATCAACTAGTTTTTAAATATATTTTTTATAATTTTTAATTAATTAAAATATTTAAATAAATTATAGTCAAAGTTAAAAAAATTTGACCGGAAAAATGTCAACATGTGACAGTTTTACTGGGACGGAGAGAGTAATATTAAACACTTTAATCATATAAATTTAACACTAATATAATACAATTACAAACACATACAACTTTTGTTAAAAAAAACACACAAAATGTAAACCACGATTTCTCTAACACTTAACTCAAAACTCAATTAAAGGCAAATTGATTATATTTTTCTACACGTATAGGGATTATGTCAGGAATTTTAATAGAATTATAGGATCTAAATTTAAAAAATGTTTTAGAAAGGTTTTAATCTAATCATTAACTTTTAAATGTAAAAATACGATTTTCTATTTAATTAAAGTCATACAGAACTTAAATAAGTTTTAAATTTTTGAGAGGGGTTAAATATGAAATTCTACAATTTTTTTCATGTGCCATGGACCTCAGCTTTGCCCCGCTCACAAGTCACATGTGGGGATGTAATCCGGCATGAGTCAAGTCTGAATGGTGACAAGCTCAAGTTTGATTCAAAATTTGGAGCTCGAAACTCCTTTTGTGAGTGATTTGAACATAAATTTTTAAGTTCAAGTTTGGCTCGAGATATAATTCTACTACTTGAGTTCAAGCTTGACTGAACTTATTTACCAATTTTTGTACTGAATTTGAAGACCAGCTGGATTAAGTTCGTTCATATTCAATATATATAACAAGAATAGAAATGTAATTTAATAATATATATATATATATATATATAATTGAAAAGTTTCATTAAGCTCGGGTCATTTGAGCTGGGCATTATAATACTTAAATTCAACTTGGTCAATAATTCAAACTAATCAAGCGTAAGTTGAATTCGAGTCTTTTTCAAATCAAACTTAAATAGGTGTTTCATTTACTCTACACAATTGCCATCAGTTTACTTAATATCTAACTAAAATGTTTAAAATAACTAGAAAAATTCTTTAAAGCCATAGCCTTTTTGTCAAAAAATATGCATTAATTTCTCAAATTCTTGGAAGTGATTTTTTGGGACAACTTTATATTAGGTATATATTTTATTGATTCTACTTTTTAGAAGAAAAAAAAGATATTTTATAATTAAAACAAAATTGTGAAGTTGTTCACTAGTTCCTACTTAATATCGTATAGATGAAACAAGCGAATATTTGATGGAATAATTGCCACATTAATATTTCCTCTGTGCTGTGTTTTCAGTTGCTGATACCTGAATGTTCCCAATTATATTTGGCAGTATTTATATACTCAGAAAGGGAAGCTGTAAATTCTAGGCATAAAAGTAAAAAAAAAATACCAACATTAAACTGAATATTTATTTTGGTCTTTATTTTTTTAACAATTTAATTCTCAATGTTTCATTTTGGGTCAAAAATAGTCCTTCCGTGGATGAAAACTGTTAGTCAACTAACGATAAATGACTTGAAACGACATTGTCATGTCAACGTGCACTGCCATGTAGATTTGTCAAGTCAGTTTAAGATGTTTACTGTTAGTTGGCTAACAATTTTTATTCGCAAAAAAATCATCTTAACCCAAAATAAAACGTTGAGAGTCAAATTACTTAAAAATATATATATAAACTAAAATAATTATTCAGTAAAGTTTGAGGCACATTATGCCTAGATTGTAATGCCAACTGCTTTCCAAACCTGCTTTATTAACTTCTTTTCTTGTGAAATTATTATTACAAACTAGATTTAACAGAAAAAAAAAAAAACATTGATTTTCTCTTTGGGTGTTTTTTTCCCTTTAAATTTGAAATTCAGAGATTTTGAGGTCCCATTGACTGATGGTTTTATTTTTATCTATCAGGTTGAAGTTTTGGTGGTACTGCTTTATCATACTCAGTCATAGCAATTGCATGTATGATGAGCAAAAACTTTCCATTTCCTCCTTTTTTTATAATGATGGAAGTAACATCAAAGAGAGCCAACAAAATTTGGGTCTGGTCCTTTAGGCAATAAACTATACAAGATGCTTGTATTACCAACTAAAACCTTGTTTTCATTCTGTTTTTTATTTTAATGAAGAGCCAAATTTGCCTCACCATTCACATTAAACATAATAAAATAATAAATCCAAAAATGAGTTAGCTGGATGATATGATAAAACAATTCAACCAATTCCTTAAAATGTTAGTATTTTAGATCATTTCCAATTTAATACCCCAATTGTTTGTAATTCATAATTCATAACAAATTTAATCTCCAAAAAAGTATATGCTCCATACCACTGCAGATTTCTGTGGGGAAAAAATCTGCTCTTTACATTACATAACTTCACAACTGCAGTTTCTATTTCTCAAACTATATCTATTAATTACACATATTTGTGAAGAAAATGGGGGAAATGAAATCCCCAAAAAACTCAAGTATAAGCTACCAAATTGTATACCTCTGAATACATATTTAAGATCTGCAAAGAAAGGATAAGATCAAATTAATTGTGAAGGGGGTTAGGTCCCCCAGGAACTGCTCGATAAGAAACCTGATAAACTGGTCGACTCTTTTCAGCTCTGGATTCCTCAGGAGACTCTGCAGGGGAATGCCATGTGGGGAACTCTGTGTTCATTGTTTCTTCAGCTTCATTGCTTAGGCTTCTATGGACGAAACCACAACTCGAGAGGTGGACGGAGGCTGCCAGTATGATCATAAAGAACACAAATGAGGATTTGGGGTTACGGATTTTCATGGTTTTAATGGACGGGGAAAGGCAAAAGGAGATGATGTGAAGAAGAAAGTGAAGGGAGTTGAATTTTGTTCAGCTTTAAAGGGGCAGGTGTGGAGTTTATCAATATGGAGATGAAGACATTAAGCAACTAGTGGTGACAGTATAGCCAAAGCAAGCAATTAATTCTGCTGTAATGCCGGAAATGCCCTTCAACCTTGACTTTAATAACTTCCAGACAAAACACAGTAGGGAATTAGTGGTAGTAGTTGTGTGTTTTATTGTTTCTTCACTCCATCACTTGCATTGGTTTCTAATATGTGATCCAAGTTCTTATAGATGGAGGCTGGTCTTTGGATGGGTTAAATGCTTGAGATTGTGAAAGGTAAAAGGTTACGTTTAGCAACCTAAACGGCGTTTGCCGACCAATTTCTTTCTAAACAACCTCTGTTTTGGTTGTGAACGGGAGTTTACCCAATATTTTTAACGTTTAAACCGGCGTTTGCTGCCAGTTGAATTTTTCAACTTCTGCCAACGAGTGTTACAGCCCCGACGGTCGTTTGCCACATCAATGACAAAGGAATGAATAGGATATTACTGCAGATTTGAAGGGCTAAATTGGTCCTTTTCCCCTTGGTGGAGTGCAAACATGATAGTCTGTTTTCTAAAGGGCTGTTTTAACCGTTGACTTTACATTAGTTGGATCATTCTTGATACCAATTTGGGTTTTGATTGTTTATTTCAAACTCAAAGATCAATAATTGATGGGGTTTTTTTTTTCTCTCTTAAAGGTGGTGAATTCATGATCTTTATAGCAGGACTGCTTTCTCAATAGTTTTCTTCAGGTCAGATTATGTTTTTGGTTCCTCTATTATATTCAAATTTAGGAATTAGTCCTTACACTTATACTATTTATCCACTCAAAGATTTAGGGGTGATGTGCAATTAATTAAAATGAGACCCTCAAGTTAAAATTAAAATTTTCTAAATGCTTGTTGACTTGTTGTGTGCATAATAGACATGCTTTTGATTAAAAACTTAGTACAATATAAAGCAAAATCTATAAAATATAACAACATTATATTTTTGTTGTGTTCTGTCACTAGTCCATAATTAATTTTTGTTTTTCCCATGTAAACATTTAACCTAACTCAATTTTTTTTCTATGGCTCAATATATCTCCTCTTATTGTACCTGTACAAAACAACTCGTATCCACAACATGTTCTATTTAAAATACTGGCATGAGTTTGACTTATATAATTCATAAATGGGTCATACACATATGAACTGTGAGATTCATGTTATGGAAAGTAATGGATAAAAAAGTAGTGTGGAAAATGGAGAAATTAAAGAGTAGAAACTAAATCTCAAATTGAAGCATAATAAAGGGACCAAAAAAAAATATGTCCTTTTGTGGATCACATGGAATTGCTTACAAGATATTATTGGAGTTTTATGAAGACACGTTCCAATTGAAGGGGTCCATTTTTAAGCATCTGAAAACTTGTCCCAATGATGGATAGTTGCAGCCTTGCAGGTTGATTAAGCAGCAAAGATTCAAATGATGGCACTTGCCAAAGGCTTTGGTTTCTGATTAGTTGGTTGGACTTTGGAGAAAAAAGCTTATAAACGGAATATGCATTTTTCTCGTATGGGGGAATGCAAAGTGATAAGAGGAAAGTCATAGGTGACACATCAGCTGACAAGATGTTTATTGCTCAAAGAGGAGACAATCTCCCTGGAAAAAAGTGAAATATTATGAGATTACATGGTTTGTTTATTGCATTTTTTGCTAATTATGAGTTTTACCTTTCCAGGATTTGTTTGAAACTTGATGAAATCCTCAGCAACTCATTGGTAATTTGAGGCATGAGGCAATAACTTTTCCAGGCAGCATTTACTCAGGCTTGGGTGTTGATAACAGGCAATTCACAATTGGATGCTTCCATTTGAGGTCCTAATGGGGCCTGAAAATGAATTAATAGGCATTAAATAAGTGGACCAAAGAATATTTTATTGTGATGGGAAGCATGCCTGTAAATTCTTTATGCACATCCAAGTTAGGTAGTTCATTTGGCTGGACTGTGGGGGGTCTTATCATCACCCAGAAACAAAAAAACCTCAACAAGATAAGTAGATTATGATCTTTTAACCTGTTGTGTGGCTGAGCCATCTGAAAAGAAAAATTCCCAAACTAAACTTTGCCTAACTTTTAGTATCTGATAAAGATAAAAGAGTGTAGGGTTCAGTTCATACTGTTGTCAAAGGCTAAAACCCTGAAATTCCTTTTTTTAGCTACCCAACTTGACATTTCTTGAAAGGACATCATTAACTTGTGAATTATTTCTTTTCTGTATGAATCCAAAGTCATTTCATTTATGTTTCTAAATTGGATTGGATTGGATTACAACTTGGATCAAATCAAACGTTTTCATTAAGACTTAATTAACATAGTTTTTAATGTTCCTTGCTAGGAGACTACCATAAAGGTTTGAGCTATTGTTAAGCTTCTTCTTTTAAATTCCATTGTGCCCCAAACTGCCATTTCCTTTTTCTTTTTGAACAAATCAAACTGCCATTTTCAAAAAAAAATTTAGAGAAAACTACATATTTAGTACTTCAGCTATACCCACATTACTTTTTTAGTACCATGACTATTATTTTTAGAAAATTAGTACCTAACGTTATATTTTTGTTCTGTATTGGTACCCCGGCCGTTAAAAACCAACATAGATGATAACGTGGCTTGGTATAATCACAATTTTCGTCCAAAACACTTATATATATGGTCAATTTAGTCCAAAATCCATCAATTTAAAATATCATCTTAATTTTGGGGGTAAATTGTAAATTACGTTCGACTAGAAGAAGAAGAAAAATGAGAAATTTATAGTTTAAATTGATAGAATTTTAGACTAAATTGAAAGATTGTATAAGTTTTTAGACTAAAAATGTTATTAACCTAGTCGCGTCAACATTTTCGTAGTTTTTAATGGTCGGATACCAAAACAAAACAAAAATGTAATGTTAGGTACCATTTTACCAAAAATAATAGTTATAGTACTAAAATAGTAACACATGTATAGTTAAGGTACTAAATATGTACTTCTCCCTATCTTTTAACATATATTTGCTAAATTCATGTCCTATATGAAAAAAACTATCGATTTAGTACCGACCTTTATTTGTGTTTCTGTTTTTGTACTCCACCTATTTTTTGGTAAAATGGTACTTTACGTTACATTTTGTTTCTATTTTAGTACAACGCCATTAAAAAATTAACAGCATGCTGAATATGAGAGAGAAAATAACATGTAGCAGACTATCTTCTCGTTTTCTCTCTTCTTGCAAGCCTATCATGTCGAATAAAATCATAAAAATCACATGTGAGAGGCTGACTAGGAGAGATAAAATGATGTGACAGACTACCACTTGTGATTTTCTTTCTCTTAGTCAGCATGTCACGTGTGATTTTCTCCCTCCTAATCAGCATGTCGTTAATTTTAAAATAACGAGATATCAAAATATAAACAAAATGTAACGTTGGATACTATTTTACCAAAAAAATAAGTGAGTTACAAAAGCAGAAACACGAGTGAAGGTTAGGTGCTAAATGGATAGTTTAAAGGAAAAGACTTTAGGGTTTAAATAATAGAGCGAAATCCTATAGCGGGCTACTATTAACGATTTCTCTCAACTCCATTTGTGATCTGTGCACAGAATAAAAGCTCGGTCTTTGAGCCACTAACAACTCAGTTGTAATCGACAACATGCAATTCTAATTCATGCAAGGAATCGATATAAGCAGGCACAGACGCAAGATTTTATGTGAGAGAGCACGAACAATTAGGAAGTTACATTAGAAATGTAAAAGGTTTGAAATTATAAAAATTTAGAGGGTACGAAATTAAATTATCAATAAAAATACAAGTTAGTAAGGTCTCCAAGAAATGCCTCGATGTTCTTATACATTGAACGATTTAACTTAGACTGTGTATGTAGTCTCCCTGGAATGAAAAAAGAACGCGCCTCACGCGCTTCCCCTGCTCTTTCCTTTTCCTGGAATTTTTGACCCTCAGAGGGCGATGCGATCTGTCCGAGTCGGTTGTCTTGCTCGAAGCCATAAGAAGGTGGTTCCCTCCTTCCTGTGCTCGTCGGCTGTCGGTGCTGTGGTGGACGACGCCGGCTGGTGGCATTGTCCGGTTCTCAGAAGAGGGTTTTCGCAGGTTTGCGCATGAGGGTGCGTCAAACAGGGCTAGGACGAGGGCCCCTTGTCCTCTACGGTTTGGCCGGTGCAGAAGACCCTTTTCGGGTGGCGGTGGTGACGGGAAACGGCAGACCTCGTCACCGGTAGGCAAGCTCTCAAGACTCAGGCCCCCGGCAGTGTCTCATTTACTCGTTGGTGCTCCTCTCTTCGAGCGTTCCTTGGCGCTCCGATGAAAGAGTCTTCGACGTTGCCGCAGGAAATGGCCACCAGATCTGGTAAGCCGCCGCCTCGTCGAAGAATCATCTTCTCCCTGAAAAATGGCACGCCAACTGGCTCCCTCGCACCTTGGATGCTGAGTCCCGGAATTTTAGGCATTACATCCCAGTCTATGGCGTCCTTCACTGCTGACCGGGATCCTCTTTGGGATCTGGTGGGACCCATCCTTTTGTTTTGCTGGGAGGAGAGAGAAGGAGCCCCTGATATGAAAAAAAGGAAAAAACCACTTTCCGTTTTTAGTGGTCTTTGACTTTTCTAATAGAAAATGGGTGTTGGGATTTCTGCTGCACCTGCAAATTTTCGGATCCTTTAAGATCTTGTTTCTCTTTGGTCAGGATTATCTCAGCTTTCAAAGCCCCCCTTTCACCTTTATGTTAAGCCTGTGTGATCTATTTGCTATTCTGGTTGCCTTTAAGCTGATTTCTGCATACGAACAAAAGCTTTATCCATTGGTCCCCGTCTCACATGATGGTTGCCCCTACAATGAGATTTGGTTATTTTTGGACCAGGATCGTTATTATTGGACCAGGTTTTTTCATGGGATAAGGATTTTAAGTGGGTCGAAAGTGAGCAGCTTTGGATGGGATCCGGGCGGTTTATACCCCATTTTTCAGATCTGTTCGACGAGGTCTTATTTTATGGTCGTTCATGTTTTATTTCTAAGCTTGTCAATTTTTAGTTTGCTTAACCGGGTTATGAAGTCAGATCAGATAAGGTTATGTTCTCTTGCGGTTTTGGTAACAAGGCTCAATTCTACGATGGATTTGGGAGCCTGCCTCCGGATGGAGCTCTCCCAGACTGTAACCCCCTCGTCCCGGTCTGGCCGGATGACCGGTCCGAGTGGGCCACACGGGGAAAACCGAAGCGAAACCCGTTAAGGTTCCCCCTCGGTTAGCAACCCTATTTTTTTTCTTTCATTTTAATCTTGTCTAGAGGAGTATTAGATCCTAGGTGATCAAACAGCGGAACAACATACACGAGTCAAACGAACGAACCCAAATTACAACATTTAACAGCCCAATTTTAAACTTAAACTGCATGCGGTATCGATACCCCTAAGGAGTGTATCGATACGCCTTGACTAGGTCAACTGGTCAGAGTCAACCCGTGGAGACCGTATCGATACACCCAAAGAGTGTATCGATACTCTCCCCAACGGTCAACTTCTCACGGTCAACGCTAAGAAGACCGTATCGGTACGCTAGAGGCTCGTTTCGATACCCAAATGGACAGTAACTTCAGTGACCAAAAAGGTATCGATACACCCCCTCGCGTATCGAAACGCGTGGCCTGAAACAAGAAGGCCGTATCGATACGGGACCAACCGTATCGATACCCCTGCTACGAACTTACAGGTTTTAGCTGATTTAAGGCACAAGGATGCCTCTAAATCCCTCTAAAACCTCAACCAACACACTAGCATCATTCCTAAGGCAAACCAACCATATAAGCATGCTTTAACTTGAAACCAAAGGCACATTTCAACACAAGGTGATGCACAAACCATACAAGCAACATAAGCATTCAAACATGAAACAAGGCATCCATAAATGGCATTCCAACAAAAGGCAATTCAACATTTAAGGTCATACATGGAACTCAAAAGCCTTAAAAGGCACAAGATAAGCATTTGAGGTTTGCACCCATCAACAAAGAAACCTAAACATCTAAAGATATGTCACCACACACAAACATTCATCATAGCGTATCATGCTTTACAAAACATAGTCAATCCAAACATCAACATACATGAGTCACACATAGCTCATACAAAAACCCTTGCCACATTGCTAAACTACTACAAAATTAACCACCGTACTTGAATCACAAACTTGGAAAGCCCTTCTTGCCTTGCTCCGAGCTAACACCACGCTAATGATCTGCATTGTTGAACATTGAGAGCGTAAGCTATAAGCTTAGTGAGGGTGCTCTAAAATGAAAACAACAACAATGCAGGGTTCAAGCATGTAATCCCTAGACCTCATATCGAACATGCATAGGCAATTTCACAAGTAGACCTAGCTAGTCTTTCAAGTGGCATAATATGGCATCTTACATCATACTAAGCATCAAGCATCAATATCAACAATCATATATCAACATCACATATCACAATATATGAACAAGTTAATTGGCCACTTTCAATTACCCTGATTGTGCGGATTTAAATCTCAACAACACTTTACCTCGGTGGGATTACACTCATCACCGGACCTTGCATGTGCGGGATTCCACTCATCGCCACATGCCCTACGGATGGGATTCCACTCATCATCCCGTAGAAATATATAAAAGCTTTCGGTGGAATATTACATCACCGTACTCCTCCTTGATGACTTAACGCCATCAAGGTCACGTACGTTTTGACTCAATTTGTGTGCACACTAATCCTAATGATCGATCATTTACAACCGGTAATTTATTTAGTGCCAATTATCATAACCACATCATATATCATCAACCACATTCCATGCTCATCACATATATATACATTTCATGATATACACGCACCAATTAACCACAATCACAAGAGCATAGATAGACAAATACACAATAGCATTTAATGAAATCAAAGGCTAGAATTAACAACTTGAAATAAGGAAATGGCCTACCAAGCACATTCCATACACACACTCTACACACACTCGAACCAAACTTTAAAACAAGTTTGAAACCACTCACCGCCCTTCCTTAGCAACCAAGCGAAACTCCTACGAACCCGGATTCGGTCCCAAAGCTTCTTCGACGACTCCTCTTGCTTCTAGCCAACCAAAAAACACAACCAACAACCACAATCAATGCTAACATTCAATCAACACATAACCTTTGAATTTAAACCAACTTCATCCTAATTTTCCAACCAATTTAATCTCCAAAATACCAATTTTCGAGCTCCCCAAAAACCTTGCTGAAATCTCCATTTCCAAACATCCAAAAGACTCCCAAATGATCCCAAAACACCTTCCTAATATACCTAACCCATCAGCCCTTTGATTTCACCCTAAAACCCACCAAAAATGGTGTTTTTGACACCTCAAAAATGGCTCTAAGACCCTACTTTGGGTTTTCCACAAAACTCAACCAAATTAATATATGTTGCACCTTTTAACATGAATAAACAAAGACCCAACTTAATTTTTCAAAACAATATGAAAATCCCATAAAAATCCAAGCTTTTAGTAAAACCTTGACATTTTAAAAGTTTATGTTTTTGAAATCTAAAACCATGGGTAGATAGAGAATGGAGAGGGGAGTAAGAAAATACTTTTACCTTTCAAAAAGACCTTGGATTGAAGATGCTATTCAATGGAATAGTAACCTTGACTTGGGAGGTTTTGGAAGGGGTTTGGACGTTGGGAAGGGGGAGAAGGTGAGAAAGATGACAACTTTATTTTAAAAGTTGTCTTGCTTTAAAATCATTTGGGTAAAATTACTGACTTGGTCCCTCCCATTCATTTAAGGCACAATTAGATCCCAATTAAGGTTGTAATAATTTAATTTAATTTATTGACTCAGACTAAAAACCCGACTAACTCCTAACCCCAAAACACGGGCGTTACACAGACGAACAGGATCAACGTTTACGCCCTCTCTGATCTGAGGAAAGGCCTGGGAGCCTGCTTCGAGCCTGCTTTGATTTACGGGTCCTTTGCCAGGAAAGGTCAGGGAGCCTGGTTCTCCGTTTTTTTTTTTAATGATGTTCGCTGTGTCGATTGCCTTGATAAGGGTCGTTACCGATGTAACGGAAGCCTGCCTCTGGATAGAGCTCTCAGGCGAAGGCTCGGTGGTTCTAGCTTGTTTGGTAAGACGGAGAACACGTTTGTTCCCTGCGTTTGATTTCCATGGCTATCCTGCGTTGCCGATGAATCCCCAAGATCAATGGTGGATACGGCCCTTCTCTCCTTACGATCAAGGAGTTGTTTATCTTGTTTCGGATATTAAGTTTGTGTCTTGGTTGATTGCCTTTGGTTTTCGATATTATGATGCTAGTTTTCTTTTTTTCGGATGTAGGTCTGTAACCTTCTTCGAAGCCTGTTTACCCTTTTCTTTGTTTTAATGAAATGCAAGTTTTTTTTAACAAAAAAAAAATACAAAGAAAGTTAGAGACTTAAATTAAAATTTTTAAAAAATAAAACTTAAGAGAATATAATTTTTTAGAGAGAGCGATTACCGCCTTTACACCCTTCGATCTATTCTTGAATATAGGAGTGTACCAGTTATCTACTACATACATACAAATGATATAAATAATCATGTGATTTCATAAATGTTCATACAACGGCGTACTGTCTAGAAGACACTCAAACCTGAGACTGCAGAAGCATACGAGCATCGAATACTTTTTATCATGAGAGCTAAGTGGAAGAAGAAGCGTATGAGGAGTTTGAAGAGGAAGATAAGAAAGATGAGGCAAAGATTTAAGTAGTCTTGTTTTCTTTAGACTTAGTAATCGGATGGTATTTGTGTTGAACCTTTTCCTTCTACCTAAACAATGTTATTGAGCTTTGAGCTAATTACTTCTCAAAAAATGTTCATACAAAGACTTTTAACGACTAAAATATTTCTTGCTGAGCACACTAGTTTAATGATTATCTAGCATAATATTCACTCACTTACCAATTATCCTCTCGTTTTAGTAGAGTCGTCTCGAATATTTTTGGAGTCCTATACGAAAATTGAAAAATGAACTGTTATAAAACAAAAGCATGCTCCAATGCTTTGATCAATTAATTTAATATTTTATTAATAAATCATAAAAACATGATTAAACTTTTTCAAATACATTATTTGCATTGTTTTGTTTGGAAAATTTAAAGGAATTGAATTGTAGGTAACTGAGTGTGATATGAAGCTTGATTTTGACAATAAGTATAAAATTTTTGAAGAATATTGCGTCATTTATTTTTTTATCGTTAGATTAGAGAAGAGTAAATATATAATTAAATTTTGGGATTTGGAAAAGAAAATTAAATATTAAGATAGAGAATACCATCAAGTGTTGGGTGATACATTGCATTCCCAAGGAGAAGACGCGAGTTCAAACCTTGGAGATGACATTGTTGGGAGAGTTAGTCATGCACCCCAAATATGGATCATTAAGATGGATAATGCATATTACCAAAAAAAAATATTAGGATAGAGAATTATTTCTTATTTTGTTTTTGTTTAACAACTGGCTTGAGCGGTCGTTCACTTATCAGTCAGCCCTGCGTTTTAGTATCTATGAACACACCGAATTTTAAGGATTAAAATTTTACCAAATTTTAGTAACGAAAAAGGACTCCCATTGAATCACCTCCAGAATATGGTCACCACCATGCCTTGAATAGTGATCTTGTTTTGACACCATCTTTAGCGAGACGGTCGGCCAAAGTATTTGGATCCCGTTGGACATAAACATATTGCACTGAAACTATTTTGCGCAATAAGTTATCTACTTCTTCCAAGGTTGACCACCATCTCCAAGGACGAACATTAGATTATGGATCCAGTTTAATACCACCTGAGAGTCTGATTCGACAATGAGACTTTCCTTCTCGACCCAATTTTCTTCTATGAATACTTCCAAAGCATTTTTGATTGCCATGAGTTCGGCGAAATCAGAATCAAGATTATTAACTGAGCCGGAGAACATTGCTCTAACTTCACCTGTGGCCGTACGTAGCACACCTCCGCAGCCTGCAGCGCCATCAACGTTTAACTTTACTGACCCCACTTGTGGTGGAATCCAATTAGGAATTAACTCCCGAAACCAGGCAAGCACGGGGGTTTTACACCAAACTTCATCATTAGTCAAAACGGCATCCTTCACAGACTTGAACCAAATAGACGCCCTCATCTTGGAAAGGCAATCTGTTCACCAAGACACATCATCGAAAACATCAATATAAAAATTCCTTCTAAATTCGTTCCATCTGGTGATTGAGAAAGACAAGATTATGTTTGAGTGATCGATGTCGTTGTGTTGCTGTTGTATCTTGCGAGACTGACGTTCAATGCTACTCAAAACAGCGAGAGAGGTCGAATATGTCTTAAGGAAATTGTTCATGAATGCTTGAACAAAATTCTTCGTCTAACAATATAATATTATGCTTTTGTTTGATTTCTTTCTATTCCTTATTTTCTTTACCGTATTCTACAATTTCATTAGATTATTAACTACTACATTAATTCTAACACCTTGTTGTTTTGAGATAGCAAAGAAAGATTCGAATGTACAAAAAATAAATCAGAGTATATGAGATAACAATCTGTTCCACTTGTCTGCTTGTATAAAAGAATTAGTGCTCCAAATTTCTTTCACAGAAGTCCAGAAAGTATGATGAAATTTTGATTCAATCAATACACTTGCACCTTTGAATTTGACGTGTTATATGCTAAGATTTGCACGAAATTTTGTGATCCAATTTTTTCGATGGCCTCGATGAATAAGGTTTGTGTATACTCAACATCTTTAGTTTTGTCTCCTTAATCAACAACCATGATAAACACTGCACCAACTGAAGAAGTTGTCGTCATAAAATAAATGTTGTTGTTGAAGATCAGACCAACCATTTGAATAGAAACGGAGCCAGGATTAAGGGGTAGAGGGACAAACTTAAATATTTAAAAAGTAAGGGCAAATGTATAATTAATCCATTTTTAGAAAAATCTACATTAGCCAATAAACATGATAGCACGTTCATTTTATCTTCTCAATTCGTAAAGTGTCTGTTGATATAAGAATTTGCGTCTAATTAGTTTTGTATATTTTCTTGTCATCGCAATCAGCCCAAATTGAAAGAGCCTAATATGAAGGAATGCGGACAGCCCAAACCAAATACATTTCATATCGGCGTAAAAGGTTTCAACCAGCCTTTCCCCAACTTCATGCACTACCAGATAATAAGGTTTTCTTTTTCAAGACAAAAATACAAAAAGATGAGTGTCCCGAAGTCTTTTAGGGAATACTTTTTTTAAAAAAATCTTCAATTATTTTATTTTCTTCTCATTTAATATGAATTAATGATAAGAAATTACAGATATACTGGATTAAAATTATAAATATAATAAATCATTAAAGCAAAATGATAAAATTGGAAACTTTTTTTTTCATAAGGATGGATTCCAACACCTCTAAACATATATATAGGGACTAAATTAGGACTGAAGCATGAGAGGATTAAATTGTTTAATTTTGAAACTATTAAGTTCATAAAAAGAATAAATTTCAAAATTTAAGGGAGTTAAGTTTAATTTCATTGTTTTTAAAATTAAAAGGCCTTTAAAATTAATTAAATCAAAATGTTAAATTTATCAACCTCCTAACAAAATTTAGGCGAGTCAAAAAATCTAAAGCCCTTGAACTTCTAAATTTCATCAACCTCGCTTTTTGATTGTGATTTACTGACAAAATCATTAAAATTTTTGCATGTATTTGCTATATGCTTCCACATCAATTATTATCGTCAACTATCTTGCCGTGTCATTGATAACATCAGGAACGAAGCTATGATTTAGGGTTGGAGGAAAATATAAATGTTTAAAAACAATGGGCAAATTCATAAGTAAACTATTTTTTATAAAAATATATAGGGGGACAAAAGTGAAAAAAAAAATCTTGGGAGCGGGGCCAATTGCCCCTCCCACCCCTATATAGTTCCATCCCTGGATGACATGTTAATCTGAATGGAGAGTTTTATAATTATTTATTTATTTTTAAAATTATAATTTTAACAAAATCACGTCAATTGTATTTTCACATCGTTAAAATTAGCATACCATCATCTTATTAGAAAGATATTAATTTGTTCAAAAATAATAATATATGGACATAATCTATTAGTTAAAGACGGTTAAAGGGTGATATTGATGCAATTCAAGAGTTTGATGGTTAAATTGATAAAATTAAAAATAATGGGCAACATTTTTATTTTAGAAGATTACGAGGGCTAAATTAATGCAATTAAAAAGGAGGGACAATGTTGCTTATTTAGAATTGCTACAGGGACAAAATTACTTTTTAAGCCTTAATTTTACATTATATAATTGAATCATGTCTCATATATATATATATATATATATATATATATATATATATATATATATATATATATATATATATATATATATATATATATATATATATATATAAAAGAGAGATAGATTCTCTTACACTAAGTAAAACTTTCAAGTTTTACACTATTTTGGACCGTTGAATGAAGGTAAATAGATGACTAATATTAATAGTATAAAATGTGAAGATTGTCGCAAGAAATAATCTTAAAAGATGTAAAAATAATTGAATTTTACACCGTGTAAATGAATTTTAACATATATATATATATATAAACACTATTCAAAGCTCTCTACACCTCTAAATCGAAAAATAATGTGTTTAAAATTGCTTTAACTTGTATTCTCTTAAGTATTATAACAACAATTATGTTAAATAAATTAAAACTTAGTGAAGAATATATTTTTTTATATTTTTTTGTTTCTAGGTGAAGGTGCAAATAAGACCAAAACAAATGAAAAGAAAAGTGTGAAAACTATAGGATTAAAGATGTTGGGGCCCCAACGCGCCCTTCCATGGGCTATACATGTCATACAAAAGAGCACCAACATCATGTGAGCACTTTCTGTTGTCTCTCATGTGTGCACTTTGCTCATTATGGTTTCCAGGGCCCCTTCTCCAGCCTTTATCTTCTTCTCCTTCTGGATTTTATGTCACTTTCACCTTTATTTTCTTGCGATACATATTAAAGATAGAGCTAAACTGAAATACATAAATGGCTATGCCTTTCATACCTTATTAGTTAATAGCTATTCACATGTAGATAATTTCAGTTTTAGGGTTTTCTGGTTTGATGGTGAGATTGCCGATAATTGTGGCTATGAGATTGGACACGGGGAGTTAAAGGTTTTTAGGAGTTTTATGCAGTTTATTAAAATAGACTTTCGAATTTAATAAATAAATAAATATTTTTTACTTGTTGTTTATGTGGTAGACTGAAATTTAGATAATAAAAAAAATTAGTCTAACCACCAAAATTCATTGAGTACAACACAATTTTGCTTTATCACTAATCGATAATTATTTTTCGTTTTCCCTCACAAGTATTTATCTTAATTTATTTTAACCCTCTTTTTCGTGGGTAGTGACGGATGTAAGAGGGTGGGCACATGAGAACCTGAATTTACTTTATTAGTTATCAATTTTACTAAAGTGTCCACCCTAGATTTTATTTGTACCCACCTACATGTAAAAAGAAATGGTTTTGTTAATATATGTGTTCATACCGTCAAAAAAAATTTGAATCCGCAACTGTGCAAGAAAAAATATTTTATTGCTCCTAGTATACATATTCAGAATCAAGTATGAGATTGGGTATGATAATAATGAAATACAAAAAAATTATATATATATATATATATATATTTAAATTCAAATGTAATTGTAGTAATAAAATGAAGATCGAAGGTAATTGTTAACGACAATAAAAAGTTTTTTAAGTGGTAAATAAGTACCTAAAGTATATTTTTTTAGTTAGGTGCTCAAATTATTTTTCGGGTCAAATAGGTGCCTAACGTTTTCAACGTTATTCACATAGATGTCTGCCGTCAACGTCAGTTAATTTTTACCGTTAATTGTCACGTGTCACTTCTTGAAAAATTCAAAATTATATTAAAAACAAATAAAAATATTTAATTTTTTAGATTTTACAAAACAGCCCTCAAAATCCTTAACTCCCCAAAACTTAAATCCCTATTTGGGCCGATTATGTCGCTACCCACCTCATCGGTCTCTGGACCATCCCGACCATTCCCCCCCACCACCACATCGTCGATAATCGACCGGCGTCGTGCAACTCGACGAAATTATCGAATAGTTCTTTCGAACGGCGGCGTATGTGTTGATTGGCGAGAGGAGGGCACTTCATTCCGTCTCCGACAATGCGGCCGCCGTCGGCTGGAGTGGTCGGATTTGGGGTTTAGGGTAATATTTAAAAAAATTAGGATATATTTTATTTTTATTTTTTTATTAATTTTATTTATTTTTAATATAATTTTAGATTTTTCAAGAGGTGACATGCAGTATTTAACAGTAAAAATTAACGATAAACACTTATTTGGCATGAAATGAAACGTTAGGCACGTATTTGACTCAAAAAATAATTTGAGTACTTAACTATAAAAAATTATACTTTAAACACTTATTTACTGATTAAGCCTTAAAAATCCATAAAAATTGAAAAATAATTAAGAAAATGAGTTTCAGAAAAATGAATACTTCACGTGACAAAAGGGATAGGCTAATATGATGTTTTAGGGACATCATGTGGCCGCAGTTGTAGTAATTTACAAGTTTCATAGTATTATTCACTTTTTATCTCTTTTTAATCTTTGATTTGATTGATATGTTTTCTCACCTTCCATTAGGGCAGAGCTTATTGAAACCAAAAAGGTTATAATGTCCTAACTTTCTTGTGAGATAACATTAGCTGATAGTTTAATAATTAGCCCCTTAAAAGTTTGACCAATGTCCCCTCCTCCCTATTATTCCATGGGATTTGCAACTTTATTTTACGTAATTCATGGTAAAGCTAGGTAACAATGAAAACAATTAAGTGGATTAAGGGTCCCCATAAAAAAAAAAAAGTGGATTAAGGGTCTCTCAAATTATTTTTTAAAAAAAAGTCCTTCAAATTCGGTAATAATTTGAGTTGATAAATATAGACTTTTAAATTTGAATTTAGTTTTTTTTAATCATTAATATCCGACTTATTGTTATGGATGACAGTCAGGTGGGGAAATACAAAATATCATGGGGATCCTACCGACGGGATGGAGAATAACTGAAATATACACCCACGTGGATAAGGATGTGGAAATTTTATTTTCGAAGCTCAAATGTGGATGGAGACGAGGATTGCTATATTCACACTACAAGGTCCCCTAATCGTACTCGTATAAATTCTCGTGGGAATCTCCGAAAAATATCCGTAACGATCCCGATATTTTACAAAAAAAAAAACAAAAACTTACATCTCATTTACCTATATACCCAAGAAATTGTTACTTGTTAAGTTATTATTATAATTTGGCTTAATACCCAAATAAGTGTCCAACTTATCTCGTTTCCCCTTTTAGGTGCTCAAACTATCTCGTTTTACCTTTTTAGGTGCTTAATTTTTTTTGTACCTTTTAAGTGCTCAAACTATCATTTCCTAATCAAAGTAGGTGCCCAAACTATTATTTTTTGTATAAAATATGTGCTTCAGTTTGACCTTAAAATGAGAAAAATAATAGTTTGAGCACATAAAAAGAGAAAAAAAATTAGGCACCTAAAAGGGTGAAACGGGATAATTTGGGCACCTGAAAGGGGCAAAAGATAGTTTAGGCGCTTAAAATAGAAAAACATGATAATTTGGGCACTTATTTTGACATTAAGCCTTATAATTTTGAAATAATTTGTTTATTGTTATCAAAACTAAATTTATTGTTTATGTTTGTAATTTTAGAGATTTAAGGTTGAATATTTATTTTAATGTATTAATATTTAGATATTTTTAAGTGTAATTAATTTATGACTTGTAAATTGAAATTGATCATATACTTTGGCTAGTAAAGTAGTGAGTTTTATTTTTTTAAGGATGTGGATTTTCTGAAACCCACGTCGATCCGCGCAAGGAGGGTATGAGGACGAAAAAATCTCTGAATTATTTAACGGGGATTCCTTAAAACCGTACCCGCAACTGTTGTGGATAGAATAAGGAGTGTAAAATCGTCCATGTCCCGTCCCGTTGTCACCCCTACTCATTAGTCGACTAATCTATACCCAATTCTGTAGAGACCCAATATAGGGACGACCCTCCCAACCGATTTTTTTCTATTTATAACATCAAAATTCGAACCCCTAACCTAATTTAAATGATGATTTTAATAGAATGACTAAATCATGTTAAACGAAAATATATGGGTTAGATTTTCTGAATATGAACATAACATAAAAACTAAAATAATAATTTGACCTAATTTTAATACGAACTAATTTTTATATTTGTTGATGTCAAAAGTATAAAAAACCGAACAAAAGCTAGGGACAGTGGTCAAAGAGAAGGTCGGTGGTGGTTAGTGGTGGTTCACCCATTCTGATATAAGAAAAGACACAAAAATATTGATCAGAGTGAAGTGGAGAGAGTTAGTAGGGGGTAAGGTGAAAGATATCAGTCTTGCTCGTTGTCTTCAGCACTATAGGCATTTATAAGTAGATAGTATTGTTTGATGAGATGAAGCCAGGCCTACTGACGGCTATTAATGGGATGGCAGGACTAGCTCCAGCTCCCAGTCAATCGACTTTTCAACCTGATCACGTGAGTTGACATGATTAGACTCGACTATCAAGTGATAAGCTTAGTTGGTAGGTCAGATAAACCTGAATGGTTGTCATATTGAAAGGGAGACTTTAAGGGGAAGAACGAGAATATTTTAAATGAATTTTAAACCCATAACCTAAATAGATACGAAAAAACGAAAATAAATAGTTTAACCAACTGGCCAAATAATTTACATAGAAATATACATATTCCATCATTATAATAAAAGGGGAATGGAGAAGTGGTGCGACCGTGACCCTTTGCACTGAAGGGCATGGACCCCAAGAAAATCACTGTTGGTGGCTAGCTTCGACTGCACCTATCCACGTCACCGCTGATGGAATCATTAAAGAAGCACTTGATTTCATTTGACTAACCACAGAGCTCCCATGATCCCATACCACGTGTCTTGCTCCACTGGGTTGCATTGCAATTTGCACCATCTCAAACATACCAAGTTCCAACCATAGCTTTCCTGTTCCTCGCGTTAAATGAATAAATAAATAAACTCTGTGTATCCAATATATTGACTATAATGTTATGCCAATAATGAGCGAGCAAAATTTAATTTTACTCGAAAAAAATTATAATTCTTGGTTTAATTTAAATTTTATAAGTTTGATTTCATTTAAAAATATAGATAAATTTTAAGTTATAAAATTTGATTGAAACTCTATTAATTTTGTATTTTATTCAATTTAATTGTAATTCTTTACAAATATTTTTTCATCAATTATATAACTCATATTTGTACTATGAATATAGGTACAATTTTAGATGATATTTGATTAATTAAATATTATTATAAATATTACTCGTATTTGTGAAAAAAAATATGAATATATATATATATATATATTGTATATGTTAAAAAAGTTGTTTAAATTAGAACCCAGTACCGTAACATTATAAATATTTACAATTAATTTTTAATAGAAACTTCAACAAATTAACTCGAAAAAAATACTCAAATAAAATTTGAGTGATAAAATAGGATTGATCAACTTAACTAATTAATTTTTTTTTACTCGACTAGTTCGGATACTCACTAAATCTGCATGTAATATTTGAAGACAAGAGTGTTATCACCTTAATGAGGCCAATTGTAACATTAAAAACATTTCTGCGCATTTGCAGACAGAGGAATCCCGGTAGTTGGACGAACTAAAAATATTGAAAACGCAAGCTTTGTTATACTCAAAGTGGAGTGTTTTGTTGAAGGAAGTGGGCTACCTTTGCCTTTGGTTTTTAATCTGTGTAGGTATATCGCACGACCAACACATGATATGGCAACTGGCAAGCAAAAGTAAAAGGAAGATATGCAGGCAGTGCAACCCAACCATGGAACATGATAAGATAAGATACATTTAAGTTTCGACTAAAATACGGCTAACATAAATTCTTATAAAAAATGATAAAAAAAATTATGTAAGATTGAGTGAAAACTTCGATAAAAATTTGTGTAATTATATAAATTTTTACCAGATAAATAAGAATTTATGTAGATTTTATCTTATATAAAAATTTGTATAACTTAATAAAAATTTGTAAGAATATATGTAAATAACCTCATTTTAACCGCATGGTGACTCAGGCGAGAATCTCCCCCAACTATACATGTTATTGTTAAGTCTCTACCTAAGACATCTCCCTTTTCTCTTTTTTTCCATTGCCATCTTTATTGGGTTCAGAGCCAGCCTCAGATTTAAAACAGGTTTATTGCTGTCAACAAATCCAATAAACCAATTTCTTTAGATTTTGTCTCACGTATCCTAATTTTTGATTTTATTTGAATACAATATTAATAACCTTAATTTTCAAATATATTATTTTTAATATTTTTTTTATGTTTCGAGTAAACTTATTAGGTTTGGCACAACACAGAGAAAATTTTCATTGCTTTTATCATGTGATTTTTGAGATTTATTTTTCGGTGATAGTGGAAGACGAGGTTACAGTTCGTTGGCCACTGTAGACATATTACTGTTGTGCTCATTTCAGTTTTGTATCCTGAGAGATAGACGTTCAACGTTTCTCAAGCACCATAAGAGCGAACGAAATTGTCTCAAAGAAATTGTGTTCTCACATGCCTCAACGAATCTATTCATCTGAATTGTTGTCCGAATACAAGTAAACGGTTCCAGATTTTGTTATTGATTTTTTATTAATATCTATTGTATTTTGTTCGATTCATTCAATTCATTATTTGTTTTTTACTATTTATTTTTATTTTTTGGATTAAAGATTATTTTTTAATATAAATATGTGACAAAAGTCAAGTTTAAATATCAATTTAGATTAAAAATATAAATACAAATTAGGACTATGAAACTAAGTTCATGTAAAAAGTATTGCCCCTTCTATTTATTAATTGTATTTGAGACAAGCACATATGCATATATCAATACTTATTTTGTTTTTATTTGAAAGATTAAAAATAGAACTACTAAGTAGACATATAAGGACTAGCCATGTCCTTTTCTAGGAGATTCGATAACAAATGCGAAATGTCTGTGAGAACCTGTAGCTTAAAGTTGGAGATATCGGCATTTTGGCAAGGAAATCTGCTGGCATATTCTCCGGTCGCTTAATCCATTTGATTTTCACTTCCCAACAGTTTTGCATGATGCGAACGATGGCTCAAACTAAGGCATTATAGCTTAAGTTCGCCTTGCTGTCTTGAATTGCCTTGACGGCCTCTAAACAATCAGTTTGTACCTCAACTAAGTTGAAACCATTGTCCCAGGCTACTTGCAGGCCAATATGAATCGCCCATAACTCGACATTAAAAGTCGAAATAGCTCCCAAAAAACGTGTGAAACCCACGATCCAATGTCCGTTGCCATCACAAATGAGGCCACCAACAGACCCTATGCTGCTTCCCGAGTTAACTGCTCCATCGACGTTCAGGCATACCCAACCAGTGGGTGGTCGAGGCCAAACACATGAACAAAAAATTAATAATGAGATATGTAATTTTTATAATAACATATGCATAGATCAATACTTATTTTATAATGAGATATGTAATTTTTTTTAAGTATACGAATGTTCATTAACTTTCTCCACAGATAAAATAAATAATCTTATCGATAAATATATAAATTTAAAATAGTTATTTTTGCTTTTGAGTGTACAAACACGTGAACAAAAAATGAATAAAGCTAAATACTCCATTCGTCCCATAAAAAATATCCCTTATTGACTTTTTGAAAGTCAAAAATTTTAAACTTTGACTATTATTATATTGAATATTTTAAATAATTAAATTTTTATAAAATATATATTTGAAAACTACTAGATTAGAGGTTTTTAAAATATATTTTTTCATATTTTTATCAACGATACATTTGAAATAATTATAAGTCAAAGTTGAAAAAAATGACGCAAAAAAAAGTCAATAAGAGACAAAAATTGTAGAACGGAAGGAGTAGTAAAAAAACGGCCCAGAATTTATCCCTTCCTCTGTGGGCTTAGCCATTTAGGTACTCACAAACTATTACTCGCATTGATTTCTTGTCTCTCTCTATAGATATTATCTACTTTACCCTCTTTAGTTCATATTTTTTGATTAGTTAAATTTTCAATCATATTTAATTACTTCGCTTAATAGCAATAAAATAATTAATTAATTAATAATTTTTGTTTTTTATATTAAGTTCATGCTTATTTACTATTTTATTTTGAGCTTGAGAAAGCTCCTACTTAAACTGTCACATCAACTAGATATAATACTCACAGGCTATACGAATTTTCTCTTACTAAATGCATTCATTTATAACTTTTATGTTATGATATAGGATTACAATATTCTACATTGTAACTGGAATATATATCCACTCAATGTATTGGAAATGAATACAGCTAGTAAATTATTTACATTTAATGCAATATTGTTGTATAATAAATTAATTAATAATTAAAAAATTCCCATATTAAAAGAACAAAAAATGTCTATTTAAAATCCAATTTTATGCAAGTTTTATTTTTATAACTTATAAGAAGTAAGAAGTCGTTCAGGATCGAACCAAATCTAATACTAACCAAAATTTTATTTTAATTCAAGTACTTTACCACTACATCACATACATGATAGACAAAATTACTTTTTAAATAACTCCAACTTTCTCAATCTTGTCCAAATACCCCCACCAGAAGGCACGTGAATTATATTATACTATCATTATATAAAATAGGCTTAAATGTTAAATTATTAGACTAGCATGAAATGGCTTGAATTATTACCTTTGGTAAGAGAGAAATGACCGGATGCATGAGAAAAGACCGAGGTTAGTGACTGATATTTTTGATCTCGTAAAGTAAGGTGTAAAATGGAAAACTATAAGTAGCAATAGATTCACTCCTACCGGTAATTGTATAGCTGCAAATGGAGATCTTTGTGAGTAATTTCTGTTCTTTTTGGTTTGTATGTAAAGGGTAGACAACCAGTGATTTTACTGGAGTCTTCATATTTCTTTGAGGTGGCTTGGATGAATAAAGTGTCAATTTATTCAAAAAATAAAATAGGCTTAACTATAAAATAGGTGTCCAAACTTTATCACTTTTTACAATAGGTGCCTAAACTATTTTTTGACTGAAATAGGTGTCTAACGTTTCATTTTTGTCCATTTTAAAGTCAATCTGTCAAAAAAATTCATCACCCAATTATAGCTTGACATGTGGATTTTATTTTTTTTAGTTTTCATTTTTATTTTTAAAACCAAACTGAAAAATAAATTAAATTAAAATTATCCCAAAATTTAAAAAATTACAAAACAGTCCCAAATTCTTAAAACCCCAAATTTCAAAATTGATGGCATTGTCGTTGTCGATGGCCTCGCCGGACCTCACCTCCTCCGTCGCCAACGTCCCCCGCCCATTTCCCCCAATCACCCATCGCCGGTAACCGACGAGAGATGTGCCAATCGGACGTCGAACGGTTGGAGCGTTTCGCGTTCATCGTTCGTCATCCGATTGACGCGCCTCCCGCCGGTTACCGTCAATGGGTGATGGGGAAAATGGGCGGGGGACTCCGACGACGGCGGTGGGGAGGTTAGGCGAGGCTATCGACGGCAAAAATGATGGCAATTTTAAATTTAGGTGTTTGAATTGGGAACTGTTTTGAAACTTTTGAAAATTTAAAAAAAAAATTCTTTTTTTTCTTCAGTTTTTTGGGAAAATTAATAAAACAAAATAAAATAATACGTGTCAAATTTTGATTGGATGTTAAAAATTTTTTAACAGCGTTACCTTAAAACAATATCAGAATAAAAACTTTAGACGCCTATTTCAGCCAAAAAAATAATTTTGGCACCTATTAAAAAAACAAAATTTTGGCACTTATTTTATAGGCTTAACAATAAGAGGATTTTAAATTTAGGTTGGTCCAAGATGGCCTGTTTCGTATACAATATTACATACCTAATTATTTGTCAAATTTATTAGAAAATAGGTTTTAGCTAATGGCTGCTCTTCCAAACCTAACAAAAAAAATTGAGAGAACGCCATCATAATTATCATTATATAAATTCCATAATTATGCGTGATAGCGACATATAATGGATGGATATAAAAATATTATGCATTTGGAATTTTTGTAGCATTGATTGATTACCGATATAAAAGAATAATTTTAAAATTTAAATATTATTAATGAGAAACAAAGTTTTAAATATATAAAAATTAATTGATGGATCATAATTATTTGACATTTGACATTATAATTACTTTTGGTGAATTTGTTTTACAAGTACTTATTTTCCATGAAAAATATAAATTCAATTTATATCCATCTAAGATTTATTACTTTTTGAGTGCATTTTTCTACTCTTAACCATATTATTTTGGATTTTGGTATGTGTATATAAAGCCAATGATCTAGAAATTATTCTTAGTTTCAAACTAAGTCGTGTTGTTATGACTTATGATTAGTTTTTTAATTGTTAGGTGTGATTATAATATAATATATGATCATTAATTTTAACATTTTAATAACACACATCAAATAATATTGTTCGAATCTGAGTTACATAAGAACAACAACGCTCTTTTTCTATTCGAGTCACTTGATGAGTTAGATCATTAGTTTTTTACATGTGTATATACACCTTTATTTTTTATTATTTAAGAAAAATGTTTTTTTATAATTTAGATATAATTAAAATTATATAAATTTTAATATATATATATAATTAAATTTTAAAAATATAAACCAACAAAGTAAAATGATTATTAATTACCAATAATCAGGTGATCTAGTATGATGAGATACTAGATCAATTAAACAAGATCAACGATTCATATCTTGGCGTTATGAATAGAGCAAATTGGACTGAAAGAGTCATCCTCGGAATGAGCTTTTACACTATTTGATCTAAATTAGTCTACCGATAAATTAAATATGAATAATTATACCAAAAATATTAATTACTCATTATTTCTCATTTCATCCGTCTTACTTTTGTTTCATTTTTCACTAAAAAGCATGTTTACCATTAATAACCACAACAAGATATCTATAAAAGTAATTATCATGCAAAATTTTAAAAAAACATATATTTTTATAATTATAATATGAACTTTTATCAATTTAAATAATCTTCCTCTTTTTTAATTTGATTGTCTTATGACCTAAATGGTATGAGTATGGCTACATGACAAATTGCATTTTTAATTGTGCCTAATTGTACATATAAGGTATTCCAAAAACTAAAAAAAAAAAACTAAGAGTATTATTATATTTTCGATTGGAAATACTTTCAATAAATAACAACAGATTCGGGCTAACAAGAGACAGCAGAAGACTTTTCCAATTAAAATTATCAAAAATTTTAATATTTTTTAAACAATTTTTAATAATTTATAATTTGTCATTTGTATAGCTTGGGATATATTTTTTATTTTTTATAATTTTTAATAGTGTTTTTTTAGTAATTTAAATTTTATTTTTAGTATTTTTATATTTATTTTTTGAATATTTTAATGATTTTAAATATTTAAAATTTAAAATATTTTTTATTTTTCTATAAAATTAAATGAGCCCTTGAAATTTATAAGAAAACCAATTAACCCTTAAACTTTCTAAAAAATCAATTTATCCCATCTACCACGTCAGCGTCCACTATAAACCACCACATCAACCCCATGAACCGCCACGTTAGCCTCGTAATAGTCAATGTCGGGTTACGTTAGTCAAATGACCAAGTTGATTTTTTTATCGGTTTAAGGGTCACATTAGGTGTAAAATAAGTTCAAAGGCCACATTGAATTTTTTCAAGTTTGAGGGTCTCTAGTACCATCAAGTTTTTGTTAAATTATTTCAAATTAAAATCAAATTGATAATGTATAGATTTTAAACTAAAATTATCATTATACTATATTATGTTAGATGTATGTTCTAATTTTAACAGTCCAGTGACATATTTAAAATAAAATTTTAACTGACGAGTCAATTAAAACTTTTAGAAAAGATATCTCGTTTTAATCGAATATACATGAGATGTATTTTTATAAAAATATAATACAATTAGTAGAAAATAATACGTAATACAATTAATTAAGTCATTAATTCTTTCTGGTCCAAAAAAAAAAATTGTCATTAATTAGTCGACTTGAGTACTTGACCTTGGGCAATTGGCTTTTACTTCCTTTTTAAATCTTTGGATTCTTATTTTATTTGTCACCACTCACCGTGCAGACGGTGCAGTACTTCTGAATTGTCTATCGTACCCCCACACTTTATACCTACAACAAATATTAAGCGACAAATTTTGCAATAATGGAGCGTAAGAAAATGTGCAGATATAATACGTAATTTGTTTTCTTTGGGCGTGGTCACATCTATGAAATAAATATGAAATGCATAAGTTTCACATTGTTTTAAGCATAATAAGCTTCTAAGAAAAGGATGTTGAGAACTATATTAATTTTTCTATTCTACTAGGGTTTTTCTTTATTTTTTTTAAAGCCGCCATTCCTTTTTTTTTTTCATTCTTATATATTTTATGGTCGACGACGACACTAGTTTTAATACTGATTATCAGCCGTCGGTCATCTTCTTTTATTTATTTATTTTTTATTTTAATTTTATTTTAATAAATCTATTTTTAGCACATTATTTAGCATTTTGGCTTGTTTTTCTATCAGGGTTTAATCTGTCGCCGCCATGACTGATCAAGATGGCGCTACTTTGTTTATCCTGTTGATCTCCCAGCTTTGGACCCTCATTTTAGATTTAGATGCAAGATTAATCACCGCTATTGTTCACGATTGAGTTTTGATATTAAACATGTTTTGGACCCTCACTTTGTTTATCGCAATTGATGTTTTTACATTCATCGTTGAGCTTTGGTAATTTTTTATATCTAGTTTGTTTCGAATCTTTAAATTAAATTTTTTACCTTCTTCTTTTCCAGTCTTGTTTAATCTAGGGGCATTGATTTTGTTTTTAAGAATTTGTCTGAATCAAGTTATAAATTTTCTTCCTATTTTTTCTTTATGAATAAATTTGACGAACTCTTTCTAAAAAGAATGTTAGAGAACTGAATGTATATTTTAATTACATGTTTTCATTTCATACAAGGTTAGGAGACTAAATGGTAGTA
This sequence comes from Hibiscus tridactylites, assembly GCA_958450335.1. Lineage (NCBI taxonomy): Eukaryota > Viridiplantae > Streptophyta > Magnoliopsida > Malvales > Malvaceae > Hibiscus > Hibiscus tridactylites. Next base: position 79,535,960 of record OY288281.1, read on the forward strand.
TAATGATATAATATTTATCCATCTAATAATATTTTTAGGTTTAATTGATACTTTTTATACTCAGTTTTTTTTCTTACTTAAAATAGTCTTTTTTGTCTTCAATTTTGCTCTCTCGTTTTATTATTGAATTTTTAATTCTTTTGTCAAATCGAATCAAATGATAGAAAAAAATAACGGATTTTTAATAAATTTATATATTTTTTACAATTTTTCATTTCCTTTGATTTTTACAATTTTAATTATTTTACTTTTATTAAATAACAAAAGTCAATATTGAAAAAAAATAATTGATGTTAGCTTAACTGGTCCATTGTTATTATGTCAGCTTAATTGATATTTAAGGTTAAAAATGTCATTAGATTTGTATATCCTTGAAAAAATATCGACCTTCAAACTTTTGAAATAAAAGTTAAGTACTATTTGTCAGCTTAATTTTAATTATTTTACTCTTTTATTAGACTTGTATATCCTTGTAAAATGTCATTAATTCATCAATTCACTCATTTGAAAATGGTAAACTACTCAGGTGACCACTCAACTATTTGGGCATATTTATTTTGACCACCAAACTAGGTAACTCGTTAATCAAACCATCAAGCTTTTAAATTAGTTCTATTTTGACCACCACCATTAAAAAACCAACAAAGGGATGACATGGCAGCTAACAGAAATTTGTAAAATTACACATTTGGTCCTTGTTATTTACCTATTATATCAATTTGGTTGCTATTTTTAATTAAATAAAATTAACCAACCAACTAAATGACGACATGTGTCCTATATTTTTTTATTAATTTTAATTTGTTTAATTTAATAAATTTAATCAACCAACCAGATGGTGACACATGTCACCATTTGATTGGACATAACCAAATGAAGCAAATAAAATGTGCGACAAATGCAAGCAATGGTGACACGTGTTCAAAATTGTTTAATAAGATATGTTATCATCTCATATCATATAAATGAAATTAGCCTAGTGGTTGGGGTTTAAACCCTCCTTTGCCTTACATTTTATTTGCTTCATTTGGTTATGTCCAATCAGATGTCACTATCTGGTTGGTTAATTAAATTTATTAAGTTAAATAAATTAAAATTAAGAATAAAGATGGAACACGTGTCGTCATTGGTTGGTTTATTTTATTTAATTAAAATTAGGATCAAATTGATATGATAAATAAATAATAAGGACCAAATGTATAATTTTACAAATTTACGTTAGCTGCCACGTCATCCATCGGTTATTTTTTTAACGACAGTGGTCAAAATAGGACCAATTTAAAAGTTTGATGGTCTGATTGACGAGTTGACTAGTTTGGTGGTCAAAAAAAATATGCCCAAATAGTTCGGTGGTCACCTGGATAGTTTACACTTTGAAAATTGACAGTTAATTTTTAATATATTTTTTAGAATCATTTGTATAGTGTGTCAGACATTATGTTGTCGCATGACATTTTCATATATATTTTAAATGTTTTATTTATTAAAATCTTTATAAATTTTGAAATATTAGAAATTTAATTTTTAAATTCTAAAAAATTAAAATATTATGTAAGGTAAAAAAATTAAAGATTACAACACAAGTTATCCAAAATTTTAAAAATCATTAAAGATATATATATTAAAAAATATAAAATATTATAAAATTATTTTAAAAATATAAAAGTATTATTGTAACGCCCGGGTTTAGGGGTCGAGTGAAAATAATATTTTAATATTATTTTGGGTTCGATTTTACAATCTAGATAATAAAATATTTTCGCGGGCCTCAGGATTTCAAAATATTTGAGACTATGTTGGGCTTATCTCTTAAGCCCAAAGTCCACGGACTTTAAGAAATGTGGGTTTTGACCATTCATTAATGGCATTTGTGTAAATATTTGATCTTTACAAATAAAACCCATTTTTATTTCATTATAATTCAAATAAACCAAAATTTCATCATCTTCTTCTTCAAAAGCTCAAAACTAACGACAAGAGGAGAGTTTTTTCTCCAAGTTTCTATCCCACCTTCTTTCTCCTTTATTTTAGCTCGATTTTGTAAGGTAATTACATTTCCGACATGCTCTCATCTTCCTCTCTTTAAAAGTACAAGTAGATTTCATTTTGGTTCAAGTTTTGGAATTTGGGTTTTTCAAAGTTTTGGTTAAAGGTTGTGACTTTATGAGTTTTTATCAAGACTTTTGGTTTATTTATGTTAGTTATGTTGTTTGTGAATCAAATAGTCCAACATATATGATTTTTAAAGTATTTTAAATGAATTCCCGAAATTGGATAAAAATGGGTTTTTTGAGGGTTTTGGGTGAGTTTTGGGGGTTGTTTTAGGTGGGAATTGATAGCCCAATGGTAGTGCTATGGTTAGGGGTTGATTTGGGGTCATTTGTGGGTGCAACGGGTGTTGAAAACATGGATTTTGGAAGGGGTATGTGGGCTGTCCGAAATTGCAAAGTATGGGGTTTGGTCATGGCTTGCAACGTTGTAAATTGAATTTGAATTGTGTTCCGGGTTGGTCTTTTGATGTTGGGCTGATTTGGAATTGTTTGAAATGTGTTTGAGGTTGTTTAGAAGCGGGAATTCGTGTTGGAAAAGCTTCGGGAAGAAATCCAGAAATTTGAGGGAGGTTGCTTGCTTGGCTTGGAGCTTGGAAGCTTAGGTGAGTGGTTAAATATTTTTAAATGGTTTTCAAGTGTTGGTTCAAGCATGTGAACTAGGTTGGGATTGGTAGACCCACCTAGAGTTGGGATTAGGGTGGTAGCCTAATCCCAAACTTTAGTTAGAGACCTTGGTTGATCTTTAAATTGTTGAATTATGCCTCATGTTTAATCATGCTTATGGTGGTTATGCTTATGTTGTTATACATGTATGTGAAGGTATAGCTTAATGCATTGTTACATGCATGTTGATGATAAATGTGATAGAGATATACATATGTATGAAATATGATGTGATAATTGTGTTGTTGAGATGCATGTAGTGTTGACATGTGTAATGAGATTATGAGGTGATTGCTTGATCTGAGGATCATGGTGAGTACATGCTAGGAATGGAAATGTGGTTTGTGCATGACGGTAAGTCATGGTGAGTACATGCTAAGCACGAAAGTTGTTAATAAATGATATTGTGGAATGTGTTAGTATTGGCACTAGTATGCTTGGGTACAAATAATCGATTATTAGGATGTTTAGTGTGCACACGTGAGTCAAAATGCGCGCGTGGTCTTGATGATGGTAGTCATCAAGATGGAGTACGGGTTCGCCTGGAAATCTTCTTATATATTTATATGTCGGTGATGAGTGGAATCCCATCGACGGGGCGTGAGGATGAGTGGAATCCCCTTCGCGTGAAATGAGGCGTGAGGATGAGTGGAATCCCCTCCGCGTGAACGGTGATGAGTGTAATCCCACCGTCAGGTAATGGTAGAGTTGTTGGATGTGAGTTCCAACGGTTATCCGCGTATTTGAGTCATAGCTAGGTGTCAATACGGATTGTGGTTTATGTTGCCAATATGTGATTAATTGTGAGCCAATGTGATTTGGGTTGTGTTGCTAACATGGTTTAATATATGTGAACTCATATGTTGTGGATTACACATGTTGAGCATGACATGATATGGGATATATGTTCATGCATCATTTATATTTATGGCTCGTGTGGATCGGAGGTAAGATCATGCATTTCATTTTGGAAATTGCTCGTGCTTGGATCCTGCATTGTCGAAGGTTTGTTTTATGAGCTTACCCTCACTAAGCTTTTATGCTTACGCTCTCTTTTGTTCGACAATGCAGATCAATGGCTTATGGGTGGCAAGGGCAAGAAAAGCACTCCAAGTGTTGCTTACGGTTAGCTCAAGTATGATAGTTAAATTTAAAGATTATAGTAGTAAAGCAATGGAATAGGTGTCGCGTTATGATGCTTTTGAAATATATTGTTGTTGTTGTTTAGGAGCATGTTAGACTCCTCGTATGAGTTTGTTAATTTGACTTTGGGATGCATGCCTTGCTTGTATCCATGTTAGTATTTTTTGTTACCTAGAACTACCTAAGTGTTGGACATGTTAAAGCTTAATATCTATAATGACATGTATGGATGTGTGGCTTGTGATGTTGTGCCTTGGTGTTTAGTCTTGATATGATGTTGCTCAAGCATGCTTGTATGTTGTTTTGTCTTTAAAATTGTTGTTAGTGTGTTGTTAGAGGTTTTGGTGGGGTTTAGGGGCACCCTTGTGCCTTAAACCAGCAAAAACTAGTCTGCAGGCAGTGGGCGTTTCGAAACGGGCCACCCTGTTTCGATACGGTCCCTTTGTATTTGGCCTGCCGTTTCGAAACGGATAGGGGTCGTTTCGGAACATTTTTGCTACTGGAATTTTGAGAAATTGGCGAGATGAAGGTGTTCCGAAACGGGTCTGTGGTGTTTCGAAACGGTCAAATCTCGTTGACCACGAGAAGTTGACCAGGGAGGGTGTTTCGGAACGGTTGACCCCTGTTCCGAAACGGCTTCCTCGTGTAGGCTTAGTTGGGTTGACCAGGTCAAGGCGTTTCGATACACCTTGAGGGTGTTTCGAAACGGTCTGTTAAATTACATAAAAATGGACTGTTTTCTTAAGTTGTTCGAGTTATTGTTTTGCAAATGCTCGTCTTCCGTTGCTGTGATCACATAGGAATTAAGTGTGCATTTAGAGAAGGGTAAATTAAAAAGAAATTTTCTGGGTTGTTAACCGAAGAGGAACCTTAACGGGTTTCGCTTCGATTTTCTCCGTGTGGCCTACTCGGACCGGTCATCCGGCCAGACCGGGACGAGGGGTTACAATTATTAAGTTAAAAATGATTAATATATTAATATATATATATATATATTTTTTAAATGTTGATGGGGCAATATAGTTGAAGTGTAAGTTGCTTTCAGTTTGGTTCAGTACATATGTTTTGTTCATAGATACGTGTGATTACAAGTTTGATTATAATTTAACAAGCTTTTTTAAAAAGTTAATAAAGTTTTATAATTATTTTAATAATTTATATTTAATATTTTTAATCATTTATATTTTAAAATCTTTTTCCATATTTCATTATATCAATATTTTTTTTTTACTTTTGAAATGTTTTTTTTGGCTCTTTGATGTTTTTTTTATAATTCTACATTTCCTAAATATTTTTAGTTACATTTTTTTGGTTTTTAATATTTCTATAATTTTAAAATATATTTTTATTTTAAGTACTTTTTAATGATTTTCCTCAAAAACTATAAGCGTCATTTGATATAATCATAGAATGTCACATGATTGTGATAACAAAAAAAAGTTTATTAAGATTTAACAATTAAAATAAATATTATTAAAAAACAATCAAAATAGGTAAGGTTTAATTGATGTAGTTTCTTAATTTAAAATCTTAATATTTTAATTTGTTAATGTTAGAATTCAATCAGATGCAAAAAAAGTAATGACTTAATTATTATTTTGCCCAAAAAAATCAAGGACTTTAAATCTCATAATCCAAAAATAATTACTATATTATTGACTTAAGGGGAAAAAGTGAATAATCTAATAAGGAAGATGATGTGCTCCCAAAATTTAAGCCCCAATGGCCAATGGGACCTTAAAAAATCACTAAATTCAAAACCCAATAATTCAAATCGTTGATATCGAATTTCCATTTTCAAAAAATAAAAAAAGAGTTAAAATTAAAAAAAAGAAATACATGAATTTTATCAAGCAAGGGATTATATTTTTATTAGATAATATTTGCATTTGCCATTTCTTGGATTCGACTATATAACTTCATTTTCGTTCATCAGGTCCGTATATGCAATTTTTGTATTTTAATTTCAAGTAGGCTATATACTCCAAAACAGTTAATTAATATCTTTTATTCTTTTTCTCAGACTACCCGTTTGACCCTCGTCTTAGAAGACAGAATATTTGCCAAAAGCAAACTGACAAAGGGGGCATTAATGTCAAATTAATGACCTTACATACTGTTCCCTATGCCAATACCAAACAAAACACATGTTTACACCTAATACATAATTAATTTTAATCAAAACTCGATTAATATTATTTAATCACAAAGAAGCTTCTCCTTCATTTTTCCCCTTAAATAAAATATGAGCTATCTCTTTCCACCAGAGAGGCTGTTACAACTTCAAACCTTGCAAATGGAGAGCTGAGCGAGAGAGGAGAACGAGATCAAGGGAAAAAGCTCTCATTTAGATCTAGGTTTTCTTGTTTCTGAGCTCTAGACTCGGTCTCTGACTCAGTTCCACTCGCCTTGAACCAGCTCGCTTCTGTTTAGCTGAACTCTACGTGTAGACTACTGCAACTGGTTTGTCTCCTCGTGCGTACTTGCATTTTGATTGGATTTCCGCCATTAGATCCAGCGATCGATTGAATGACGGGTTTCCGGTGGGATTTTCCGGACCTCAGGTGAGAGTCCGGGAATTCCGGCGAGTTTTGCGGCGAAGATGTTTAAGTCGGCGAGATGGAGGAGCGACAAGAACAGGACCAAAGCTGTGTTCAAGTTGCAGTTCCATGCAACTCAAGTACTCTCATTCTTTCAAATTCTTCTTTATTTTTCGAAAATTTCATATCTATCGCACATTTTCTTGTGATTTTTTATTTACTCGTATTTCTCTATTAGCTTATCTGCTCAGAAAATGCCAGCTAAAATTGAAGAAAAGAAATTGATTTCAATTTTTATGAAGCTGCTTGAGCTATTTTGCTGGGTTAAAATGATATTTAAAAAAAAGATTGTAATGTGATTGAATATTTTGAAGATTATTGAAATAATACTAGTTTTATGTGTAATTTAGGTTACTCAGTTGAATGCGCAAGCATTGATGATATCAGTGGTCCCTGGCGATGGAGGAAAACCAAGAACAAAATTAGAAAAGGCGACGGTTCTAGACGGTAACTGTCGGTGGGAAAGTCCAGTTTACGAGACCGTTAAATTTGCTCGGGCTCCAAAGACCGGGAAGATCAATGAAAGAATCTACCATTTTATTTTATCAACAGTAAGATATTTTTTTTGATGAATTCTTTATTTTTCTTTGAAGGAATGAATTCATGTTTTTGATGTGGTGTGTGTGTGTAAATGAGATGTAATGAATAGTTAATATGTTGGTTATAGGGATTGGGAAAAGGAGGTTTGGTTGGGGAAGCTTCAATTGATTTTGCTGCTTATGCTGAAGCAATTAAAACTTCCACCGTTTCTCTTCCGTTAAAGAATTCCAACTCTAAAGCAATTTTGCATGTTAGTATACTCTCACTCCCTCTGTTTCTCATATTTATATGTATTATGGGACACGGTTTACTTCTGGTAGCATTTCCCTTAAATCTTTCCTCATAATTTATGTTGCTTGGTGTTTCAAAATTGAATTCGAAATGTTGGATTTGACCAGGTCTCAATACAGAGGCTGCAGGAAAATGCTGATCAAGGGTAAAGACTTGTCAATTTTTATTGAATTCTTGTAGTTAGTTATTGGATGTTGTTTCAGAGTCTGGAGCATTTGTTTTTAACGTTGACTTTTTGTTTGGTAATTATTGCAGAGAGGTGGAAGAAATCGAGGATGCAAGTATTAAATCACAAGACGTGAGCTTGAAGGCTGATGAACGCATTAAGAGTGGTACCATTGAAGTAAGGCTCCTATCCCATTTAGCAAATGCGATCATTTTGTTTTCTTGTTGCTGCTGTTTGAAAGTGGATTTGCATGTTTTACTTATTTATTTCTTTGTAATTTGTTTGACAGGATGTGCCTTTCAGCAAAACCACCAACAATGTTGAATTGCACGGGAACCACAGAGGTTCAAATGGATCTGATATTACCGTTTCAAGTTCTGATAGCATCTCTGGACTTAACACACAGCGAGAACTTGGAATGAGAAACATCAATCACGACCTTCCTACTTATCTGTCACCTATGAATAACGCCTCAGTTATTCCCAAACCAACCTCAATTACCTCAACGGCAATCTACGAGGGGTGGTCAGCTGGTTCTGATCTTGGAACGAGTACTGATGACTCTAACAGTTCTCAGGACACCTTTCCACGAGAAAACTCCCAACATGGTCCCGATAATGAGAATGAAAGGCTCAAGAATGAGCTCATTGCTTTGTCCAGACAAGTGGATGTGTCAGATATGGAATTGCAAGCTCTTAGAAAACGAATTGTAAAGGAGAGCAAAAGGGGGCAGGATCTCTCAAGGGAAGTTGTTACTTTGAAAGGAGAGAGGGATGCACTCAAATTAGAGTGCGAAAAGCTGAAGGCCTTTGAAAAGCAAATGGATGATGCAAAAGTAAAAGGCAGGTTGCAGTTTGAGAGTGGGGACCCATGGGTTCTTGTTGAAGAAATCAGACAAGAGCTGAATTATGAGAAGGCCTTGAGTTCCAATCTTCAGTTACAACTGCAAAAGGCACAGGAATCAAATGCCGAGTTAATGCTTGCTGCACAAGACGTAGAAGAAATGTTGGATGCGAAGAAGATGGAGATACCCAATCCTCCCAAGAAATCAGGACACCATGGTAGTGCTGAGGAATTGGGAGTAACCATCTCAGGATTCCAGTCAGATGAGGATGATGAGCAGAGGGAATTGGAACAGCTCGTTAAAGCGCACAGAGACAATAAGGAAACCTCTCTGCTTGAACAAAAGATCATGGACCTCTACAGACAGATAGAGGTCTACAAGAGAGATAAAGATGAGCTTGAGGCACAAATGGAGCAGCTAGCACTTGACTATGAGATACTGAAGCAGGAAAATCACGATATGTCCTACAAATTAGAGCAAAGCCAACTTCAAGATCAACTAAATATGCAGTATGAGTGCCCGTCTTCCTTTGCTAACATAAATGAACTTCAGGCCCAAATTGAGTGCTTGGAAAGTGAACTCAACAATCAGTCGAAAGAATTCTCTCACTCCTTAGTGACCATAAACAAATTAGAAACCCACATCAAAAGCTTGGAGGAAGAGTTAGAGAAACAGGCACAAGTATTCGAAATGGATCTAGAATCTATCATACAAGCCAAAGTTGATCAGGAGCAAAGAGCTATCCGAGCTGAGGAAGCCTTGCGAATGACAAGATGGAAGAATGCTAATTCAGCTGAATGTCTGCAGGAGGAATTTAAAAGGCTCTCTATGCAGATGGCCTTTACATTTGATGCAAATGAGAAGGCGGCTACTAAAGCTCTGACTGAAGCTAGTGAACTACGCTTGCAGAAAAATGAGCTAGAAGAACTGCTCAAGAAAACTAAAGAAGAGCTCCAATCAGTTACGGAAGATTATGAGGCAAAACTCTGTGACCTTTCTAATCAAGTAAATTTAAAATCAAACCAGATAGAACAGATGTTGGAGGACATTGATGATAAATCTAAGCAGCTTGAACACCAAAAGAAGCATGAGGAAGAAGTTAGTGGGGCTTTTTCCCAGGTGATCCACAACCTAAAAGCTGAGATTGACAAGCTGACTACAGAAAATAAATGCCTCCATGAACAAGCTCAACTGGCAAAAAAGTTAGGACTGGAGTTGGAAGACACTAAAGCATTCAATGAAGAAATTGAAGTACTGAATCAAAGAGGAAATTTAGAAAGAAATGAGCTTGTGGGTACAATTGCTTTGATGAAAAAGGAAGCAGACAAGTCACTGGAGGAATTGCAAAGAATGAGGCATTTGAAGGATAAAAAAGAAGCTGCAGCTGAATCCTTGCAATCGGAGCTGGAAACCCTCAAAACTCAATGCACTAAATTGAGAGAGTCTATGTTTGAGGAAGAAGTAGAGAAACAAAAACTCAGAAAGCAAGTAGTTAAATTAAAGGATGACATTAAGAAGAAGGAAGATGAAATTACTGGCATGGAAAAGAAGCTGAAAGAGAGCAATGGAGGAGCAGCAATCTCTGACGGAACCAAAACACTCTTAGAAAATGACAAATCTCCCTTGGTACTTTGCAGTCCTACTGAGAAGGCAAGGCTAAGGGAGAAAATAATGTTGCTTGAGGTAAATTTACATATTCGAGTTTTATCTAGAATCAAGTTCCTCTTTGAAACTATTTGTTGCAAGTGGTTAAACATCTGCTTTTCTATTAACAACATGGAAATTTCCCTTTTATTCTGTTTCTTCCTTAGTCTGGAGCAGAGCATGAAAAAGGAGAATTTGTATTCATAATGATTTTTTTTCCTTCTCTCGTGGCAGGGGAAAATAAAGTTGAAGGAAACTGCTTTAGATACATCAACAAATGTCTTTTTGGAAATGGAGAAGGATCTTCATAAGAAAATTGATGAGTTCGAAAGCAGACTAGAAGAACTCAATGGGCAAAGCACCAGTTTCTGCAAATACCAATTTCAAAAGGTCAGAAGCATTGTACCATGATTGAAAAGAAGTTAACAAACTCATTGAAGGGAAATTCTGTTATATTAATGAACAAGTATATTTTTGTCATCACATAAGAGGTTTCAAGTTTCAACATTCTTATGGCATCTTGCTATAGTATTAATTTATGACAGCAGTCTTGATCCTAACTATTATTTGATTACGGCTAGAACGATTCAATGTGTGTTCTTATAACTAAGGACTGGTTTACTTTTGCAGTTTGCAGTCCCATTTTGGTTTCATTGTCAATTATATCCTTTATTACATGCAATTTTACCTTTAGCGTTGACTTATATTTTCTTTTAAATGAATGCAAAATGCAGGCATGTAGTGATTCTATGGAAACATCAAATGACATTATCTCAGTGCCTTTTGTGAAAAGGTAAGACTTGGGTATGTAGAACTTTAGTTTCTGAGTTTGTTTTTATTTGCACCCAAAGAATGGGGAAAGTAACTAACTAACAGTTACTTCTATTGATATCTTATCTGCAGCACTGATGACAGTTTGTTGGAGAAAGAACCAAAGACATCTATTGTCGATAAAGACAGTAATCAGGATGAATTGATAGCTGAACTAGCATCATTAAAGGAAAGAAACAAATCAATGGAAAATGAATTGAAGGATATGCAAGAACGATATTCCGAGATAAGCCTCAAATTCGCAGAGGTGGAAGGTGCACGGCAACGGCTTGTGATGACCGTGCGTTCTCTTAAAAATGGCAAGAAGTGCTGAAACTTGAAGGTAATGAAATCTTCATATGCAAAAACAACTTATAGTTTGAAGTAGTAGCTTGGTGAGTGCCCACGCGTAAAATTTAGGTGGTGAGAGTTTCTATTTAGAGTGAATAAATTAAATTTTACAAAAATGGATGGTTCATTTTTAGTTTCCAAATGTAGTCAAGTTTTTTTGTTGATTATTCAGGTTTGATTCTTGTTTACCCCATAGTTTTCTTTTTGTTGTCATGGTGACAATTTTGATTAATATAATCATTTCATTTTTTTGATAAAACTTTAGACAAAAATGCTATTGGTTGGCCGAGTTTGAAAGGATATTTTGTTTCTACTCAACAAGACATTCACATAATTGGGTTTTGTCCTTAAAATTGTGGTTGAGTCTGAATCTGGCCCTTGTCATTCAATTATTGAATCTTTTTATAATAATTCAATTATTGCCTGCCATAGCAACCGTGTTTTTTTCTCTGATTGGGAAAATTTGAGGTGGATAGTCGGTTTTTGGATTTGGTAGGCTATGGGCAACGATGTTTTGTAAACCACAAGTTTAAGAATGGGGTGGTAAAATCCTCATTGGTCTGAGGTTGGATTGGGTCTCGTTGTGTCCAACTGGAAGCAGTGAAATCTCTCATAACCACAAAAAAAGTGGGCTCCTCAGAGCCACCAGGCTCGACGTTTCCAAATTATCACTACTTGTCTCAACTTCCATCTACGGATGATCAGATCTTCTGATCCGATTCGATCTTATAAGGTTGTCTTTTAAAAGAAAAAATTGGGTTCGAATCGGCTCCATAAAACCCTGGAAGGCGCCAAGAGTTCCCATAAGGGGCAGATTGAATATCAACGTCAATTGGCTAGAGGAGAAACTTGGAAGGAAACCTCACAATCTTGTTTCCTACAAATTGAAACCCCCCACTCGCACCAGGCACCATCATAGCTAACATCCATGGCATTCATAAGGCCTCATGTAGTCTGGTTTCGTAGGATCTTGGGATTTCAGCAAATATCGAAGCCTACGGAAATGTTGATCGGGCTCTCTTCACCATCCAAGCCCACACCTATACGTTTAGGGTCGGAATCAAGGTCGGACATAGGGATGGAGTGGCCGAAAGGACAATCATTCCCACTAAAATTTAGGATTTAATTTTTTTTTTACAAATTTACTATGTATTTTTATTTAAAATTTATTTTCGACGCCCAACATAAAATTCTACTTCTGTACTTTGTCGGCCATGACAATTCTTGACTTGTTCGTATGTAAAGAATTGTCATTTCCCACGTATTTAGATGACTTACCAACTCCACTCGACATTCCTTTTAGAATTTGAAATGGAACTTTATTTGTAGAATTTTGGTGATTAAATGAGGATCCCCATTTTCATCTCTTATTCGTCCCTCAACCAACAACCAGTCACCATTCTTGAGTGCCAGTTAGTCACAAATAGAGGTGGCATTCGGTTTGTTTAGATCAGATTCGGATCGGGTCAAATTGATTTTTGGTTCAAATTAATTTTGGTTTAGGTTTGATACGGGTTGGATCGAGTCTTATTCGGATTTAGTATGGGGTAATATTATTTGGGACGAGTCGGGCAATATTCGATTAGTTGATTTTTGGTGTAGGTGCTTTTCTGTGCCGGGTCAATATTGGATTGGTTGCTTTCTCGGGTCGGTTCAATATACTAAGATGGTCTTTTAAAGAAGAAAAAAATAATATTAAACCATTAAACAAGTACTAAGGTGGTTGGTAATTAGTAATATAATACAAAAAGGAGAATAATATATATATATATATATGAGCAAATTAAATTCGAGTTGTTTTCGGTTCGGGTTGCTTTTAGTTCTTGTTGCTTTTAGTTCACTTTACTCTCGATTTTAGTTGTTTTTCGGTTCCAATTATTTTCAGTTCGGGTTGATTTTTGGTTAAACTAAAAATCGGGTCGAATTTAGTTCGATTCAGTTTGTTTTAAGTTCAGATCAAGTTTATCCATATTTTCGGGTTTATATTGGGTCTTAGGTATCGGTTCAAGTTCCTCTTATGAATTAGCCGAAGAGGATAAAAACCCACGCCATGTTGTAATCGTCCACAAAGGTGTTGATACAAAAAATTAGCATAAATAAATCGATTAGGACCTAACATATCATCTTCTAAAAGTCCCGTTGTTTTATGTGGAGTTTTGGGTGATGACAGATTTTTTAAAAACAGATTCTTGAAAGAAGTGAAACAGCTTTAAAATGCAAAAATGAAGGAAGTTAGAGTAATCTGGTTCTAAACTTTAGGTTAAATTGCTATTGAGGTGGCAAGAATTTGAATCATGAGAATGTAGGGAAATTACTAGGTTACTGTGGATGAGCATCTAATCACAAAATATCTGATTTATTTACCTGTGGATACCGTATATGAACGTAGATTATGTTGAGTTGTTCTCAGCATCCACAATGGAACTCTGGGGTTTTAATGCTTGTAATCTTGAAAATTACTTTAGTTTTTTTTTTTTTAAAAGCTATGATTTCTATCAATAAATCTAAATATCTATTATCAGGTTGATTATTATAATTGACAATCAAACGGATAAATTACAATGTGCAAATGGTTGGACTGTTAACAAGTTATTATTCATAATATTAAATGCATAGTTAAATTGATAAGTAAAAAGAATTATTCATTTCAATAGAATAAAAATATACACAAATCAACCCAAGGTAAAAAAGCAAGAGAATAGAAAGGAATATAGAAAAATGGTGATCCCTACTCATAAATCATAATAGTTCAACCTTTCAACAGCATCACTTTATAATGAAAATCCCAGGCCCCAACTTTGACATCAACACATTGCAATTCATATATGTAGAACACATAAATTAAATTTATGATTTCGGAAATTGAACATGTATTAAATGAGTGGCTTAGCCATTTAGTAGGCTCTCTCTTTGACAATATCAAAGCTCATCTCACTTGGATCAGTGGCTTGCAGTTCGACTTGAACACCATCCAATTCTCGCCTGAACCTGTCTTTGGAACTCGCATACAACATTTTGCTCCTCACCCTCGATGAGTCCGGTGACCTATAACATAACATAATGATGAAACTGGAATTACCTACAAATTTCATGCACTTAAGATGATGTTGGTTATGAGCAGTACCATGCAATGAAGAAAATTTTGCTCTTTTGGCAATTTTCGTGGGTGGTGAAATCGAAATCATAGACGGCGTAACGACACTCATTAGGAGGCAAAGTGGCGCAGAGTGTGTCGTAGGTGTCTCTGGGTTCACCAAGTTTGTCCACTACAATCTGTTGGATGTTTTCTTGTATTTTGAAAACAATAAACCTGTAGTTTCTCTTTGCTTTTAGCTCCAAGAACCTCATCTTGCATTCATCTTTCACTGCCATACCAGATGCTGAGTTTGCCTGCCATCCACATTCCACACACATGAATCATGATACTCAAAATAGCATCACATATTCCATTCATAAATCATAAAGAGAGATGAATGATGATCATACCATTTTGCCACTAATGACAGAGAGAGATGGGGGGCCTTCTGAGATCTGTCAAGCTGTGAAAGGAGAGAGGAGGGAGCAACAGGGTGATGCTGCTTCTCCACACTTTAAAAGGGTAACAGATCCTTGTTTTTAGGGGTTCTTATTTATTTTCTTTCATGCAATACGAGATTTTGGCCTTTGGAAAATTTCATGCTGATTTTTAGATAATTTTTTTGAGTAGTTCTACTGTGCGGCAGTTTAATTTAAAATAAAAATAAGTTAAATCTAAATTGTTATCAAAATTTATAATATTTTAAGTTTGTGTGGGTAACATTTAGGTTGACGTGAGGTGCAACTGAAAATATTATCAAAACATAAAATGTTACTCACGTGAATCTAAAATATTATAAGTTTAGCAAAAGGTCAAAAGTAGCCCCCAACGTTTGATCTTTTGGTTAATTTGGTCCTTATTCTTTTTTTTGTCCAAACAACCACCTAACATTTTATTTTTGTTCAAATTTCACCCCGGTTGGACGAAAACCGTTAGTCAACTAAAGGTCAACGCCTGAGGATGACATATCAGTTTGCTAACGTGGAAATTAAAAAAAAATTAAAAATTAAAAAAAAATATTTTTAACAATCGGATGATGCCACGTACGTGGCACTTTGCTGACATGGCATCATCTAGTTGGTTAAAATATATAAATTTAAAAAATAATTATTATATATATATATATATATATTTAAAAAATTTCTAAAAATTTTAAAATAGACCTCAAAACTCTAAACCTCCAAATTCAATCACTTCCGTTGGCGTTGGTCGCGTTGCCGGCGACGGAATGAAGCACCCTCCCCACGTTGAACGACCCACATACCGTTCGTTGTTCGTTTTGCCGTCGTTGGTTGTGAATCGTTGAAATAAATCATTCGACGATTTTACTTTCGTCCGGCGTTTCGCATGGCGTTGGTCGACTTTCGGCAACGGCATGGTAGGGTTGATGGTCAGGCGACCGATATGGTGGGTGGCGGCGTAATCAACTCAAATTGAAATTTGAATTTGGGGAGTTAGGGATTTCGTAATTTGAGGGCTATTTTTTAAAAATATATTTTTTTGGCGACGGAATGAAGCACCCTCCCCACGTTGAACGACCCACATACCGTTCGTTGTTCGTTTTGCCGTCGTTGGTTGTGAATCGTTGAAATAAATCATTCGACGATTTTACTTTCGTCCGGCGTTTCGCATGGCGTTGGTCGACTTCCGGCAACGGCATGGTAGGGTTGATGGTCAGGCGACCGATATGGTGGGTGGCGGCGTAATCAACTCAAATTGAAATTTGAATTTGGGGAGTTAGGGATTTCGTAATTTGAGGGCTATTTTTAAAAAATATATTTTTTTATTTTTTAAAATTACATGACAGCATTTTTCCACGCGACATTGCCACGTCATCTCCTTATGCCATGCAGACATGCCACGTCAGCCACAAACGTTGACTGTTAGTTGACTAACAGTTTTCATCCAACGAGGTGAAATTTAAATAAAAACGAAACGTTAGGTGGTTGTTTGGACCAAAAAAATATGGGCCAAAGTGATCAAAAGTTCAAACGTTGGGGGCTATTTTTGACATTTTACCTATAAATTTTGATAAATTGCCTTTTATTAGACTCCCATATTCTTCTATATGTTTGGGTATGTCCACAATTCATTTCCTCAAAAAGTAATCCGATCAACCTAAATCAATTGGAATTGATAATTTTTTAAGGTTTAAATAAAAAATAAGTGATCAAATTATACTTCTTTTAAACTTTAGATGTTAAAGTATTTTTTTTAAATGGGTGCCTAAAGTTTCAACTGTTGTAATTTTATGTGCCTAATGTTTCAACTATTATAATTTTAGGTGCATGATAGTTAATTTCCGTTAAAAAACTCATTAACCAATCAAAACATGACACATGACATGTTTATTTTATTTTCAAAATAACAAATTTTACACAAAAATTTTAATTTTTTAGAAAATCTCAAAAAAATTCAATTTTTACAAAACAGTCCTAAAATCCCTAAATTTTCCCAAACCCCAAATCGCCACCGCTTCCGCCGTCGATCTCAGTCCCTAAGCATACCCCTTTGGTCACCGGACCTAGCCGATCATTTCCCCCATCACAGCATTGTCAAAAAACGATGAATGGCGTGGCAGCCGAACGTCGAACGCAAACTCAATATTTTGTATCTAATAATATTAATTAGATTATGAAAAATATGTATTATAATATAACATTATTAAGCATATTTGATGGATCTATATATTAATTTATCATTTATATAAATATTTTTAATATAATTTAATTAATTATTAAATTTAAATAGAAATATAAATGTGTGATAATAAAAAGAAAAAAAAATATTAGTTTACAATTGTCACAATGTAAATACGTGAGGTGAAGAATTAAAATAGAAAACGTTAAATTCAGGTTATTTGAAGATGTTTTATAATTGCTAAGGGTAAAAGAGTCTTTATTACTCTTATGCTAAAACCTCTAATTTCAAAAAGTTTCTATTAGCAGTTTTTTCAAAATTAGAGGTTTCACCCCAACCCGCTATTCTAATCCGCTATTCACAAAATATCTAAATTAGCGAATTTGACCGGTCAAATTTTTAATATTAATTTAAATCTCTAATTTTAGCTCAAACCGCTATTTGTTAAATAGGCTCATAGTCAAAGTGACTATTAGGTCAACGATTAGGGAACAATTTTAACATTATGCCGATTTTTTTTTCTGTACATACTTCTGATTTTATTTTTAGTATTAATTTTGGACGTTTGCAGATTTTTGAACAATTATCTTATGTTGTTGGAATTTGTTTTTTTTGGTTTAATTAATTATAAATTAGGTTAATTTTTCATCGATACATAAACTATAGCGAAATCTCAGTTTCATACTTAAAATTTTCTATTGTCAATGAGTTTATCTTTTTTCGTTGCGAAAGCTGACGTGGACTCTTAAACCCGTTAGAATTGACATATGTCATTTATTTCAAAATAAAAAACCCATTTACTTAAGGAATAACTACAAGAATAGATCTTAATGTATCATTATTTTCAATTTCATCCTCGTTATTTAAAAATTAAAAGATATTTATTTTAAAAAATATTCAAAAAACTTATAACATTCCAAGATTGACACATGGCACAAAATTAATTTTTCCCTCGTTTGATTATGTTCCAAAAATTCACTTCTCTTAAAATTACAGACCCTAACCACTGTAACCAAGAGTTGTTGTCGCATCAGCCGTCGAGACTCTCCGATGAAGATGATGACGGTGACAGCAGGGATGATGGAGAAGACGAAACTGTTCAGATTTGACAAGTTGAGTGATTCGACAAAGATCAAACCGATGCACTCACATGTTATTTTCTTTCTGGATTTTTGCCACCGATTGTACCGAATCGTGTGGACGGTAATGCCGCCGGTGAGAATTGGGACTTGGGGAAAAAAAGAAGAAAGATCGAAGGATGAAGGTGGTTGAAATCGAATTCTCAAATAGAAAAAAAAAATTGAATTCTGATGCAACCAGTAAAATTTGAGCCATCAAATAATTTTCAACTTTGGTTTATTTCTATAGCAGTCGGGATTAAAATTGAGTAAAAAAGGAGAAAAATTATTTTTTTAATATTGGGCCATGTGTCAATCATTGATTGATCTAAATATTTTTATAATTTTTAAAATAAATATTTTAATTTAAATTTTAAATATTAAGAAAAAACTGAAAAATAGTGAACCAATCAAGACTTGTTAAGCATACCAATGGTATGAGGAAATAACAATAATGAAACAGTAAAGATAAGAGAAAGATTGTTGCTTTTATTCATTTCACGTTAAGGCTATTTATACACGAGGAGTGATGAAACCCTAATTGTGTGTATGGACACGTGTAGCAAAGGCATGCAATAATAGCTCCAACAGAATTGGAGTGTGCTGGCACATATTACAGCTGGTATTCCAGCTGTTTTGGAGAATTGGTTTTATCCTTATCTTCAATATTTTCCCCGCACAACTTTTCTTCTGGTTTTCGAGTATGTAGCTTGGCTCGAAGTTCTTGGAACTGCTGAGTAGGCAAGGCCTTGGTGAGTATACCAGCAACTTGGCATCTGGCAGGTATGTAGTTGATTTGTAACTGCTGTGAGCTGACTTTTTCCCTGACAAAATGGAGGTCGAGGTCAACGTGCTTGGTCTTGGCATGAAGCACAGGGTTTGCTGCCATGGAGACTGTGCTTGTGTTGTCGCACCAGAGAAGCGGTGGATTGCACATGGAGACTCCCATTTCGTTGAGGACAGATTGAACCCACAGAATTTCAGAAGCTGCATCGGCCAGGCTTCTGTATTCAGCCTCTGCTGAGGATCGAGAGGTAGCTCGCTGTTTTTTCGAGCACCAGGAAATCAGGTGGTTGCCAAGCATGACACAATAGCCTGTGGTGGACCGTCTGTCGTCCAAGTCACTACCCCAGTCAGCGTCTGAAAATGCTACAATGTGAAAGTTGTCGCTGCACTGAGGTTGAAACCAAATGCCATGGTCAGGCGTGGTGCTTAAGTATCGAAGGATACGTTTGAGGGCTTGCCAGTGAACTTCAGTTGGACTCTGCATAAACTGAGCTGCCTTGTTAACAGCAAACGAGAGATCAGGTCTCGTGTGACAAATATATTGGAGTGCTCCAACGATACTTCTGTAGTGGTGAGCTTCAGTGAGAGGTGTTCCATCGTGTTTGCTCAGCTTGGGAAAAGTGACCACAGATGTAGAGGTTGGTTTAGATACCACAGTGTCAGTTCGAGTGAGGAGCTCACAAATGTACTGCTGTTGGGAGAGGAAGAGGCCTTCATCAAGTGGTTGTGCTTCAATTCCAAGAAAATAGTGAAGGTAGCCAAGGTCCTTCAGTGAAAACTTGGTGTGTAATGTCTGAATGATGTGAAGCACTTGAGATTCAATATTCCCTGTTAACAACATGTCGTCTACATACACTGCTAGATAGATGGTGAGTTGATCTTGTTTGAGAATGAAAAGAGTAGAGTCCGATCGAGATGCAACAAAGCCAATTGTTCCCAAGAAAGATTTGAGTTGTACGAACTAGTTTCGAGGGGCTTGCCTCAGCCCATATATAACCTTCTTAAGCTTGCAAAATAAAGGTTTTCCTGATGAATTTTGCTGTTGAAACCCTGCTGGTTGATGCATATAGACAGCTTCTTGGAGATCCCCTTTAAGTAATGCATTATTAACATCCACTTGATGGATTGGCCAGTGGTTCGTTACTGCCACAGAGATGAGAATGTTGATGGTGAAGAATCTTACCACAGGGCTAAACGTTTCCATGAAATCCAGGCCTGGTGTTTGGGAGTAGCCTTTCGCCACAAGCCTGGCCTTGAGTTTGCTGACTGTGCCATCAGCATTGTGCTTCACTCTGAACAACCATTTACAGCAGATGGCTTTTTTTCCAGGGGGTAGCTCAACTAAATCCCAAGTGGCATTATCTTGAAGAGCATTGAATTCATGATTCACTGCTTGAGTCCAATCTGGATCAAGTAGAGCTTATTGTATGGTGGTGGGGACTGTTTCAGTGATGTAGGCTTTAGGTTTGAAAATGCCTAATTTGCTGCGAGTGACCATAGGATGGCTTGGTTGGGGAGGTGGTGGTTGATTGGGAGGGATATTTGTGGATATGTTAGGTGTTGTAGTGGTTGATGTAGGTTCTTGTGAGGGTGCATCTGGTGTAGGGGATGAAGTAGGAATAGGGGGAGTTATATTTGATGCATCAATTGGTTGTGTGTCAGCTGGGATTGGTGATGTAGCAGGAGTAGGTGGTGTTTCAGTAGGGTTGGTGGTGAATTAAGTTTGTGGGGTGTTTTTGTCTGAAGGTGGTATAGAGGGAAAGGCTCTGGAATATTTTGGTGAAGTTGGCTTGGACTGCAAGGTAACTGATGTAGCACAAGGAAAATGTGACTCATTGAAGGTTGCACTTCGAGTGATGTAGATTCGACCAGTTGAGTCAGCACACTGATAGCCTTGATACTTAGGAGAGTATCCAAGGAATAGACATGGCTTGGTCCGGAAGGCAAGCTTGTGAGCATTGTATGGGCGAAGGTTGGGGAAGCACTCACAACCAAATACTCTGAAGAATGTATAGTCAGGTACTTTGCCATTGAGCTTTTGATAAGGAGAAATGTTTCCAAGTCTCTTGGAGGGTAGCCTGTTGATAGTAAAGACTGAAGTGAGCACTGCATAGGACCAGTATTGGAGTGGCATGAAAGCTTGTGCAAGAAGGGATAAGGCCATATCTATGATGTGTTGATGCTTCCGTTCGACAACCCCATTTTGTTGGGATGTGTGGGGGCATGTGATGCGGTGTTGGATACCAAGTGCAGGCAACAATGTGTCAAGAAATATAAATTCTCCACCCCCATCCGTCTGAACAGCTCGAATGTTATGACCATATTGATTTTGTACCAGCTTGTAGAAGAGTGTAAAGGCAGATGAAGCCTCTGACTTGGTTTTCAATAGATAGAGCCAGCAGTTGCGAGAATGCATGTTAACAAATGAAATATAGTATAAGAAGCCATTGGATTTGACAGAGGCAGGTCCCCAAAGATCGATTTCAACTAGATCAAATGGTGATTCATACATGGTTACAGAATGCTTGAAGGGTAAAGCATGACATTTCCCTAATTGACAAGCATTACAAAAAGTGTTTTGTTCCATAACCGGTGACTTGTGTAGAGCTGAGTTGATGACCTCTGAGGAGGCATGGCCCAAACGTCGATGCCAGAGTTGAAAGGAAGAGTTGTTATTGACTGAAGTAGAGAAGGCTGAAATTGAAGCTGTAGTACTGCCAGGAGACAAGTTATAGAGACCACCATCCTGTGTCCCTTCCATGAGTATATCACCTGTTATCTCATCCTTCATACAACAGTAATTAGAGTGAAATTCAACATAGACTGAATTATCCTTGGTGAGTTTTGACACATATAGTAAATTGCGAGTAATGCGTGGCACATGTAATAGATCATTTAAGTGGAGAGTTCGAGATGCAGTGGATATACTAGAGTGACCAACTTGACTAATAGAAAGGGATGAACCATCCCTTATATGAACTGATCCCTTACCGAAGTATGGTGAGCCACCAGTTAAGGAAGAGGAATTACTAGCCACATGGTGTGTGGCACCATAGTCGGGGTGCCAAACTGTAGGTGTAGCCACCAAGGTATGAACTTGCATCTCTCCAGAGTTTGTATCAGAGGTGCTAGGTGGTTCAGTGCCTGCAGTTTCAGCAATGTATGGGTCATAGGAGACTTCCACATTGTCTTGCTTATATGAGCAAGCATTGGCCTGAGTTGTCGAGGGTGGACGAGGTTGTGGCGATGAAGAGACCCCTTTGAAAGACTAGTCGAAACGATGCCAGCATCGATCCACAAGGTGGCCTGGTTTACCACATAGTTGGCACTGAATGCGAGGGCGATTTCCACGATAGCGACCCCTGCTGTCATCACGAGATGTAGGTGGAGGAGAACCAGAATAAGGGAGCTTGTCTCGAGTCGTAGAGTAGCTTGTATTGTGTATACCAACTGGAAATCGAAGAGGGTCAGAGACTCTTGATTCAGCATCAATAAGCACAGACACTGCAGCATCGACAGTGTAGGGTTCCTTGCTTGCAGAGATGACATCAACAAATGGGTCATACTCGGAGGGCAGCCCATTTAAGATGGTTGCTATATGTTCCACAGTGGAAACTGGACTACCACAGGAGGCTAGGAGATCGCAAATCTCCTTGATTTGCATAGTATATGAGCGCATGGTCAGGGATGCCTTTTTGATGGAACGGAGACGACAATGGAGATGCATGATTCGAGTAGTGGAGAGCTGTGAATAAAGAGCTGAGATGGTAGACCAGATAGTGGCACAGGACTCAGCACCCACAAGTTGAGGAAGAATGTTGGAGCTGACGGTCGACAGGAGCCAGGAGGCAAGTGAGCTGTCCTGCTTGATGAACCGAAGGTAGGCCGGGTTCGGAACACGTTCACCATTCTCTCGTGCGATGAGCTTGGTCGGAGGAGTGACAGTGCCATCGATATACCCTTCAAGACCTTGGCCTCGGATTAGCAGTGTGACTTGTTGCTTCCAGAGTAAGTAGTTGGTGTCGTCGAGTTGGATGCTGATCCGTTTGTTGGAGAATGAGGAGGAGTCGGAGGAATCATCAACGGTGGGTGGGACGACGGTGTCAGTGGTGGTTTCGGCGTCGTCAGGCATGATGATGATTGAGGTTTACCAGGAAAGAGCCCAGAAAACTGATACCATGTTAAGCATACCAATGGTATGAGGAAATAACAATAATGAAACAGTAAAGATAAGAGAAAGATTGCTGCTTTTATTCATTTCACGTTAAGGCTATTTATACACGAGGAGTGATGAAACCCTAATTGTGTGTATGGACACGTGTAGCAAAGGCATGCAATAATGGCTCCAACAGAATTGGAGTGTGCTAGCACATATTACAGCTGGTATTCCAACTGTTTTGGAGAATTGGTTTTATCCTTATCTTCAATAAGACTAATCTTGTTATTATCACTATGGAAATAGAGAATTTGTAAAACGAATAAATGAAACGTGTCCATTTTTTTGGGTCTAAGAGTCCACGTCTGGTTACGTGACGGGAAAAGGTAAACTCATTGATGGTAAAAAAGTTTATATATGAAGTTGAGAATAAAAAATTAAATGTATGAAATTAAAAATTTGATATAATTCATGTACGAATAGGGTAATTAACCCTTATAAATTTACTAAATTTGAGCAATAGCATTCCTAATTCAATCATAATATTTGAGTCAGGCGTGTTACATTTTTTGTTTTTAAAAACTTTTTTGGAAACAAAAAACTTTAATTCAAACTAAAATTCATTTCACTCTTTTATTTGAAACGTTTGTGTAAACAAATATTTTTAAATCAACTGTAAAAACTTGTAGCGTAACCTATAATAATAATAATCTATTTTGTAACAATTAAATAATTTAATGGTTATTTTGTAACAATTAAATTGTAGTTTTACCATTTAATAGCAATTAGATAGTTTAATGACTATTTTGTAATAGCTATTATATTACCTTAATTGAGTGGACATGTCGGGTAGTCTGTCGTTAGACCGTTAACGACATTTAACAACTAAATGCTCATTTTATAACAAAAATTAAAAGTTTAATGTTAATTTTATAACTTTTGAAACTTTTGTGTTCAAAAAGATTAACCTGAAATAGTTCAGTTACCATTTTTTAACTTTACTATTACACGATACGGACAAACACATTTAATAAATACAAATTTTGTGAAATAAATGTATCGTATTTATTTTTAATATATAAAAAATCTTAAATCTAATCTTAATCTTATCTCGAGGAGAGGAGAATGGAAACTCTAGGGGAAGAAAGGGAAGTGTTCCTAACGGGTCTAGAATTCATGACTTAAGAGAATATGAAGGAACAAATAAAGTAATTTTACCAATTGACGAAATGTGCTTGCTCTAATATATATAAATATATATGTTTGATACGAAAAAAAATACGAAACTCATGACTATATCAAATTGAAAGCTTTTGCTTACTAAATCAAATATTAAACTAGAAAAATCAACAAATGCGCCATTTAGGCATGGGCGAGTTTGTAAAATTGAGATCCAAAATCTAAAGAAAATTAAATTTAAATCTAATTATACGTGATTTCATTATTTGGTTGGAGTTTAATTGATATGAAAATTATTTTATCAATTATATAGAACTAATGTTTTGATATAATAATTGAAAAATGTTTTGGACTAAGTTAAAAAGAATTCAAAACTATTTCCAAAGTCCAAACTACTTGAAACTATGTTTAGGGGATGTTTTCAAAGGTTTTTACATGTTTTCAAAGCCAAATTAAACAAAACCTTCCAGACGTTTGGAAACACCCCTAGGTGTTTCGATACAGTGTCTTCTAGTGTCAAAACGTTTCGAAACATGTCTTTTCTAGATAAGGATTTTGCCAAGCATTTTGATACGCCTACGTGGCATCGACCACAACGGTCATAAACCCCAACGGCTATTTCCCAACTAACATTTAAATGCAGATCGTTTCGATACGAGGCTAGGCGTTTCGATGCGAGCGTTTCGATACGGCCAACAACGTTTCGATACAGGTGCTGCATCAGACTGCAACGACTCTTTCTACTTGAAGAGCGTATCGAAATGGGTTCGAGCATTTCGATACGGGTAGCTGCAGAACTGCATTTATGGTGGGAAATTATGTCTCCAACGGCTCCAATTCAACCCCAACGGCTAGTAACGGCTACAAACTCATTAAGGCGTATAAAAGAAACCTCCAAGCATCAAGTAATGGTTAATGCTTCAATTGTCAATCAACAAATGATCAAAAAATGTCTTTGTACTTAAATTGTCATTTCTTTGTATAGAAAAACACTAGTGAGCCAAAATTGTCAAATTTGCTCAAGTGTTTTAGGTTTTGGGTGAGAGCTAAATTGTGCAAACAAACACCTATTAGAGGGATTTGTGTTTGCTAATCTTTTCTCTTGTAAAGAGGGTTTGATCAAGGCATTGGGTAGAAAGCTTGATCGGTGTATAAGGGTTTCCTCCTAAGCCTAGAAAAGGGGACGAATCAATAGTGGATTGATTGGAAATCCTTAGCGGGAAGCTAAGGTAGTGGATGTAGACCTTGATTAGAAGGTTGAACCACTATAATTCATTGTGTCACTTATCTTTTAAGCTTCCACACCGCATTCACCCAATTTCCACTTCTCCACCACTTGGCGAGCAAGAACGGTTGAAGGAATCGAGCTCTTAAAAACTCAACAATTGGTATCAGAGCTTGACTCAATCGAAGAGTATTAACATCCTATTGAGAAGATCCGACAAGCTCGATCATCATTTCACACAACCGGCTCAATGGCGCAATTCATCGACAAACCGCCCTTCTTTAACGGAACTCACTATACCCATTGGAAGACAAAGATGAAGTTCTTCATTAAGTCAAGAGACTACAAGCTATGAGACATAGTTAAAGATGGTTTGTTCGTGCCTCAACGAAGCAAAGCGGAATGGAGTGTCGAAGATCGCAAGAAGATGTAGCTCAATTGCAAAGCCTTGCACATCCTATTTTATGCTTTTGACCCAACCATCTATGAGAAGATGTCTTCTTGTGAGAGTGCCAAGGAGGTATGGGACAAGATTGAAGTCACATACGAGAGGACAAATGAAGTAAAGGAGACCAAGATCGAGCTTCTCAACCTAGAGTATGAGAACTTCAAGATGGATCCGGAAGAGAACATCGAGAAGATGTTTGATAGGTTCTCCACAATTACCAATGGTCTCAAGGGCTATGTAGAAGCCATTCCGGAAGAGAAACTTGTCCGAAAGCTCATCTACTCCCTTCCCGAGTCATGGGACTCAAAAAGGACCGACATCATCGAAGCTAAAAACTTGAAAACTTTGAAGCTTGATGAGCTTATGGGGTCTCTTCTCACTCACCAAATCATGAAGAATAAAAGAGAAGAGGAGAAGAAGAGGGAAGAAATTAGAGCTATGGGGGAGAAGAAGCTCAAAGGGCTTAGCATCAACACCAATGCTATTGCTCTTAAATCCTCCACATGCCATCATGTTGATTCAAGTGAAGAGAAGGATGAAGAAGAAGAGATAGTTCATCTCTTCAAGAAGTGTGCCCTGTTCATGAAGAAAGCCTTGAGAAAGCTTGAACGAGAATCCATGAAAAAGAAGAGGGCAAACACTTCAAGCCACAAGAAGGAGGCATATGTGGCTACTTGAAGTGATGAGGACTCCACCGATGATGAACTTGCCAACTTTTGCCTTATGGCCATCGAAGAAGATTCAAGGGTAACTTCTAATTCATCTACTTCATGTTCTTACTCTTTTGACGAATTACAAGATGCCTACGACGATTTGGTTTTGGAGTTTTAAAATCACATTTTGAAAAACAATAAAATGATTTCAAAGTTGAAAATTCAAAATGATTTGATTTCTAAAACCAAACTTGAACTTGAAGCAAAACTCGAAGAGTTTGAACAAAAATGTTTTGATTTACAAAATTTGCTTCAAAAAATTCAAGAAGAAAAATATTTGATTTTCAAAGAGCTTGAAAAGAAAAATAATTTTGGAAAATCAAACTTTTATGTAAGACAATCTAGTACCCCTAGATTTGTAAAGGGGAAATGTTTTAGAAGTGTTTGGGTCCTAAAAGTTCTAACCACTTCAACTAAAAATGATGAAATTGAAAAATGGATTCCTAAGGGGACAAGATTTTGTGCTACTAATGTCTATGGATCCAAAGCAATTTGGATACTAAAAATTACTTGATTGTCTTTTGCTAGGTGTGATGGAGAGTGATCAACAAGTCAAAAATTGAGGGGGAGCTCCATACACACAAGGAAGAACACTTGAAGAAGGAAGGCTTCACATCCTCCCTTGAGTTCAAGTGTGGTAAAATCAAGTTGCTTTTTTATTTGATTTATTTTCATTTATGTCAACTAGATGATCATATATGTTGGACTAACATTCTTATGATGCTTTGAGTAAGGGGAATTCATTTTAAAACCAAATTCTTATTTTTTGTCAATTTTTTTCTCTATTGTTATTTTGCACTTAAAGTATTTTGAATTCTTTTTGATATAACAAAAAGGGGGAGAAATGGTTTGAAAAATTGAATTTTCAAATGAATAAGGGGGAACTAAAATTGATTTCAAATTTTTGATCTCTTATTCACATTTTTAAACTTAAAAGGGGAGAATCCCAAACAAATTTTCAAGTTGATTTTATTATATCAAAAAGGGGGAGATTGTAGAACTAATGTTTTTATATAATAATTGAAAAATGTTTTGGACTAAGTTTAAAAGAATTCAAAACTATTTTCAAAGTCCAAACTACTTGAAACTATGTTTAAGGGATGTTTTCAAAGGTTTTTACATATTTTCAAAGCCAAACTAAACAAAACCTACAAGGCGTTTCGAAACACCCCTAGGTGTTTCGATGTGGTGTCTTCTAGTGTCAAAACGTTTCGAAACTCGTTTCGAAACGGGTCTTTTCTGGATGAGGATTTTGCCAAGCGTTTCGATACGGGCTATGCCGTTTCGATACGCCTACGTGGCATCGACCACAACGGTCATAAACCCCAACGGCTATTTCTCAACTAACATTTAAATGTAGATCGTATCGATACAAGGCTATGCGTTTCGATACGGCCAACAACGTTTCGATACGGGTGTTGCATCAGACTGCAACGGCTCTTTCTACTTGAAGAGCGTTTCGAAATGGGTTCGAGCGTTTCGATACGGGTAGCTGCAGAACTGCATTTACGGTGAGAAATTATGTCTCCAACGGCTCCAATTCAACCCCAACGGCTAGTAACGGCTACAAACTCATTAAAGAGTATAAAAGAAACCTCCAAGCATCAAGTAATGGTTAATGCTTCAATTGTCAATCAACAAATGATCAAGAATTGTCTTTGTACTTAAATTGTCATTTCTTTGTATAGACAAACACTAGTGAGCCAAAATTGTCAAATTCGCTCAAGTGTTTTAAGTTTTGGGTGAGAGCTAAATTGTGCAAACAAACACCTATTAGAGAGATTTGTGTTTTCTAATCTTTTCTCTTGTAAAGAGGGTTTGATCAAGGCTTTTAGTAGAAAGCTTGATCGGTGTATAAGAGTTTTCTCCTAAGCCTAGAAAAGGGGATGAATCAATAGTGGATTGATTGGAAATCCTTAGTGGGAAGCTAAGGTAGTGGATGTAGACCTTGGTTAGAAGGTTGAACCACTATAATTCATTGTGTCACTTATCTTTTAAGCTTCCACACCACATTGACCCAATTTCCACTTCTCCACCACTTGGTGAGCAAGAACGGTTGAAGGAATCAAGCCCCTAAAAACTCAACAAATTAATCAAACCTCTGCAAGTGTGAATAAATGTTAGGTAAAGTAATATCTAAACTTTACCTTAAACAAAATTTCAACAAACAATCAGCTGAACATTAAACTTATAAACAATGTCAAAAGTTTGAATTCGAAGATTATGAATAAAGTAAATTAGGTTAAAAATCGTCTTCATAATTATATTTGTCATATCCAATCTAAATTAAATAATTAAATACTAATAATTATAAAAAAAATTATAATTTCAATGTAAAGAGTTTCCACTATATGGAAGAGGGCAATGAAAGGCTCATTCCCAAAGACATTTCCACTAGTCACCCCAAACATAAAATAAAATTTAAAAATATATATTGGAAGGTTCTTTCTCAAATAACTTTTGAAATGCATCCACATTTTATTTGTTTTTTATTGTCATCTTCGCCAGCCTAATAAAACAACCCACCACTATTCAAAAAATAATAAAATAAAAACAATCCAAAACTATGACGACTTTGTATTAATCTCTAATTCTTTCATATTGCACAACTAAACAATTCCGTATCGTGATATCATCTACTTGAATTAAAAACACTTCATCAATGAATGCCATAGAGTTAGGGATATTATATAATATTTAATGGAGGTTTTATTTAGTGACCAATTTGTATTAATCTCTCGGTTCTCCAAGACTTTTTTTACCTAATTCGAACTGACCGGAGTTGCACACCTAATTTTTGTGGATAAGTCTTCCAGCAAAAAATTTTCACATACACAAAACCTTGAACTCAAGACCTATTTAAGCGATACCAATCTACTTAATTACCACTTGATCCAACTCAATGGCCATGTTTGGTAAATAGCGGTTTGGGCAAAAATTAGAGGTTTGAGGTATAAATAGAGGTTTGACTAGTCAAATCCGCTAATATTGATGTTTGGTAAATAGCGGATTGAAAGAGTAGATTGGGGTGAAAAAGCTAATTTTGAAAAGGCTCCTAATAGAAGCTTTTTGAGATTAGAGGTTTGATATTAGAGTTGTAATGACTCTTTTACCCTTAACAATTATCAAAAATCTCCAAATAACCTAAATTAAATAATAATATTTTTTAATATAAATAATAACATATTAAATACTGGACTTATTTGTTGCTACTACTAATTTATATGGTGACATTTGTAAGTTAATTCTATTTTTTTATTATCACATATTTATATGTGCATATAAAAAATTTAATAATTATATAAATCTTTCAAATATGTTTAAGAAATTTATATTAAAAATAATTTTTACAAATCTAATTAATATTTATTAGATACAAAATATTAATAATTGATAAACTATTCAAACAAGTATTAAATATAATCATGTCCTTATATGTCATTTTGCTTGTTTAAATAATCAAACAGCTATCAGCTATCAGTTAATTTTACCAAACACTTTTATACAATCAGCTAATACAATCTGCTAGTCAAATCAGCTAATGCAATCAGCTATCAGCTATCCGCTAATTGTCAAACATGGTCAATATTTTCTTTTACATTTTAATAATTGATCTTTCTAATTCTACACGCTCGAGGAAATCCCATTTAATTAATTTTAATAAGTAATAGATCTTATTTAGCTTGGAATGAAAGACATGAAAATCTTAATGTATTTTTTTAATCTTTCAAACATGTTACTGAAGTAATCAGTTAATATTTTGAGGAAAAATTCAACTTAAAATTTAAACTCTAAAATAACCTTAAATTTTAACTTTAAATTTAAAAGTTTAAAAAAATATTTTTCTTTTAAATACGCGGGATCGTTTCGATTTTTCATTAAAAATAAAAGGGAAAACTACACCGGTGGTTCCTAAACTATTATCATTTTCCTATTTTGGTCCCCAAACTATGTTTTTCGGCAAAATCATCCATTCTGTTACATAGTTTTCCTGTTTTAGTCTCCGGCGTTAAATAGCTAACGGTTTTGCTGACGTGACATTTTTTTAAGAGGAGAGAGAAATGATTAAAAAATATTTAAAAAATGTCACGTCAGCAAAATCGTTAGCTATTTAACGTCGGGGACCAAAACATGAGAACTATGTATCAAAAGGGACGGTTTTGCCGAAAAACATAGTTTATGGACCAAAATAGGAAAACAATAATAGTTTGGGGACCACCGGTGTAGTTTCCCAAAAATAAAATCAGGGTACTCTATTTGAATAGTCACTAAATTATAAGGGTAGTTTTATTTTAACCATTGAACTATAAACTTTTTTAACCAAATTATTTAAATTATCAATCAAGTCCTATTAAAGTTAACAGAAATATTGATGTAACCATTAAATAAATTTGTATAATTATACATTTGGTCCTTATTATTTATACATTCTATCAATTTTATCATATTTTAGTTTAATTCAATAAATTGTATCCTTCAATCAAATGATGAAATGAGTCATCAAATGATCGGATAAATTTGCTGTTAGTTTTTATTTTTTTAATTAAATAAAAATTTCATTCAATTATATAGTGACACATATCACCATCTAATTGGTAAAAAATAATTAAAATAAGAAATAAGAAAAGAGGAGATCAAACATGCAAAAGAATAGGGTGTTAAAACACTAATAAGAAAATTCGAACTTAGATAAAGTGGGATAAAGAAATGTTTAACCACTATGTCAGGTCCAATACTTAGTTGAAGTCGAGAACATATTATATATATCTTAAATTATATTGTATAATTTGGACACTTATTTTATAATTAAACTTTTAAAATATTATAATATTGATTGGTGTTATTGTTCCAACAACGCCATTTTCCTTTAAAAAGCCTTTTTCTTGGAAAATGACATCAAACCTCTAACAATAATGCAATGGAGCATACTTTCGTAATATTCCATCACAAACATACTTATCCTTGGAGTTTTTAAAAAACAAAAACCATTGTCCATTTCTTCATAAATTACTAGTTAATTTAGTTGTCTTGTGCTTATAATTCATATAAAATTGTCATAAGGCGGTTGGTCGGTTGCCAATTATGTGGTGCCAGTTAAGCCATGTAGGCCATAGTCGGTGCCGGCCGATGGCTCACTTTCCTGAACCTACTACCTATTAAGCTTTTATATAAATAGCTTCTATGTACAATGCAAAACCCACGCACAAATTGGAGTTTCTTAGTCATCTTTTCAGTGTTTCCCTCTTTGGTATTTTTTTTTTCTTGGGAGCCAAAATGGTTAAGATAGCTTTCGGTAGCATCGGTGATTCTTTTAGTGTTGGGTCTCTCAAGGCTTATTTGGCTGAATTCATTGCCACCTTGCTTTTTGTCTTTGCTGGTGTTGGATCCGCTATTGCCTATGGTGAGTCTCCCCAATTCCCTCCCTATTATATCAGCATTCGATTGAGTCGAGTCAAAAAATTTTAAATTTGTTGAATTGGCGAGTTTTATTTTATAACTCAAACTTCATTTTAAATTTTTTTAAGTCGAGTCAAAAATTTTTGAGTTGGTTGAGTTGACGAGTTTTATTTTATAACTCAAACTTTATTTGAAATTTTTTCAAGTCGAGTCAAGTTGTTCGAGTTTTTGTTCAAATTTAATTTTATGGTACTAATTAGTTCTCGTTTAAACGACTTTTTATAATCATATACAATACACATATTTCTTCATATTTTTCACATGCAGATATATATATCACATAGAATTGAAATTTGAAAATCCGTACACTGATTAGTAAAATTTTAAGTTATTCAAAATTTCATTTTATAAATAGAACTATAAAAAACGACACAATATTATTATTAGAAAGTTCTTTTACACCCTAATTCTAATCTTATCCAGAGAAAATAAAAAAGAGATTTTAAGTAAAGAAAAGAATTGTTATTAATGGATCTAGAAACTATAATTTTAAAGAATATAAGGAAAAAATGAGCGACGTGGCAGATGCTTGCTCTCTATTGTTGAAAGTTTTTTAAATACTCTAAAGGTTAAAATATAATTATGGATGTGTTTTTAATCATGTCACGTATTTTGTGATTGCAGATATTTTAAATGATTGTTATTGTAATTACAGTGAATATTAATATTTGATTTTATGGTTTTAATTTTTGATAGGGAAGCTAACGGCGGATGCAGCACTAGACCCTCCAGGCCTTGTGGCGGTGGCGGTGGCCCATGCATTTGCACTCTTTGTTGGGGTAGCCATTGCAGCCAACATCTCTGGTGGCCATTTGAATCCAGCCGTCACCTTTGGGTTGGCCGTTGGAGGAAACATCACCATCTTAACCGGCCTTTTCTATTGGATTGCCCAATGCCTTGGCTCCATCGTTGCTTGTCTCCTCCTCCAGTTTGTCACCAACGGATTGGTAAGGGATTACTATATCAATTTTAGTAACCACAACTTTTTATCCAAAATCCAAAGATCAAAGTGACCCACTAAAAAACTCAAGCTTAAATTTAGTATAAGCTAAGTAAAAAATATCAGAAAATTTTTAAAATTCAAATAAACTCGACTCAAAATGAAATGTGAAGCCCTATTATTAATCTTGAATGGATTGAATCTTTTGCAGAGCATACCAACCCACGGCGTTGCAGCCGGAATGAACGCTGTGGAAGGGCTTGTAATGGAGATTGTGGTAACATTTGCACTGGTCTACACGGTGTATGCTACGGCAGCTGACCCCAAAAAGGGTTCACTTGGAATCATTGCACCCATTGCAATTGGTTTCATCGTGGGTGCCAACATCTTAGCCGCTGGTCCATTCAGCGGTGGTTCAATGAACCCAGCCCGTTCTTTTGGACCAGCTGTGGTCAGTGGGAACTTTGCTGATAACTGGATCTATTGGGTTGGCCCATTGATTGGCGGAGGCTTAGCCGGCCTCATTTATGCTGACATTTTCATTGGCTCATACTCCGCAGCCCCGGCTTCTGAAGACTATGCTTAAACTTGAAAGCTCAAAACTGTTGTTTATGGATTTGATACTGTGGGTGTTTTTCATGAACGGAAACAAACAAACAAAAAAGGCGTGCACTTGTTAATAAGGAAATGTAAATAAACCTAGTCGGCTTATGGATATTTCCCTGAAAATCCTCTTTGTCTAATTTGGATCAGATTACTCTGCATTGAACCAATTCGAATTTTAAAATCTTTGGATCATTTTTAAGTTTGAATCAGTGTTATATTCGGATCGTTTTGAGTTTGTATTGTTTCAAGTTCGAATCGTTTTATATTCGGGTCATTCAAGTTTTCTAATTTAATTTTGTGTTCGATTATATTAGGTATAAATGATTTGGGGTTAGTCATTTTAGATGGGATAATGGCAGAATTGAGTTAACAAGGTCTGGTTTTGGATTTAGATAATAACTAGGGTAAACATCACCATTGGTTAACAAATTATTTCCATTTTTGTTTTGGTCACCAAACTATTATTTTTGGCAAAATAGTCACTAATATTACATTTTTTATTTTGGTCATTTGCCGTCAAAAAACTGGAAAACATGAATAGTTTAGTGACCAAAATAGGAAAGAAGCAATAGATTAATGACCAGAACAAGAAAAAAGTAACATTAGTGACCAAAATAAGAAAAACGTAACGTTAGTTATAGTTTTACATAAAATAATAGTTTGCTGACCAAAACAATAAAGCAGAAATAGTTTAGTAACTAAGGTGATATTTACCCTAAAAACTAAGAAGTGTGACAGAAACATAAAAAAAATCTAAAAATCCAAAACCAGGTGAAGGAACTATAATCTCCGGAGAGGAGAGATGGTATTGAGTTTGGAAATTGTTAGAAACTTTATTAAAACCCAAATGGCATGCTCATGAAAATCACTTTTAATTACATCTTCTCTATTTTTTTTCAAATGATTTGGGAATTGATTAGTTCAGATAACTTGTGAAGTGATTTTGTTAAAAGGATCTGCTTTAGAGTGAAAGCTGATTTGTTTCATTCGGGTGTGGGCAAATAAATTTTACAAAGGTGGCATACTTTTTTTTTGCACCAAACTACTCTTTTTTAGCTTCATGCCCCTAGTCTCATTCACTTTGAATTTTGGATATATTTCAAAAAATAAAATAAAAAACTTGCTATTAGATCTTGGTAAATTTAAGAAAAGGTGTCTAAACTATATTTTTTGTGATAGATGTTAATCTAATTAAAATGTGACACGTCACATATATTTGTATTTAAAAAAAAACCATAAATTCTTTATTTTTATACATATGGCATAAACTCTTTATTTCAGAAATCGACAAATGAACAACCAAACGACACATGAACTTCGAACATGAAATCTTCAATCGAACAACAAACGACGGGTGGATGAACGACAAACTGGACATTGCGACTTGTGCGACGAGAGAAGTGACCTCACTGTTGCGGTGGTGGCGTGGTTTTCAACAACGGCAAAATCGAGAT
Organism: Hibiscus tridactylites; assembly: GCA_958450335.1. NCBI lineage: Eukaryota > Viridiplantae > Streptophyta > Magnoliopsida > Malvales > Malvaceae > Hibiscus > Hibiscus tridactylites. Next base: position 79,570,861 of record OY288281.1, read on the forward strand.
TTAAGAATTTGAGCTTTTTTTAAAAAAATTAAAGTTTTGAGTTTTTTTTAAAAATAATGATTCTCTGATTTTCTAAACAAAAAATAAATAAAAATTAATAAATATGTCAACTAAAAACTTTAAAATGGTTACGGAATGAAACGTTAGCATTTACTTCACTCGAAAAATATATACTTTAGGAACTTTTTTATGGTTAACCCTTAAACTTAAATATTTTATATATTAATTTTTAAATATAATTAAATTTGAATAAAAATATTTTATTATCAAATAATAATTCCAAGCTCTGCATATTTCTAGCAAGAGACTGCACCTTGAGTGACCCTCCTTGATTCCTTCAAACGATAAATATTATTAGTAAATAAATAAATAAAATGTATTTAACCTCCAAAATTTTGTAATTTAATCTTAATCCCCATACTCTGATATAAATAAGTTTTTAGTTTCGACCTTGTTTCTAATGAATGCTAAATAACATTCATTACGGGGGCAAATGATAATGGAAGCATGAGGGGCCTTCCCCCAGATTTGGGGAAATATCCTTTAGATCCTTTAAAATATTTTAATTTAATCCCTTCAAAAGTTTAAGAGTTTTTTTATTAAAATTTTAAGTTTTCTATTTTAATTTGATCCTTATATTTTTTAAATTCTCATTAAAATTCTTAAAAAATATTAGACCTCAAAAGTTTTTCGGAATTCTTTTTTATTTTTTTTCAAATTTTAATTAAATCCCTCTAAAACTTAGTACCAAGATCCGCCCATTTGATTATGGTGGTTAAATGTAGTTTTTGAAGTGGTCAAACAAAAAGCACCCATGAAATTCTCTCCGAAGTGAAAGGATAGAGATGTGATAATAACAGCCCATATCCACCTATATTTGTTGATTCAAATCTAATCCCTTCACCCTTCACACATGAATAGACCCACTTCTTTTAATATTTGGGGGTCCATAACTTATTTTTAGAAGTATAGTTTTTGAAACTTTTCTTTTTAAAAATAATTTTAACGTTTGTGCTTTAAAATCATTAAAAATGAGGGTTGAAAAGCTGATTACTTGCAAGAAAAGATTAACACGCTCATGAAGTTAAAATAGTACCCAATTGATTACACATTATTTTAATAGTAGAATTTGCAAGTTCAAGATTTAATTTCAATTTATTACACTTGCATGAATGTATATTTTATTTAATTAAGTGAAGATTCTCTTCGGAAACCAATTGAGAAAATTTTGAAATAATCATTCTCACTCGAATTTGTTGATATGATGTTCCTCTACTTTGAAGGATAGACGATTTGCTTTCCAATAAGTTTGGATACTACATGTTTCATTGCTATAATAAAAGGGCGTTGCCTATTATTTTATAAAGGCTTAAATATACACTTGGTACTTGAATTATATATTTTCTCTTAAGTCGATACTTAATTTAGGCACATTCTCTCAAGTTGGTATCAAAATAATTTTTGCTTCAAAGTTGATACATGAACTAGGCATCTTCTCTCAAGTTGGTATCAAAAAGTTATACATTCTATCGGTTTATTCTTTGTTATTCTCCTAAATTGTTTAATCTTTTCCAAAAAAAAATTTACATAACTTTCCCAGTATAATAAAAGTTTAATAGTAATGTGTTATTATTTTATAGTAGAATGAAGTTATTCAATTGTTGTTTTAATCCAATAGACTCGCTTGGTTTGACAGTAACGCAAAAAATGATTAAATTATTTAAATTTTTAAATATGAAGGGGAAATTCTATTAAATTAGTTCGAATTAAGATCAAATTGATAGAATGTATAAGTTTTGATATCAACTTGAGAGAATATGTCTAGCTCCAGCACCAACTTGGGAGGGAGAATTCTTTGCGTCCTAACATGGGAGAATGTGCCTAGTTTAGAAACCAACTTAGGAGCAAAAACTCTTTTAAGTACAACTTGAGAGAAGTTGTATAGTTTAGATACCAAATGCATGTTTTTTTGTGTGAATAAAACACCAGATTTCAATAAAATAATGAGAAGAAATGCATAGATAAGCATACCCTAAAATATAAAAAAATAAACGTAGAAAAGCAAAGAGTATGCAAACATGATTAACAAATTCAAATCTTCTCATAAAATCTATATCATTGTTTTTCAAATCTATCACCATAGCGAAATCTTAGAGTGTTCACTAGAAGAGCGCAGATCATTGAATTACTTCAATCAACAAAAGGAGAGAAAAACGTATTGATTAACTCCACAAACAACCAATCCACGCAATGTTTTGCGGTAAGATTCAACTGTAACATACACTAGGTTGTAGACGTCTTCAATATCAGCGTGTCATAGAGGCAGACAAAAAACGTGCTATAACGGCAGATGAAAAACAAGCCAAAACAGCCGACGAAAACAAAAATTAAAAACAAAAAAAGGAACAAAAGAAAAAAAGAAAAAAAACAAAGAAACAAAACAAACAAAGAAATAAAAAAAAATCATCGCCGGTAGACGACCAAAATCGTTATTGTTGGCTTGTACAACCTAAAAACTACTTATAACTCTCAAGGAAAAAATAAACGCGGCAGAGAAAATGTGAGAGTGGAAGAAAGTGAGGTTGCACAAAAAAATAAAATATACCAAATGCATGTTTAAGCCTTTATAAAAGCCAAAAATCAACGTATGTATGCACATAAATAATAATACAATGAATGCCACAAAATGATAAATATAAATAATAGTATTTATTATACAAACCCCGAAACTTTAGAAAAATAACCATTAATTCGGATATTCAAATAAAGTCGCATTTCAGTAAATTTGGATACTACTTTTTGACTAACCTTATCAATGAGTACACCCCTTAAAATATTTAAAATTAATATTTATTATAAAAATAATCGTTTGAAATTTTAGGGAAATACATGATAGTTCGGTTAATCGAATAAAGTCGCATTCTAGGAAGTTTGGATGCCATTTCTGATTAACCTCATTAACGCATACTACCCTTATTAATAATAATAATAATAATAATAATATATTCACATTTTGGAATATTTATACAAAAATAGCAAATTATAAAAATTATAAAACAAATATATATATATATATATATATATATATATATATATATATATATATATATATATATATATATATATATATATATATATATTCGCATTTTGGAATTTTTGACATAAGATTAGTAGACCTCTAACTCCTTTAATTCATGCACATCTTAAAGATGATACTTTGTTTGCTTAAATTTGATGTGTATGATTGTTTTGGATGTTATAGTGCTAAAGACCCTTTTAGTAATAAAATTTTAATTTGATGTTAAAAGCATGTGAAAAATGGTAGTAAACCACCCTTAAATAACTCTCATAAAATATATTATCGAGTTAAGGATTTGTTAGTTGTGATTTGGGGATATGAGTGCGATTTTTCGAGCCTAGTGAGTCATTTCTGGGCTTCGGTATTGGTACACTGAAAACTCGTACAGGTACTCTAGTGTTCTAGGTTGAAGAACACAGTTCGATTGGGAAGAGACGTTAAAGGTGTGTCGTTATGGAGTACAACATGTACCGGTACGTCATACAGAGAAGTATCAATATTGGTCGACCCGTACCGGTACACAAAGGCTTAGAAAATTTTAGTAAATCATTTTGGTATCAATGCGATGTTGAGTATCGACATCTAGAGGTACCGTACCAGTACGCGAGGGCCAGTACCGATACCAGTTAGATATTCTTTCAAAAAATTGTAAAGTTTGAGCCCAAAGATTAAAAAAATCATAAAATTTGGTCCAACGAGTCTCTAATGTGATAAAATGAGTTGTGAAATTTAGAAAGAGAATTTTACCTCTCTATATGAACATAATGAGTAATAGCTTGGTAATTTTAATGGGGTGGCTTATTGTTAATAGAAACCATAGGGTTATGGTAATTGAGTCAATGTTGTGTGCTGTATGGATACTTGTGTGTTTGAGACACCTTTGGTTAATGGGATCCGCATACTCAGTAAGAGTGTTGTAACACCTTGGTAAGAGATGCCGAATGCACGTTCTCGATGTTATTCGGCCCCGTGTCTCATTTGAAGATTATCGAGGGGGATTCCGAGTATAGATTGCATGTTCTCGATGTTGTGTGGCCCCGAATCTCACTCAGATTATGCAGAGTGTAACCCCCTCGTCCCGGTCTGGCCGGATGACCGGTCCGAGTAGGCCACACGGGGAAAACCGAAGCGAAACCCGTTAAGGTTCCCCCTCGGTTAGCGACCCTATTTTTTTTCTTTCTTTTTAATTTTGACTAGAGGAGTGTTAAATCCTAAGTGATCACGACAACAGAAAACATCCATAAGAAAATCACATTCGAACCACAACCACACATTAACAGTCCATTTTAAGCTTACAGGGCAGGCCGTATCGGTACACCAACCAAGGGTATCGATACGCCCTGACCAGGTCAACCCAGATAGTCAACTTCGGGAGGACCGTATCGATATAGCCCTTGAGCGTATCGATACGCCCTTCTCGATCAACACATCTTGGTCAACGAAGTAGGACCGTATCGATACGCGTCAGCCCCGTATCGATACGCCCTACACTTACCCACTTCTCAGGATTCCAGAGAGTTAGGAGGGTATCGGTACTTCCCGTGTATCGATACGCCCAGCACCATCTGAATTCCAGAGAGTTGGGACCGTATCGATACACCCCCGTGTATCGATACGCCCTTCTAAAACTGTGGCCTTTGGGCAAGGCCGTATCGATACAACCCTTAGGCGTACCGATACGCCCTGCACTGCAATTCCACAATTTTCAACTAGGAGACCTCAAACACGACTCTAGATGCATTTTTGGACTCCCTTAAGCTCATACAAACATTTACACAACATGCTACAACCAAGGGAAGCAATCAAGATAGATAGCAAGGCATCCAATCATGGCATTCATACAAAAGGACAATTTTAGCATATATGGACATACATAAGAGCTCAAAAGGCCAAAAGGCACAAGTTAACACATATGAGGTTTGCACCCACCAACAAGGCAACCTAAACACCTAAAAGGCATGCCATCACACACAAACAATCATCAAGGCATATTATGTTTTACAAATCAAGTCAATTCATGAACATCAAACGCATATATGAGTCATACATAGTTCATACAAACACACTCTTGCCACATTGCTAAGCTACTACATTAATTGTTAACCGTACTTGAGCAACAAAAACTTGGAAAGCCCCTTCGCCTTGCTCCGAGCTAACACCACGCTAATGATCTGCATTGTTGAAAATGATAGCGTAAGCTAGAAGCTTAGTGAGGATGCTCTAAAATCGAAAACGTCAACAATGCAGGGCTCAAGCACGAAATCCCTTAATCTCACATACAACATGCATATGTAAATCAACAAGTAGACCTAGCTAGTCTTTCAAGAGTCATAATATGACATCTCACATCATACTAAGCTCAAACATCATATATCAATATCACACATCACAATTATGAGAACAAGTTCAATTAGCCACTATTAGTTTACCCGGATGTGCGGATTTAATCTCAATAACAACATTACCTCGGTGGGATTACACTCATCACCGGACCTTGCATGGGCGGGATTCCACTCATCGCCACATGCTCTACGGATGGGATTCCACTCATCATCCCGTAGAATATATATAAGCTTCTGGTGAAATATTACATCACCGTACTCCTCCTTGATGACTCAACGCCATCAAGGCCACGTACGTTTTGACTCAATTTGTGTGCACACTAATCCTAATGATCGATCATTTACATTCAGTAAGTTAATTAGTGCCAATTTTCATTTACCACATCACATATCCACCATTTACATCAAATACTCATCACATACATATGTCAAGATACACATATACATATCAACCACATTTCACAAGAGCAAATAGGCAAGGCATAAGTAGCATTTAATGGAAATCAAGGAGCTAAGTTACCAATTTAACTCCACATAGAAATGACCTACCAAGCACATTCCAACTCATACACTACACACACTTGAACCAACTTTAAAACACATTTAAAGTTACTCACCACCGTTCCTTAGCAACCAAAGCAAGCCTCCTATGTTCCCGGATTCGATCCCAATGCTTCACCGATGCCTCATCTTGTTTCTAGCCAATCAAAAACACATCCATTACTCTCAATCAATGCTAAAACTCAGTCATCAACTCAACCCTTAAGCACAAGTCAAACTTCAACAATTTCCAACCCAAATAATCACCCAATAGTCTATTTTCGTGCTCCCTCAAAACCTAGCTGAAAATCATATTTTCCAACACCCAAATGACACCCAAATGGTCCCAAAACACCTTCCTAACATCCCTAAACCATCAGCCCTTCAAATTTACCCTAAAACTCACCAAAAACTAAGCTTTAGACACTTTAAACATGACCACCAAGACCCATTTCGGGTTTTCACCTAAACTTACCCATTTTAACATATTATATGTATTTCAAGGTGAATAAACTAAAACCCAACTTAATAATTTAAAACCAATTGAAAAACTAAGTAAAAACTCAAACTTTTCAAAAGTTGGTAGTTTTAAAATCTATAACCATGTAGAGATAGAGAATGAAGAGGAGAGTGAGAACCCTATTAGTTTTAAAAACTAAGTAAAAACTCAGCGTTTGGAATCGTCGTTGATGTTCGCATGTTGGTAGGTTTGGCACTTTGTTTGGAAGAGCACCATCAGATGAGGATTCCAGCGCCTCATCTCACTAGAGTATAATGCTTAGATCTTTGGGCTATGTATTCGTAAGACCCTATTAGTTGTATTGTAACTCGTATTTTGAATTTTAAAATGTTTAGTCAAATGCTTTTAATATGAAATTTTAAATGGAGCTCCCATGTAAACGTTTTCAAATACTTATTGTATTGAAATAATCTTTTCAAATACTTATTGTATTGAAATAATCGAACTTGATAGATTTTACGAAAAATAATATGGATTAGATTAAACTAAGTCTAAATTTTATAGTTGTAATTTAAGTTTAAGGCTCAAATGTAACATCCGAGTTTAGGGTGTTGCATATTCGGCTTGGATAAAATAATAGGCTCGTTTAAAATAAGGATTGGACTCATTCTTTCAAGGCTCAAACATGACCCTGTCCGGTTTTTAAGTTTTAAATATATTTTATTATTTTACTTTTATATTAACATAATTTATGGAGTATCACATAAAAATAAATTTTATAATAATATATAAACTATATGAGTACAAAATAAATTTAATAAAATATATATATATATATAAATGTTAATTGGTAAATTTAGAAAATAAATATTTTAAAAAAAATAAAATTATAAACGGATCAAAATAAGCTTGAGCTAACTATTTGCGAATATAAATTTGTTTATACAAAACTTTAAATCTATATTTGAAGTTAAATCAAATTTGAACAGATAAAAAATATATTAATATCGTACAAAAGCCCGATCCAAATCTACGAACACCTCAGAACGCAGGGTACAGCTATATATGCAAGTATATGGCTGTACTTAATATCAAACATAAAAAAAAACATCAAAAGTTGCTGAATTTGACTTTACATTATTTGTTAGGTAGCTCTAAGAAGTTGATTGATGTTTTGGGTCATCATCTGAAATACCTTGCAACGTTAATTTTAGTCTCTTAATCAAACATTACATTTCTTCGAAAAATCACTACTCATTAGCCAAATGAAAACGAAATTGTCCTCTGAATCGGACAGGGACAAACCTACGTATAGGGGTATTCATATTTCAGTTTTGATTGAGTAAACTGACCGAATTAATTTTTTTTAGCTAATCGGTCGCTCAATTTTATGTATAATTAGTTAAGAGTTAAAGTTTTTTTAAATTTTGGTTCGAAATCAGTCAGCTAACCGAATTAACTGAAACGATCATTAAATTTTTTGATATATTATACAATGGTCATTAGACTTTATCAAATTACCACAAAATGATCATTAAATTTATTGAATTATTACAAATGGTCATTAAAATTTCCAAAATTTATCAATAATATATAATGTGCAATGAGTCAATGACCATTTTGTAATAGTTTAATAAGTTAATGATTGTTTTTAACTTCTAAAAGTTCAATGACTAAAAAATTATTTTAGCATAGTTTAGTGACCATTTGTGTAGTTTACCCGAAATATTATAACAAATTTTAGTTTACTCTAAAACCGACCGAATTATCCTAACTTTTTTTTCAGTTCGATTAAGAAATTTTGAAAAAAAAAATTCAGTCCAGTTAATGGTCAAAAAGAAAAAAAAATCGGTTAATAAATTTTAAGTGGTTCTATTCGATCGGTTAACGGAACCAACCGATTAAACACCCCTACATACGATAGATGCTGCCGGAGTAAAGGATGACAACAAGGGTGTTCTAGTGCGTTGTAGATTCTTATCCAAGACTTGTATCATTTGATGATGCCATGTGAATCGCTGGAAACATGTGAAGTGTATGACTAACCCAATAACGAAAGTTCCGTAAGGGGACTGGAGCAGGCTACCATGAGACAAAAGATATTCTTTCTAAAGATATTTGATTAGGAACTATTATATCTCCAAGGTCCAATATTGAAATAATTTCAGAGATTTTTCCTGACTTTGTCCGTGTCAACAAACAATTTGAAATGCCTCGACTCTTTTAGAACAGGTCTGGGTCAAATAGCAATGATTCGAAACACTTCTTTTTACACTTTTCGGAAACCCAATGACTCAATCGTATGGATATGTAAAATACATGATTTCCAATCCTAGCAAGGTAGGGAGGGAAACATATACTCAATTTAAAGTGAATAAACAGAATTCCATACTCGATCTCATAGATACATATAGAATTCTGTGGAAAACTGTATTCGATGAAAGTCGTATGTACGGCTCGGAGAGAGATCTTTTATATCTTTCGAGATCCACCCTACAATATAGGGTCAAAAAGTTAAAATAAATAATTTTAGCCCTTATAAAAAAAGGATTCTTGAACCTCTTTCACGCTCATTTCACGTCAAGGTACTACAGAAGAAAAAACTGCAAAATCTGATCTAATTTATCGTAATCGATTAGTGAAATAATTTTGAATTGTTCTCCCATTTTTTAAATAAATTATACTTTATGTTCTCGAGTTTAATATCTTGGCTCCAACCTTAAAAAGAGATTATCTACTTCTTTGATTGTTTGTTAATTTGGGCATTTAACATATAAAAAACGAAAGCATAAAACAAAGGAGTGAAGAGTGAAGCAAGCAGGCACAAAGACAAAGGTTTGGGTCCCGATCAGAGCAGTCCAGAGGTATGGTTTTAAATAATTGGAACTGGTTTTAGTAAGAGAAAACAGACGTGAACCTACCCATGTAAAATCCACGTGAACACCCTTCATCTGTCTGGGGACTACCAGATAAGCTTTGGGTTGGGACAATAAATAATCAAATCGACACGGCATTTCTTTAAATTTGATTTATCAAGTTCCATAATTGACAATACATCTTCCCTCCAAAATAATTAATTTGTTAGGTTTAAGGCAGCTTTCATAACAAGGAAGAAATTTAAAGTTCCTGATTAAAGAGGTTGGTCCAAATAGAAAATAATTTGGTATCGCTTAAACATATCTTGAGTTCGAGGCTTTGTTTATGTAGAAACTCTTTGCTTGAAGACCCACCTACTAAAATCAACTGTAGGATGCAAGTTGTTCTGAATTAGTCGGGACAAAACTCTGAAAAACTGAGAGTGCAATAAAAAAAATCTAAATTTTCTCTCATCAAGATTAATGGTATGGCTTCAACCACACATATAGCTAATTAGCTTACCGTATATATTAAAGCCTCATAATGATGATAAGATATAGCTATATAAATTTAGTGTTATTATATGCCTACACCTCTCATTCAATGAATGGGCTAACAGACTTAGTATCAGACTTGATTGAGCTCACTCTAGCCAAAACTATTTGCTAAGCAACTAATTATAAGCAATTTTTTAAAGGTCTAACATTTTAGGTGTTGTTCGTAGGACCTAACCTTTCAAAGCGGTCAAATAAATATATAATATTTCTTGATATATATAAATAAACACCTAATTTTTCAAAACAGTCAAATAAGAACCTAGCATTTTTAAATATGTTCAAATAAGAGTCTATTTTTTTGGAAACATTATTTTCTTTTGATATTTGAGCATATACAAAAATACTAGCTTCTTGTTTGAGTATATTTGAAGATGTTAGATATTTAATCGAACATTTTTGAAAGATTAGATCATTATTTGAGCATGTTTAAAAAGTTAAGATATTATTTGACTCTTTTGAGGTTAGACACTTACGTGAGCAAGCTCTAAAAGATTAGACCATTATTTAAGCATTTAACTTTTTTTTGCTATACATGTAATATAAAATAATGGCTAAACTGCTAAAAGAGCCCTTAAAAATAAATAAATAAATTATATAAGATCCACTAAATTTTCGAATCGCCTATGATAACAAACATCTATTGAAAAGCATCGAAACCTAACAAAAAAAATATATCAGATAAACCCAACAAAAAATTCTTTATTCTTTTCTTAGTACTAAAACACGAATTAAATACTATTAATTAAAAATATCAGCTTAATTGCATGAATCTTAAGAAACAATCACCCCCTTTATCCAGCGCACATGCCTCCCTTTATGATGTCCCTTAAGCTAATACTTTTATATAAGGCCAAATTAGATTATGGTCCTTTTACTATACTCATATCTGAATTGAATTCCCATATACACTTTAAAAATAATATAATTCATTCATCAATTTAAATAATTAGCACTTTTAACATAATGTTTTAAGAAAAAATATATTAATATTTTATCTGGTATTAATTATTTCGAATTATCAATGTGGTTATAAATTCAAATATAATAAAGGGGCTGAAATGAAAATTTGACCGTATAGATATGTAGTATATAATAATACTTTTGGGTTTCGTGAATTCTGTTTTGACAACGACTCGGGGTCTAATTCAGTAAACCATACCTGAATTCATGGGCGGTTCAAAACACTAGGTGTCGATATCTGCTGGAGGTTAATTATTTTGTCAGTCACTGTTTCAAGTTGTGTTTTCTTTCTCTTTCCTTTTCAAAAATTTATCCTAATTAATTTGTATTAATTCACGTCGTGATTTAATTTGAGTGAATAAATCTTTTAACGATAAATTTTTATATACACAAAATTATAAATTTAAGATATTTTTAAATAATATTAAACTGCTCACCATTTAGATTAAACTCGCATTAAGTTTGTGTGTTTCTCTAATACAGTCTGTGTATACATGTTTGCTTCGACTACAGTAACTTTTGTTCTTAGCATACAACACTGTTTTCTGCTGTCAGAAGGCAATAATTTTCTTTTTCCTCACAAAACTCTATTTGCTTTCCTTTCATTTACAGTTGATTGAACTCCAAAAGTTTTTTTTTTTCTTCTAAAAAGGTGTTTCCCATAAGCCGAAAGAAATCCAAAGATGGAAATGGAAAGTGGGTTTTACTCGGCTTGGGAGTGTGGTTCTTTGTCGGAAGACGGTGATGAACTGAAAGTTGCGGCGGCGGCGGCGGCATTGCCACTAATCCCTCAGCCACAAACACCCAAGGAGCCTATGGAGTTTTTATCAAGGTCATGGAGTTTATCTGCTTCAGAAATCTCTAAAGCTCTTGCCCAGAAACACAAACACAAACAGTTTCAGGTTGATAATGTTAATCCAACTTCATTCCCAGATTCCTTAGTTGCACCACAAATTGTAAGTAAACTAATCTTTTTCTTAGCATACTACACCTGTTTTTTCATTTGTTCCTTCTTTTCCACCTCCGATCATCAGAATCCTTGACTTTCCAAAGATCAAAAACTAAAATGTTGATCCTTTCTTGATAGACTTCCTTGAATATTCTAGCTCTCTGTTTCTAGTATTTTTTTTCCATCTAATTACGGTTCTAATCCCTCCATTTTCTGAAATCTAAGATTTAATCCATCTACATATTATGATATAGTATAATTTGATTATTTTATTTTCATAAATTATCAATTATTGTTGTTAAAGTGATTATTTAGATGGTTGATAGGATTTTAGGTGCCACTAATTGTGACTAAATAACAGTAAAACAAAATTCATATCATCATTTTAGATAATAACTAATAATATTATCAATTTAAATCACTTAATAATATTATAAAATTATAAGATCAAATTAAAATAAAGTAATTAAATTTTAAAATTTTATCATAATAGAGGGACTAAAAACATAATTAAAACTCCCTTGACTGTGGAGTATCTGGCAATTTCTTTGAATGCTTGGATGACAAATTTCAGATTAAGTTTCCATTTCTAAACTTTCCTCAGTGCCAGGAAAATCGAGTTATTTATTTATTTCACTTTTTATAGGCAGGGAACGTGATGAACTCAATTAATGCACGAAGAACTGGAACAATTGGCAGATGGTTTCATCACCACAAGGAGTTAGGAACCAGCACAGTGAAGAAGAAAGATAAAATACGTGCAGAGAATGCTCGGCTGCACTCGGTTGTTTCCATTGCAGGACTAGCTGCAGCCTTGGCTGCAGTAGCTGCCGCCAGCAACACCACTGGTGCTGCCGCCGCCGCCACAGGCTCAAAAATGAGCATGGCATTGGCATCCGCGGCCGAACTTCTAGCATCCCATTGTATCGAATTAGCTGAGCTAGCCGGCGCTGACCATGACCGAGTTGCTTCAGTTGTTAAATCAGCGGTAGATATTCAAAGTGCAGGTGATTTGATGACACTCACTGCAGCCGCTGCAACAGGTACTTTGCTTATGTGCAAGTAGCAACAACTCTTATCTGAATTTCTACACATTTTTTTTCGTCCCATATTATTGGTATTGCAATTTGATGAAATGGGTTGTGAATCATAATTGTTAAATGTTTTTGGTTGATTAAAATTAGCCTTGAGAGGAGAAGCAGCTTTGAAAGCAAGATTGCCGAAAGAAGCAAAGAAAAATGCAGCTATAAGTCCTTACGAGAAGAGTTTGGCAGAAACTCATTGGGCTGCTGGTTTTCATACTCAAATGAAGCCTCCTTGCCAGGGTGAACTATTGCAGCACACACGAAAAGGTGACTCCTCCAACTCTCAATCATCTGATTGTTTTGGATCTCATCCATTCGTATTCAGACAATTTTGAGTTATTCGAGTTGAGTTTTAACTGTGAAGCGCTTGTTACAGGTGTGCTGAGATGGAAACGGGTCAATGTATACATCAACAAGAAATCTCAGGTACCAATCTAATTTGTTGGGAAAACAAGAAACCATATTGAATTTCACGTTGGTGCAAGCTCTTACAAAAGCTTTCTTTGTCAGGTGATGGTTAAGCTCAAAAGCAAACACGTTGGGGGAGCATTCTCCAAGAACAATAAATGTAAGCACACCCCCTTACTACTTACTAGAGCTTTAGAAAATCAAAGTTTTGGGCACATGACAAGCTTTTTTATTTTCTGTAATACCAGCAGGCATTGTTTATGGAGTGTGTGACGAAACTTGTGCATGGCCGTATCGAAAAGAAAGGGAAGCATCAGAGTCGGAGGAACTGTATTTTGGGCTAAAGACCGGGCAAGGTCTTTTGGAGTTCAAGTGTAAAAGCAAGATACATAAGCAGAAATGGGTGGATGGGATTCAAAATCTGCTCCGTCAAGTCTGCGCAGCTGAGCTTTCTATGGAGTCTTTGAGTATTAACCACGGTGATAGTACATAATAATTGTTCATACTATATAATATATAGTTTGTGTATACACAATGAAATTTGGGTTGTTAAGTTGAATTATGGATTTTATACGGAAACGACATCTATCTTTCAATCTGTGAGCATTGCAATTAGGGGTGTGAAAAACTGACCCGACCTGGTAACCTGCCTGAAACCCGATCGAGTCAGAACCTGGTTTAACCCGAGAATTCAAAAACCGAACCCGACCTGCACCCGACCGAAACGAATCCGAACCCGAATTTGACCTGTAACTGTAGAAACCGAACCCGAACTGCACCCGACCGAAGTGAACCCGAACCCGAATTTGACCTGTTACTGTAGTAACCGAACCCGACCTGCACCCGACCGAAACGAACCCGAACCCGAGACTAACCTGCCAGATAACCGATTTAACCCGACCTGTTTGGACCCGACCTGAAATGAACCCGACCTGTTTTGAACCCGACCTGTTATTGACCTGAACTGTTCTTAACCTGAACTGATATTGACCTGAACTGTTATTGACCTGAACTGTTATTGACCTGAACTGATATTGACCTGAACTGATATTGACCTGAACTGATATTAACCTGAACTAATACTATTATTTGATTTGCTAATAATGATAATTATCTGACATTTAAAGAAGTTATATTTAATGAATATAAAATAATGTCAAGTATTGAAAAATTTTAAAATTAATAATAATTTCAAGTATTAATAAATTAATTAACTTAACTTCAATTAAAAGATAAATTGAATTAATAATAATTTTAAGTATTAATAAATTGTATTTCTAATTAACTTGACTATTATTTTAAAATAACTTCAAAGATAAACTATTATACTTAATTAACTTAAGTGGAATGAATAACCATTATTAATTTAAAATTTTATACTTAATAAAATTAAGTTAAATGAGTAAAAATTATTAAATTAAATCTATATTCTTAATTAAAATAAGATGACTTAAATTTTTTATTATAGGAATAAATTAATGCTAAATAATTATTTTTTTTATACATTCTGACTCTACAACAATGTCGGTTCGGTGCCGGGGCAATTCACATGGCCGGTAAAATTCCCAAAATACCTTTTTTCTCTCTATCTTGTTATTTATTACTTACTTACTTATTTTATTATTAATATTTATGGTATATTATTAATATGATCATTAAAATCTGACAATACTCTCTCTCCTATTTATAGTAGTTGACTGAGATGATGTAGAGCTGACATCAGTGTGCCAACTGGATCCAGCTAATGGGGAGAAGAAGAACATAATTTGTGGCAAAGCTTACGGACCAATGAATGAGCGCCACCTGTCATAGTTGAGCGGGAAAATGGATTTTCAGCTTTAGTTGTGTTTGTTGGGCTATTGTTTACCAAATTTGGGCGGGAATAATCATTAGGAACTTAATTTGTGGTTTAGGGTTTAGGTTAAATGTTTAGGGTTTAGGGTATTAGGGTTTAGTGTTTATGAAGCCTTTAGGTTTAGGGTAATCCTAGATCGAGGGTTTAGTGGTTAGGGTTAATTACTCATGCTTTAGGGTTTAATGCTTAGGGATTAGAATTAGACATTAGGGGTTTAAACCTTAAACCCTAATATTTAATCAATGAACCATAGTCCCTAACCCTAAACCCTAAACAATAACCACTACCCTCTAAACCATAAAACCCTGATATTTAATCTATAGCTCATAGTATTAATCCTAGATCGAGGGTTTAGTGGTTAGGGTTAATTACTCATGCTTTAGGGTTTAATGCTTAGGGTTTAGAATTAGACATTATGGGTTTAAACATTAAACCCTAATATTTAATCAATGAACCATAGTCCCTAACCCTACACCCTAAACAATAACCACTACCATCTAAACCATAAAACCCTAATATTTAATCTATAGCTCATAGTCCGTAATCCTAGATCGAGGGTTTAGTGGTTAGGGTTAATTACTTATGCTTTAGGGTTTAATGCTTAGGGTTTAGAATTAGTCATTAGGGGTTTAAACCCTAAACCCTAATATTTAATCAATGAACCATAGTCCCTAATCCTAAAACCTAAACCCTATACATTTAATTACAAATAATAATAATAATAATAATAATAATAGTAATAATAATAATAATAATAATAATAATAATAATAATAATAATAATAATAATAATAATAATAATAATAATAATAATAATAATAAAACTAATAATAATAATAACCATATTAAATATATAATAATAATAATAATTGTATTTAAGTATATAATAATAATAATAATAATAATAATAATAATAGTAATAATAATAATAATATTACTAATCATAATAATAATAATCATAATAATAATAATAATAATAATAATAATAATAATAATAATAATAATAATAATAATAATAATAATAATAATAATAAAAACTAATAATAATAATAAGCATAGTAAATATATAATAATAATAATAATAATAATAATTGTATTTAAGTATATAATAATAATAATAATAATAAACCCTAAACTCTAAAACCTAAACGCTAAAACCTAAACGCTAAAAACAAAAACCATTAATCCATCAATATATATATTACATGTACGTATGTACGTATCATTTTATGAACAGTAAACCCTAAACCCTAAACCATAAACCCTAAACCCTAAACCCTAAACCCTAAAAACCATAATCCATCAATATATATAATACATGTAGGTATGTTTGTATTAATTTAAGATCAATAAACCCTAAACCCTAAACCCTAAAAACCATAATCCATCAATATATATATATATATATATATAATTAATGTAGGCATGTTTGTATTAATTTAAGATCACTAAACCCTAAACCCTAAACCCTAAACCCTTAACCCTAAACCCCAAAAACCATAATCCATCAATATATATATATAATTAATATAGGCGTGTTTGTATTAATTTAAGATCATTAAACCCTAAACCCTAAAAACCATAATCCATCAATATATATATAATACATGTAGGTATGTTTGTATTAATTTAAGATCAATAAACCCTAAACCCTAAAAACCATAATCCATCAATATATATAATTAATGTAGGCATGTTTGTATTAATTTAAGATCACTAAACCCTAAACACTAAACCCTAAACCATAAACCTTAAACCCTAAAAACCATAATCCATCAATATATATATATAATTAATGTAGGCATGTTTGTATTAATTTAAGATCATTAAACCCTAAACCCTAAACCCTAAACCCTAAAAACCATAATCCATCAATATATATATAATTAATGTAGGCATGTTTGCATTAATTTAAGATTACTAAACCCTAAACACTAAATCCTAAACCATAAACCCTAAAAACCATAATCCATCAATATATATATATATATATATATATATATATATAATTAATGTAGGCATGTTTGTTTTAATTTAAGATCATTAAACCCTAAACCCTAAACCCTAAACCATAACCCCTAAACCCTAAAAACCATAATCCATCAATATATATATAATTAATGTAGGCATGTTTGTATTAATTTAAGATCAGTAAACCCTAAACACTAAACCCTAAACCCTAAACACTAAACCCTAAACCCTAGAAACCATAATCCATCAATATATATATATAATTAATGTAGGCATGTTTGTATTAATTTAAGATCAGTAAACCCTAAACACTAAACACTAAACCCTAAACACTAAACCCTAAACCCTAGAAACCATAATCCATCAATATATATATAATTAATGTAGGCATGTTTGTATTAATTTAAGATCAGTAAACCCTAAACCCTAAACCCTAAACCCTAAATCGTAAAAATAAAAATCATAATCCGTCAATATATATAATACACATAACACAATAAACCATAAACCCGAAGGAACCCGACCTGAAATGAACCCGACCTGAAATGAAACCGACCTGAAATGAACCCGACCTGAAACAAAACCGACCTGAAAAGAACCCGACCTGAAACGAAACCGACCTGAAACGAACCCGACCTGAAACGAAACCGACCTGAAACGAACCCGACCTGAAACGAACCCGACCTGAAATGAACCCGACCTGAAACGAAACCGACCTGAAATGAACCCGACCTGAAACGAAACCGACCTGAAATGAACCCGACCTGAAACGAAACCGACCTGAAATCAGCCTGTCAATTAACCGTTTTGACCCGACCTGAAATGAACCGACCTGAAATGAACCTGACCCGAAATGAACCCGACCCGAAATGAACCCGACCCGAAATGAACCCGAACCTGAACCGAATCGAGTCAAAACAAAAAATGACCCGAAATGACCTGTAACCGATTTGACCCGACCTAACAGAGCCCGACCTGAAACCCAACTGTTGACCTGTTTTTACATCCTTAATTGCAATGAAACAAGTAATTTAGGGTTGCAGGAGAAGATGTACCTTTTGGAAGGGAGAACGAATTTATTTTCATAATCCGGGCTAACCCAGATCACAATCATTGCATCTTAACTTAGAGCAATAATGCACCTTGTTGGGTTTCATTTTCTTATCAATAGAAACTCACAATGAAAAAAATCTGGAATTCCTGTAAAGCAGTTTCTTGCTCAGTCCTAGGGGTGTAAATAAACAAAACATTCAATGAACTGTTCGTGTATCGTTCGTTTATTAAACTAAATAAATGAGCATGAACAAATTTTCTATATTCATTTAATAACAAATGAACACATGCAAATGTGTATTCATTTGTTTATATTCACGAGCAAACTCATTTATCAATCTTATAATCGTTTAATATGCGATTAAGTTTATTAAGAAATTACAGTTCAAACAATATTAAAAGATAAATCTATAAAACTTCTCATCAAAGGTTTAATGAAGTATAGTACCTCATTATTATAAGGCAATAGATCTGATAAGTTATATGCACGCTAAAACAATCCAAAATCTCCAAGCTTTAAATGTCCAAAGTCCGTTACAACATAAAGTTTTTAATTACAAAATTTTAGGGTGAAACTGAAAAAAATTAAACTATTGTAGAATAATCTTGCTATCAGGGGCGGAGTCAGAAATTTAATTAAGTGGTGTCATTTTCTTGAATGATATTTATGAGTGGTCAATTTATATATAAAGGGGTGTCAATTTATTTATAAAGGGGTGTCAATTATATATATTTTTAATTTTTTATTTACTAATTATATAAAAAAATAGAAATTTTCAAAAAATTTAAGTGTCAATAGACACCCCACCTATGCACATGGCTCCGCCCATGCTTACTATTATGCTTTAAGTAAATGAAGTTTTTTACATTCATGCTATATGTTAGATTCCGTGATGAAAGTGGAAAAAATGGTTGACGTTGAAATACTTCATGCATAAAATTATTAAGAAAGAACGATTTGTATGACATTGAGGAATTTGATATAATCTATGTACCAAACATGCAATTAACCTTTTTTTGACAATCTCAAGTTGGAAAATTTATATTATGGGTGATTCCCACCACGTCATCCATGGGACCAACCAATGGAAACCACCCACTTCACCATGATTTTTTCATGTCATTTTTTCCAATCAATGAATCTTCACTAAAGTTTTTTCATGTCATTTTAAAAACTGTTTTTTTGAAGTTATTCTATTATTAGATTAATGACATGGAAAATAATGATGAAGTGGGTAGTTTCTAGTGGTTGGTCCCATAGATGACATGGTGGGAATCACCCATGATATAATTTCTCCTCATGTTGACACATCAACCAATATCAACCAATTAAACAATCATTAGAGAGTTTGATGATAAATGCAATTTCGAGAGCTTGTATGTTCACACCTTTTTTTTAATTCAATGGCTCATTTGATCTTAATATTAAGGGTAAAATATACTAATGGTCACCGAACTTTTAGAGCGCGTACATTTAGTCATCGAACTTTTAAAAATTTTATTGAGATCACCCAACTTTTATTTTACTTTCATTTTGGTCCTTCCTGTTACCTTCCATTAAAAGATGTTGACGTGACCCGTTAATTTTCCTTTGCATCCCACATGAACTTTCTCTTTCTTCTTTTTCTTCACCAAATTCCACTTTAGATCCCACATAAACTCTTTTCTCTCTGTTTTCTGTTTGGCAATTTTCATTTACCTTGTTGTGACAAAAAGAAAAGGAAAAGAAAATCGTATCGACCCAACGATGACATTTTTTTTATTTGATACCAAAGGTAATGACACAATTTGTAGGGAGGTTTGTTATGTCGTTTTGTAAATCTGATGATTGTTGAAACTCTTAGCAACAACTTTCTGCTCCTACCATATTTGCCTTTGCTTGTGTTGACGTATGAAGAAACGTTGCAAATGTTGTACATGGTGTGCATGCTGTGCATGGTATGCATGAGATAATACTCAACGATGAGTATGCACCACTGCATGAGCTGGAGGTTGTTATCAAAATTGTTAGAAATGCCTTGTTGTTATGCAAGCTGGCAACACTGCAATTAGGGTTTTACCGTCTGTAAAACCATTATATATAGTACTCCAAGCTTATGGCTCCTGGTATCATTCGTAATACTCAACATGGTATCATTCGCTAGGCGATTTCCTGGTATTTCTTGTTGATTTTCTTCCTCCTTCCTTATGGCTCCTTCCACCGACAACTCCACCATTGCTGCCAATGTTTCCGAGGGCTCCTCTTCCACCAAAACTTTCACCAACAAAAAGGTGAATATTGTCCTTGATGAAAACAACTTCCTAATATGGAAGCAGCAGGTTCTTTTAGCTATTAGAAGCCTGAGACTGGAGAAACTGCTTACTGGCAATCTCAAACCACCCCCGGCAATCGTCACTGCTTCCGATGGCACTTCCGTTGAGAATGAAGCTTATGAGATCTTTGTTGCTCAGGACAGTGCCTTAGCCTCATGGCTCTTATCCACCGTGAGTCCTTCCCTTCTTTCTCAATTTGTTGGCTCAGAAAATGCTTCTGAGATTTGGTCAGCTATACTTCAATATTTCTCCAGTAAGTCTACTATAACCATAACGAGCATCCATTACAAGCTTAGATCTATGAAGAAAGAAGATTCTAGTATGCGAGCATTTGTTTCCCAAGTTAAAGAGATCTGCAACTCCCTTGCTGCCTGTGGGAGTCCAGTGTCCGATGTTGAGACCATTGCCACTATTCTCAATGGCCTTCCCTCTGACTACCAACCGTTTGTTGCTGTGATCACTGCCATTCGAGAGGCATTCACCCTAGATGCGGCTATTTCTGTGTTGTTTGATGCTGAAACTCAGCTCAATACGTTCAATCCACTTGGTGATCTTCATTCCTCTCTTAATACAGTGCAAGTCTCTCCTGATGTCAATCGTGCCTCCAACTCCCACTTCTCTCGTCCTTATAGAGCATCCTCCAGTCGTGGTGGTCGTGGAGGCAGATCTGGCCGCTCTCGTCTTCAATGTCAGCTTTGTGGAAAGCTGGGCATGCCTGTTGCTCTCATCACTGTGGCATGACACATTCGGATGTACCCCCTCTCAACCTACTGCTCAAGCAAATCTTACCACTGCCAATAGGGGATCGTGGTTTGTTGACTCAGGAGCATCCCATCATGTTTCTCCAGATGCTTCAGCTCTTATCGATGGCAAGGATTACACCGATCCTGGTAAGTTCGTTGTCGGTAATGGGTTCCCTCTTCCTATTTCTAAATTGGGTCATTCTACATTGCTATCTTCCTCTATGCATCGTGTGTTACTTCTAAATGATGTGCTTCATGTACCCAGCATAACCAAGAATTTGGTTTCTGTTTCAAAGCTAGCTAAGGACAACAATGTTTTCTTGGAATTCCATGCTCGCTCGTGTATGGTTCGTGATGAAAGTACTAGCTCAGTGTTGCTTACTAGAGAAGAGAATGATGGAATTTATAGTTTTAATTCTAGTTTACAGTCTTGTAATAATCATCCTACTGCTCAAGTTCATATTGCTTTAGCATCTCCTGGATTGTATGAACTATGACATCGACGTTTAGGTCATCCATCACATGAAACCTTGTTACGTGTCCGTGATTCATGTGATGTTCATTTTCAATCGGATGTAAACAAATCCTTGTCTAAGTGTGTTACTTGTCAAATGGGTAAATCACATCGATTACCATTTTCTTCTTCCGAAACATGTTATACTGCACCATTCGAATTGGTTTACACTGACCTCTGGGGTCCTACACCCATTGCCTCTAAAGGATTCCTTTACTACTTGTGTATTGTTGATGCATACTCTAGACACAACTGGGTTTATCTCCTCAAGCTTAAGTCTCAAGCAACTGTTGTGTTTCAGCCATTTCTTGCCTACGTTCAAACTCAATTTCACACCACAGTTAAAGCCGTTCAAAGCAACTGGGGAGGTGAATATCGAAGCTTGCATCCCAAGCTACTTCAGGCTGGCATATCTCATCGTGTTACATGCCCCCATACCTCTCAACAAAACGGTGTTGTTGAGAGGAAACATCGACACATCATTGAGTCTGCTTTAACTCTACTTGCCCAGGCATCTCTCCCACTGCGTTTCTGGTCCTTTGCAGTTATATCTGCCGTGTATCTCATCAACCGTCTTCCCACCAGAATTCTTGATGGCTTGTCCCTATTTGGGAGATTGTATAACAAGAAACCATCCTATGATATGCTCAAGGTATTTGACTGCAGGTGTTTTCCATATCTTCGACCTTTCAACACACAAAAACTCGACTGCAGATCCCAACCCTCAACATTTCTGGGCTACAGTTCCTTACACAAGGGGTATCAATGTCTTGCACCCAATGGTAGAGTCTATGTTTTTAGACACGTCACATTTGATGAAAATGTTTTCCCATTTGCAGAAACTAAGTGCATTGACAATGCTGGCAACAAGACCACACTCCCTCAGACATCATCATCCATCCCTATAATCCCTGGAGCTGAAGGTATACTCCACCATTCTAATTCTACTTCATCTATTCCCCTCCCTGAACAGACCACACATACATCGATTCCCTCCACTCCCACTACTACAACATCACCTGATATAGCTCATCTTTCCCCTACATCTTCCACTGGACCATCGAACATATGTTCCTTACAAACCAATCCCATACACTCACTTACACCAACTACCTCCTCACCTGAATCACCTCCACCTACTACCTCTATCACACCTAATCCACCTATTCCAGATATCCTACATCATCCCCCTATTGAGCTACAAAATCCACCTACATCCTCCTCAACCCAACCCACCTCACCTACCCAAAATCCTACCACAGAACACTCCATGATCACTAGAAGCAAAGTTGGCACATTTAAACCAAAACTCTACCATGCTGATGCCTCCCCTGACTCAAGTATACCTTCAACAATATATGAAGCTCTTTCATCTCCTCATTGGCGAGATGCAGCTGTTGCTGAGTTCACTGCTCTTCAACAAAACAACACATGTACCTTAGTTCCTCTCCCTGAAGGTCGAACACATGTTGGATGCAAGTGGATATTCAAAGTTAAACAACATTCTGATGGCACTGTAGCTCGTTTTAAAGCCAGACTTGTGGCTAAGGGCTTCTCTCAAGTCCCTGGAAGAGATTTTATGGAAACTTTCAGCCCAGTTGTGAAGTTCACAACAATGAATGTGGTCCTATCTATTGCAATCTCTAATGGTTGGGCATTGAGGCATGTTGACATCAACAATGCCTTTCTTCATGGTGATCTAGAAGAAGAGGTATTCATGGAACAGCCACCTGGCTTTGAGATACATAGTGAAGATGGAGTTCAACTTGTTTGCAAATTGACCAAGGCCATTTATGGTCTGAAACAAGCACCACGAAATTGGTACGTGAAGATTCGAGATTGTCTACACACAATTGGCTTTCGCAGCTCTGGGGCTGACTCATCCCTTTTTATTCTTCATCAAATGGATGTTGTTGTCTATATACTCTTATATGTATATGACATCATAATCACCTCGAGTTCGGACACACAAACAACAGAAGTGGTACAACTTTTGAGCAAGCAATTCTCTTTAAAAGATTTGGGAAGTCTTAGCTACTTACTGGGAATTGAAGTACACAGAAGCAAAGCAGGCTTGTTTCTGAGCCAGAAAAAATATACTATCGAACTGCTTGCTGCAAAGATGGAAAAAGCCAACAGCACCTCTACACCAATGCTTGTCTCGGAAAAACTTGCCCAAAACTCAGGGTCTCCTCTAGCTGATGCTCAAACATACCGAAGTATAGTTGGATCCCTATTGTATCTATGTCACACCAGGCCCGACATCACCTACAGCGTTCATCGTGCAGCACAATACATGCACAATCCCTGTGAGAAACACTTAGCTGATGTGAAACGAATTCTCAGATACCTTAGTGGTACCTTGAACCATGGTTTTCTTCTCCCTCCCTCGGAACCAAATGCCAGTCTCATTGCCTTTGCTGATGCTGACTGGGGTAGTTCACCCGATGATCAGAGATCCACCTCTGGTAATTGTATCTACTTAGGGAATTCTCTTCTCTCATGGTCTTGCAAGAAACAGAAAGTTGTAGCTCGTTCTACCATGGAAGCAAAATATCGAAGTATAGTAGAAACTGCTTCTGAACTCACCTGGTTATGTGCATTATTATCAGACATGGGAGTTATTCACAAGAACCCACCAATCATTTGGAGTGATAGCAGCAGTGTTGTGGCACTAAGCACCAACCCTGTGTTTCATGCTCAATCCAAGCATGTTGACTTGGACATTCACTTTGTAAGGGAGAAAATATCTGACAAAAAGCTACAAGTCAATTTTGTACCAGCCTTGTTTCAAACTGCGGATGGATTTACCAAGGCTCTCTCCAGTCCGCTTTTTACTTTGTTTCGACAACAATTGAATGTTACCAACTTAGATGAAATTCAACAACAACAAGAAGAAAAGAACAGGAGGAATGTTGACGTATGAAGAAACGTTGCAAATGATGTACATGGTGTGCATGTTGTGCATGGTATGCATGAGATAATACTCAACGATGAGTATGCACCACTGCATGAGCTGGAGGTTGTTATCAAAGTTGTTAGGAAATGCCTTGCTGTTATGCAAGCTCGCAACACTGCAATTAGGGTTTTATCGTCTGTAAAACCATTATATATAGTACTCCAAGCTTTGTAAATAATCAATCAATGAAATCTATTCTTCTTCTTCATTTGTAATACTCAACAGCTTGCATAGGTAAACTTAACCATTTTTTCGGTTTCATACTGGATTTTGATTTTTCTTTTGATTTTTTTTCGCTTTTAACTTGTTTGTTTGTTTGCTTCCATTTTTCTCTTCTTTCTTTCCATCCTTCGAATAGGCACATTTTTGTTTTCATGGTATGTTTGTATGGAAATTGGGAAAATGTCACCATTAGTAACATGTTGCAAGGATGGGATCATGTCACCATTGCAGGTGATTTACTCATTTTTAAGTTTTTTTTTCCAGTAATATTATCGAAATCTGTCTTTTGGACTAAAATTGTCACCTTCATTTGTCAAAGATATCTAATTTCCTTGATGTAGTTTTTCTATCCTTTATTGGTTAACATGTATGTAGAGAAAAAGAAGAAGAAATAGAAGTGTTTATGTGGGACTCAAAGTGGAACTTGAAGAAGAAGAAGAAAGAAAGAAAAAGGTTCGTGTGGGACCTAAAAAAAATTAACGGTCACGTCAACATCTTTTAACGAAAGATAACGGGAGAGACCAAAATAAAAGTTGGATGACCCCAATAAAAAATTTAAAAATTCGGTGATCAAAATAAACGCACCTTAAAATTTTGGTGACCATTAGTGTGCTTTACCCAAATAGTAAATCTAGAGTTTTGTTAAAAAAAGGTAAAATATTTAAATCATCACTCAACTTTGCTCTTTGACCTATTTTGGTCCGAACTTTAAAAACGATCAATTTGCTCACTGCACTTTACTTTCTGGCCTATTTTGATCCCTCTAAATTATTCTAAAAAATAAAATAAAAAATAAAACCCCAAATCATATATAATCTCCAACCCACAAACCCTAAGACTATTTCAGTCACCTCTACCGATCACAAACCTCATCTGCAACCCACTTTTTTTACATTCACCGATACCCCCAACTTCACCAACAATTCTTCAATTGCCGAACAATCATTGGTGCAAAGAATAACAAGAAAAAAATATTAAGAGAGATAGGAATTAGAAATTAAGGATTTGAGCAAGAACTTTTTTCACCTGGATGCTTTTTAGGATGGTAATTAGTTGTTTGGTTGAGCAATTGCCCTTGACAAAACCCCTAATTTCTATTCACGCCCCTCCATTAACCAAAGTTGATAAGCTTCCCAAAGGTTCATTAACCACCAAACCAGGTTTGTCTGGCCCTAATTCTTATTGAAGAAAAGATATTTAGTGGAGGGGAATTTAGAGTTGGGTTTGCTGTGACTATTCCTTGTGCAAACAGGGGTTGATTTATAGAGAAGAAGGTGACGGTGGAGGTGGAGGGAAGGTGGGAGAGATTTTGGGGTGTTTGGGGATTTGAGTTTTATTTTTGTATTTAATCATAAATAAAATATATTTTTTTTATTTAAATTTATTTTTTATATTTAATAATAATAAAATATGTCACGTCATACTAAAATATTAATAAAATAATTTAGAGAGATTAAAATAGGTTAGAAAGTAAAATTTAGTGAGTAAATTAATATTTTAAAAGTTTAGTGGCTAAAATAGTTTAGAGAGTAGAGTTGAGTGACGATTTAGGTATTTTACCCTGATTTGAAATAGGTTCACTTCCTTTCCGGCATTTCTCTCAACAAATGCTTTGATCTGAAAATTCAATTAAAATATTTCAAATTTGAAGGACTAATTTAAAACGTCACTCATAGTTTGAGGATCTATGATGGAATTAATTTTTTTGTTATAATATGTATTTAATTATGACGTTGAAGTATGGGCATTGAAAATGTTGTTCTATAAATGCGGTGATTAATCCATTCGATCCCAGTTGGTCTCCACTTTCGCTGGTTTATGAAGTTCTTTTGGTTTCCCTTCCATTGGCTCCTTCATGCAGGTCTGTGTTAACTCGACCGTTCCCGCTCAGAACTTGCACCTTTTCCATGCCAGACGGGCAAGCTTCAAATGTCGCAATTCACGTCTGAAACCATCGTCGACTGAGTCAACTCGAAAACACCTTTCCAACCTCGAAAAACTCCTCCAGATAATGAAGCAACCCGAGCCGGAACAGGTTATCAAAGCCCCATAAATGGGTCGATTAACAAAGGTAAGGGTGTAGTCGAAGGGCTGAATCTTTCCAGGTTAGCAATAATCGTGCATCTTGTACACTTATTTAATTCAACCTCATGTCTTTGTAACATGGTAAATCATAATCATAATGCATCACAACTGTATGTTTCATCCTCATGCGTTTATTCAAATCAATTTTGTATTCAAATAACATTACATTTAGGGATGTAAAATCTGACCCGACCAGAAAACTCGACTAAAACATGCTCGAGTCAGAATCTGATTTGACCTGAAAATTTAATAACTCGAACTCGATCTGTAACCGACTGTTGTTAACCCGAACCTGAATTCGACCTGTTACTGTAGTGACCGAACCTGACATGCGTCCGACTGAAAACGACCCGAACCCGAATTGGACCTGTATAATGTGGACCTAAAACCCGACCTGCGCCTGACTGAAACGAACTCGAACCCGAAGTCGACATGTTTTAAACCCGACTTGTTTTGGACCCGACCTGTTAAGTCACATGAACTGATATTGACCCGAAATCTATGACTTGATGAATTAAAAACTTTAATAAGTTGATATACATATTGTTAAAATGTTTGGCTCTCCTTTTTATGAGTTAATCTTATTATATATATTATATTAATTTTTTTATTTCTTTAAATACCGTGTTATTTTATGTCTTTAGGGGTTTGTTTTAAAGGTTTAGGGTTTAAAATTTTTAAGATTTAGTGTTCTATGGTTTATGATTTAAAGGTTTAGGGTTTAAGATTTAAGTGTTTAGTGTTTTGATTTAGGGTTTAGATTTAGAGATTTTATTTTATGTGTTTTAATGTTTAGGGTCTAATTCGTTGCTGGAATTGTTCCATTTTTTTTCTAAATTAGGTTTTTGTTGTGAATAATGTGAAAAACAAGAACAAGAAGAAATATGAACAAAATAAGATGAGAGAAAAGAAAGAGATTTGTATTATTCTGAATATTGACTTGTGTACAATGCCTTCAGTAAATCATCTATTTATAAGCATAAGAAGTACATAATACATTAAACTCTAACTAATGTAGATAATAATCCTAATGATAAAATAATTCAAATCTCCTTTGATAAAGTCCTTATCATGATAGACATCCACATAGATAAATATTCATAACACCCCCCCTTGGATGTCTATGAAAACAGTGTGCCTCGTTAAAACTTTACTAAGATAAAAACCCCGTAAAAAAATCTTTAATAAAGGAAAAGAGTACACACATCTTTAATACGCATAACATGTTGCATCGTTAAAAACATTTCCAAGAAAATCCAATGGGACAAAACCATGGATAAGGAAAAGAGTACAACGCGTATTTTGCTCCCCTCATAAATACATCATATAAGATCATTGACACGACGCAATCTGATATTATAAATTAACTTCTCAAATGGAGCAGTAGGGAGTGCCCTGGTAAATAAATCTGCCAAGTTATCACATGAACGAATCTGTTGGACATCAATGTCTCCATTCTTTTGTAGATCGTGAGTGAAGAAGAATTTTGGGGAGATGTGTTTTGTTCTATCACCCTTTATGTATCCTTCCTTAAGTTGGGCAATACATGCCGTATTATCCTTATATAAGACCGTCGGAGCTACTTTTCCAGAGTGTAAACCACAATTTTCGCGAATATGATTGGTTACAGACCTTAGCCACACACATTCATGACTAGCCTCATGTATAGCCAAAATCTCAGCATGATTAGAGGAAGTAGCAGTAATTGTTTGTTTCATTGAGCGCCAAGAAATTGTTGTACCACTGTATGTAAATACATAACCAGTCTGTGATCGAGCATTATGAGGATCAGATAAGTATCCTGCATCCGCAAAATCAACTAATTTTGTTTTGGATAGATTAGAGAAAAATAATCCCATGTCTTTCGTACCTTGAAGATAATGAAATATGTGTTTGACCCCATTCCAATGTCTTCGGGTTGGGCATGAACTAAATCTTGCCAACAAATTGACAGCAAACGATATGTCAGGTCGTGTGTGACTAGAAAGATACATTAATGCACCAATAGCACTTAAGTATGGCACTTCTGGACCAAGAATATCTTCATCCATCTCTCGAGGACGGAATGGATCTTTGTTAACATCAAGTGACCTAACAACCATAGGAGTGCTCAATGGATGTGCATTATGCATGTAAAATTTCTTTAGCATTTTTTCTATGTATGTTGATTGATGCACAAGGATTCCATCCTTTAAGTGCTCAATATGTAATCCAAGACAGAACCTTGTTTTCCCAAGATCTTTCATTTCAAATTCTTTCTTTAAACATTCTACTGTCAATGAGATCTCTTCAAGAGTCCCAATAATATTCAAATCATCAACATACACAGCAATAATAACAAATCCAGAGCTAAATCTCTTAATAAAAATGCATGGAGAAATTGGATCATTCTTATAGCCTTCTGCTAATAAGTATTCACTGAGGCGATTATACCACATGCGCCTAGATTGTTTTAATCCATAAAGGGATCTGTTCAATTTGATTGAATAATATTCTCGAGAACCTGAATTAACTGCTTCAGGCAGTTTGAAACTTCCGAAAGTTTCATATAAATATTATTATCAAGAGGCCCATACAAATAGGCTGTAACAACATCCATTAAGCGGAAATTAAGTCTCTCTTTTATTGCCAGACTAATCAAAAATTTAAAAGTGGTTGCATCCACCACTGGGGAGTATGTTTCTTCATAATCAATTTCAGGTCTTTGTGAGAATCTTTGTGCAACCAAACGAGCTTTATATCTCGCAATTTCTCCTTTTTCATTTCTCTTTCTCACAAAAACCCATTTATACCCCACAGATTTTACACCTTCCGGTGTACGGACTATAGGCCCGAATACTTCTCTTTTTGATAGAGATTTTAGTTTCGCTTCAATTGTCTTTTTCCATTTTGGCCAATCATCTCTTTGCTTACATTGTTCAATTGACAATGGTTCATGATCCACATTATCATTTAAAATCTCTAGTGCTATATTGCATGCAAAAGTATTATCGACGTCGATTTTGTTTCGGTTCCACTTGTTACCAGACATGGCATAATTTATTGAGATCTCATCATTATCAGGTACCTGATTCATGTCTAATGTCTCTTTTGGAGACCTTTTAATATCTTCTCGAGATTTTTCATAATCCATTGATTCCTCGATTAGACCATCACATGATATAACTCCTTTTCTTTTTCGAGGATTTTTATCTTTGGAACCTACTGGTCTACCACGCTTCAGGCGTGCGTTTGACTCATTAGCAACTAGAGTTTGTCCTTCTGGGACATCAATCTTAATCGGAGCATTTACAGCTGGTATATGTGACTTAGTCACTTTTTAGGGTTAACAAAAGCATCTGGCAATTGATTTGCTATGTTTTGCAAATGAATTATCCTTTGAACTTCCAGTTCACATTGTTGGGTACGTGGATCAAAATGAGATAACGATAATTCATTCCAACTTATTTCTTTTCCAAACTGTTTATTTTCTCCCCCTAATGTTGGGAAAATCGACTTATTAAAATGACAATCGGCAAATCGAGCTGTAAATAAATTTCTCGTCAAAGGCTCAAGATATTTAACTATCGAAGGGGATTCAAAACCGACATATATTCCCAACCTCCTTTGAGGACCCATCTTTGTGCGTTGTGGTGGAGCAATCGGAACATATACCGCACATCCAAAAATTCTAAGATGAGAAATATTTGGTTCTTGACCACAAACCATTTGTAATGGGGAGATATTATGATAACTTATAGGCCTAATGCGAATCAATGATGTTGCATGTAAAATGGCATGTCCCCATGCAGAAATCGGTAATTTTGACTTCATTAGTAACAGTCTTGCAATTAATTGAAGTCGTTTGATAAAAGACTTTGCAAGACCATTTTGTGTATGAACATGCGCTACAAGGTGTTCAACACTTATTCCAATCGACATACAAAAATCATCAAAACTCTGAGAAGTAAATTCACCAGCATTACCAAGACGAATTGTCTTTATAGGGGAATCTGGAAAATGTTCTCGTAATTTTATCAACTGAGCAAGTAACCTCGCAAATGCCATGTTGCGGGTTGATAACAAGGATACATGTGACCATCTAGTCGATGCATCGATTAAAACTAGAAAATATCTAAATGGTCCACAAGAAGGGTGTATAGGCCCACATATATCACCATGTATCCGTTCCAGAAAATTGATAGACTCATAATTTACTTTAGCTGGTGATGGTCGAATAATTAGTTTGCCTTGAGAACAAGCATCACATGAAAAGGCATTACTTTGAAGAATCTGTTGGTTCTTCAATGAGTGACACATGAATTGTCGATAATTTTTCGCATCATAATCGAACCAGGATGACCTAACCGGTCATGCCAAATAATAAAATTATCAGTAAATTTATAGTTTACAATAGCATGTGCTTCAATTGCACTAATTCTTGTGTAGTACAATTCGGATGACAGTGCATGTAATTTTTCTAAAACTTTCTTATTGCCTTGAGTTATACTTGTAATATAGAGATATTCAGTATCTTCTTGACAACTACTCTCAATATGATATCCATTATTGCGAATATCTTTAAAACTTAATAAGTTTCTTTGCGACTTTGGAGAGTATAGTGCATTATGAATATGGAATAGAGTTCCATTTGGCAATAACATATTTGCTCTTCCGGAGCCTTCTATAATATTAGCACTTCCAGATATAGTACTCACATTATTCTCTTGCATTATTAAACGGAAAAAAAAAAT
Source organism: Hibiscus tridactylites (assembly GCA_958450335.1). Lineage (NCBI taxonomy): Eukaryota > Viridiplantae > Streptophyta > Magnoliopsida > Malvales > Malvaceae > Hibiscus > Hibiscus tridactylites. Next base: position 79,602,544 of record OY288281.1, read on the forward strand.
TCTTGAGCTTAAGTATAGTATGAGTACTTACATTGTCCGCTAAGCATAAATTGTAACCATTTTTGGCGGATTGTATTTGAGACGGAACCATATTCTTCAAAGAAAAATAAAATAAATATTACAAAAATATTCAAAATATAAATTAAATAAATAACATCCATGAATTTTATTCTTATATATATATAATTCTTAATAAAATATTATATCTTTCTAACAAACTTTTCCTAAAATAATAATAAACATAAACAAAACAAAAAAATAAAAATCAAGTATTCTTCTCAGGAGAAATAAAGAAATCATTAACAACTATATCTGTAAAGCCATAATCGCCATTGCTAGTGCCAGTAATGCCATAATCATCTTTGCCAAGGCCATAATCATCTTTTTCGTTGATATAAGCAAAATTTGTTTCAACTTTCTTTCCTTTACCATTGATTGACTGTTGGTAAAGATCCACAAGATGCTTTGGCACATGGCAAGCACGGGCCCAATGATTTAAGCTGCCACATCGATGACACATAGATTCCTCATTCTTGGATTGATCTTTTGCACTATTGACATCTTTATTGTTCCACTTACGGTGGGTATAGTTATTTTTAGGGTAAACTACTGCAGGGGTCACTTACGTTTAGCGTCTGTACAGAGTTAGTCACCACTTTTGAAAAGTGCCTATTAGTAGTCCTCTACATTTTCGATGTGTAAATACTTGGTCACTCCGACGTTAACTCCGTTCGTCCCCTAACGGATTGCTGATGTGGCGAAATTAAAATAAGGATAAATTACTGCAATAGCCATTAAAATTTATCTCATGTACATTTTTTCTCCTCAATTTAAAAAAGTAAACATTATAGTCACTAATAAAAATGTTTCTTTATAATTTCACCCTTAAATTTTTAAAAATTTATTTTTCAATCCTAAAACTTTACAATCAATTAACACAATAATATTATAAATGCTTAGATGAAAAATAGGTGCCCAAAGTATACCCTTTGAAACTTAGGTGCCCAAATTGCTCCTATTTAATAACGCAAACTTAAAAATTTAGTCCACTAACTACTAAAAAATTTGAGTTATTGGAATTTCTATTTTATAATTCAAACTTTATTTTGAATTTTTGAGTCGAGTTTATGAAATTATGAGTCGAGTATTTTCACATCAAACCAAAAAATTTAACTTTTTCGAGTCAAGTCGAGTTATTGGAATTTCTATTTTATAATTCAAACTTTATTTTGAATTTTTGAGTCGAGTTTATGAAATTATGAGTCGAGTATTTTCACATCAAACCTAAAAATTTAATTTTTTCGAATCAAGTCGAGTTATTGGAATTTCTATTTTTTCTTAAACTCGACTCAAAAATTCAAAATAAAGTTTGAATTATAAAATAATATTTAACTTCGTCATGAAGAAAGACGGACGATGTCCGATTATCACAGGGGATTAGGGAACAAACACGCCTCCAAATCATTCAAAACCGTAAACTTCGTCATTTGATCGACGACTTTGTTACCCTCATGACAGGTATGTTGAAACCATTGAAAATAAGCCATTATTTTTAATAAAAAAATTGGTTTATTATTATTAGGACTCCGTCAGTTAAAATTAATAAAATATATTTATCCCTTAATTTTCAGGTTTAATTATTTTTAAGACCGTTTAATTTTAAAATTAATAAAATTAAACCTTAGCTCCTTTAATTTTTTACGATTTAAATGTTTTTAAGATTTAATTCATCTCAAAGTTAATCATTATGCCCCTCATAGTTTAATCATAACTACGTTAGCGTGGACCTGAATTTAACAAAAAAATTAATAATGTTGAGAATTAGACTTGAATTTTTAAATTCTAAAAATATAAAACAAAATTCTTATAAATAAAATACTAGATAACTAAATTTCAAATGTTCGAAGAATATAAGAAACAATCGGAAAGAATTAAAACTGTGGCACTGTGATAAGCTTTTTTTCTTCTTCTTTTCAAAACAGTTCTAATTCAGGAGTATACACCTTTAATTAATACTCCTATATCGAATCATAATGGAAAATAGTAAAAGCTTTTGAGACCAAAAGTTGTGTATTGAAAGTTTGAATTATAAAATAGAAATTCTAATAACTAGACTTGATTCGAAAAAATTATATTTTTAAGTTTGATGTAAAAATACTCGATTCATAATTTCATAAACTCGACTCAAAAATTGAAAATAAAATTCGAATTATAAAATAGAAATTCCAATAACTCGACTTGACTCGAAAAAATTAATTTTTTTGGTTTGATGTGAAAATACTCGACTCATAATTTCATAAACTCGACTCAAAAATTCAAAATAAAGTTTGAATTATAAAATAGAAATTCCAATAACTCGAATTTTTTAGTAGCTAGTGGACTAAATTTTTAAGTTTGAGTTATTAAATAGGAACAATTTGGGCACCTAAGTTTCAAAGGGTATACTTTGTGCACCTATTTTTCATCTAAGCATTTATAATATTATTGTGTTAATTGATTGTAAAGTTTTAGGATTGAAAAATGAATTTTTAAAAATTTAAGAGTGAAATTATAAAGAAACATTTTTATTAGTGACTATAATGTTTACTTTTTTAAATTGAGGAGAAAAAATGTACATGGGATAAATTTTAATGGCTATTGCAGTAATTTATCCTTATTTTAATTTCGCCACATCAGCAATCTGTTAGGGGACTAACGGAGTTAACGTCGGAGTGACCAAGTATTTACACATCGAAAACGTAGAAGACTACTAATAGGCACTTTTCAAAAGTGGTGACTAACTCTGTACAGACGCTAAACGTAAGTGACCCCTGCAGTAGTTTACCCTTATTTTTAAAACGACCACCTCGCCTATGTCCTCGACCGTGACTACGACCACGACCACGCCCATAGTTATGACCACGATGGTTGGTGTAACCTTTATTTCTTCTGCTATAAAATGTCGCATTCGCTTCAGGGAATGGAGCGGAGCCAGTTGGGCGATATTCATGATTCTTCATCAATAGCTCATTGCTTTGCTCAGCCACAAGAAGGCAAGAAATTAACTCAGAATAAAGCCTTTTTCTCGATATTGTGTTTGAAGGACAACATTGTTTGCATGAAAAGTGAAGTATGTTTTCTCTAACATATCCTCATCAGTAATAATTTGACCACATAACTTCAATTGTGAAGTAATACGAAATATAGCAGAGTTATACTCGCTTACTGATTTAAAATCTTGCAATCTCAGATGCAACCAGTCATATCGAGCTTTAGGCAGAATAACAGTTTTCTGGTGGTCATATCGTTCCTTTAGATTATTCCAAAGAATAAGAGGATCTTTCACCGTTAAATATTCTGATTTCAACCCCTCATGGAGGTGACGACGAAGAAGTATCATGGCTTTGGCCTTATTTTGGGCAGATTCTATATTCCCCTCTTTAATGGTATTTCCCAGACCATTAACATCTAGGTGTATTTCGGCATCTAAGATCCAGGATAAATAATTCTTTCCGGAAATATCAAGAGCCACAAACTCAATCTTTGCAAGATTTGCCATTGATGTACTATAAAAGACAAACAATCAAATTAGATTACTTATAAATTAATATATATAATCGAAAAACAACAGAAAAGAAGATTTAATCCTCATACGCGATATTGTTAAACATGTCCACAAGGTCATTTAAAAACCTCTTTTGAGACCAGTAGCCTCGCAGAACGGGATGTCCAGCCAATTATACTCGGATTAAACCATTAAAACAAATAACATATAAATTCATTGTATATACGCATGATATGAATTAAAACAAACCAACATATAATTTATAATAACCAAACATGGCAAATTAAAACAAAATATTAAACAAAATAAATAACAACAAGTTGGATTAATTAAGTAAATATTATTATTTGTTATATAATAGAAGTCATAAATACCAACAGACGGATGATAACATAAGCAAGGAATTAATTATATATTGTTTTAATTTATTATTGTATATATATTATATTATACCAACAATTAATGAATTGTAAAAATTTTGAAGATTAATATTATTATTATATAAAAAAACATTATTATTTCCGTCAATTGTTAAACTATCAATAACCTATTCATAACAATATTTTATGTTTATAACTTTTATAAAAAAAATGTGATACATTCGTTGGCATATAGTTCAATCATTAAAAAGAAAGGATTTATTATATATATATATATATATTTTATAAATTGAAATATATAAGATGGAAAAAGAATATACCAGATAAATCTTTGGAAAAGCTTGATTTGTAACTAAAATCTTCTGAGCAAACTCGTGCTGATAACGCGTTGTGAATAATGTGAAAAACAAGAACAAGAAGAAATAGGAACAAAATAAGATGAGAGAAAAGAAAGAGATTTGTATTATTCTGAATATTGACTTGTGTACAATGTCTTCAGTAAATCATCTATTTATAGGCATAAGAAGTACATAATACATTAAACTCTAACTAATGTAGATAATAATCCTAATGATAAAATAATTCAAATCTACTTTGATAAAGTCCTTATCATGATAGACATCCACATAGATAAATATTCATAACAGTTTTGAATTTTTATACTTTGATTTATTTGTTTTCTTAGACAAGGAATCAAAAATGAAATTGGTGAAGCAGCCGAGAGATGTACCATTAGAAGTATGGCTGAGCATGATTAACTGCAAAATTGAACACCGATCTGAACCGAGGCGTTAGGACGGTTTATGGTTCATACATTTGCAAATCGTGGTTAACCGAATCGAACCGAATTGAACCGAATTTGATATTTTATTTAATTTATAATTATTTTTCTAATGTAAAAATATGTATTTTATACTTAAAATATTGTAGATGCATTTTTAATTATTATTATTATTTACTTAAAAATCAAGTTTTTATAAATATTTATGAAAAATACTTTAACATTTTAACTCTTATTGTTTAAAAGTCATCAAATAAAATTATTTTGTCAAAATAAAATACCAAATTTCGAAAACTTATGTGTTAATGTGGAAAACCCGAAAACCGAGATTAACCGAACCGAAAACCGATGGTTACTAAAATAGCTTACCGAATTAAACCGAAACCGAACCGTATACACCCCTAATCAAAAGGGTTCCAAGTTTGGAAGAAAGATCTTGAGTTCGCACAATTTTCGAACATTCAAAATACTGATGACGTGGACAACCTAAGTAAGTATTTACTTGTCTAGTCAATATTTTAATTAATCATTAAAAAATTGTAATTTTGATTTAATTGTATCTCGTTGGCTTAGCTAGAGTCTTGCTACTGACCAGCTTATTTGAGCCTTGACAGTTGAAGTATTCTATAAACACACTGACCAACCTATTGGAGCCTTGTGTCACGGACTAGACTTTTTCAAACTATTTGTGCGTCGTTAGTACTCCCGAAATATGCTAACAAGCCTTAATTTACACAAACGCAAAAGCTAATAAAAGATAAAATTAGAGAACTTTAGCAAGAAAGACTTTAGAGAGAGGAATTTTTTATTAAACTTTGAGAGAGCTTTACAAGGCTTAAGAATTATTGGGTTCTTGGATTTGTAAATGAAGGGAGTAGTCCTATTTATAGGCCTCGACCTCCTTAAGAGATGATTCTAGATCATCTTAATAACTAAGAGATATTTATAAGTGTAGAGAATTCTAGATAACTCTACAAGGATCTATATATGTCCCTAAGTGCCTAAAAAGTTTTAGAGAGTTTTAAAGACTTCCAGAGTAGTCTCCATCTTTGCATAGTCTTTCAGGTCTTCTAAGGCTTTTCGAATTTGTCTAGACTTTGATAAAACCTCCTGAAATCTTTTAGAACGTTATGGTATTTTTAAGATGAATGTAGGCCACTCTAGATTATTCTAAAAACTTTCTTGGTGCATGTTTGCCTCAAAAACACCTAAAAGAGTTGAGTTAACCTCATCGAAAGTTGGCGGGCTGTGACACTTGACATATGGAGTATCCTATCAACACACTGACCAGCTCATTGAAGCATATACAACTGGAGTATCAGCTCAACCTAGTGACCAGCCCACACACTTGGTATATGGAGTATGCTATCAATACATTGAGGAATTTGATATATCTATGTACCAAACATGCAATTAACCTTTTTATTAAAAAGAATTTGACAATATGAAGTTGACACATCAACCAAGATCAGCCGATTAAACAATCGTTGTGAATTAAACCGATGTAACATCAATAATAATAAGAAATAAATATTAAATTCAGATTTTTGTTCAAAAAAAAATTAAATCCAGGTTTATAATGCATTAACAAAAATTAGGTCAAATTCTATAAAAGGTCATTGTATTATGGTATTTTTGGTGGATTTAATCCTTGTATTATATAATTTGATGATTTTCAGTCCTTCACTTTTTCAAAATGTAAATTTTGAACCACGAGACCATTTTTTCCTCTCATTTTTAAACATGTGATGGTGTGATTTGTACATCTTAAAATATATTTTTTTATGAGGAAAGGATGAGATTGTTCGGAATTAAAACTGAAACATAATATTAATTGATACTAAAGTGATTTTTTTGTCAGTAAAACACAAACAGGGATGAATCTAATTCAGTGTCTTCTAGGTCACGTGACCTGCCACAACTTTATCACTAGTCTATCAAGTATCATCATGTAGATTCCTCCCAGAGTCCAAAAAATAGAAGATAGAAGCAAAAGGTTTTACCGGTTATTATGATTTTTTTATATAAATTTATGATAAGGGATTTGCTTAAATTCCTCTTTTTCTGTGATTCTCTCCTCAACATGAGAATGAGGACATCGACGCGTTGATAATGAAAAATGGTTGTCGGTAACAGAATGATGCAGAAAAAAGGATAACAATTGATACAGGCGACTAGTGTTTATGTACTTCATTTAAAGTTTAAGGGTAGTAGTTTTAAATTTAGGGGTTGTCGATAAAATTTTAGGTTTAAGTTTAGGGTTTATAGGTTAAAATTTAAATTTTTAACCAAATTACTCTGAACCTAACCCTAAACACTAAATTCTAAACCCTTATACTAAACCTTAAAATTAAAACCATAAAATTAAGGCGCTTGTGAAAACATGAGATAATAATCTTTTTATTAAATGGTATACAATATGTTAATGGGAATAGCCCAATTACATCTATCAACTTTAACAAACTAACAGGCCCAATAAACTTATAACAGTCCAATGATAAAAATTCATCATATTAACTTCTAACCCTCGACAAACAAGATTTTTTTTCTTCTTCAAAGAATGAACAATGATGATAAATGACTTTCAGTGAATTTAGTGAATATTTTTTTATTGCTTTTAATTTTACCTTTCCTTTCCATGGAAAAGGTGAATGGCTTGAAGAGTAGGTGTGCCATTACTGAAAGATGCTTAATTTTCATTTCCTTCAAAGATAAAAGTTTTCTTCTTTTCAATTTCAAGAGCATGTTGCAAACTCCATCAAGATTTAATCGGGATCCAGTCCTTAATCTTTAAGGCAGTATTAGAGTTTTAACAGCTTGAATCAAATGGAATTTATACAGATGAACGTTCTATCCATATATAGAGATTTGGGAATGAGGACCCTGGACAGATACAAAACTGTAAACCTCCTTTTTATTATGCTAGTTGTTTAGATGTTAATCATTCGATGAAGTTTGTTTTGTTCAAATATTCATGAGTTTTGATTAGGTATCCAAAATTAGTATCATAAGGTATCCATTATGCCAACAATTAGCATTTCTTTTTGGAACTAATCATACCCCCTGCTGCTCTGCTCCAATGCCAATCCATCCCCTAGTTAACTACCAACACTCTCATTATGCCATACTCCTAGAGCTTCTCCAACACGAATTCTGTCTCCACAACTAATAGAAAACCGAAACTCTGAAGCATGTCCCTGCTTTGATGATTTTGATGTCGGGGCCTGGAAGATGAGCACAACCGTCGATCCCATATTGAAAGCAGCAACCTGAAAGGAGAGCATGCAACCACATCTTACCCAACAGAGTATTCAAATTTAATCCATTACCATTTAACTACTTCCCATAATGAATAAAATTTTACAGAATAAGCATCCAAAGATCGAATTACAATTTGAAAGATTTTCTGTATATCTAACCTCATCTCCTTTCTTCAGCACAACACCAACTCCTTCGGGTTCATATAACCGCTCTTCTGGAGGCTCTGATGGTAATAACTTTTTTCTTGGCCTGTTTGTCCTAAGTTCTGGTTCTATGAAAAGCTGGGAAGTAAAAATTATGGAGTCAAAACACAGATTCCAATTGAATAACATATACTTGTCTATGTATGTATGCACATGTTGGTCCAAATAAGATACCCGAGAGTTTTAAGGTTTAGGGTGAAAGGGGCATTGGCATCTAACCTCAATTGACCCAATATTTGTTGCACCAATTGCTGCAATTGCCATAAAACCTTGTTTCCATAGACCTTCAAGGACAACCTGATGACACAAAATTCACTCAACATGTATCCAATGTATACAAGATAAGTAACCAAAACAATTTAGAATGTAAGCTCTAAATCTGCAACTATCTTTACTCTCCAAGGAATTGAAGCCCAAAACAACACTTTCTAGGTAATTCAAAGGCTACAATTAGGATGTTGGGCAGATACATTCACCTACCATCTATTGGTTAAAAGTAGGACAAACCCTTTGAAGAAGAGACCGGTTCTGAAATTTGAAGCAAAATGTTTTTTAAATGGTTTGAGTGGGACTGGAAAGTGAAGCCTTTCCCCAGGCTCAAAATCACCAAGAATTGTGGATTATTCCTATGCATTAAATTCGATCCTATGCAACTCCAAAGTCCAAACACTTTAGATTTCAATGGTAAGATGTGCCTGACTTAAAACTACTAGCAAGTTGCAATTATGTTCGAAATGAACCATTTATCTTCAACTTTTAGCTTATAATCTTATCATCAGCTTCTTTTTTCCTTTCCCAAGTTACACTATCTTATATTCAACCAATTCCAGAGATCAAGACCATAGAATTCTAGAAGTAAATTTATGGGAGGGGGTTTTAGGAGGTGGCAAATCAGATTTACCCTTTCATTCTCGACATAAAGATTCCTGATTGTTCTTGTAGCACGTTCGTTCACAGGAAACAAGCGACCTGTGAAATATGCAGCAGATCAACTAATATCATTGATATTACCTCTGTACAAAGAAAGCCTTTAGTATATTATGAACTATACAATCAAGTTACCTGAAAAATGCCGTCGAACAAGAACATTCCAATCAACTGGTGAATGTATGCGATGATAATCTCCAGGCTTCAAGTATATTACACAGTAATAGAGGCCTTTCGTTGGACTGAAAAAAAGATTTTATGTATAAACATACTTTAACTCAACTTTCTACAGCAGTTAAATCATGCAAAAGATCTTCAACGAAATAAATATCTTGGACAGTCCAACAATCTACAAGATGCATGAAGAACAAAACACAAATGCTTAACAAATTCGAAGGCAGGTCTAAGGAAAACATTGCATAATTAGACTAATGAAACTAAACAATACCACATCATTGGTATAAACAAATAACTAGCCAAATATTGCACAAACCAAGTAGGCAAATATAAGTACAAGACTACCATTCCAAAATTGTTTCCCGGACTTTCGGTGAAGCCAATGAAACCCGCCACCATGACTTCTTACTCCTCTCTCTCTGAGTGCTTTCTTGCTCGGTATTACTGCTCTCATCTTCAGTAGTTTTCTCAGCTATCATTGAGAGCAAAGGGCTAGCACCTAGAAGAGATGACACGGAATAGGAAAATCCTTTAACTTGCTCAATCATGGCCCCTGCACCGTTCAGCTTCCCAAATCTAAGAATAGTACCATCCACAGGACTAACCTGTTATACAACAGAACACACTCTTAGCCACAGTTCAGAGTGGAACAAAAGAAAAAAATTAACTCGTCCTAGATGCTCGTTACCAGTTACCAGACTATAGGGATGAGGGTCAATAGGCCTGCAATCTTCTCTCAATTTGCGAATAAAGAAATCCCTTAAAGATGCATATTCTTCAAGAGGGAGAGCTGCTTCTTCTAGGTCTGGAGTGCAGACCACAATACCATGTCATAATTTATTCGTCATTTTTAGTTAACTGTACATTTATCTCATCAGTTGATTTAAGTGATCTAAAGCACAACTAGAGAGCAACAGAGAATGAGAAGGGAAAAGATATCTAAGGTAAACATACTTGAGTGGAAAGCACGAGCCCATGCCCTGTAAACATGCGGACGCAGCCAAACTGGAATGTCCTAAAAATTGATCTTTAAGCAGGTAAAAGATATGAAAACAGCACAACAAAATAAAAAGAACTGAAGCACGAGAAGCTTCATCAGCCAGACTCTTAAGAGTACTTCCCCTTAAAGGAACAAGAGACACTTATGCAAAAAAAAAAGTTTTCAAACAAAAACATTGGAAAATCCCATTAAGATAAGAAAAAGCTTTTCCAAAGAGCCAATGATCTTATCTTCTAAACTGAGAAAATTACTCACCAAACTCATCAAGAAGCCCCAAACTCTAGAAATTGATCGCAATGGTAACATCCTTAGAAATGTAGCCTAAAAAATCAAAAAGGCATATGAAATCATAGTATAGACATATTAGCAACAAAAAAATGCAAAACCGTGAAATTAAAATCGGAGAAATTGATACAATTGTACTACCTTTACATCCGGTCGGAACTCAGATTCAATACCTTTCTCTCGTGCTTCTTCGACCTACTACCGAAAAACATATATCAATAAGTATCCAGAAACTAGTTCTGACATGTAAGATTTAAGAGCAAGCAGCGCACAAAAAGAAATAAGTATTGGTCCGACAAACAGTTTAGATAATGAATCAAATGAAACAAGAACACGCTGCCATGATATACTAATAAACCAATTTATACCTTCTTGTCATCATAGAGCCGTCGAGCATGGAGAACGCCAAGCATGAGTAGTGTGGCTACTGTGGCACCCGGCACCACAAAAGCGTTACCTATAGAAATCATAGCAGCGAGCTTCATATGCTTCTCCGAGAAGTAAAAACGTAACAAATTTATGCAACATATCGAATTCGTCGTCTTTTAAACTATTTTAACATTAATTAGAAAACATTCTTGTTTATTCACAACAGTAACAAATTCTCCTTTATCACCTCACAAATTTTCTCAGAACCCAAACAAAAAACAATCTGCAATTCTGAACTTTTTTAAAAAAAAATAAGCGAATGATATAACCTTGAGAATTGTTACTACCGCCACCGAGAGACGCGCGAGTTTGCGACGTAGTACGGAACTGCTTGACGTACCAAGAGAAAATTTGACGGCGGTTGTGGACATTGGCGAGTAAATAAGGAGGTAATACGGGGATATTTCGGGAAAAACGAAAACTCATTGTGTAGCTTGACGTTCTACGGTTCCGGTGAGAAAGATGATTGCTTTCCGGTCGTCACCCGTTAGGGTTACTTTGGTGCGAGTTTCAGGGATTATATTCAGTAGCTATGAAGAAGAGCTCTAAAACGGTGTTTGTTTGACGCCGTTTATATTTTGCTGAACCGCGTTGAAGTGGAAACTTTGGGAAAGTCTACAAAACAGCATACTGCTAAAATTCGATTAAAATCGAAATATTTTCTGTAATTACATAAATTATACCAATTAAATAAAAATTTGTGTATTTTTTTAAAGTAAAAATTTGTATAATTATACAATTCTTATATAACTTAAATTCTTATTGTTATGATAAAAAATTATGTAATTATACAAATTTTTACTTGATAAAAATTTGTGTAAAATCATCTCATTTTAGTCGCGTCGTAAGGGTGCATCACCCTAAAACTACTCGGAAACTTTTAAATGACCAAAATATTAATCTTCTTTTCTGCTGTTACGTGTGTATGTTTGGGATACAACATGTCTAGAATGCTGTTAAAAGACGACAAATTTTAAAATTTATCACTAAACTGAAAATATTATATTTTTTGATAATATTTTCAGTTGGTTTTTTGAAGTTTTTTTTGCAAGTATGGACACATATTTTGTAAGGTAAAATATACAGATCATCACTCAACTATCTTCTCACTCTTAATTTGATCACTCAACTTTCAAACTTTTTCAATTTAATAACTAAACTTTATACATTGAATGTTTTTTTGTCACTCTCGAATATTTTATTATATAACAAAAAAGAGAATATTTTATTATTATTTTCAAATTTTAATATTGTTAAATATAAAAATAATTTAAAATAAATAATAGGGTAAAGTATACCAATGGTCATTGAACTTTTAAGGCGCGTTCATTTTGGTCAGTGAACTTTTAAAATTTTTATTATGGTCACTCAACTTTTAGTTCGCTTTCATTTTGGCCCCTCCCGTTAACTTTCGTCAAAAAAACGCTGATGTGGCATGTTAACTTTCTTTCTTTTCTTTTTCATTTTCTTCCTTTTTTTCTGCTCTGTTTTTCTTCTTTATCTAGTTGAGTGGATTAGAAACAAATCACACTATTTTTTTCTTTAAAGATTCCATTAAAATCACCGTGACCATTGTTATTGGTCTTGGGTCATGTGGTCGCTCCCCACTTCTTGTTTCATATGTGGAATTCAATGTTGAATTGAATTTTTGTACGATGTATTTTTTTGTTTTTTTCGGCGTGTGAATTAATCGTAGTCCTTTTAGAGGTGTTTATTTATTGTTGGCGCAGCCATTGAACTGAAACACTCAAAATTTTAATATTTTCACATGTTGTTTATTGTATTCAAAGCTTTCTGCTGGTCAATTCAAGAAAAATAAAGTACTTTATTACTTCCATGGCATGTTCTTAGATTAAGAAAAGAAAAACAAGGTGAACTTTATCAAGAAGAAGATGAAGCTAATGACTAATCACCAAGGTAAGTTGTTTAATAGCTGCATAAGTTGTAATATTTGTTTTCTCTTTGAATTGGACCTGAAAAAGATGAGGTTAGCAAGCCAAGAATCAGAATATGTGAATGGGAAACATGATCATGAAGGAGATGAAAGAGATTGAGAGGGTTGAGAGACAAGATTCAAAAGAGATGAATAATGAGCAAGAGGAGTTGAAGAGGGACGAAACGAAACATATAACAATTAGAGGGCTCACAACTAGCCTTCTTATTGCCATCATATACAGTGTGATAGTCATGAAGCTCAACCTCACGATCAGGCTAGTTCCGAACCTCAATGTCTCAGCCTTTCTTCTTGCCTTTCTATTTGTAGGTTATGGACAAAGCTTCTGCAGAAGGTTTGACTTGCTTCAACTCCTTTCACTCGACAAAAGAATACTGTAATTCAGACATGTGTTATTGCTTGTTATAGCATTGTTGTTGGAGGTATTTGTTGTCTGCAATCAGTTTTTGGTTCCTTTTTGGATGATTTTTTATCATTGATTGGATACCAATTCACATGTCTTATTGTTTTTGTTTTCTATCAATTTTTCAGGTGGTTTTGAGTCTTATCTATTGGGATTGAACAGGAAGGCATAAGAACAAGCAGACATTGACACCGAAGGCAATAATCTTATCTATTGGATGACTGGTTTTATGTTTGTGAGCTCCTTTGTTGGGTTTTAATGGAATTTTTAAAGAAGAAAGCACTGTGATTTATTTTTAATCCACTAAATCAGTTATGGAAGAAAAACAGAGCATAGAAAAAGAAAAATAGAAGAAGGAAGGAAGAAAGTTAACGTGTCACGTCAACGTTTTTTTAATGAAAGTAGACTAAAATTTGTGTGACCCCAATGAAAATTTTAAAAGTTTGGTAACCAAAATGAATGTACCCTAAAAGTTCGGTGACCACTGGTGTACTTTACCCTAAATAATAAATTAATATTTTATTATTATTATTAAATATTAAAATATTTAAAATAATCATCGCGCTTGTCACTACCTACGGCCTTCGAAACCGAAGGTCGTTTGAACCCAAATTGCACTGGGAGACTCATTTTGACACACCAAGTCCGGATTCGATGTTTGTTTCACCAGAAAATATCTTGAAACTCGCAAATCTCGACATAAACGTTTCGGTTTCTGCACTTTCGATATCATTTTTGTGGACTTTGAAGCACTTTTCAGCAAAATAGAGGTTGAATTTGAACTAAGGAGGCTAGACGAAGGAACTGGTGGAATTTGGGACCGAACGACCACTATTTACGGACGTCAACGGTGGCGCCCAACGACGACGAATGGTGGCCGACGAACATTTTGGTTTTACTTTTTTATTTTTATTTTAAATTATTTTTATATTAAATAATAATTAAAAATATCATGTTATACTAAAATAATAATAAAATATTTAAGAGTGACAAAAAAACATTTAATGTATAAAGTTAAGATATTAAATTAAAAGTTTTGAAAGTTGAGTGATCAAAATAGGAGTGAGAAAATAATTGAGTAATTATCTATGTATTTTACCCTATTTTGTAATTATAGATAATTAGTTTTTTTGGATAAATTTTTAGTTTGGGATAAAGTATGGAAACTTATAAAATAAATATGGATACTTGTTAAAAAAAAACTTAAAAACCAATTAAAAATATTATCAAAAAATTTAAAAATTTTAATTTAAACATAAATTTTAAAACTTACCATTTTTTAACAATGGCAACGACGGAAGAATGATGTCCTCTTTGGTGAGTGCGATTCGCGCCTTGGTTTCTCGGTTCCAGTTATGTGAATTTCGCCATGTGTGTCGTGAGGCTAATCATGTTGCCGATAATTTGGTAAAGTTGGAGCCTTGGCGAGGTTATGAGGTGATTTCGTTTAGCTCTCCACCGGATGCAGTTTTGGGATTATTGCATGGGGATTTACCCATGTCGGGTTAGCTTTATTTATGTAGTTTCACTCGTGAGATATAATGCTATGGTGAGTACTCTTTTCTTCCATTTAGGCTAGAGAAGTTTTTAACAAGGCTCGCCATAGCATATTCCCCTTATTAATAAAAAAAAATATTATACTACTGATACACCTAATAACATGATTTAAAGGCTTTAGGGGTAATTTGTTGTATCAATTCTAAAATAGCATTGTTATTTCTCCTTTTTTATGTATTAGTTTAGCTCTCATAATCTTTTAATAATAACAATGTTGTAATTTTTTTTAATTTCATCAATTTAATTTGTATTTATCTCGTCCTTTAACTGTTATTGATTGATAGAACCGTTAAATTTTGTGCATGTGGTCGCTATTTACTTTCACATCAGTCGTTATCGCCAATTGTCTTGCTATGTCGATGATAGTGAGTCAGTTTTGATGACGTGATGATACGTATACGAATAGAGAGTTTTAAAATTAATTAATGATTTTAAAATTATAGTTTTTATTAAAAATAAATTAATGTCAACCTTATTATTTGTCATCAAAATTGATTCATTATTATTTATTGGAGGACATTAATTTATTAAAGAAAATAACATATAGATATTCTAACTTAATTATTTAACGATGAAGTATTTGACATGGCAAAAGGTAAAATTAATGCAATTCAAGAGTTTGAGAGTTAAATTGACGCAATTAAAAAGGAGGGACAACATTGCTAATTTTAGAAGACTACGATGGCTAAATTGATGCAATTAGGGGGGACATAATACCAATAACATGTTGGTCTAGCGGGATGAAGCGTTAGGTCCCTTAAACAAGGTCATGGATTCAAATCATGACGTTGTGAATGGAAAAAATGAGTTAGGAAGATTGTCCCATGTTAAACATTTACAAATTTTGATCCTAATTAATCAGTTAATGAGTCGGAATACCGATGATTAAAAAAGAAATTCAAAATTACTTATATGTCATTATTACATGGACAAAATTACACTTAAAACCTAATTGAAATCTGTATAACATAATCGATTGATAGTTTTGTACATTATTTTCTCTTATATATTTCACGTCTTATATATAATTGTGTTCAGTGTAACATATTAATATGAACTTTAATATATTTGTGATTGGTTTAAAAAAATAGTGCATTTGTGTGAGGTTCGTATACTATTTTTTCACATCATTATCCTCTTTAATTATTGTTTCATATGCAATCATATATCATCTTGTGTTGTTTATTAAATAAAACTTATCTAATAGGAGTAATTACTTTTACAGGAAGAAAACACAAAAGCCAATTTTCCTAACCTAGAATGGTTATCCTAATCCGACTTAGAACTGGACTTTCTAGGATATATATATATATATATATATATATATATATATACCCACATATCTCACCGTTCTGTATTGGTAAGAAGATGGAATTTATTGAAGTGAAGAATCTTGGTCGTGGAAGCCATGGTGTGGTTGAATTGGTGAAAATGACGAAACCCGTTCCCATGTTACTTGCTGTTAAATCTTCACCCTCCTCGAGTTCATCTCTTCAAAAGGAATTCCGGATCCTTTCACAATTTCTTGGTCTCCCCAATATCGTTCAATGCCAAGGTGCATTGTTTAGCTCTAAATACGATAAATTATTTCTTGAGTATGCCTCCGGTGGAAGCCTCAAGGATTTGATCAAGAAATATGGTGGTAAAATATCGGAACCTGACGTTCGACATTATACGGCGATGATACTCCAAGGGCTTTTCTACATTCATAGGAAAGGTTATGTACATTGCGATATCAAACCACACAATATTCTTGTTTATCCATCGGACGAGTCTTGCTCTCGTTGTACTCTCAAGTTAGCTGATTTCGTCTTGGCCAAGGAGCCCGGTGAACGAGAGACTAAGGTGAGTCGAGGTTGTTTTCGAGGTACGGCTCGTTACATGTCGCCGGAATCCGTGAGGCTTGGGGAAATCACTGCTGCTTTGGACATATGGTCCTTAGGGTGTGTTGTTGTCATGATGATGACCGGAGAACCACCGTGGGGATCATCTGTCACCGATTGGTATGACCTTGAAGAGAAGATTGGTTGGTCGAGTGATACACCGGATATTCCCGGAGACATGTCGGCGGCAGGGAAAGATTTCTTGAACAAGTGCTTTCATAGGGATCCTCGTCAACGTTGGACCGTGGAGAAGCTGATATGGCATCCTTTTGTCTTTGAGTCTCCATTACTGCGTGTGAATCACTTGGTTGATTGAAGCTCATATACAAACTAAATAGTTTAGTATTGTGTCTGTTTGTCTCAAAGTTCAAAGTTGTCTGTGTTTGTATTTTGTTCTCGTTTTCTTTCCATGTTTATAAATCTCAACTGGTTGTCTTCTCATGGTCTTTTTTTTGTTTAATTATCGATATCTAATTCATTGTTCGACTTATAATCATAACCGGATTTTGTAAAAACTTAATATGGGGCGACTTTCTCAAATCAATTTTTTCCATTCACTTTGAATTTCCAAGAACAATAATGCATGGGAGATTGTTGTTTTTTCGCTTTGGATCTTTTCTAAATGACATTGGTTTTCCTTTCCTTGGAGACATTGTTGTTTTGAGCCTGTGCAACAGAAGTTTAACGGTTTAGGGCGGGGGAAGTTTAACAGTTTAGGGCGGAAGAGAGTGGTGGACTTATAGCGGTGGAAAGAGGGTCAAGATTGGGTGGTAGACGGAAAAAAATAAAATTTTAAAGTTTTTGAAAAAGATGATGAAGAATAAAATTTTGAAAGTTAAGAGATTAAATTAAAAATTATTTTTTTATTAACGGAGGTTAACGGCCAAAGGACAAAAATAGACACGATTAAAAACATAGGAGGCAATAATGTTTTTTTTTTAATTCAGGTGACCAACAGGTGAAGATTACCGTTAAAAAAAACAATATGTTACATGTGACTGCACAACTTAGAGAGCAAGTTTCAAACAATTTAAATCATTTCTGACAATATGTTACATCCTAAAGCTAAGCATTGAATTAAGTTTCTAAGGGGGAAAACACACAAATTTATTCAGTTGACCCACGAAAGAACTATATAACCCAGACTGCATATTATTAGTCTTCTATTAACAATAAACCTGTACTGCCCAGTGCCCACAATCCCGGAGCTTTAATTCATATGAACTTTGTGTTAAACTGCATGGATTGGGCTCCCACTTGACTTACCAGGAGTAGGATTGGCATGGAAAGCGGATTGTCTGGATGAACCCTCGAGTTTTAATGAAAGAGAGGATGGGCCACCATCACCGATGGATTCTCCCAAACTCAATTTTGACATGCCGACCAGCTCCTCTACGTTGATCGGGCTCTTCGAATGTACAGCTGTTGGCTTGATCACTTGATGTGTGTCCTTGGTCGATTCGGTATTCTGACCCATCCGATATGGATGTGGAAACGGAGAGAATGGTGGGAAGTAAGCAGGATATAGTGCCGGGTGACAGGGTTGTGAGGTATCTGGTTTTGGAGGATTGTTTACATCATCATTCGAGTTGTTGGTGTCCATTGATTCATCTTCTTCATCCAATGCAGGAGGAATAGGCAACTGGTCCTGTGATACTATCGGAATGTCGCTCGACTGCAATAATGCGAAGAAGAAACAGATCTCAGCTATGAAAGAGGGGCAAATGGGATCCATAAACAATGCTTATCAGCATCGCAATTGCAATGCATCCACAAAAAACAAACCAATTGAAGAGGCTAAGCTATTATCTGGAAAAAAATAAGACTAAGCTAGAAAACCGTAAACGCGCATGATTAACAGAGAGAAAGGTACTAACTTCATCGGCTACAATATCGAAAAGGCTGGATCGTCTTTTTCGCCTGGAAACATTGGACTGTCTGATGAAATATTTCTGAGCATGGCTGGCTACTTGAGTAGGAGTCCTCGAAATAACATAGTTCCGTGAGATTCCACGCCAATCACCTTTTCCGAGCTTCTGCAGTCCGAGTAGAAACATCCGATGCTCCTCTTCCGTCCAAGGAACACCTGCAAAAACAAATTTTGAGCTTTGCCCAAGCCACACCCTTGCTTAAGAAAAATGACGAAAACAGTCACCTGGACATCAATCTACCATTACTCTGTGCCATTATTAATTTTTGAAAGGATTATTCAAAACTAAGGAACAACAAATCTGATAATCAATCAATGGACCATATAAACCAATAAATTTAACATCGTAGCATCTACAATCAAAGGTTTTTGGATCGATATCCTTAACATATGAGATCAAAAACATGCATTTGCTTGCCTAATTTCTTAATTCCCATCATTTTCGTAACATATTCTACATATTACTTAAGACATTATTGGACTGATTTATTTCTTCATTCAACGGCAGCAAACCTTAAGAGAAATAAGCAAAAGCAAATAAAATTACGAAAGATCAAATTAGTTCTTCCAAGAAAAAACAAGCGAAACCTCTTTTCCTGTCACGACTCGAAGACGACCCGGGGACAAAATCCTCAGAAGCATAACCGTCTGCATGATCCGGACCCCCACCGGGAGAACCCGACCCATTCGCGTTATGCATGCCCGAATTCGACCCGGAATATTGGGTTAAGTTACCCATACTAGCGCTTTTCCGAATCGACCCGTCGGTCAAGCGGACTCCGAATAGCTTGACCCCTCGGTTGGGGCATGTGCGGGAGTTGTGCCCGTTGTGGCTGCAATGCGAGCAGCGATGAGTCATCTTTTCACGGTTTCTAGATCACATCAAACAGGAAAGGCTAGTATGACAGATGAGAATCGGATCTTCGAGAACCCGGATCCGAACCGCGCATGTGGAAGTCCCTCTGTCTTTGAATGAAAAAGAAAAAGTTTAGTTGACTACTTCCTATGGCTGGATTTTCAGCAGAGATAAAGAGACAGACAATATCCAGTTTATGTTCATTGTTTTGTAATGTGGAAATGAAATGATCTGGTGTTTCCGGGTTTTTACCGGGTGGGGCCACATAAGATTTTTCATCCGTTGATATCGTCAAAGTCAAAATTGGTCTCACGAAATCTTGCGTTTGGTGTGGGGAGTTGACTCTCTATCTGTCCAACATGAGTCCATTTCCATTTCTATATATTTTCTAATGGGCCGAAGCTTTGTTGTAGTATTTTAAAATTTAAAAGTATAATATATAAAATAAATATTCTATACACAGCAGTGGAAACTAAAAGTTTTCACAAGCGCTTTAATTTTAGGGTATAAGTAGTTAGTTTTGGGTATAGAGTTTAGGTGATGGAGTTAGAATTTAGGGATAGTTGTTTTAATTTAAGGTTTATAATTATAATTGAGGGTTTATAGGTTAAAACTTAAATCTCGCCATATTACTCTAAAAACTAAACTCTAACCTATAAACCCTAAATTATAACCTTAAACCTTAAATTGAAACAACTATCCCAAAATTCTAACCCCTACACCTAAACCCATAAACCCTATACCCTAAACTAATTCCATATACCCTAAAACTAAGGCGCTTGTGAAAACCTTTAGTTTCCACCGCCAGTGTATAGGATATTAATCCTAATATATAATGATTTTTTAATAGTTTATGCAAAGGGAGGGCGAGCGGAATTTTGTTCTCAATAGGTATTAAAATCATAATTTAAGGCAGGAAAAAGATATCAACTAAGACTTTTTAATCATATGTTCTATTGATTGTTGATTATATAAATGATTATTAAATTAAATTAAAATAATTTTGTTTTTATTTTTAAACTTTCAAAAATTATAAAATAGATATTATTTTTTTTTATAGAAGGGGTATCACTGTCAACTGTCATTAAGGGGATGTGTCACACTAAATTAATGGTTAATATCTTGTTTAACCCTTCAACTATAACTAAAATTTTATTTTAACAATTTTCTAATATTTTTAAGAAATAATTAGTTAATTACACAAAATTAAAAAAATCAGAAGTTTTTTTAGAAAGTATGAAAATTCATATAATTTATTTTAAAATTATAAAAATATTTTAAAATATATAATTTGAGAAATGTTTTACAAATCATAAAATTTTAATAAAACATTTTCTATTTTTCATTACTTACATTTAGAGGCGGATTTATGACCAAGTGTGAGAGGGACAAATTGTATAAGTTAAAAATAGTATGAATTCATTAACTATTTAATCTTAAAATCTTGATGGGTCAAATGTTTGATTTAACTTAATTTAAGAATGGTATTAAACCCTAATAATAAAGCTCATTAAAATCTTATTTAATATATGAATATTCACCATAAATAAAGATATTCATAACAAGAAATATATATTAAAAATATTTATAGGTTGGTGAATGTAATGGTGGATCTATATGTAGAGTGGGATGAGCCTATTGTTACCGAGGTGCACCCTAGGACCCAATCTGCCGCACACCTAGGGGCCATTTCCAGCACCCATGGGGCCTCAATCCGTTCAGCCCACTCTGCCGCACCCATGGGGCCACAAACCAGCCGAGCCGTCCGCCCAAGGGGCCTTGCCAAGCACCCTGGGCCTATCCGCGCAGCCCTGCCCGCGCGCACCCGAGGGCCTGTCCGCGCAGCACCCAAGGGCCTGACCGAGCAGCACCGAGCAGCCCGGCCTTCAGCACCCATAGGCATGTCCGAGCAGCACCAAGAAGCCCGTCCAGCCACCCTATGGGCCCATCCGAATTTTCACCATCCATGGCCATTCAAGCCCATTCCTTGGGGAATATCTACCCCTTTGACCATGGCATACAAGGCAAGAATCAAGCATCCATCCATCACTCGATTCATGGAGAATCAAATCCCTTTCACAAGGAAAGAAGATCATCCAAGATGGAAGGAATCCTTAATAGTAATCTCTTGCCTTTATTAGATAGCTTAGGCCAATCTTGGCCATCGATTGTAAACGATAGTGACCGTTAGATCGGGAGGTGCTAGGCTATAAAAAGGGCCTCACCCCCTCATTTGTAATCATCCTTAATTCCTATTGTTTTCTACTTTTCTTTCATCAATAAAAGCTTAGCAACGTCGAGTACTCTTTTCCCCCTAACTAGGCTTAAAGGGGGTTTTTTAACGAGGCTCTTCGTTTTGCAATTACTCGAGCCATCTCCTTTCTTTCTTTCTTCGCAACGCTTCCACAACTCTAAGCCAAGCCAAGACTTAGCTTCAAGGCTTACTTGGTCCCTTTCAAAGTTCCTTTCCCGACCAAGTGTCGCACGAGCTAGCCATATAAACCTAGCCCCGTGACAAGTGGTATCAGAGCCAATGTTTTAGCGAAGAATTGTTCGAGATGACGAATCCAAGTGATGTTCCCGCCGACGGCACCTCCAAGCCAATGGAAACTCGTGGTGGAAAAGCCAAGAGGGGTAGTTCGAGAGATGCCATCTCAACCTTGCAAGACAAAGTTGCCCGTTTGGAAGACAACTCAATTGAGTCGAGAAAGATGCTCGATGATGTCGAGGAACGACTAACAAAGTTGGAATCTCGGGGTGATGGTTGCAAGGATGATTCCCAAGACCTCGCAGCTAAGGTCGGTGACGTGGAGATTGAGAATAGATATCTCAAAGAGGGGCTAACCGAACTAGAAAAGGCGATGGATGTGCTAAGGGCCGAACTAAACATCTATAAGTCCGTCGTAGCTAACGGAGTGGTTTCAAGTCCGAGTAGAGTGCTAGCCGATGTGCCGAAACCAAAGGGATTCAAAGGATCAAGAGATGCTCAAGAAACCGACACTTTCTTGTGGAGCATGAACCAATATTTCCGCAACACCAACACCGTGGATGAATCCACTAAGGTAAATGTTGCTTCAAGTTATTTTATTGAAGATGCTCTTTTATGGCGGAGACGCAGGTGTGCCGACCACGATGGAGACGTTCCCGTAGATACTTGGGAAGAACTTCAAGATGAGATCCGTGAAGCGTTCTATCCCAAGAATGCTCAAAGAGAGTTGCGCTCAAAGCTACGCCAACTTAAGCACGAAAACAACATCCATGATTATGTGAAGAAATTCGTCGGGTTAAAGCTCCAAATCACCAACTTAGGAGAAGATAAAGGCTTCTCAATTTTCATGGATGGGTTGAACCGATAGGCTAACATGGAGTTGGAAAGACGTGGTGTCAAAGATCTTTCACATGCCCTTGAGGAAGCCGAGGCAATAGCCAAGTTCGAGAAGCGAGACTCGCCCAAATCAAAACCGAAATCCAAGAATTGAGGAGACAAGAATGCCAAAGCCGGAGGTGATAGATTTAACCACGAAAAGAATTTCAACAACAATAACCGACAAAGCCGATCGAATAAGCCATGGGAGAGACGAGGATGTTTGCAATGCAAAGGACCTCATCATATTCGAGATTGTCCACAAAAGACAAATCTCTCTACCGTCAAAGCTAACGACGAACCCGCCGCCCAGCTTGGAGCAATTGTAAGTAATCTCCAAGTGAATTCTTTATCTAACAAGCCCAAAAGTGGTCTTATGTTTGTAGAAGTCACAATTGCCGGAAAGCAATTGCGTGCACTTGTGGACACCGGAGCATCCGAGCTGTTCATGTCCGAAGGAGCCGCCCAAAAACTCAAACTCAACGTGTTGAAGACGAGTGGGTGGATCAAGACGGTCAACTCGAAAGAAGCGCCCATTGCCGGAGTTGCAAAGAGGGTCGAGATCCAACTTGGAAGTTGGAAAGGTCGTGAGGATATTAAGGTAATTCCTCTTGACGATTACGATCTTGTGATTGGTTTATCATTTTTGGACAAGATTAATGCACTTCTCTTGCCATTTGCCGATGTATTGGTTGTGCTCGACCGCGCCCAACAATGTTTGGTCCCCGTGAGTCGAGATGTAGGTATCCAATCCAAGATGTTGTCTTCCATCAAGTTCCGCAATGGTGTGCGAAAGGAGGAAGAGTCTTTCCTTGCTGTGCTCAAGGAAGACGAGGCGATAGAAGCCGAAGAAGTTCCCGAAGAAGTGGAACGTGTGCTCGTAGAGTTCGAGGACACCATGCCTTCCGAATTGCCGAAGGCCTTACCACCCAAACGTGAGGTGGGTCATCGCATTGAGTTGGAGCCAAATGCCAAGCCGCCGAGCAAAGCACCCTACCGAATGGCGCCACCGGAGTTAGAAGAACTCCGAAAGCAACTTGGAGAGCTCTTGGATGTCGGGTACATTCGCCCATCCAAGGGTCCGTTTGGAGCACCCATCCTCTTTCAAAGGAAGAAAGACGGCAGCTTGCGCATGTGTGTCGACTACCGCGCTCTAAACAAACTCACGGTAAAGAATAAATACCCTATTCCTTTAATCACCGATTTATTTGATCAACTTGGAAGTGCTAGATTCTTCACAAAGTTAGATCTATGTTCGGGGTATTATCAAGTTCGCATAGCCGAAGGTGACGAGCCCAAAACCGCGTGCATCACAAGGTATGGTTCTTTTGAGTTTCTTGTAATGCCATTTGGCCTTACAAACGCTCCCGCAACATTTTGCACTTTAATGAACAAGGTACTTTCACCTTTTCTTGATCGCTTTGTTGTTGTCTACTTAGATGACATTGTCATCTATAGTGAGACTTTCCATGAACACTTAATGCACTTGAGGAAGGTTTTGCAGGTTCTTCGTGAGAACGAGCTTTACATCAAACGCGAAAAATGTAGTTTCGCTCAACAAGAAGTCCCGTTCTTAGGCCACATCATTGGAGGTGGTAAGATCCGAATGGATCCAAGCAAAGTTCGAGCCATCGACGATTGGGAACCACCGACTAAGGTAACCGAACTTCGTTCTTTTCTTGGTTTAGCTAACTATTATCGTAAGTTTGTGCAAGGTTACTCCGCCATAGCTACGCCTTTGACCGAACTCTTGAAGAAGGACAAACCTTGGGAATGGAGTCCAAGTTGTCAACAAGCGTTTGAAAGGCTTAAGCAAGCCATGGTAAGTGAGCCCGTTCTTGCCTTGCCCGACCATTCCAAACAATTTGTCATCCACACCGATGCATCCGACTATGCCATTGGTGGAGTTTTGATGCAAGAAGGCCATCCCATTGCCTTCGAAAGCCGGAAGTTGAACGACACCGAAAGGCGCTACTGTAACGCCCCGGTTTTGGGCTCGGAAGTTTTTGGCGTTGACCGGTTCGGTCAAAGTGCTGATCGAATATATAAGAGTGAATTTAGGAAAACCTAGTTCGGGTTGCATTAAAAATATGGGAAAATGTTCTAAAATCATCTTTTAATATATGTAAGTGAACTGTGAAATCAATTTTGGAAAATGAGGTTCGAAAGGTTGACATTTTGGCTAGTGACCAAAATGTAATTTTTGAAAGTTGCGGGACAGTTTTATAAAGGATTGAAACTTTGAATCTTTAAGGAGCTATTATTCCACAAAGGATTTCTCCAGATTTTTCTAAGATATTTTAAGGCTTTATTCTGATTTTTAAAGATTAAGAAAGGGAGGGAAATCATTTTAACCAATTTCATAACTAATTTTCCATTTTCTCTCAATTTCCCTTTTCTCTCATTTTCTCTCAACCCAAACACAATTCTCCAGATTTCCTTCTCTGATTTTGGCATCTAAATCTCTCATTTCAACTCTCATTTGATTCCTAATCATCTCATCAACAAAACCTCTCAATTTGCAAGTTGTTTCATCAAGCTTTTTGGCTCTAAAATGGAGAAATTCAAGTTTGGAGGTAAGAACGTCCTTCTCCTCTAAACTATCAGTTCTTTACTGAAATTCCTAAGTTCTCAATCCTTGATTTATGTATTGTTAATGGCTTTTCAATTGAGATCTTGATTTTTGGCTAAAATGCAAGATTTGGTGATTTTGGTGAAATTTTCGTGTGATCTGTTTGGGCAGTGTTTTGGAGTGTCAAAATGATGTTAAATGAATGTTAAATTGATTAGAAGTTGAGGTTTAATCAATGCAATCCCGGATAGGTTGAATTTCCTAAGTTTGGCTTGAGTTTTTGGTTGTTTTTGGAGTGTTTTTGGTGATCTGTTATACCTGGAGGTAAAAGGACGTGGTTATGATCATTTTGGATGTTAATTGATGTATAAAAATGGTTAGAAGTGATGGATCTTGGCTGGGTTAAGTTTTGGAAGTGTTTGGAGGTGATTTCGGTTGTGTTTGGTAGCCAAATTGTTAGATTTGTGATGAGCAGCGAGTTGTGTTGTTGTTGCTGGTGTTTTAATGCATAAGGATGCATTAATGTTCTGTTTTTGTGTGCTTGAAACAGGGGAGTTTGATCCGTGAGCTTTAGAGGTGTTGCGGAAGGTTTCGGAAGCTTGGAAGGCTTGTTGGTTAGCCTTGTTTTGGTTATCGGTGAGTGAAGTTGGGATTTCAGCTTTTAAAACAAGGTTTGAAGGTTTTTGGGAGCTTAGTGTAAGTCTAAACAACTTGCTAAGCTCAAGAGTAAGTAAAAGGGATTTTTGTTCTTGAATTGTGTGTGATTTGGTTTTAAAAGCAAATGTGGTTGATGATTGAAATGCATGTGTTTTGCATGGTTTAATTCTGTTTTGTAAGCATGTTTTAGCATGGTTTAATGCTGGTTTTGAAAGCCATTTAAGGAGGATGCTCAAGGTAAGGGATCCTTGGTTTTGTATATGGTAAATGTGGTTTTGATGCATAGTGTTGCATGTTGATCAATGGCTATGTATGATGCTTTAAAACAGTGAATTGATGATGCTAAATGTTACCTTTTGCATATTGGTTATGCATGCGAATCATTGGATTAATGAGGTAATGGTTTTGCATATTGGTTATGCATGTGAATCATTGAGCTAATGTTGTGATGGTTTTGCATTATGTTTGTGCATGTGGAACATTAGATTAATATGGTAAGATGGTTATATTGGCAAGTGATGTAAATGGTTCTTGGGTTGTTGATCGGATATAGTTAGCCGGCTATAGGATTGGGTGCACCGTGAATTAAGTCGCCTTGGAGGTGGAGTGGTCAAGAGTGGACCGGATAAGCTCCCTTCAAGTATCCTAACGAGATGAGGTCATAGTGGAGGTTGTTGCCCACTCGAGGACCTTGGTTGATGAGGTCATAATGGAGGTGTTGCCCATTCGAGGACCTTGGTTGAGTAAAGGTTATATGGTGGTTAAAAGTCCATATGTGAGAACCTTGTACTTGTTGAGATCACAATGGCAGTGTTAAGTCCATGTGTGGATCTTGTGTGGGATGTCCCGGATCTCGTTAGTGATGTTCTACAACTACCAATCGGTTATGCAAAGGTTGTATGGTGGTTAAAAGTCCATACGGGGGAAACCTTGTGCATGTTGAGGTTGTATGGTGTTTAAAAGTCCATGCATGGGAACCTTGGTAAAAGCTAAGGTTGTATGGTGTTTAAAAGTCCATACATGGGAACCTTAGGATGTTGAGGTCATAATGGAGGTTGTTGCCCATTCGAGGACCTTGGATTGGGTAGGGTGTAGGGAGCGTAGGGACAACGCTCGGAATCCGCGTATCCGATCGGGTTGTTGAGTTGAAAAGTGAATGTGGTTGATCTTTTGGAAGCCAATGTAATGTTCTTGATCATAAAGAAGCATGAGATGCTTGGTATGATGCATGGTTGTATGTGAAGCATGAGATGCTCGAAATGATGCATGGTTGCATGTGAAGCATGAGATGCTTGGATTGATGCATGATTGCATGTGAAGCATGAGATGCTTGAAAAGATGCATTGTTGCATGAAAAGTGTGTGATGATAGTGAATGCATGTTTACTTGTTAAGTTAAACAAGTGTTGATAATCATTTGGTAAATGATGCATGTGAGCATGAAATGTCTATGTTGCTTTGGAGTCTTGTAAGACTTGTTTTAAAGGCATGTGAAGATGATGTTATGGTTCCTATGTTGCCTTGGTTAAATGCATGTGATAGAATATTTGAGCTATGGTTTTAAAAGGTTTCTTGCTTGATGTGGCTTTCAAGCTTAAGAAAGGTATGTTGTGAAATGGAGTGTTTTCCATGGTTTTGTTTAAGCTTGGCTTATGGTGTTTATGCATGATTTGAGCTTGATGTTGAAAAGGGTTTTTCAAACATGGTTTTGGTAATCAAATCGGGTTTGTTTTATAAGTGTTTTAATGACCCGCTGCATTGATGGTGTTTTGGTTTTGAGCATCCCTCACTAAGCATTATGTGCTTACGCTCCTTTTTGTCCATCAATGCAGATTCTTGAAGTTTGGGCAGCAAGGAGCAAGGGATTCAAGGTGGACTCCAATGGAGATGTATGTCTCGGTGAATAGCTATAGTTAATAAGGGCAATGGGGTAGAATCTCTCGGGTTTAAGTGTATGTGATCGTTTATGTTTGATCAAGATTGTTTAAATGTTGTTGCTAATGTTGTTGGATCTTGATTTGGCTTAAATGAGATTGAATTGGAAGGTTTGTGCCTAAATGGTTGCTTGTGTAGGAAGCATGCCTATAGATTTGGGGCTTTTCTTATATGTTGTGTTTCTGTTGAATTGTTGATGCAAGTATGTCTCATTTATGTTGAATTGCATGCTGGTAAAGTTTGGTGGCTTTTGGAGCATGTTTGAATGATCAATTGTGTGTTTGAGTGAGCAAAATGCAACATTCTGGGCTAGGCGTTTCGGAACATGTAACACAGTTTCGGAACGGGTGCCCTGCATGAACCCAGGCGTCCGAAACGGGTGCCACCGTTCCGAAACGGAAGGCATTCTGCCAGACCCCCGTTGCGGAACGCGTTGCGGAACGGCCCCGTGTTTCGGAACGGGCTTGGCCTGTCTCGGAACGGGTGACCGTTGGGGGCTGACATGGGCGGTTAGATGTTTCAAAATGTTTGCATTTTGGTCCTGAAACTTGTTTGTGCAATTGTATGAGTTCGGGGTGTCCGTTTGAGCTGAAATTTGGCAGAGAAGCATGAAACTTGATTAATTTTAAGTTGGTAACTTAAAATCTGGTTAAGTCCTTAAAGTTTTCAGAAATTACAATTTGGTCCCTAAAGTTGTAATTTGTTCAATTGGGTCCCTGTTTGATCTCTGATGGTTGTGATCTTTGAGCATGGTGTTTGTGTGATCACATCTAAGGTTAATGTGCATCTAGACAAGATTAAAAAGAAAAAAAGGGTCGTTAATCAAGGTTGACTTTCGGGTTGACTTTGGTTTTCCCCGTGTAATCTTCGTAGTTCGGGTCAACCGTCCAGACCGGGCTACGGGGGTTACAGCTACACCGTTCAAGAGAAGGAGATGACCGCCGTCATCCATTGCCTTCGCACATGGCGACACTACATCTTGGGTTCCAGGTTTGTCGTCTTTACCGATAATTCCGCAATTTCTTATTTTCTAACCCAAAAGAAATTGTCTCCTAAGCAAGCTAGGTGGCAAGATTTCTTGGCGGAATTCGATTTTACATTGGAGCACAAGCCCGGAAAGACCAACACCGTGGCCGATGCGCTTAGCCGAAAAGCCATCTTTGCTTCCATTAGCCAACCAAGTGGTGAGTTACTTGAATCCATCAAGGAAGGCTTGACGCATGATCCCACCGCAAAGAACCTAATCATATTTGCCAAAGAGGGTAAGTCGCGCCGATTTTGGGTCGAAGACGATCTTCTCTTCACAAGAGGCCAACGCTTGTTCGTTCCCTACTTCAACAATTTGAGAAAGGCATTGATGAAGGAATGTCATGATTCAAAGTGGGCCGGACACCCAGGTATGCATCGTACCTTAGCTTTACTTAATGAGCGTTATTATTGGCCTCGTATGAATGAAGATGTAGAAGCGTACGTGAAGACTTGTCTTGTTTGCCAACAAGACAAGATCGAAGCAAACAAGCCGATGGGACTACTCCAACCTTTGCCAATACCGGAAAGACCATGGGAAAGTATTTCTCTTGACTTTATTATTGGTTTCCCTTATGTTAATAATTTTTCGAATATTATGGTTGTAGTAGACAGATTTTCGAAGTATGCTACCTTCATTCCCGCCAACAAGACATGCCCCGCCGACGAAGCCGCTCGTCTTTTCATGAAGCATGTCGTGAAGTTTTGGGAAATCCCAAAATCTATAGTAAGTGATCGGGACGCTCGGTTCACGGGTAAGTTTTGGACCGAGTTGTTCAAGTTGTTGGGTTCCTCCTTGAACCTTTCAACGAGTTTTCATCCACAATCCGATGGGCAAACCGAGAGGGCCAACGCATTATTGGAAATCTACTTGAGGTATTTCGTCAGTGCATCCCAACGAAATTGGCCCGACTTGCTAGACGTGGCCCAATTCTCCTACAACTTGCATAGGAGTGAAGCCACAAACCAAAGTCCGTTCGAGATAGTGATGGGCCAACAACCGCTCACACCGGATGCCATCGTGACCAGGTACCAAGGTCCAAATCCAGCCGCCTTCCATGTAGTGAAGGACTTGCAAGAGCAAAGAGACCTAGCCAACGCTTGCCTCCACAAAGCAAGCAAGCGAATGAAGAAGTGGGCCGACAAGAAGCGACGCGACGTCGAATTTCAGGTAAATGATTTAGTTTTGGCTAAACTTAATCTAACACTTCGAAATGCTTCTGTTCACAGGGCTCTTGTGAGGAAGTATGAAGGCCCATTTCGTGTGATCAAGAGAGTAGGCAAGGTGGCCTACAAGCTAGAATTGCCATCCGACATCCAAGTCCATCCCGTCTTCCATGTGAGTGTCCTTAAGCCTTATCACGAGGACGAGGAAGATCCGGATAGAAACATCTCCAAGCGAGCACCCGTTGGAGTTAGGACTTCATTCGAGAGAGAAGTCGAAGAAATCCAATCCTATCGAGTCATTCGACGCAAAGGCTACCAACCGAGGCACGAGTACTTTGTGCTTTAGAAGGGTCTAACCGAACCCGAGGGTAGTTGGGAGTTAGACAAAGACTTGTGGCAGTTTGAAGACAAGATTGCCGAATTTAAAGCCCAACAAGCGACGAGGGCGTCGCTCAATTCGGTGGAGGAGAATGTTATCGAGGTGCACCCTAGGACCCAATCTGCCGCACACCTAGGGGCCATTTCCAGCACCCATGGGGCCTCAATCCGTTCAGCCCACTCTGCCGCACCCATGGGGCCACAAACCAGCCGAGCCGTCCGCCCAAGGGGCCTTGCCAAGCACCCTGGGCCTATCCGCGCAGCCCTGCCCGCGCGCACCCGAGGGCCTGTCTGCGCAGCACCCAAGGGCCTGACCGAGCAGCCCGGCCTTCAGCACCCATAGGCATGTCCGAGCAGCACCAAGCAGCCCGTCCAGCCACCCCTATGGGCCCATCCGAATTTTCACCATCCATGGTCATTCAAGCCCATTCCTTGGGGAATATCTACCCCTTTGACCATGGCATACAAGGCAAGAATCAAGCATCCATCCATCCCTCGATTCATGGAGAATCAAATCCCTTTCACAAGGAAAGAAGATCATCCAAGATGGAAGGAATCCTTAATAGTAATCTCTTGCCTTTATTAGATAGCTTAGGCCAATCTTGGCCATCGATTGTAAACGGTAGTGACCGTTAGATCGGGAGGTGCTAGGCTATAAAAAGGGCCTCACCCCCTCATTTGTAATCATCCTGAATTCCCATTGTTTTCTACTTTTCTTTCATCAATAAAAGCTTAGCAACGTCGAGTACTCTTTTCCCCCTAACTAGGCTTAGAGGGGGTTTTTAACGAGGCTCTTCGTTTTGCAATTACTCGAGCCATCTCCTTTCTTTCTTTCTTCGCAAGGCTTCCGCAACTCTAAGCCAAGCCAAGACTTAGCTTCAAGGCTTACTTGGTCCCTTTCAAAGTTCCTTTCCCGACCAAGTGCCGCACGAGCTAGCCATATAAGCCTAGCCCCGTGACACTATGCCCAACCTGAACTTTTCAAAGTTCACACATTTACCTTTAATTTTTTTAATTTTTATGAATTAGTTCTTAACTTCTTGTAATATTTATGATTTGTGTCACTCCGAAATTTTGAGATTCTATTTGTGTACACCCTCAAATATATCTCCAGAATAAGTGGTTAAAAGCTCTCCGTTAACACTCTTTCTCTTCTCTAAGTTATGAATCTAATACTCATTAGGAGTAAAATTTCCCTTAAGCTCCCCTAAGTAAATTAAAGTTAAAAATTTTAATTTAAAATTACAAATACCTAAAATACTTTAGGCCAAAATTTTAAGAGCGATAAGAGCCCCTCACACTCTCTATGTACCTTTGTTACTGCTTAGACTCCTAACCTCACTCTACCCATAACAAAGTTACATGTATTTTATATTTTTAGAGCAGATTGTTAAAAGTCTAAGTTGGTACTCTTTCATATAAAAAAAGTTAGTAAACAAGAATTGGAGTTTGAATTCTTAATGTAAAAGGGATAAAGTAACATTTAGTTATTAAATTTTTGATGTTTTTAAATATGGTCCCTATTTTTTTGTATATAGTAATCTTAAACTTGATATTTTTTATTATTAATTATTTTATTAATACGACATAATAAAATTATAATACATGACATAATATATGAATATCACTTCATTAAAAGAATAAAATTCTAAATTTAAGAACTAATATAAACAAAAAAAATTGGGGACAAAATTAGTAAAAAAACAAATATAGAGGTTAAATGTGGTTTTATCTTAACATAAAAATGTGTATTTCTCTCTATTGAGTAAAGAATAAGAAAAATTTAATTTTTTATGTCGATTCTAAACTTGAAATATCTTTTGAAAAATCTATTACAACCGAAAGTTTATCACAAACACTTGCGATTTATTATTCAAATCATTATAATCAATTTGTCGCCTTAAAATTTTAGAAACAGTTACACGATTAAATATAATATATGCTTTAATATTACTATAGGTTTCATAAAAACTTCAAAGAAGACAATAACAAGTTCGTTATGATAGCAAGAAATTCAAAATTTTGGTTGCGAATATACAGCCAATATGCCATGGGATACATTTAATGGCTTTGAAAACGTGTATAAGCTCTCTGGTTGTAGATAAAAAGTAAAATTGTGAGGAAGGGTGAGTAAAATTCGACTCGAAAAAATTAAATTTTTTGATTCGATGTAAAAAAAATTGACTCGTTTTGATTTGACTCGAATTTTTTTAATAAAATTTGATTTGTAAAATGAAAGTTCGAATAACTCAAAATTTTTAATAATTAATAGATTAGTTTTTAAGTTCAAGTCGAACTAGAGGTGACAAACGGGTCAATCGGTTTGGGTTCGGTTCAGGTCATTTCGGTTTCAGTTATTTCGGGTCTGATGTCATTCGGTTCGGTTCAGTTCGGTTCTATTGTGCTTTGGGTCATTTCGGGTCGGTTGATCTTTGATTCGGTTCAATTTCGGGTCAACGGGAGATCGGTCTGTTTTAATCAAGTTTTTAGGTTGGTCAGTTTTTTACACTCTTTATATGGCTTTATAAAGCCAATATATTTGACTTTTTGGTGAGTTGTGCGGTTGTTCATATCTCATCTTTCTTTATTTCTATTAATATCTTTTATTTATTTCAGGTTGTCTTCGTTTCGGGTCCATTCAGTTCGGGTCCATTCGGTTCGAGTCCATTTCGGTTCAACTAAAAATCAGTTCATTTTCGGTTCGGTTTCGGGTCTCGGGTCTCGGGTCATCATGTTCGGTTCAGTTCGAGTCCCGAGTCAAGTTTGCCAGGTCTAAGTCGAACCTCTCAATTTTTCCTAATATATATACCAAAATAAAAAGATATGAAGATATATATATATATATATATATATGATTAGAGAAACTCGTTTAAATTAGAATCAAACCAGACTATAACATGATAAATAATTACAATTAAATTTGTATAGGAACTCGATCGAAAATATTTTAAATAAAATTTGAGTTATAAAATATGACACGCCAACTCGAATAACTTAAAATTTTTTAACTCGACTTAATCGAACGTCTACCCCTAATTGTGTGAAAACAGGTGGACATGGAAGTTGGAAACAACCATAAACCATTGTGTACTTGTGTTGCAGAAACCATATCCGCTGCAACTTGCAAGTGAAGTTTTCAATTTGAACCCCGAATGTCCCACATGGGCTGTGGTCTAAAGCTAGAAAGGGAGATTTTAGCCTTCGGGGTTTAACAAGGTTCACTTTAATTGTTTGAAAATCCAATAAGTGACCGACTCTGGTTCAATTTAATTTACTCATAATTGAACCCTTTTAATCAATTTTTAAGGTGAAAAAATTCCATACATTGGGGGGAAAACCATTTTTTTCATTTTCAATTACAACAAGTTGAAGAACAAAAGCAATTCTCCAATGAAGTTGTTTGTTTACACATAAAAGTGGGATTGTATCTCTTGTATGTAATAGTATATGATGGCATTAAATTCAACTGTATAAGGCTTAATTGACGCGTCTTCAACTTTACCTTGCAGAGTTTCTCTTGATTTGGCCACTCGATCTCTTAATGGAATCGATCCTTTGAAGCCTGATTTGCTCTCTTACTTTGGCTATGAACTCATCAGCTTTCTTATCAACATCAGATCCTCCATCTGTGCAATTGCTTGGACTGCCTTCCTCTTTGTTGGAGCTTGGTCTAGCTTCTTCATCTTCCTCACTCTCTGAATCATCATCTTCATCACTAGTTTCTGTTCCCACCACCATGTTTTCAACAAATCCAGGTTTCTCATCTCCCTGTGGGAATTCCATGAAACTTGCCTTTGGTTTCGGCTTAAAGCTGCCATTGATTCCATTCAAGTCATCCGGTTTGCTAGCTAACTTCCATGACAAAGTTGAAGCCGGTTCCAGTGGTGATGATTTGCGAACCAACGGTGGCGGTGGCGGTGGAGGCGGCGGAGGACACCTGTATATGTTCTTTTTCCTCACAAAATCCTCAGTACTTTTGGCTTGTATTTCAGTTAACAAAGAAGGAGAAGAAGGGGATAACTTGTTTGGTGAAGACAAGGAACTTGAACGAGACAAACGAGTCGTTTGGGGCTTAAATGACTCAGTTTCTTCCTTCATTTCCATTCTTCCAGACCTCGACCGCCATGGAATCGGTGAAGGAAGAACAACGTTGCTCTCATTCATATTCTCAACCAAAGTTTCCCCATTTTCCCTTTTGGAACTCAAACTAGAATTCGACCTACGTAGAGAGCTAGTGTTTCCAACACTTTCCCTACTTGTCTCAACATGATTCCCCTCCAAAACACGTGATTTCAAGCTCCTAACAGGCAAAAGCAAAGGCTTTTCTTCACCTTGCCTTTTAGACACGAAAACAGGAGGTTGGTTCCTATAGTACTGGTTACTCCATGTCTGGACCTTGCTTTCATCAGACCCAGATATGTTTTCTCCTTCATCATCGAAAACGGATGACACCTGAAGGAATCTAGACATGAGAGACTGTACATTATCGAGCTTGGAATTGTTGTTATTGATTTCTTTGTCCGTCTCATGGTTTCGTCGGCTAAAAAGACCGTAAGAGACTGTTATGCCGACGAATAGAAGGCGGAGAAGCTCCCAGCTACGACTGAGCAGAGTTTGGTTGATGAATTCGGGTGCTTGGGAGGGGAAAACTGGGATTATGACCAAGAAGACGATGATTACAAGAGCTTTTTTGTGAAGGAAATTTGTATAGTATTTACCGGAGTTTGCTTGGTTTTGTTCCTTTACTGGTTGTGGTTGCTGCTGTTTGGTGTAGGAATCTGTATCTGCCATTGAAGAAGATGGGGAAAAGGGTAAACAAAGAGAGGATGGTTTGGGGTTTGGATTTGATTTATGCCAAAGATTATGGGAATGAAAGGAAGACTTAGGGGTTAAGGAAAAGTGGAGAATGAGGAAAGGCAAAAATAAAGAGAGTTTATGGGAAAAGTGAAAGCATATATGAAGCTAATCCACTGGGTCAAAATATTAATTTTAAAAAGATAAGAGCTTGTTAAGTATTTAAACTCAAAATTAATAGAGGCAATGTTTATAGTGGTTGTTTCTGCAAATGACATGTAGAGCCTCGTCATCCCTTTTTTTATTTGCTTTAATTTTAGTTCCAACATAAATTATAAAATAAACATGTATTGCATTAAAAATAAAAAAAATAATTAATGATATTTAAAATTAA
Source organism: Hibiscus tridactylites (assembly GCA_958450335.1). NCBI lineage: Eukaryota > Viridiplantae > Streptophyta > Magnoliopsida > Malvales > Malvaceae > Hibiscus > Hibiscus tridactylites. The sequence continues at coordinate 79,638,400 of OY288281.1, forward strand.
AAATTGATATAAATGTTTTTTTGAATAGTTTAAAAGTGATTACAATGCAGTATCTGTTTATAAATATTCTTAACTCTTTGACAATGCGTCTGCACCATATAAATATAACGATTTGAACCAGATTTTTCAAAGATAAACATTATCTGCTTTTCCATTAAGACACATATTAAATTTCAAAAATGATATAAATATTTTTAAAACAATATTATATATATCTTTTAAATAAAATTTTTTGAGCATACAGTTGATGAAGTTTGTTGAAGTGATTATTATTGTGAACTCATATTCTAAATGACAACGTACCCAGAAACCTGGTTGGAGTGGGCATAATTTGCAAAAGTAATAGTAAAAAGAATAAAGAATCCGGCAATGGGCTGCTTCTAGATGCCTAAACGATTCTTCTTTTGGACTGCCTACGCTACGTTGTTTTTCCATATCACACTGAAGAATAAAAACAAAGAGCTTTTCGTATCAAAATGAGGACGAAAGCTTTTCTCTCACTCCTTTATCTCGTATTTGATTCTTTAATAAATTAATTTGAATCATATATTATAATGATTAATTTAATTTAATTTAATTTATTTATAATGTCAAAATTTTTAATTTTTAGTCTTACTTAAAAGAACATAATATTTCATTTTACTCTGCCAACCAATAATTGACGTTCTTCTATTCTTTTTATTCTTTTACATTCTCAATTCATTCATGATAACCTATAAATTCTTTATTTGAATGTGAAAACTCCATAACTCGATTAATCCAATTTAAAATCCAACTTAACTTTATTTAATTACTAATTATAAAATGTTTGGTACCTAACTTTAATTAATCTAAGCTCAAACTAGTTTGAACTCAAATAATCTAAAATTTTAATAACTTAATTTAAATGTATCAGGTCTCAAATTCGAACGTAACATAATTTTTTAATATATGAATATAATTATATGATAGTATATGTTCATACTTTTTAACCTTTTGATAAGGTACATACACCTTACATATACATCATACATGTACTTAAATCTGAGTCTCCTAAAACAAATATTATTTTCATGAACCGCTAGTTGAATTCCGAACCTAACATAACTTTTAACTCTAAATAATTGAAATTCGAGAGGGACCGGAACTAGATAATACGAAATCTTAAAATGATTTAAATTAGCCGTCGGTTCAAATGTATACTTCATTTTATTCCTACATCTGGAACCTAATATTTAGATGCTCTTAAGGTCCACGCAGTGGCTTTGGATATCCTTTATTTTAATAACAAATATTTTATTAAATTATATGAAAAAGTGAACAAAAGATGGAAATGAAAGTGGTCATTTCCACATCAACATAGTTTGAAGATGGGTAAAAAAACATCATTAGTCACCAAAATAATTCATATATTTTGTGATGATCAATTATTTTGTTCACAAAAGCGTCAATAACATTAGTTTTTCTTTTATTTTGGTCGTCAGTCATAAAATAGTAACGACAATGTTAACATAAACTTTTTATTTTTTATGTTATTTTCCTTCTCGTCATCAACAACTCATATATAATTTTATAATAGTCTTATTCAAACTAAAATAGAAAAAAAAAAGCGTGAATAATTTACTGAACAACAGTGTTATTTATCCTTTGAAGATTTGGATCAATTTTATATGGATGATTTTACAATAAACGTCATGTCCGGCTATGTACCACAATGTACCACAATGTACCATTAACTATTTTAGTTATTTTTAAAATAATAGGGACCGAAAGCGTTATTATCCATTTTTAGAATAAAATCTAAAAACACAATTTATTATTATTTTTTTCTTTTTGGGTAAAGTACACAAATGGTAACTGGACTTTAGTAAATTATTCAATTTGGCAACCAAACTTTCAATTGCTTCAATGTTACCATTAAATTTTTAGTTTTGCTCCAAATTGGTCACTGACCCGTTAACTGCCATTAAAAGGGTGACATGGCAGTTAAATTATTTTGTATAATAATACATTTAGTCCACTATATTTGCACATTCAAACAATTTTGTCCTAATTCAGAAAAATAATAATAATATATTTAACCCTCATTATTTACAAATTATTTTAATTTGACACTATTTTAATTTAAAATAATTTAATCCTAAACCCTTAATTTATCCATAGTATGGAAATTAGTTGTGGTAATTCTTTGATATCTTTTTTTTTCTTTCTTTCTGGCTAAAGTATCTGCAATTTGCAGGAAGCTAGAGCATTGCTAGAAAGAATTGAATATCAGAAAGGAAATATAGAAGCTGCACTACACGTGTTTGAAGGAATAGATATCGCAAGAATAACTCCCAAAATGAAACTCACCCTTGCTAAAAGAGTTGATCGACATCGACGTAAGAGGTGATCTAATCTAATGACTATGCTTCTACACCAATGGTGATCTGCAAATTGAAGACACCTTAGCCAGAAAGAAAGCAAATAAAAGATATCAAAGAATTACCACAACTAATTTCCATACAATAGATAAATTAAAGGTTTATGGTTAAATTATTTTAAATTAAAATAGTGTTAAATTCAAATAATTTGTAAATAATGAGGGTTAAAATTATTATTATTTTTTTGAATTATGACAAAATTGTTTGAATGTACGAATATAGAGGACTAAATGTGTTATTATACAAAGTAATTTAATTGCCACGTCACCCTTTTAGTCGGTGGCCAATTTGGAGCAAAACTAAAAATTTAATGGTAACATTGAAGCAATTGAAAGTTTAGTTACCCAATCGAATAATTTACCAAAGTCTAGTTACCATTTTTGTACTTCACTCAAAAAAATAATAATAAAATATTTTTTAAATTTTATTCTAAAAACGGATAATAACACTTTCGGTTGCTATTATTTTAAAAATAATTAATAGTACAATACAATATACATGATTAATAGTACATAGTGATAATGTTGTAGAATAATTCCAATCTATATATACAAAACCATTTACAATTCACCCGCAAAGTTTTAGGTTTCAATTTTCATACTATTTTAATTTTATAATTTGCATTTTTTTCTTCTCAGAAAAATCAAAGGAAAATGTCAGTGAGATTTAAACCATTATTTTTAACAAGATATTAAAGAATATTGGAACAATTTAATCGACCCATGTTAGCAACTATATAACATCACAAATATTATTCCGAGGTTTATTAATTTCCTTTTAACAGATAAAAGCTTCGTGACGCCTCTATATCTATATTTTAATATGTTAAAAAACGAACAAGTAGTTCAACTGTACATTAACTTTCTATGTATATTGTTCAAAGAAAAATCCTTTCAATATATTATTCTGTCAACATTTATGGCTGAAAATAGATGAATCACATAATAATTGGAATTTTGTTATGATATGGATGCTAATGGTAGAAATGTGAGCATTGGGTTTTGGAATGTTCTAATTATTGTAAAATGATAGTATTATAAAGGCATAACAAAAAATAAAAAGGGTAAACTACATGAACGACCACCATACTATTGTAAAAGTCGCGATTTGACCACCTTACTTTTTTTTGAAGTAATTAAACCATCGTACTATTAAATTGGGTGCAATTTGATCACCAGCCGTTAAAGGTTAACGGTAGGGTGACGTGTCAGTTAAAAAAATAAGGGTATAATTACACATTTGGTCCTTACTACTTATACATTCTTTCAATTTAGTCCTAATTTTAATTTAATAAAATAAATTAATTATTTAATTAGGTGGTGACACGTGTCACTACCTTATTGGAGGGATTTAGAAGAAAATGGAAAAACAACACAAATGCATTAAGGGGGGGGGGGGGTCGAACCTAGGTTTTCTTACACCCAAGAGTGTTGCCTTACCAACAAACCAAACATTGTATTGTGATATACTTCCAGCAATATATTATATCTAAATAAACATCAAAAACTGAAAAATTCAATCATCCTCATTAGCTACAGTTTTCATTGATGTGAACTTCTCCAAATTCCCAGAAACAGAAAAGCCAAATTATATCATATATTGCAGAAATGGAATACCAAATAATTGTAACAGGATGAATAACCTTACACTATTGTACGTTCGAATTGATACACGAAAGAGAAAAGAAAGATAGTTGAGTTCAGTTCACCCACGTTTTTTTTTTCAATACCTTCAATCGACAGTACAAACAAATGTAATAATGGATCTCACATTGAAATTGAATTCTTAAACCCATTTTTTTCTTTTATTTTTGTCAAAAAGAGAGACTTTATTTTGTTAAAGTCCGTTGCTTTTTCTTTGTTTATAGGCTAAGGAAACTCCTTGATGCGTTGAAAGTCGTTGATCTGGTTGAATCTCTCAAGGAGAGCGTTGGGTTTTCGTAATCCTTTTGCCTAAATTACACATCCTACTTTTTCATGCATTGCTTAGGTTAAATTTGTAGATATGCATAAAGTTGGGGGGATATATGTGGATCAAAAGCAGCCAGTCCATACCTTGCTTCAAATTTGGCTTTCTTTTTGAAATACAATTGCTTTTCAACTCATAATTTGTTTATTCGGGCAAATATAAAGTAATTCATTTGGTCATGACGATGATGGAGTTGAAAGCAAAATTTTCAATTCTTGCAATATTGTTTCTGGGGATTTGCAGAAGCTCAAGGCAATGGAAAATGAAAAATCTTGTTTCTGGGAATTTAGAGAAGTTGAAGGCAACGGAAAATGTTTCTAGTGACGATGATGGAATTTTTCAATTTTTAATGTTTATTTAGATATAATATATTGCTGGAAACATATCGCAATACAACGTTTGGTTTGTTGGTAAGCCAACACTCTTGGGTGCAAGAAGACCCAGGTTCGACCCCCTTTATTAGCATTTGTGTTGTTTTTTCATTTTCTTCCTTTAATTAGGTGGTGACACGTGTCACCACCTGATTGAAAGATGAAAATAAATTTATTTAATCAAATATAAATAATTAAATCCCTCCAATAAGGTAGTGACACATGTCACCACCTAATTAAATAATTAATTTATTTTATTAAATTAAAATTAGGACTAAATTGAAAGAATGTATAAGTAGTAAGGACCAAATGTGTAATTATACCCTTATTTTTTTAACTGACACGTCACCCTGCCGTTAACCTTTAACGGCTGGTGGTCAAATTGCACCCAATTTAATAGTACGATGGTTTAATTGCTTCAAAAAAAAGTAAGGTGGTCAAATCGCGACTTTTACAATAGTATGGTGGCCGTTTATGTAGTTTACCCAAATAAAAATCTCATAACGTTTGACTGAATTATTATTTTGGTCCCTATTTTTTAAAGCTATTTAGCCCTTAACGTTTTAATTTGGGTCAAAATGGCCCCTTGCGTGAATAAAAGTTATTAGTCAATCATCAATAAATGACTTGAAATGACATGATAAACTTACATGGTAGTGCACGCTGTGATAGCAGTGCCATATAGACAAATATAATGTCTTTACAGAATGACACGGCAATCAAAAAATATTTTATATTTTATACAATAGTATAAAATTGTATAAAATATAAAATATTTTTTCTTCTAACATATCATTCTGCCAAGTTATTTCAAGTTGTTTATCGTCAGTTGACTAGCAATCTTCATTTACATGGGGCTATTTTGACCAAAAATGAAACGTTGAAGCTCAATTGCTTAAAAAATAGGGGCCAAAGTGATTATCTAGCCAAATGTAATTGAATTTTTTTTGGCACTATGCCTATTATAAACTTTTGAACTTTTTTTTTAAAAAATAATCAAGTCTCTAAATTTTTTACACTCAATTAAATTTTTAAACCAATAAATTAAATCAATTAAATTATTTGACCAAATTTGACCATCAATTTTTACGAGTTTTTTTCTTGAGATATTACTGTCATGTGACACGCTACAGCTTTGTCATGTGACATTTACATATTTTTTAGAAAATTATTATTTTTATATAATTTTTATAATTTTTAGAAATGTCTAAATAAATTTTTAAATAAAATAAAAAATTTAAAAATAGCAAATGACAACACTGTAATACGACTTAATTAATTTTTTTTAATTTCAAAACCTTATGATTACTTAAACATTTACTTTTCAAGATTTGAAACACAGTTTCATTATGCGCAGACAACTATTAGTAGGCTAGTCTGAATTTTGGTAGCTGTTGATATCAGATTAAAATAATTTTTGTTATATTTATAAACAAAGACAATTATTCTGTCAGAAATAAAAATGAACACTTGTCTAGCATTTATGGATTTAGTTAGTAATCAAATTACCTCATCAGATGTTGTAATTAAAATAACATTAACATAGTTTCATGCCTGATTAATTAGATGATTATGTTAGAAACAATGGGTGTCCTTTTGAAAATAATCAAAAAGTCGCTGTAAATATAAGACAAATTTTAGGAGATGATAAATGATAAATCCCATTAGCCGAAGAAGAACGGTTATAATATAAGGTATCCTTCTTTTCTCGAATTTGGTGGCCGAAAGTGAAATAATTTGGACCATGTATGTCGACAATGGATCCGATTCCCCTATCAACACACCTTTTGTAACAAAAAAACAAAACAAATTCACTATCATTTCCTAATTGGAGTTACACTTTTATTTTGGAATTTGTCGCATATTTAGACCATATAAAATTTTAGAAATTTAAACATTTAAACCACGTATATATCTTATCATAATTTTTTGAATTTATATTGATGTCTTAGAATTGTACTTGTACAAATAATAGACTTATATGATTTCAATCGGAATAAAGTACTACAATATACAATCAAAACTACATTCAATAGTCAACAATCTCTAGAGCAAGTGGTTAAATCTTTCGGTTGACATCCTCTCTATCTTTTAGGTTGTAAGTTCAAAATCTAGTAAGAGCAAAATCTCTCCTCCCCTAAGTAGAATTTATTTCAAAAAATAAGTTTATTTTATCCATAATGAATCAAAAGGTATCAGAGATTTTGATGTGGAGATTAATTACGAAGATGTGATGATCAAAATGGATGGACCGATCCCAGAAGTGAAATTCAATTATCAGATTTGGATAACGATTATTTTTAGTTCATTTTGCACAAGAAGAGGATTACTCTCGGGTCTTGAGTGAAGGGCTATGGGTAATTTACGGAAGCTACTTCACGGTACAACTATGGAGTCGAAGTTTCTCTATGGTAGTTGACTATCCTTCACAAATCATAGCTTGGGCGCGTCTTTGAGTAGGCCAGAAAGCTCGTATGTTGACACTAATGCAAATAAAGAGCATGTCATTGTAGGTGGGGGGAGTACAATTGTTAAGGGAAATGATACTATAAGGATGCACAATATAGATGACAATAAGGATATTGCAAAGGCTAAGGGTAAAAGAACTTGATCGCAACGATGTATCTACCGCATCGCCTTCGGATCATGATCAGGAAAACTTGGAAAGTGTTGAGGTTCTAGTTCAATGTATCTACCGCACTGCCAATTATGTGAAATACGTAAGGTGTAGGTGGCCTTGCTTTTATTCGTATTTTAAATTACTGAATTCGAATCACCTTCCGAGTGTTATTGCTTTGTTTGAACTAAGAACTAGTGGCGACAATGCAGATAAGTTCATTCGGAGGTTTGGCTTCCTAAACTCATTTCGAGTGAGGCTATAGGTTTTTCTGGTGGTATTTAGATACTTTGGTGGGATAGTATCAAGACTAAAATTCTCTTAGTTTCGAATCAATTTGTGCATGTTGAGTGTTCAGATGCTCATGGAATGCGTAATTGCAACTTAACATTCATCTACGCAAGTCCGAATACTAGGAAGAGAAAGATATTGTGGTCCGATCTTTGTTCTATTGAGTCTACGGTGAATAAGCCTTGGATTTTGAGTGGGGACTTCAATGTGATAAGAAGTGGAGATGAGAGGCGTGGTGGTGCTGAGGGACGTGATGATTTCAGTAAATTGTTGTGTGATTTCTTATTTGACACTGGATATGGGCTTCATTGGTTTCATTTCCACTTGGGAGTAGAGGACTCTTCCATTAGCTAGACAAATGCTTATGTAATTTTATATGGCTTGATTGGTCACCGAATTTTAAAGTATAGTTTTTCTCTTTCAGCATCCGTTAAAAGACTGAAAATGGTTCAGTGTCTAATTTAGTAAATTACTAGAGAGTGGAGAACCCATCCAACCTCCTCAAAATCTCCTTTGAAGAAGATAAAAGAATCTCCAAGCCAAAGCTCATCCGCTCCATTACCCACCAGAGAAGGAGATAGAGGTGGTTAGAGCAATCACCCATCAAAGAAGGTCGCCTAAGCAACGATATTGTAGGATAAAAGTGAGGTTGAAAGGGTTTATAAGGTCAAATTAATATTTTGTTTAAAGTTCAGGGGGTCAAATTAGAAATTAACCCTTTTGACTAACGTGTCACATCATCAAACTAACGGGTGTTAACAACACAACGACCAAAATAAAACAGATCAAAAACATAAGTGGCAAGAATAACTATTTTTTCAAATAAGTGACTAAATTAAATCGCAGCCCAAACAAAAGGGATGTTCGATGAAGTTTACCTAAAATATAAATATATAGCCACTCAGCATATTATCTTCAAATGTATGTTATTTTTTTAAAATGTTAACATGAAAATTAATTTACTGTAGATCAATTTTCTATTTTGTTTCATCACATAAGTTAGGGAAATTGATTTAGTACAAAACAATTTCCATATTCCATATAATATGGCAACTATTTTTAACTTGATGTTTAATAGAAATAATGCACTTCTCAAGAGTCTTACTAAGGAGATTTACATGAATCAACTACCAAAGTTTGAAGTATAAGATCCTCCAAGATAGCAGCTGGTGTGTAGACTAAAGAAAACCTGGGCCGACACAAATCCTAGAGCTTTGGTTCACAAGTTGAAGTGATTTTGGTGTGTAGATAAAAGTTACCTAACCTTTTGGCTGACTAATCCAGTTAAATCCTGCCAGGACGGAATCATGTAGGGTGTGGAAGGGGTGTTACCACTCCCAAATTTTTTGGTATAATTATATTTTTAGTCACTTTTAGTTTAAATGTTAATTAAATAAGGCTTTTGTCTCTCCCAGTTTTTAGATTTAAAGGCTTAATAGACTCTGACCACTCACAACATTGAATCCTAGCTCTTTCCCTGCATCCTGCAAAAGTCCATTACGGGGGTGAACTTCTTAGCCTAATTTGTTCTATTCACAAGACCAAGATTCAAACTTCCAACCTTACTTAAGAGATCTCATACTAAAGGAACCTAGGATTCTCAGCAATCGTTGCAAATAACAGAGAATGAAGAAGAAAAACTCTCTTGTTATTTTATTAATAATCTTGTAATATCTCAAAAAGAGACCAAGATGAAATTTATACAAGAGGAATATGATGAGCTTTCCAAGAACGAACTAACAGTGATCTAACCGTTCCAGCTCAGCAAGAGAATAACAAATATAACAAACTTTAACTAACATCTTATATCTAATACTCACCCTACATTCTCTATTTCCTGCATCTTGCAAATCATGTTCTTGCAGGTCATGTTTTCCTGCAACAGTCCAGGGCAAACTTTCATCTAACATTATATCTAATACTCACCTTGCATTCTTCACTTCTGACATCATGACTGCACGTGTAGAAACATACATCATGTAGAAACAGATTGCAAAGGCACCACAGATAGATTGGCACGAAACCTGCAAAACATAGGCACAAATAAAGGCTTGGTTAGTATATCAGCCACTTGTTCACAAGCCGAAATTTCATTTACATCCAACTGCCCAGCAGCAACCCTTTCGCGAACAAAGAACAAATCGAGCTCTACGTGTTTAAACTTCGAATGCATGACAGGATTAGCCGAGATAGCCACTGCACTAGAATTATCTGACCACAAAACTGACCGACCACGAGGTGTAACGTGTAACTCTTGAAGCAAAGGTTCAAGCCATAAGATTTCAGAAGTGGCACATGCAACACTTCTATATTCTGCCTCAGCCGTTGAACGAGAAACAACATGCTACTTTTTCGAACCCCACGCTATCGGATTGCCACCGAGAAACACACAAAATCCTGTTGTAGAGCGACGATCATCTAGATCGGACCCCCAATTAGCATCAGCAAACGCAACAATGGACAAATAAGGGGAGGAAACAAACCGAAGACCATAATCAAGTGTACCCTACAAGTATCGTAAGATACGTTTAACAGCATGAAGATGAGTATCTAACGGGTTCTGCATAAATTGACAGACGCGATTCACCGCAAACGCAATGTCCAGTCTAGTGACCACCACATATTGCAAGGCACCAACTATGCTCCTGTAAAAAGAAGCATCCTCAATAGGACTGCCAGCATGCACCGAGAGCTGATAGTTTGTGACCATCGGAGTAGGCAGACTATTAGCCTTGTCGAGACCATTGCGACGAAGTAACTCGCCAATATAGTTTTTCTGACTCAACAAAAGACCACCTCGAAAATGATGAACTTCGATGCCTAAAAAAATAATGCAAAGGACCAAGATCTTTAAGAGAGAAAACATTGTTGAGTCATTCAATTACCCGCTGCACAACACTATTATCACTGCCTGTAACGATAATATCATCGACGTAGACTAGCAGATAAACTATACCACTGTCAGTCTTCCTAACAAATAAAGATGAATCAGATTTTGACAAACTAAACCCCTTAGAAATAAGATATTCCCAAAGCTTTTCAAACCAAGCTCGGGGAGCCTGCTTCAAACCATAAATCGCTTTATTCAGTTTACACACAACTCGTCGTTTGTCTCCTTGTTCATAAACAGGAGGCTGGTACATATACACCTTTTCCGTCAAATCCCCGTTCAAAAAAGCGTTGTTAACATCGACTTGCCGCAACACCCATCCACGAGTAACAGCGATAGACAAAATGGTTCGAACTGTGGTGGGTTTGACTATCGGACTGAAAGTTTCATGAAAATCAAAACCATGTTATCGTAAGAATCCCTTGGCCACCAACCGAGCCTTGTACCGAGAGACCGAACCATCAGGATTCTTCTTCACCTTAAAAATCCATTTGCAACTCACTGGTCTCCTATTTGCAGGCAGATCAACCAAGGACCAGGTATTGTTTCGAACAAGTGCATCAAACTCGTCCTGGGCTGCCCTCTTCCAATGTTCATGAAGGAAAGCTTCCTCAATAGAACACGGTTCAGCAGTGTCTTGTAAACTCGTAAAACTAGTGCTAACACTATAAACCTTGGGTTTACGAATCCCATTCTTGCTGCGAGTTGTCATCGGATGAATATTTTGCACTGCGTTTGGAACACCAGTTGAATCATCATTGTTAGTGGGAATCAGAGAAACAATGGAGACAGAAAACCCAGCATTGGACAGAACCTCATGACTAGATTGAGGTAGAGTCGAATCAAATGCAACATCACTTACCACACCAACACCAGAAAAATCACTTGCATCAATTGAACCAATTTCTGGTGAGAAACGAGATTCCCCAATTTCAGGAGAAACTAAGGGTTGCCCATTTCCAGGAGAAGCATACCTAACAACATTGTCTTGTGAATCGGCAGAACCTTGTCCATTAGTGTCAATTCTAGGGGAAGAAGTAAAGCGAACACTAATATCTTGTGAATCGGCAGAGTCTTGGCCATCAGTGTCCGCGTATGTATCACTCGTGCATAGAGCATCTCCAAGGACAGGAGAAGCACGACCACCAGTAAATTCCACCTCCAAAGGAGGAATAGTCTATTCTACCAATTGGGTTGGGGCAGTAGTAATATCCACCGATTGGGCCGAAGTTGGACCAGAACATGGACGTGTGGCATCAGCTGGGTGAGAACAATTAGTCTCCAAATTTCCAGATTGGAACGACTCACTGATCGGAACATCTGTTGACTTTGACAGAGTCACGATTACAAGAGGAGCACCTGTGAAAGAATTATGAGGAGGAAAACATTCACCAGTCGAAAAAGACGAACCAGAATTTTGACACACAAACGGATAAGTATTTTCGTCAAAAACAACATGCCTTGAAATGATCAACTTGCCATCATTAGCCAAACATTTGTATCCCTTGTGACGGGAACTGTATCCCAGAAAAACACATTGACTTGGGCGTAACAAAGGATAACACGCACAACCGAAAGCTCGTAAGCATCCATAATCCGGTTTTTGACGCCACAACAACTCATATGGAGACTTCCCATCCAACAACGGAGTTGGCAGCCTGTTAATGAGATATACAGAAGTTATGAAAGCATGACTCCAGAATTTAAGTGGTAAACCTCCCTGAGATAGTAGCGTTAGTCCCATATCAACAATGTGTCGATGTTTTCGCTCAGCTTTCCCATTTTGTTCAAACGTGTATGGACACGAAACCTGATGTTGAATCCCATTTGTTTGTAACCAACGTACTAGACTTTGATACTCACCACCACCATCAGTCTGCAAAGCCTTAATTTGACGACCAAATTGAACTTGAACCATCTTATGAAAATCAAGAAACACTTGAAACACATCACACTTCTTCTTAAGTAAATAAAGCCACGTGTGCCGGCTGTAAACATCAATAAATGAAATGTAATATGAAAAACCATCAGAAGGAACATGAGCAGCCCCCCACACATCGAATACAACTAAATCAAATGGAGAATCATAAACAGTCGAAGACAAATTGAATGGCAGTTCATGCGCCTTCCCTTGCAAACATGACACACAAACATCGGGAATTTTATTATCCAAAAACTCAACATTACAAGACTTTAGAGCAGCCTTCAGAACACTCAACGAAGGGTGTCCAAGGCGTTTATGCCATAAACTCAAAGGAAACCTAGACTTAGAAACATGACAAGCCTGAAACGATACATTATTATCATCAACCAAGATCGAAGAAGAACTGCCAGTAGATAACACATCAGAATCCAGCTCATATAAGCCTTCAGGAGTGAGCCTCCCCTCCATTAGAGTGACCCTGGTCTGTAAATCCTTCACAAAACATTTATACGGATGAAACTTAAAAACAACATTGTTATCACGAGCAAATTGTGAGACAGACAACAGATTCTTCGTGATACCAGGCACACACAATAAATCACGCAAAACTAAAGACCTGTTCCCAGCAACTAAACAACCAATACTAACGTGAGATATATTAACCGCATCACCATTACCCATTAACAAAGAATTAGTACATGTATACGAAGTTCCTGTCTGAAGATTATCATGATCATTCGTGATATGATGGGAGGCACCGGAATCAAGATACCACACAACACCACGAGAATCACTGCGGATAGGTCCCGTAAATGTAGTGTTGAAACTAAGAGTTGCCACAAACGAGGATGGGGAGGGCGAAAGAAGAGTAGCATTTGGAGTACTTGAAACAAAACCACTAGACAGACCAGAACTGTGAGCCATACCACTACTCATATTAGGACTGTAAAAGCCTCCCACAGGGGTGAAAGCATAAGGCACATTAGTCGGCATCGATGGAAGAGAGCCATGAAAATATGTAGGAGGAGAGGGTACAACCACATGGGAAAAAGCTTGAGCAGGAGCGCGAACAAATTGATTAGAAGAAGTAGCACCCCTAGGACGAACATCAGAAGAAGAGCCACTGGGGGAACTGTTGTAGACACCACGGGAAGTGTTCTCCGAACCTGGAGCATTATAGTCTTGATTAAAACGATACCAACATTTTTGTGCCATATGCCCATAGCGCTCGCAAATTTGACATTGAGGACGATTGTTAAAACGCACTCGACCTCTACCACGAGCAAAACCAGCACCGCGCTGAAATTGACCCCTAGAGGAGGTAGCCGAGTTTTGATTCTGATATTGACCCTACACTGGACTCTTAGAGAACTCATCAACATCATCCAGGACTTCAGCTTTATCACCTCCTTTCTGAACAGCCACATTTGCTTGAATAGAAAAACCTTCAGTTAAAAAATCTCTTCCCCTCGACTCACAATCAATGAGCATTTCAGTGAGACTTTCAAGAGACTGAAGTTCACGCGATGCAATGGCAATTACAGATTCAAACTCAGCTGTTAACCCATCAAGAATGACACTCACCTACTCTTGCTCAGTAACAATATTTCCAGAGGCATTAAGTGTATCACAAATGAGTTTAATTTTTGCTAAATATTCATTGACCAACAAACCACGCTTCTTTTGAGAATGAAGACTATGTCGAAGCGCATAAACTTTAGCCGTGGATCGTGCTACATACATACGAGACAACGTAGTCCATATAGCACGCGCTGTGATCAAGCTTGTAAGGAGTGGTAAAACCTCAGAACTAATAGTAGACATAATCCAAGACACAAGTAACTTATCTTGTTTCAGATAAGCGAGAAAAGCTGGATTATCAACAATCTGCCCTGCTTCATCTGTCACAACCTTATCCGGAGCTTTGTGATCAGAAATATAAGGAGCTAAACCATAGCCATCAATAATCAGCATCACTTGATGCTTCCACAGAAGGTAATTACTCTCAACCAACTTGACTGTATCAAGTTTTGGTAACTGTTGAACATTATAAGAGCTCGATGTCGATGAAGACATGACAATAACAATCGAGTTGGCACTCGAGGAGTCAGGACTAGACGCGTGGGGAGTGGAAATATGCGAGTCAATAGCCATTCTAGTTCTCAGAGGCAAACTATCAAACAGATTCTAGGCAAGAAACCAAGACGCTGGCAATTGAATGAATCCACAATCACAAACACAGTACACAAATTGAAAAACCAAGCAAATTAACACCAATACCAGGATCAAACAAAAACTCACAAACCTTGAAGAAACACTGAACCACAAAGAGTTGACTGAAAAAGGTATCTACAGACTACTAGTCTCCTCTTCAACAATCAACACAAGAAGAACTTCCTCACAGTCAAACTAAGATAACCTTTATTTTCATATCAGAAATTTGAAACGATTGCTGAGAATCCTAGATTCCTTCACATACGTCGTCTCACTCACCAATTGGTATGGCAAATGGTTTGATGTTACATCAGAAAAAAGTACATTATAGAGCTACTTAATAAAACTGGTATGACAAATGCTGCTCATACTCCAACTCCAATGGTTATTGGTGAGACTATAGATACGGTGTTGAAAGATAAACCTAGAAGACTCGAGCATGCTAGAGGTGAATTGGGAGCTGTCAGCAGTGGCTCAACAACCTCTCAACCAACGTCCTTTGTCATTAGCAACAGCTCAGCAAATCAACAAGCTGTTAGCCAGCTCAGCACGACTCTCTCACCCTAACAAATTCATTCCATGCAGTTTTTTCATTTCAGAAACCTTGTATAAATGACCTTGCTATCGTCTAAGAAAACATGCCTTTTGAATGAATGAAATACATCTCTCAAATCTCTCCAAGTTTATGTTATTCAAATTAGGGTTTTCCTAACATGGTATCATTCGCCGTCGTTCTTGGAGACCTTCGTTTTCTCGCTGCGTTCGTGTCTTCTTAAGCAACTTCACCATGCCAAACAATTCTGCAGATCAGCCGTCCGATCTATCGTCCTCGTCGTCGAAGGGTGGCAAAATGTTTACCAATAAGAAAGTTAAAGTCGTTCTTGATGAGACGAACTTCTTGTTGTGGAAACAACAGATTTTACTCACTATACGTAGTCATCGTTTGGAGAGACTGCTTATGGGCAAGCTCAAACCTCCTCCTGAAATGGTACCTGGAGAAAATGGAGATCAGGTTCTCAATGAGGATTACGAGATTTTTGTTGTCTAGGACAGTGCTCTTGCTTCTTGACTACTATCTACGATCGGTGCTCCTCTTCTTCCTCAGTTTGTGGGTGCAGAGACGGCATCCGATGTATGGAATACGGTTGTTCAATTCTTTGCCAACAAGTCTACAACATGTGCGATGAGCCTTCACTGTAAGCTCATGTCGATCCGGAAGGTAGATGAAAGTATGTGCTCGTATCTCACACAAATCAAGGAGGTCAGCGATGCCTTAGCTGCTTGTGGTAGTTCCATTTCTGATATGGAACAGATCGCAAACATTTTGAATGGATTGCCCGTTGAATATCAGCCTTTCATGGTAGTTATTACTGCTAGCAAAGATCCATACACGTTGGATGGTGTCAAATCTGTTCTTGTTGACGCTGAAGCTCAGATCAAGGGATTTAATGCTCAACTTCAATTACCTGTTAGTGTTAATGTTGCTCGTTTTCAGAACAATACCCATGTGCAATCTTCTTCAGGTCTTAGATCTGGTGGCCAACAACAGTTCTCTAATGGCCAACAACAATTTTCTGGTGGCCAACAACAGTTCTCTAATGGCCAACAACAATTTTCTGGTGGCCAACAGCAGTTCTCTGGTGGAAGGCATGGTGCTAGAGGAAGGGGTCGAGCCAGACTTCAATGCCAGCTATGTGGAAAACTTGGCCACTCTGTTGACCGTTGCTGGAGGCGTTTTGATCAATCCTTTGCTGGAGTATTAGCTGCTGGTGGTGACATGGTCAAGGACTCTTTGAGTGACTATGATTCCAACGCTCATGCTAATCTAACAGATGATTCTGCCTCGTGCTACACTTGCACCCATCCTCAAGGTTCGACTCCAACTACCACTTCTGATTCATGGGTTGTCGACACAGGAGCCACGCATCATGTCACTCATGATTCCTCCAAGGTGCTGCAAGGTTTGGACTACACTGGTCCAGGTAAACTCGTAGTAGGTAATGGCCATAGCTTAGACATTAACAAAGCTGGTCCATCCTATTTAATAACTTCTTCTTCAAGAGTTCTCATGATTAATGATTTGCTACATGTTCCATCGGTTACTAAAAACTTGCTTTCTGTCTCTAAGTTTGCTAGAGACAACAATGTCTTCTTCCAGTTCCATGCATCGTGTTGTTTCGTTCGAAATGAAGTAAGTGGAGAGGTGATTCTGCAAGGGAAGGAAAATAATGGCCTGTACCAGTTCTCTGGAGGATCTGTGGACTTGGACACTGGTGACAATGGTCAAAGAATAATGGCTAGTCTTGCCAATAGGTCTAGTGTTACTTATGCTTTATGACACAAACGTTTGGGGCACCCTGCTCATTCAACACTTGTTCAAGTGTGTAAAAACTCAGACATTGTAATTCCTTTAAATGAATACAAAGCTGATTCTGAAATTTGTGTTGCTTGTCGAATAGGTAAAAGTCATAAGCTGCCCTTCCCCGATTCCACAACTGAGTATCTTAAACCTTTTACCTTGGTGTATGTTGATCTTTGGGGCCCTGCCCATGTAGCTTCAAATGGATTCAAGTATTTGTTGAAATCGAAAGACCAAGCCTGCCATGCATTTCACATGTTCGACAGTATGGTTAAGAATCAGTTTCAAACCATAGTAAAAGAGGTGCAAACTAATTGGGGAGGTGAGTTTCGATCTCTCTCCACTGCGTTGAACACCTTGGGCATCAAGCATCGTGTGACTTGTCCACATACCTCCGAGTAGAACGGAGTTGTGGAATGAAAGCATCGCCACATCGTCGAACTTGCCTTTGTCTTGCTTGCACAGGCTGCTCTACCGTTTCGTTTTTGGTCCTATGCAGTTAGCACGACTGTTCATTTGATTAATCGACTCCCTACAAGAGTCTTGTCTGGCAAGTCACTGTTCGAGAAGTTATTTGGTCAACAACCAGATTACAAGTTCATGAAGGTCTTTGGGTGTCGTTGCTTCCCACATCTTCGACCGTATCAGAATCATAAACTCAGTTTTAGGTCCCAACCATGCACATTTCTTGGTTACAGTGCTCAACACAAGGGATATCAGTGCATGGCTGCAGATGGACGTGTTTACATTTCTCGTCATGTGGTCTTTGATGAGACTCACTTTCCTTTTGCAAACATGGGTACGTGTAATCACAGTTCCTCGAATGTCCCTGCCTCTTCTCCTTCCTCTGAATCAAGCTCATTGCCCATAGTTGATGGTGCCACTAAAGTCTGCATGCCTGGCCAAAGAGTATCCACTTCTTCCTCTCCACAATCATTGGGTAATACATCTCCTGCTCGAGATACCTATGTTTCTCATAGTTATCAAGATTCAGTGTTGGGTACTTATGTGTCTCCTGAGGTCCCAACTGATGTGGATGTCACTCAAGAACTTGGCGAAGATGGGACTGGAGTTGCTCAACAGGATGTCACTAATGCTGTTGTCTTTGAAGATCATAGGGATGAAGCAGTAGAAACAGTACCATGTTGAGTGTGTAAAAGTTCTATTATTTACACCTTTTTTAACCCATATTTCTGCTGCATTCAAGCATCATTGCATTGCATTTAGGTCAGTTTACAGTAAAACATCACAAATTCACTAAAGGCACGGATTCTACTAAAAGATGGCTGATTTTGCAGGTTACTGCCATGGTTGGTGAAGAAGGCAGGCGCAGGGCAGCAAAGCAGAAGAGTTGAACTGGACAAGCAGACGACGAGGACGAAGCTGCCATGGACCTGTCGTGACAGCAAGGTGACAACAGCCTTATGAAGAGGAAAAGTCAAGTGGACCTCGATAGATAGAGAAAAATCTGCTCGTCTGTCGTGTGAAAGCCAAATATTTTTCCAAGCCCCGGATCGAAAGATATGTCAAGCCAAAGCTCAAGGAGAAGAATTCCCATGAAACAAGGAGGCGGCTGAAAAGTATGAATCCTTAGAGATTAAGCATTTATTAGAATCTTACTTTTCATTAAAGTTGTAATCCTTGTTAACTTAGAATACTTGAGCCCAAAGCTTATATAAGGGCATAGATTTAACCTAGGAGGCATCCCATACCCCATAACCGATAACCTAAACCCCGCCGTTTACCCGTCGTCGACATGTTCTAAAAACCCTCTAGGGTCACGGGTTGTTTTGTAAAGTAGTTGCAAGGGTTGTTTTGTTTTAGGATTTTCCAAGTTCAATAAAATAAACTTCAAGTTCTCTTATTTTGGTTTTAACATCTTGCAAGAGCATCGGGAGAGCATTGTGAGGTTATCTATTTACTTAGCATCGGGAGAGTTAAGTATACGAAAGAGATAAGAGCGCGTTCTCTAGTTTATAGTTGAACCATCTCGTGCCTAGGGATAGGGCGAGGTTAAGTGGCTAAGGAAGAATTCATACATATCGGTGCTCATCCTTCGACTCACGCCGGGAGGTATCGTTAAAGACGTGATCATCGACAGACTTGGACCTAGGGATAGGCCAAGGCAGATCTGGGATTCTTGCCAAACTTAGAGTACGGAGTTGGTGTGTTCGCTGCCGCGACAGCTAACGGACAACCGCCGCGACAGGTGCTGTCGGTGACGGGCGCGACGACATAACTGGATTTCCTAAACTTCTCAATACCTGCACTACTGAGCAATTCAATACCAGCCCATTCTCTCTATCTTGATATCTCAATTCCTTTATTTACGTTTTACTTTATTATTTCTCGTGACAATTCTCTTAAATATTTCCTTTACTTCGTGCAGTGAATTTAGGTGAAGCTATTAGCCCAATCCCTGTGGAGACGATATCCGATACTTCGTATCACTTTACTACTTGCGTCGTGTACACTTGCACTACAATTGCGATAGACTATTTTACACGCAACAAGTTTTTTGCGCCGTTGCCGGGGATTGGCAACATAACTACACCTTTCTTTTATTGCACTTTTCGTTTTTATTTTCGTTTTCGTTTTTGTTTTTATTTTTATTTTTCTTTTTCTTTTTCTTTAATTTTTCTTTTGTGCTTTCAACTCTCGCTTTTCACGAGGTTTTCTTGTTTATGCGCAGATCGAAAAGAGGTGAAGATCCTGAGTATCCATTAGATCCGGAAGTTGAACGTTCCTTCAATCTCAAGAAACAACTTCGCCGACTTTTAGACAGAAACGAATACCTCGAGGAACAGCTAGAGAAAATGGGCCATAACCAACCTGCTGGCGGTGGCATACCACCCCTTGGCGATCTTAACCCGCCTGTCGGTGACCCGCCTGCAGCAGCTGGACGACGGTCATGTCGTGACTACATGCTGAATGATCATGTAGAGCTGGAGACCACGCTGTCAGATATTGGTGTTGATAACTTTGAGCTTAAGCCTGTCATGTTTAGTATGATCAACAATGTCGGGCAGTTTAGTGGTGCTGCGACAGAGGATGCTAGAGAGCATCTCAAGACATTCCAGGAGATCTGTGGTTCGTTTAGACTACCAGGAGTTAGTCCGGAGATACTGAGGCTTCGGTTATTTCCTCATTCATTGAGGGACAGAGCTAAAACTTGGTGGAATAAACTTACGCCGGGTTCAATCATGACTTGGGCAGATCTAACTCGTGAATTCTTATCTCGTTTTAATCCTTCGCATTTAGCTGAGCGGTTACGTAACGAAATTGCTACTTTTCAACAGGAAGACGACGAGCCGATGCACGAGGCCTGGGACGGATTTACTACTCTTCTTCGAAACTGCCCAATGCATGGATTCCCCGTCTAGAATCAGGTTACAAAGTTCTATAATGCTGCCAACCTACAAACTCGAATCCGAATTGATTCTGCAGCAAATGGGTTACTATTGGATAAGGATCCGGACGAGGCATTGCAAGTTTTGAAAAACCTGGCTAAGAATGAGGAGCAGTTTCCGACTGCAAGAAGAGGGGGTAAACGGGTACTTGCTGTCAAGGACTACGAAGCCGACAGCACTATGAAATCACAGGTAGCATTCCTTACTAAAGCAATGAAAAGGTTATTGAATGATGATGGATTACAAGGATTTGCTGTTGAGGAAGTATGTGATATCTGTGAGGGGAATCATAGTAGGGATGAGTGCCCAATAAATGTAGAAGAGGGAAAATATGTTGGAAATTACAAGCCAAATTATAATTCCAACAACTATAATCCCAATTGGAGGAAGGATCCTAAGTTTTCATGGAGTAATCCTAACAATGCCCTGAATCCTCAAGCACATAATCAGAATCAGGGAGGTCCTAGACTGTTGACGCGACAGCAGCTGCCGCAGAATCTGCCACCGCTGCAGCAACAGCAGCCACCACCTGCCACAAGTAGTATATTGGAACAGACTCTGGCCACTTTCATGTCTCAAACCGGTACTTATATTGAGAATATGGATCAGTTTGTCAAGAAAACAGAGAACTTCATGGATAAAACGGAGATGAGGATGACAAATCATGAGGCTACTTTGAAATCTCTGGAGACACAAATGGGTCAGGTGTCGCAACATATTAAGCCAAGGCAGAATGGAGGATTTCCTAGCAATACTGAAAATGCTAGACCACCCACACATGAGCAATGTAAGGCGATTACTACTAGGAGTGGGAAGAAGCTACCAGGGCCAGAAAAAGCTGAAACAGAAAAGGATCCAGCCTTAGACAAACCTGCCGAGGAAGCTGCCTCGACAGATGATAAACAGACTGCTGCCGATGAGCCTGTCACGACAGCAGAAGCGATAGAGGAGAAAAAATATGAATATCGTCCTCAGATTCGCATGCAGTGGGAAGGACGCATTGCTGATTACCGTCCCCCACCACCCTTCCCTCAACGGATACAACAAGCTAAGCATGAATCTCAACTTAAAAAGATTTATGATATTTTTAAGCAGGTTCATATTAATATTCCATTGTTAGATGCCGTTAGGGAGATGCCCGGTTATGCTAAATTTCTCAAGGATGTTATGTCGAAAAAATCTAAACTTAGGGAGTTTGAAACGGTAAAGATGACAAAGGGTTGCATGAGCATTCTTCATCGGCAGCCACCTCAGAAAAAGAAGGATCCGGGGAGCTTCATCATACCTTGCGTAATCGGAAATAAATTCGTGGGTAAGGCACTTTGTGATCTTGGTGCTAGTGTTAATCTAATGCCCAAATCTGTTTTTCAGAAGTTAGGTATTGGGAAGGCGCGACCCACGACAGTAACTCTGCAGCTAGCCGACCGCTCTTACGTTCACCCCGAAGGAAAAATTGAAGATATTTTGGTAAGAGTGGATAAGCTTATTTTTCCTGATGACTTTCTTATCTTAGATTGTGAGGCAGACGAAAACGCACCAGTCATCCTTGGGCGACCCTTCTTAGCCACGGGAAGACCACTGATTGATGTGGAGAAAGGAGAACTCACCATGCGCGTAAACGATCAAGAGATTAAGTTGAATGTTCTCCAAGCGATGAAACATGCTGATGTGGACGAAGAATGCAAGGCTATCATTGAGGTGACCCTTGATCACCCCTGCATCAGGTCGGGCTGTCATGATATAAAATTTGGTCACTGCTGCGACAGCCACCTGCAGGCCTGTCACGATAGCAACA
This sequence comes from Hibiscus tridactylites, assembly GCA_958450335.1. Classification (NCBI taxonomy): domain Eukaryota; kingdom Viridiplantae; phylum Streptophyta; class Magnoliopsida; order Malvales; family Malvaceae; genus Hibiscus; species Hibiscus tridactylites. The sequence goes on from OY288281.1 coordinate 79,660,641, forward strand.
ACGACAGCATCGACGACAGCGACTCCTCTGAATCCGATACATCTGATACTGAAGGACAAAAGGAAGTAAACTAGATGGACAATCGTCCAGGTAAGTTATTCGAACCTTTAAATTATACTTCGGATAACCATTTAATCCAAAAGCCATCTATTGTTGAACCACCTGCTTTAGAACTGAAGCCCCTGCCAGGGCAACTTAAATATGCTTTTCTTGGTTCCAATGATACGTTGCCCGTAATCATCTCTTCTAAGCTGCCGCAGGAACAGGAACGACAGCTAATCGACATGTTGAGGCAGCACAAGAAGGCGATTGGATGGACGATTGCTGATATTCAGGGCATTAGTCCGGCGTTATGCATGCACAAAATCCTCCTAGAGGAAGATCATAAGCCGACTATAGATGCTCAAAGGCGGCTAAACCATGCGATGAATGAGGTAGTGCGTAAGGAGATAATTAAATGGTTAGATGCTGGTATTATTTACGCCATCTCCGACAGCAAATGGGTAAGCCCGGTGCAATGCGTTCCAAAGAAAGGAGGAATGACCGTGGTAACCAACGAGAACAATGAGTTAATCCCAACCAGGACTGTGACCGGTTGGAGGGTTTGTATGGACTATCGGAAGCTTAACAAAGCTACCCGAAAGGACCACTTTCCTTTACCCTTTATTGATCAAATGCTTGATAGATTAACGGGTAAACCTTACTATTGTTTTCTTGATGGGTACTCAGGTTACAACCAAATTGCTATTGCACCAGAAGATCAAGAGAAAACGACTTTCACATGCCCCTACGGAACATACGCGTTTAGGAGGATGCCGTTTGGACTATGTAATGCACCTGCCACCTTCTAAAGGTGCATGTTGAGTGTGTAAAAGTTCTATCATTTACACCTTTTTAAACCCATATTTCTGCTGCATTCAAGCATCATTTCATTGCATTTAGGTTAGTTTTCAATAAAACATCACAATTATATAAAAGGCACGGATTCTACTGAAAGATGGTTATTTTTGCAGGTATCTGTCACAGTAGATGTTGAAGGCAGGTGCAGGGCAGACAAGCAGGAAAGCTGAACTGGACAAGCAGCTGAAGAAGACGAACCTGTCGCGAACCTGTCGTGACAGCATGATGACAGCAGATTCATGAAGAGGAAAAGTGAAGTGGACCTCGATAGATAGAGAAAAATCTGCTCGTCTGTCGTGTGGAAGCCGAATATTTTTCCAAGCCCCGGATCAAAAGATATGTCAAGCCAAAGCTCAAAGAGAAGAATTCCCATGTAAACAAGGAGGCGGCTGAAAAGTAGGAATCCTTAGAGATTTAGTCTTTATTAGAATCTTACTTTTAATTAAAGTTGTAATCCTTGTTACCTTAGATAACTTGAGCCCAAAGCTTATATAAAGGGCATAGATTAAACCTAGGGCATAGCCGACTACCCCATAACCGAAACCTAAACCCTGCCGTTTACCTGTCACCGATATGTTCTAAATTCCCCCTAGGGCTACGGGTTGTTTTGTAAAGTAGTTGCAAGGGTTGCTTTGTTTTAGGATTTTTCAAGTTCAATAAAATAAACTTCAAGTTCTTTTATCTTGGTTTTAATATCTTGCAAGAGCATCGGGAGAGCATTGTGAGGTTATCCATTTACTTAGCATCGGGAGAGTTAAGTATACGAAAGAGATAAAAGCGTGTTCTCTAGTTTATAGTTGAACCATCTCGTGCTTAGGGATAAGGCGAGGTTAAGTGGCTAAGGAAGAATTCATACACATCGGTGTTCATCCTTCGATTCACGCCGGGAGGTATCATCAAAGACGTGATCATCGACAGACTTGTGCCTAGGGATAGGGCAAGGCAGATCTGGGATTCTTGCCAAGCTTGAAGTACGGAGTTAGTGTTCGCTGCCGCGATAGCTGACGGAAAGACGCCGCGACAGGTGCTGTCGGCGACGGGTGCGACGACAGAACTGGAGATCCTAAGCAATTCAATACCTACACTACTAAGCAACTCAATACCAGCCCATTCTCTCCATCTTGATATCTCAATCTTTTATTTACGTTTTTAATTTAATATTCGTGACAATTCTCTTAAATATTTCCTTTGCTTTCGTGCAGTGAATCTAGGTGAAGCTATTAGCCCAATCCCTGTGGAGACGATATCTGATACTTTGTATCACTTTACTACTTGCGTCGTGTATACTTGCACTACAATTGCGATAGACTATTTTACACGCAACAAGTTTTTGGCGCCGTTGCCGGGGATTGGCAACATAACTACACCTTTCTTTCCTTGCACTTTTTGTTTTTATTTTCGTTTTTATTTTTGTTTTTATTTTTCTTTAATTTTTCTTTTGTGTTTTTAAACTCTTGCTTTTTACAAGGTTTTCCTGTTTATGCGCAGATCGAAAAGAGGTGAAGATCCTGAGTATAAATTAGATCCGGAGATTGAACGTTCCTTTAATCTCAAGAAACAGATTCGCCACCTCTTAGACCGAAACGAATACCTTGAAGAACAGCTAGAGCAGATGGGCCATAACCAACCTGCTGGTGGTTTCATACCACCCCTTGGCAATAATAACCCACCTGTCGGCGACCCGCCTGGGGCAGATAGACGACGGTCATGTCGTGACTACATGCTGAACGATCATGTAGAGCTGGAGACCACGCTGCCGGATATTGACGTTGACAATTTCGAGCTTAAACCTGTCATGTTTAGTATGATCAACAATGCCGGGCAGTTTGGTGGTTCTGCGACAGAAGATGCCAGGGAGCATCTCAAAACGTTCCAGGAGATCTGTGGTTCGTTTAGACTACCAGGAGTTAGTCCGGAGATACTGAGGCTTCGGTTATTCCCCCATTCATTGAGGGACAGAGCTAAAACTTGGTGGAATAAACTTACACCGGGTTCTATCATGACTTGGGCAGATTTAACTCGTGAATTTTTGTCTCGTTTTAATCCTTCACATTTAGCTGAGCGATTACGTAATGAAATTGCTACTTTTCAACAGGAAGATGACGAGCCAATGCACGAGGCCTGGGACAGATTCACAACTCTTCTACGAAACTGCCCAATGCATGGATTCCCCGTCTGGAATCAGGTAACTAAGTTTTATAATGCTGCTAACTTACAAACTCGCATTCGAATTGATTCTGCAGCAAATGGACAACTATTGGACAAAGATCCAGACGAGGCCCTGCAAGTTCTGAAACATCTGGCTAAGAATGAGGAGCAGTTTCCAACCGCTAGAAGAGGGAGTAAACGGGTCCTTGCTGTCAAGGATTATGAGGCCGACAGCACTATGAAATCACAGGTAGCATTCCTCACTAAAGCCATGAAACACTTATTGAGTGAAGAGGAAGTACGAGGGTTTGCTGTCGAGGAAGTTTGTGCTACATGTGAGGGAAATCATAGCAGGGATGAGTGCCCTATAAATATAGAAGAAGGAAAATATGTTGGAAATTACAAGCCAAACTACAATTCCAACAATTACAACCCTAATTGGAGGAAAGACCCCAAATTTTCCTGGAGTAACCCCAACAATGCTCTAAATCCGCAAGCATATAATCAGAATCAGGGGGGACCTAGATTGTTGACGCGACAGCAGCCACAGCCGCAAAACCTGCCGCAGAACCTGCCGCCGCAGCAACAACAACAGCCACCACCTGCCACGAGTAGTATATTGGAGCAGACTCTGGCCACCTTTATGTCTCAGACCGGCACGTATATGGATAACATCAATAAGTTTGTCAAGAAAACGGAAGACTTTATGGATGAAACTAAGATGAGAATGACAAACCATGAAGCCACCTTGAAATCTCTAGAGACACAAATGGGTCAGGTGTCGCAGCATATTAAGCCACGGCAGAATGGAGGATTCCCTAGCAATACTGAAAATGCTAGAACGCCCCCTCATGAGCAATGTAAGGCGATTACTACTAGGAGTGGGAAAAAGTTACCAGGGCCGGAAAAAGAAGCTGAAACAGAAAAGAAACCTGCCTTGGATAAGCCTGCCGAGGAAGCTGCCCCGGCAGGTAATGAACAGACTGCTGCCGATGAGCCTGTCACGACAGCAGAAGCGACAGAGGAGAAAAAAGATGAGTATCGACCTCAGATTCGCATGCAGTGGGAAGGGCGCATTGCTGATTATCGCCCTCCACCACCTTTTCCTCAACGGATACAGCAAGCTAAGCATGAATCTCAACTTAAGAAAATTTATGATATTTTTAAACAGGTTCACATTAACATTCCGTTGTTAGATGCTGTTAGGGAAATGCCTGGTTATGCTAAATTTCTCAAGGATGTCATGTCTAAAAAATCTAAACTTGGGGAATTTGAAACGGTAAGGATGCAAGAAGGTTGCATGAGTATTCTTCATCGACAACCACCCCAGAAAAAGAAGGATCCAGGGAGCTTCCTCATACCTTGCGTAATCGGAGATAAATTTGTGGGTAAGGCATTATGTGATCTTGGTGCTAGTGTTAATCTAATGCCCAAATCTGTTTTTCAGAAATTAGGTATTGGCAAGGCGCGGCCCACGACAGTTACCCTACAGCTAGCCGACCGCTCTTACGTTCACCCCGAGGGAAAAATTGAAGACATCTTGGTAAGAGTGGATAAACTTATTTTTCCTGCTGACTTTCTTATTTTAGATTGTGAGGCAGATGAGAACGCACCAGTCATCCTAGGGCGACCCTTCTTAGCCACGGGAAGATCATTGATTGATGTGGAGAAAGGAGAACTCACCATGCGCGTAAACGATCAAGAAATTAAGTTGAATGTTCTCCAAGCAATGAAACATGCTGATGTGGATGAAGAATGCAAGGCCATCATTGAGGTGACCTTTGATCAACCCTGCATCAGGTCGGGCTGCCAGGATATAAAATTTGGTCACTGCTGCGACAGCCATTTACAAGCCTGTCACGACAGCAACGACGACAGCACCGACGACAGCGACTCCTCTGAATCCAATTCATCTGATACTGAAGGTCATGAGGAGGTAGACTGGTTAGACCATCGCCCAGGTAAGTTATTCGAACCCTTGAATTACACTTCGGATAACCATTTAATCCAAAAGCCATCTACTGTTGAACCACCTGTCTTAGAACTTAAGCCCCTGCCAGGGCAGCTTAAATATGCTTATCTTGGTAGTGATAAAACACTACCCGTAATCATCTCTGCTAAGCTTCTGCAGGAACAGGAACGACAGCTGATCGACATGTTGAGGCAGCACAAAAGGGCAATAGGATGGACCATAGCAGACATTCAGGGCATTAGTCCGGCAATCTGTATGCATAAAATCCTCTTAGAAGAAGATCATAAGCCGACTATTGATGCCCAAAGGCGGTTGAACCTTGCGATGAAGGAGGTAGTGCGTAAGGAAATAATTAAATGGTTAGACGCTGGTATCATTTACGCCATCTCCGATAGCAAATGGGTAAGCCCGGTGCAATGTGTTCCCAAGAAAGGAGGCATGACTGTGATAACCAACGAAAACAACGAGTTAATCCCAACCAGGACTGTGACCGTTTGGAGGGTTTGTATGGACTATCGGAAGCTTAACAAAGCTACCCGAAAAGACCACTTTCCTTTACCCTTTATTGATCAAATGCTTGATAGATTAGCGGGTAAACCTTACTATTGTTTTCTTGATGGTTATTCAGGATATAATCAAATTGCTATTGCACCGGAGGACCAAGAGAAAACGACTTTCACCTGCCCCTACGGAACATACGCATTTAGGAGGATGTCGTTTGGACTCTGTAACGCACCTGCCACCTTCCAAAGGTGCATGATGGCAATATTCTCCGACATGGTTGAGGACTTCCTTAAGATCTTCATGGATGATTTTTCTGTCTTTGGAGACGATTTTGAGAGCTGCCTTGGCAACCTTAAAAAGGTACTTGAAAGATGTGAAAAAGCTAATCTTGTTCTTAATTGGGAAAAATGCCATTTTATGGTAGACGAGGGGATAGTTTTAGGCCATAAGATTAGCTGCCGTGGGATAGAAGTCGACAGGGCAAAGATTGAAGTCATAGAGAAGCTGCCGCCGCCAACCACAGTCAAGGGCATTAGGAGTTTCCTAGGGCATGCTGGTTTCTATAGGAGATTTATCGCAAATTTCTCAAAAATCACGAAGCCCTTATGTCATCTCTTAGAGCAGAACCGACCCTTTGACTTTAATGAAGAATGTACTGAAGCATTCAAGGTTCTGAAGGAAAAACTAGTGACAGCCCCCATAGTACAGCCACCAGACTGGACACAACCGTTTGAAATTATGTGTGATGCTAGTGACTATGCTGTCGGGGCAGCACTTGGGCAGCGCAAGGACAGGCTGTTTCATGTCATATATTATGCCAGCAAAACATTGAATGATGCCCAAGTGAATTATACCACCACAGAAAAGGAGCTGTTAGCTGTGGTGTTCTCCATCGACAAGTTTCGTTCTTACATACTTGGGACGAAAGTAATAGTGCACACCAATCATTCTGCCCTTAAGTACTTGTTCGCAAAGAAGGATGCAAAGCCTAGATTGATAAGATGGATCTTGCTATTACAAGAGTTCGACCTTGAAATCAAAGACAAAAAGGGAACAGAAAATCAGGTGGCAGATCACTTGTCGAGGTTGGAGTTGGGACAGAGTCTACCTGTAGATGAGACACACATACTAGAGACCTTCCCAGATGAGCAGCTCTTTGCTGCCGCAATAGCTGTCGCGACAGCCATGGCGGCAGGTAAGTCTTCTAACCTTCCCTGGTATGCTGATTTCGTTAATTTTATAGTTAGCGGAATATTACCTTCTGATCTTACTTATCAAGCCAAGAAGAGGTTTCAAAATGATGTTAAACATTATTATTGGGACGAACCTCTTCTTTTCAAATTGTGCGCAGATCAGGTTATAAGGAGATGTGTACCACAAGAAGAACAAGAAGACATTCTCCATCACTGTCATGCCTCACAATATGGAGGACACTTAGGAGGCAACAAAACTGCTGCCAAGGTGCTGCAGTCAGGTTTCTACTGGCCGACACTGTATAAGGACGCACAGGAATTTTACAAAAACTGTGACAGGTGCCAGCGGACAGGTAACATCTCAAGGAGAAACGAGGTGCCACTGCAGAATATCCTAGAAGTTGAGATCTTCGACGTATGGGGGATTGATTTTATGGGACCTTTTCCATCTTCATGTGGAAATCTTTACATCCTCCTAGCAGTAGATTATGTCTCCAAGTGGGTAGAAGCAATCGCAACTCAAAAGAATGATGCCAAAACGGTCCAAAAGTTTTTGCATAAAAACATCTTTTCTAGATTTGGCATCCCTAAGGCGATTATCAGTGATGAAGGGAGACATTTTGACAACAGGGTAATTGCTGCCGCCTTGAGAAAATATGGTGTCAAGCACAAGATAGCGACAGCATACCACCCACAGACCAATGGACAGGCTGAGATTTCCAACAGGGAAGTGAAGAACATTCTTGAAAAAATGGTCAAACCAACTAGGAAAGATTGGTCTTTACTTCTGAATGATGCATTATGGGCATACAGGACAGCTTTCAAGACTCCATTGGGCATGTCTCCATTCCGATTGATCTATGGGAAAACCTGTCACCTGCCTGTCGAGATAGAGCACAAGGCATATTGGGCAATCAAGGCAGTAAACATGGACTTGGACAAGGCAGGTCAGAAAAGGCTGTTAGATTTGAATGAAATCGAGGAAATACGGACAATGGCCTACGACAACGCAAGAATATACAAGGAGAAAACAAAGAAGTGGCATGACAAGAAGTTGCTGCCGCGACAGTTCTGCCCAGGGCAGCTTGTGTTGTTGTTCAATTCGAGGTTGAAACTCTTTCCAGGGAAGCTCAAATCTAGATGGTCTGGTCCATTTCAAGTAATTCAAGTTTTCCCCCATGGTGCCATTACAATTCAATCATTAAAAGACGGGCACCAATTCAAAGTCAATGGACAACGCCTCAAGCATTATCAGGGGACTGAAGCCCCAGGAATTCAGGAAGTGGTTACCTTAGTTTTTAGGAAATAAAAGAGACAAGTGAGAAAGAAGAAGTGGCCCAAGACCACCGCCCATCCATCAGCCCAACTAAGCCCATCTATGGTAACCTGTCGTTTCGGCTGCCGGTGCAGACGGATTTGACAGGCTGTCAACAGACGCACGGCAGACGAAGAAGCGTGCGGCAGACGCTCCGCAGACGCATTAATGCGTGTCAGACGCGTTAGACACGCCATATCCAATCTGCCGCTCCGTTATTCCCGCCTGCCGTTGCGGCATTAAATGGGCAGCTACTCGACAGCTATATAAACCCCTTCTCCCTTTCATTTTTTCCTCACTTCTGATTTTTCTCTCTTGTATTCTCTTCTAGTTTTATCTATTTTCTCTCCTTTTTCAGCCCTTGCAACCAAAAATGTCTTCACGACAGACTCGCCAAAATGCTGCTGCCGCCTCTTCTTCCGCAGCAGCATCCCCGTTCGCCAACAAGGAACTTTGGGAGGAACGGAGCTTCATCTATAACAGAGATGCTCCTCTTTTTGGACTCCGGCCGTTCATTATGAAGGCCATTACGGCGCAACTTTGGGAACACTTTGCCGAGCAGCCGGCAGAGCTTAATGACACCCTGGTTAGGGAATTCTATGAGGCGATCGAGAGTAAGTCGGCGACATCTGTCGTCGTCCGAGGAGTGACAATTCCTTTCACCGCCAGCAGCATCAATCATGTCTTCGGCCTCTTCTTTGGCCCCAATGACGACGCTCATCAACAGTTTTGGGACTCCCTCGACGCTGCCGGCCACGATGCTGTCATGAGGGAATTGACAGAAAAGGGCACAACTTGGAGCACCAGCAAAAAGAACCCCAATTCCGTCAACCGGGCAGAGCTGCTCCCCGAGGCTAAATTATGGAACGCTTTTATTAAAAAGCGTATCCTGCCCTCATCCCACCACACAACAGTCAACAGGCAGCGGCTTGCCCTCATCCACTCTATCATGCATGACAGGCCGATCAACGTGGGCAGGTACATGCGAGAAAGCATTCTCGATTGTGCCTTCAGAACAGATTCACGACTATGCCTGCCCTTCACCATTACGGCCCTCTGCCGCTGCGCTGCCGTACCGGAGGACCCTTCAGACAAAATCAAGAAGGGCAGCGGCTGGACCGACAGCAACATCTCCAGCCTTATGGAGATCATCGTCGTAACACCCCTCAACGCCTTCGATCCAAACGCCCCACCTGCTGAATCTGATGATGAACCTGCCACCGAGCCTGCCCCAGAAGCTGCGACCAACACCGCTCCGGCAGGTCAGAACGCCGACATCTTAGCTGCCATCTTGAGGATAGAGGAGCGGCAGATGGGTTTAATGACATTCATCCGCGATTTCTCCAACGCAACGGTAAACTTTATTACCAACACTTTAAATTTTTCGGATGTCATTTTCCCCACCTTCCCCGCCCATTACTTTAATATACCCTCCCCCACTCCCACACCACCTGTCTCTCCCCATGGAGAATCTACCTCCTCCACACCCTCCCCGACAGCAGCCGGCAGCCCACCGGCGGACACTTCCCCTCGAGGCACCAAGCGAGCTGCCACTAACGACAGCCCTCTCGTCCGGAGAAATTTGGACAGCGCCTTCACTCGGGTGAAAAGAATCAAACATGTGGCCAACAAGAGGATGCTGTCCAAGGCCATCACGAGTACCAGCTGGGACAGCAGCCGCAGTTCTGATGTCCGACTAGTGGAGCCACCTGCCATTCAACCTGCTGACGACCCTGTCCACCAACCAGAGGAAGAACCTGCACCTCAACAGGCTGATGAACCTGTTGACCAACCTGCCCAGGAACCTGCCCAGCCACCTCCACAACGCAGACGCTACCATCAGATCCGCGTCAGCAGCAGTGATGAGGACAGCGCATAAAATTTAAGTTTTTATTTCTTTTTCTTCTCTTATTGCTGCCTGCCCTTATATATTTGTGATGTACTTTTATTTTTCATGTTTTTCTTTATTTGTTTTTGTGTCATTTTGCATTGAGGGCAATGCAACCCTTGAGCTTGGGGGTGGCAACCCTCCATATTTAATGGAGTCTTTAGCACATATTTTGTTTAAGTATTGTTTTTTTTAGTTAAGTTTCTTTAAAAAAAAAATTCAGAAAAATCAGAAAATTTAAACTGTTGGCTTAAAACTGTGAAGTTAACTTACCTGTCATGACAGCTCTGTCGTGGCAGCATCTTTAGGACAGGTTAAGGAAAAGTTTAGAGCCTTTCTATAGTTCTGAAAACTTAAACACTTTTGTGACTGTTATAATGCTTAGACTTCTTTTAGCCAAACTAGAATAGGAAGCTTAGAACTTGGATAGCCCCTAGAGGTGCCTAACACTGGCTCTAGGAAAGAAGTTTAGCAAAAGAAAATCAAAAACCTAGAGGTGCCCGAAACCGGCTCTAGGAAGCTAACTAGAGGTGCCCAAAACTGGCTCTAGAAAAATTTAGCTTGAAAATAGAAGAAGAAGCATGAAAATGTGCCTTCTAAAAGAAAGTAAACTTTGGCATAAAATTCAAGTTAAGGAGTTGAATATTCTAGTGAAACTAAGAGAGTCTTAGCTTATAACTGTTCACAAGCATGCACACACTGCACGAGAGCTATAGGGAGATTCCGGACAGATCCTAACCCTTCCGACAGGTTGCTGCCGCCATAGAGAATGAGCGACAGGTGAGGGACAGTTCACTGTTTGAAGGCCAACACAAAAATTTTCAGTTTTCTTTTAAGTCTTCATTGCTTGAGGGCAAGCAAAAACTTGAGTTTGGGGGTGTGTTGAGTGTGTAAAAGTTCTATTATTTACACCTTTTAAACCCATATTTCTGCTGTATTCAAGCATCATTTCATTGCATTTAGGTTAGTTTTCAATAAAACATCACAATTATATAAAAGGCACGGATTCTACTGAAAGATGGTTATTTTTGCAGGTATCTGTCACAGTAGATGTTGAAGGCAGGTGCAGGGCAGACAAGCAGGAAAGCTGAACTGGACAAGCAGCTGAAGAAGACGAACCTGTCGCGAACCTGTCGTGACAGCATGATGACAGCAGATTCATGAAGAGGAAAAGTGAAGTGGACCTCGATAGATAGAGAAAAATCTGCTCGTCTGTCGTGTGGAAGCCGAATATTTTTCCAAGCCCCGGATCAAAAGATATGTCAAGCCAAAGCTCAAAGAGAAGAATTCCCATGTAAACAAGGAGGCGGCTGAAAAGTAGGAATCCTTAGAGATTTAGTCTTTATTAGAATCTTACTTTTAATTAAAGTTGTAATCCTTGTTACCTTAGATAACTTGAGCCCAAAGCTTATATAAAGGGCATAGATTAAACCTAGGGCATAGCCGACTACCCCATAACCGAAACCTAAACCCTGCCGTTTACCTGTCACCGATATGTTCTAAATTCCCCCTAGGGCTACGGGTTGTTTTGTAAAGTAGTTGCAAGGGTTGCTTTGTTTTAGGATTTTTCAAGTTCAATAAAATAAACTTCAAGTTCTTTTATCTTGGTTTTAATATCTTGCAAGAGCATCGGGAGAGCATTGTGAGGTTATCCATTTACTTAGCATCGGGAGAGTTAAGTATACGAAAGAGATAAAAGCGTGTTCTCTAGTTTATAGTTGAACCATCTCGTGCTTAGGGATAAGGCGAGGTTAAGTGGCTAAGGAAGAATTCATACACATCGGTGTTCATCCTTCGATTCACGCCGGGAGGTATCATCAAAGACGTGATCATCGACAGACTTGTGCCTAGGGATAGGGCAAGGCAGATCTGGGATTCTTGCCAAGCTTGAAGTACGGAGTTAGTGTTCGCTGCCGCGATAGCTGACGGACAGACGCCGCGACAGGTGCTGTCGGCGACGGGTGCGACGACAGAACTGGAGATCCTAAGCAATTCAATACCTACACTACTGAGCAACTCAATACCAGCCCATTCTCTCCATCTTGATATCTCAATCTTTTATTTACGTTTTTAATTTAATATTCGTGAAAATTCTCTTAAATATCTCAATCTTGTTTTAAATTGGGAAAAATGCCACTTTATGGTGGATGAGGGGATAGTCCTTGGCCATAAGATTAGCTGCCGTGGGATAGAAGTCGACAGGGCCAAGATAGAAGTAATTGAGAAGCTGCCGCCGCCAACCACAGTCAAGGGCATTAGGAGTTTTCTAGGGCATGCTGGGTTTTATCGGAGATTTATTGCTAATTTCTCAAAAATCACGAAGCCCTTATGCCATCTCTTAGAGCAGAACCGACCCTTTGACTTTAATGATGAATGTACTGAAGCATTCAAGGTTCTGAAGGAAAAGTTAGTAACAGCCCCCATAGTACAGCCACCAGACTGGACGCAGCCGTTCGAGATCATGTGTGATGCTAGTGACTATGCTGTCGGGGCAGCACTTGGGCAGCGCAGAGATAAGCTGTTTCACGTCATATACTATGCCAGCAAGACGTTGAATGACGCCCAAGTGAACTATACCACCACAGAAAAGGAGCTGTTAGCCGTGGTGTTCTCCATTGACAAGTTTCGTTCTTACATACTTGGGACGAAAGTAATAGTACACAACGACCATTCTGCCCTCAAATATTTGTTCGCAAAGAAGGATGCAAAGCCGAGATTGATACGGTGGATCTTGCTACTACAAGAATTCGACCTTGAGATCAAGGACAAGAAGGGGACAGAAAATCAGGTGGCTGATCACTTGTCAAGGTTGGAGACGGGACAGAATCTATCCATTGATGAGACACACATACTGGAGACCTTCCCAGATGAGCAGCTCTTTGCTGCCGCAATTGCTGTCGCAACAGCCATGGCGGCAGATCAGGTTATTAGGAGGTGTGTACCACAAGAAGAGCAAGAAGACATTCTCCATCACTGTCATGCTTCACAATATGGAGGTCACTTAGGAGGCAACAAAACTGCTGCCAAGGTGCTGCAGTCAGGGTTCTACTGGCTGACACTGTATAAAGATGCACAGGACTTTTACAAGAACTGTGACAGGTGCCAGCGGACAGGTAACATCTCGAGGAGAAACGAGATGCCACTACAGAACATTTTAGAAGTCGAGATCTTCGACGTTTGGGGGATTGATTTTATGGGACCTTTTCCATCTTCGTGTGGAAATTTGTACATCCTCCTAGCAGTAGATTACGTCTCCAAGTGGGTTGAAGCCATCGCCACTCAAAAGAATGATGCCAAGACGGTCCAAAAGTTTTTGCACAAAAACATTTTTTCTAGATTTGTCATCCCTAAGGCGATTATCAGTGATGAAGGGAGACATTTTGATAATAGGGTAATTGCTGCCGCTTTGAAGAAATACGGTGTCAAGCATAGGATCGCGACAGCATACCACCCACAGACCAATGGACAAGCTGAGATCACCAATAGGGAAGTTAAGAACATTCTTGAGAAGATGGTTAAACCAACTAGGAAGGATTGGTCTTTATTTCTGAATGATGCATTATGGGCGTATCGAACAGCTTTTAAGACTCCATTGGGCATGTCTCCATACCGTTTGATTTATGGGAAAACCTGTCACTTGCCTGTCGAGATCGAACACAAAGCATATTGGGCAATCAAGGCAGTGAATATGGACTTGGACAAGGCAGGCCAGAAGAGGCTGTTAGATCTTAATGAGATTGAGGAATTACGGACAATGGCCTACGACAATGCAAGAATTTACAAGGAAAAGACTAAAAAGTGGCATGACAGAAAGTTGCTGCCACGACAGTTCTGCCCAGGGCAGCTTGTGTTGTTATTTAATTCTAGGTTGAAACTCTTCCCAGGGAAGCTAAAATCTAGATGGTCTGGCCCGTTCCAAGTGGTTCAAGTTTTCCCCCATGGTGCCATAACAATTCAATCATTAAAAGACGGGCACCAATTCAAAGTCAACGGACATCGCCTCAAGCATTATCAGGGGACTGAAGCCTCAGGAATACAAGAAGTGGTTACTTTAGGAGATGCCCCACAAGGCATCCCTAATTTAACCTAAATTTTATTTTTATTTATTTTTATTATTTATTATTTATTAGGAGATTAGGTTTATTTTATTCGAATAATGTTTTGTTTTTCCAATTTCTGTTTTTAGGAAATAAAGGAGTCAAGAAGAAAAGGAGAAGTGACCCAAGCCCACCACCCATCCATCAGCCCCAACAAAGCCCGTTTATGAAGCCGGTCGTTTCGGCTGCCGCCGCAGACGGATATGACAGGCTGTCAAAAGACTGACACAGCAGACGTAGAAGCGTGCGGCAGACGCATAAATGCGTGTCAGACGCGTCAGACACGCTAAATCCCAACAGTCGCTCCGTTATTCACGCCTGCCGTTGCGGCATTAAATGGGCAGACCCTCGACCACTATAAAACCCCATCTTCCCTTTCATTTTTCCTCACTTCTGCTTATTCTCTCTTGCTTTCTCCTCCCGTTTTCATTTGCTTTCTTTATTTTCACAACCCTTGCAACTAACATGTCGTCTAGACAGACCCGCCGCAGTGCTGCCTCAGCCTCTTCTTCAGCAGCCGCAACGCCCTTTCCCACAAAGGAGTTATGGGAGGAACGGGGTTTCGTTTACATCCGACAAGCACCCAACATGGGACTCCGACCGTTCATCACAAGGGCAATCATGGCTCAACTATGGGAGCAATTCGTCGAACAACCTGCAGAGCTGAATGATACATTAGTCCGGGAGTTCTATGCTACTATTGACAGCAAAACGGCAACATCTGTCACCGTTCGATGAGTAAAGGTGCCCTTCACAGCTGACAGCATCAACCACATGTTTGGCCTCTACTTTGGCCCTGATGATGATGCCCACCAGAAATTTCTAGACACCCTCGATGCTGCTGCCTATACTGCTGTCATGGCGGAGGTGACAGAGGAAGGAACAACCTGGACCACAATAAAAAGAACCCCCACTCTGTCAAAAGGGGTCAGCTCCTCCTTGAAGCCAAACTCTGGAACGTTTTCATCAAAAAGCGTATCATGCCCTCCTCCCACCACACGACGGTAAACCAGCAGCGGCTCGCCCTCATTCATTCAATCATGCATGACAGGCCTATCAATGTGGGCCGCTATATGAGGGACAGCATCCTGGACTGCACCTTCCGCTCCGACTCCCGCCTCTGCCTGCCGTTCACAATAACTTCACTATGCCGCTGTGCTGCTGTCCCCGAGGAGCCCTCCGACAAACTAATCAAGGGCAGAGGCTGGACAGACAACAACATCAACAGCCTCATGGAGCTGGTAGTGACTACACCTATCTCTTCCTTCAACCCAGCTGCCTCACCAGCAGAGTCAGATGAGGAGCCTGCCCCTGAAGCTGACGCCGCAGCCGTCCCGACAGACCAGTCTGCCCTCATCCTTGCTGCTTTACAATGGGTGGAAGCGAGACAAATGGGACTCATGACTTTCATCCGGGATTTCACGAACTCCACGGTAAACTTCATTACCCACACTTTAAATTATCCCGATGTTCAGTTCCCTACTTTTCCTGCCCATTATTTCCATATCCCCTCCCCTATCCACACACCCACACCACCTGCTTCCCCACACTCCCACTCTACCGCCTCCACCCCGTCACCTGCCCCGACGGCAGCAGGCAGTCCACCGGCCAACACCTCTGCCAGAGGAACGAAGAGACCTGCCTCCGATGACAGCCCTCTGATCAGGAAGAATTTGGAGATGGAATTTACGCCGGTCAAGAGGATAAAACACGTGGCAGACAGGAAATTAATGCCCAAGGCTAGCACCACCACCAGCAGCACTTGAGACAGTGGCAGCAGTTCCGACGTTCAGCTCGTGGAGCAACCTGCCCCTGAACCTGCCCAACCTCCTCCGCAGCCCAGACGCTGCCGCCAGATCCGTGTCAGCAGCAGCAGCGAGGACAGCGATTAAATTTAAGTCTTTTCTTTTTTTTATCCTGCTGCCTGCTTATATTTATTTTGTGATGTACCTGCCATTTATCTTTCATTTTGCATTGAGGGCAATGCAACCCTCGAGTTTGGGGGTGGCAACCCTCCATCATTAATGGAGTCTTAAGTACATCTTTTTATTATTGTTGTGTCTTTATTAAATTAATTTCTCTTAAAAAAAACAGAAAATATAAAATTGTTGGCTTAAAACTGTGAATTTAGCTTACCTGTCATGAAAGCTCTGTCGTGGCAGCATCTTTAGGACAGTTTAGGGAGAAGTTTAGAGCCTTTCTATAGTTCTGAAAACTTAAACACCTTTGTGACTGTTATATTGCTTAGATTTCTTTTAGCCAAACTAGAATAGGATGCTTAGAACTTGAATAGCCCCTAAAGGTGCCTAACACTGGCTCTAGGAAAGAAGTTTAGCAAAAGAAACTCAATAACCTAGAGGTGCCCGAAACCGGCTCTAGGAAGCTAACTAGAGGTGCCCAAAACTGGCTCTAGTACAACTTAGCTTGAAAACAAAAGAAAAGAAGCATGAAAATGTTCCTTCAAAAATAAACTTTGGCATAAAAATTCGAGTTAAAAAAGTTGAATACTCTAGTGAAACTAAGAGAGTCTTGGCATATAACTGTTCACAAGCATGCACACACTGCACGAGAGCTATAGGGAGATTCCGGACAGATCCTAAAACCTTCCGACAGGTTGCTGTTGCCACAGAGAATGAGCGACGGGTAAGGGACAGTTCACTGTTTGGAAGCCAACACAAAAATATTTTCTTTTCTTTTAGGTTTAATTGCTTGAGGGCAAGCAAGAACTTGAGTTTGAGGGTGTGTTGAGTGTGTAAAAGTTCTATTATTTACACCTTTTTTAACTCATATTTCTGCTGCATTCAAGCATCATTGCATTGCATTTAGGTCAGTTTACAGTAAAACATCACAAATTCACTAAAGGCACGAATTCTACTAAAAGATGGCTGATTTTGCAGGTTACTGCCATGGTTGGTGAAGAAGGTAGGCGCAGGGCAGCAAAGCAGAAGAGTTGAACTGGACAAGCAGACGACGAGGACGAAGCTGCCATGGACCTGTCGTGACAGCAGCCTTATGAAGAGGAAAAGTCAAGTGGACCTCGATAGATAGAGAAAAATCTGCTCGTCTGTCGTGTGAAAGCCAAATATTTTTCCAAGCCCCGGATCGAAAGATATGTCAAGCCAAAGCTCAAGGAGAAGAATTCCCATGAAACAAGGAGGCGGCTGAAAAGTAGGAATCCTTAGAGATTAAGCATTTATTAGAATCTTACTTTTCATTAAAGTTGTAATCCTTGTTAACTTAGAATACTTGAGCCCAAAGCTTATATAAGGGCATAGATTTAACCTAGGAGGCATCCCATACCCCATAACCGATAACCTAAACCCCGCCGTTTACCCGTCGTCGACATGTTCTAAAAACCCTCTAGGGCCACGGGTTGTTTTGTAAAGTAGGTGCAAGGGTTGTTTTGTTTTAGGATTTTCCAAGTTCAATAAAATAAACTTCAAGTTCTCTTATTTTGGTTTTAACATCTTGCAAGAGCATCGGGAGAGCATTGTGAGGTTATCTATTTACTTAGCATCGGGAGAGTTAAGTATACGAAAGAGATAAGAGCGCGTTCTCTAGTTTATAGTTGAACCATCTCGTGCCTAGGGATAGGGCGAGGTTAAGTGGCTAAGGAAGAATTCATACATATCGGTGTTCATCCTTCGACTCACGCCGGGAGGTATCGTCAAAGACGTGATCATCGACAGACTTGGACCTAGGGATAGGCCAAGGCAGATCTGGGATTCTTTCCAAACTTGGAGTACGGAGTTGGTGTGTTCGCTGCCGCGACAGCTAACGGACAGCCGTCGCGACAGGTGCTGTCGGTGACGGGCGCGACGACAGAACTGGATTTCCTAAACTTCTCAATACCTGCACTACTGAGCAATTCAATACCAGCCCATTCTCTCTATCTTGATATCTCAATTCCTTTATTTACGTTTTACTTTATTATTTCTCGTGACAATTCTCTTAAATATTTCCTTTACTTCGTGCAGTGAATTTAGGTGAAGCTATTAGCCCAATCCCTGTGGAGACGATATCCGATACTTCGTATCACTTTACTACTTGCGTCGTGTACACTTGCACTACAATTGCGATAGACTATTTTACACGCAACATACCACAGTGTACTACTGATGAGACAGCTGGAATTCAGGAACCTCTGAGCAATGTACCAGTACCACATGTACCAACCCGATCAAGTGTAGTTCATGAACCGTTGGAGGGAGCTCTTGAACCAATGGTTAATGTCAGGGAAAGCCACTCTCAGGACGGTGGTCACCACATGGTCACTCGCAGCAAGTCTGGAATTTTCAAGCCCAAAATTTTTGTTGTTGAGCAGGTCAGTGAAGAGGAAGAACCTATTACTATCCATCAAGCCTTGCAGTCACCAAATTGGAAGGATACAGTATATGCAGAATTCGAAGCACTTTAGAAAAATGGTACCTGGTCCTTAGTCTCTCTCCCTGAAGGTCGAACCACTGTAGGCAGCAAGTGGATATTCAAGATTAAGAAGAACCCCGATGGTTCTATCCAACGCTACAAAGCCAGGCTTGTAGCCAAGGGCTTCTTCCAGGTTCCTGGTCAGGACTTTCAACACACTTTTAGTCCCGTTGTTAAGACATCAACGATCAATGTGGTACTTGCCTTGGCTGTTCAACAAAACTGGACAATTAGACAAGTCGATGTGAACAATGCATTCTTGAACAGTGAGCTCCATGAAGATGTGTTCATGCAGCAACCACCAGGATTTGAAGAGGTGGCATCTGATGGATCTAAGCTAGTGTGCAAACTTCACAAGGCTCTTTATGGATTGAGGCAAGCCCCTCGAAACTGGTACTCTAAGTTGAGAGATCATTTTCTTTCAATTGGGTTCAAAGATTCGCAAGCAGACAGTTCATTGTTTGTTAAGGTGACAAATTCTATAGCTACCTATGCACTCGTGTATGTGGATGATATTATCGTCACAGGCAGCTCAACTGAAGAGGTTGAATGTGTTATTCGACAGTTGGGGGTTGAATTCTCGTTGAAAGATTTGGGACTACTCAATTTCTTCTTAGGGATTGAGGTAGTTCGAGTTGGAGAATCCATTGTTTTGAGTCAGAAAAAGTTCATTATGGAGCTCTTGGAGAAGGCTCAGATGAGTAATGCTGCACCAATGCCCACTCCCATGGTAACCTCTCTCAAACTCACACAACAAAGTGCTGGCAGTCTTCTGGCATATGCTAAAAGTTATAGAAGTCTTGTTGGTGCACTCTTGTATGCTTGTCATACAAGACCTGATATTGTGTACAGTGTCAACAAACTTGCGCAGTTCATGCACACCCCTTGTGAACAACATATGACAGTTGTTTGAAGGGTTTTACGATACCTCAATGGCACTCTAGATTATGGCTTGGTGTTTGCACCAACAGATGATGTTTTCCAGCTTGTTGCGTTTGGTGATGCGGATTGGGCAGGGAGTATTGATGATAGGAGATCCATCTCAGGCAGTTGTGTCTACCTTGGGGGCAACCTGGTTCAGTGGAGTTCC
Source organism: Hibiscus tridactylites (assembly GCA_958450335.1). Taxonomy (NCBI): domain Eukaryota; kingdom Viridiplantae; phylum Streptophyta; class Magnoliopsida; order Malvales; family Malvaceae; genus Hibiscus; species Hibiscus tridactylites. The sequence continues at coordinate 79,680,173 of OY288281.1, forward strand.
AAGAAGCAAAAGACTATTTCACGTTCGACGTCGGAGGCAGAGTATCGCAGTTTGGCCGATGTAACCTCAGAGGTAACCTGGATAGACACCTTACTCAAAGAAATGAAGGTTCGAACAACAGTTGTTCCTGTGATTTGGAGTGACAATTCAGGCGCCATTGCAATGAGTGCAAACCTTGTCTACCACTCTAAAAGCAAACATGTTGAGTTAGACGTATATTTTGTACGTGAAAAGGTTGCTGTCAACAAAGTTCGGGTCAACTATGTTCCGGCTGAAAATCAGGTTGCAGATGGATTAACGAAGCCTCTCTCGAAAGCTTATTTCCAGTTGTTCCGGCAAAAGTTAGGGGTAGTATCCATTGCTGAGTTGAAGAGTGAAAGAGTAGGGAGCATGTTGAAAGATAGACCTAGAAGACTCGAGCATGCTGGAGGTGAATTGGGAGCTGTCAGCAGTGGCTCAACATCCTCTCAACCAACGTCCTTTGTCGTTAGCAACAGCTCAGCAAATCAGCAAGCTGTTAGCCAGCTCAGCACGACTCTCTCACCCTAACAGATTCATTCCATGCAGTTTTTTTATTTCAGAAACCTTGTATAAATGACCTTGCTATCGTCTAAGAAAACATGCCTTTTGAATGAATGAAATACATCTCTCAAATCTCTCTAAGTCTATGTTATTCAAATTAGGGTTTTCCTAACATACTGTACACCAGTAAAGAAAAGAGGCAGATATTTACATTCAAAGGCGCATTTACAGTAGTAGACACTAGACAGGATATGTGTAATTACAGGTTATATAAAACATTAGGGTTCTTCACAAAAAATAGTGAATGAGCTATGTGATTGTTTTCAGTTGCCGGTACAGTTAATACCGTATGAGTCGACAACATTATAGTAGAGAGTAGATATTTTGCCATCCAATCTAGAAGACAATTGATGTACAGATAGCCCACAGTATCGCTTTCCCAGGCGAGCAATGCAGATATCAATCACTTTCTTGAACATGCAATCTTCTTGAATCAACGGTTGCTCCACAAACTCTACTAAAGGCATCCACTGCATGCCATCCAATTCACAAATTATTCAGATTGTTTTTCTTGGTATTGGATACGTATTCGAATATATGTAAATGGGGTATGACAGATGCATACCTTGGCTTCCTGAATCTCATTGTCATCGACCGTAATCCGAGTTGATAGAGGCTTCAACATGCAGATGAAGAACAAATCTGATTTTTCAAAGGCCACATTGTGCACATGCCTGAATGCTACTACTTCCACAAACTCAGTATCGACCTGCCAAGTGGAATCAGACAATTTTAAAAACAATGAGGCAATATAAATCTATGAACACAGCATAATGAACTCATTGCTTACCCCGGTTTCTTCCTTTACTTCCCTTACAGCTCCTGTATAAATCTCCTCTGACTGTCATTACCATACCAAACAAAAGTTTATCACATGAAAAGAATGTTACTCTTTCTACTGCCTACTGCCTAGTTTGTTGTTTTGATCTAAAACTTTCTGAAAAGTTGAAGGTACCTCAGCTATGAAACCTGTAGGTATTTTCCAAAGCCCGGCAAACGCCGGAGCAGAGTATTTCTCTCGTACTACAAGAACCTGCAGTTCATCATTTCAAATGCTTTCTTTACATCAAATTCAATATAAAGTAAGATATTATTTTCTTTGGAAGAGATTTGGTACCTCATTGTTGTGATTGATGACAAATCCTCCGACCCCTACTTGATGCGAAGCGTTACCAGGAAGCATGCTGGGTCCTTCGGGTAGCCAGTAAGTTAACATCACATACCCTTTCTCTGCGTGGTGATATTCGAATCCTTCCTGCATCGGCGACTAATATTAAATACTGGATTGGATGCAAAAACATGGGGAAGATTTAAGTGTCCAATGATCCTACACAAAATTGATACAACTTTATATATAAGTTTTAATGTCCGGAAGATACCTTGACTGCAACTGGTACAAGGTCTGATTTTTCCGCTGGCAACTTGAGCCAAATTCCCTTCTTTTCCTGCAGATTCATGGCTTAAGATCAGTTTCGAGTACAACTGCAATTTGGAGGAGTTGATCTGGTTTCGAATCGAATTATTTATTCATATTATTTTAGATTAAAGTTGTTTTACCTTTGATCATCAAATCGGTGCATGATTTAGATTCGAATTAATCAAATCGGATTTTCGGGTTAGGATCAAATGAGACAGATTAAGTCCAAAGTTGTAATAAACCGGTAGACAGTGATTATTAATTTACCTTTGCCTTCCAATGAGAAACTGAGAAACGAAGCATGGAAGCAAAGACATAAGGATTAGCCGGTAATCTCTCCGAATCAACAATAACTCCACCGTACTCATCATCAAAGGCGTCAAGTACTCTCGAATTCCTCGACAACAAACTCGAATTCGATCCAGTAATCTCGTACACCAAATCTGCAGCTCCAAGTTTGTGCTGCTCAACTGAACTCGAAGCTTTCTTAGGCACATGTATATTATTTGGAGCACTTGCAAAAGAAGCCTTTGGAGATATGCCTTAAAAACAAAACAAAACAAAAAAAGGAACCCTCAGGAAAATCAAACAATTTGTCATATATCAGCTAAACCATATGAATTTACCTTTGAAAGAAGTGGATTTTGGGTGTGGGATGCTTTTAACATCAACCAATGGCCTGAAACTCGAAAACTGGGTGGAACATGTGGTTTCCATGCGTGCTGGTTCTGTTATTGGCATACACTTTGAACAAAAATGGCTGCACTCCATTTCTGACAGACAGAATCACAGTATCCAAAACTCCAAACTACTTTAAACTTTAACCCACTGATTTAATGATAACAGCTGCTTAATGTGATACCCAATATAAATATCCTTAGGTAAAGAAAGCGTCCATTTTAGTTTCGGTCCTTCTATTATGCTGAATTCTGAGATTTAGTCTTTATATTTTAATTTAACATTTTTTGGTGCTTCAACTTTATCATGTTATTTTTCGGTGCTGAATTTTGACTAATTCGGACCGAGCTTTATTGCACACATGATTTTGGTAGGTGAGTTTTTCTAGCGGGGATTTTTTTGCATACGCAAAGTCTCGAACTCGAGACATACTTAAACGATACCAAACTGCTTACAAATAGAAATCTTCTGCCCCTATTTATGTCCTACACTAAAAACTCAAGTTTATGGTTTAGGATTGAAGTTTAAGGTTAGGATTTAGGGGTTAGGGAATTAAGAGTGAGATGTATTTTTAGGGTTTAAACTTTAAGATTTAAAATTTAGGGTTAAGACTTTAGAATTTAATTTTTTTAGTATTAGAGATTAAAAAAAGTACCGAAAAAAGACAAAAAATTTTGTCTGCCGCTTACCACTTGTACCGACCCGTTGTTACTTTATCATGTTATTAGTAGGGGTGTTCGCGGTTAACCAAAATACTATAACGGTTAACCTATAAGTTATGTTCTTAGTGTAAAAGTTATATGTTCTTAATGTAATTAGAGGGAAAATGTATAGAGAATGTATCTAATAATGCATAGAAAATTAGAGACTCATTTTTAATGGTTAACCAACGGTTAACCATGAACACCCCTAGTTATTAGTTAGTCTAGATTTTGCTCATCCCCTTGTGTCCTGGTGGCAAAGGTAGATGTTTATCATCCCTTAGGACTCGAGTTCGAGTACCAGTAATGCCATGCTGTGTGTGCCGTCTTTGAAAAGACTAAGAAAGTTGAATTGTTAACCCATATTTAAAATTTCATGATCAAATAAACCTTTGAAACTTAATTATAGCGTTTTAAATAATGACTTGGATGGGATAATATTTCACTCAAAAATTTACTTAATAATCACCTAATCCAATAACGGCCAATTTATTATATAAACCTTAATTATATTCCTATTAAAATATTAAGGTGAGTTTTTTTAAATACATGTAAGCCAAATACTTAAAAGGTGTTTTTAATATAATTACAATCAAACAATTTGATCCAATAAGAACTTTATAAGTTAACTGTATGCTTTATTGTGTTTTTTTTAACTTCTATGTCAACAATGCAATGAGAAAAATTAGCAGCGTTTACAATTTAGACTCAGTACGAAAATTATAAAATAAAATCAAATTAAAATTTGAAGGCTTAATTCAATTTTTAGCAAAGTAAAGGGACCAAAACTACAATCTGAATGTAAAAAAAAAACAAAGTAATTGTAGATATGTTATCATTATTCTTGATTCCTCAAAAACAAGAAAGACTTGTAAAAGTTATTGCCAGCCTGGGAACGGATTGGCCAAAGAGACTTGATAAGAAACTAATTTAAAAATGTATAATGACAAATTTAATCTTGATATATACACCTTTTATTAATTTGATCATTATTTTTTTAGCTAATTTGAGCACTAATATTTTAAAAGGAGTCAAATCAATTTTTTTTAAATGGAAATACGGACTAAAACATTAAAATTTTAACAATTTTGAGATGATAATATATATGTACTTGATATTGATATCGAACTATTTGTCTTATATGTTCTATCATCAAATAATTTAAAATTTTCTAAAAACAATAAAATATATTAATATGAAGTACGCGTGCACTGTCATGTTAATGTCATTAATATTTTAATGTTTAGTAATTATTTTTATTAAATTTAACTTCAGAAAAAAATAAGGATGTAATTGAAAAATGATATAAAAATTGAAGGGTACATTTATAATTATGCAATTAAAAAAAACAAAAAAAATCCACTTTGAAGATGCAGGCATGAGTGATGATGTGTTGCTGAATATGTGGCGTAAAATGAGCGTTGGTTAAGTGATGGATGACAAGCAAAGACACAAACATCTTTAAAAAGATCTCATTCATTCACAGCAAAAACGAAACTGAAATATCCTTGAATTAAGGCACAATGTTAAAAAAAACTACCCTAACATTTGATTGGATAATTAAGTTCGTCTTTATTTTTTTAAAATACTTTAACGTTTAACGTTTTATTGTGGACAAAAGATTAAAAATAGTCTCTCAACGTTTCATCGTTTGGTCATTTTAGCTTTATTTTTTTGGGTGCAAACAACCACCTAACGTATCATTTTTTGTTCAAATTTCACTATTATTGGATGAAAACTGTTAGTCAAATAACGGTCAACACCTAAGGCTGACGTGATATGTCTGCAGGGCATGGGGAGATGATGTGGCACTGCCACGTGATATTTTTAAAGAAAATATTTTTAACCAATCGCCACATCAGCAAAGTGCCACGTGGCAGTGCCACTTCATCTCCCATGCCCTGCATATATGTCACGTCAATCTCAGGCGTTGACCGTTAGTTGACTAACGGTTTTCATCCAACAAGGGTGAAATTTGAACGAAAATGAAACGTTAGGTGGTTGTTTGCACACAAAAAAGGATAAGGCTAAAATTAGCAAAATGATGAAACATTGGGGGCTATTTTTGACCTTCTGCATTTTATTGTGAGTCAAAATAATCTCAACGTAAATGAAAAATGTTAGTCAACTAACAATAAACAACTTGAAATGACCCGACAGAATGACACCTAAGCAAAAAAAATAATTTATATTTTATCAAAATATATTTGAATGATGTGTCATTCTCAAATAATTACATTTTCTATGACTTTGTCATGTATGTTTACTACGTCATTTTAAATTATTTACCGTTAGTTGACTAACACTTTTCATCTACGAATGAGATATTTTGACCTAAAATGAAACGTTAATGGTTAAAATGCTTCAAAAAAGAATATGAGCCAAAGTGACAATCCAATCCTACTTTAGTTGATTTTTATTACATTTATGAGAATGGTAAAATTTAAGAAAGAGAACAAATAATAATTAAGATGGAGAGATTCACTAATTGGCCTAGTGGCTAAGAATGCCCATATTGTCCTATTTTATATGGGTTCAAATCTCTATATTAAAATGTAATACTTCTTTACTTAATAAAAAATAAATAATATTCATGTTATGATCTGAACAAAGTGTAACCTTTTAAAAATTGATTGTAGGGTGCGAGAATGGAGGCATTGTGAAAGAATAGTGAACGATAGATAATAGAGAAAAAGGGAAAGTGATAGAAATTGAATTTATCAGTATATTTCTCATAGTAAAATGTGAGTTTATATAACCCCAAACTTATAACAAAATACTAACAAACTTAACAAAATTAATGGGCTGAAACAGCTGGCCCAACTGAATACAGTACTAACAAACTTAACAAAATACTAATTATTTTATTTTCTAACATTTACCCTGCTTTCTTCTTCCTTTTTCTTCTTCAAACCGTTGAGATGCTAGAACAACAATAAATCGGCCTTTGAACAAATACTTTCTTCAAAAAGATGAGCTGCCGAAAAGAAAGAATCTTCTTTCTTCTTTTACCATTCTTTCATCTGAAATTCCTTCTGAAATAAAAATTGTATTTCTTTCTAGGTGGTTTACTGAGAATCGAAGGTGTTTTTCATCATTTCGTTCTTCTTTACTCACCTTTTTGTCCTACATTATTCTTTTCATTCAAAATTTCTTGTGGGAAAACAGTAATGAAGAAATCCAAATCTGACTTTATTGAGCAACATAATTCTGTGGCAATAGAGTAGAACATAGATGTCACCAAACCAAATAAGCAGCTTGCAGCAACACCAAATGATCAAGAATCAACAGTAGCAAACAGATGAACCAAACAACCAGTAAAAGATGAACCAAACAGTAGCAACTTCTAGTAGTAATGGAGAATAAGAACCAAACTTTCAACAATCAAGTAGCTCAGAACCACTAACCAGCAATAATAAAAATGTTCAGCTCAGATTTCAACTTCAGTTATCCAAATCTTTTGCAATTATGACCAGAAGTATAACAAAAAGAAAATCAATTAACTCAATCAATTTCATATCAAAGCTAACACCAACATCAATTATGGAAGAATTGTGGCATGATATCACTAGACGCCAATGACTTCACTAGTCACCAAATAATTGAACCAATCAGCACTTGCAGGCTCAAAAAAACAGCACCAAAGAATGAGCCAAACAATATCTATACCACAATTCACAGTCAGTATGTTGACAGCCAATTATCTTTTCTTCTTATTGTATCCAGTACCAACAACTTCAAAGACGAGTAGAGAACCAATAAGCACATTCATGAGAGTAAAAACTTGAATCCTTATCACAACTCGAATGGAACACAAATGGTCGAACACAATTCAGAAGATAACAAGCAGAGCAGGAAACTCACAATCATCAGTCAATCAAGAATAAACAAGAACCTCCTCAGAATATGGAATGAAATAAGTTGAGCAAAGAGAAAATATATTATAGTAGTTATGCTCGAGCACTCAAATGGAAATATCTCACCAGACAAATGTGCCATAAACAAAATTCCAGATCTAACCAGAATAAAGAAGTGCAATCCATCGTGTTTTCGACAACAACACCAGCAGCAACAATTGAAATTAAAGAACCAGAATCGAAGGATCTCATAAAACCATCAAGATTCGTAAAATACACACAACAACGATGATGAGAGAACAAAATAAATGGATTGATCAGAATAATGAATCGAAAAACCAGATCTGAAATCGGAAGAAAGGAGTGAATCACACATGCAACTACAACGGATGAAGTAATCGACAAAGCAGATGAAATTTGCTACAGAGGAATTCGATCTTCGACAGAAGAAGTAGCGGCAGGATCGTCGGAAACAAAACAAGAAGATGAACCGCAACGAAAAAGCAGCCTCAGATCTGAACGACAATAACAGTGAAAGGCAAAACAACTTCAAGATCTTTGGCTCTGATACCATGTGAGAATGGAGGCATTGTGAAAGAATAGTGATAATAGAGAAAAAGGGAAAGTGATAGAAATTAAACTTATCGGTATATTTCTCATAGTAAAATGTGAGTTTATATAACCCCAAACTTATAACAAAATACTAACAAACTTAACAAAATTAATGGGCTGAAACAGCTGGCCTAACTAAATACAATACTAACAAACTTAACAAAATACTAATTATTTTATTTTCTAACATAGGGAATATGATTATTGAAAATGTTGATTTGCAATATTTGATACATATTAAAAAGTAATGCTTAAAATTTTGAAAAAGTGAGATCTATTAATAGATTGAGGATCAAGCACGTTCATATTACCTCATATTGTACGTGTTAGAATCCTAACATTTATCTTAAAAAGGTAATTATTTAAAAAATATTTCCAAAAAATACATTGAATCATTAAACATTTTTCATGAAAATGTGATGGTAATTTACGAAATTATCTTTATTAAATAAAAGATAATGTTTATATATTTTAATATTTGCCAATAATATTTATTAATAGCAAATACATGATTTAGATATTTAATAATAAATCAATTAAAACCTTTTGTTGTAAATAAAATAACGAAGAACAACGAACAAGAATAAAAGAACAAAGAGATGAGAGAAAAAGGAGATTCATATTATTTTCAAAATATAGGCTTGTGTACAATGCCTTCAGTAAATCATCTATTTATAGGCATAAGAAAGTACATAATACATTAAACTCCAATTAATGTAAATAATATTCCTAATGATAAAGTAAGTCAAATATCCTTGATAAAGTTCTTATCTTGATAGACATCTACATATATAAATATCTATAACACTCCCCATTGGATGTCTATAAAGATAATGTGCCTCATTAAAACCTTACTAAGACAAAACTTAGTGAAAAAAAATCTTTAGTGAAGGAAAAAGAGTACACACATCTTTAATGCATAACATGTTGCCTCTTTAAAAACCTTACCAAGAAAACCCTTTGGGACAAAACTTTGGTTAAGAAAAAAAGAGTGCAACACGTATTTTCTCCCCCTCATGAAAACGTCACATATGATCTCTGGCTCGACGCAATTTGATATTGTAAATTAACTTCTCAAACAGAGTATTAGGGAGTGTCTTAGTAAATAGATATACTAAATTATCACATGAACGAATTTGTTAGACATCAATGTCTTCATTCTTTTGTAAATCATGAGTGAAGAAGAATTTTGGTGAGATATGTTTTGTTCTATCACTATTTATGTATCATTCTCTAAGTTAAGAAATACATGATGTATTATCTTCATATAAGATTTTCAGAACTACTTTTTTAAAATGTAAACCACAATTCTCTTGAATGTGATGGATTACAGACCTTAGCCACACACAGTCACGGCTAGCCTCATAGATTGCAAAAATCTCAGCATGATTAGAGGAAGTGGCAGTAATGCCATAATCATCTTTGTCAAGGCCATAATCATCTTTGTCATTGATATAAACAAAATTTGTTTCAGCTTTCTTTCCTTTGTCATTGATTGATTGTTGGTAAAGGTCCACAAGATGCTTTGGCACACGGCAAGCACGTGCCCAATAAATTAAGCTGCCACATCGATGATACATAGATTCTTCTTTTTTGGATTGATCTTTTGTACCATTTTCATCCTTATTGTTCCATTTGTGGTGGGTATAGTTATTTTTAAAACGGCCACATCGCCTATGTCCTCAATCGTGACTATGACCACGCCCATAGTTATGAGCACGATTGTTGGTGTAGTCTTTATTTCTTCCGCTATAGTATGTCACATTCGCTTCAGGGAATGGAGCGGAGTCAGTTGGGCGATATTCATAATTTTTCATCAGTAGCTCATTATTTTACTCAGACACGAGAAGGCAAGAAATTAACTCAGAACATTTTTTAAAGTCTTTTTCACGATATTGTGTCTGAAGGACAACACTGTTTGCATGAAGAGAGGAGTATGGTTTTTCTAATATATCATCATCAGTAATATTTTGACCACATAACTTCAATTGTGAAGTAATTCGAAACATAGTAGAGTTATACTCACTTACTGATTTAAAATCTTGCAATCTAAGATGCAACCAATCATATCGAGCTTCAGGCAGAATAACAATTTTTTGGTGGTCATATCGTTCCTTTAGATTATTCCAAAGAATAAGAGGATCTTTCACCGTTAAATATTTTTTTAACCCCTCATAGAGATGACGGTGAAGAAGTATCATGGCTTTGGCCTTATTTTGGGCAAATTATGCATTTCCCTCTTTAATAGTGTTTCCCAGACCATCTGCATCTAGGTGTATTTCGACATCTAAGATCCATGATAAATAATTTTTTTCAAAAATATCAAGAGCCAAAAACTTAGTTTTTGCAAGATTTGTCATTGATGTGCTATAAAAGACAAACAAACAAATTAGATCACACACACGCGCGCACACACACATATATATAAATAAATAAAAATTTAATTCTCGTACGCTGCATTGTTAAACCAGTTCACAAGGTTCTTTGGAAACTTCTTTTGAGACTAGTAGCCTCGCAAAACGGGATGCCCAACCAATATAATCGGATTAAACCATCAAAACAAAGAACATATATGATTACGCATGGCATGAATTATGAAACAAAACAAAAGTAACGAAGCATGGTTTATTTTAGTTTATAAGATATATAAGATGGAAAAAGAACGTACCAGATAAATCTTTGGAGAAACTTGGTTTGTAACTAAAATCTTCTGAGCAAATTCGTGTTGTTAACGTGTTGTAAATAAAATAATGAAGAACAAAGAACAAGAATAAAAAAACAAAGAGATGAGAGAAAAATGAGATTTGTATTATTCTCAAAATATAGGTCATGTTTGGTAAAGAGAGGTTTGGGCAAAAATTAGAGATTTGAGGTATAATTAGAGGTTTGTCCAGTCAAATCCGCTAATATTGTTGTTTGGTAAATAGCAAATTGGGGTGAAACTGCTAATTTTGAAAAAGCTCATAATAGGAGCTTTTTGATATTAGTGGTTTGATGTTAGAGTTGTAAAGACTCTTTTACCCTTATCAGTTACCAAAAATCTCAAAATAACCTAAATTAAATATTTTCTCACCCTATTTATAAGCTAATCCTATTTACTTTTTTATCATCACATATTTATATGTGTATTTAAATTTATTATTAATTAAATTATATTAAAATAATTATATAAATAATAAATTAATATATAAATCATTTGAATATGTTTAGAAAGGTTATATTAAAAATAATTTTATAGATCTAATTAATAATAATTAGATCCAAAATATTGATAACTAATAAACTATTCAAACAAGTATTGAATATAATCATGTCTTTATATGTTATATGATTTTGCTTGTTTAAATAATCTAACAGCTATCAGATATCAGTTAATTTTATCAAACACTTTTATACAATCAGCTAATCAAATCAGTTAATGCAATCAGCTATCAGCTAATGTAATCCGCTATCAGCTATTCGTTAATTGCCAAACAGGGTCATAGACTTGTGTACAATGCCTTCAGTAATTCATCTATTTATAGGCATAAGAAGTACATAATACATTAAACTCTAATTAATGTAGATAATATTCCTAATGATAAAGTAAGTCAAATCTCCTTGATAAAGTTCTTATCATGATAGACATCCACATAGATAAATATTCATAACACTTTTATTTTAATTAATTTAATTTTTCATTATTCATTCATTTTCAAATGCAGTATACGTATAATTATAACTTTAGTTTAAGTAGATACCGAAAAGTATGGGCAGAGCCATTAATTTTATTTTAGGGTGTCATAATTTAGAGAATCAAAATGTTTAAGTAAAGTAATATAAATTAGTAATACATAACATTAATATATGATAGACTATTATAAAGTTATTACAACAAAAAGTATACGACTAAGTATATAGAATAAAGCTCAATTACTCGTACATTTTTTTCTTATCGTTGTCCACAGTCTTCTTCATGCTTTGAAACCGTTGAATAATTTTTCCTTTGTCAATGCTATTAAAAATATCTTTATCAACATATGTAACTAAGCAATCATTCATTCATTATTTCCAATTCGATATCTCAAACGATTTTTCATAATTTTGATTTGCAAAAAAAATTTCTTTCACACTTTCCGTAACAACCAGAAAAATCAATGCAAGTTTAATCAACCGCAATACTAACATATAAACAATAATTTTTTGTGTCAACCATCTTCTTAGAAAGATTTTGAATCCCCTTCAGATTTGAGAACTCTTCGTTTGAACACATGTCACATATATATGTATATATCCAATTGACTATTAAGTGCAAGAACTTCAATAGTAAAAAAATCAAAGGAATAAATTTCACCAAGACGAAAGAATTTCTTTTTGTCAAAAGACACAAAATCTTCATTCGGGCATAAGCAAAATACACATAATAATAACTTCGTATTTACTTCATTAAAACGATTATTAAGCACTTGAAATTGCATATCTACAATTAGGGTTGTAAAAACAAGTCAGGACCTGAAAACCTGCCTGAAACCTGCTCGAGTCAGAACCTGATTTGACCTGAGAATTCGATGATCCGAACCCGAACTGTAACTGACTGTTGCTGACCCGAACCCGAGTTGAACCTGTTACTGTAGCAACTGAACCCGATCTGCGTCCGACTAAAAACGACCCGAACCCGAATCTGGCCTGTTAATTTTGACCTGAAACCCGACTTGCATCCGACTGAAACGAACCCGAACCCGAGACCGACCCGACAAATTACCTGATATTATCCGACTGAATCGACCCGAGATCCGATTTTATCCGACCTGTTTTGAACCCGACCTGTTAATGGACCCGACCTGTTTTGAACCTGAACTGTTGTTGACCTGAACTAATGTAGACCTGGCTAAAAATGTTAAATAATTTAAAGTGTAAATTGTTCATTATAAACTTAATATTTTTTTAGTAGATTATGTTAATTTCATTACTTAGAATAATTTTATCTTCTATTATACTTAGAAATTTGTCTTAATTTGTAACTACATTGTGTATAATAAAATTATATACTTAGAAATTTGTTTAAGTATAAAAATATATATTATGTATAATAAAATTATATATTTAAATGATTTGTCATAATTTTTACTAAGTATATGATATATTAGTGATATATAGATAATATAATATATTAAACTTATTATGCTTTATTATATAATATATATTATGTTAACTTTATTATGTTCATAAAATTAAAATAAATACAAAATATAAGTTAGTATTATGTTTAACATAAAGTTAACGTTATTATACTTATATAACATGTGAAACAATTGTCTATCAATTATATAATGTATTTTAGATGGGCCCCTAAAACCTATAATGTATAAATAATATATATATATATATATAAACTTATAACTTATAAGTTATAAGTTATATAATGTATTTATAATATAATAATTAGTAATAGTTTGGGCCTTAGGTATCTGGGCTCATATCCCACCACCCATTTATTTGAGATGAGCCCTTAAAACCTATAATGTATAAATAATATATATATATATACATATATATATATATATAAACTTATAACTTATAAGTTATATAATGTATTTATAATATAATAATTAATAATAAATAATAATTAGTAATAGTTTGGGCCTTGGGCCTTTGGGCTTATATCCCACCACCCATTTATTTCAGATGGGCTCATAAAACCTATAATGTATAAATAATATATATATATATAAACTTATAACTTATAATTTGTATAATGTATTTATAATATAATAATTAATAATAGATAATAATTAGTAATAGTTTGGGCCTTTGGGCTCATATCCCACCACCTATTTATTTGAGATGGGCCCCTAAAACTTATAATGTATAGATATAACATATATATATATATATATAAACTTATAACTTATAAGTTATATAATGTATTTATAATATAATAATAAATAATAATTAGTAATAGTTTGGGCCTTGGGCCTTTGGGCTCACATCCCACCACCCATTTATTTGAGATGGGCCCCTAAAACCTATAATGTATAAATATTATATATATTATATATATAAACATATAATTTATATAATGTATTTATAATATAATAATAAATAATAAATAATAATTAGTAATAGTTTGGGCTTTAGGCCTTTGGGCTCATATCCCACCACCCATTTATTTGAGATGGGACCCTATAACCTATAATGTATAAATTAATATATATCTATATATATATATATATATATATATATAAACTTATAACTTATAAGTTATATAATGTATTTATAATATAATAATTAATAATAAATAATAATTAGTAATAGTTTGGGCCTTGGGCCTTTGGGCTCATATCCCACCACCCATTTATTTGAGATGGGCCACTAAAACCTATAATGTATAAATATAATATATATATATATATTATATAAACTTATAACTTATAATTTATATAATGTATTTATAATATAATAATAAATAATAATTAGTAATAGTGTGAGCCTTGGGCCTTTGGGCTCATATCCCACCACCCATTTATTTGAGATGGCCCCTAAAACCCATAATGTATAAATATATATATATATATATATATATATATATATATATACTTATAACTTATAATTTATATAATGTATTTATAATATAATAAATAATAATTAGTAATAGTTTGGGCCTTGGGCCTTTGGGCTCATATCCCACCACCCATTTATTTTAGATGGGTTCCTAAAACCTATAATGTATAAATAATATATATATATATATATATAAACTTATAACTTATAATTCATATAATAATTAATAATAAATATTAATTAGTAATAGGGCCTTTGGGCTCTTATCCCACAACCCATTTATTTTAGATGGGCCCCTAAAACCTATAATATATAAATATAATATATATATATATATATATAAACTTATAACTTATAATTTATATAATGTATTTATAATATAATAAATAATAATTAGTAATAGTTTGGGTCTTGGGCCTTTAGGCTCATATCCCACCACCCATTTAATTTAGATGGGCCCCTAAAACCTATAATGTATACTAAAACCTATAATGTATATATATATATATATATATATATATATATATATATATATATATATATATATATATATATATATAAACTTATAACTTATAAGTTATAAGTTATATAATGTATTTATAATATAATAATTAATAATAAATAATAATTAGTAATAGTTTGGGCCTTGGGCCTTTGGGCTCATATCCCACCACCCATTTATTTGAGATATATTAATTTATACATATAATAATTAATAATAAAACCTATAATGTATAAATATAATATATATATATATATATATATATATAAACTTCTAACTTACAAGTTATATAATGTATTTATAATATAATAATTAATAATAAATAATAATTAGTAATAGTTTGGGCCTTGGGCCTTTGGGCTCATATCCCACCACCCATTTATTTTAGATGGGCCCCTAAAACCTATAATGTATATATATATATATATAAACTTATAACTTATAACTTATAATTTATATGATAATTAATAATAAATAATAATTAGTAATAGTTTGGGCCTTGGGCCTTTGGGCTCTTATCCCACCACCCATTTATTTTAGATGGGTCCCTAAAACCTATAATGTATAAATAATATATATATATATATATATATATATATATATATATATATATATATATATATATAAACTTATAATTTATATAATGTATTTATAATATAATAAATAATAATTAGTAATAGTTTGGGCCTTGGGCCTTTAGGCTCATATCCCACCACCCATTTATTTTAGATGGGCCCCTAAAACTTATAATATATAAATAATATATATATATATATACTTATAACTTATAAGTTATATAATGTATTTATAATATAATAATTAATAATTAATAATAATTAGTAATATTTTAGGCCTTGGGCCTTTGGGCTCATATCCCACCACCCATTTATTTGAGAGGGCCCCTAAAACCTATAATGTATAAATATAATATATATATATATATATATATATATAAACTTATAACTTATAATTTATATAATGTATTTATAATATAATAATTAATTATAAATAATAATTAGTAATAGTTTGGGCCTTGGGCCTTTGGGCTCATATCTCACCACCCATTTATTTGAGATGGGCCCCTAAAACCTATAATATATAAATAATATATATATATATATATATATATAAACTTATAACTTATACGTTATATAATGTATTTATAATATAATAATTAATAATTAGTAATAGTTTGAGACTTAGGCATTTGGGCTCATATTCCACCAACCATTTATTTGAGATGGGCCCCTAAAACCTATAGTGTATAAATATTATATATATATATTATATATATATATATATAAACTTATAACTTATAATTTATATAATGTATTTATAATATAATAATTAATAATAAATAATAATTAGTAATAGTTTGAGACTTGGGCCTTTGTGCTCATATTCCACCAATCATTTATTTGAGATAGGCCCCTAGAACCTATAGTGTATAAATATAATATATATATATATATATATATTATATATATAAACTTATAACTTATAATTTATATAATGTATTTATAATATAATAATTAATAATAAATAATAATTATTAATAGTTCGGGCCTTGGGCCTTTGGGCTCATATCCCACCACCCATTTATTTTAGAAGGGCCCCTAAAACCTCTAATGTATAAATAATATATATATTATATATATATATAAACTTATAACTTATAATTTATATAATGTATTTATAATATAATAATTAATAATAAATAATAATTAGTAATAGTTTGGGTTTTGGGCCTTTGGGCTCATATCCCACCACCCATTTATTTTAGATGGCGCCCTAAAACCTATAATGTATATAATATATATATATATATATATATATAAACTTATAACTTATAATTTATATAATAATTAATAATAAATAATAATTAGTAATAGTTTGGGCCTTCGGCCTTTGCGCTCTTATCCCACCACCCATTTATTTTAGATGGACCTCTAAAACCTGTAATATATATATATAAACTTATAACTTATAATTTTTATAATGTATTTATAATATAATAAATAATAATTAGTAATTGTTTGGGCCTTGGGCCTTTAGGCTCATATCCCACCACCCATTTATTTTAGATGGGCCCCTAAAACCTATAATGTATAAATAATATATATATAAACTTATAAATTATAAGTTATATAATGTATTTATAATATAATAATTAATAATAAATAATAATTAGTAATATTTTGGACCTTGGGCATTTGGGCTCATATCCCACCACCCATTTATTTGATGGGCCCCAAAACCTATAATGTATAAATATAATATAATATATATATATATATATATATATATATATATAAACTTATAAGTTATATAATGTATTTATAATATAATAATTAATAATAAATAATAATTAGTAATAGTTTGGGCCTTGGGCCTTGGGCCTTGGGCCTTTGGGCTCATATCCCACCACCTATTTATTTTAGATAGGCCCCTAAAACCTATAATGTATAAATATATATATATATATATATATATATATATATAAACTTATAACTTATAAGTTATATAATGTATTTATAATATAATAATTAATAATAAAAAATAATTAGTAATAGTTTGGGCCTTGGGCCTTTGGGCTCATATCCCACCACCCATTTATAATAATTAATAATATCAATAATAAATAATAATTATTAATTGTTGGGCTTTGGACTTTAAATTTTTGATGGGCTAAATATAATAATTAATAATAATTATTAATTGTTGGGCTTTGGGCTAAAAATTTTAGATGGGCTAAATATTTTGTAGTCCTTTGAATTTTAGATGGGCTAAATATTTTGTGGCCCTTTAAATTTTAGATTTTTTCATTTATGTCCTTTAAGTTTTAGTTCAATTTAATTTATGTATTTATATACATACACACACACACACATATAATTATATATATATATATACACATGTATATATACATGTATGTTGTTAGTATCGTAGTATGTATTATGTATATTCATATACATGTATTTATGTATAATACATTACATATACATAAATACATACATGTTTGTATAATATATAATTATATATTGTAATTTATATACATGTGAATACATAAATATATATATATATACACATAATCACATATATTTATACTTTTAAAGTTATTATAATAATAAATAAGTTAAATTATATTATAATAATTAATAAATAATATTAAATTATAATATATATGAGCTGGAAAATTTATTTTGAAACCGTGCAATTCCCAAATTGAATTTCAATTTGGGGTAAATTATAAATAAAGCCTTTTATATTATACAAGTTTTTATTCAAGTCCTTTAAGTTTTAATTCAATTCAATTGAGTCCTTAAAACTTTATTTTTACTTCAAATTAACTCTTATTTATTATTATTTTTCACTATAGTCCATAAAACTTTGTTTTTATTCAAAATTGAGCCTATTATAGTCCATAAAACTTTATTTTAGTCCAAATTAGCTCTTATTTATTATTTTTTTTCACTATAGTCCATAAAACTTTGTTTTTATTCAAAATTGTCCATTTCTGGTGAACCTGAATTATCCCGAACTGAAATGAACCCGACGACCTGAAATTACCCGACCTGAAATGAACCCGACCTGAAATGAAACTGACCTGAAATGAACCCGAACTGAAATGAACCCGACCTGAAATTTACCCGACCTGCAATTTACCTGCCAATTAACTGATTTTACCCGACCTGTTTTTACCCGATCTGCAACGAGTTTGACCTGAAATGGACCCGACCTGAAAATTGACCCGACCTGAAATGGACCCGACCTGCAAATTACCCGACTGGAATGGACCCGCACCCGACCCGAGTCGAGTCAAAAATTTTTTTTTACCTGAAATGACCTGTATCCGATTTTAACCGACCTGACAGAACCCGACCTGAAACCTGTCCGATTACCTGTTTTTACATCCCTATCTACAATAATATAAAATAACTCAATGCGGTAATAGTGCATGTTTTTTACCTTGTGAGCTTTTCTTCGTGACATTCCTTTGGTAATAAATGCATCATCCATACTAGGGACATCAATCTCATGTTTTTGACAAAATGATGATACCTCTAAAAGCAATGAAGTACATTCATCTTCTTGAAGCTTATGTAATTGTTCTTTTAAAATTCTTACCAAAGATATGACATTAACAATATCTTGATCTTTTTTAAAATGATTTTGACAATTTATTTGTAATTCTCAACACACGTTTCATTAAATGCAAAGAAAAATAAATTTAAATGATTGTATCAAATCTAACAAAATATTAGCGTCTGCCTTTTGTTCAGATCTTAATTCATCATCCATAATGCGATCCCTAACAAGTATCTCCTGGTCGAACAAGAGATTTCACTTAATTTAATCCTCGTCCAGAACAAATTTTAAAATTTGTCAAAGCATTTTTCACAATACTTTGAATAGATTTTTAATCAACTCAAAAACATTTAGAAACATGCAAACCAATTTAGAACAAATGTTTTGAGACTCTAAAACCTTTGAAAATATTTGACAAAATCTTTAACAATATATTCACAAAATGACTTGCGAAGAAATATATAAAAGTCATCCTTAAATGTTTTAATATCAAAATCTTATAAAATTAAAGCGAACATAAATTTAATAATACTGCAAAGTGAACTTTGTTGGACTTGGAGGCAAGCAAAGCATATTCTTATCACTTACAAGGAAAACATACAATACAATTTGCAAATACAAATACAAGGTTGTAGGATTAATTAAATCCTTTGATTTGATCTTTCATTTTAAATCAAAGGATTGAAGCATAATATGTTCAAATGCATCATAGAATTTTAGTATTCCTATCTTTGTCTCTTCTTTATCTTGTCATCTTTTAAAATGATTCTATTCGTGGTTAAGTACTTTACACGTATTTTTTTAAAGTACAAATAAAATCTTAACTTTTTTAACCAGTTCTCACTAAATATGTTATTTGTATAGCAATTTTATTATTGTTGTTATTAGTGTTGTTTTTATTGGTTTTAACAAAGTTTACTAATTAGTCCAATTATATTATTAATTTCCTATTTTTGTCCTCTTATTGTGTTAGCATAAACTGATATACATACATTGATCATTATAAATTTGTGGATGAGTGTGAGACTACCAAACCTTGAAACCTGGTTATTGGTGCCAACAAATAATAATTGTCATTTAAACTATGGCTATATCGGTAAATGATGAATATGAATTTGATTATTTATTGTCTGTGAATTAAATAAAAGTACATTATTAAAAAAATGAAGAAACTCAATTTTTCTTATGATTTGTCACACTACAACAAAACAGGTCTTTAGCGGCGTTTTTTTAGTTCTATAGCGGCGCTTTTTAATGTCGCTAAAAACATTCCCGGCGCTTTAAAAAGCGCCGCAAGAAGTGCCGGCTAAACCAGCGCTGCAACAGTTCGCGGAGTTTTTGCGCAAGAAACGTCGCAACAGATCAAAATCTTTTACAAACGCCGCGAAAAACTGTTCTGTAGTTGCACACATACCGACAACCTATTTGTGTTTCAGCACAGAGATTTATGCCAGCAACCCTATATATTCTTCCAGGATTGGTTTAGATAAGGAAAAATATGAGAAGGATGGCAACCTCTCTGGTCTGAGAACTCTCTTCTGCTATACAACTTGATGTTCAGCTGCACAAAGAAAGAACATGCCATATGTCTAATATATGATTAGATTCATTAATCATCACTGGCATACTATGAAGAAGGGAATTTTGCAGCAGAACAATGTTCAAAGATACAAAGTTCAATAGAATGTTACCTCTGATGTTGACAAGAACTTGTATATTGCACTCTGTCATAAACATTGGAATAATTAGCATTCACTAAGAAGAATAGTTTCACGGTAATAAACAATATGTAAGTATAATGAAGTTCCGATACACACCTGAGGAGTGCTATTAAAATCACCCCCAAGCACAACTGGGGCATTTCCCCATCTGTTGGAGAGCACTTGTGCCCTTCAGGAGAGAAAACGAATCTAGAAACAAAGGTGATTAAATTAAAAACAAGAGAAAATTACTAAAGCAAACTGAAACCATTTAGTATTACAACTTAGGAACAAATAATGGAGAGAAAAACTGTAAAATGCAACCGATGTCATCTTCTGCTGAATGCTAAACGCACCTCCCAAGACATTCAAAAAGGCCAAAGAAACAGTCAATTAGATAAGTTAAAAGAAGCAGGGGGTTAAATCTAGAAACCATATTCGTTTCCACCTGGCTAAACAAAGTATCATAAAGAGCCATTAAGCTATTCTGGCCGACAGCAGCACAAGCCTTGCCATTTTGTTCAACTGGTGGGTTTTGAAGGTAATCAACTTGTTTCAAAAATACTATATGGAGTGATTAGGTTGTAAAGCCATTGCTCTTGCAAAAATTAGAAACTTACAGAGATCAGAAAAGAATAGTAGAAATATAACAACGAAGGAGACGAGAGTGGCCTTTGGCTTGCTGGGGCGATTGATATTCTTGAGGAACGACCGCTGACGAGGATCGACGGCGAACAGGAGTACAGCGACCGGGAGAACGCGAGGAGCAAGAGCAGTTAGGGATTTGATTTTTGACGATTGATTTGGGGAGGGGGGGAATGGTCGGACTAAATGACGTGTGTTTTTTGCAGCGTTTTTAAACCAAACGCCACAATAGAATGACAATTGCGGCGTTTTACAGTTAAAAACGCCACGAACGGTCGACCAATTGCGGCGGTTTTAAGACAAACGTCACTATTTTCTACTTGTTTGCGACAGTTTTTTAACAAACACCGTTAAAGATTTAGATTTGTAGCGTTTTTAAAAAAACGCTGCAATAAGTTTAATAATAGCGGCGTTTGCTCCTAAAACGCCGCGAAAAGCGCTGCTATATCTCAAGATTGGTGTAGTGATCATCTAATTCATTGCAATGTGTTAAATATAAATTCATAAAAAATACTTACACACTCCAATAATTGTTGCATATTGAATCCATTTTAAAAATTAATAATTTTATTTAATTTTGTTAACCTCTAATAAAATACAAATATATTTTAGTTAATGATTTTAACCAATTATCAATTGATTTAGTGAGAAGAGGCGTTAAGTTCATCAAGTAAAGTTTAGGATTCAAATTTTAATATTGTGTATGGTGCAAATTGAGTTGAGATGATAGGCTCATAATAAATCTTTACAGTATCAGATTAATTAATTGACTAATGAATTAAATACCGATAAATATTTAAAAAGTAACTTAATTTATATTTTTTAACATAAGTATTAAACCATGGGATGTTAAGTCTAAGTCTTGTAGGACGTGATGCTATCAGAATTCAAAAGTCCCGACACAAGCATTAAACAATGGTTGTTTGTATGTCTTTGTTTCTACGAAAAAGTCAGATAAAGAATTAGTCATACTTTAGTTAGTATATGGATGTTAATTTGATTGAGTTTTATTCCGATTAATATAATTATTGTGATACTTTGAAAACCATGAACTGTTGTTTTCATTTTAAGAATTAGAATAGTATATGTAATTTAAGCATTATAGTTGTCTCCATTTCCATGTTCACCCAGAACTGTTTTTAACTTGAAAAAAAATTTAGTTTAAGTGTTAGAAGTTTAGTTTAGGATTTAAAGTTGAGGGAGGTTTTAGGGTCTAAAATTTAATATTAGTATTTAAAATTTAATTTATAAGGTTTAAGGTTAAGAATTTAGGATTTAAGTTTTATAGTGTAAATATACATGCATGTATATCAAAATTTTACCTTTTTAACTTTGACTAATTTGCTTTCGTTAAAAATGTAACTTTTATTTAAATATAATTATATTTTTAAAATAAATTAATACTTAAAAAATGTAACTTTTGAGTGAATATTTTTAATTGTAGGGGTGGATTTTAGAATGTTATTTGTTTCTATTAAAAAAAGAATGTTATTTGTTTTTTTTTTTAAATTATACAAGATTTTGTTAAAAATTTAGATGATTTTTTTATTA
This sequence comes from Hibiscus tridactylites, assembly GCA_958450335.1. NCBI lineage: Eukaryota > Viridiplantae > Streptophyta > Magnoliopsida > Malvales > Malvaceae > Hibiscus > Hibiscus tridactylites. The sequence goes on from OY288281.1 coordinate 79,703,047, forward strand.
AAAGTTTTGTTTTTAATTTTTAACTGGATTGATATTTGATTAGTTCGTAATAGATTATATTACCCACCATAAAAGAGCATATAAATATGAGAAAGTTTGATAAGCTTTCTCTGAAAGCATGACTGTGTTGTAGTTAACTATAATTTTCAGTTTTATTGTATTTTCTTTTTCTTTTAAACTTGTAGGTTAACAGTGTCAGACACCAAACAAGACAGTAGAAGTGATGACCAAAAAAAAATGGTGGTGGTTTGTGATAGTTCACTCATTTTGGAACGGAGAGCCAAAGATGGAGATATGAAGTAAAGTGAAGAAAATAGGCGGAAGATCACGTAAAGGAGCTGACCTGCCCGTCATCTTCAGCTCAATAAGTATTTATAGCTAAGTAGTATTGTTTGATGGGACAAAGTCAGGCCTAGTGACGATTATTGATGGGTCGGCAAGATTAAATTCGGCTCTCAATCGACAGGTTTTTCAGCCCAATCACGTGGGCTGTCAGACAATAAGCTTACCTGGCGGGTCAAATAAACCAATTGGCGGTCATGTCGAAAGTAATTCGGTGGTCCTGGTGCTTCACATGTTAAGAAGTGATGCGAAGGCTAAGAGCTTCGGAGGTATAGATAATTTCTCGAAAGCGGTGAATTCTGAATGGAAAGTAATACTAGATTTAGGACAAAGCCATTAACAGAGGTATAACAGAACTCTAAGTGTCCATTATAATTAACAGTGATTAATTTCATCATAAAAATAGGCAAACTCAAAGTATGTTTGTTTTTTAATGTCAAACCCAGTTATTACTGCAATTGAATAATTACAAAGTCTTATATAAAAATATATATTCATAATCAATTGCGAATCACTTATCCCAATCATATATAGAAATTCATTGTCAAATTTCATTCAGTTTTAGTTATATATTCATAGTCAAATGTCAATGTGTTATATAGTTAAAAACTTGTGCAACATCTTACTTCAGAAATCACGTGCATGTTTGTACAATTTCAACCTCTTAGGTTGAAAGTAGGAGATGACTACTGCTGTTCATATATGACTTTGAATATAATATGATACATTGACATTCACCCCAATTTTCAAAGTATACTAGTAATAATAAATTATAATAATATTTGAAAGATGTTAGTGAAACAACTCAAACAAGAGTTTTTAACCATTTGTTCTAAAGGTTTAGGCAATCATATAATATAAAAATAATTATATATTTACTCAACATCTATATTTTACTTATATACACTAAATAGGGTTAAGGGTGCTTGAAGCCAGTGAACTTTTGGGAAAAAAATCAATTAAATCGGTGAACTTTTATTGCGCTCAATTAAGCTCTTATACTCCAAAATTCTATCAGTTCACCCCTTTGACCAACGTTAACAGATAAATTTAACTGTTTTTTTTACCAGTTGATGCAACGTGTCGTCTTATCGTGTTATTACTTGGCATTTTCATATTTTTTATTTTATTTAAAAATTCTTTAAAAGTTCTAAAAATCTAAAAAAAAAAACTTATAAAATTATAAATAGTTTTCTAAAAAAACGTCGCACGACAAAACTGTAGTGTGTCACGTGACAGTAATGTCTAATGAAAAAAAGCATAAAAAATTGATGATTAAAATTGGTCAAAAAATTTAATTGATTTAATTTATTAGTTTAAAAATTTAATTAGGTACAAAAAAATATAAAAATTTAATTATTTTTTAAAAACTTTAAGGGCTTAAAGAACCCTTATTAATATATATAATTGTTGATGAACGAAATGAGATGATGATAGTTGTAGGTACCTACCATATTCTCTATCGCTACCATCTCTGCAAGGTCATAGCCTATTTTTTTGGGTATTTCGCATGACATTACTCCGCTATTATATAGTCGGACATAAGGTCTTGAAAACATATGAAGCATATATAATATTTGATAAGATAATTGTCAAGTTTACCTAGTTCTCCAGTTAATTCTACTAACTGATAACCAGCGTTATTTTGTCGCATCTATCACATCCTACAAGATCTAAATTTGACACCTTTGTCAGATCCCACTAATATAATTATGTAGGGGTGTTCAAAAATATCCGATCCGACCGATCCGATCCGATTATCTATTAATCCGATTCAAAAATTTGGATATCCGATTCGATTTTTATTTTCGGATCGGATACGGATCGCAATATTACAAGTTTCGGATTATCCGAAAACCCGAAAATCCGAATATCTAATATTTTTTAAATATTAATCTTGTTATATTTAACAATTTGATGCTTGTTATGTCCGAAAATTTAAAAAATCGAATATTTCATAGATGTGAATCTAGTTATATTTAGCAATTTGTTTTTTGTTATATTCGAAATTCCGAAATTTTTATAAATACGACCTTCAAATTCGAAAAAATAGTTGAATCAAATTATATATTCGGATAATCGAATATCCGAATATCCGATCCGGTTATCTGGTATCCGAAAAATCGGATATCCAATTTTTTTCGGATCGGATACGGATCACTATATTGTCGATCCGAAAACCCGAATATCCGAAGAAACCACATCGGATCTGATCTGATATCCGATAATGAACACCCCTAATCATGAGGGAAGAACATCGTCTCTCTCAAAATAAGATCTAAGTCCAAGATTGAATCAGAACCATCTCTTCAACATACTGTTTTGACCATCATTAATTATAATTTTCCGTACAAAAAACCCTAAGCAAAATAATTAAAAGGGTTAACTATTGGGATGGTAACTTATGTTTCTCCAGTACAGAGTTGATCACCGATTCTGAAAATTGATCAATAAAGTCACTTACATTTTCGTGGCATAAACTTTTGGTCACTTAGCCGTTTGTTGCCGTTAACTGTTAACGAGAGGCTGATCTGAGATAATAAAAAAAGAATAAATTACCTAGACAATCTCCTAAACTATTACTTCACTCTTATTTTGACCACCAAAATAAAATTAATTTGTATAATTACAGATTTAATCCTCTACATTTACATTTTTTTATTTCTTCTATCCTCCACCATCTTCCATATTCTTCTTCAGCTAACTCAACCTTTAATTTTCTATTATATTAATCCTCAATCCACATCGTATATTATAATCTATCACCGTATATATCCATGTTTTAAATAATGTTTGTAATTCTTAATATGGTTCAGTACAAAATAATGCCCAATTTACGTGCAACAATGTTTACATAGCATATTCGAAAGGCTTAAATGAAAATAGGTGCCTAAAGTATACCTTTTTTGAACTTTAGGGTGCATAATTATTTTTTTTTGTAAAAATAAGTGCCCAAAGTTCCAATCGTTATAATTTTAGGTGTCAGGTCGTTAAAGGGGTGTTAAAAAATTATCAGCCAATCAATGCTCGACATGTGGCACTATTTTTTTAAAATCAATCTAATGAAAAAAACTCATAATTTTTATTCTTTAATCCAAAAATTTTACAAAACATTCCTCAAATCCCTAAAATTACTCGAACTCAAACTCTCAAATCGATGCTGCTTCCACCGTCGATCGTCGCCCCTGACCACACCCCTTTGGTCGCTGGAGCATGGCGGCCATTTTCTCCAACTCGACATCACGAGAAACGGTGAACGGCGTGCCAGTCGAATGTCAATTTCACGTTCGACATTCGGTTGCACGTCGTTTCCAGTGACGTCATGTTGGGGGGAAATGATCGCCATGCTTCGACGACCAAAGGGGTGTAGTCAGAGGCGACAATCGACGGCGAAAGCGGCAGCAATATGAAGGTTTAGGTTTGTGTAATTTTAGGGATTTGAGGATTGCTTTGTAAAATTTTTAAAATTTTGGGATTTTTTGGAAGATTAAAATTTATGAGTTGAGAATTACAAACATTATTTGAAACATTGATATTTATATATAGATGAATTATAATATAGGTGTGAATTGAGGATTAATATAGTAGAAAATTAAAGATTGAGTTAGATGAAGATGAAATAAAAATATAAATGTGGAGGATTAAATGTGTAATTATACAAATTATTTTTATTTCGATGGTCAAAATAGGAGTGTAGTAATAGTTTAGGGGTTGTCTAGGTAATTTATCCTTTTTTTCTTGCTTCAGGTCAACTTTCCCTCAAAGGTTAACGACAACAAACGGCTAGATAACTAAAAAAAATTTGTCCCGAAAACGTAAGTGACCTTACTAGCCGTTTTTAGAATCAATGACAAACTCTGTATTAGGAGGAAACATAAGTCATCAACCTTATAGTTAAACCCAATTAATAACCAACTCCAACTGTGCAACATTCTTCTCCCCGGAGATCACCGGAACAGTTAATATATATAAATTTTAAAGGCTTTGATGAAATTTAACTTTCAATCATTTATAATATTTTATAAAATTTAAAAATTTTCTTAATAAATTATATCAATTAAATTGTTTGAAATATTTTACAATTATTTACAAAGTAATTACATCAATTATATAATTTTTTAAACTTTGTTAATCTTCTAAAGTTCGGATTAACTTTTTCCATTTTTTTGGTTTTATATGCTTTTGAATTTATATTTAATATATTTTAAAATTTCATGAAAGATTAATTCTTTTGATTTTATTAAATTTCTGTTTTTTATTGTTTAAATAGTATTTTATATTAAAATCAAGAAGACTAGTGTATGCATATATATAATATGGTAATTAAATTCTGCATAAAGTCACAATAATAGTTTTTTCAACTAAATTAAAAAATAAATTATCCAATAAAAATATTTTAATAACTCTTCGGACAATATATACAATATAAAAAGAAATTCTTCAACGTATTTCATAAAATATACACGTCACCCATTTCAAAAACTGATAAATCATCGTCATACAACCATGACTTGGGGGAAACCTAACGGCGAGAACAGTGGCACGTTAATAATCCCGTTCATCTCGTACTCCAAGTCCAAGTCCAAAAATGTTGACCAACTTGACGGCGTCAAAGGCACTTCACCTTTACATTTCGCTTTCGCCACGTCATCATTTTCTGTCTTCACTGCCTTTACTAATCTCTCTTCCTTTTCGCCGTCATCTCTGCTCCGTTTCCTCTCCGCGTCGCCGGCACGTGCATCCGACTTCCCGGCTTCAAGAGGGAAATTAACAATCGCTTTGGAGCCACGTAGGTGGAAGGCGGCTCGATCGTAAGCCCTCGCGGCTTCGATGGCCGTTTCAAAGGTTCCTAACCAGATCCTAGAACCTCGTCGGGTCGGATCTCGGATCTCCGCCGCGAACTTCCCCCACGGCCTTTGTCGGACTCCTCTATAATGCTTCTTTGGCTCTGCGTGGGTTAAATCCGGTGTACCAAACTGAATCTGCTCCACCTTAGGAGGTAACGAGATATTCAGCGACGGTTTTCGATTCCGGGAGCTCGAATTCGAGGAAGCTTTAGGTTTTGCAACTGAAAGTGAAGCGATTAGAGGTTTAACTTCAAATTCGAAGGCACATGCGGTAGATGGGGAGGATTTAGGTTTGGACTCAAATTGGAAGCCAATGAAATCGGGAGAGAAATGAAAGAAATCATCATCGTCAAGGGAATTAAAACCGGAGGTGGAAGTTTGGGAATAAAGGGATTCAGATTCAGAGGTGGAAACTGGAGGTTTTGCCTCGCTTGAAAAACTCCTGGATCCATCGGGAGAAGATTCATCGAGTAAATATTGTTTGATATACTGAAGCGCGTTTGAGACTTCACTGCTTGCTTCCATATCCAAAAATTCCAAAGCTCAAAATAGAGAAGAGAAGATATCCAAGTCTTGTTTTGGTTGAGAGTAGAACGGGGGAGTGGGAAGGTATTTATAGGAAGGGTTGTGTGAGTGTCTGACTTTTCAACAATCTTTAACGGACCTTCCAGGACGGACCAAGGAAGCAACGTGCGTCTTTTTACACAGCAACTTATTGAAGTTTAGATATTGAATATTTTTATCAATAAAGTTTAGACATCGGACATTTTTTGTCATTTTTAAATTTCAAATGATCGTAGATGGTGGTCGTTCGATCTCAAATTTAATCAGTCACTTTGTCTCACCCCTGAGTCTGAATTCGACCTCCATTTTATTGGAAAGTGATTCGAATTTCACAAATTAACCAAAAACTTTTAGGATTCTCTATTGTCGATCTCCCTCCTTCGTCGTTAAATGAAGTTCGTTTCTCTATGCGTTGCTTTTCTCATGCCGATGAAATTTTTTACCATTCGAATTTTGAAAAAGTTTCTTCGTTTACCGGTAAATAGGTGTCGTCAAAAAATTAACGGATGAGTGACAAAAAACGTTTAATGTCTAAACTTTAGTGAGTAAATTGAACGTAATTGAACGTTTTGGACCTTCAGTGACCAAAATATGTTTGAGAGTGAAGTTCAGTGATGATTTACGTAATTTACTCTTTTCACAAGTCAAACTTTATTTGAATCTTTTTTAGTCGAGTTTATAGTTGACTCAAGTTGTTTGAGTTTTTGTTCAAATTTAATTGTAAACAATTATAATGTTATGGTACTAACTAATTCAAATTTAAATCATTTTCTATAATCCTATACAATACACATACTTTTTTAATACGCAGAATTGATAGACTGATAATTTAAAAATTAGTCTATTAATTACTACAGATTTTAAATTATTCGAATTTTTATTTTATAATTCGAACTTTTTTTTAATAAAATTGAATTTATAAAATCACAAGTCAAAGTAAATTTTTTTTACCTTGAATTAAGTTAAAAAATTCAAAATTTTCTAATAGAGTGAAGTTTTACTCATAAACAATACCAAGACAAAGTGGTGTGTACAGTGTACTAAGTTGAATTCTTCACGTGGATAGTCAAAATCAAGGATCAAAGTTGAAACGGTAAAATTATTATTCTAATGAAAGGCAAGATTTTCTTAGATGATGATTCATGTGGCGGTAAACAATCATCTTTGACGCTAAAATTACATTTGAATAATCGGTGTCTATCTAAAGTACCACTTATTTATACACGTATAGATTAGATGAAAATTGAATACTTTCTAATTTACTTCTCATTGATTTTATAACTCCGTATCTTTACTATATTTTCAATTAATTAGGTAGATATACTCAAATAAACTAAGATATTAACTCAGCTTTTTGTCCTTTTTTTTCTATTTTGTTTTTACCGCCAGCGAAAGTATTAATTTTGATGTTGGTTGTTGTTCGTTGGTGCATTATTTTTTTCATGATTATCTTCTTTTCGCATATTTTGTTACGCTTGTTTTTCTTTATCTTTATGACACGTATTTTGTTGAGATATTGATTTTAATATAATTTAAAAGGGTAAATTACAATAGGGATCACTCAATTATGTGTAAGGTTATATTTAGGTTACCAAATTACTAAAAGTTACATTTAGGTCACTCTATTATGGGTAAAGTTACATTCGGGTCACCCAATTATTAAAAGTTACACTTGGGTCACTCAATTATAGGTAAGGTTACATTTGGGTTGCCCTTCATATTTTAAAAATATTTATCAATTTATGTATAAAATTAATTAATGATTTCAAATAAAATACTCCACTGTTAACAAAAGTATACAAGTGATTTGGAAGAAAAAAATATGAAATTGATTTATTTTTTTAAACATGAAGGGTGGCCCAAATATAACCTTACCTATAATTGAGTGACCCAAATGTAACCTTACCTATAATTGAGTGACCCAAATGTAATCTTACATATAATTGAGTGACCCAAATGTAATCTTACATATAATTGAGTGACCCAAATGTAACCTTACCTATAATGAATGACCTCCGTTGTAGTTTACCCAACTTAAAATGAAAAATATTTTTAGACTTAAACTAATTTGCAAAAATATTTCAAAAGTCCATTAACTTGAAAAATATGTTTGAAAGATTTTCAAAGGGTTTTTGACATAATTAAAAAATGTCAAAAACATGCTTTGATTACCGGTACCCTTTTTTCGGTACAGATACACATATAGTCGTACCGGTACCCGTTTGATTCGTACCGGTACGCCCTTTAAATCCCCCATAGTTTCCAAAATTTCAGTAGCCTTTCACTGTACTGATACATACTTAGTTGTACTGATACGAGAGGGGTCGTACCGATACCATGTATCGCGTACCGGTAGCCCAGTGTAATAAATGCTCCAACGACTCTTTCTATTTAAAGTAAGTACCGATACCGAAGCTTGAATACTAAAATTGTATTTATGGCTGGAATTAAAGTCCTCAACAGCTCTAATCAACCTCAACGACTAGTAACAGTCAATAACTCCTTAGAAGGTTTAAAAGCAGGCTTTAAGCAACCATAGAACAACAAGAAACACATTTCTAGCATTCTTTGTATAGAGAAATTGTTTTAGTGCTTAAATTTTCAAATTTCTTTTAGAAAATACTAGTGAGCCAAATTGTCACATTTGCACAAGTGTTAGATTTTAGGTGAGAGCTAAATTGTGTAAACTCTTTACCTTGTGAGGTTTTCTTAGTTTGCTAAATTTGTATTCTCTTTAAAAGAAAGTGTTTTCAAAGCTTTGAGAGTTGTAAGGTTATCTCCTTGAGCATAGGAAAAGGAAAGATAAATTAGTGAATTTGTAAAAAAATTCTTTGTGTGAATAGCTAAGGTAGTGGAGGTAGACTTGGTTTAGAAGTTGAACCACTTTAAATTATTGTGCATTTTTTTTTAAATTCCTATTGCTTTCACCATTTCCATCACAAAGCGAATTTACCTCTCTTGGCGAATACAGTTGATCAATTCGAGCCCAACATCTTTTATATATTTTTATGGCATGTCTCTGTCTCATGACACATTTTCTGGATACCTTTATGAATGATGGATGCTTGTGTAGTGTTCCTCACGATGTTTTTTTTTTTCTGATTTGTGTTTGTCGGTGGTCATAGATAGTTTCATCCCTTTTGTGGTTGTTTGCCGCGGTAATCAGAAGTGGAGCAGATCAACACCTTTGGAACCGACGCGAAAGGTATTTGCAGTTTTCTAACTGGGACTTCATCTAGTTCATGTTTTGACAACTCCCAAGGACTATTTCTATAATGGACTTCAGAGATTTGCTATAGTACAAAGAGAAAGTGTCTAATTTAACTGGAGCAACTCTTTAAATTTTTTAAATTTATAATTTTTATTTTATTTTTTAAGATTGTAAAACCTTTGAAAGGTTATGTTCTTGTTTTTTATTATAAAGTTGCTTTATTTCAAGTTCAAAAAATAGTTAATATTAACATTTTGCATGGGTATATGTCGCATATTAATCTTCTCATATCAATATTCAAATTTTTATCCATATTAGTATTTAAATTTATTTATATTTTAAATTTATTAACTGATCGAGTGGTTAAAAATACTCTTATTGTGCATCTTATGATATTTTTTGAACGCATTATGCTATTTAGATTATCGTTCAATATTTTTTTATACTCAAACTCAAATCATCGGAAAAAATAAATCACGTCCCCTCATTAGATTCCTTCACCGATAATATTTAAACTTTTATTTTGTTGTAAGAAAATTGTATAACATTTCGATTTCAATAACAATTTTAATAGTTTTATACTCAAATTCTTTTTAGCGATGACAATGGATCGGACTTAGATCGTACTTTATAAAGTTCAAGCCCAATCTAGTTAATAACCGGATCTGCAAAAAAATCTAAGTCTAAATCCAAGTTCGATTACATAAATTCGAGTTCAATCCAATAAAATATCTAAAATCCAATTCCAAATTCGAAAGTCCGAATCTATTAATTTTTTCCTTTTTTAAAGTAATAACTTAGACAAATATATTTAAATAAATATAACAAATAATTTTCATCAAACGAATCGAGGTGATTAAGGGTGAAAAATTACCTGTTTAAAATCTAGAATTCTGAATTTGGAGAAGATAAATACCCAATCACGGTTCTGCGATGTCGATTCCTAAGCCACAACGATAACGCTTTGACCTCTACGTAGTTCACCCAGTTAAAACGAGCATATAAAACACTCTAAACTATTTAGAGGGTTTTTTTTTTCAAAAAGCATTAATGACTGTTAAATCTATCATACCTTTTATATAACATTTTTAATCCTAATTCAACTTATATTAAAATTGCAATATATATATATAATCCTGATTTAAGTTTAATTAGAATTTTAATACATATATATATATATATTAAATATATATAATCTCAATTCAACTTAATTAGAATTTCAATATATATCTATAATCCCAATTCAACTTAATCATGATTTTAATATATATATTTTTTTAAATCTAAGAGTTTTAAATATTTTTATTCGGATTCATATATGGATCGGACTCGAATCGAATATAAGTTTGGACCGAATCATGGTAATGTCCACATCCGATCCACTTCTTATTAGGACTCGGACCTTTTTTCGAATTCGAAATCAAACTTTTTTTATCAGATTTGGATCATTTTTTTTCTTCGAATTGAATTAGATTTGAATCGGATTCGGATTATATTACTATACATAATCCTTTTATTGTCAAACTCAAGCCAAACTTAGTTAAAATGTTACTTATCCAAAGTCAAATCTAATCTGTAAGGCTGTGAAACATTTTTGTATTAATAAATTATTTATATATTTTAAATATATATTTATAATTAAAAATAAATGCAATCATTTATAATATATTTTTACGTGTTATTTGAGTACCTTTACAAGATTTTTGGCTTCACTCGTGTTATGTATGGTCTTACTTTATGAATCTGACCCGACCCATAATAGTAAAGATATAGATAATTTAATTATTATTATTACTTTTAAAAGTACTAAGAAACAATAATTTCTTAGTTGCATTATTTTCTTAGTATTTCTACATTTATCAATTTTTATACAATATAGTAAAATTTAAATTTTAAATGCTAATGTCAAAATTCAAACTCACAAAAACTGAAAAGCAAATAAGTATTCTTAATTACTCATCCATTTAAAATTATCTTTAACATTTGCCATTTTTAATTTTTTGGATGTTTTAATTTATTGTAATACTACCTTGTTCTAATTAATTATCATGGTAAGATTTCTTTTGTTTTTAATTTATTGAACTTTTCATTTTGTATTAGGTTTAATATAAAAATAAGTGTCCAAATTATTTTAACTTTTTAGGTGAGCCTAAAATTTTTGTCCCTTTAAGATGTCCAAACTAATTTTTTTTGTCAAAATAGGTGCCTCAATTAACCTTAAAAAAATATAAAAAAGATAGTTTAGACACCTAAAACGGACAAAAATAATTTAAACACCCAAAAAACGAAATAATTTAGTCACTTATTTTGATATCAAGCATTTCTATTCTAGCACATTTTAAGTTTTGTAGTTGAATTCCGTTATTACTCGGGTAGAAGTGGTAATCAAGCCGTTTAGATCATATTCGGGCCAGGACTGCATTTGGTTTAGGTTTAACTCAGGTTTGGATTGGACCTGGTTCAAATTTTGTTTAAGTATATATAAGTTGAGTAGAGTTTGGTTATAGATCGGGTCAATATCAGATCGGTTGATTTTCAAGTCGTGTTAATATCATATCAATCGGTTTTTAATTTAAGTTGAGTTGGGCGCGAGTAAAATTGAGTATATGTAGAACTATTGATATATTTGTGTAAAAACATGTCTTTTGTTGGATCAAATATGAAGAAAATAATGAATCATTAAATTATTACCATAGGTGGTAGTTAACTAGTTGTATAATACAAAAAGAGAATAAAACACATAATATTTTGCTATATTATCGCTTTGCTAAGAAAATAATAGTAAATAAATTATTCGAGCACTCCAACTCAATTATTGAATTAATATCAGGTCGGTATCCGATTCTGATTAGATTTGGATAAATTAAATTCGGGTTGCTTTCGGTTCATATTGTTTTATGTTCGGGTTACTTTTGATTTGGGTAAAAATTTGTTCAGGTCCAACAAAAAATCAGATCGATTTCAATTCAATCTGATTTGTTTCGAATTTCAAATTAAATTTGATTCACCACCATGCTCAGACCTATCGAGTCTTGATTTGTATCAATCAATTTGGATAATCGGGTTCATATCAAGTTATTATCGGTTTCATATAATTATATTTAATGTGCAGGCAAGGCAAATAGCAGATCTTAATTACGAGGACATAAGGCTAACACAAGAATGAATAAGCCATGAAGGAGTAGCAAACATCCATATATGTGTATTTAGCAGCATATCAGTTCAGAACAAAAACAATCATTTTATATCTTAAAGAAGTGGACCTAATGCCAGTGTTGAATATTTAAAGGTATTGCTGTTACAAGGAGAAAGGAAACATTTAGTTACCTGGAGAATGAATTATTTAAAGAACCAATTTCCAGCTAAGTTGAAGAATATTGTGATCGAATCATGGAAAGAATGGGCTCGATCGGAGGAAAAACGAATTGCATAGCCTCCATTTTATGTTTTCATAATATTTCAGCTTTTCGTAGCATCTGTTCCCTCATTTTGGCATCTTTGCAGTATCAGGTTACAGTTGTTCATTGCGCCGGCATCAAGAAGACCATGATTCCAAAGTTTTATCATGAATAACCTCCAGCACCTGAGTCGGAAAATATATAGCATTTCAAATATATATATATCAAAGATACCAACAATTTGTAATTACCATTAATAATAAAATTCATTTCAAACAAAGTTCTACAATACAAGTATTACTTTCAATATCCTAAGAAGATGTCGACAAAATGTTGCTTAAAAAGGTTCAGAACAGATTGCTAATTTTCTATGCATACCATTCATAAGTCGATCTTTCTCTTTCTCTACCTGTTAATTAATCGAAACACTTCAATAGTTAAACTATGGGGGGCTGGGCATTGGCTGTTTACAGTTAGTTTTTATTACTTCTATCTGCCTATAAATTGGTCAACCCAAATTCCAGGACTCGATTTAGTGGTCATTCTTATTGTTGGCAAATGAGTAAGAATTCTTCAAAAACATTACCAAAACAGAGCAGGTGATTGGACCAAGTCCGGCCCATGGAGTTTAGAGAAAGCCTCACATGCCCAGGAAACGTGACCATCAGCCAGAACCCTGTCGAATGAATCATGAGACCATTTTAATCAGAAAGAAGACCACAAGAAACCAGTTCTATGTGGTGCCAGCTCAAGTGCTAGAATCTACTTATAATTTCTAGACATACAACAATTAGAATGGTTAAGGGCAAAGAAAAGTAAATGATAATTATGAATTCAATTGACAAGAAAGGTTCAAGTGTCAAGAAAATACTACCTTTGCTTTCTAACAAATGAGTTCCAAAGATGCATAAGCTGCTTCTCATCTTTACTAACATCCACAAAATCATCAAGCATCTGTCGCAAATTGTTTTTATTGTTATTATCTCTCTTCTCAGAAGTAGAATAATCAGAAGATTTGGTTAAAGATGCAACTGGTGCTAGGACTGTGAACCAATTAATGCTTGTAAAATGTAAAATACAAGAAAAATTTGAGAGAACTATTTCTAGTTGAGACAAATGAAGACAATTGATTGTCTAAACCAAACAGATCACTATTTATTTAATGACTCTACTTTCCTCCGACAACTGAAAGATTTTATATAGCCAAAATAGTAAACTTTTTGTTCACCGGTTATTCTGGCCCCAATCAAGGTGAATAATTTAAATACATTTTTTTCTTTTTAATTACATACTTGTGCTCTCAAAATGCTAAAATACATTTCTTCTCTTCACTTCAATTAGTGAGCTAAGAATTTTATATCATTGACCACTGATTCAGTTTTCCAAATATTTTCAAATGTCATATTGAAGAAATTATTAATAGTTCTACTGTATGCAAACTAACTTGATGCTACTTCCTAGTTATGATTCGAATGCCTGAACTTAAAATGACATTAAACAAGAATCAAGAAGAACCATTTTCTTGCACTCTGTTTTACATGAACAGAATCAGGAAAATTAACTCTTCCAGTTTCTAATGCACTAAAAAATACTAGAATTCATAAGTGAGTCACAAAATCTAAAACCTAGGCAAGAGTTCTGTTGTAATGAGAAGATCAGAAAAAAATGAAGGAAATATTTGGACGCAAAATTGTAAACTGTACCCTGCAATCTTCAAGATCAGCAATGTCATCATCAACTTCGTCTTCACTGTCTCTATCAGACATTACTTGGTCCATTGCCATTGGCTTCAGTTAAATAACAAAAACTTTTCAGCGCATACAGAGAAATAATATTATATAAATAAAATGGAGATGTCATGACATGACATGGGGATATTCATGAAAACTCTAATATTATAATTAACCTAAGCAGAAGGCTAAAACTGATCACCTGAACTCGGTGCGAGTGAAAGAATTGGCGTTTCAGCAGGAGCATACGGCTGTAAGAGAACAACATTTTGAAATGTTAAAAAATGAAAAATACTAACATGCCTAAACTTTGGTGATTTGGGAAGGTAACACTTTCTATTAGCAAACAAAACCTAAGGGGGGTGGACACAAAATAAGAAGTGCAGAAAGCATATTGAGCAATGTGATAAACAGGAGATAGAAAACATAAAAAAGAAAAGCCCTCAGCAAAAAGGAATTGACTGAGGAAAATTTGACTTAGAGAACATACTTCCTAGAATCAGATCGTTCTGCCACTATTTTCCTTGTTTTCGCAGGAGGAACAACTGTATCAGTTACAGATAATGTTTTAATACAATCAGGGTCCAGAGGAGAATGAGCCATTGCAATTGAAACTCCTGGACCATCACAACTAGTTGTGACCCGTGCAAGACACTCAGTTGTACTAGCATAATCAGAGCCATAATTTTCCGGACCATGCCATCCGTTCTGCACATCTTTCTCAATAGGAATTGACTTGGAAGCCCTCTCACCTTCAGAGAGTTCAAAACTTATGTTAAAGAAAGGTCAATATTGAAACATTTTTCCAGTATTGATTACTTATACGTTACAAAGTTACGTTGGTGATTTCAAGATGTAAAGCATTCACAGTTCACACACTAAGAATAAGAGATCAGCATTAAACATAAAGATGGATAAAAACGTAAACAAAAAGCGTTACTAGAAAAATTACCATCATCATTCTCCAGAAATCCATTCTGCCTGTTTTCACTGACTATTTTGGGCGAGTCCATCTCCAAAAATTGTACATTGACATTCTTCGCACTCTGTAGAGGGCTTGTAGACCTACGTCTTCGAGGTTTTGAGCTGCACATGCAATTCCTTTTACCATTGAACTAACGGTATTTATTTCCGGCAATAAGATTCCATAGCAGTTGAAAGAAGCAAGATGTACCCAAATAATTATACCCTACCAGAAGCAGAAAGTTTCTACTCGTGGGTCTACTCCATTTGCCAAAGTCTGTAACAAGAATTTTTAGAAGGATATTAAAGTTGGAGAAGTCAATCATGTTTTTTGCCTAGTCACAATTGATTTTCTAAAACTTACAAAAGATACAAAGTGAAACAACAATATTTTATTTTCATCTTCGACCATTGTTAATTATGAACAACGAGTCAACCCATACCAACAACTATTACTTGCAATTCTGCCCTCAAGTCTAAAATTACATGATAACTGATATACCATCTTTGATGGCAGAAGGATTGTTACTTATTCAAATCTAAGCTTCCAAATGAATTTGAAGGAACATGTAAGGAATTTTTTACCTCGGATATCAATGAATCAATTTTCACGGAGACATTCACTGCTTGATACTCCTCTGTTGCCTACAATATAGACATCTTTTCAATAGTCTTTCTGGAAAATCTCAATTGAGTGGCAAGTGACTTTAGAATTTCAGCTACCAACCCAGAAGTCAAAGTTGAATAAATCATGTGATGAGCACAAGTGATACCGCAGACCCTGTGAACAAACACCAAGGTGGGTTGTGTGTCAAACAAGCTTTTTGCTCCAAAAATAGAACTAGTTATCCATGTATAATAAAAATTAGAACACTGCTTGAATCCGGCAAACTGCAATATTTGGAAAAAGGAAGAAAAGATTCATACAAGAAAATCATGCTTTATACATATGACAATGAATTTTATCACATGCAATGAAATTTAATTAACACCAGATCTTGTTATTTTTTCTTTAGATAAATTGAATTTTGATATTATCTGAGTTAACCTATCAAAATAATGAATGAAGCACTCAAGATAAGTGAAGATATCAGATGAGTATCCACCTTAAAACTTGCACATTGCATCAAGCAAAAGGGACAAGAGAAATCTTCAGTTACTGCAAGTTCAAAAGATTAAAAAAGAACATGGGAATTAGAGCTCAGAGAATCAATTTTAGACATTAAAAGGTAAGTTGAAAAGGGACAAGAGAAATCTTCAGTTAATGCAGAGTTCATTGAAGATAAAGAGATTAACCTTCAGTCTTTTGTAGCATATTGCCATAGTCCTTATAGTTGAAAATTACAATTCCAGCCCTCAGCCTACACAAACAGATCCTAGGTAAGTTGACAACATAATAAGTGATAAAGAAAACACATAATTGTTAGAAATGAATAATTTTTTTCCCTTTTTCTACAAAAAGAAGTTCATAGCTGTAGACATTAAGCAGAAGGTCATGGAGCAATACACCAGAACTCCAGCAATCAACATCAACTTTAGTTAGTAATTTGGACTTTGGAGATATCTTTTGTTCTACAAGTAATTTATGTGTATTCTTGTAAAATAGAAGTAATCTGTTTTTCACAGTATTATTTGAAGAAAAAAATCAGGGACATGCTTAAAAGCATGGAGAGTGGTATAATTTTGAAACTGTCTCAGGGCATCTGTCTTGAAGACAATTCTTCTAATACTAAATCTTCCCAATTGCCCACATCGTATTCTTCATCATGCTGCAACTTGGAATTGACTCTCACCAAGAAACCCATCCAAAAAACAAACATTCATTTTCTCTTTATAACAAATTTAATTGCGAATAAGGCTTGCTACTTTTCAGAAGCATGAAATAGAAGAGAAACATATATTTCCCACTAAGTAGCCATACTTGTAAGCCTTAATCACATAATCCTGACTCAAGGACAAATCAATCATCTGCTCAAAGAACTAGAAGATTATTTCTGGCTGTTCTTGTGAGGGATCTCCAGCTACTATGATTATTTCATATACATAAACTTAAAGTTTCCTACTAGGAGAAAATTAAAACAGATGGCTACTGTCAAAAGTAATAAGCTAATATCATACTTCAGGGAGATAAGATTGATAAAATTCAAAGTGTTACTTCAGATATCAAAGCATAGATTGAAAGGGAAGTTCATACCTCTTTTTATGCCTCACCTGTATTTTGTATTTCAGACATCTTCGAAGAAATGAAGGCTGCAGCAGAACATGGGATTTGATTAGAAAGTAGACTGATACAAAGAATGTGATCCCATCAGGCAAAACAATAGATAACCATGCTATGAGGCATTATACCTCCTCATATCACCAAATTGAGGCTATGCAGTTTGTGACTTATAGGAGGAAGATTAACCAAAAAATCTATTTGACCAAAAATAGTGAACATTTTAGCAATAATTCCCAAATAGTGCAAATAGTAGGTTCTCTTGGACACAAAAAACACATGTCTAAGGACTTCCAGACAGTGTATAATGGATCAAATACAGATAATGCAATGTTCAGTAAGAAAAGCATAGTATTACATTGTGTAAAGCACGACGATGAAGAATATTGTATAACTCAACAGGCTTGCAATATACTAATAGATTCTCTACAGCTGTATCTGTTTCCTCCGCAGACACATGCAAGCATGAATTTTGGCGGCACATGACCTGCAGTCCAAATAATCAAATTCTCATCCTCGCACCAGCAATAAGGAAAAAAAACAGGAAAACACAGATCAACACTACAATTTTCATCGTATGCGATGGTGCGATGATGAGAAGTGAAACATATCAAATCAATCTTTCAAAAAATCTACACAGATTAACCAACCAAACAGTCAACAAGCCAAAAATAATCTGGATTAAATTTAAATATCCCAAATGAACGTAATGAAGATTAATATATACTAGACCAAGACAGTTTTGGCGAGGATGTTAATACATAGGCTTCATTAACATGGCTGGTTTACCCCAATGCAGATGTCAGAATTTCTTTAGCACAATTCAAGAATTTGAAAGGTTTATTTCTAGGGTTTCCAATGAGAATAATAAAGTTGACAATTAGCGACAATTTAACAACAAAATTATGTTTCTATTTCAAAGTTTACATAAAAGATAAAGCAGAGCTCAAAAACAATTCAGAAACAAAGTGCTGCCATTTTACCTAGAAAATGTGTTGTGTTGCTTAGCTCTTGCATATCTAAAGTTAAAAGGAACATGGCACAAAGACATCTAAACGAACCCTTAATCAAACTATTCAAGAATTCTACGAGAAGGACAACACCATGATTCAACGAAATTCAAGTCTTCTAGGATAATATATCAAAAACCCTAATTCTTCAAGGAATTTATAAAGATTATTCTGAAATTAATATATGCAGGGGGAAAAGGGGGTCTAACTATAACCCGATTTCATGAAAGAAGAACAGATAAATTCGCCTACCTTCATAACCTAGAGAATATCGGAAGGAAAAGACTAATGTCAAAATTGGAAAGTAAGAAATGGTCAAAATTTCTTAAACAGGTTAAAACAACAGATGAAGAGGAGGAGAGATTAATATTTATATGATTTGTGAGTGCAAAACGACATAAAACATATATTTTATTATTTCTTTTTTACCAAGATTGAATTGAATGTATCCACAGAACTGTAAAATCGCCGGAGAGTTTGGGATTGGCGGTTTATGTAAGGCGAAGGGGGAGAGAGGAAGGAAGGGGAATTTGTTTTGTTTTATAAAAGGAAAAGGAATCAAAAGGAAAAATAAATAAATAAACACACAATGATTGTGGTTTTGGTGGTTAGATTTAGGGTTCAAGGTTTTAGGTGTACGGGTTTAGAATTATAATGTATTAGAATTTAGAGGTTGAGGTCAATATTTAGGGTGTAGAGGTTAGGGTTTAGGTTTTAGTGTAATATGTTGAAGATTTAGGTTTTAACTTATAATTGTTAAATTTTAACCCTAAACCCTAAATTTCATTCACAGTCCCTAAATTCTAAACTAATAAACATAAACCAATAAACCCTACACCCTAAATTGAGTCCAAATTGAGTTCTTAAACCATAAAATTAAGGTACTTGTTGAAACTAAAAGTTTTCATCGCCAATGCATCAAATAATTATCTTTAGTTTAGGGTTTAGGGTTTAGGGTTTCGTAAGTCAGCTATGTGAGAGTGAAGTGTGACAGCTTCAAGGAGACAATTGGGGCATTGTTCTCTCAAATTCTTACAGAACCAGTGAAATATCCATTGTCATAAGGACATAACCATGAGAACAAATATTCTTGTCAGAGAGGTAGCTATGTGAGGTATATCATTGTTTACACAAATGACAGAACAATTCAAGGACATCGCATCTACTAGGCAGCTAGTAAAGTAAATATACTTTCGCAAGGGAAGGTTCAAGGGCGCGTTCACCTACCTATTCTATGCATCTATCAATCGTAGAAGCTATCACCATATCGAGTCAAAATGTTTTGATAAAAAGCATCAATTTCATTCATGTGGGGGATTGTTGAAAAAAACGTGAGAAAATGGTAACTTTGAACTTTATTTCGAATAAGTATAGGTTGGGTTTCGAATCAAGTTCCACTATGGACTTATTCTACTCCATAAGACCTTTACAATAGTATCTCATATGCTCAAAAAGAATGAGTAATGAATGCGAAATTGATGCTCAAAGTAAGGTGACTGTAAATTGAAAAGGAAGTGGAAACATCAATCCCACATTGATAGAATAAAAAGAAAGAGAAGTGTTTATATATATACACTCAACTTGTTATCATTAAATGACTTGAGATGAATTTGTGCCTCGCGCGTAGGGGAGCGAATCCAATTCCATTCGGGTTGGGGCGCACTCGCACGATGTGGGCGACGTGAATGTCTGGACCAGTCGGGCCCTATGTAGACCTATGAATATTTTACCACGCTCGAATAATTTTTTCTTTTTAAATAGCAGATTTATCTAAAAAAATTAAGGGTATTTTTGGATTTAAATTTTACTTGCAGCGCACTCTGTTATCCGATTAGGGGTAAAGTTGAAATAATTTTTCTCTCTCATGTTTTGCCTTAATTTTCTCCTATAAATACATGAACAATTTTCAGATTTTTCACAACCAAAAAAAGTTTTTCTCCCAAAATTACATAGTTTTATGGTGATAGTCGAAGACTCGAGCTTGTTCCAGAATTCTCCAGTAGTGCTACTACAGAAATTCATTCGACTGTTGTATCCTGGGAGACCGACGATCAAACAACTCTAGCACTGAAAAATGGTTGAATCTGTCTTAAGAAAACTGTGTTCGTGCAAGCCTCAGTCAACTGGTTTTTTGGTTAATTTTTCAAACTTGTTTTTAATCTATTTATTTCGTTTATTCTTCGTTGCAGGACATTCTAGTTGTTGAAAAATAATGGCGATTATGAAAAAAATGAAGAAGGAAAAAAATGTCCACAAGACTTCGACCTCCCTCTCTTTTACTCCTCGCCAACAATAACACCATCAAGAGTGATCTCGATTGTTTAGCTTACCTACTTTTTTCTTCTCACTCGTGCGATACTTAGACACACTTTAGTGACTAAATCAGTCTAAACTACTTAATAATGTAGGCTAAGCATAATGAAAAAAGAGTAAGATAAGTATGCTTTAAGAAAAAAGAAGAGAACTTAAGTATTGAATACTTAAAAGAGAGTTTTATTGGCTTGGAGAATGCTTTACAAGATGTTAGGATTTTTAGCTTTTGGGGGTTATGTTGCTAAATGGACACAACCAACTATTTATAGCCTTCCACCTCCTCAATGGACGGCGGAGATCAATCTAATCTGACGGTTAATATTTTGCTTCTAGAGAAATTTATATAACCTACATATATCTTACATATCCTAGAATGATCTAGCCTTGGAGAAATCTCCATAACCTTCTAGAACATTTCATAATCTTCCATCATACTTCAAGACCTTCTAAAATGCTCCAGAGTTTTTCTTAACGTTCTAGATCGTTCCAGCATGTTCTAGAACTTTCTAAAATCTTCAAGAGACTTTTTGGGATCTTCTAGTGCCTTCTATAGTTCTAGAACATTCGAAAGTGTTTTAGATTATTCTTTAGAGTTTTAGAACTTCCTTTAATATCTTAAAATTTTTCGCCAATATCTTTATTCTTCCAAGACAAATCTAAAATTTAGTTGATTTAAATTTTGGTTTGTGATACTCAACACGAAGAAAACAAAGGTACTTTCTTTGTTTTTGAATTGGAAGTGATTGCATGTCGTTGTTGATAGGGTTTGGCCCATCAAAATCTCGTTCGGAGAAGTTAATAATAAACATCTTTGATATTTAGAGATAAGGGGAGTTCATTCATGATCTTTCTCATTTTTGCTAAGTTCCTCTTATCGTTCAATACTCTCAAGTAACACTATTAATTGTCCACGTCAATATTCATACAGTAAGTGGATTTATAAAATTAAAATGCATCATATCATGAATTTTCGTTTTCTTCAAAACGAGAACTATATTTGAAAAGTTTGATTGTAATATCAGGATAAGTCTATAATTTTATATCATTTTAAAAAATTTCTTAGTGAAGGGCTGATACAATCCTATTGGATTTGTGTTTCTTCTTCTTGTTCGCCATCTCAGTCATTAACAAAATGAAAGAGAAGAAGTAGATGAAACAATAATAATTTAATTTCTTAAAAGCATTTGATTTTTTTTTTCATTTTATTACGTTTCACATGTATGTATGTAATAGGTTAAATACCATATTATTTAAAATATATTGCTACATGTATGTGCCACCTTTCATTACTATTAAATTTTTAACATCTCAATTACTATATTAATTAACATATGAGGAATTTGACAAAAAATATTGGCCGAGTACCAAATCTATTCCTAAATAATGACATGGGCTAGAATGACATAAACAATAAACATTAAGTGTTAAATTTGTAACGGTCCAATTAGTATATTAGAATGACAGAAATAATAAACCCTAAAAGATAATGTAGGCTAGGATGACAAAAATGCTTTTTAAGATAAACTACACGAGTGATCACTAAATTATGAGGTAAGTTTTATTTTGATTATTGATCTTTTAATTTTGTTAATCAAACCACTAAATAATTTAAATAGTATCAAGCAAACCACTTATAACTGTTAAAAATTAACGGATGAACTGAGGTAGTAGTTAAAAGAATTGGTATAATTACACATTTGATCTTCATTATTTACGAGTTCTATTAATTTGATATTAATTTTACTTTAGTTCAATAAATTTAATCATCCAATCAAATTATTTAGTCATATTTTCAATCCTTGTCCTAACACAATATTGAAGAGTTTTTTTAAAATAATTAAACAATATCATTTTCTTATAAAATCCAATAATCCTTAGTTATTTGTACAATTTTCTTCTATAAGCTCTGATATCACATTTATGGATTTTATATATAAGTTTAATAATATAAAATTTAATATTTAATTTTTTAATATTTAAAATTTTAGTTAATTAAATAATACCTTATAACATAAAATATTATGTATTCACTTAGGAGGTTTTCGATAATGCCTTAAATTGAGAAGACCATGAACTCAACAAGTGTCCCAGTGAAAAAGCGGATGATGTTCTTCCTAAGAGACACGGGTTCAAATCACTTTGTTAACAAGGTGTATGCATTGTCAAAGAGTTAAGTGTTAGAAAACATGATAATTTGGTAACTTTAAGACACATTTTCTATTGGTAAAGGTGGAGATTCAAATGATGAACACATTGGTTCATATTCTACTCCATGGGACCTTTAGAACGGTATCTCATGTGCTCGAAATAATCGAGTGATGAATGAGAAATTGATGTTAAACACTATAAATATCGTATTAACCTACTAGGTTAAACATGATTTCAAAACTGCATTCTTCTTCAGTTTTCTCTAGTTTCTTGTGATAGGCAAAGGCAAGAGTTTTTGTTTGGGATCTCTTCAGTCGTCTATTGCCGAAGATCTTTTGTTGTTGTATCTTGAGAGACCGACGACCAACGAACTCAAGTACTCCAGAGTGGTCAAAATATGTCTTAAGGAAACTACGTAGCTACAGGCCTCAACATGATTCATCTGTTTTTCATTTGAATCTAGTTTTGTACCTTGTACTTTATTGTTTCGTTTATTTAAATAAAGTTTATTTTCCTTTTGATCGTCTTGGATTGATTACTTTGTAACAATCTTAAGAATAATTTTTTCTACCTTTCTTCTGATCCGAGATGATTCAGAAAATTATTGTGATAGAGATAGCAAATAAATCCGTTTCCAGGATCTATCCTGTTGTTTTAACGGATTTTCTAAACTCTCAATAAGAAAATTCTATTTACAAAAATTATCGGTGATAAATGAGAAATTTATTTCTGTTTATTATAATTAATTCTAAATTCATGTTTTGTCTCTTTTGAACAAAACAATGACTATGGGAGATTCTGCCGATTCACCCATATCGACTGCTAAGATGTCGGTCCCGAGCAAGAATTCGAAACAACTGATTTCGAATCTAAACACAACGTCAGTGGCAATGAGTCACAACGAGAAGCCGACAAAAGTCCGTGCTCAGAATTTTAAGACAAGGCAACAAAAGATGTTGTTCTATCTTACCATGTTGAATCCGGCCAAATTCTTGAAGGAAGACCTTCCAATTGTGAAAACAGGAGATGGAGAAGGAATGATGGATGATCTCACTACCTTCAGTATTGTTGATGCTTGGACGAACTCCAACTTCTTGTGTCAGAACTACATCTTGAACGGATTACAAGACTCATTGTATCTGGTATATTCGGTCTATCAAGCCGCTAAGGAACTGTGGAAGGCACTGAACCACAAGTATAAGGCTGAAGATGATGGGGCTAAAAAAAAATCTAGTAGCTAAATTGTTGAACTTTACTATGGTTGACTCCAAACCAGTAGCAAGTTAAGTGGAAGAACTCCAACTGATCGTTCATGGAATTCTTTTGGAGGGAATAGTTATAAGCGACTCTTTCAAGGTAGGGTGGGCAAAACTCGACTCGACTAAAAAAACCGAATTATTTGATTTTCGACTCAAGGCGGAAAAACAACTCGTTTTGACTCGACTCATAATTTCATAAACTCGACTCGACTTGAAAAATTTTCAAATAAAGTTTGAGTTATGAATGAAAATTCAAATAACTAAAAAAATTTAGTAATTAGTTGATCAATTTTCATATTCGAGTCGAGTCTGTCAATTCTGCATGATATGCTATGTATATCACATGTGAAAATATGAAAAAATATATATGTATATTTGTTGACGTAATATTGCATTGCAAAAGATTAAGTATTCAATGTAAATATGCAAGTAAAAAGAATGCCAAGAGTACATATTTTGCGTGCAAGTATACACGGTCAGCAAGTAATATAGTAGTGAGTTGAGTATCGTCTCCACATGGATTGCCTAGGAATTAATTGCCATGACAATTACTTGTTGAATCCTGGTATGTAATTCTGGCTGAATACTGGTATGGCATTGTTGTTCTGCCGTTGGGCATTGTATTGGTCACCGCTTTGATTCACCCAAGAAAAGTTGAGATGCTGCTTCCAACATGCATTATAAGTATTGGAATGTGGATTAAAATTTTGATGAAATTTACTAACAAAATTTATCGATTTAGGGTTGGCGTCAATGACAATCATCCACATCATGATCCTCTCCACATATTGTGTAAAATGGTATCAATGCCTTGACTCCTTGGGATTCATTACTCTTTTACAAAGTTTTCACAATGCTAGTGAGATTGGAAATCTGAGCATTGACGGATGTTAGTGCATCAAGCTCTAATTTTTCGACTGTTTTTGTGCTTGTCCCTAGTCTGGTAGTGGGATACTCAAAATCGTTGGCAGCAATCCTCTCAAGGATGTCAACTGCCTCCGTGTATTTCTTGTCTAGCAATGAACCATTTGTTGAAGTATCAACAAAAGTCCTGGCATGATCATTAAGTTCGATGTAAAAAATCTCTATATGGGTCCAAGCAAGGAATCCATGCATGGGACATCTTTTCAACAGGTCTTTGAATCGCTCCCAAGTATCATAGAAAGTCTTATTATCATCTTGCCTAAAGGTGACGATTTCACTTCGCAACTTGACATTTAATGTCGGTAGTTGGAATCTCAACGGGAATTTCTAGCATAAATCTGCTCATGTAGTGATTGAAACTAGTGGTAATGAATTTTGCTCTATCTTGCAAGGAAAATGAAAAGAGCTTCAGCCTTATTGTCTCTTCACTCACACCAGGCTGGCGGAATAGTTGGCAAACCTCCATGAATTGCTTCAAATGCTTCATTGGGTCTCCATTAGGTGATCCATCAAACTAACCTGCATCCATTAGCCATTGAATCATTATCAATTTAAGCTTAAAATAAGTCATATTTACCTCTGGCATGATGAGTGTTGGCATCAAATCATCTATGATGGGTGTTAGACGTTCTCTTATAGACCGTTCTTTAGGTATCTTAGCAATAATAGCAGGAGCTGGCGGTATAACTGTAGGTATTGTCGGCATCTCCTAGTTGTTGGCATTGTTTATGGAACTGTCTAGCTCACCATTGTCATCACGAGCCTTTTCTCGACGTTCTCTTCTTAACCTGCGTAGGGTTGGGCCATCTTGTAAATCCTTCTTCACAATGTTGCTCATGTACAAATACCAAACAAAATAAATTAAATAGAAAAAATAAAAACAAGTAAAAAAACAAAACAATCAATTTCGTTGCAATCCCTAACAACGACGCAAAAAACTTGGTGACGTAATATTACATGGAAAAAGATTAAGTATTCAGTGAAATATGCAAGTAAAAAAAATGCCAAGAATACGTATTTTACGTGCAAGTATAAACGGTATGCAAGTAATATAGTAGTGAGTTGAGTATCGTCTCCACAGGGATTGCCTAGGAATTAATTGCCACGATTATTACTTGTGAACTAGAAGATAAAAAATGATTGTAATAGATTAAGGCAACGAATGAAGTAAGAGACTAGAAGTAATATAAGCTAAAGTAAAGTAAAGATTACAGTGATAAATTGATAACAGTTTGGCAAACAATAGGTGCAAGAATGATAACAAAGTGTTGGCAAAGAATGTATGAATTTCATGCTAGCAATGTCGGCTAGTAATAATGTCCTACCTTGGCATTGATTGTCGAGCAGATTCAAAGTTGGCATTGCCTCTCTCGATGGTAATGCTCGAAATTAACCATGAAAAAACTCATATATCTCTATAGCGATGTTTTTTCATAAATTAATTTGATTAAGTCCCAATCTATACTCCTAAGGGGTAAACTCACTCCCGAAGTAAGTTCATCTACTTGAACATCATCTCTTGAAGCATCTCGCTTTAGTATCTAGCAACTGATCGTTGCCACCCAAGTATGTTAAGATATTGAGGAGAAATAAGCCAACAATGTCAGCTCTTGCTTGGCAAAGTATTTAAAAATAGTAATGCTAGCTCTCGCTTGGCAAGACAGTTATAAAACAGTAAAGCATGCAAGATAAACGAACAATGCCAGAGTGTTTGAATTATTAAAAACTAAACATAAAACACATCAAATATAGGTTTGAAATCATTCTTAAACACAGGAAAGAAATACAAAAGATCAACAAGAATTAAAGTAAGGAAGTGGTCTCTCGATGCAACCCTTCAATGGATTCCCGATGTCTCATGGAATCTTCAAGCTTTTGATCTTGTTGTCTTCGATTCCTCCTCCATTGTTGCAGACCGCTTCTCAAGTTCAAGCCTTCATCTTTTTCATCATCTTTTTCTCATTTTTCTATTTTTTTTCCAGTGATTATTGATCTCCTCGTTAAATAGTCTTGCGTAGAAGCCCTAGGATAAGCCTTTGCATTTAAAATTTGAATGCGCAAGGGATAAGGCTTGCGATCACCTTATCCTTTGTTTGAAGTGCAAGGCTGATCTGGTGATAAGCTGGTAAGGATAGGGTTGACGTCATCGTGCCAACGCTGCTCTAGCATCCTGGCTTGGCATGATTCTGCCAACCAAGCTCGACACTACTTATTTGCTATTTTTTCGGAGATTAATCCAATCCCTATTTTCTCGCAGCATGATCTGGTCCTATTTTTTCGAGTTCATCAGCTCCTTGACATGTTATCAAGTTCCTCTGCTATGCCAACCGACGCTTGGCAATGTTGTGCCAACATTGTCTTGGCATTCTCTTTGACATCATTTCCTGTGTTGCTTTTTCTATGCCAAATACTATGCCAAACTTGCAAAATTGCCAACAAAACAACCTTTCATACTGGCATAGACAAAATTCCTCACTCTTTATGTAAATGCATGATTTTAACATCCTAACGCAACTAAATGTACCTAAAAACAAGCAAAAACATTGTAAGATTGTCATTAAAAATAGTACTTTTGGAGAGGTAACAATATCGTATATGTATATACAAAGTCGTTAAAATTGGAATCAATATGTGCACCGCCCAACCCTAAGTATATGCATATAGAAATGTATATGTGCACCGCTACGTATATGCATATAGAAATATATATGAAGAAATATATATGTACAATTAAATTTGTACAGAAACTCGAAAACTCGACTTGATTCGAAAAAAATTCATATAAAGTTTGAATCGTTAAATAGGACTTGCAAACTCGAATAACTCGAAATTTTTTGACTCGACTCGATCGAACGCCCAACCCTACTTCCAGGTTGCGGCTATTACTGAAAAGCTACCACTTGGATGGAATGACTTAAAAAATTACCCGAAGCACAAAAAAAGGAGATGACATTGGAGGAACTGATTGTCAGACTTTGAATACAAGAATACAACAGAGACAATGTCAGAAAACTCAACAGAGAAACCTTCAAGGAGGCTAAGGCAAATATTGTTGAAGTCAAGAAAGGAAAATATCCCCAACAAAAGTCAAAGTTGGGGGCCTAATAGTGGAATCTCCAAGAAGAAGAAATTCAAAGGAACATGCTACAACTGTGACAAGGTGGGGCATAAGCCCTTCGAATGCAGACATCCAAAGAAAGCCAACGAGGTTAATGCTGTGGAGGATGAAGATCTATGTGCTTGACACTAATTCTGTCAAAAGGGGATGTTTTGTGGGTAGGAGATATGTTTTTAATGTTATCTCTGTAAAATCCCAAATTTATGAATAAGAATATTGTTTTTTTTTTCATTTACATGCTTGAATCATTTAATTTATGGCATGATAGACTTGGACGTGTTAATTATGATACCTTGTGTAGGTTAATTAACTTGAACACATCCCTTCGTTTCACATTAATTATAACTATAAATGTGAAACATGCGTTGAAGCAAAATTAACAAGGTCTTCATTTCAAACAATTGAAAGAAGTATTGAACCGCTTGATATAAATGTGAAACAAGCGTTGAAGAAAAATTAACAAGGTCTTCATTTCAAACAATTGAAAGAAGTATTGAACCGCTTGATATAATACATAGCGATGTTCGTGATTTGAAATTCATTCAAACTAAAGGAGGAAATGATTTTTTTTATTACATTCACCGATAATAGCACAAAGTATTGTTATGTGCAAAGGTGAAGTTATAGAGAAAATTGTTCTCTATGAGCATGATGTTGAAACTCGAACTTAATTAAAGAACTAAGATAGGGAGAAGCTCTATATAAGTAACATTGGTACCATAATGTGCCTAACATGTGGGGAAGTTGTCAACTAGTTACCTTTAAATAAGGTTTTCCACAATAAAAGAAACAAGATACCATATGAGTTATAGAAGGTAATTAAACCTTCCTAAAACTACTTGAAAATATGGCGGGTGTCTTGCAAAGGTAATAACCTCATTACTGGAGCAAATGGAAAAAAGATCCCCAAAAATGGTGGATTGTATTGGCAATATGGAACATAGCAACATATATCAATTTCTTGTGTGTGAATCAAAGAACCCTAAGATCACAAGAATATGATAGGAATAAAAGAATGTTTCATTCTTTAAAAATATATACAACTAAGGAAGTTGATCCAAGTTCAACGAAACGAACTTTAGAGATTATCAACGAAGATAGTCCAGATGTTCAACAAAAGGTTGAAACTAAGATATTGTCACGATGACAAAGTGTGACAAATGTGTGTATGTCAAACCTACCGACATTAAAATATATGATCTTATGTTGCTGACATACTCGTTGTTATAAGTAACAATAAAATGGTAAAATTTACCAATGGCATGTTAAATTCAAGATTTGACATGAAAAATATGAGAATGACATAATTTATTTTGGGTATTCAAATCAAACGGTCACTTGAAGGTCTCATATTGACTTAGTCACACTATGTGGACAAATTCTTGAGAAATTTGGCAAGGATAATTCTGGTATAGCCAGAACTCCAATAGATAAGAGCCAAGATCTATCCAAGAATAAAGGTCAAAATGTTGACCAAATAGAATATGGAAGAGTCATAAGCAAGCTTAATGTATCTCATGAGTTGTACTAGACCAGATATCGTTTTTATTGTAAGCAATCTAAGTAGATTCACAAGCAAACCAGGGAAAAACCATTGGAAAGCAATTGTGAGGAAACTAAGATATACTAGGGACTACTGATTGCATTATTCCAAAGACCTTGCTGTCTTAGAAGGATACTCTGATTCCAATTGGATATATGATATTCAAGATACCAAAGGTACAAGTGGATATGTATTCACTTAACGTGGATGATTTGTGTCATGGAAATCCTCAAGACAAACTATTATAACCAGATCCATAATAGAATTTAAGTTTGTCGCTTTGGACGAAACAAGTGCCCACAGTATGCATATACTGTGACAACCAAGCAACGATTGCTAGGGCACAAAATTTCATGTACAACAGTTAGTCGACACATACACGTCATCGACATAATACTGTTAGGCAACTGATCTGAAATACAGTTATCTCTATTGATTACATGAAATCAAATAATAACATTGTGGATTCACTAATTGTAGACTCTTTGAAAGATGTGTAAAATAATGCTGGCAAAAGGGGCAATCTATAGATAATGGGCAATAGTATGCCAAGAGTCCTTTGCGTGCAAGTATACTCGGTCTGCAAGTAATACAGCTTGGAAAGATGAGTTATCGATCCCATAGAGATTGACTTGAAATTCGATTGCTTTGATGTTTACTTGTCTTGGGAAAAATATGATTTGTTTTGGATTTGTTTTAGAAACTACTTAAAAGAAAAGAAAACAATGGAGTAAAACGTTGGCAAGGAGGGTGTTTTTAATGAATGATGAGTGTTGGCAGGGAATGCCTGGTTTTAACACTGTTCATGCCAGTCTTTGTTGGTAAATTACCTTGGCATTATTTGCTGAGCAGATTCAACATTAGCAAAGCCTCTCTCGATGGTCATTGTCTTGAGTCAATTATGTAAAACCCCCTATATCTCTATAATGCATGTTTTTAAATGAATCGAGTTGATTAAGAACCAATCTATACTTCGAGAAGGTAGATATCACTTTCGAAGTAAGTTCATCTACTTGAACGACTTCTCTCCCAAGTATCCAACAACTGATCATTGCCTCCCAAGTCTGTTAAGATATTGAGGAGCAATAGGCCAACTATGTCAGCTCTCGCTTTGGCAAAGTATTTAGAAAAACAATAATGCCAGCTCTCGCTTGGCATTTACAGTTAAAAACAATAAAGTATGTCATATAGAAAAACTTTCCCGAAACAGAATTGTATTCAAAGAACTAAGGCATAAAATCAACATTTAAAACCAAACATCCCCCACCAACTATGAAATTAGTTCATGGTGAGGGATTTAATCAACAAAACTATAACAGTTTTCAGATACATCATCCTAAAATAAAAGTAAAACAACTTAAAACCAAAAGAATGGGCGAGAGGGGTCTCTTGATGCAGCCCTCAAATCCAGGCTCTCGGCCAAGTGGTTGAACCACCCTTCCTCGGTGCAACCAACCGTCATCCATTGAGCTCTCCAACACCTCACTCCGATCACACTAAGTTCTCATTTCGCTCCTCTTCATGCTTGATCGGTTGGTTGTATTTATATGCATGCAAGGGAAGGGAATATGATAGCTTCCTCATTTGAAATTTAAAATGCTCCAAGGACAAGAAATAAGCCACATCCGATCTGTGTGATAGCTTATCAAGATAGGGATGACGTCATCTTTCCATTGTTGCATTGGCACACTGTAAAGTGTTCATTAGTTTTATATTTTGAGCGCATCCCATCTCATATTATTACTGTTCTTAAGTACATTTTAGGCATAATTAGGTTCATGCATTGCATATTTACAGTATTCTTTACTTTACACTATTTATGTTGAATATCTTTAATTTGGTGAGGAAATGTATTGTTTTAGTTTAGTTTTAGTTTTAGGTACTAGAAGCTGGAAGAAGGAGAGAGGAGATGATGCTGAGGTAGCAAGCCTAGGAGCTGTATTGAAGTAACTCAACACAGAGAGAAGTGTCGCTGCCGCCATACTTACCGCCTAGGGCAACAAGCTGAGGAATTGGAAGATTGGAGTGCGATCTGTAGAGCAGAAAATCCTGATTCCAACGATGCCATCCACTCAATTTTTGACTCATGGAGCAGCAGACAGAGCCGCCGAAGGAGGAGATCAAGATGACTTACGGTGCAAGGCAACGAGAAGGAGTCCACATTCAACTCAAAGAAGTTAGAATTAAAGGTTGCATTTAATGCAAAAGCTACTTTGAAGACTTCTACTCCAAGGTGGACTTGGCCTAGCTAATGCCTATATACTCGACATATTTTGTAATTGTAGACAACTTAGGTTTTCCTTTGGGCATAGTCTAGGTTTTCTTGCCGCTAACAATGTTCTAAATTTTCTCTTGGGTTTGGGTTATGTTTGTAAACTAGTGTGAGAATGGTTGTTTAGGAATTAAGTTTGTCTTTGCAATAAAACTTCAAGGTTTGCTTATTCCATGTTTTTCATAGTTTTCAATTAAGTTCGAAAGATTAGCTGTTAACTATCTATTTGTTCGGTATCGAGAGAGTCGAACTCTTGAAAGGGATAAGTACGATCCTCATCCTAATCAGGTGTTGATCAATTCGGCCTAGACATAGGTGCGAGTTTAACGCGGCTAAAAGAGGACGAACCAAGGTTGTTGTCTTTGCAAGATTCACGTTATGACAGGTATCATCTGTAGTGGGCAAGAACAGCATTCTGACTTAGACATAAGCGAGATCATTATTAAAGCGTTCTGTCGAGCCTTGAAGGACTGCCGATTTTGTCGCCGAGCCAATCGTCCGTACCACTGTCGAGGCAGCGAAAGCGTCAAAGCAGCCAATATGCTATATTTCGCCGAGGCAACAAAGTCTGGCAGTGCAGTACAACTTATCCTATTCAATGCAGTTTCACAATACTAAGCAGCATAGCCTGGCACATTCTATCACCCTGATGTTTTCTATCAATTACTTGTGTTTATTTACTTTTTATTCTTTTATAAACTAAAATTTACTTGTGCATTTAATTCTCTTTGTGCAGGAATTACAATTCGAATAAGTTGTCCAATCCATGTGAGAGACGATATCTTTTATACTATAACTTGACAAGAGTGTGCACTTGCGCTCCTATTTAGAGAACACCTAAACGCTCTACACACACGAGCTTGGCATGTCTTTGCCAACGTAGCTTGGCATCACCTTATCCGCTATTTTTTCGAGATTGATCCATTTACGATCTTTTAGGAGCCTGATACTTTCCTATTTTTTCGGGGTTCAACAATTTCTTGGCATGACATCAAGTGCATTTCTCTACCAACAAGTGCTTGGCACCATTTGGTTCTTATGTGCCAACAACACTTGGCATTCTTCTTGGAAATCCTAACTAGCAATCCTAATTGTGTTGCTTTCTTGCGACAAATCATATGCCAAACCTATAAAATAACCACAAAAACAACCCTTCACCCTAGCATAGACAGAAAACTAAACTCCTTATGCAAATGCATTATTCTAGCAACCTAATGCAACTAAATGTACCTAAAACCAAGCACGAGTGTTGTAAAATTGGCATTAAAAATAATACTTTTGGAGAGGTAACACTAACCAAAGGGTTAAACCGAGATCAAGTTGAGGAAGCATCTAAAGGAATGAGACTAAAGCCCATGAAAAATAAAGATGTTATGTGAAGGAAAACCCTACCTAGCTTACTGGAGATCCCAAGATCTAGGTTCAAAGGGACAACCTAATCACATAGAATTATTCGGTCACTGTGGGGGTACCTATCCTCGTGTCCATTCCTATGATTTAATAGTGACAAAAATGGGATAGGCTAAGCAAAAGCTTTTAATGACCATTGTGTGCTTCGATGAGTCGAGCAACATAAGTCACCTATGTGAGAGTGAAGTGAGGCCGATTCAAGGAGACTACTAGGCGTAGTTCTTCAAACTCTTACAGAACCAGGCGATGTCCACGACCACATAGACATAACCATGAGAACTAATGCTCTCGTCATAGAGGTAGTTGTGTGAAGTATATCATCGTTTACACAAACAGCTGAACAGTTCAAGGACATCACGTCTAATTGTTAGCTAGTAAAGTAAATATACTTTCACAAGGGAAGGTTCAAAGGAGGAAACCTACCTATTCTATGCAGCTATCAATCGTAGAACTTATCACCACATCGAGTCAAAATGATTTGAAAAACAAACATCAATTTCATTCATGTGGGGGATTGTTGGAAAAAACGTGATAATTGGGTAACCTTAAGATACATTTTCTATTGATAAGGGTGGTGATTGGAATGATGAATACATTGCTTCATATTCTACTCCATGAGACCTTTACAACAGTATCTCATGTGCTCGAAATAATCGAGTGATGAATGAGAAATTGATGTTCAAAGTAGGGATCTTGAGAATTGAATAAGAAAGTAAAAAACCCTTTGTCCCACATTGGTGGGATAAAAGGCTTGGGATGTGTTTATATACACTTACCCACTTTATAGTCATTGAATGACTTGGATGGAAACTGTGTCTCGCGCGCAGGAGGTGTGAATCAATCCCATTCGGGTTGGGGTGCACATGCACGACGTGAGCGACGCAATGTCCAAACCAGTCAAGCCCTTCATGGGCTTGCGGATATTTTGCCCATTGTGATTTAAATGTTTCTTATATGCTACATATCTTTTCATATTTGGAAAGATATGTATCAAATTAATTCAAATATTAATCAGATATTACTTGGGATCCGCGGAGTATATTCGAGATATATATAGAATTTTAACTGAATCCGAAATCAACATTAATATTCGGTATACAAATTTTCCAATAATAACTATATATGAAAACACTATAAATATCGTATTAACCTACTAGGTTAAACACGATTTCAAAACTACATTCTTCTTCAGTTTTTCTCTAGTTTTCGTTGATAGGCAAAGGCAAGGGTTTTCGTTCGGGATCTCTTCAGTCGTGCTACTGTTGAAGATCTTTTGTTGTTGTATCCTAGGAGACCGACGACCAACGACCTCAAGCACTCCAAAGTGGTTGAAATCTGTCTTAAGTAAACTGCGTAGCTACAAGCCTCAACACGATTCATTTGTTTTTCATTTGAATCTGGTTTTGTACCTTGTACTTTATTTTTTGTTTATTTGAATAAAGTTTGTTTTCCTTTTGATCGTATTGGATTGATTACTTTGTAACATTAAGAATATCTTTGAACAGATACTACCTTGTAATCACCTTTAGACTATTCAAAAAAAAGAGCATATTATATTGATCGTGTCAGACTTATCTTGACTTACATCGAGTGTTGAGCTGTTGCATGGTTCACCTCAATTGATTTGAACGGAGAACTACAATGTCCCAATTGAAAGATTTGAAGCCTTGAATGATCGAATTAGCGAGGTTGATGAAATTGGAGGGCCAAATGATGAATATAAGGTAAAATGCCTCTGACGGGAACTGACCCACGCCCTAAACAAAGACTTAAAAGGGCTTTGTGAAGCGAATCAAATCGTCCGTGCGTTTTGTGTCTCTATTTATATCCTTATATTAAAATAATAAGTTTAGGGTTTATAGTTAAAGTTTAGGGTTAGAGTTAAAAGTTAAGAGTAGAGTCTATTTTTTATGGTTTATAGTTTTAAATTTAGAGTTAGAACTTAAAATTTATTTATTTTAGTGTTGGGGTCGGGAAAGAAACAACAAGAAAGACGAAGGATTTTTGCTCTTGTGAAGCACACCACGTTTAAGCTTTGCTTAGGGGCATGAGATTTATTCTTTCCAAACACATTTTTGCCTCCAATTGTGTTATTTCACTCTATTTGATCCTTTAAAAATGTCATGTTTTTCAATATATTTAGCCGAGACACTCTCGAACTCTCTTAAGATCCGAAAAATAAAATCTCAAGACTAAAATGATATCGAACACTCCAACAATACAATACCTTTTTAGTTGTTGTAAATTTCGATCGACCGCGCAATCGGAAGGCTCCTTGAGAAAGCTAACTGAAACTATATTAGCATGATGAATTATTATTATTTTGTTTTAAGATTCCATGTTCAGTTCAGTTCTCTTCTAATACTTTTTAATATATATTTTTTATCATTTTATTGAGTTTATATTTGTTTTCAGATTGAAAAAATATAAAATAAATAAACAAGGTGTGAAAAAATTTTGGACAGACAATTGGTTACCTAGCTTGGGACCTTTACTCCATTGGCAAAATCCCACGGTTGTTGTGGATTTGTCCATGAAACTATCTTCTTGCAATGGCTCCTGGAACATGGCCCTTCTGCAACAGCTCCTTCAGCCACATGCCCTCGATTTTATTTCCAGCCAACTACCACCTCATCCCTCACAAGGGACCGATCTTTGCTATTGGACCAAGACGAGTAAAAGGCTCTTTACTGTCAAAAGTGCTTACACCCTTGTCTCGGAACAGTCTTGGAGTAACCCTGAGCATCATTGGACTCTCATTTGGAAACTTCGTGTACCCGAACATTTACGTTGTTTTCTGTGGCTTGCCATGAGAGATAAGCTTCTCTCTAATCAGGTTCTCTGCTACAGAGGTTTCTCGCATGATTCTTCCTGTCTTGCGTGTGCAAATCCTAATGAGACTCTACTTCACATTTTCCGCGACTGCCCTTGTGTTCAAGCTTTATGGGCATCGATGTTGTCTCCTCAGCTTGTCGCAATCTTCTTTAGCATTCCCCTACATGAGTGGCTGCTTATGAACCTTACCTGTGATGATCCTTTCTATGACGACTGTCCTTAGAACATTATTTTTGCTTCCCTTGTCTGACAGGCTTGGAAATGGCGCAACACCTTCATCTTCCAAGGTGAGTCCATTGCCTCGGCTCAATTTCTCCGTCTGAGTCTTGCTTGGGCAAAGAATTATTATGAAGCTGCCTGTTGCACCTCTGCCCCCAACCTACACACTGCCATACTTGTTCAATGGCATCCTCCCCAAGCTGGTTGGGTCTGCCTCAATTCCGATGGGGCTGTCTCCTCCCCAATCGTTCTCTAGGGCCTTCTTCTGTCACTCATGCCGAGCTTTGGGTGTTTATGAGGGTCTGAAGTTTGCGCGATCCCATGGCTTTGCCCGGGTCCTT
Source organism: Hibiscus tridactylites (assembly GCA_958450335.1). Lineage (NCBI taxonomy): Eukaryota > Viridiplantae > Streptophyta > Magnoliopsida > Malvales > Malvaceae > Hibiscus > Hibiscus tridactylites. Next base: position 79,739,712 of record OY288281.1, read on the forward strand.
GTCCAATCTGATAGCTCCGACGTGATTGACCTCCTCTCTCCCCCATTCATGGCGAGTCCCTTTGCGCTGGTTCGTCACATTGCTGCACTTTGTTCCAGTGAAGGGGATGTGGTCTTTTCCCACGTTCGCAGGGAAGCGAATTTTGCCGCCGGTCACATGGCTAAGCTTGCGACTCCGCATGGTAATCCTCTTAGCATCTTCGACAGTCCTCCGATCTCGACATTTTACACCGTGATGTTTATAGTCCACCTCACGTTCATATGAACGCTTGATGTATCGGCTTCGGCTTTATTTTTATTCGGAAAGAAAAGGTGTAAAAATTGTTAAACATATGTTTCTTTATAGTATGCATGTTACACGTAACACAAATTTCGTAATGTGTAGAATAAATTGCTAGAACTCATTCAGTGGTTTTTTTTTTGCTGCACTCTGATTCTTTAGAGTTTTGTTTTAACTAATTTGGATCGATCTGCCTTGCACATTTGGTTTTAGTGAATTTGTTTTTTAACGATAAATTTTTGCATATATAAAACTTCGAACTTAAAACTTGCTTAAACGATATCAAACTGTTTACCACTTGGACCAACTTCGTTTGTCTCATTCCATAGATTTGAATCTCACTTTCTAAGATGCTAATGCATGGTTGTTTCTCGTGCATGAATAAACAAACAAACAAATGAGGATTTAAACTATGGACTTCATTCATTTGGCCAGCAGGAATATGTCTGTGTTGATGTGAATAGTTAGATAAAGAGATGATTTAAAGATTTAGGGGTCTTGTGCAATTTATTAAAATTAGTCTCTCAAAATAGACCGACTTTTAAATAAAAAATGAGTATAATATAACTCAAAATCTATAAAATACAATAAAATTTTATTTTTTCCATGTGCTTTACAATCAATCTATAACTCCCTCTGTCCCACTAAATTGTCACATTTGAGTCAAACTTCTTTAACTTTGACTTCTTATAATTTAAAATTTATTATTGATAAAAATATAAAAAATACATTTTAAAAACCTTGAATCAAGTAGTTTTTAAATATATATTTTATAAATTTTAATTAATTAAAATTTTTAAATAAATTGTAGTCAAAGTTGAACAATTTTGACCAACATGTGACAATTTAGTGGGACGGAGGGATCATTTTAATTTTCCCTTAGAAGCATTTAACATAACTCTTTTTGGGCCTTTTTTTTTCGAGACTTTGTACGGTACCACCTATAGCACATGCTCGTAAGTCAAAACCACCTCTGGTTAGATACCGATCGGTTGGTACGTATCAGTTAGATACAGTTTTTATTTTGATAGTGATTCATATATGTTAAATTGACAATTTGGCATGTCCTGGTCTATACTGAACAATTAGTTAATGTCAACAACAACAAGTATACGATTTTAATTATAAAATCAATTTTTAATCGAATTGTTTCATTAGATTATTTTAGTCCTTGTAATAACAATCGTTACTCTCGACAAATTTTATTTACCGGTGGTTTTTAGAAAATAGAAATTTATTTGAAAATTTGATTTTGAATTTTAAAAAATAAAAAATAATAAAGTCACCACCGGTTACTTGGGTTAAGTATACCAGACACCAAAAGGTAAACAAAAAAAAATTGTATTTTAAAACTCGAGAGTCGGTTACCTGTGGAGAAAGTTACGCACATAATCGCGCTCAAAATTAGTACCTAATCGATTACCACTTGTATTAATTTAAAATTTACGAGTTCAAATGAAATTTAAATTAAAATCCATTTATAAATGCGACTTCATTTTAAAGATCTCGTTATTTCAAAGAATAAACAAAGATCACAACTAACACCTTTAGTAATAATCGAGTTCATCCTCCGATAATGGAATATCACATCACCAATTTTATTAGATTCTAGCCGAAAATTGATTGTTCGAGTGTTTTTGATGGCGGCAGTATGTTGCCAAATATTAAACAAATAAGATTGTTGGACTATTTTGGATTTGGAAATCTTGGCCTCGCCCTTCAAATTAAATAGGTAAACAAACATACATGGCCCGCTCCATCAATGTGTCATTCTCGGCTTTATTTTAAATAATCTAAAGGTTTATAGAGTAGTATTTATTTATATATATTTTTATAAAAGACATACACTTTATAAATAAAACAATTTGAACTTGTATCTCTTAAAATAAACATCGTTTGTTTTTTCTATTAAGACACTTGTTGAATTCTATTCTCGGCATTTAAGATGCACATTAAAACTGCTTTCATCTATGGGAACATATGGGTAAGCTTTGTCCAATTAAGCGGAGCGTTCAAAAAAGACGAATTTGACTTGGCTAACACTCCTTCGACCACCCTAAACCCTAAACTATAAATTATAAATCACAAATTTCAAACTTTAAACTCAACATTTAAATTATAGTCTTAAACTCTAAAACTTAAACACTAAATTATAAACCATAAACTATAAACCTTAAATCATAAATACTAAACTCTAAACTCTAAATCCTAAACCATAAACAATAAACTCTGAATCCCAAACTTTAAACATTAAACTATAAACTCTAGACCCTAAGCCATAAACCCCAACACTAAATCATGCATCATAAATCTGAAACCCTAAATCCTAATAAATGTATTAGACGTTAAAATTTTAAATGAACCTTAACATATGCCTTATGGTATAGGTTAGACAAAATCTTTCAAATTAACTTTGGTTAAGATTTGCGTCAACATATCATCATCAATGTGAAATTTTTAAATCTCTAACAGTTTAGTTTAAAAAACATCTCGTATCATCAATGTGAATTTAATCATTAACGTTTCATTTTGGATTAAAATGGCTTCATATGTGAATGAAAGTTGTTAGTCAACTAATAGTATATGGCTTAAAATGGCGTGACAAACTTACATGACACTGCACACTGATATGACAGTCTCATATAGATAAATGTGTTCACTTGAAGAAAGTCACATCAATCAAAAAATAATTTTATAAAATTATATAAAATATAAATTATTTTTTTATTTGTTATTATGTCAAATCATTTCAAATTGTTTATCATTGGTTGACTAATAGTTTTCATCCGCATAAAGATCATTTTGACCCAAAATGAAAAGTTGAGGGTTAAATTGCTTCAAAAAAAATATGGGCCAAAGTAACTATTCAATCAAGTGTTAGGGGTGTTTTTTAATATTACACGTTTTTTAAAATGAGTCAAAAAATTTCACGTCGAATCGAGTTAAGTTGAATTTTGTTCACCTCTAAAATTGGACATGTATCTTTATTCAACATATCTGAATCTATAAAAAAAATATGGATTAATATTTGATACACCGCCAGTGTAAAAAAACACATACGTATGCTTATTTTTAAGCCTAAATTTAAAATTTAAATTTCTAACCTTGAAACTTTAACCACAAACCGTAAACTCTAAATTCTAACTATAAATCTTAAATTTTAAACCCTATAATCTAAAACTCTAACCTTTAAATCATAAATTAAAATTCTATTAGGAAAATTTTATTTTCCACCGTCAGAGTAGAAGAAAGAGAAAAAAAGAAGAGTTTGAAAACTGGATATCTATATTGCAGTAAAAATAAGGTGATGTTAGCAGGAAAGTCGGTTCAACCGCTGATTGTGTATGAAAAGGCAATGAGAAGGAAGCTTCATAATTTAAAACAATGTCTGACAATCAAAAGTCCAAACCGCACCAATTAGCCGACGTAAACCCTATATTGACCAATGTATCAGAATTCAGACATAAAATATAAGTTAATCATCCTCTTAAATTAGTTTAATTAGTTGCTTGATCATGGATTATATAGGTAATTCAAAACCAACTCAACTTAAAGACATTAGTGTTTGACCGGAATGGTTTGCTACTTAAGACAGTTTCAAATGTAAGAACAAAAGACCAGAATATTTCAATTCCAAAACCCCCATGCACAGATTAATAGGAAGGGAACCCAATACTTTTTCCAAATTTAACAGAAAAGAAAATTTGGGATTTCTTCACATTCTATCCGTTTATTAAAAATGCTGCTATTTCATTCTTTTTTATATGAATAGTGGGGTCATCCTCTTAAAAAGTAAATTCACACTTTAAAATTTTGAAAACTTCAGAGGGTAGACTACGCATTAGTTATTCATTCGCATTGGTTATTTAACTTTTAAAATTTTAATTTTATTAATACCCGGTTTCGAAAATCCTTTTTTGGTTAATTAAAAGTTAAGTATCTAATGTCGTTTAAATTTTCTTGGTAAACTTATACAAAAGCCCTTGAAAATTTCCTCTCAAACCTTTAATCTCAAAATGCATTTGATTCACTAATTTCAGAGTATTTTCTTTAAAAAATGGCGAGAAGGTCGAGAAGGAGAAGAAAAATAATACTTTTTTATTTCTCAATGATCAGATAGTAGAGATTTCATATTGGACCGAGATAAGGTTGACGATTTAATTTGAGTTTTGTTGATCTCAAGCAGATATTTAGGAAAACTAAATTGAGAAGAAGAAAGAGGAGGAATGAGAACGGAAACGTTTTGGTACTAATTATGTCGCTAGTGAACCGAGAGTGGAGAAAGATGTTGGTCATGAGGAATTAGAAAGATAAATTTTAAGTTATTTTCATAAATAAAATTAATCACGACACATCATTTTAGTATTGTGGTTAAACAACTAACGACTGGTGACAAAAATTGAATTTCAAAAGTTGAGTAAAAAAAATCAAAAGTTTGAAAGTTGGGCGACCGAAATTTAAATAAAGTGAAAGTTGAGGGACTAAATGTGTAGTTGACCAAATTTTAAGTCAAACTATGATATATAATAAAAAGCCTATACACTTAAAAAAGGACTTAAACGATCCACATTTGTTTAAACAAGTCCTTATACTCGTTTTAGTTAAATAATGTCATATCCTATGAATTTTACTCAATTAAACCTTTAGTTTTAATTAAAGTAATAACTTGGCATTATGTTGATGTCAGAATTGACATGGCAATTCTTTTTGCTTATTTGAGCAAATTCATAATTAATTTTTTGTTTTACTTTTACGTCTGTTACAAATATATTTGTTACAAAGATCTAATCTTATTCTTCAACACATGAATATATATAATGAAATTTTCTTATTTTATTTATGTACTCAATTATGAATTTCTGATACAACTTTTTTAATTTTGACCATTGATTTCAATTGAATTCCACAATCTAACCACATTAAAGTCAAAAAAAAAAAAAAATTAAAACCTTAGCACTAAAAGAAATGGGAATGAATACTTACATTGAATGGGTTGAAATCATCAAATATTACTAAAAATATACCGCCAACAGCCAGCCTCATTTTCTGTTAGATAATAAATACAAGGGGTTGGACCGATCGATCATTTTCTCTTTTAATAACAGTCACAAATGTCTCAGCTTTCTTCCCAGCAAATTTGAGGTCAAAATTATGCCAAGTTGTTAATTCAATTAAAATGAAGGGCTTATATGGGTAAAATCATAGGATAGGGGCTTATTTAACTCAAAAAATATAAGTACTTAATTTTTTAAAATTCGATAGTTGAAGGGCTTTTCTAATATATATATTAAAAATGCATTATATATCAACAATATTTTTTAAAAAAATATCATCTAAACCTTTTTAGTCACCAGTTTTTTTTCCCGATAGATAAAGTTTAAAATCCAAATTCATGAAATATAAATAGAATTGGTTTCTTAATAAACAAAACATCACACGTCTAATTTCCATTAAATATGAAAAATGAAAATTATCTTCTCTATTGATATTATGTTTATGTTTACATTTGCGGATTAATCGAATACTATCTCAGCTGAGAATTTATTAAAGAATTAATTATTTAAAAATATTCTTAAATAATATTGCAAAGTTACTTAAAATTTAATGAAAGCTTTGGTTCAATGACTAGTTTGACGGTTGAAACCTTCTTTAACTTCAATTTTCACTTTATGTAAATATTATTATTTTTAATTATAGTTTCTTGAATAAAATAACTATAATTAATTTTTAATATATATGTATATGCAAATTAAGTTTCCAATTATTTTTTTTTAAATTTAAGTTATTATTAACTCAGTTTGAAAGTGATTAAATAATTGAATTAACTAATAAATTAAATTTATAGGCGAGGGACGTGTTGTGCTGTGCAAATGTTCATGAATCGCGGTTTTAGTGTACCTTTGGGTGCTGGCTGTTGCGTGGCTTTTGCTAGGGGTGTAGGGTTACAGTTTTACTTTTTTTTTCCCTTTCGATGTTTCTTGGTGTTTAATTTGTTTTTCGATTCCTTACGTATTGATTGTGCTTATATTACCGTGAAGTATTCTTTTCTTCCATTAGGCTTAAGGAAATTTTTAATGAGGCTTCCGATAATATCTGTATGATTTTTTTCATCTATAAAATCATATTTAATGATAAAAAAAATAATGACTTAAAAGTTAAATTGGCCCTCAACGAAAAATCAAAATATAAATTAAGCTCTTATAGAAATTTTGCACCCAATATTGCCCTCATAATTCAAATTACATCCAATTTGACCCCTCCGTTAGTTTAACTGTGTTGAGCGTCAATACCCCCTAACGATCAAAATATAGACGGACATGTGGCACGCTCTGGGTGTGCCATGTCATCAAAGTCGATTTTTAAAAAAAATCTACAAAATTATAAAAAAATTATAAGAATTCATAAAAAATGTAAAAATTAAAAATATACAAATATTAAATTAATTTAATTTTTTCTTATTTTTCTTTATTTTTTATAAAAAAATATAAAATAATATTTTTTTTAAAAAAAACTCCAAAAGTTTCATTTCTTTAAAAAAAACCTCATAAATCCTTAAATCAAGCATTAGCACCGATTGAACCACCTGTCACTCTCGGTCGCAAGAAAACTCTCATTCTCCCTCAATATTTCTTCTCATTAGCACCTTCGTCTATCACATTACCAACAACTTTCATCGTCAATTAAACTGATTTGAGAATTTGGCTATGTAGGGTTAGGGTTTAGAGTTAGAGATTTTAAAATTTTGAGCATTTTGTATTTTTTTTGAAATTTTGGGATTTTATAATTAAAAATATATTTTTTTAAAAAATTATACAAATTTTAAATATTATTTCATTATAAATATTTTCATATATTTTAATAATTATTACAATTATTTATATTTTTTGATTTTAAGTAAAAAAACAATTTTTTGATTTTATATATAATTTTAATTTTTTACACATTTAAATATTTTTAGATTTTTCTTGAATTTTTTTAAATATTTTTTAAATATTTTTATAATTTTAAATATTTTTTCAGTTTTTTAAATATTTTTTTAATTTTTAATATATTATTTTATAATTTTAAATATATTTTAAAGTTTTTAAATGGTTATTTACGGTTTTGATGATGTGGCACATCTAGAGTGTGCCACGTATCACCATCAAAATAACTACTTTTGAGTTAACGGTCAACTTAACAAAAGGACTAAATTGATTGTAATTTGAATTTTGAAAGTCTAGTTTATCGTAATTTGAATTTTGAGGGCTCAATTAGGTGTAAATTTTTCATAAGGTCTTAATTAGTGTTTTTTTCGTTGAAGGCAATTTAATCTTTAGCCAAAAATAAATAAATATTAAATATACATTTTTTTTTCAATTTAGGTCATTAAGTGTGAATGTGTAATGCATATATAAATTAAGTTTTCAAATATTTTAAATTTCATTTATTGATTAAATCTGTTTGAAAGTGATTGAATAATGGAATTAACCATTCAACTGGAATTAATAATGATGAATATTAAATAAACATGTTTTTGTTTCTATTTAGGCCATTTGCATTGCAACTGTGTAATGTTTTTTGTTCCAGTTTATGGCAATGTATATTGCCATTTTTTTTACTTCAATTTAGTGAACACTAATATTTTTTTGATTAAAGGAAGAACTTTCATTAGAAACTGGGACAAAGTCCGGGATTACAAAATAAAGATAAAAACGGATAGGAAGAAACCACGCTTTGCTCCTTGACGCAGCAAGGGCACCAGCTGTAAAGACACATAACCGACATACATTGATACACTAAAACTAAGAAAAAAGACATAACCGACATACAACTGCCACCAGAACGCAGAACCAAAACCCTAATGGGCTGTTCAACAAGCACTTCCATAGGATAAACCTTGGATAGTGTTAAACACATGCCAGAAACGAGGAACGTCTTGTAAGGGACAAGAAAAAATCTCTTCCTTTCTGATATGATTTGGAGATCAAAGATTATGACTGATTCAGAGGCAGACTTCCATCTTTGTGAGGCTGGTCATTGTCAAGGCATGAATCGATGAACACTAATATAATCTTTTGTAATTATTTGTTTCAAATGTTATAATCTTTCTTTATCAAAATGTAAAAAATGTAATAAATTTTAGATAAATTAAAAATCGACCAAATTAATCAAAGTTATTTTAATTTGAATAAATAGTTTTGTAAATACTTCGGTCTAATGAACAAATGATTATTTTAAAATTTTGATTAATTCAATTAAGATTCAATTATCAATCAGCCGTTTGAACAATTTTCCCATAATCAACATTCCCATATACTTTAATTCAGTTCTCACTTCGTTGTGTTGTACAAATTGTGGTTTGAGAAAAAAAAACAAAGAAAATAGAAATTTATATTTAAATTGAATGGGTGGGGAATTTTTGTTGACTCGTTATAAACCCCGGACGCGGTTACTCCAATACGGTTTTAGTTTACCATAAAAGTCAAACCAACCAAACCAAAGTAAAAATCTTGTCAACCAATCCAACAAAGTAAAAAATTGTTTTGCTGATTTAGTGGTATGAGATGCTAAGTTTTTTAAGCAAGTATAATGATTTAAATTTTAACTTTGTGAATGGAAATTATTAGATTAAAAGGGTCGCTCCTATAATGACATACAAAATTCATCCAGATTAGTTGGCTAATAGATCAAATATCGATAATTATAATAAAAAATCGTCAATCAATCTAACCAAAGTAAAAATCTTGTAAACCAATCCAACCAAAGTAAATATTTTATGTTGCTCTAGCGGGATGAGACAATAGGTCTCTTAAGCAAATTCAAGGATTTAAATTTTGGCGTTGTGAATGGAATAAGTTAGATTGGGAGAATTTCTCCTATAATGTGTATCTACAAAACTCAATTCAGATTAGTCAATAGGTTAGAAACTGATGTAAATAAAAGTAAAGGTAAAATGACAAAAGGTGCCCCCAATGTTTGCATGTTTTGTCATTTGCTCCTTTATTCTATTTTTTGAAGCAAACAACCTCCAACGTTTCAATTTGGTTCAAATATGCCCCTATTGGATGGAAACTACCAATCAACTAACGGTCAACGGCTGATTCCTACTAAATTTTCCATGCCTTAAGATCGGCTGACTTGGCATATGCCACATCAGACTTTTTTGGAAAAAAAATTATTTTGTTATACCCTTCTTTATGGTGATACGTGGCTAATTATCATGCTGACACGTGGCCGAATCGGATGGTAACACGTGGCCGAACCAAATGGTGATACGTGGCGAATATGATGTTGACACGTGGTGAATATAGCGCTGATACGTCAGTAGATCTTAACACATGGCAAGTCCAGTTAACATCAGCCGTTGACTGTCAGTTACCTGACAGTTTTAATCTAATATGGGTATATTATGACCAAATTAAAACGTTAGAAGTTATTTACCCAAAAAAAAAATAGAAAGCCAAATGACAAAACATACAAATATTAGAGCCATCTTTTTGTCAAAATAAAAAACTTGTCAACAAATCCATCCAAAGTAAAAATCTTGTCAACCAATCCAACCAAAGGGTGATATTTGAAACATTAATTCATTCAATAAATTGTCAAAAAGCTAAATCCGAGGGTCCTTTCCTTTCTCACCTGATCCCCTGACTTTTCTTCAACTCCTAAATCCCTCAAGGAATAGCATCAGAACCGGTCAATCTCTTTCTTCAAACATTTAGTATTGTCTGTCCAAGGGTTAATACGCTATGCATCCCTGAGTTATGGCTCATACTCTAAAATGTCCCTAAATTACAGAACTTTTTAATTAAATCCTCAAACTAAAGTGTTGACTCAATGGGATTCTTTGATTCCTTTCTTCAATTTAGTAATTAGTTTTGGTGTTAAATTCCTGTTTAGATTTGATGTATTTAAAAAATATTCATTGATTACTAAATAATTTGAAATAGGTTCGCTTCCTTTCCGGCATTTCTCTCAACAAATGCTTTGATTTGAAAATTCAATTAAAATATTTCAAATTTGAAGGACTAATTTAAAATGTCACTCATAGTTTGAGGATCTATGATGGAATTAATTTTTTTGTTATAATATCCATTTAATTATGACGTTGAAGTATGGGCATTGAAAATGTTGTTCTATAAATGCGGTGATTAATCCATTCGATCCCAGTTGGTCTCCACTTTCGCTGGTTTATGAAGTTCTTTTGGTTTCCCTTCCATTGGCTCCTTCATGCAGGTCTGTGTTAACTCGACCGTTCCCGCTCAGAACTTGCACCTTTTCCATGCCAGACGGGCAAGCTTCAAATGCCGCAATTCACCTCTGAAACCATCGTCGACTGAGTCAACTCGGAAACACCTTTCCAACCTCGAAAAACTCCTCCAGGTAACGAACCAACCCGAGCCGGAACAGGTTATCAAAGCCCCCACAAATGGGTCGATTAACAAAGGTAAGGGTGTATTCGAAGGGCTGAATCTTTCCAGGATTTGGCCTCAAACGAAAGCCGCCGCCGCCGCCGAAGAGATGTCACCGCGTCACCTGAACAGGCTTCAAAGGCTTTTATCAAAAACCATGGAGTATTCTCCGAGGAACAACCTCGGTTCAAGTTGGAGAGAGTACCATGGCTGCAATGATTGGTCCGGTTTGCTTGACCCGCTCGACGAGAATCTACGGCGGGAAGTGGTTCGATACGGGGAATTCGTTCAAGCGGCTTACCATGGTTTCCATTCCAACCCGGCCATGCCGACCGACGAGCCTCCTTTACCGAGACACGTGGCGTTGCCCGAGAGGTCTTATAAGGTGACGAAGAGCCTTTACGCCACTTCGTCGGTCGGGTTACCGAAATGGGTGGACGACGTGGCTCCGGATCTTGGGTGGATGACCCAACGGTCTAGTTGGATCGGGTTTGTAGCGGTTTGCGATGATATGAGAGAGATTCAACGTATGGGGAGGAGGGATATTGTTATTGCTTTACGCGGAACCGCTACGTGCCTTGAATGGGCCGAGAATTTTAGAGCTCAACTGGTTCAAGTCCCTGAACCGAATGGTTCGAATGAAAAGGTCGAATGTGGGTTCTTGAGCTTGCATAAAACACGTGGAGCTCACGTGCCTAGCTTGGCTGAATCAGTGGTTGAAGAAATACAAAGATTGACTGAAATGTACAAAGGTGAAACCCTTAGCATTACGATCACAGGCCATAGTCTTGGTGCTGCACTGTCTCTTCTAGTTGCCGATGAAATAAGTTCATGTACACCTCACATGCCGCCGGTCGCAGTCTTTTCGTTCGGAGGACCTCGAGTCGGTAACAAAGGATTTGTCCGACGGCTTAATGAAAAGAACATTAAAGTATTACGAATCGTAAACGATCAAGATTTGATCACTAAGGTTCCGGGGGCATTCATTGGCGAAGGAACGAAACAACACCGAGGCCAACAAGAGGAACGGAAGAATGGAAGTTTTACAAGGCTGTTAGATACGGTCGTTGGTGACAAAAATCCATGGGCATACACTCATGTCGGAACAGAATTAAAAGTCGATACGAAGATGTCGCCTTACTTGAAACCGGATGCTGACATAGCGTGTTGTCACGATCTGGAAGCTTACTTACACTTGGTGGATGGATTTATGTCATCGAAATGCCCATTTAGATCGAATGCGAAGAGAAGTCTTGTGAAATTAGTTAGTGAACAAAGATCAAATGTGAAACAATTGTACACACATAAGGCCTTAAGTTTGAAGCTGGAAAGGGATAGCGTAAGCTTCCCTATGTCAAGTTGTTTGCCTAGTCCATCTTCATAATTAAAGCAATACATTTGGAAAAGGAAAAACCTTGCACATGTATAGTGTGTTTTATGTATGGTTTACACTTTTACGTTTTGTATATAATGTTAAATTTATTTACATAAAGAAAAGTTCAAAAAAATAGCTTTATTCATTCCTATTTGTGTGCAAAATTCAGGCTTAAAGTCGAATAAGAACAAAAGAAAAGAATGATACTGAAACAACCAAGGGGAAAAAAACAGCAATCAACATTCAACAATGATCAAAAGAAAAAGATACAGTCATGCAGCTTTTTAAATACTTGCAATCTGGAGTTTGATGGTTTTTTCATCCTGTTCCAGTACAGATTTTCTGCATATTGGAATACAATTCAACATTGATTTACCAGTAAATGTTTTAACGTAAAAAAATCAATCACATATAAATACCGAAACAATACCTACAAGATCGACACCGATGATACTGATGTAACTTTCCAGATATGAATCATCCTGGTTCCCAAAAGTTAAAAGAAAAATGAAGTTAAAAGCCTTAACATGTCGTTAATCCCATGTTGGAAAGGAAAATTGAGATCTTGAGATATAAATGTGGTGACTCTGCATATCTAATAAAAGAAGTAATGGTTGGATACTTGAATTTGTGGCATAGAGTATTGATTTGCAGGTTGTAAGATGGAAGACCTGCTTAATGTAGGTATTGAAACCTCTGTAATTCTCACATGATTCATTAATAGAACAAAACAGCTTCAAATGGCAGTGAAGTATAATTTTACAGTGAACCTTCTTGCTACATATAGTCTTGACATCTTACATGTTTATGCTTTCAGAGGCTCACACTCAAAATTTGTGTGTTCGAGCACCGGTCCAAGTCTAACCAGTTTAGGTATGACGATGTTGTTACGAACAGAACATACAAGTTGATTATCCCACTGCAACAGAGATCCCACTACATTTGCCCGTATGGTTAATGGAAACACTCGGGGCCATCTTTCTTCTTCGTATGATCTGAGAGCAGCTTCTACTGATGCAGGTCCGGATTTAATTGCATCAGCTAACTTCCTTGTGAGAATCACCGAATCCTCTAAAGCACAACAAGCACCCTGTCCCAGGTTAGGAGTCATCGGATGCCAGGCATCACCAACCAGCACAACTTTCCCGGCTGAAGCCGGAGGGCTTAAACCCGGCCATAACCAACGATCGACAAGTGGGGTCTTGCTTATCGTCTCATCCGGGCTAAGGTCAATCAATCTAATGAGCTCTTCAGGCCAGTTCTTTACTAGCTCTTTTGCTTGCTTCCTCAACAACACTGGATCAGTAATCTTTGGACCTGCAGCAGCCATGTCACAAGGATTGTTGTTTCGATGTAATTTGCAATTTCATTTACGACTGAATCCTACAGTAAAAATGTCAGAAAGAAGAACCTGCAGAGGGACTGTTATAGCAGATAAACCAGTAAACTTTTGTTGGAGACACCGGAACATATCCGGCACGCAAACCTCTTCCATAGATATAATTAACATTTGCTGCAAATGGCTGCCCATCGGGATAAAATCCGAGTCCACGGAAAGCACAATGCCCTACATACTTTGGCTCAGAGAAACCCATCCACTTGGCTATCGGAGACCGAATTCCATCGCAACCGATAACAATCTGTTGAAGAAACAACATTCAATTGATTTCCTTTTACACAGTTGGGGCCACAGGCAATGCTGAAACTTGAGGGGCAAGGTTAACTAACTAACCTTCGCAAGTAATCTGGTGCCATCCGTAAGTTCCAAAAGAGTTTCACCATTTTCACCGGAGTTAATAGTTGCTAACTTGGAAGAAAATCGAACCGTGTCAGGTGGTAACTCATTCGCAAGCGTCTCCAGAAGTATTCTCCTCTCCACTGCACGAACTTCTTGGCTGCAAACGTCAAGTGATCAACATTAGTTTGATGAAATTAAGCGTCACAACCCATTAACAGACAAGATACTTTCATTTCTCTAGCCAGTTTTACATCAGCGTCTTGAACACAAGCCGTTTTGTCCTCCTGTCATTTCCGGCCCCCCATCAACATTGTCACAAAGTGTCTCCCAGGTTCAAACCTAAGACTTCCTACACAGTCTTTTTCACAACCATAGTACCATTTGATGATCAAATGGTATCAGAGTTGCAAAGTTGACTCACATATAGGGAGGTTCGAGTTTGAACATGCGGAAACCCGCCTTCAGGTGACAAAGACTTGAGGGCAGCTGGTACTGGTAGGCACCCAATGACGGCAATGCCGGCTTATGTTTACGATGCCGGTGTGACACTGTCCACGGAAATGAGAATGACTTATTGGTTGACAGGTCGTGACACGAAGAAACTAGTGTCTCCAAGAACGTTGAAGATCTATTACGTTTGATCTTCATCTTTGAATATGAAGGAGCGTAACTCCCTTCCATCCTCGGAATTCACCGCCATCCTGCACCGCTGATGCAATGAACAAGTTCAGAATATGACTCTGAAACCTACATCTGGTTTCATAAAGTTTCCATTAGATTAAACTCTCTAAAACAATTGCAAGGAAGAAGCTTGTGAAATTGACACATACCCTTCAATTTCAAGGAATTGGCCCCTCAGACTATCTGCAACACCAATGGAATCCAATACCCTCCACCCGTTCTTGAAAAGAGTAAGTGAGGTTCCACTAGTCCTAAGTGACTCTGCTTGCTCAAGCACCACTGACCCAATTCCTAGCCTGATATCATTAATCTCTTAACATCAAAATCATAACAACTTAAATGCTGAAAATTCGGGGAAAATCAATCAAATCAAATAGTTCTCTTTAGACCTGTGAAGGGACAGTGCAGTGGCAAGGCCAGCAATCCCAGCTCCAACGATGACAATATCCTCCTTTCGAACATCAGCCGAAGCTTTTATGATAACCGAGCGGATGGATTTGGTTCTGGGTTGAGCTCGAAACCAAGGTCTCTGCAAAAATCCTCTGCCTTGAGAGTTGTACAAAGAAGGTCGTGGCAGAGGAGAATGGAGATGCATATGGGAAGTGGCCATTGCCATGGTTAAAGAGTTGAAAGTTTTTGATGGTTTGAGATTTGAGAAAACCCCAGAATTTTAACACGAAAAGTCATTGGAAATAAGTGGCGGAGATGAAATGGTTGTTGTTGGTTCATGTTGAGCCAGGCTTTAGCCGGGAAAGATACTTGGATAACGACAATTTTCTCAACTTGTACTCTTTAAGTCTAACCCCAGCTCTAAGTAGTTGTAAACTTTGTAAGACTTGTTTCGATAAATAAAAAACACCAAACTTGAGCTTGAAAATCTAAATTTAATCGTATTCGTTTGAATGAAATTTGATTCGATTTGTTCATATAATTAAATACCTTTAATTTACTCAATTCAAACCTAATAAAAAATTACCCTAACAGAACGTGACTAACTTAAATGAGTTGAGCCTATAATAATCTAAATTTAAAATGACTCAAACAAAAAATTTGAATTTGAGTGTCAAATCTCAAATGAAAAAAAATTCAAAATAACTCGAACTCAAAATCTACCCTCTCAAACAATCTGAGACTGATAAGCAATATGTATACCGACCCCATCCGAAATCAATCTAGCTAATCGAATCAGTAGGTAACAAGAACTTTGGGTTTTGGTTGTAATTTTTTTTGATCAAAAGAACTTTCATATCACCGAAATTAAGAGTACAGAAGGTGAGGCGGGAAGACAATAGGGTTCCAAACAACCTGGCCCTGTTCGGTCTTCGCGACCTTGGCGAGCCAGTCGGCTGCCTGATTACAATCACGACGGACAAAAGAAAAAGAACAAGTCTCAAAGGACTTGGCAACACAGAGAATGTCTTCCTCAATAGCAGAGGAGACCCAATCAGAACAGCACCCCGACCGCAAGCGATCAATGACAGCTTTGTTGTCAGCCTCAATGATTATATCAGAGAAATCATTGAGGATTGCCGTCGACAATCCTAACTTGATAGCATGGGCTTCCGCTGCCGTAGCTGAAGGTGCCATGCACGAAGCAGAAACCCCGAGAACACAAGAGCTCGAGCAGTCTCTGAAGACAGCAGCAATTGAAGCTTTCCCTGTTTCGCGGTCAAAAGCTGCATCGCAGTTGATCTTAATAACCCCTGGAGGAGGTGGACTCCACTTATGATTAATAGAAACATTTACAGAACTATCAGAGATTTCCGCCTGGTTTGCGGTGTGAAACTCTATGAAGTCACCATCCGCCTTTAACCAAACGTCCCAAGGGGAGTCTCGACACCCTTCAAAGATCCTGGCATTCCTTGACTTCCAAATGTTCCATAGAATGAAGGCAATGTGAGCACGTTGTCGCCTGCAAGGCCAAGGTCGCAGTCTTGAACAACCTTGCACCACCATTTGGGAAAACCTGGGAAACCTGCGACGGCAGGAGAGTAGCTAAACCCCGATGCCCTCCAGATAGCCTGGGCGAAGGGACAGAAAAACAGAATATGTTCGGCTGTTTCCCCTGAGCTTTCACAATGGTGACAAACATCTGGGTCTTTAAAGTTCCCATGCAGCCGAGCTTTCAGGGAGCTTTTAGTTGGGACGATATTATGGCATAACCTCCACAAGAAGGAGCGAATCTTTGAGGGGACTTTCAAAGACCAAATAGAATTCCATAACTCCTTTTTAGATAGCGTGCCTTCGCTTGATGAGGGACATGGAGGATCCCTAGATTCCTCTTCCATGAATCGATATCCTGACTTGGCCGAATACTCACCATTCGTGTTGCCAGCCCAGATGAGAGCATCCTTGACGTTTGGACCTCCTATCGGGATAGTCAAGATCGCCTTAGCTTCCGAGGGAGAACACAGCTCTTTGATTCTCGCTTCGTTCCAGGTCCAGTTAAGATTAATGAGAGAGCTCACCGAGGGAGCAGGAAAACCTAACGGCGGCTGCGTCGTTAGCTTGTAGCCCTGAATCTTGGGAATCCAGTTGTCGAACCAAGTTGAGATATTCTTGTCGTTCCCTACTCTCCAGAGAGAACCCTTTTTGATGATCTTGATTCCTTCCCTTATGCCTGACCAGGCCCAAGAAGGGTTGGAACATTTAGGAGCATCAAAAATGTTTCCATTTGGGTAGTAGATGCCTTTGAGGATCTGAGCAAGGAGGGAATCTGGATTTCTTACTAATTTCCAGGAGACTTTGGAAACCAGGGCTTTATTGAACAATCTGAGGTTCTTGAAACCCATTCCCCCTTTTTCCTTGGATGAACAAATATCCTTTCAGTTTATCCAGTGAATACCTTTCTCCTTCTCTGAACAGTTATTCCACCAGAATCTTGCCACAATAGAGCTGATTTCATCACAGAAGGTGACTGGAAGTAGGAAGCACTGCATCACATAGGTGGGAATAGCTTGAGCAACTGCTTTTATGAGAATCTCTTTCCCAGCACTAGTTAAGAATTTGGTTTTCCATCCTCGGAGTCTATTTTGAACCCGTTCTCTGATAAAGGCCAAGGCTTCCTTTTTACTTCGGCCCCAAAAGGAGGGCAGTCCTAGGTATTTTGTGTCCTCCTTCATTGCTTTGAAACCCAGAATATTATGAAGATGGCCTTTGAGTATGGTACTAACATTCAGTGAGAAAAAGACGGAGGATTTCATGTGGCAAACTGTCTGGCCTGTAGACGACTGGAAGAGCTGGAGAATTTGCAGCAGTTTTGAACAATTTTCCTCATTTGCCTCTGTGAATACAAGGCAATCATCCGCGAAGAGAAGGTGACTCAGAATTGGACATCTCGTTTTGATTCTTAGCCCAGCAAACAGATCTCTCCCAATTTCTTTTTCAATAATCCAAGATAAGATGCTCGAAATGAAGGTGAAGAGAAAGGGGGAGAGAGGGTCCCCCTGTCTCAGTCCTCTGCCCGCTCGAAACTCCCCCTTACGTTCACCATTAACAACAAGGGAAAAGGAGACCGTCGAAACACAGCTCATCACCCTGCTTATCCACCATTCATCAAACCCCATTTCATTCATTACAAATTGCAACAAATTCCAATCCACTTTGTCATAAGCTTTCTCCAAGTCAATCTTGAGGGCCATAAGCCCCCTTTTGCCTTTTTTTGTTCGCTTTATCGCGTGAAAAGCTTCATTAGCCAGTATGGTATTGTCATGAATAGATCTACCTTTCACAAAAGCGGATTGAGCTTGAGGAATAATGTCGGGGAGGAAGATCTTCAGTCTCGATGCAAGAATCTTGGTAATCACTTTTAGGGAAAAGTTGCACAAACTTATAGGTCTCAAATGAGAGACATTCGTGGGATTGGGCCTTTTAGAAATGAGCACAATATTAGTTTTGTTTATTGAAGAATCCATGGCTCTTTCTCTGAAAAAGGTTGTAACCATCCCAATGAGATCATCCTTAACCGTGTCCCAAAAGGTCTGGTAAAAGCATCCTGGGAATCCGTCGGGACCCGGAGCTTTCGTTGCACTCATCTCAAACACAGCTTTCTTAATCTCTTCTTCGCTTATCGGCTTACAGAGAGTTGTGTTCATCTCTTGTGTGATTACCTTGGGGATATAATCTCTGAGGCAAAGGAAGTCAACTGTTATATCTCTAGTGAATACTTGTTGAAAATGATTGAGCAGAAAACTGGTTATCTCCTCCGGATCCTCAAGCCATAATCCATTTCCATCTTTGATTTTGACAATCGAGTTGGAATTCCGGTGCTGTATAGTTGTGGCATGGAAGAATTTAGTGTTTTTATCTCCCCATTTCAACCAATTCACTCTAGATCTCTGGTGCCAGTACCTTTCCTCGCTTTCCCATTCTGCATCAATTTCTTGTTTCAGCTTATTGTATTCTTCCAATTCCTGACTAGATAGTTTCTTCCCTTGGAGCTTAGAGAATTTATCCATCAAGGGCTGCTTTTTTTCATTTCTCTTTTTCGATTTCTCTTTGTTCCATTTAACAAGAGCTATTCTGGTGTTACAAATTTTCCTCCGGAATCTAGGGACCACTCTTTCTCCGGGTGCAACATTCCACCCTTTTTCCACCGTCTGAGAGCAATCTTCCTCCAGGAGCCATTTAGATTCAAATTTGAACTCCTTCTTGTACTTCCTGGGTAGCCCTTTTGTTAGAAGGACAATAGGGGCGTGATCAGAGGTTAATGCCATCTCCATTACCCCCAGAGCTTTCGGAAAAACAAAGCTCCACTCCGGAGAGCATAGTATCCGATCCAGTTTCTCGAGGATGGCATTATCCCCCTCTCTTTGATTGTACCAAGAAAATTTATCCCCTTTGATCGTTACTTCCACCAAACCGGTGGAGTTGACAAAGTCATCATACCATCTCGCCTCCGACGGATTGAAGGGATTCCCACATTCCTTTTCTTCCTGACACGTCACCGTATTAGAATCCCCTATTAACAACCATTTTTCCTGGTTAGACTTCCGAAGTTTTGAAAGCGTTTCCCAGAAATCTTTCCGATCTTCTTTATTAGGGGGACCATACATAAAGGTATTGAACCATGCATCCCCTTCCGGAAGGGTAATCTTCGTATCAATGTGATTGTGATCGTAACTCAGAATTGTGATATTCGAGTCTGATTTCCACCATAAGGCAATACCCCCTGAAAGGCCCTTCGGGTCCACATAGAAGGAATGCTCCATTTTCATTTTCATTTTCATTTTTTTCAAGTACATCTTCTTCTGTTTCGTTTCACTGAGAAAGATGACATTTGGTTTGATTTTGAAAATGATGTTTTGAAGGGCCCTCACTGTTTTCCTAGTGCCCATCCCTCGGCAGTTCCATGCTAGAATTGACATGGTGCTGCCCCTAGCAATTAACCTCCCGCTGCGCGTATGTGAGGCACAAGAAGGCACCAGCCTCGAGAGCGCCGAAACCAGAACCAGTGTAGCAAAGACCCACAGGAGACGTCAAAACAAGCTTCACATAGAGGTCCTCAGAAACCGCAATATACCAACATACAACACCAGTAACAGAACAAAATAAGAGTAACCGCCTCAACCATGCAGGACAGTAAACCAGACCACAAGCAAAACCAACCCACATACCAAACACTCAATCACTTCATACACATCAGACAATAGCACCAAGAGGAAAATCGGAAAACCAAGAAGAGGAAAGTCCACCAGAAAACGGGGCGGTTATGGGGGGAAGAAAGGGGTAATTCACCAGAAAACGGGGTGGGTCAACGGGGAGAAAGGGAACAAGCCACCAGAAGCGGGATGATGAGAGAGCCGGGCGACAGGAAAGAAAGACCTTACAGTGCACTTGGTGAGCTGAGAAACAAAACTTCGGCCGACAACAGAAAAGCCGCTGGGGCAAAGGCTCAATCGGGGTCTTCAAGAGAACAACCACCGTGAAGGTATCCGAGGAGGGGCCGTCTAAATTTGGAGGAGACCAAACCTGCAACCCGGCCTTCTTCTCCGGCACTCAAAAGACACCACGACCAAACCACCGATCAAGGACGAAGCCTGCGTCGCCGGAGCACGACCGTCGATCGAGGGGCACAACCACACTCTCACCGCACCGATTCACTATCACCGGGCCAGACAATCAATCCTCCATTCGGGGCTCGGGAATTCCAGGTTGGGAGAAAATTTAGGGGCGCGTGGGTCTCACCCTGGGTCTTGGTTGTATTAGGCCTATAGACCCATGTTGAAGTATATTTGAGTGTTGGTATCGGTTATGGTTTTGGGATTGGATGTGGAGTTGGTTTTGGTGTTGGTATTATTAGGCCTATATACGTTTGTAGGCATACAAACTCTTTCTTTTTCAGTCTTACATTCTCCAAAGTATTTAGTAAAAACCAGATGGGTACCATTATAATTACTTAAAGAATTAACTCTAATAATTATAGTGCGGAAAAGAAACAAGAATCACAAAGTCTCTTTATTCATACAAGTCAAAATGCTACCAAAGAGCTAAAAATCCAACGAAAATCTCAAAAGAAAGAGAGAGAGAGAAGATCTTAACAAGGATGGAAATCTCAAAAGAAAATAAAATCAAAAAAAAAAAATCAAGGAAAAGAAAACGTTGGGGATAGCGGATTAGAAAACCAACCCGAACCTACCCGGCCCGTTACAGAAGTCTATCTAAAGATTGTACCCAGCCCCTCTCGAAAACAGATAAGGCACAGTGTCTACCGCTACTGAGACTCCATTGAAACACCATGGCCTCCCAAGTTCTCCCTCAGGTAAACCCTTAACCCCCCATCTTCTTTTTCCTTACTTTCTTATTTTATTTTCAACATCTTTTCTCATTTTACATTCAATTTTGATTATTTATAGGCACTGCATATGATCCCATTGAATCAAGTAAAGTCATTTAATCCAGTGAAGAACCTTGGGTTCTCAGCATTTCTGTCTCGTGGTCCTTCTCCATTAACGGCTTCCAAGGTTTCAGTTTCTGGGTCTCAGTTGAAATCCCCTGTTGGGTCAAGTTTCAGTTGTTTTGCCCGAAGGAATTTCATTGTTCGAGCAGAGTCTAACCCTGAAGCTGAAGCAAATGAAAATGGTGTTGAAGAACCCGAAACGAAAGCAGAAGCTGAAGCAGTAGAGGAAGGAGAAGATAAGGTTGAAGAAGAGAAACCCAAGGAGCCATATAAACCCAGGGTTAAGCTTGGTGATGTTATGGGGGTAATTTGGTTAACCTTTTACTTTTTTTATGTTGATAATGTCTCTCTTTTATTCACTTGACATAAGTTGTTTGATAAAAGAGAGGACCTTTAACCCAATTTTTTATTTGGATGGTCGAGTCATTTCATAAAAAGAGCTTAGCTTTGCTCAGCTGGTTTGAACATTTGTGAATGATTGATTACTTTTCTGTTTAATTTGATAGCACATATTGCTGTTTTGTGAGTAGATACTGAATAAAAGAGCAATTGAAGCATCAGACAAGGAAAGGCCAACTCCAGATCTTAGGACTGGTGATATTGTAGAGATTAAATTGGTAATTCGAGTTTCTCGTTATGCATGCTGGATTCCTTTTTTTATGTGATTCGATTGTTATTCTTATGTTTCCTTTGTTTGGTTGATTTACAGGAAGTTCCTGAAAACAAGCGTAGGCTGTCCGTGTACAAAGGTATAGTCATATCAAAACAAAATGCTGGTATCCACACCACCATTCGAATTCGGAGAATCATTGCTGGCATTGGAGTTGAGATTGTATTCCCGGTGTAAGTATTTCTTTAATAATTATGCTTGATTGTTATGATGACCATAAGACCATTTCCTTCATTTGGTTCAAGTGTACTCAATGTTCCTTGAATCTGAGAAAGAGAACTTGTGGGAGCTAGATTTCTGCATAATCTTCTTGAATTTATGGAAGCCAAGAATCGAAAACGATTTTCGTAATTTCACTCTTTATGATTCATTGTAGTCCTAGATTTCATTTTTCTTTTTCCTGTTATTGAGATGATTGGTCTCCTATTAGCATTTGTCAAACTTACATTTGTCGATATATACCATGTCTATCACTATGATGAAATATACTTTGGTAGAAACCGAGGTTTGCATGAATTGATGGCTATTAACAGGGCAGTCTAAAATTTGTCTCAACACAGTTCGATAAAATCTTGGTTGATTTGTTTTATGCATAAAGATTTTCTTCAAGGCTACATACATTTAATTTGCACTGTTTCATCTCCACGTATCAAAGATTTTCCTCAAACTGTTAATTGTTCACTTCTCATGTTTTCGTACATTGTCCATGAAGCCATGCAGTTTGTTACAATATCAGGTTTCCTGTGATGTTTTGTTGCTTGTCATGGAAGTTGAATTTCTTAGATTTGTATTTAAATCTGTAGTTTCTTATGACGATTCTGCTGATGGAATGTAGAATCTTGTTTTCCGATCTATGATTTATCATTTCTTAACTTATTATTGCAGTTACTCACCAAACATAAAGGAGATTAAAGTAGTCAAACACCGGAAAGTCAGGAGGGCGAGGCTGTATTATCTGAGAGACAAGCTTCCCAGGTTGTCAACTTTCAAATGAGAGACGCGAATGCCTTAACTCAGGTTCTAATCCCCCAAATTCCAGGCAGTTTCTTAGTTGCATACATGTTGTAAGAGCTTTAATACTATGAATCCACCTGTGTAAGATTTGTTGAAAGCCTTGAGTCGATTTCGGCAACAACTAAGTCCATATATTCAATTCTCTGCTTAATCATTTCATTCTGCTACATGTTAATGCAATTATCTAGCCTACAAAGTGCTTCTTTCTTTAGTTATTTACATTGTCCATGTCGTCAGCTGGAAAAAGAAAGCATTCGTTCCAAACAATGTTTAACCTCATCTCAATTGCGATGTATATGCTCACATTCCCCTTCACTATCCCTCCCTTGCAAAATCTGTACCACCTTCATGCTGTCCACCTCAACCATGACATAACGTGCATCATTCCATGCTATAAACTTCGAGAAACCGAACAACCAAAGATCCCACTCATCACGGAGGACTCCACCACATGAAGTCATACCTGATTTCTCACGCCTGACGCCATCGGTATTTAGTTTCAGCCAACCATCCATCAGTGGAAGCCACATGCTTGTATTCCGCGAATGCTGTTGCAGTACAAGCTGATGTGAGTGCTCTAACTGCTTCTGCCTATAGCCACAGCTCCAAGCAAGGATCGGTCCATGCTCTATGTTATCCGGATAGAACATAATTCTCATTTCCCTTATCCATAAACTGTTCAAATCCTAATCACTTATGATAATAATACTATCTTTTTTATTAAGATCACTGGATGACTTCAACTCGGAAAGGTAGAAATTGAAATTTCTCATGGAAGCGTCGTAATGCGAAAGCCAGTGTTGCCCCATTTTGTCATGTCTCGTGGAGTCATAATTGAGGGACAATTAATTGTTTTAGTGCATTTAAAAAACAATTGTTATATGTCCAATCAAATGCGAAAGCCAGTGTTGCCCCATTTGCCTTTACTTTTACTTTTGCTTTTTCATCGATTCATGTTGATCTTGCCAACCATTGTAATGATCTAATTATGTTAGCTTATGTAATAATATTAATAATCATTTTTAATTTAATTGACATAGATACTTGTATTAATTAAACAACGATTAAGTGTGTTTAAAGCTCTTGAACTTTAAAAAATAATTAATTCTCTAAAAATTATTGCACTTAATTAAGTAGAATCTTCAATTGTAAGACGTCTAGTTTTACTGCTTTTTAAGTAAATTCGCCCCGATGTGTGCAATTACTACAATGGATAAATGTCCCCTAAGGTTATCACGGTCTCTCTTGAATTCGTATACTAGAAATCTAGAACAGACAAAAATGATATTGTTCTTCTTTGAAAGAAAACTCGAAACATAGTCAGGAGCAGACAAAGATGATATTATTTTTTTCTGAAAGATAACTCGAAACTTAAAGAACGTATAAAATACTTTTTCAAAAATAAAAGAATTTGAAAGCATAATTATTTTTCTGATTAGTGTCCAATTACACTCTCATTTAAACTGATTTAAATCAGTGTAATTTAAATTCGAAAATTACTTAATTGCATCAATTAAACCAATCGCAAAGCTTTTTCTCAGTCAATATGAGATTAACCACTCTTACACTCTTGAATATTACTAACAAAGTGCGACAAGTGACTAGAATTGTGCGATATCATTTTTTAAATATGAATAGCTAAATTTATCAAATTTATTTTTAAATTAATACTATATTAAAAATGTATAAATTTTGTGACTAAAACTAATATTACATCAGGTGATGTTTTGGTTTTAACATTATGTTTGAACTATTTTTTATAACATTATTTATTTATTTATTAGGGTCCCCCATCCCCAGGCTGTTACATTAGAATCGGGCTGCACTCCATGTTAAATTGACATGTGTCAGCATTTATTTTCTTCCTTTCTCGCTCCGCCTTTCCCCAAAGCAAAAGACGGTGCATAGAATCTCCAAACTACCGTCCATTTCCTTTTCCATTAACTCTTTATTCGGACAAACCTCCGACCTTGGTGGCGACTACGTCGGCGACCCCTTTCTCATAAGACCGAACCAGCTACAGTTCGCACCACATGTTAGCTCCTCATTCGTACTAGTTCGGGTAATTAATATTAACCAAATTATTCTCTTAAACGAAAAGGCTAAAGTAGAAACTCTATCGGAGAATTGGTTTTAAAGGCTTTTCTGGGTTCTGTTTGTTGATTTTATATTATCCTTTCCTTTTGTTTTGCCTTGATTTTTCTTAAAGCTTTGTTAATGATTGCTTGTGGGTTGTTTTGATTGAAAAGTTTTTGCAAGAGAGTAAAGATCTAGTGGAGGTGGGGGTCCAGTCATGACTGCTGGTGACGCTTATCAGTTGATATCTGTTCAACCCAATGACCTCAAGTTCGTTTGTAAGTCCCACTCTATCTATGTCCAAACCTGCATGCATGATGTTTGTATGTATGCGTGTATGTTCACATGCTTCAATCTGTATATGCATGTGGATGTTCATGCCATGGAAATGATTCCCTGTTTTGTTTTGTTTGATTGATATATTTCTTTATTGTTTTGCTTCTTATGTTTGAAATTCTTGACTTCATTAGGGTCCCTTGATCTGTAATTGGCAACCATTGTTGATGTATGCTAACTTGTATAAATAGTTGGTAATGTATGGTTAACCTATCGTTCTTTAAAAGATTCAGGGAGAAGAAAGCAGTTTTGGATCTTCTTTTTAAGTTTATCAGTCTTTCTAACATGCAAAGCTCGTCGATGTTTAGCTACCTTAATTTCTGCAATTGGGACTGGGAGCCTCTATATTTCTAGTGCATTACTGCTAAATCCATGTTTTTTAGTCTACTTTTTTTCATGCGATTCATGTTTTCAGTTGAGCTAGACAAGCCGAGTTTTTGTGATCTTCAAGTGATGAACAACACGGATAACCCTGTGGCTTTTAAGGTACCATTTCTGTCATTGTTGCATATGTGTATGTGTATTCTCCTTTCGGTCTGGGATTCCCGTTATATGATTGTTTGATTTTAATTTTCCCAACTTGTCATCATGTTAGGTTAAAACAACTTCACCAAAGAAGTACTTTGTGCGACCAAACACTGGTATTGTAATGCCTCGGGACTCATGTATCATCAGAGGTATTGCTTTTGATCCCACAAACCATTTCATTTCCCGTAAAGTAAGAAATTTACAGCAAGTAATTTCTCTGTTAGTTCATTGAGGTTACGTTATGTATGATACTGATTTCATTGATCTGACAGTAACTCTCCAAGCCCAAACGGAATATCCTCCTAATATGCAATGCAAGGACAAATTTCTGGTACAGAGTACGATAGTGCCGCCAAATACCGATGTAGATGATCTACCAGCAGATACTGTAAGAATACTTACATGGAGATTAATGTTTTCATTTGACTACCTTTATGATATTGTCTGAAAACAAAATTGATTTTTGGAATGCGATATGTGTCTTTACATCCAGTTCAATAAGGATGGTTCTAAGGAGATAAAGGAGTTCAAGCTTAAAGTTCTGTACGAATCTCCTTCAGATCAAGCAAATTCAGAAGGAGGATTAAAGTGCTTCACATCACAAACCCCTGATGCAAACTCTGTGAGTCTTGTTGGTGATCTGCTCTTTCTAGACTGTAGTTTTCTAGTATAACAACATCATTCATCTGCCATTTTATCATAAGGAAGAAATATGCATGCTTAGACCTTTTGATCAGTTATCTGGAATTTGCAAATGGGTTTCGAATGTAAGCAAGCCAATATTATGAACTGCACATACTCATTTCAATTTATGTGAGAAAATCTTGAGCGCATGATTTCAGTTCCTTGTTATCTCTGTCTTCTCTATGAAATGCATATTATGGGATTAAGGATGAAAGAGATGCATGTTATGAGTTCAGTTAGCTACTGAATATCATTTTCTTTCTACTTTTCATGATATTTTTCTGGTGAAGCTAACTTGAAAACTCAAACCCAGAATCCGGTTCTCATGTCTTCATTTCTGAATTTCCTTTCTTTATTCATTATATCAGACCATACAGCACCTTAAGGATGAAAGAGATGCAGCAGTTCGGCAAACAGTGCAGCTGCAACAAGAGCTGGTATGTTTTTACTTCTGATATTTTGGTTTTAGTTTCCATCACAAGTTAACGACGAGTTCCCCAATAAGCTCAAAAATGGACAGGCACATCAGACACACAAATACAGGCAAAATAATAAGAGAAATCCAGCTTTGCTAATTTAGAATTTCATGGTTCTGCAATCTTTTTGTTTGTCCCTTATGTAAAAGTGCCATTATTAGGTGTTTCTTAAGGGATTCGAACCCATACAACTTACAAGATGGGTCAACATTAGCATCCCAGACCACTCGGCCAATTAGTATATCTCTAAAATTTCATGTTTTTAGTTATCATAAATTGATAATGTAAGCCTTCAATTCCCCACCCGGATCAAACTGAATGGTAAATCTGAGAACTTTATAAACCATACATGTTTATGTTTTGAGGTAGGTGTCCTACAACTCATCACAGCCATGATCGATAAGCAAATGATCTTGTTTTCGTCAACAGGATTTTCTGAAGAGGCAAAGAAAACGTAGGAACGACTCCGGCTTCTCCTTCATGTTCGCATTCGTCGTGGGACTGATAGGGATAATGGTCGGTTTTCTGTTAAATCTTTCCTCGGCTTCACCATCAACGGAATGAATATACGCGAGTGTGTGGGAACTGGTGATTTTGTTCATTGTATAATGCTGAATGTTAATGTTCTGCTTGATGGAGAGTCTTCCCATTTCCTTTCCTTTATGTACATTTGATCTTTGTCCATAGCATGTGCCTTTGGTCAGCTGCTTTTTTCTTTTCTTTTTGAATTTGTTTTTCCTTCAATCCATAAGTTGAAATGCGACTTAGAGTAATGTTGTGAGTAAGCAATTTCTTATATTAAGATATTGCCCGAATTACCATATAATACAAGTTACTGATACTGAGTATGATTTCTTGACAATGAAACCTCCCTCCAAAATCCAAGGGCTTTGGGGAAGATGTAGAAGTTGTTTTCCCTGCCTGTTGCATCAACGCCACACACTTCAAAGAGAGAAATTGCCAATAGCATTAGAGACCGTGACCGTGAGCAACGTCACACATATGCTCAAGGTCACGGTCTCTAATTCATCGCACAAGCAAATAAACCCACTGGAATTGTAACATAACTAGACCAAAAGGTCTGAAGCAGTCCCTTAAAAAACCATAAGCCAAACTCCAATTCAGACAATTTCTGTCTGAGGGTCTACTACCATCCTAAAAGCTTGTCAATACACCACCTTGTGAGTTTCATTACAAACTCTTTCCAAGATTATTCAACAGCGTCAAATACCCACTTTATTTCCGATATAATCATTTTCCAGTAGCATGTAGGGCTGCAAATGAGATGAGACAAATTGCAAGTTACTCTAACTCAACTCGGTCAAAGTTTGGTCAACATTTGACTCAATTAGATTCGACTCAAGCTCGAACTCGGCTCAAGTTCTTAACGAGCCGAGTCGAGCTATACGATACCCGGCTCGAAAAACTCGTGAGCTACTCGAAAATATAATTTTTTTAATTTAAAATCTAAAATCCTAAACCTAAACTCCTAAAACATAAACCTTAAAAAACTAAATTTTGAATTCTAAACGCAACAACCTAAACCTCTAAACCGTAAACTAACACACTGAACTTGTGTATCAATTTTTTTTTTCTAATATGGCTTTAAATGGACGAGACAAATCGTGAGCTACTCGAGTTCGACTCGGTCAAAGCTTGGTCAACACTAGACTCGGTTGAACTCGAACTCGACTCTAGTTCTTAACGAGCCGAGCCGAGCTCCGATTATTTAAGCTCGTTAAAAACTACTCAAGCTCGAATTCGACTCGAAATCTTAACGAGCTGAGTCGAGCTGGGTACTACTCGAGCTCGACTCGGCTCGTTTACACCCCTAGTAGCATGTGTCATGTCCCCAATCGTCATTGCCACAGACAAAATCACTAGTACGCAGGAGGCAGAATTTGGAGTTAAAAGGACAAAACATAAATATTTAAAAGTAAGATATAAATTTATAAATAAACTCGAAACTATTTTACTCAAATCGATCAACGTTGAGCCTAGTCTTGATACAGTCGCATCAGTGTTAAGGCTATACCATCCTCTCATCAGAGCGTTTCCATTAGACCATCTCAAGCCTTGGTTTTGAGCTGCAGTTGCACACTTAAGAGAGAGATTACTGGAACAGCACATCCATATCCTTAATTAGTTTGATAATCTAAACTTTTTTTTATTACTTTTAGCACTATGAACAAAAAGCAAGCCTAATTACTTGATTAGTTCATGATTTTGGTATAAAGATAAACAAGTTGATATATCTACTTATTCTTTGGTCCCACGTTTATTTTATGAATTTGCAAATCCTGATCAGAGTCCACCTTCTTTATTTTTTTGGTTAACTATTGAGATGGTCACTTATGTTTCTCTAGTGCAAAGTTGATCATCGATTATGAAAAATGACCAGTAAAATCACTTACATTTTCAGGGCGTAAATTTTTGGTCACCTAACCGTTTGTTGTCGTTAACTTTTGACGGGAGGTTGATCTGAAACAAAAAAAATGATAAATTACCTGGACAATTCATAAACTATTACATCACTCTTATTTAGACCACCGAAATAAAAACAATTTGTATAATTACACATCTAATCCTCCACATTTACATTTTTTTATTTCTTCTTCATCTAACTCAATCTCTAATTTTCTATTATATTAATCTTCAATTCACACCGTATATTTCATCACCGTATATATCCATGTTTCAAATAATGTTTGTAATCCTCAACTCAGAATTTTTAATCTTTCAAAAAATTTCAAAATTTTAAAAATTTTACAAAGCAGTCCTCAAATCCCTAAAATTACTCAAACCCAAACCCCCGAATTGCAGTCACTTCCGTTGTCGCCTTTGACTACACCCATTTGGTCGCCGGAGCATGACAGTCATTTTCCCCAACAAAGCGTCATTAGAAACGGCGAACGAAGTACAACCGGACGTCAAACGCGAAATCGACATTCGGCTGGCACGTCGTTCACCGTTTTCAGTGACGTCGTGTTGGGGGAAATGGCCGCCATGCTCCAATGACCGAAGGGGTGTGGTCAGGGGCGGTGATCGGCGATGAAAGCGGCAACGATTTGGGGGTTTGAGTTTGGGTAATTTTAAAGATTTGAGGACTGTTTTGTAAAATTTTCAAAATTTTCGGATTAAAGATTAAAAATTCTAAGTTTTTTTCATTATATTATTTTTAAAAGATAAAAATAGTGTCACATGTCGAGCATGGATTGGTTGACAATTTTTTTAACACCCCTTTAACGGTATGACACTTAGAATTATAACTGTTGAAACTTTGAGCACATATTTTTACAAAAAAAATTACTTTAGGAACCTAAAGTTCAAAAAAGGTATACTTTAGGCACCTATTTTCATTTAAGCCTTTCGAATATGCTATGTAAACATTGTTGCACGTAAATTGGGCATTATTTTGTACTGAACCATATTAAGAATTACAAACATTATTTGAAACATGAATATATACGGTGATGGATTATAATATACGGTGTGAATTGAGGATTAATATAATAGAAAATTAAAGATTGAGTTAGCTGAAGAAGAATATGGAAGATGGTAGAGGAGAGAAGAAATAAAAAAAATGTAAATGTGTAATTATACAAATTATTTTTATTTCGGTGGTAAAAATAAGAGTGAAGTAATAGTTTAGGGACTGTCTAAGTAATTTATTCTTTTTTATTATCTCATATCAGCCTTCCGTTAACATTTAACGGCAATAAATGGCCGAGTGACCAAAAGTTTACCCTCATAAAACGTAAGTGACCTTACTGGTCGTTTTTCAGAATCAGTGACTAACTCTGCACTGAAAGGATATATAAGTGACCGCCCCAGTAGTTAACCATTTTGTTTTCATACCAGCCCTTAAATTCATATTTACATAAACCAAACCTTCTAATCAAAATCGTTTAGCCTGAATTGGGTGATTGGACTTGCATTAGTGTTGTCGTTTTTCCAATTTTGAAGTTATTCAATTTGTGAACTCGCTTGAATATATTTGTTGAATTGTATTTCATTTCTATTCACCTTTATATTCCCTTTCCCAGAGTAATTGTTGTAAAGGTGCAATTGCTTATTCTATTTTCCTTTCAAAGGGTTTTTTTTTAAGTGATAAAAGAAAGTTTGGTTGGAAAGATAGACACTACCAAAGGCAACGAAATATTTTTTTTTGTGTGTGTCAGGCAATATAAATCTTATTATAGTTACTAAATATCTTTTCAGAAAAATTAGCACTCTGTTTCATTGAATAAAGAGGAAATAGAATAAAATTATAAAAAGAGTGTATAAAACTAGAATAGACTAATCACATTAACGGATAATTTTTCTTAAAATTATTAAAATAGACAAACTAGCCACTAAAGCATAAAATATGACCATACAAGAAAAATGTTGAAATCTAATCAAACAACTAAAAAAAATGACCGATAAACAAACACAATTATCGTCGGTAAAGGATAAACAATATTAACACTAACATCAAAATGCATATAACAATAATAGCTTGTTGAAAAAACTGACTTTACCACAATTCAACAACGGACTGTCTTTGATGATTGCAAGAGCCTATCAATACAAGAGGCAAGCCCGAGAGTCCAAACTGGGGATAAATCATCATGATAATCAAATAACAGTCAACTGAAGAGGCGATGTCAAATTCAACTTTAAAAAAATTAAAAAAATATATACTACAAGAGCAGAGAAAGTGTGTTATAAGAGCTTTGAAAAAGCGTGTTACAAAAAGAAGAAAAAAAATCTATAATTTTCATTAGAGAAAAGAAAATTTTATCAAACTAAATTACACAAAAACTGCAATATGCAAAATAAAAATTAAAAAAGATGAAAAATGAAAAACAATGATTATAAAAAATAGGTTAAAAAGTGATATAGAGAGTTTAATATTGGGTTTTCACACATTTTAACATGTAAAACGATGATGGCAATGCCCCCAATGAAATTTGATGTTTTTAATAATTCATTTGTTCTACATAGAGCTTGTAAACGATTTGATGTGTGGAGGGCAGAGTACAGAGTTTATGTATATAAAAATATTTATTGGAATATAGCAATAAAATTGGAGACAATACCCATGTTCAATTAACCAAAAATCTAGACCATCTTTTTACATTTATTATTATGTACAAACGAAGATTTTACATTGAAGAAAAAAGAAATAAAAACATAAAAACAAGAAGAGGAAATTGAGGGATATGGTGCCAAAAACTATATAATATATTGCTTGATACATCCAACTACCTAATGTCTAGACTTCTTTTATCAAATAATTTACCTAAAAAAACAGCACATTAGAGATCCCACCAACTGTCCTCTATCACCTTTCATTTTTTCTGTCAGTGTTGTATATTATGCAAACTATTTTTTTTAATATTATTGTTGAAAAAAATATTGTTGAATTTATTATATTTTTACGATAAAAAGTGAAGTCGGACAGACTACATGATGACTACAGACAAATAAAGGGGAAGTTAACCAGACTACAAGCCGACTTCTGACGCCATCTTGGCAAAAATCATTAGTTACCCCATTGATGTGGTGAAAATCATCATAGATCATGAAATAAAAATAAAATCACACCAAACATTGAAATAATAAAAATTCAACAACAATATCCTAGCAATTATCTCATGCAAACAATATTAATTTTCATTGAAGTACTTAAAAGTTTTTTTCAGCACTATTTTTTTATTAATATTAAATTTAATATCTTATTTAGAAATATATTTTTTATCATTCGATTCAACAGATAAAATATATAATTACATATTATATATTACTCAAACCAAAATCTATTTTTTTATATTTTAATTTTGTTATTAAACACACTCACATTTGATTATAATTTTTAAGCATTATATTGATTTTAAAGTTTTTTATTTAAATTAGTTTGAAAATGTTACATTACATGCAACTTTATTTAAAATTTAAAAAATTTATGGTTAAAATACCTTTTTGAGTGGTCTCATTAAAAAGTATTGTTATTTTTATAAAATTCGGATTTAAATAATTTATATACAAAGTGTGTACATATTATTAAAGAGCTAAAAGAATAACAAATAATGCACTCCAAATATAAAAAAGAAGTTATGATTAAAAATTGAATGAGTTCAATAAAAGAACAATGGTAACTATTAATAGCAAGCTAATAATAGATTTTTTTGACATAAAAGCTAATAATATATATATATATATATATATATATATATATATATATATATATATATATATATGTATATTTATAAGAAAATTCTACAACGGGCGACGAATATTGATGAACACCACTAACGATGAACACCAATGAACACCATTAATTTTTTTTTAAATTTTAAAAATTTAAAGGACTAAAATTATAATTAAAATTATCTCTTAAAAAATAAAAACCAAATTTAATAATTATTTTATAATACTTTTTAATAGGTTAAAATCAAATATACCCAATTCTCTTAAACCCTAATAAAATCAATCTCTTAAAAAATAGAAATCAGTTTATAATTTTTTAATAGATTAGAATCAAATATATTATAATGTTTATTCACGAATTCGAACGTTCATGATACAGTCGAAGTTGAGAAATTTGACCTATGCAAAAAGACTTATACGCAGAACATAAAAGAATGTGATTCTGTCTAGAACTTCAGATAAAAAGTTTCCAAGAAAATTTGAAGCCAAGCAAAATTTGAAAACTCGTTCCTTCCCCTTCGATTATAGAAATGGATTTGTTAGGGATGACGGCGGGGGCTGAGGCGGCGGCGGCAAAAATAATATGAGGGGTTGAATTTGTTAGGGTTTAAGTTTAGGAGAGTTCGGTATATTTGCTTCTAATCTATTAAAAATTATAAATTGATTTCTATTTTTTAAGAGATTGATTTTGTTAGGGTTTAGGAGAATTGGTTATATTTGATTTTAAACTATTAAAAATATTATAAAGTAATTATTAAATTTGGTTTTTATTTTTTTAAAGGATAATTTTAATTATAATTTTAGTCCTTTAGATTTTTAAATTTTTTTAAAAAATTAATGGTGTTCATCGGTGTTCATCGTTAGTGGTGTTCATCAATGTTCATCGCACGTGGTAGACTCATCCATATTTATATAAACTAAAAAGAATGAGTGGGCAAGCCAAAAAGTAACCTATGAAGTAAGCTAGTTTAAAAAAGAGGCAGCCAGCCACCCAAGAACCAGCAGTTATGACTTCTTCTTGGGACCCACCCATGACTCACTTAATTTAGCTTAATTTATTCCTTTTAATGATAACAATAACAGTAATAATAGTAATTTTTTTTTCTAAAACATATCTTAAAAAATGTAGTTAATATAATTTATGTATTTATTATTCATATTGTACATTATTGATAACATATGTAATGCACAAAATATAAAACACACTACAAACTGCTTATCTCTTTCCCTTTAACTTTTAACCTTCCTCTTTTCACAGCCATTTATTAGATTAGATTCCTCTCAATAGTCTTCTTCTCTACATTGGATTGTACAAATTCTAAGCTGAAATACCCATCTCTAAAATCTTTCATTTCTTCTTCTTCCTTTTCTTCTTGTGTTTTTGGACTGATGAAAAGGACACAAAAGCTTTTCTGGGTATTTTTCTTTTTTGGGGGGCTGTTGCTTTGTTCTTCAAACTGAATTACCTTTCTGGGTTGTAGCAGAAAAGCCTTTAATACCCAGTTGAATAAGCTTGAAGAAAACATTTCAATTTATGTAAAACGCTTTCAGTTTTTAATACAAGTCTTTTGTCAATAAATAAACCAAATCATTCCCCCCTCAAAATTGTTATTCTGTTCTTTTCATTTATTTTCCTTCCCTTGAGCAAAAGAGAAAGATATGGGAAAGCAAGGTCCTTGCTATCACTGTGGAGTTACAAGTGAGTTGTTGTTTCTCCAGTTAACCTTTTGGATATAAAACTTTAGAAAAGAAACTCGGAATTTTGAGTTCTGGGATATATGTAAATGTTCAGCTTTTGTTAGATCAGTATTTTGGTGTTTGAGTTTATATTTGCTTGGCTAAATAATTATATCATTGGAATTTGGAAGGGGAAACATATTATATGGACAAAGATAATAAATTTTAGAATATATTCTATTCTTTTTGTTATTCTGTTTGTATATGGATTTAGAACAACAAGTGTTTCTTTCTCAGTCCATGTAAAGTTTTCAACTTGAGTTTAATATTGAATTCAATTGTTTCTTTCAACCTCATTTTCTCAGCTTTATATATCTCTTAGGGTTAGTGTTAAAATCTCAAGCGTATCTCACAAGAGAAAATGAGTTTGAATTCTATTGGATACTGGGGACTTGCATGTGTTGTTGAATTCTTGGGAATTTCAGATCAACATTTGATTTGTACTGGTTTCCTATTGCTCCATTGATGTTTTTAAGCTTAAATATCAAGTCAAACTTTCTCCTTTTTCTTCTATTAAATTGAATGGATTGTATTTTCTTGCAACATCATCGTTTTGATCTGTTAGCGGTGCACCTGCTGTCATGAGTTCCTAATAAGCTCTGGTTTAAAATTCAGTGTTAAGGAGCACTCTTGTGTTTGATCTAAACCTTTTGTTCCTTGTTTATAAGAATTGTTCACCTCCAATGGACTCCAATACAAATGTGAACCATTTTTCAAGAATTGCACTTTATTCATTTTAAGCCATTGTTTTGTTGTTGTTGTTGTTGTTGTTATATTTTTGTTCTGGATACCATTCAATTCTATTTCGAAGTTAATTGTGTTGACTCTTTAGCCTTCAAGCAATTCAACCTCATGAGTATCATTTGCATTTAAACACTTTGAATGACTTCTAAGTGTATGATTCTTGAAGTGTTTCGTAGTCTCTGAACTTACTGTCTGCACCAATTACTGCAACATTTTGTTGAATTTTAATTTTGCTGGTCATTGATATGAGTGTTAATTTATTTCAAGTAAAGGTGTCAAGGGACTCACCGATTATCGTCGTTTGCTAAAGGCAAATATTATCTTTTGAGGCTAAATGCAAGTTTCGCTCGACTTTCATTCTTACTCAAGTCTGTCTTAGATAGTCTAATGATTTTTATCCTTTTGGCCATAATTTGAAGAAGACTTACGTGATGATGTTTTTGTCTTTGAACTTGGCTAAGAATATACTAAACTCTTTATGCACTCCTTTTTTATCTCCCCTCAAGGCATTGGTCCTTTAAATATCTATAAATTTGGCTAGTGTTTCTTGCCATTTGCAAGAGCCATAAGCATATCACAATTAAAATATATTTTTTCCTTAATCACTCTATACTTACTATGATCAACGTGTTGTGATAGGTACTCCTCTTTGGCGCAATGGGCCTCCTGAGAAGCCAGTATTGTGTAATGCATGTGGGTCGCGGTGGAGAACAAAAGGGACACTTGCAAAATATACCCCACTTCATGCTCGAGCAGAACCTGAGGATCATAGGGCTTCAAGAGTGAAGAGCATATCTATAAATAAGAACAAAGAAGTGAAACTGCTGAAAAGAAAGCCAAATAATGATACAACCATTATTTCCCCTGATTACAACCTGGGTTTTCGTAAATTTTTGGACGAAGATACTAGTAATAGATCAAGTTCTGGATCAGCCATATCTAATTCTGAAAGCTGTGCACAATTTGGCAGTGCAGACGGTAGTGACTTGACAGGTTGGCGACAATGTCATTAGAGTTCCTCATCACTAACTGTGTGGGAGTAAATTGCAAATTTTTAGTCATTAAAGGGTCATATAGTAAAATTCAATGGAATATCTCAGTCTATCATTTGAACTCATTGTAGATTCATGAGTGCCATCATTGGCATTACCGAAAATGATTTTGGAAATGGTTGAATCTCTACCTATAATTTAATTGTTATGGTTTAACACTTCATGATGCACGATGAACTACTGCCGTGAAAAAGCTTATCATATCTTTGAGACCTCTGAATTGAAAGTGTATTTGTCAGTGGAAACAATGTGTTGACAACATGATTCGAATTATTCGTCCTTTTGTTGTATGAAGTCTTCTCCTTCAGCAGTTCATCTTGATGTTTTAATCTACATCCTCATATTTTAGTTTGATTGACAACTTAATCTTGACTGATGCTGGTGGCTTCATATTAGCTGCATGTTTGTAGTTTTAAAATGGTCTCAAATACTGATTTGTCTTCTTTTTAATTATTATACAGAGCCTGCTCCATCTAATGTGTGGGACTCAATGGTACCTTCTAAGAAAAGAACATGTCTAAATCGTCTAAAGTCATCTCCAGTGGAGAAACTTACAAAAGATCTTTATACTATTTTACATGAACAACAGTCTTCATATTTCTCTGGATCTTCTGAGGAGGATTTGCTTCTCGAGAGTGAGACTCTCATGGTTTCCATTGAGATTGGACATGGAAGCGTTCTGATTAGACATCCAAGCTCAATGGCCCAAGAAGAAGAATCAGAAGCTAGCTCACTCTCATTTGAAAACAAACAATATTCAATGAATGAGGCTTATTCACATTTGTCAAACTTCCCTGTATATGGTGATTACAAGGGCATCAAAATTTCAGGACATGGAATTGAAAAGGGGAAGAACCCCGCTGGACAGGGAATGCTGCATGAGCAACTTAAGAGGTAAATCTTTTGCTTTTTTATGGTATTTTACAATTTGCTACAGAATTTACTTACTATGAGGAGAGCGTTAATGTGGACCATGTGGTTCTTTAACTGAAGATTTTATGAAAGCTTACCATGGCGGCTCAAAAGGTTAAATATACTTATGGAAGTAGTACATTTCTTACAGCAATGGAAGACATGGAACTTATCTTAAAAGCTTCGAGTAGCAATATCTTTGTCCCTGCAATTTTTCAGGAAGACAATTTATTAGTCATCACCACTCACTGCCTCATTGGCCATAAGATAAAGCAAATAGATGATGTGAATAGGAGAAATATGGGAGAATGGTGCTTTCATGTTGATTAATATATCTTTTCTTTTCCTTTCTTACGTGTGGCAGAGATAAGGCTCAACACGAAAAGTCACTTATGCTGGAAAGTCATAATTCACCGCTGTGTAACATAGACTTGAGTGTAAGTTCCCTTATGTATTTCTTTTTCTTTATTTGTTTTGCTGAGGGCAAGTTCTTTAGACCTCAACTTTACAGCTGCTGCTATATGTTAAAAACTATCAACGGAACACTCAGAACTAGTAAGTTTGATTACATTTAGTGACTTTGGATGTTCAGAAATCTTTCACATAATTCTTCCATCTTAAGGAAGGCTTGAGTTACCACGAACAATTCTCATCACTCCAGATATTTTTCTCAATTATGTGATGATAATTTCTTTTGTGTTGCAGGATATTATCAACTTTGAGGAGTATGTGAAGCATTTAACAAAAGACGAACAGCAGCAGTTATTGCAGTATCTACCTCCACTTGAGGTTGCCAGACTCCCCGAGAGGTACCTTTTTTACTCTTTTATGAAGAGAGGGAAAATGACATCTTTCTTTTTCATATTTGTGTGTAATGGGATGCATTTACGGTAATAATAGTATTTTGATAGTATCTGATGCACACATAATGGAAATCAGGTATTTGTGGAAAAGAAAAAAAGGGAAAATATCCAGTAAAGGTTATTTTTCATCTAAAGAGATAAGAATGATTGAAACATGATGTGGAAAATGGAATTGCTGATTGTTGTCTTTGCATCTGCAGCCTCAAAAGCATGTTTGAAAGCCCTCAATTCAAGGATAACTTGTGTTACTTTCAGCAACTGCTCGGGGAAGGGATCTTTGACATCTCTGTTCCTGGGGTGAAAGCTGAAGACTGTAAGACTTTAAAAAGAGTTGCATTATTCAATTTGACGAAATCTCACTGGGTGGAACGCCGTCATGGACTCAAGGTTTGAATTGGTTATCTTTAGTGGTGACACCTTGGCATGAACTTGTTGTGCTCATTGGACGCCTAAAAGCATTTCTTTGGCTGCAGAAACGTAAAAGTAGTGTTGGAGGGTCGGTTGTTGCTAGAGGACCAAATGCCATTACATTGCATAATTCGGTAACTACGAAGAGATCATGGGACAATCAAATTCCAGGTTAGAAAATTCTCTGCTGGAATTGTGCTGTACGAACTTTTTTTGGCCCAAGCTATGTGTGAAATAGATCTTGTTAAATTATATTGACAACTTGATAGTAACGTTGAATGTTAAAGTGAAAATAACCCAGCTGGGATTTTATGATTAGAAAAAGTAACAAGAATAGTTAATAAACTGGATGAAAGAAATAAAATTGCAAACATGAAACATTATGAATATTTTTTTTTTGTAAATAACTAAATAAATTTCATCTTTAAGTCAAGTGTTAATCTTGTGAGCTCTCTGAATTATAAGTTACACTGGCATTTTGCTCAAGAAAAAAACTTGTTTCTCATTTCTCAGAAGCAAGGACTTCAAGGAGTCCGAAAAGAGGAATCATGAGGGCTACTTATGAAAACAAAGAACTCATGGACAATGATGGTTCTTGCTTTAGCCCGAGAAGCCTGTTTGCATTGCCTCCCGATGGTAGCTCTCTGGTGCTGGACTCTCTCCATTTTGCCGATGAATGTTCAGACCAAGTTTTGCTACTGGATGTGCCACCCAACGGTTCATTCCCACAGGCAGAACTACTGCTTCATCCTAGTTCGAGTTTTGGGCAGCAGACAAGCACTAGCAGTAACTCAGCACATTCACATCTTGTTCATCCCTAGCAATGGATTGCTAATTACTAGAACTATAAAGTTATGTCCCTTCTGCAAGATCCTATGAACTAGGTCGACATATTTTGCATGCCAAAGACCGAAGTCTGTGAATGAGGTGCTCTTTCTTTCCCCTTGACCTTATCAAACTTGGAATGCTAAGGGATGAATTTTGGGGTGGGTACTTTTGTATAGGTTGACAATAGATTTGTAATATAGATCTCAAAAAAATCAGAAGAGATAGTAATTTGCAGAGTTTGCATGCAAATGTAGTTTTTGCATTAAAACATAAATTTATGTACCCCTTGAAAAGTTTGCAGCTTATCGTTGAGTGGGGAAACAAAATAGAATAAAAGGGAAATATGAACATGGCTTTCAAGGGATGCATGCATCTAGCCTTTATTAGTGCCTTTTTTATATTTTCATATATCATTTGTTATCAGTAGATTGTCGATATACTCTCAACATTGAAGCGTGCTTGGAGTTGTTCTTGGGGTGCATGCCTTCAACCTTTTTATAGTATTGCATTCATTATGCCTTCGGGCTTTTTTTTAAGATAAATGATCCTATTAGTCATGATGTTATAAGTTAAAAAAATGTATATTTAATTGATATTTAAATATTTTAATGTTGTTATATGTGAAATATATAAATTTAAATTATGACAAAAACATATATACAATGTTTTTAGGCTTAAATAAAAAATAAGTGCTCAATCTATACATTTTTTTAACTTTACGTGTCTAAAGTATTTTTCTGTAAAAATAAGTGCCTAAAGTTTCAACCGTTACAATTTCAAGTGTCCAGTCATTAATGACCGTTTAAGAAAAATCGTTACCCAATCAGAACGAGACACGTGGTAGGAATAATATTTTTCTTTAAGAAAAAAATTAAATTTTTATTTTTTTCAAAAAAAATCTCAAAAACTTTCAAATCAATCTCTAAAAACCTCGAATCCACAAATCTTCACAGATATCGTTGTCGATCGCCATCGTCGACCCCATCCTTTCGGTCGCCTGACCCAGCCGACCATTTCCTCCAACGTAAGTCATCGGAGTTCGGCTAACGATGTGCCAATCGAACGACTACTTCACATTCGTCGTTTAATGATTGGCTGGCACACCGTTTGTCGATTTCTGACGACGACACATTAAGAATAATTGTCAGTTGAGTCCAGCGACCAAAAGGGTGAGATTGATGACGGCAATTAGCGACGACAATATTAAAGATTTGAGGGATTATGATTTGGGGTATATTTTAGAATTTCAAGATTTTTTCGAAAAATTTTAAATTATTAAAAACAAAAAATTAAAAATAACACGTGTCAAATTTTTATTGGTTAACAAATTTTTTTAACGACAGTTAACTACCATGCACCTAAATTATTACGGTTGAAAAGCACATATTTTTAGCAAAAAGTACTTTAGGCACCTAAAGTTCAAAATGAGTATAATTTGAGCACTTATTTTTCATTTAAGCCCTATTTTTATTAATAAATAAATATATTTTTTGAATTAAAATTTGCATGTTTTATTGAACTAAGATATACCAAAAATTACAATGAAAGTTCACCAAACATATTCTTAATAAATAAAACTAGCATCTCGAAAACATAACATGATCATACAAAAAAAAGGTAAAAACTCAACTCAAAACTCGAAACAAAAGATGGATACAAACATCATCAAAGATTAACGATGAAAGGTAAAATCATCATCAAGCAACATAAAAATGTATATTACAATAAGGCACATTGACAACACGATCATTATCACAGCTCAATTGCGAACAAAAAATGATGATTGTATGTGCATATCTAAATCCAGTTTGAGGCTTCGAAATAAAAAAAATCAACAGGATAATCAGAATAGTGTCATTTTAGTAAAAAAAAATTATAAT
The DNA here is from genome assembly GCA_958450335.1 of Hibiscus tridactylites. Classification (NCBI taxonomy): domain Eukaryota; kingdom Viridiplantae; phylum Streptophyta; class Magnoliopsida; order Malvales; family Malvaceae; genus Hibiscus; species Hibiscus tridactylites. The sequence continues at coordinate 79,781,480 of OY288281.1, forward strand.
TTTATAAATTATAAAACAAATACATCATAAGATAGCAAAACCATTTCCATGCGGTGGAAGCGACTGGGATAATGACCGGATTTTACCATCTCGAGTTGAAGGCATTAGAATCTGACGACACCAAAATAAAAGTATCAAAACAGTCGAAATTCTTCAAAAGATGACAAGTGACATAACTCTATTATGCAACCAAAAGCATCGTCTGATTCTTTCTATGTTCTTCTTTGAGTCTAGTTGTTAGTGTGCACTAATACTATCACGTAGATTTGTCACGTCATTTTATATTATTTATTATTAATTAATTAACTTTTTTATTTACAGAAAAATTATTTTGGCTTAAAGTGAAACGTTGAGAATTGAAATGCTTAAAAAAATGAGGAGCATATAGTCAAACATTAAGGACATTTTTTGACATTATGTCTATTTTTAACTAATCTTTTTTGATTAAATAGAGATTTACATTCAGGAACGAACACATGACTTTATGTTAGGGGGCGAACTTATAAAATTTTAGGGGACGAAAATAGATTTTCAATAGAAAAATACATAGAAAATTTCTAAATCGTATATGAATTTTAAACTTTTAGGGGTTGTCCCCTCCAACCCTCATTTCGGTCCATCCCTGATTATATTTCCATATCGAGATTTGAATCCATACAAAATAAGACAATATAAACATCTTTAATCACTAGGCCAATCAACAAATATTATTTAACTAAAGTCTTTTAACAAAGTTAGTGATTAAGACAAAAGAATAACATTAATAATAGTAAAAAATATAAGCGTATCATATTAAAATATAATGATTAAATTCTAAAGAAAAGCACAAAAACATTTAAACAATAAAAAGCGATAAGAGTTTGCTGTTAGTAAGTTATTTGCTCGTGAAACTTAACAAATAATCTTAATAAAAAGTGGATTATGTTTATTTTATAAGATTCGAGTTTAATCGCAATGTCTATAAAATGTGTATATTATTAAAAAATTAAAAATATTTATAAGCCTATTCTACATTGTAATCACCTTTAAACTATTAAAAAAATTCATTAACTCGTGATTTAATTGGAAAATGATTGGGCCCTATAACTTAAAGCATGTGTTAGTAGATCTGTAAGTTTTAATAGAAGAATAGCCCATTTCCATTAACCGGTCTTTTCTGCCCATCCAATAAAAACCGATCATATTACATTAAAGAAGGTATTTGTAGAAACCAGAAAAATTGGAGAGCAAAATCAGCAGAGATGGATTTCAGTGTTCTGAATGAAGCCTTGGCCTCCAATTCCTTCGATAAGATCTCTGATATATGCGACGCTCTCATGCTTCAGGTGCTGTTTTCTTCCTTTCCTTTTCAAATTCCGAAATAAAAAGCTCCGGTGTTTGTTAAACAACTAATGCTAAAACCAGGTAGCAGCGGAGGGCGTTCCTTTTCGAGACGAATGGCCTTTTGCAATTCATCTTTTGGGTCACATCTACGTCGATGATGTGTAAAGATCTTCCCTTATCCCTCTTTCTATGTTTGTTTAGTTTCTTTTTCAAGAATATGTGAACTTAGTGTAGGATTTGATACTTGGATGCGGATGGGTTTTGCAGTAATAGTGCAAGGTTTCTTTGGAAATCAATACCTGCTACAATCAAGGAGACCCAACCGGAGTTGGTTGCGGCCTGGAAAATAGGTCAAAAGCTGTGGACAAGGGACTATGCTGCTGTCTATGAGGCTATTCGTGGCTTTGATTGGACTCAACAAACTCAACTTCTTGTTGCTGCTTTCTCAGGCAAGGCTTTCTCTAATCATGGTTTCCTCGGTAGTTTGAGTAATTAGATAGACATTTAGATGTGTGTGTGTGAAATGATGCACCCTGAAGTAAGTGATTTTAAAGGAAACCCATATTTGTTAGCTCATACAATGTCTTGTTGTGTGTTATAAGGATTTAGGTAATGTAGCAGTTGAGGCAATTATTTTCTGTATGTTTTGTAGAGCTTTACACTAAGAGGATGTTTGAGCTGCTGCAATCTGCTTATTCAACAATAAGCATCCAAGATGCAGCTCAGTTTCTTGGAATGAGTGAGGAAGATGCCACAAATTGTAAGTATGCACATTATTGATCATGTTTATGTTGTGGAGTTCTATTATTTTACTAATTTTTAGATGTTTTGCTTGTGCTTCTTTTATTAGCGGAGTATCTTTGTAGTGTAAGGAGAAACATATAATATCTGAGAGGACGATTATGGATGTAGTTTAAGTTAAGAATTCCACGTTTTGGCCTGTGGAGACCTTTGCTGGAATTCAACATCTTTAGGCTTTGAAACTTCTGCCTTTCAAATTCCCCACATGCATAATACTTGAGAGACTCAAACTTTGTGGCAGAGGAGAGCTATCTTTTTCAACCCCCTCCTTTGTTTTATGAAACAAGATTGATGGCTATGAAAAGCTAAAGAGCCATTGAAAAGCAATGAACTTTTTCTGTTTATAGGCTTACTCTAGGCTAGGATAGTGATAATCATTTGGATTTCCATCCAAGTCCAGTTATGCTAATAGTTCTGGTGCTCTTAACTTTCCACACACTCAATATGGTTAGCCAGGTCATAAATTACGGTGTTATGGTTTATGCGGTAAGTAGGTCATGAATTTCGTCTGCATAGACACTTTTGAGGGTTGTTTTAGGCTTTTAGCTTCCGTTAGGGATTCAAAAGATCCAAGACACTAATATCTGCTCATTCTAACTCTTTGGGGTTGTTTGTTACTTGATGCTTACAAGGTTTTCCGAGCATCTAGTAGACTCTCTTGAGGATTGTTTTATCTGTTTTTGGTTGTCACATGCAGATGTACTCCGGCAAGGTTGGACAGTCGATCCTGCTTCTCGAATGCTAACTGTGACGAAGCAGGCTATTGTGAAAGAGCAGAAATTAGACCCTGGCAAATTGCAGAGACTCACAGAATACGTCTTCCACCTTGAACATTAGATCATATTCATAATGCCTTTTGACTGTCTTGTTAAATTTGGATTCTTTAAGCAAGTTTATGCTTCTAATGTTTATGAGAATTTCAGTACCTTCAAACTTCATACATATTTTATGCTTCTAATCACGCTGCAAATGTTTGAACACTTCGTTGCCTTGCAAACTCGTAAGGAACTACATTTAAGAAAGGTCAAACTATTCTAGCAGTCCTTGTATTATGCGCAAGTTGTACTTTTATTTCATGTATCTTAATTTGGCCATTTTCAGTCCTTGTATTTTTCAAATATTAGAATTCTGGTCTTGAACAAATAGTAGCCTTTAAATTTACCAGGTTAAACTCTATTAATAGTCTACTTATTATGTTTAAGCTGTAGACTTAGTTGATGTTCTTAATATTTTTTTACGTTCCTATAATTTAATTATATTATTTTGTATTATTTGAATTATGATTGAAATTTAAAAAATTAAAACGTATAGAAAATAAAATTAACAAAATCGAAGTATAAAGATTAAAGTAAGTAACAGTAATTGAATTCAATTCATTCTAAAGCCATTCAACAATGTGACAAATCGATACTTTGGAAAAAAGAACATTATTTAGTTATTCACTTCTAAATTCAACAATGTGACAAATCGATACTTATTATGTTTAAGCTGTAACCTTGTCGGTTCCTTCTAGTAATACACAACCAGCATTTTTCATATATATATATATATATATATATATATATATATATATATATATATATATATATTATTTACTAAGAACTCAACGAGTGGTTCAAAAAAAATATAAACAGATGTTACCATATAATCACAATAATATGTTCAAAAAGAATATGATCTATCTAGAATTTCACTTTTTTTAAAATCATTGTTTCTAAAGAAAAGTAGACATGTCTTGTATTAAATTTGAGATTTTTTTTGTGTCCACTAATTAGCCGAGTTATAACAACCCAAATTTTAGAGTCAACAGTTGGACGTTGACCGAATTATGGACCTTTGGGTTGAATTGTGTAATTAGACACATTAGGCCAAATATGGGTCCAATTGGATGAGTTTTGGACCCTATAGGCTTGGGTAGTGACTATTTTGTAATAAGAAATTTTTTTTGAAGGTTTTATGAAACTATTTACCCGTTTTTAGAAATAAAGGCTGAATCCCCTTTATTATTTCTTGCCTCACGTTGGGAAGAGACAACATTACATCACCCCCTTCATATTTTCCTTTTCCTACGCACTTCATCTTCTCGGCAAATTTTTAAAGAAAGACGGATTAATATACGATTAAGAAACGGCGTGACAAAAAATATTATAAAATAAGTAATAAAGTCGGTAAAGCGCGATCAGATATGTTGATATAATATAATGTAGTAGGTAGAAAACATGAAGAAATATTAAAAAAAATTGGTAACCGGCAAACTTTGGTTATCGGTAGGTAACGATACAAACATAAAAAAAAATAGGTAAATTACTTATTTTGTTGATAAGAGTATCAACATAATAGGCACTACCTAATATGTTGATAATATTATCAACAAAATAAGTAATTTACCTATTTTGTTATCGTCGGATTTCCAAGGCTCCATCAGCTTAAACTTTAATAACATAATAGGCGCTACCTAATATGTTGATACTCTTATCAACAAAATAAGTAATTTACCTATTTTGTTATCGTCAGATTTTCAAGGCCCCATCAGCTAAATTTTAATAACACAATAGGCGTTACCTAATATGTTGATACTCTTATCAACAAAATAAGTAATTTACCTATTTTGTTATCGTCGGATTTTCAAGGCTCCATCAGCTAAACTTTAATAACACAATAGGCGCTACCTAATATGTTGATAATATTATCAACAAAATAAGTAATTTACCTATTTTGTTATCGTCGGATTTTCAAGGCCCCATCAGCTTAAACTTTAATAACATAAGAGGCGCTACATTATATGTTGATAATATTATCAGCACAAATAATCTTTCCGGTGAAAGCATATAACATATCCAGTCACGCTTTTAACCGGTCACCTATTTAACCGGTCACGCCGTATATTAACCACCTCACAACAGAACCTCTCATCTTCTCCCATCTCCAAACTCATTTTCTCCACGCTAAAAACTCATATATATATATATATATATATTGGTAAAATAGGACTACAAAACCGGCTGATTAACAATAACTGGAAATAATAACAAAATAGAAAAGAAAAATTGATGAACCGTGTTGTGGTATGTTGGCCACTGCCTTAGAAACAAAACTGCCCCGAACAGTGTAGTCGCTTCACAGGCAGAATGTCCCCCGAGGTGAACACGGACGCTCCAAGAATCGTACACTCGACTCCGGAGTGAACAACGGCGGTACTGCTCGAATGATGCTCGAACGATGGAGGAAAAATAGAGAGAATTTAGAACTATTTGCTATGTGTTTGATTATACAAATGGTGCATGTAGCACCTCTATTTATAGGCTGAACAACATAGACATAATAGACATTTCAATGTCCAAATAATTACAGAATTAAATATGTATAACAGCAAATATCCTGTAACATCTGCAATAACAGCCTCCATAACCATGTAAATTCATACGAATTTTCTCCAAAAAGAATAGATCCGCGCGCGTACGTGTCAAAGACACGTGTTACCCGAACCCGAACCCGAGCCGGCCGGACGACGGCGACGGCGGCGCGCGAGGACTTCCCTTGTTCTTTCCCACTCAACAAGGGAGGGAGGAAGCATGAGTATAAATACCCTTCACTAGATATTTTCCCAACCAATGTAGGATATAGCTTTAGTAATACTTGAAGCATTACCAACATTCCCCCACTAATGCGAAAGAATTCATCTGTATCTCAAACACATACCTCTTCAGACGAGCAATAACGGAATTAGTTGCTTAAGCACTAGTGAACGTATCTTGAACTAGTACATAGTGATGATGAGCGATCATTCTCTTAGATAAGTAAAACTAGTCTTGAACTTTATAAGATGGGGGTAAACTCATAACACACAACTAACTCCTTCATCCACCAAAGTTCTCGATGTGTAAGATATATATACATAAGTGTATATTTAGCCATCTTACCTCAGGATTCTAGTAAGTGTATTAGAAAAACGACCCAACGTTTTTCACAGAAGGTGGCTAATCCTTCTCACTTACATAGGTTATTTCATAAAGTTTATCTCGATATAAACCACCCTGAAATCGGGCTATGAAATAATTAAGAACCATTTGTAATGGCTCAACCTCTTATAGACATATGGTGATTTCTTCAAGTTCACTTAAAATGAACCACCCAGTTTTGGAATAAGAAATCATTAAGAATAAATATTCAACCTCATTATCGGTGAATTCAAAATATCCTTCTCAATAGGATCATTCAAACTTTGAATTCATTAAGAGTTTCTTGAAACTCAACCTTTTCTGGCGGTAAGTTCATCTTGTCCTTCTCAATAGGACAACACATTCAGACTTGTGTTATGAACTTATTAAGAATAAGTATTCAACCATGATTCAGTAAATTCATCAAGTATTTCTCACAAAGACCACCCAAAACCTGGGCTATGAATTTATTAAGAGTAATAGTACTCAACCTGGGCATGTACATCATTCGTCATAGGGATAAGCAGTGAGAAATGTACACTATGAGTCTTTCCATGGTTTCGTTTGACCACATTGAACTTAGATAACTAAGTTGGGTATCCACCATGAATTCCTCAACCAATGGGCTTTAAACCCATCCCCCTCGACGAATCTAGGACCAACTTCCGACTTAACCCTTTGGTAAGCGGATCTGCTAGGTTTCTTTCCAACTTCACATACTCTAAAGAGAGTACTACATTCCTTATTAAGTGTCTAACAGATTCATGTCTTATGCAAATGTGTCTCTTTTTACCATTGTAAACTTGACTCTTGGCAACACAAATTGCAGCTTGTGAATCACACAACAAGGAAACAGGAGGAGTCGGACTTCCCCACAACGGAATATCGGCTAACAAACTCCTTAGCCACTCAGCTTCTTGCCCAGCTAAGTCAAGAGCTATAAACTCTGACTCCATAGTAGAGCGAGCAATATAAGTCTGTTTTGAAGACTTCCAAGAAATTGCTGCTCCTCTCAAAGTAAATACATACCCACTCGTAGAGCTTACTTCATCACTATCAAAGACCCAGTTGGCATCACAATATCCTTCTAATTTAGCAGGAAAGCCAACAAACTCAAGTCTCCGGTCCATAGTACCCTCAAGGTACTTAAGTAAGCGTCTAAGAGCAACCCATTGCTCACCACTAGGGTTATGAGTATATCTACTAAGTCTGCTTACAGCATAGGCAATATCTAGCCGAGTATAGTTCATTAAGAACATCAGACTGCCAATTACTTTGGCATATTCTGTTTGAGAAACGCTACTTCCTTTATTCTTAAAGAGATGTATGCTAGAGTCATAAGGAATTCGAACAGGGATGACATCAAAATTATCAAATTTCTTTAACACTTTCTCAATATAGTGTGTCTGACTTAAAGAAAATCCCTTTTAAAATTGGTTACTTTGACTCCTAAGATTACATCGACTTCTCCCAAGTCAGTCATCTCAAACTTAGTGGACAAGAAACTTTTTGTTTTATTAATGGACTCAATGTTAGTACTGAAAATCAACACGTCGTCAACATACATGCTTATGATGACATAATCAGTACCAAACATCCTCGAATACACGCATGCATCCGAACCATTCACAACAAAACCAAAACTAAGAATAGTTTTATGAAATTTCTCATACCACTGTTTAGGAGCTTGCTTCAGGCCATAAAGTGACTTTTTAAGTCTACAAACTTTGCCTTCCATACCAGGCGCCTCGAAGCCAAGAGGTTGTTCCATATAGATCTCCTTATCTAGATCCCCATTCAAAAATGCAGTCTTTACATCCACTTGATGTACTTGCAACTTGTGAATGGAGGCTAGTGCAAACAATGCACAGATCGTTGAGATTTTAGTGACAGGAGAATAAGTATCAAAGAAGTCTTGACCAAATCTTTGAGTGAAACCTTTGACTACTAGCCTTGCCTTATACCTTTGGATAGAACCATTTGGTCTAAGTTTCTTTCGAAAGACCCATTTACTGTTGATGGTTTTAAATCCTCTAGGCAAGTCAACTAATTCCCAAGTATGATTAGACATTATTGATTCTAGTTCATCTTTTATAGCGCTTTTCCAGAAACTAGCATCAATAGATCGTATAGCTTCTTCGTAAGTTTTAGGATCTTCATCTAACAAATAAGCTTGAGCTATAGGATCAGAAAGAGTGTCTAAATCATTTATCTCAGAAATAAAGGAAGTTATGAAGTCTGGTCCAAAAGAGGTTTCAACTCTTTGTCTCTTACTTCTTCTAGGCTCAAATTCAATCTCTTGAGAAGACCTAGGAGGCATACTAGAAGAAGTGGAAGGCAAGTTTTCTATTTGTGTTTCAACACTTAATCTAGGTTTCTTGAGAGGAAAGATATCTTCAAAGAAAACAGCATCCCTAGATTCACAAATAGAAGAGTCTTGTAAAGTCATGAATCTATATGCGACACTGTTAGAAGCATAGTCTATAAACACTACATCAACGGTCTTAGGTCCAATGGTGGACTTCTTAAAGTCTGGTAACCCCACTTTAACCAGACACCCCCACACTTTCAGGTATTGTAAATTCAGGGCATACCCTTTTCATAATTCGTATGGGGTAGAATCAATTTTCTTATGAGGTACTCGGTTTAAAATATGATTAGCCGATAGAATGGCTTCCCCCCACATGTTGTCAGACAACCCAGAACTTATCAACAATGAGTTCATCATCTTTTTTAAAGTTCTGTTTTTCCTCTCGGCTATACTGTTCCGTTGAGGAAAATAAGGGGCTGAAGTTTCATGTATTATGTCATTCGTCTCACAAACCTCTTTTAGAAAATTAGATCCATATTCACCACCTCTATCAGACCTAACACGTTTTATTCTCCTATTTAACTAATTTTCAACTTCTGCCTTATATATAAGAAAGAAGTTTTCAGCTTCATCTTTAGTTCTTAGGAGATAAACTTTTGTATACCTAGAGAAGTCATCTACAAAAGTTATGTAGTAGTGTTTTCCTCCTTTACTTTCAGTGTTTCTAAAGTCTGCTAGATCAGTATGAATAAGTTCTAACAGTTCAGTCTTTCTTTTAGAAACATTTTTAAAGGTAGGTTTTGCATGCTTAGCTTCTACACAAACTTCACATTTATTATAGTTTGTTATGTCTAGTTTAGGCAAAATATTCATATTCATCATTTTCTTTAGGGATTTAATATTTACGTGTTCTAATCTAGCATGCCACATATCAACAGACTCAACAATATAAGCAGAAGTGGTAGCTTTATTATTTTCATTAAGTTGAGTTTCTATGACAAATAAATCTTCGCTTAAAAAAACCTTTCCCGACATAATCACCATTACGGGAAAGTACAAGTTTATCTGCCTCAAAAACTAACTTAATGCCTGCCTTATTTAAGAGGCCACCACTGATCAAATTTCTACGCAGGGCAGGCACATATAGGACATTGTTAAGGGTCAATTTTTTACCGGAAGTCAGCTTGAGTAAAACCTTGCCTTTGCCCATCACTTGAGAGCTGCTGGAGTTTCCCATGTACACACGTTCACCATTTTTCATGTCCTCAAACTCGGTGAAGAACTCCTTCTATGCGCAGAAATGTCGAGAAGCTCCAGTGTCCAAGACCCACTCGGTGTTCTTCTCTACAAGGTTGACCTCCGAAACCACCGCGGCAATGACATCATCATCCATGTCCTCCGCCACATGCATGTTTGGTCTAGTCTCGTTCTGGCAGTCCAAACGGTGCTGACATTGGTACGCCTTGTGACCAGCTTGCCCACACACGTAGGGTCGAGAATTTGGTGACCCAAACATATCGGTTATTCAGTTAACCGGTTGAATGATTACGGTTTAGGGTCGAGAATTTGGTGACCCGAACATACCGGTTAACCAACATAATTTGCTAATGGTTAACCGAATCCGGTTTTGCACACCCCTAGTCCTAGGGTCAGTATTATGATACTTATATAAGGGGATGCGTACTTAGGGCTACATGAGTAAGTACAATAGACGTACTCGAGGCTATATGATCTAGGTGCGGTTAGGAACCTACTTGTGTCTATGGTGATCCGAGTAAGGTTGGCATACTCATGGCTATGTTGATCCGAGTATGAAGGACATATCCATGAATATGGTGATCCGAATATAATCCATATAACTCGACAGCTATGCGAGCTTGGGTAACTTGATGGCTTGGTGATCTCAGGTAAGGACTACTTGTGGCTAATGTGGTCCAAGTACGTTTAGGATATATTCATGGCTATGTTGATTTGGATATGGTCCATATAACCCGACGCCTATGTGAGCACGAGTAACCTTACAACTATGTAAGCACATGTAAAGTAGGGCTTCATGGGCCAATATGTAGCGTTGTATAGATTTATTTATGTATGTTGCTGTTGCGTGCAAAATAGTCTATCGCAATGGTAGTGCAAGTATACACGACGCAAGTAGTAAAGTGATACGAAGTATCGGATATCGTCTCCACAGGGATTGGGCTAATAGCTTCACCTTAATTCACTGCACAAAAGTAAAGGAAATAATTGAGAGTTGTCACGAAAATAATGAATTAAACGTAAATAAACGAGTAAAGATATCAAGATAGAGAGAATGGGCTGGTATTGAATTGCTCAGTAGTGTAGGTATTGCAGAGTTCAGGAAATCCAGTTCTGTCGTCGTGCCCGTCGCGGCAGCACCTGTCGCGGCAGCAGTCCATTGATTGTCGCGGCAGCAAACACTCAACTCAGTACTTTCAAGTTTGGCAAGAATCTCAGATCTGCCTTGGCCTATCCCTAGGTCCAAGTCTGTCGATGATCACGTCTTGATGATACCTCCCGGCGTGAATCGAAGGATGAACACCGATGTGTATGAATTCTTCTTTAGCCACTTAACCTCGCCCTATCCCTAGGCACGAGATAGTTCAACTATAAACTAGAAAACTTGCTCTTATTTCTTTCGTATACTTAACTCTCCCGATACTAAGTAAATAGATAACCTCACAATGCTCTCCCAATGCTCTTGCAAGATATTAATAACCAAAATAAGAGAACTTGAAGTTTATTTTATTGAACTGAAAATTCCTAAAACAAAACAACCCTTGCAACTACTTTACAAATCAACCCGTGGCCCTAAGGGGAATTTAGAACATGTCGGCGGCAGGTAAACGGCTAAGGGTTTTTGGTTATCGGTTATGGGGTCTTCGATTTTTGCCCTAGGTTAAAATACATGCCCTTATATAAGCTTTGGGATCAAGTTATTTAATTTAACAAGGATTACAACTTTAATTAAAAGTATGATTCTAATAAAGACTAAATCTTCAAGGAATCTACTTTCCAGCCGTCCTCCTTGTTTCTTGGGATTTTCCCTCCTTGAACTTTGGGCTTGGCATATCTTCTGATCTGGGGCTTGGAAAAATATAAGGTTTTCACACGACAGACGGACTGAATTTTCTCTATCTGTCGAGGTCCACTTTGCTTTTTCTCCACAAAACTGCTGTCGTCCTCTGCTGTCACAGCAGCACCATGGCATCATCGTCCTCTTTGTCTGCTTGTCCAGTTCAGCTCTTCTGCTTCACTGCCCAGCGCCTGCCTTCTCCGTCTTCTACGGCAGCTACCTACAAAAATAGCTATTTTTAGTAGAAACTGTGCCTTTTAATATATTTGTGATATTTTGTTGTAAACTAACCTTAATGCAATGAATAATGCTTGAATGCCGCAGAAATATGGGTTAAAAGGGGTGTAAATAATAGAACTTTTACACACTCAACACACCCCCAAACTAAAGTTTTTGCTTGCCCTCAAGCAACTAAGACCTAAAAGAAAAATGAAATATTTTTGTTTTGGTTTTCAAACAGTGAACTTTCCCTTACCCGTCGTTCGTTCCCTGTGGCGGCAGCAGCCTGTCGGAGAATTTAGGATCTGTCTGGAATCTCACTATAGTCCTCGTGCAGTGTGTGCATGCTTGTGAACAGTTATATGCCAAGACTCTCTTAGTTTCACTAGGATATTATACTTTAGCTTGTTTAGAATTTTCTTTTCTTACGAGACTGATTTCTTTCTTCTTCTTACTAGAGTCAGAATCGGGCACCTCTAGTTATTTCCTTTTTTCTAATTTCTTCTTTTTTTTCTACTAGAGCCAGTATTTCAGGCACCTCTAGTTAACTATCTAGAGCCGGTGATAGGCACCTCTAGAAGTTTTTCTCTTGTTATCTGCCTTGAGCCAGTGGTGGGCACCTCTAGGTTTCCTGAGATTCTAGTCTCTTTTCTGCTCTAAGTGCTAAGTTTTCTATTCTAGTTTGGCTAAAAGAAGTCTAAGCAGTATAACAGTCACAATGGTGTTTAAGTTTTCAGAACTATAGAAAGGCTCTAAACTTCTCCTTAAACTACCCTAAAGTTGCTGTCACGACAGGGCTGTCACAACAGGTAAGTTCAAGTCACAGTTTTCAGCCAAAGTTTTCAATATTTTCATTTTTTTAAGAGAAAAATAAACTAAGTAAAGACACAAAATTTAACTAAGATGTACTTGGACTCCATTAATATGGAGGGTTACCACCCCCAAACTCGAGGGTTGCATTGCCCTCAATGCAAATGACAAAATAAAAAATGAAAACATATGAAGGCAGTACATCACAAAATATATAAATGGCAATCAACAATAAGAAAATAAGAAACTTAAATTTTAAGCACTGTCTTCACTGCTGCTGTTGAGGCGGATTTGGCGGCGGATTCTGGTCCTTGGGGTGGGCTGGGGTGGTTGCTGTACAACCTGAATGTCAGAGCTGCTGCTGCTGCTGTCACTGCTGCTACTGCTGCTGCTGCTGTTGCTGGCCTTTGGCAGAGTTGTCTTGTTTGCCATTCTTTTCTGCCTCTTGACCGGTGTAAATTCTTTCGACAGGTTCCTCTGAACAGAGGGTTCAGCGTCGCTGTCTGCCCAGACGGATGAGGAGGAGAACCCATCAACAAAGGCAGCAAGGTCATCGGAGGGCACCGATCACTTTGTTCCTCAAGCGGATGTTTCGGCATGGGGGCTGCCAGCTACCGTCGGGGCAGGTGATGGTATGGAGGCAGCAGATGGTGTATGTGGTGTAGCAGCAGGAGTAGGTGTGTGGGCAGGGGTGGGGACAGTGAAATAGTGGGCAGGGAAGGTGGGGAAAAAAACATCAGGGAAATTTAAAGTAGTGTGAATAAAATTTACCGTGGATGCGACAAAATCCTTGATGAATGTCATGAAGCCCAATTGTCTGTCCTCCATCCTCTGAATTGCATCTAGGATCTGATTGGAGGGGTCTACCGGAGCGGCTGCGGCGGCAGGTTCCGGAGTTGGCTGCTCTGATGATTCTGCTGGGGCGGCAGCGGGGTTGAAGGATGAGATAGGGCTTGCCACTGTCAGCTCCATGAGGCTGATGATATTTTTGTCTGTCCAGCCCCGTCCTTTTACTATGCGATCGGTGTCGGCTTCCGGCACATCATGATAGCGGCAGAGGGACGTGATGAGGTAGGGGAGGCAAAGGAGGGCCGTCGGTCTATGGGCACTTTCCAAAATACTCTCTCGCATATAACTTCCCACATTAATGGGTCGTTTATTAAGAATGGAGTGTATTAAGGCTAACCTCTGCTGGTCAACGGTTGTGTGATGTGATGACGGCAGGATCCTCTTTTTGATGAAGGCATTCCACAGTTTTGCCTCCGGCAGCAACTGCCCCCTCTTCACTGTGTGAGGGTTTTTTCGGCTTGTGTTCCATTCAGTCCCTTCTTCCGTCACTTCTGCCATGATAACGTCATAGGCAACATCATCCAAAGTGTCAAGGAATTGCTGGTGAGCATCATCGTTGGGGCCTAGGTGGAGGCCATACAAAGAGTTAATGCGCTCGGCTGTGAACTGCACCTTTTCCCTCGGACAGTCACTGCTGTTGCTGTCTTGCTGCTGATGGTAGCATAAAATTCCCTCACCAGCGTCTCGTTCATCTCTGCTGGCTACTCCGCAAATGATTCCCATAAAAGAGCTCTAATCGTCCTTGCGATGAAAGGCTTGAGGCCCAGATTAATTGCCTTTGGAGTGTAAATGAAGCCTCGTTCTTCCCATAGATCTTTGGTTGCAAAGGACTGTAGGGTAGGTGCTGCCGGTGAGGAAGTTGAAGCAGCACTGCGGCGGGTTTTTCTGGAAGACATGTTAGTGCAAGGGTTGTGAAAAGTAAATGAAAGCAAATGAAAACTAAAGGGGAGAAGCAAGTAAGAAAGGTGGAAGTGAGTGAAAAGGAAAATGAAACGGGGTTTTATAGAAGAGGAATTGCTGCCCGTTGAAACTGTAACGGCAGGCACGAATAACGGGGCGGCTGTTGAGCTTTAGCGTGTCTGACGCATCTGACACGCGGTTCCGCATCTGTCACACGTTTCTGCGTCAGTCGTGACAACATGGTGACAGCCTGTCTTTTCCGTGTCTATCACGGCAACTGTAATGACAGGCTTCAATATTGGGCTTTGTTGGGCTGATGGATGGATGGTGGGCTGAGTTCACTTCTCCTGTTCTTCTTGACTCCTTTATTTCCTAAAAACAATAAAAATAAAAACATTATTTGCATAAAATAAACTTGATTTCCTAATAAATAATAAATAATAAAAATAAATAAAAATTTAGGTTAAATTAGGGATGCCAGGTGGGGCATCTCCTAAGGTAACCACTTCCTGCATTCCTGGGGCTTCAGTCCCCTGATAATGCTTGAGGCGCTGTCCGTTGACTTTGAATTGGTGCCCGTCTTTTAATGATTGGATTGTGATGGCACCATGAGGAAAAATTTGTACGAATTGAAATGGACCAGACCATCTAGATTTCAGTTTCCCTGGGAAAAGTTTCAGTCTAGAATTGAACAGCAATACAAGCTGCCCTGGGCAGAACTGTCGTGGCAGTAATTTCCTGTCATGCCACTTCTTAGTTTTCTCCTTGTAGATTCTTGCATTGTCGTAGGCCATTGTCCGGATTTCTTCAATTTCGTTCAGATCTAACAGCCTTTTCTGTCCTGCCCTGTCCAAGTCCATATTTACTGCCTTGATTGCCCAGTATGCTCTGTGCTCTATCTCGACAGGCAGATGACAGGTTTTCCCATAAATCAATCGGTACGGAGACATACCCAATGGAGTCTTAAAAGCTGTCCTATATGCCCATAATGCATCATTGAGGAGTAAAGACCAATCCTTCCTAGTTGGCTTAACCATCTTCTCAAGAATGTTCTTAACTTCTCTATTAGATATTTCAGCTTGTCCATTGGTCTGTGGGTGGTATGCTGTCGCGATCCGATGCTTGACACCATATTTCTTCAAGGCGACATCAATAACCCTATTGTCAAAATGTCTCCCTTCATCACTGATAATCGCCTTAGGGATGCCAAACCTAGAAAAGATGTTTTTGTGTAAAAACCGTTGGACTGTTTTGGCATCATTCTTTTGAGTGGCGATAGCTTCAACCCACTTAGAGACATAATCTACTGCCAGGAGGATGTATAGATTTCCACATGAAGATGGAAAAGGTCCCATGAAATCAATCCCCCAAATGTCGAAAATTTTGACTTCTAGAATGTTCTGCAGTGGCATCTCGTTTCTCCTTGAGATGTTACCTGTCCTCTGGCACCTGTCACAGTTCTTGTAGAAGATTTGTGCATCTTTATACAGTGACGGCCAATAAAACCCTGACTGCAGCACCTTGGCAGCAGTTTTGTTGCCTCCTAAGTGACCTCCATACTGTGAAGCATGGCAGTGATGAAGAATGTCTTCTTGCTCTTGTGGTACACACCTCTTTATAACCTGATCTGCACAGATTTTGAAAAGAAGAGGTTCGTCCCAATAATAATGCTTAACATCATTTTGGAACCTCTTCCTGGCTTGATAATTGAGATCAGAAGGAATTATTCCGCTAATTATAAAATTAACGAAATCAGCATACCAGGGGAGTTCAGAAGACTTACCTGCCGCCATGGCTGTCGCGGCAGCGATTGCGGCAGCAAAGAGCTGCTCGTCTGGGAAGGTCTCCAGTATGTGTGTCTCATCTGTTGGTAGACTCTGTCCCTTCTCCAACCTTGACAAGTGATCTGCCACCTGATTTTCTGTCCCTTTTTTGTCCTTGATTTCAAGGTCGAATTCTTGCAATAGCAGGATCCACCGTATCAATCTAGGCTTTGCATCCTTTTTCGCGAACAAATACTTCAGGGCAGAATGGTCTGTGTGCACTATTACCTTCGTCCCAAGTATGTAGGAACGAAACTTGTCAATGGAGAACACCACAACTAATAACTCTTTCTCTGTGGTGGTGTAGTTCACTTGGGCATCATTCAGTGTCTTACTAGCATAATATATGACATGAAATAACTTGTCTCTCCGCTGCCCAAGTGCTGCCCCGACAGCATAGTCACTAGCATCACACATAATCTCAAATGGCTGTGTCCAGTCTGGTGGCTGTACTATTTGGGCTGTTACCAGTTTTTCCTTCAGAACCTTGAATGCTTCAGTACATTCATCATTAAAGTCAAAGGGTCGGTTCTGCTCTAAAAGATGGCATAGGGGCTTGGTGATTTTTGAGAAATTTGCAATGAATCTCCGATAAAAACCAGCATGTCCCAAGAAACTTCTAATACCCTTGACTGTGGTTGGCGGTGGCAGCTTTTTGATCACTTCTATCTTGGCTTGTCGACTTCTATCCCACGGCAGCTAATCTTATGGCCAAGGACTATCCCTTCATCCACCATAAAGTGGCATTTTCCCAATTTAAGACCAAGTTTGCTTTTTCACATCTTTGAAGTACCTTTTGTAGATTGCCTAGGCAGCTCTCAAAATCGTCTCCAAAGACTGAAAAATCATCCATAAATATCTCAAGGAAGTCCTCCACCATATAAGAGAATATGGCCATCATACACCTTTAGAAGGTGGCGGGTGCATTACGTAATCCAAATGGCATTCTCCTAAAAGCATACGTTCCGTAGGGGCATGTGAAAGTCGTCTTTTCTTGATCCTCCGGTGCGATAGCTATTTGATTATAACCTGAATAACCATCAAGAAAACAATAGTAAGGTTTACCCGCTAATCTATCAAGCATTTGATCAATAAAAGGTAAAGGAAAGTGCTCTTTTCGGGTAGCTTTGTTAAGCTTCCGATAGTCCATACAAACCCTCCAACCGGTCACAGTCCTGGTTAGGATTAACTCGTTGTTTTCGTTGGTCACCACGGTCATTCCTCCTTTCTTGGAGACGCATTGCACCGGGCTCACCCATTTGCTGTCGGAGATGGCGTAAATAATACCAGCATCTAACCATTTGATTATCTCTTTACGAACCACCTCTTTCATCGCATGGTTTAGCCGCCTTTGGGCATCTATAGTCGGCTTATGATCTTCTTCTAAAAGGATTTTGTGCATGCATAACGCCGGACTAATGCCTTGAATGTCAGCTATCGTCCATCCAATTGCCTTTTTGTGCTGTCGCAGCATCCCTATTAGCTGCCGTTCCTGTTCCTGTGGTAGCTTAGAAGAGATGATTACGGGCAACGTATCATTTGAACCAAGAAAAGCATATTTTAGTTGCCCTGGCAGGGGTTTCAGTTCTAAGGCAGGTGGCTCAGCAGTAGATGGCTTTTGGATTACATGGTTATCCGAAGTATAATTCAAAGGTTCGAATAACTTACCTGGACGATCACCTATCCAGTTTACCTCCTCCTGATCTTTAGTATCAGATGTATCAGAATCAGAGGAGTTGCTGTCGTCGGTGCTGTCATTAGTGGTGTCGTGACAGTCCTGTAGGTGGCTGCCGCGGCAGTGACCAATTTTTATATTGTGACAGCTCGACCTGATGCAGGGTTGATCAAGGGTAACTTCAGTGATAGCCTTGCATTCCTCGTCTGCATCAGCATGCTTCATAGCTTGGAGAACATTCAACTTAATCTCTTGATCATTCACTCTCATGGTGAGTTCTCCTTTCTCCACATCAATCAGTGATCTTCCCGTGGCTAAGAAGGGTCGCCCAAGGATGATTGGTGCGTTTTCGTCTACTTCACAATCTAAAACAAGAAAGTCATCAGGAAAAAATAAATTTATCCACTCTTACCAGAATATCTTCGATTTTTCCTTCCGGATGAACATAAGAGCGGTCTGCCAGCTGCAGAGTTACTGTCGTGGGTCGCGCCTTTCCAATACCTAATTTCTGAAAAACATATTTTGGCATTAAATTAACACTAGCACCAAGATCACAAAGTGCCTTACCCACATATTTATTTCCGATTACACAAGGTATGATGAAGCTCCCCGGATCCTTCTTTTTCTGGGGTGGCTGCCGATGAAGAATACTCATGCAACCTTCAGTCATCTTTACCGTTTCAAATTCCCCAAGTTTAGATTTCCTTGGCATGACATCCTTGAGAAATTTGGCGTAACCGGACATCTCCCTAACGGCATCTAACAGCGGAATGTTAATATGAACCTGCTTAAAAATATCATAAATCTTTTTGAGCTGAGATTCTTGCTTAGCTTGCTGTAACCGTTGAGGAAAAGGAGGTGGGGGATGATAATCAGCAATTCGTCCTTCCCACTGCATACGAATCTGAGGAGGTTTGGGTTCATCATTTTTCTCCTCTGTCGCTTCTGCTGTCGTGACAGGCTCATCGACAGTAGTCTGTTTGTTACCTGTCGGGGCAGCTTCCTCGGCAGGTCTGTCCAAGGCTAGTTTCCTTACTGTTTCAGCTTTCTTTTCCGGCCCTGGTAATTTCTTCCCACTCCTAGTAGTAATAGCTTTACACTGCTCATGTCTGGGCTGCCTAGCATTCTCAGTATTACTAGGGAATCCTCCAGTCTGCCTCGGCTTAATATGCTGGGAAACTTGACCCATTTTTGTCTCCAAAGATTTCAGAGTAGCTTCATGATTCGTCATCCGCATCTCTGTCTTATCCATGAATGTCTCTGTTTTCTTAACAAACTGATTCATATTCTCAATATAAGTACCTGTCTGAGACATGAATATGGCCAGAGTCTGTTCCAGTATACTGCTCGTGGCAGCTGGTGGCTGTTGTTGCTGCTGCGGCGGCTGTTGCGGCAGTAGTTGCTGTCGCGTCAGCAATCTAGGTCCTCCCTGATTTTGATTGTGTGCTTGAGGATTCAGGGCATTATTGGGATTACTCCAAGAAAACTTGGGATCCTTCCTCCAATTGGGATTATAGTTGTTGGAATTGTAGTTCGGCTTGTAATTTCCAACATATTTTCCCTCTTCTAACTGTATAGGACACTTATCCGAACTATGATTTCCTTCACAGATTTCACATACCTCCTCGACAGCAAATCCATGTTGTGTATCATCATTCAATAACCTTTTCATTGCTTTAGTAAGGAATGCTACATGTGATTTAATCGTGCTGTCGGCCTCATAATCCTTGACAGCCAGTACCCGTTTACCCCCTCTTCTTGCCGTCGGAAACTGCTCCTCATTCTTGGCCAGATTTTTCAATACTTGCATTGCCTCGTCCGGATCTTTGTCCATTAATAGTCCGTTTGCTGCTGAATCAATTCGAATACGAGTTTGTAAGTTGACAGCATTATAAAAATTTGTTACCTGATTCCAGACGGGGAATCCATGCATTGGGCAGTTCCGTAGAAGAGTAGTAAATCTGTCCCAGGCCTCGTGCATTGGCTCGTCATCTTCCTGTTGAAAAGTAGCAATTTCATTACGTAATCACTCAGATAAATGCGAAGGATTAAAACGAGATAAAAATTCATGAGATAAATCTGCCCAAGTTCTAATTGAACCCGACGTAAGTTTATTCCACCAAGTTTTTGCTTTGTCCCTCAATGATTGGGGAAATAACCGAAGCCTCAGTATCTCCGGATTAACTCCTGGCAGTCTAAACGAACCACAGATCTCCTGGAACGTTTTTAGATGCTCCCTAGCATCCTCTGTAACAGCACCACTGAATTGACCGGCATTGTTGATCATGTTAAACATAACAGGTTTCAGCTTAAAGTTGTCAACATCTATGTCCGGCAGCGTGGTTTCCAGTTCTATACGATCGTTCAACATGTAGTCACAACAGGACCGTCGTCCGGCAGCGGCAGGCGGGTCGCCGACAGGCGGGTTGTTTCCATTGTAGGCCATCTTCTCTAGCTGTTCCTCAAGGTACTCGTTCCTGGCTAGTAAGTGACGAAGTTGTTTCTTGAGATTGAATGAACGTTCGATTTCCGGATCTAATGGATACTCAGGATCTTTACCTCGATTCGATCTGTGCATAAACAAGAAACCTTGTGAAAAGCAAGATTTGAATGCACCAAATAAAAACAGAAAAATAAAAATAAAAACAAAAACGAAAAGTGCAGTAAAAGAAAAGGTAGAGTTATGTTGCCAATCCCCGGCAACGGCGCCAAAAAACTTGTTGCGTGTAAAATAGTCTATCGCAATGGTAGTGCAAGTATACACGACGCAAGTAGTAAAGTGATACGAAGTATCGGATATCGTCTCCACAGGGATTGGGCTAATAGCTTCACCTTAATTCACTGCACGAAAGTAAAGGAAATAATTGAGAGTTGTCACGAAAATAATGAATTAAACGTAAATAAACGAGTAAAGATATCAAGATAGAGAGAATGAGCTGGTATTGAATTGCTCAGTAGTGCAGGTATTGCAGAGTTCAGGAAATCCAGTTCTGTCGTCGCGCCCGTCGCGGCAGCACCTGTCGCGGCAGCAGTCCGATGATTGTCGCGGCAGCAAACACTCAACTCAGTACTTTCAAGTTTGGCAAGAATCCCAGATCTGCCTTGGCCTATCCCTAGGTCCAAGTCTGTCGATGATCACGTCTTGATGATACCTCCCGGCGTGAATCGAAGGATGAACACCGATGTGTATGAATTCTTCTTTAGCCACTTAACCTCGCCCTATCCCTAGGCACGAGATAGTTCAACTATAAACTAGAGAACTTGCTCTTATTTCTTTCGTATACTTAACTCTCCCGATGCTAAGTAAATAGATAACCTCACAATGCTCTCTCGATGCTCTTGCAAGATATTAATAACCAAAATAAGAGAACTTGAAGTTTATTTTATTGAACTGAAAATTCCTAAAACAAAACAACCCTTGCAACTACTTTACAAATCAACCTGTGGCCCTAAGGGGAATTTAGAACATGTCGGCGGCGGGTAAACGGCTAGGGGTTTTTGGTTATCGGTTATGGGGTCTTCGATTTTTGCCCTAGGTTAAAATACATGCCCTTATATAAGCTTTGGGCTCAAGTTATTTAATTTAACAAGGATTACAACTTTAATTAAAAGTATGATTCTAATAAAGACTAAATCTTCAAGGAATCTACTTTCCAGCCGTCCTCCTTGTTTCTTGGGATTTTCCCTCCTTGAACTTTGGGCTTGGCATATCTTCTGATCTGGGGCTTGGAAAAATATAAGGTTTTCACACGACAGACGGGCTGAATTTTCTCTATCTGTCGAGGTCCACTTTGCTTTTTCTCCACAAAACTGCTGTCGTCCTCTGCTGTCACGGCAGCACCATGGCAGCATCGTCCTCTTTGTCTGCTTGTCCAGTTCAGCTCTGCTGCTTCACTGCCCAGCGCCTGCCTTCTTCGTCTTCTACGGCAGCTACCTGCAAAAATAGCTATTTTTAGTAGAAACTGTGCCTTTTAATATATTTGTGATGTTTTGCTGTAAACTAACCTAAATGCAATGAATAATGCTTGAATGCCGCAGAAATATGGGTTAAAAAGGGTGTAAATAATAGAACTTTTACACACTCAACAGTTGCTATGTATGTATTAACATTGTTAGGCTCGATATCCTTCAACCGAATTGCTTGCAAAGTGTGAAGAAGATTAATTTTTGGGTGTTTTAGGTGGAAGCAAAAATTGAAAGAATTTGGATAAGAATTTAGAGTGGTTCGACTTTCTAACCAAAGCCTACATCCACTACCTTAGCTTCCCACTAAGGATTTCCCAAATTCACTCTTGAATTTCTTCCCCTTTTCTAGGCTTAGGAGGCAACTTATACACTCAAAGCTTTCTAATCCAAAACTTGAGTAAACCCTCTTTTACAAAGAGAAATAAGAACAAACAAGGTAGATAGTTTGCACTATTAAGCACTCACCCAATCCTAAACACTTGAGCAAATATAACAATGTAAGCTCACAAGTGTTGTATATACAAAGAATGAGAATTTATGCCCGAAGACAAATTTTCTTCATAATGTTGTTAACTTGTGGATCATTAGTCTTCTATAGATGCATGGAGGTCCATTTTATACTCCCAAATGAGCTACTAGGTGTTAGAGACTGTTGGGGCCTTTATTTCCCACAATAAATGCAATTCTAGGGCTAATCGTATCGATACACTGGTAGTTGTATCGATACAAGTTCTTCAGGAACTAGCCGTTATGCTTTTCTTAGCTAATGTGTATCGATACGCGTTGGAGCATATCGGTACGATCTACAATTCAAATAGTCGTGGGAAAAATGATCGTTGGAAGCAGTTAGGCGTATCGATACTCGATACAACGGTATCAGTACGGGATACTAGCCGTTGGGGGGTTTGAAAAACAACCGTATCGAAATGCCAATTATTGTATCGATACAGGCCCTATCCGTATTCATACAACCAAGTCATATCGATACGGGTTTTGGCTTCTGGAATTTTTCTGTAGCTAAAACCCTAAAGCATATTGATACGGGGTATACCGTATCGGTACGGTGGCTTGAAAAACAAAGGTTTGGCTACTTTAAAGACATTTTAAGTCATTCCAAAGCCTTGTAAAATTCATCAAATATATTTTCAAGTTGTTTGAACTTATTAACATTTTGAAACCTTTTCAATTTAGTCCAAAATAATTTTTCTATTATTATATCAAAACAAACATCTTAACAATCTCCCCCTTTTTGATATAATAAAACCAACTTGAAAAATTGTTTGTGATTCTCTCCCTTAGTATTTAAAAATTTAAATAAGAGTTTTTAAAATTTAGAAGTAGTTAAAGCTCCCTCTTATTCACTTGAAAAAATCAAAATTTCAAACTATTTCTCCCCTTTTTGTTATAAATAAAAGAAATTTTCAAACATTAAGTTCAAAATAACAAAGGAGATAAGATAAAATTTTGACAAAACTAAAAAATTTTGGTTTTAAAATGGCTCCCCCTACTCAAGCATCAATAAGGGTTAGTCCAACAATTATGATAAACTAGTTAAATTAAAAATAAATAAAAGAAATTAAAAAGAAATTCAACTAGTTTTTACCACACTTGAATCAAAAGTAGGATGTGAAGCTTTCCTTCTTCAAGTGTCATTCTTTGTGTGCATGGAGCTCCCTCTTAATGTTTGTACCTTTTTTATCATTCTCTATCACACCTAAAACAAGACAATCACAAATGTTTTGGTGTCAAAATTGCTTTGGATCCATAAGCGTTAGTAGCACATGATTTAGTCCCTTTAGGAATCCATTTTTCAATTTCATTATTCTTACTTGAAGTAGTTAGTTCTTTTGAAACCCAAATACTTCTAAATTTTTTCCATTAAAGTATCTAGGGGCACTAGATTGTCTAACATAAAAATTTGATTTTTCCAAATTATTTTTCTTTTTAAGTTCATTGAAAATTAAATCTTTTTTTGAGATCACCAACTTCCTTTTGATGGTCTTTTTCCATCGTTTGAAGCAATTCTTGTAAATTTAAAACCTTAAGCTCAAAATCTTTGGTTTTTGCTTCAAACTCTAAATTGGTTTTTAAAAGCAAATCATTTTCGATTTTCAATTTTGAAATCAACTTTTTGTTTTTTGAAAATGAAGTCTTGAATTTAAAAATTAATTCATCATAGGCTTCTTGTAACTCATCAAATGAATACGAATTTAAACTAGATGAGTTAGAAGTAACCTTACCCTCTTAGAGGGCCATAAGGCATGGATGGGCTACTTTATCTTTATCGGTGGAATCTTCATCACTTCATGTAGCCCCATACGCCTTCTTTGAAGATGATCCCTTTTATTGAAGAAAGGTCAATCGTATTTGGTGTGCCTCGTCTCCTTGCATTCATGACTCTTTTGGGGATCCTTCATCTTTTTCTTTGATTCATGCTTGAATTTTTCCATTTCGCTCTTCATGAACCAGGTGAACTTCTTGAAGAGATGGACCATTTCTTCATCTTCACTTTCCTCTTCACTTGATTCTTCATGTTGCCATGTGAAGAATGGAAGAGCAATGACATTCACATCAATGCCTTGCTCTTTGATCTTCTTCTCATTCTCCCTCTTTAAGGGTTGAGACATCATGTCATGGGTAAGGAAAGATCCAATGAGCTCGTCAAGCTTGAGCTCCTTCAAGTTCTTTGCTTCTATATGGTCTTCTTTTGGACTTCCATGATTTGAGAAGTGTGTATATCAACTTTCAAACGAGTTTGTCTTCTGAAATCTCCTCTTCAAAACCTTTGAGTTGGTTGACGATTGTGGAGAAACAGTCGAACATCCTCTTGATGTCTTTATTCAGATCTATCTTGAAGTTTTCATATTCGAGGTTGAGTAGACCAATCTTTGTCTCCTTCATCTCGTTTGTACCTTCATAGATCACTTCAAGTTTGTCACAAACATCCTTGGCATCTTCACAAGAAGAAACTTTTACGTATTCATCGGGTCCCAATGCACACAATAGAATATGCAAGACTTTGCAATTTAGCTTCATCTTCTTCTTGTCATCCGCACTCCAATCTTGCTTTCTTTGTTGTGACACGATTGGTCCGTCTTTAACAATGTCCCAAAGACGATAGTAGTCTTTGCCCTTGATGAAGTACATCATTGTATTCTTCTAATATGCATAATGTTCACCGTTGAAGAATGATGGCTTGTCAATTGATTGTACCATGAACACGGTTGATTGTTGTTGGTCGAGCTTGCCGAATCTACTCAATAAGATGTTAATCCCTTTCAATTGAGCCTCACTCTGATATCAATTGTTAGTCTCGATATCCTTCAACCAAATTGCTTGCCAAGTGTGGAGAAGATTAAATTTTGGGTGTTTTTGGTGGAAGCAAAAATTGAAAGAATTTGGACAAAGATTTAGAGTGGTTCGACTTTCTAATCAAAGCCTACATTCACTACCTTAGCTTCCCACTAAAGATTTCCTAAATTCACTCTTGAATTTCTTCCTTTTTTCTAGGCTTAGGAGGCAACTTTTACACACTCAAAGCTTTCTAACCTCAAAACTTGAGTAAACCATCTTTTACAAAGAGAAATAAGAGCAAACAAGAAATCCCTCACAAGATAGATAGTTTGCACTATTAAGCACTCACTCAATCCTAAACACTTGAGCAAATATAACAATATAAGCTCACAAGTGTTGTTTATACAAAGAATGACAATTTAAACCCCAAGACAAATTTTCTTCATAATGTTGTTGACTTGTGGATCATTAGTCTTCTATAGATGCTTGAAGGTTCCTTTTATACTCCCAAATAAGCTTCTAGCCGTTGAAGATCGTTGAGGTTGAATAGGGGCCGTTGGGGCCTTTATTTCCCGCAATAAATGTAGTTCTGGGGCTAACCGTATTGATACACGGGTAGCCATATCGATACAAGTTCTTCAGAAACTAGTCGTTATGCTTTCTTCAGTTGATCCATATCGATACAAGTTGGAGTGTATCGGTACGACCTACAATTCAAATAGACGTTGAGAAAATGACCGTTGGGAGCAGTTAGTAGGGATGTGCAACCCGATTATCCGTTGATCTGATCTGAAAATTTCGAATATCTGATCCATTTTTTATTTTTCCGATAATTTAGATCAGATATTCGAAAATTTCGGATTGGATATGGATAGTTATTTCACTTTCGGATCGGATATCTGAAAAATTAATTTTTTTATAGGTATGTATATTGTTATATTTGATATTTTTACTTGTTATATATAAAAAATTGAAATTTCCATGGATACAAATATTGTTACATTTAATAATTTGTTGATTGTTATATTTGAAAACTTAAATTTTTCATGGATAGGACCGTCAAATTAAAAAAATAACCAAATAAAGCCATAAATTTTAGATATTCGGATATCCGATCTATTTTTTATTTTTTTGATAATTTGGATCGGATATTCGAAAATTTCATATCGGATACGGATAGTTATTTCACATTTGGATTGCTATTTGTAATCTTGGAAATTTAATGTTGAGTATTATTTAATGTACTGAGTTTTGTTTTGTTTTTTTGGTATGGAGATTGACCGAAGACCGCAAGGATCTGTAAGAGATGTGTATGAAGATGAAAAAATCTCCGAAACGTTTAATAGAATTTCCCGAAACCGTACTCGCAAGTGTTGGGGACGGAGTGAGAAATGCAAAACCGTCTCCGCCCCGCCCCATTGCCACCCCTAGATGTAACTATAAAAATAAAACATTTTAATGGAAAATAAAACATTCTAATATATATATATATATATATATATATATATATATATATATATATAAAATTGTAAAATATAATTTATAGTAATAAATTAACATTAAAAAAGTAAACAAAATTAATAAATTTTACAACTGCATTGTATAATTATTTTACTAAAATCATATTTTAGAAATGTTTTTTTAAATAACGAAAAATAAATTAAACAACGTCATTCAAATATCATAAAATGCTTTCTAAAATCTGTTTTTTTTATATTGTAATTATTTTTTAAAATTTAATTTCTAAAATAACAATTATTGAAACAAATATACCAGGAAAACTGCGGGATATAGAATATTCCAAATGAATGAACTCAACTAGTCGCGTGAAATGCACGTGCAGTTACTGCCGCTTCCGGATCCCATTTGTTGGTCCTCTGTTACTGTTTCTCCAACTCCAATGTCCTAAACACACCAAAGCTTATCTTTTTGTTTCCGACTTCACTGCTTTGCTTTTTTTTATTTTCCACAAAACCAAAAACTGAAATTATTATTATATTAAAAAGAATAAAACACCAAACAATAAAGCAACGTAAAAATGGGCTTTTTTCGGTTGTGATCGGATCTCAACCCTCAGATTAAGCCCTCAATCACAAACCCTTCTTCTTCCCTATATTATCCCATTCTCTTGTAAGCGTTAGAAATTGGCACTTCCAGCTGTTTTCTCTTAGGTCGGTTCTTTTAAGCGACGGGTTTTGAGTTTCCGGCCAAGTTCCGGTCGGTAAGTTTCTGAATTTGCTGCCTTTTTCTTTTTTTCGAAGATTGTTCATTTTCTAGAATTTAATGATATATGTGTGGTGGACGGTGTAGAGATTTATTGGAAAGAAAATTAAGAGAAGTGGGCAAGGTTTTAAATTTTGATCGATTGAATTGAGTTTTTTTTTTTAATTATTTCCTTTTCAATTATAACCATTTCCATATATTTTTTTTTTATTTTTGTGATGGAACGTTTCGTTTTAGACTGAGATCTTTCGATTTAGCTTTGCATCTTTTTTCTTCTTTGAATCTAATATATATATATTCTTTATTTTAAAGCTTTTATTCGATTTCTAATATATGTTGTGAATGCATATGCAGGTTTTGAAATGTTTTTTGCAGAGAGAACATGGTGAAGCCTAGGCACTTTAGTCTAGCAACTTCGTTTTTCTTCAGTTCTCTTTTGTTTTTCTTTTTCTGAAAAAGAAGAGAAAAAAAAGATTTTCCCTGTAAATGGGTTGCTTTCACTCTAAAGTACCAAGGCAACATCCCGGGCACGAAGACCCTGTTGCTCTTGCTTCACAAACTGCTTGTAAGTTTGCAAAACTATTACAATTTTATACTCATTGCATGTACCTGATTGTCTGATTGGTTCTATGGGGGATGAAACAACAATGTATTTCCAGCTTTGTATCGAGTAATCGTCCACAAACGCATCTTGGTTTCTTTGTTTTTATCTGACCTGTGAATTTTTTATTTCCTTGTTGATTTTGGGTTATTTCATTTTCAATCAGCTTGGAAGTAGTTTGATAATCTTTGCATGGTTCTATGCTGCAAATTTGACTCCTAGGTTTTTTTCCCTTTGTATCTGCAGTTAGTGTTAGTGAAGTTGAAGCACTCTTTGAGCTATTCAAGAGCATCAGTAGCTCCGTGGTTGACGATGGATTGATTAGCAAGGTACGGTTCTTTTATTCCTCTGTGATACCATGCATCTTTTTCTTTTCTTTATGTGGTTTGGAACAAGGATTATCACATGTGATGCCATGTGAGTTGATCTTAGGAATATTAGTTTACACACCGCTTTTAACCTGTGAAGCGCCTTTTGCGGACAAAATCATGAGGTCTGGTCACCAAAGCGAACACAACCTTGTAGGTTGATATAGAAGACATAGGACAATGCCTTGCAAGTTGGTATAGACTATGATACTGTGTGGTTTTGAGTTGTTTTGCATTGTTCTCGGGATTTATTTTCCCTCCCACCTTTTACTATTAGCGGATTTATTTTCTCATTCTTCCTTTTCTGCAAATTTGAACATTTGTGTGCTCGATTTAAGGCTCATCCAACTTATCTGTTATATGTGCATTATGCAGGAAGAATTTCAGTTAGCGCTGTTTAAGAATAGGAAGAAGGAAAACATTTTTGCAAGTCGGGTAAAGTACTTTCTTCCTTTATATTGTTTAAGAAATTCAATATCACTTAAGGTTTCAAGTTTCATTTGCTTTATCTAAAATTTATTTGACGGGTATGTTCCTTTATATTTACCCAACCTTCTTATAAAATTCAGATTTTCGATTTATTTGACGCCAAGAAGAAGGGAATCATTGATTTTGGTGACTTTGTTCGAGCACTCAATGTCTTCCATCCAAATGCCTCAGAAGAGGATAAAATAAATTGTAAGTAAACAGTTGATATAATTATCTAGAATTGCACAATTTGTTTAATCTTCCATCTCATTTTTAACTTATGGTTTTACATTGCAGTTACATTTAAACTTTATGACATGGATGGAACTGGTTTTATCGAGCGTCATGAGGTATGTTGGGATTTACTTTTCGATTCAGTTGCTTTATTTTGAGCGGAACCGTTTTTGAAGATTCGTGCAGATCATCCATATCTATGTTTTGATTCAGTTGCATTTTTTTATACATGTATCCTTTGTGATTTTGGCAGGTCAAGCAAATGCTGATTGCACTTTTATGTGAATCCGAAATGAAGTTAGCTGATGAAACCATTGAGGCAATACTTGATAAGGTGAGAGCTTGTTGCGGTATGATTATTTCGTTATATGAGTGTTCATGATACTATGGAAAATGAAATTGACCATATATGCAAATCTTATAGAATTATAGTTGTCCAACATACCTGATGGCCTGGAATTATTATGCTATATATAATATATATGTAATATGAGAACATCAGGCCTCTTTTTGGTGAACCGGAATATTTGAATCTTAACTCTTTGATGGGGTTTACAAGCAGACATTCTTGGATGCCGACATTAATCAGGATGGAAAGATAGATTTATCTGAATGGCAAAACTTCGTCTCTCGCAATCCGTCATTGTTGAAAATCATGACCCTCCCATACCTGAGGTATGTGTTACCCATTTTGCTATTCATCTTCACTTAAATTGTTGTCGTCGAGAAACTCATCCGTGCTGGAACTTTAATCATGTAGGGACATAACAACAACGTTTCCAAGCTTTGTTTTTAATTCTGAAGTAGATGAGGTTGCCACATGATTTTGAACGCATTGAGTTGTACTTAAAAGAATGTTTTTTGTTTTGTTTTTTGGGGTATGGTTTGTTGAAATTGAGCGTCTCTAGGGATTTAAATAGCGGTCCACGACTGCTATCGCGGCCGTTATTTAAAGGTTTTGGCACTGTCCGAAATTGCGATGCTTGCAACCGCTATGTCCGCAATAGCATATGTTCTTTGAAAAATTCACGATCGTGATAGCCGCAATGACCGTAATAGCATTTGTTATGTCCGCACCCGCGATGA
This sequence comes from Hibiscus tridactylites, assembly GCA_958450335.1. Lineage (NCBI taxonomy): Eukaryota > Viridiplantae > Streptophyta > Magnoliopsida > Malvales > Malvaceae > Hibiscus > Hibiscus tridactylites. Next base: position 79,811,463 of record OY288281.1, read on the forward strand.
ACGCAACACGACCGAAAACACGGCCGCAACAATACTTTACATGTGAAGAAAGTATGCTTAGATTTTGTTTAAAGGTTAAAGCCATCAAGTGTGTAAAGGGTTGTAGCTAAATAGTTGATTGTACAGGCTTTCTAATTAAGGTAATACAGATCGAATAACTTATACTAGAGTTGATCGTTATAATAACTTCAAACTTATAATCAAAATATTTTTAAATCTACAGTAAAATGTGAACCGAATTTTCTACGCGTGGTAGGATTATTCTGAAAACTCAAAGTTGGCAGGATTTCAATCTTTTCACTAAACAAACCGCTAAGCTAATGAAAATTTCGAATACAAAGTGTTTAGCAAATTTGAGAAATCGGGTAAATTATACATATAATCACTGAATTTTGTTTTATGACATTTTGATTATTGAACTTTCAAAATATTAATTTATTGTTAGAATTTTATTTTTTTTACGTCACTTTTATCAACGTCACCCACCCATTCGTCGGAATAACCCTTACCAGCATTGCTTACATTAGGAAATGAAAAGAAAAAGAAGCGAAAATGATAATTTAAAATTCTATTGCGTCTCCAAATACCAGTTAATTGTAACTTGCTTTATAATAAATTTAATTACCATTTTCCAGGGTAAAGAAGCGCTCTCAGTCTATTGGGAATAGGTACGACAATCTAAGGGGGAATGGCGAGGGATCTGTTGGTTGCACTTGGTGGTAATGACCCGAAAGAGGAGGTGGGAGGGCAGAGGGCTCACCACTCTATATTTACAGGACTGTTTTTACTTTCTATCTCTGTTATTTCGATGATCATTTTCGCTTGCGGCGATGACAAAAAAATCCCTTGCAAAGGCACCAACAGCGGCGGAGGTTGTGGAGGTAGAGGCGACGATGATGAATGTGGAGGCGGAGGTTGTGAATGTTGATATCCGAAACATGCATTTCCTTTGCAAAGATGCGAGTATCTTTGTAGCATGGCCTTTTAGGTCATCCACTCTATTTACATTTTACAATGGATATGTTTTCTTATCTCTAGAAAACAAGTTGTTCCCCAAAACTAGTTCCTGATGGATGATTTTGCGACAACATTATGTATTTGTTTACTTTATTTTAGATATTTTAAATGGTTTTGTCTAACCTCTACCGAAGGTATAAGTTAAGGCGTGTTTAATAACATTAATTAAGTAAAAAAATTTATTGTTATATTTAATAAAAATCTCATTTAATAAGATTATTTGATTATTTAACTCATTTAATAATATTACTAATACTCAAAAAGTGTGGTAAAAAAGTACTTTTGAGAAGTGCTTTTAGATTTTTTAGTTAGAGACATAAGTGCTTAGTATTGATGTCAAAAAGTGCTTTTGAGAAGATAAATGATCATTTTAAGACATGATATATATATGTGTGTGTGTGTTAGGATCAACTTACACAGACTTTAGTTTACGCTAATTCATGACCATTAAATGAGTGAAATGGATGGATGAGATTAACTCCTTACCTTTTTTTCAAGTAATAATCTTCACATATCCTACTTCTAATCTCATCCATCCATTTCACTCATTTAGTGATTATAGATTAGTGTAAAACTAGTTGAGTTTTACATAGTGTAACTGGCTATATATAAATATTTTTATTAATAAATAAATATTTTTTATTGATTGCACGTGTTCTATGGAAATATATAATTTTTTAAACTAATAAAACTTAATAAACATATAATTATGTATTTGGTAAAAAAAAATTCTAAATTTATAAATTATAAAATGGACACATCATAATATAACGAATGAAAGTTAAAATTGTAATTTAACTCTCAAAAGTACTTTTCTAACCGTAAAAGTTAAAAATTTCGTGCGTTTGGGGTTGAAAAACACTTTTCAAATACATTTTTTCTTCTAATTTTTGTTTGTTTAGTATTAGTTATGACTCCAAAAATATTTTTGGCTTCAAAAGCAAAACGAGGCTGAAGTCTAACTAATTATACCATAGATTTAAAAATAATAATTTAAATTTTAAATTTGCACCCAAACTTTAAAACTTCAAAATGTTTTAATTGAGTTCTAAAAGTTTCGAATTACATCAATAAAATTTCCTATCATCCTAGCCAACACTTTAGGTGTTAAATATAGCTTTGTAAACACGAAGAATATTTAAAAGATACTTCTTTTTTAAGTTGTTTATGCCATACATATTCATGTGTTTAAAATTTGATCAATATATCTTAAATATACTCTACGTTAAATTTAAACTAATATTTAACGCTTAAAGTGAAATAATATGATGGTTTGATTAATATGACAATAACACTTTAAAGAAGGAACATAAACATTCTAAATTTTCGACAACAATTTAATTTTGAAGCATAGAAAACCATAGTAGCTTTCCCTCACATTTTCTTTTGCACTAATATTTTTTTTAATTTTTTGTATTTTTTTATCGTAGCAACGACACCAGCCTTAGACTGGTCGTTGGCTGTTGATTTTTGTTCTCTATTTTTTTTTCTAGACTTTATGCGGTTTTATTTTATTTTATTACTCTTTCGTTTTTCGTATGAAAATTATAGATATTTTTGTCTACTCTTATGAAATATTTTTCTAAGAGTTGGATTAACATCACCGTTATGTATGGCATTTATTCTGTTACCCTTTTTGATCTATGCTTGTATTAGACCATCAAACTAAATATTGATAAATAGACTTGACAAACTTGACCCGAGACCTGAACTAATTTATTCGACCCAAGACCTGTTATGGACACGAATATGATGGTCCTAACTTGATCGAAACCTAAAACAAATTGAACCGAATCAGATTTGACATGATTTTTAGCTGAACCAAAATTAATATAAACTGTGAGTAACTCGAACCGAAAATCAACTCAAACCGAAAGCAACCCAAATTTAATTTGTTCAAATATATATGTTTTATTCTCATTTTATATTATATCACTCTATGTCGCACTAAAATCGTTCATTTTAACTTTTAAAATTATCTCTTTGAAAATTTTAAAAACTTTTAAAACTTATATTTAATGAAGATAATATTTCTAATGATAAAGCAAATCAAATCTCATTGATAAAGTTCTTATCATGATAGACATCCACATAGATAAATATTCATAACATATTTCATTTTATAATATTTTTAGTTTCCTACCAAACAAAATTGAATTTTTCAAAGATTAAATTGTCACTTGAATTATTTTACATCACATATCTTACAAAAATATTATTTTTAAAACTAAGTGAAAAGTCAATAAGAGATAACTTATATGGGACGAATGGAGTATAATTAACAACCACCTTTAGAAATATTTTAATGGTTTAATATCAATTTTCTCTTTTAAAAAACCATTTTCGTATATTAACTCAAATTGAAAACTGACCGATCTGATATTAACATGACCCAAAAAAATTAACGATCCAATATTAACCTGAACAAAAATTTGAGCATTTCGATATGACTCGACCAAAAAATTAACCGATCCAATATCGATCTGATCTGATGCTCGACCCGACCCAATATAACATAAACACGAACTAAATTCAAATCAGACCCGGAGTGAATCTAACATAAACCAAAAATCAATTGACCCGAAATAACCCGACTTGAACGACATAATTGCCACCTCTATTGATAGACATTTGCAACAACCAAAGGTGAATTATTATTGAGTTGTACTATTGCCAGTTTGCCAATGAGTTATCTTTGTTATATAAATTTTATATATGTGTTATTGATGTTTATCCTTTATTACCGAGAATAGTGTTTGTTGGTATATATAATTTGGGCATTTTTAAATTAAAAACTCTTTTTTATTCGTTATTTACAAATATGACCCCAACCGATATTTATTTGAAAAAATAATCCCAAAATCTGCCACGTATTAAGGACTCGCTTTTTGGGAAACGCGAGACCCATATCGCTTTCTGCAGAAGACGAGTTCTACATATGTGTCAAAGCTTTTCAAAACAATGAATTTAACAGGAACTTGCGTTCTGCAGAAAGCGAGTTCCCCGAGAATTTGAAGAGCCGGCTAAATTTATCGCGAGGAACTTGCTTTCTGCCGGAAACGAGTTCTTTGTAAATCGGGCTACTAGATCAAGCATCCATAGGCATGTTCGAGCAATATTTTGGGGTTATTAATCGTATAATTTTAGTAAACATTGATTTTAGTTTCGTAGAACTAAAAATTGTCTTTCATTTGACACCAATATGGGCAAGTTCGGTCAATTCTAAACGACTAAAATTCGCATTGAAAACGGTTACATAGTTTGTTTTTGTGAATGAATGAAAATATAAAATGGCCTGATAGGCTTGTTCTGTTAAAACTTCCGGGTTTATAATCCGAGAATTATCGCAATTTTTGACCTTAGAGGCGTTGTAGTGGAACTTGTCTTCGATATGAGATTGATATTGAGATGCGCGATGCATGGAAAAGGGTATAAAATTTGTGTTGAAAATGGTTCCAAAGTGTGGTTTTGTGCAAGAACGACAAGCCAGAAATACATTTTTTAAAATAAGTTAGATCTTATTATTTAAACTGAAACTTGAGGAACACATACAATAAGAAATTACAATCGCTTAGTTGATACGAGGGCCCGAGCAATTAGGACACTTGTTACGCGTGTGTCCGGGATTTCTACATATAATGCAATGTTTCTTTTGTCCAGTTTTTTCTCCATGTTCGACCATATCCTCCGCACAGTAAATTTGTGTTGATCGTGGACGTCCCTTTTCTCGTAGTAGTGCAGGATCTGAGCGTATGGTCAGTTCAGCGTCAACGACATACAAATCAATTTTACATCCGATAGGAGGAAACTCTTTTTCGTAAACATTAAATACCGTTTCTAGTAAGTATATCGGATCAAGCACTCTCATGTAGTGAATCCGTTGGGAAGAACAAGCAGCAATGACGTATGCGCACAAATATTTGAATGTTTGGAATACTCCGCACTCGTAGGTTCTTTGCCTAAGATCTACCATGTATGCGTTGTGCTGCATGCTTTCCAATGATCTCAAAAATTTTGAAACACATAATAAATGGCCTTCTCGAGAGAGAAGAGAGTTATAGTCATCACATTTGAATGACGTACATAAATTTATAATTGTTCGAGGAGGTCTGGGTGGACTTTGTGGCCAACCTGCCATGTACTCAGTTGCTTGCCTTCCCAGGGTTGCAAATAAGGTAGCCAAACGATAGTAGGTCGCTTTGACAATGAAAGTGATAGGTAAATCCCTTCATGCCGATGAGTGGTCCTTCGGTGTTCGATATTCTACCATTGTCATCACAGTTCGACTACAACATTGTCGAGCATATTCAGCCGCAGAGCCTGTTATATATCGGCCCCGGTTTCAGCAGTGGTCTGTGTTTCCAGGACATTCATGGAGCTGATGATGATGCCGCTGTTGATGAGAACGACCTTGGAGCACATGACATTCAGAGGAATCTGCCACGAGATCGTCGTGCACCCAGTTGCGGAACGGGTGGACATAGGCATCATTAGTACGAAGGGGGTTGTCTAAAAAAATTAATTATGTTTATGCAAGACATATTTTTTTTAATTTATAATAACTAATATTTTATTCTGCCTTATTGATATTTTTACATAATTTTTAGAGTTTATATTTAATTTCGTTTTCTTTGGATAAACAATAACCTACATTATTCGATTAATAAACTGAGTCTATCACGCCATTTTAAAAGTAAAATCATTCAAAAAAATAAGCTATGGAACCGTTTTCGACACGAGTTTTAGTCGATTTAGAATCGACCGAACTTGCCCATATTGGTGTCAAATGAAAGACAAGTTTCAGTACTACGAACTCAAACTCATTGTTTACTAAAAATATATGATTAATAAGCCCAATATATTGCTCGAACATGCCTATAAACGCTTGGTCTGGCAACTCGATTTACAAAGAACTCGCTTTCTGCAGAAAGTGAGTTTCCCGCGATAAATTCAGCCGGCTTTTCAAATTCTCAGGAACTTGCGTTTTGCAGAACGCGAGTTCTTGTTAAATTCGTTATTATGAAAAGTGTTGACACGTATGCAGAACTCGCCTTTTGCAGAAAGCGATATTGCGTCTTGCGTTTTTTAGAAAACGAATTCTTCATACGTGACAGATTTAGGATCATTTTTCAAAATAAAAGTCGACCGGAGTTATATTTGTAAATAATAAATAAAAAAAAGTGTTTTTGATTTAAAAATGCCTATAATTTGTCTAGTTTGGTTGAGTTTTAGTCATTTTCTTGTTTGGTTTTATTTTATTTTTAAGTGATTAATTTGTCTACTATAATAATTTTAGGAGAAATATCTTTAACACGGGAGGAAGTGATCAAGCGACACGTGTATCTTAGAAGGGAAATCATACGCAACAAATGCCGTCGCCCTATAAAAGCAAACCAAAGCTACCCCCCGTCGATTTATCGGCCTTATCGCCGGAACCTAAGAATTCTCTACCGATTTTAACCCTATTCTCTCTCTACACAATTTCCCCCTCCTTTCTCTCTCTCTCCTCTGTTTATTCCTCAACACAATCCAGCAAGATAAAGCGAAAACCCAAAAGAATCCACAAAAAACAAATAATTAAATAAAATGGGTTAGCTTTATCGCTTAGCTCCATTAAAATTATAACATTAACCAAAAGGAACGAGAGAAAACCCTAGATTTTTGGGGACCTAGGGTCATTCCACGCTATGAATCGGCGATAACGGAGTCGGTCTCATATCAGCAGCGAAGTAAGAGAGGCGATGTACAGAGGAGAGAGAGCGGCCGGTGGGTCCAAGGGAGAGCTGGGCTCGATGGATCGGAAGCGGATCAACGAGGCGCTTGATAAGCAGCTGGAACGATCGTCGCCGTCCACGTCGAGAGCGATCAACGGCAAGGATAAGTCATCACAGTCCTCCCAAATGGGGAAGCATCAACCTGATCACTATCGTGACTCTCGCTCTGCTTCTCTACCTAAAGCAAATGCCTCCGGTGGTATAAACATAACAATATCTCCCTCTTTCGTAAATAAGTTGGGATTATTTATAAAATTCTTGGCTTTTTTATTTATGTTGTTTCATATGAGAAAATACGAGAAATTGAGGGGAAGTGGTTCATCATTAATTGATTTTCTCTAGGACTAGACATTACTATTTCTCAATTTTATTCTTTTCCCTTTATTTGAGTATATTTGATCTATAATGGAATATTTTTTCTTTTGTTACCATTAATATGAAATTTACGTAAATGAAATTGGATATAATTAAAAAATGAATATTTTCTTATTAGTATGAATGTTGTTGAACTCTATGCCTACATTTGAGAAATAATGAGAACAAAGATAGAAAGCTCAAAGATTTATGTTGACATTGCCCACTTTGGCCTTAACTTTCAACTAGATGTTTGTGTTTACGTGGGTATTGGCCAAACCTTGTATTTGTATGAATAAGTGTTGCTCAATGTCTGTGTTTATAGTTCAAACGAAGTGTTCGCCATTGAAACTAAGTTTGTCTTAGCCTTTCTATGTTTCCCTCAATTTTCAGTATCTAATGAAATCAAATCCTTGTATGTTTTATAATTCTTCCATGTATTCACCTTTCTAAAATTTTACTTAATAATTTCTCGTCCAGTGATTACCCATCTATGAACCATGTTTTCAAGGTGAGGGTTTCTACCTTTTTGTGTTTGGCTGCGATGCTTTGCGCTGATACAAATTTGGATTGCATTTACTGCAGATGAATCTGAAACTGACAGTGAAGAGTCAGATGTTAGTGGTTCTGATGGGGATGACACGTCTTGGATCTCTTGGTTTTGCAATCTACGCGGAAATGAATTCTTTTGCGAAGTTGATGATGACTACATACAAGATGATTTTAACCTTTGTGGGCTAAGCAGCCAAGTTCCTTATTATGATTATGCACTTGATTTGATTTTGGATGTTGAATCTTCTCACGGTAAGCTTTCAGTTTGTTTCTTCTCATGTCAAGTTGTTAGGATGCTTGGAAGTCTGTCCCTTTTTGTTCTTGTTGATATCTTTCTACGCCATTTTCTTAAGGTTTTATTCTAATAATTGCTTTTAAATCTTGTTGATGGTGAATTTTTTAATCTTTTCTGTATTGTTTATGTCATCTAGCAACATGGATAGTTTTTTCCCCTTCAGTTTCTTGCAATGAGTGATTTGTGTTTGACTGACATTTGATAGGAGATATGTTTACGGAGGAGCAAAATGAATTAGTTGAATCTGCGGCAGAGATGCTTTATGGTCTGATTCATTCTCGATACATATTGACAAGCAAAGGAATTGCTGCTATGGTGAGATGTTTGCTGTGATATTCAATGTTATAGTTTGTTGTTTACATATGCATGTAATTTGAAGCTCTTGAGCAACTGATTACAACTAGATATATACATATATGTATGTACATTTGAATTTTACAGCTAGACAAGTACAAGAACTATGATTTTGGAAGATGCCCTAGAGTTTACTGCTGTGGACAACCTTGTCTTCCAGTTGGTCAATCAGACATTCCTCGGTCAAGCACCGTAAAAATATACTGCCCTAGATGTGAAGATATCTACTACCCTCGCTCCAAGTACCAAGGCAGTATCCTTTTGGCCATTGAATTTATTTGCTACTTGTTGCATGCATTTTGTAGGGGAAGATAACATGCATGTTATGATATCTGCATTAGGGTCTTAAGTTTCATCTCTCGGCATCTTGTGATATGACCAGCTAATATGATTTCTTTATTGTTGTTATTATTATCTAAAAGAAATAAGTAATGAGTTACCTTAATTCTATCTAGACACTGACGGAGCCTACTTTGGGACAACATTTCCAAACCTGTTTTTGATGACATACCAGCACCTGAAGCCACAAAAAGCATCTCAGAGCTATGTTCCAAGAGTATTTGGATTTAAGCTCCACAAGCCATGATTGAATACTGCGATTAAAGCTCCCTTTTGGGCAACAGTTCTTGCCTTTCTGCCTATCTTCTATTGCGGAAGCAATGCTTTCGAATGATCGGTGTAGTTCTGGCAGTCTTTCAGGTAATCAAAAATCATGTTTTAGGTTTCGTTTCATATGTTTTTAAACGAATTAAAGAAAATTTCAATTGTTAATTTTAAATTTCTTTTATCAGAATTCTCTTGGTTAAATTTCCTTTTAGGTAAACCCTCCATTGCATGTCTTATTTGTAGGAAGAAATCAGATGCTGCCCATGATTTCTAAGTTCGAACAGCAGCATCTAATTAATTCCTCAGCCTACAATTGGTTTTACCTTGAAAAGCATTATTCAGATACGAGTTAAGATAGTCAAAATTTATTTGATGCAATTTAAGAACCCCTGAAGCGAACATTTCAACTTAAATAATACCAAAACAAAAGTGTGGCAATTTATATCTATTTGAGCTTAACGAAAGTCTTATACTCAGATATGAAACAAAAAGAAAAATAAAAGCTCTCAATACGTGCAAGACATCCTATGAAAGTGGTACATCGCTCTAAGCATAATATATAATTCCGTTGAAAGTGTACCTTTCAAACTATTTAAAATATTTAAAATAAATTTACTTATTAAACTTTAGACATTGAATGTCTTAAACATTTAATTTAATTCACTGTCGGTGAAGTGCGTAGTAGATAGTGGTTGTTCGGTATTAAATTTTACCAGTCATTTCGTTTTACCCATTAAGTTTGAATTTAACTTTTATTTTGTTAAAAAGTGTTTTAAAATCTACGAATCATGAAAAAATTGTCAAAAGTTAGCTATCATTAAATTTTAATAAGTAAATTGAAGTTTGATCATAATTTACCCTAATTTTATTTTGAATCAGTTTCGGTTGACTTTCGCTTGAATTGTTTCGAGTAAAAGTTATTTGTTTGAGTAATTTTGGTCTTAGTTTTCTAGGATTGAAATTGTTGCCTTTTTAATAACATGATTAATGACACAAATAATCACTAAACTATCTCAAAAATATAAAATGGTCACTAAATTTTTATAAATCACATAGAATTTATTATTACAAAATATCATTTAACCGTTTATTGTTGTTATATGAGTGATGTGATAGTTACAATTTTTTATAATAGCACAATTAACCCTTTATATTTACACATTCAATCAATTTAATCCTAATTTAAAAAAAATTATTAAATTTTAAAGAGCAACAATGACATCGGCAAGTTCTCCCTCCACTATTTTCTTAACATCAGCTAGCTCTCATCTGCAGCAACATATACCCCATATTTTCTATTTGCGAAATGGCTAACACAACCAAGACCTTCCCAATCATCTCTATGAACTGGCTGTTCAAAAAGAAAAAAACTTCCAAAAATAAAAATGAAGATACAAAAAACCGTGCTAAAATGTTGTTCATAATAGAGAGTGTTAGAAATATCTAAATTTCAGATCATGCAAAAGCAAATAATTTGTGGCCTAGTGCTTGTTTTGCCATAGTTGCATAATCTTAACTTTTTTGTTTTATACATTCTGTACCATGTAATTTTTAAAAAACTTCAATAGCATCCTCAGGTCTATATCCCTTATTAGCATCCAGAACGAATTGAACAATAAGGATGGGCAACTCATATTGCTTGTAAGACTTCCATGTCAGCTTTCAGGTTCTTTCCCACCCTTAAGTTTCAAAGTTTTGAATCCTTGTTTGTGATACTTTGAAGCCAATGCCAGCAGCTTCGGCTGGGGAAACAATAGGGTTCTGCAAATATACAAGGCTGAACAGTTATACTAAATATTTTAATAATATTAAATGTTAAATAATATTAATATATTAATATATATGGAGTAATAAGTAGTAATATATTATAATTAATATTAATAAATTGTTTCTAATGGTATAAAAAGCCTTTGAATTTTAAAAAACATAATTAAGTTTTTAATTTTTTTACACTTAATTAAGTCTTTAGACTAATAAATTAAATCAATTAAGCCTTTGATCAATATTGACTATTAAATCTAACATTTTTTTAGACCAATTGGCACATCGTGTCGTGTCTTAATGTTGTCATTTGACATTTTGACATTTTTTTATTTTATCATTAAAAGTTCAAAAAATTCTAAAAAAATTATAGAAAATATAAAAATATTTTTTAAAAAACCTACAATTGTCACAACATATAACTGTAGTATATTAAGTGATAATAATATCTAAAAAATTTTAAAATTTAATGGTCAAAATTAGTCAAAAAAAACTTAATTAATTTAACTTTTTGGTTCAAAAATTTAATTGGATGAAAGAAAATTCAGAAATTTAATTGATTTCTTTTAAAACTTCAAAGGCTTCTTAAAAAGCAATGCTTACTGAGGACTCATTTACATGTTTGATTTTTGGTTAAGATTTAAGAATACTTGTGTTCAAATTAGTGCATCATCTCCTACCCAAAAGAATAGCAGAAATTCAGTGAGTTTCTTCTAATGATTTCTGGGGATGGAAATCATCCGGAATCATCCTGGGTGTCCAATTCATGGATTCCATAGTTTCTCTTAGAGCAACAAAATGAAGAGCCTCACTTCGGACTTGGTAAACATGACAACCCCACGGATATGATTCCGGTGCACACCATACTTTCAGCTCCTCAAATGTCGTCTCATCCGCCATCGTTTCTGCCACGCATTGTACCATGTCGGCTTCTGGCTCCTCAAAACCTTGTACTGCAACACATCCGAGACTGGTGAATCCCTCGGGAGCTCGTGGATACCAGATTGACACCGGAGTTGTGTAGTCATCCATGCAATTCCTCCATACCTGAAACTCTCCAAGTATCAAAATTGAATTCAAAATCATGCTACTAAAATGGTTTGTCCATGCTGGCATACTCAATCTAATGTCTAGTTAATTTTTTTGATTTTTCTGATGAACAGGATATCATTAAGTAGATCCTTAAAGATTGCTATTATAGAAGATCAAATTCCATCTTCTTACCAGGTCATAACCCACAGGAAGTGCAAATAGCTTATCAATGCTTCTGTACACAGCAGCAACATTAGGAGGATGACTTCCAGCACGAGCTATGTCACCGACGGAGACATACCTGAAGGAACGGAATTATTCTGTTTGAAAATAAAAGGCAACAACAACGAGTACAGTTCACTATCCAGCGATGTTAATCAAGAAAGAACTGAAGTCTAATACATGTTACCCTTTATCATAAAATCGGTATTTTTCAAGGTTTGCAACATTTATGTAAAGTCCAGCCACAAGTGATTAGCACCAGAACATTCTGAATGGCAAGGACTACAGATTTTCATGTAAATACATAGGAAGCCACAGTAATCATATTCAGAAATAAGGAGAAAATACAAACTATAATCTATTTAAGGCCAAAAAGTTGTTGCAAAGAATTTAATAACTACCCTTCAGGACAAATGGGCCTCCAAATGCTACATACTCCACCATCATCTGATACCTACAAAAAAAAAATAAACTTCTTTATGCAGAAAATGTGCCATTAAATGATCCAGACTGCAACAAGTAAAGCATTGAAAAACACAAGAACCTGTTTTCTACATAATTCACATCGACTTTTAAACTCTCTCTCGCTGCTCCAGATCTTCAGAAAGTTTACACTATGTTTAACAAATTTAATTTCTTCCGATGCAAAACTTGACGGAGAGAGCTCTCTTGAGTTGATGGATTTCGTCGGGGCAGGTACTGATTTCTTATCAGTCTCACTCCTAGTAAAATATATGTATCTCTGACTGGAAGGAACCTGCACGCGGAGAAGTTTATCAGTATTGTTTAGATGCCATCTTGAAAAGGATAAAGATGTACAAAGTACCGACCTTTAACATAATGCTGTTTATGTTATCTTCATGTACCCTCCACATCTTACGCACTACTGTACAGATCTTAACAGCTAGTGGTTCTATTTCTTTGACTTCTTCAACACTACACTTTATGACTCTAACAAAAGCCTCTGATCTCCTAAAATTCTTAAGATGCAGGAGCAAGTAAGAGGGCAACTGGCTGCCTTGTTTTGCCAACTCCACTGCCATGAGTTCTTTCCATGGCACATCCCACATGATCTTGCAAGGTTTTTTGTCCATTTTTTTGAGAGATGAACACTGTGGACAATGGAGAAAGAAGGCATCAAAAAATCAGCTGAAAAGTTATTTATGTATGTAGTGTCATAGCACAATTCACATTGAGTCACCTGCAATAGCATAACTCGCTTATTGGTCACTAGAACTACTTTTTGGCTTGGTACAAGAAAATGCTCTTCGTAATAATCAGACAAAGCAAATTTTGAGGGCTCCGTGAAAATTTCTGTACAGCCAAAATTTTGACTTGCTTCTGCCAGATAGAGCGCCATCTGGAAACAAAAAGAGTTTGTGTTTAATAAGAGTTTATTGGTTTTAATATATTTTCTTTAATTATTGTAATCCCTACTTAAAGGGCCATTAATAAAATACAAGTTAATAAAATGACTTTTGGCTGAGAAAAAAAATAAAAAAAGCCAAGTGGAATGTTTATCAAAACCCTTGAGGCTCTCTCTAATAAGTCCTATAGGTTTCATGTTCCTTTTTGATGAGCTTGAGTGGTTTTCTATCCATCGCCCCTGACTCAATACTGAACTCACAGTCATAACATGCATAAGCTCTGCAAGTGTTCAGTGTCTAACAGATAGATGGTGCTTAATAAGCACTTCTCCATGCTCTATCTCATATATATCAGAATGTCTATCAACCTATTCCATGCCAATCTCTGCGACTGCTTCATGTCTAAGTTGTCTGCACGTGCCAATCCTATTCTTTGCCTGCAAATGACGCTAATTCTTACCACTTCATCGAGTGATTGGGGTAGTACATAAAGACCCCATATGTCTGTTACAATGATCACAGATAACAATTCCTCTACAGTAAAGTGCTTCAAACTACTTCAAATACTATGCAACTTCCTATGAGATTATATCAGGACAACATGAAAATAGATTAAAATTTGTCCAATGTTATAAAATAACATGTCATCTTTTCGATGCAATATACATACACAACCAAATGGGAACTACTGTTATACAACAGTATTTACATTCCTTTTGCTTAGTGAAAGATAAAAGATGCTAACTAAAATTCATTGCTTGTTGGAAAGAAAACAAAACAACTAGCTTTGGTGAAACCATGAAATTTCACTAGAGGAAGCATATGAGACAAAACAAGTATTTCTGTCAAATAGTGTTATCCTACATCATTAGAGCAAAATATTGATGCATTGCATTTAGGAACTGGCTCTCTACCTACTGCCAATTCTTTAGGTTGGAACTTTAAAATGTTATAAAATCTAGGTTTCCCTAGTATTTTTTGCCCACACACGAGGCCTGTTTGCTTTTGTTGCTACTATTTGGCCTGCAAAAGGCGTCTTATTCGGTGTTACCCCACATCAGTGAAGTTGCATAGTCTGTAATGACTCAACTATGGCAGATTAATTTTAGGTTGAATACTTATTAGATTCTATGATTGCTGGTTTAGGAGGCCAATGCTCAAACATTTCATTCTTGCCAATAAAATCAAGAAAAAGTAAAATGATAGCTTGCTCTAAGCACAAATTCAAACACATCATGACAAACAATGTTCCCCTCAAAAAAGGTTAGTATGGTACCTGACCGCTAGCTTCTTTCTCAGAGTACTCTCTAAGTATACCATCAGCACGGACAACTCGAGGATTTCTAATTCTCTGAAAGGTTCTTTTGTTATTCAGAACCTCCAAACATTTGGAACAACCAGCACCGATTCCATCAACTGTCAATGAGAAGAAATCTAATGCCCCACTGACAGGTTGAACTAAGAATCCTAAGAAAGCACGTCCAATTCCCTGAGCAAGTCCCAAGAGACCATTCTGTCTGGCATTTTCCACTGGTTTTCTCACTACCCCAACCACACCAAAAGCAACACCCTGTGCAAGAGCTTCCGTTCCTTGAATAATTCCATCAGCTACCCCTGTGATTTTCCTTGACAATACCTGATCGTGAGTTAGAATCTACTTCTCAATCTTACAAACCAATGTTATTAACAGAAACAAAAAGAAAGAGTTACCTGCTTTGAGCGCATTTGCAGAAACTGTCCATCAGTTGAAAGCTCAGCAAATCCCTTACCCAGAGAAGCCAAGGTTGAGCTAGTTATACCAAGTACATCTACTGAAAATAACAAGTGAAGAGGGTTATGAATCAAATCTCGCCAAATACGGTCTACAATTGCAGGAACTATGTAACTTCTCTGCATGAATCTGTCTTCCCGTACCACCCTCCTTAGATGCACCTATTAAAGGCACAAAAGTCAGTCGCCCCACACGAGTAAAAGAAATCTTCCCATAGAATGTATACTGACTCAATATCCTAAACACTGCTTTAATAGGCATGAGCCTTGTAATGTTTAGTGAAAATGCGTTCCCAGACCTGAATTCTGAATGCATTTCCAACAGCAGAAAGTACGGGACTCCACACACCCAGAACCCCATGAGGTCTCTGAGCTGGTGCTGTCTCCAATGATACTTTCAACTTCACCTCTGAAATGTCTATCAGGCTGAAAAGATCAGAAGAGGGAAAAATAATTACTTCCTTTCAGCTTCAAAACCCCATTCATATCTGACATGGGTATGGGGATATCCTCCAAATCTATAACAAAACTTAGAACAATGAATATATGTTGAACGTATACCTGTATCACCTGAATCCTAATAATATAAACGTTTCAAGTACAGTGGCATTCTGTAACAAAGTACTACTTGTCCTTGGATGTCTTATTAGTCAAAATGAATTTGTTTTAGACCTTGGTAATGGTGAGCACATTATTATATCTCCAGTTATTTTGTCGATAAAGATTTCAAGTGAATATTATCAAAATTCGTTCAATAAATGAAATGGATAGAGGAACAGAACAACATTCACATATCATAATCGAAGCCATATATTGATGCCTAATAGTTTCTTAATCTAATGCTAGGAGTTTACACATGAGAAAATATCTCCAACATACATAAAAGTAAACAACAACAACGAAATTTCATTGGATTCTCTTTCAAGAAAAAACAAGGACAAAACTGAAAACAAGAAAACAAAAACTCTTAAAAATAAACTTAAAACCAAGTCAACTCAAGTTGATATGCAAACCTACTTGTATGCCTTGAAGATAGATGTCTAGTAGCATATATAGACATCTAATTGTAGAGTTTTTCTACATATTTTATTGATAATGATAGTGCCTATTTATAGTTTATAGAAAAGCTCTAAACTAGGAAAATAGCAATTACACAAAATTACAAATAAATTATAGCAAAAATATAGTTCCTTATTTACAGCTAGTATTGACTAAGATATTAGAGAAATGATTGCTAAATAACAACTTGATATTTGGGAATTTACTTTCCTAATTTTCTACAATCTACACTCCCCTTAAGCTGGTGAGTATACGTTGTAAATTCCCAGCTTGGATGCGAGTTTGTCTAAGATGACTCTTGCTTCGTTCTATCATGATGGACCGGATTTTTGGCAATGCTAATAGCCGACTGACTATCACTCTGTAATTGGAACTCTTTATACTGTTTGAGTCCCAATTCTGCAAGTAATCTTTACAGTAAAATTCCTTTACAAATTCCCAAAGTCAGCGCTCTATACTCTGCTTTTGCATTACTTCTTGAAACTATTGATTGTTTCTTGCTCCTTGATAACTTGCAAAAATACCTATATTTCATGCCTTTCTACTTAAGTATTTGCTTGGTTTCAAGATCATTTCATAGCATATAGATGCATTTAGGATATATAGTTGCATAGGGCTTTGCTTGTTTGGTGGTTTGGTTTATTTTACAAGATTTGATGATGTTGGAAGGGTATGTTCTGGTGCGGTGATGTGCAGGTGAAGCTGGGAAAAGGAGGAAAATGCCGCAACATTTTGGACAACATTTCTGGGCCCAGAAAAGGACAAAGCATCGAAGACATTCTCTTTGGCCCACATGTGCGAACCCCCTATTTGTCTTTTGTGCCACACGTGAAGAGGGAATATTCCCTAGGACCCTCAAGGAATATTAGGGCACTAAACCCTAGGAGACCCCACTATATAAAGGACAAGAAGCCCACATTAAAGAAAGGGGAGAGAGAATTGAAAAGGGAGCTTTTCGGGCGAGGAAAGAAAAGAGGAGAGTTGACCGCTTTCTTCATCTTCTTCACCTTGTTGTCCTCTATAGTTGAAGCTCCAAGGGGTGATCTTGCTTTAGTTCGAGAGAAGCAGCAAGCTTAGGGCAGTTTGTGGCAGTCCAAGACGGCATTGAGAGTTTTTCCTTCCTTTTTAGTTGTTCTGCTTTAGCATTTATTTTTGGAATGAGTTGTTTCAAACGAATGATGATGGATGTTTATTGCCCAGCCATGAACTGATTTTAAGTGGCTTGGGTTTGCTTTGGATGATTTTATTTTGGTTTAATGGATGTTTAATTATTTTCAGTTCCTTAAATGCTTTGTTCACTGTTTTATTGCCTTAGGTTTGTAAGAGCTTTCGAGAGTAGCCTTAACCTAAGTGTTGATGTGCTTAATGGTCGAGAGAGTTAAGCCTAGATCTACGTGGACAATGGGGTTGTACTGAGAGGCAAGCCTTAACTCACCTTAGAGATAAGGATAGAGATTCAACGACTAAAAGGAGTAGAACTTAAACGATAAGTAGCTTTCTAGGGTTCACGCTGAGAGGTATTGCCATAGCATTCTGGCTGTTAGGTTTCTTGCTAGATATAGTCTAGAAGCATCGTAGTAAACTCCGTCGAGCATAGTTTGGGATGAAAATAGTTAGACATGCATGAGACTTAAGTAAAGGATTCCTTAGCAAACCTAGCCAGTCATTCCATAGAGAGTTTCACACACGTGAGAGAACATTGAAAGTTCATTCAGTTTACTCCAGTTTTGATATACTATTTTTGCTACAACATTTTATTTACTCATTTAAAACTAGCTCCTTAATCAATATTCATTCTTTGTTTCGTGTGCTTAAACTCAACTTAAAATACCTCTAATCCCTATGGAGACGATACTTACTCATCAATTTACTACTTGTTCGACGTGTATACTTACACTATTTGCGTGTCAATTATAGTACATACAGCGCAACACTCCTCCATGTAACTAAATTGCCCCACACAAATGAACAATATCCGCTAGTTGATCTTCTGTCAGTTAACTCTCCAACCCAGCTTGAATCAGTAAATATCTTCACTGATCTGTCTTCACTTTTCCTAAATATCAAACCATGACCATGACTCATCTTTAGATATCCCAGGATTCTGTTAACAGCTTCGAGATGCTCTTTTCTTGGGTCACTCATGTGTTGACTACCGACACTTATCGAGAACAAATATATTAATTTCTCAACAGGTTTTTGGCAATTTTTTTTTGTTGACAGGATCCCCCAACTCATCTTTTCGAAATTTCAAATTTGGTTCTGTGTTTTTCATGGCTTGCACCCTAACATTCTAGTTTCTAAAAGTAAATCAAGAATGTATTTCCTCTGATTTTTAAAAATGCCAGCTTTGGACTTCGCCACGCTCATACCCAAAAAATATCTAAGACTTCCTAGATCTTTGGTCTCGAATTCAGTTGATACAAGTTTCTTGTTACTTGAAAGATAATATCGTCAACAATTTAAATTGTTTTCTTATTACCTGAAGTCACCTTTACAAACAATGTGTGCTCCATTTGACATTGTTTGTAACCATTCTTCATGATGACCTTGGTAAATTTGTCGAACAAGACCTTAGGAGATTGCTTTAGACTATACAATGGTTTTTCCAACTTACATACCATTTTCTCATCCGAATTTTGCTTCATTCCAGGAGTAATCTCCATATACACTTAATTTTCTAGATTTCCATTTAGAAAGGCATTCTTAATGTCTAGCTGATGGAGTGCTCAATCTTCATTAATTGCTCAGGATAACAATACCCTTATATTGTTTAATTTAGTCGCTAGAGCAAAAGTCTCTTGGTAGTCGATTCCATAGGATTGTGTAAATTATTTGCCTACCAACCTTGCTTTAAACATCTCTATACTGCCATCGAACTTGTACTTGACCGTGAACACCCATTTGCAGCCCACTGGTTTTTTCCTCAAGGAAGATGGGTCAGAGTCCAAGTTCTGTTGCTTTCCAGTGCATTGATCTTCTCCTCTACTACTTTCTTCCAATTGAGATCTTTTAGAGCCTCTTCAACAGATTTTATGTGAGTGTCATCCAAGGTAGTAGTAAAAGTTTTGAATGGTTGATTCAACTTCCCATAGGCAACAAATCGTTGTATTGGATGAGTTGCACAACTTCTCACACATTTTCTCTAGCTATAGGCATATCAATAGTGTCAATTAAAGGTATAGGAACAATGGTTTGAGAGGATTTTGTGCCTTCTAAATCTGGGTAGCAGAACTCAAGTCCAGTTCTTGGCAGATGCTAGGTGATATAACAGCTTTTGTGGTAAGTTTATGTCTTCTTTTGTAAACACTCAGCTATTTATTCTGATTTTGAGGTGATTGGGACCTCTGTGGGGTTCTCAGTTAACCAGGACTAGGTTGTAGTGCAAGCTCAGTAATAGGAATAGACATAGAAGTGTTTGAAGGTAAAGAAGATGTATTATGTTGAGAATTCTGGAAGTTTTCAAGAATAATAACAGGTTGAGGCTGCTCTGGGTTATCAAGTGGCTGAAATTAACTAATAACCTCCCTTGAATTTTAGTTCTACAAAAAAAAGGTTTTGCTTCCAAGAAAGTGACATCCATGGTCTCAAAATACTTCTGGGTAATAGGAGAATAACATTTATACCCTTTTTAGTAGAACAATGTCCTAAAAAATACATTTCGGTGACTTAGGATCCAACTTGGACCAATATGGGCTATGATTAGGAAAATTGCAGTACACCCAAACACTTTTAAAGGAATGTTTGAAGAAATAGGCTGAAAATGAGGAAAGCACTCATGTAGGACATCTCTGGGAACTCTTAAATTCAGATTTCTACTGGACATTCTATTGATTAAGTAGGTAGCAGTGAGGATAGCTTCCCCAAAAAGTATTAAGAACATTCGATGAAAACAAGAAAGATCTACCCACTTCTAAAAGATGTCTATTCTTTCTCTCAATAATCTCATTATGTTTAGGTGTATTCACGCAAGAACTAAGATGAACTATCCATTTTTTGTAAAAAGTAACCCAATGTCTTAGTAAAATACTCACTCCCATTATAAGTATGAAGAATTTTAATTTGACTCTAAAACTGTGTTTCTATCATAGAATGTAACTTCCTAAATATTTTTCCAGCCGAGAGCCATTTAAATCTTTTACTCTTGAGGGACCCCAGATGTCACTATGAATAGTGGAGAAAGGGTGGGAAGATTTAGGTATAGAGGAAGTGTAGAAAATAAAGAAGAGTATTTTGAGCAGTGATCAATTTGATTCACTGTTTTTCCTTGAATTGATTTGAAGAGTACATTCAAGCCAACTATATATAGATTTAGTACAAGGAGTTCTAATAAAACCCAAACTAGTCTTGTTAGAATTTAATCCTATAAAATATAAGAGATAAAGGTTATCTAAACTACTTAATAGATAAAAGTTATAGGCTATCTAAACTACCTTAAGAGATTAGAGTTATAGTATAACTAAATTACTTAGATATTTACAAAAGAATTAACTCTATTTACATGACAATTATCTACACTCCCCCTCAAGCTGGTGAATACATATTGTAGATGCCCAGCTTGGATTTAAGATCGTCAAAAACTACTCTTAGAAGAGCTTTGGTGAGAATATCTGCTAACTGTTGCTTTGTAGGAACATAGCCGAGTTTGATAACCCCATTGCTAATTTTTTCAGAGATAAAGTGTCTATCTATCTCCACATGTTTGGTACGGTCGTGTTGGACAGGATTTTTTGCAATACTAATAGCATATTGACTATCAGTTTGAAACTCAAACTGCTTGAAGTGATCTAATCCCATTTCAGTCAGCATTCTTTGTAACCATATGCCTTCACAAATCCCAAGTGCTAGTGCTCGATACACGGCTTCTGCACTACTTCTAGACACCACGGATTGCTTTTTACTCCTCCAAGTGACCAAGTTTCCCCACACGAAAGCACAATATCCACTAGTTGATCTTCTATCAGTTAACTCACCAGCCCAACTTGAATCAGTAAAAATTCTTACCGATCTTTCTTCGCTTTTCTTAAATAACAAGCCATGTCCCGGAGTCATTTTAAGGTGCCGTAAAATTCTGTATACGGCATCAGGATGCTCTTCTCTTGGACCATTCATGTACTGGCTAAAAATACTAACAGAAAAAGCAATGTCAGGCCTTGTAAGAGATAAATAAATTAGCTTACCAACCAATCGTTGGTACTGCTCTTTGCTTACTGGAACACCTCCATCATCTTTTTTGAACTTTAAGTTGGGCTCCATTGGGGTTTCGGCTGGTTTACAACCAAGCATGCCAGTTTCAGTCAAAAGATGAAGGATATACTTCCTCTGACAGATAATTATACCGGTTTTTGATCTTGCCACTTCCATTCCAAGAAAGTACCTAAGACTGCCGAGGTCTTTGGTTTCAAACTCCTTGGCTAGTGAATCTTTTAGCCTCCTTAATTCTTCAATATCATCCCCAGTGAGTATTATATCATCCACATAAACAATTAAAATTGTTCTTTTACCATTTTGATTTACCTTAATAAATAAGGTATGGTCAGTTAAACATTGTTTATAACGACTCCTAATAATTACCTTGGAAAATCTGTCGAACCAGGCCCTTGGGGACTGCTTTAGGCCATACAAGGATTTTCGCAATTTACATACTTTGTGAGTTGTTGGTGTAGGTTATGTATTTAGGAATATTTCGTGTAATTAGAATCCCTTACTTTAAGGGATTATATCTTATCCTAGAATTAGTCTCTTTCCTAATTTATAGTTTCCTAAGATAGATATATATCTTGTATATAAATATGTAACAAATCTTTTCTAATGAATTAAGAGAGAGTGTGAATTACTCTGAATAATTACATGGTATCAGGTTAGAGCGATCCATCCAAATTTTTTTCCTCAATCCCTAGTCATCTCTATTTTTTCCCATGGTTTTCGAACCCTCAGCATCCGAAATCAGTTCCCAGAACAGCCCTGCTCAATCTGATTTTCAGATTTCAGATTCATCTATTTCCCCAATAACCTCCTACAAACTAAATGGAAACAACTACCTCCCTTGGTCTCAGTCCGTCCGACTATACATCACAGGAAGAAGGAAACTCGCCTATCTTTCTGACTCAATGCCAATTCCAGAAGAGACAAACCCAAAATACAACACATGGCTGAGTGAAAATACCATGATCATGTCATGGTTAATCAATTCCATGGTTCCTGAAGTAGGGGAGAATTTTATGTTATACCAAACTGCTGCAGAAATTTGGAATGCAGCCCGAGATACTTATTCCAGTGTTGACAATACATCAGAGCTTTTTGGGATTGAGAACCACATTAAGGTTCTCAGACAAGGAGATCTTACTGTTGCACAGTACTTTGGTATTCTCAATAAATCTCTTGGGTATTTCTTTAAGGAAAAAGGAATTGTTCATCTTACTTCTTGTGTCAATACACCTCAACAAAACGGGGTAGCCGAAAGAAAAAATAGACATCTTCTAGAGGTTACTAGGTCTCTTATGTTTGCTGCTAAGGCTCCTAAGTATCTTTGGGGAGATGCACTTCTTACAGCCACTTACCTCATCAATAGAATGCCAAGTAAGACCTTAAGTTTCCAAATTCCTACTGAGGTTTTGTTTAGACATTTTCCTCATTTTAAACCGTTAAACTCAAGTCTTTCTCCTCGGGTATTTGGGTGTACAGCATTTGTTCATATCCACAATAATAACAGAGGGAAATTAGATCCTAGGTCCATAAAGTGTGTGTTCTTGGGCTATTCTTCGAGTCAGAAGGGTTACAAGTGTTACTCACCATCCACGAAAAAGACCTATGTCTCCTTTGATGTTACATTTTTTGAGAACCAACCTTATTTTTCAGGAACAAAAATTCAGGGGGAGAATTACAAGGAATTTCAGCATGTTCAAACCAATATTTCTTTACAACCAATCCTTTCTTTACCTATTACTGTTCCTCCACAGCCAGCTAGCACATTTCAAAGTCCGAGTGAGGGCGGTGGGAATAACCTAAACAATTCTGATGATGATTTACCTTCCCCATTATCTCAGCATCCTACTCCGTGCAAAACACCTTCCACCACTGCTAAAACTGCACCTAACAACGACCTTGAAACCATAACACCCCAACCGAAGCAACTCACTGTTTACTCAAGGAGGAGGAAAGCTGTTGCTGAAGAAATCAGCCAACCTAGCATTTGCCGAGAACCAGATTCGGATCCTGCTGCAGCTGAAACAGAAAGTAATAATGGTTCCCAAGAGGCTACTGCTGTTGACCTTGATGATTTTCCTATTGCTATTAGGAAGGGGGTAAGAAAATGTACTGTTCATAGCATAAATAAGTATGTTGCATATGGGAAATTACAGCCTCATTTCAGGGTATTCACTGCCAGTATTAACAGTGTAAAAGTCCCAAGAACTGTGACAGAAGCATTTCAATCTCCTGAGTGGAAAAAGGCTGTGGAAGAGGAGATAAAAGCTTTGCAAAAGAATAAGACATGGAGTTTGACAGATTTGCCAGAAGGGAAGAAAGCTGTTGGATGCAAGTGGATATTCACGGTGAAATATCATTCAGATGGGAGTGTAGAAAGATACAAGGCAAGGCTGGTTGCCAAAGGTTTTTCTCAGTCCTATGGTATTGACTACCAAGAGACTTTTGCACCGGTTGCAAAATTGAATACCATCAGAATATTGTTGTCCGTGGCTGTTAACATGAACTGGAAATTACATCAGCTAGACATAAAGAATGCGTTTCTGAATGGGAACCTTGAGGAGGAAGTATATATGGAGGTCCCTCCGGGATTAGAAGGAAAGGTCACTAAGAAAACTGTGTGTAAGCTCAATAAATCCTTATATGGCTTAAAACAGTCTCCCAGAGTGTGGTTTGATCGATTTGCTAAGACTATGGCACATAATGGTTTCAAACAAAGCCAAGCGGATCACACACTATTCAGGAAAGTTGCATCAAGTGGTAAGATAACTCTCCTAATTGTCTATGTAGATGATATGATTATCACTGGCAATAATATAGAAGAAATAGAAAAGCTAAAGATGGATCTTGCAAAGGAGTTTGAAACCAAGGATTTAGGGAGTATGAGGTATTTCTTGGGTATGGAAGTCGCAAGGTCCAAGGAAGGGCTGGTCATAAACCAACGTAAGTATGTTTTGGATCTTCTTGCAGAAACAGGAATGCTCGGTTGCAAACCAGTTGAAACTCCAATGGAGCCGGGCTTGAAGTTTTGCAAGGAAGGAACTGGAAATCTAGTAAACAAGGAAACCTACCAAAGGTTAGTTGGGAAGTTGATTTATCTTTCTCTTACCAGGCCTGATATTGCATACTCAGTTAGCATTGTCAGCCAACATATGAGTGACCCTCGAGAAGAACATTTGGAAGCTGTTAACAGAATTCTAAGGTTCTTGAAGTTTACACCAGGAGCTGGACTTATATTTAGAAAAAATGAAGACAGAACAGTGAAGGTTTATACGGATGCAAGCTGGGGAGGTGAATTAACTGATAGAAGGTCAGTTAGTGGCTACTGTGCATACGTTTGGGGTAATTTGGTGACTTGGAGAAGTAAGAAACAAGCAGTTGTTTCTCGAAGTAGTGCTGAGTCAGAGTTTAGAGCACTAGCTCTTGGAATATGCGAAGGAATGTGGATCAAAAGACTCCTTACAGAACTGGACTTAGATGACAAGAATGATTTTGTGATATTTAGTGATAGCCAGTCAGCTATGAGTATAGCAAAAAACCCAGTACAACATGATAGGACGAAGCACATTGAGATAGACAAACATTTTATTTACGAGAAGGTTAACAATGGAGTTGCAAAACTACATTACATTCCAACAAAGAAACAGCTGGCAGATATCTTCACCAAAGCTCTTCCACGAGTAACTTTCGATGAGCTATCATCCAAACTGGGTATATACAACATAAATACACCAGTTTGAGGGGGGGTGTAGGTTATGTATTTAGGAATATTTCGTGTAATTAGAATCCCTTACTTTAAGGGATTATATCTTATCCTAGAATTAGTCTCTTTCCTAATTTATAGTTTCCTAAGATAGATATATATCTTGTATATAAATATGTAACAAATCTTTTCTAATGAATTAAGAGAGAGTGTGAATTACTCTGAATAATTACAGTTGGATCTCTCTTGATGCCTTCCAGAATTTCCATGTACACTTCCTCTGTCAAATTGCCATTCAAGAAGGCATTTTTGATGTCTAATTGATGAAGTGGCCAATCTTGGTTCACCGCAAGAGACAATAAAACTCTTACCGTGTTTAATTTTGCAACTGGAGCAAAGGTTTCTTGGTAATCTATACCATAAAACTGTGTGAACCCCTTAGCCACTAACCTGGCTTTGAATCTTTCAACGCTGCCATCTGAATTGTACTTCACTGTGAAAACCCATTTGCACCCCGCTGGCTTCTTTCCTTGCGGTAGGTCTGTCAGAGTCCAAGTCTCATTTTTCTCAAGGGCTTTTATTTCTTCCTCGACTGCCTTCTTCCACCTAGCATCATTCAAAGCCTCCTCTATTGTTTTCGGAATTTGAATGTCATCAATTTTCATCGTGAATGCCTTGAATGGTGGCATTAAACAACTATAAGCAACATACTTTTCTATTGGATGAGCAGTACACTTCCTTACACCTTTCCTTTGAGCAATCGACAAATCATCAGTATTAACAAAAGGAATAGGATTTTCATTAAGAGGAGATTCCATACCTTCCAAGTTTTCCATGGTAATTGGACTCAGTTCCAATTCTTGGCAGCATCTAGGTTGCAAGGTGGACTTTTCTCTCCTTTTGTAGATGCTAAGTTCTCTCCCTTCTGGTTGGGTCTTTTGAGGGGTTTTGGAATGTGATGGATGGATTCTTTCTGGGGTTCTAACAGGGCTAGAATTTTGTCTAGTAGGAGAAGAATGTAAAGATGGTTGTAAAGGAGATGAAAGCACGGGCGGTGGGATAAAAATGGATTGTGAATTAGAAGTAGGTTGTGATGAGAAACTTGACAAATTCTGAAGGCTATCAAAAAATTGAAATTGAAATTCATCTTGAATCTCCCCCTGAATTTAAGTTTTAGAGAAATAAGGTTTATTTTCAAGGAAGGTAACATCCATAGTAACATAAGTCTTTTTTCTAATTGGAGAATAACATTTGTAACCCTTCTTAGTGGATGAGTAACCTAAGAAAATAAACTTGAGTGACCTTGGATCCAACTTAGACCTATGTTGTTGATAAACATGAACAAAAGTTGAACAACCGAAAATCTTTAGTGGAAGATCACATGACATAGGTTTGAACCAAGGAAATTTTTTAAGGAGGACATTTTTAGGTGACTGAAACTTTAGAGTTCGACTAGGCATCCCATTAATAAGGTGGGTGGCAGTTAGGACAGCATCCCAAAAAAATTTAGGAACATTGGAAGAGAATAAAAGAGACCTAGCTACTTCCAAAAGATGCATATTTTTCTCTCGGCAACCCCATTTTGTTGAGGACTATCAACACAAGAATTAATATGAACAATGCTCTTTTCTTTAAAATAGGATCCTAGACTTTTTGAGAAATATTCACTCCCATTATCAGTTTTAAAAATGTGAACTTTACTTTGAAACTGATTTTCGACCATATTGTGGAAGGTTTAAAAAATTTCACTAACTTCAGATTTATCCTTTATAAGAAAGGTCCAAGTAGTCATACTATGGTCATCTATAAAGGTTACAAACCATCTAGCTCCACTAACATTTTTAACTCTGGAAGGACTCCAAATATCACTATGGACGATGGAAAAAGGGTGAGAAGGTTTATAGGTGGATGGAGGGTATGTGGTTCTTTGATGTTTGGAAAATTGACAGATGTCACAATGAAAGGATTTGATCTTTTTATTGGTGAACAAATCTGGGTACATCTTGGCCAAATAAAAGAAATTGGGGTGTCCTAGTCTAAAGTGTAGTAACATGATTTTACCAGAAATAGGGTCTGATGTGGAAATAGATTCGGAGATGCAACTGGAATAGACTTGTTTTGGTGAAGGCAAAGAACCTTGAAGAATGTAGAGTCCACAGTGCAACCTAGTATTGCCAATTATCTTCCCGGAATCCAGTACCTGAAATTTACAGCCATGTAAATCAAATTTAGTATAACAGCCCAAGTCACGAGATAATTTACTAACAACAAGTTGCAAGCTAATTTTGGAACATAAAGCACCGAGTTCAATTCAATATCTTGATTTACTCAAATTGTCCCACTTCCTTCAATGGATGCTAAAGAACCATCTACTGTCTTTACATTCGATTGGGCCTCAAACTTGATGAATTCGGTAAATAAGCTCAGATCTCCTGTCATGTGGTTAGAAGCTCCACTATCGACAATCCAAGTAGTGAAATTTGTGTTGTCAATAGTATTTGCAAAAGAAAGATTACCTTCATGTTGCTTGCAAAATTGGCCACTAGCATTTCTTACTGAAGTGACCAAATGTGGTTTATTGTCCCTCCGTGGTCGTGGGGATGGACTAGCCTTTGCGCTAATCTCGAATATTTTTCTGCCATCCATTAACTAAGGTTTTTTTTGAGAAAGGATCTGAAAAACCTAGACTGATACCATGTAGAAAATAAAGAAGAGTATTTTGAGCAGTGATCAATTTGATTCACTGTTTTTCCTTGAATTGATTTGAAGAGTACATACAAGTCAACTATATATAGATTTAGTACAAGGAGTTCTAATAAAACTCAAACCAGTCTAGATAGAATTTAATCCTATAAAATATAAGAGATAAAGATTATCTAAACTACTTAATAGATAAAAGTTATAGGCTATCTAAACTACCTTAAGAGATTAGAGTTATAGTATATTTGAATTACTTAGATATTTACAAAAGAATTAACTCTATTTACATGACAATTATCTACAGGAATAGTATGAATGTTTAGTATGTTTGGCAAGTTGACAAGTCTCACAAGTAAATAATTTTGGATTTTTATGGAAAAATTTGTGAAAATAAATTGGAAAAATAATAAAAATTGCGATGACCCAATCGATAATGCCATAACATTACTAGATTAACAGGCTCAGGAACATGAAGAGACTTAGGCTGAAAAACACAATTGGAGAGGGTTGATTACGTGTGAGGATGCTGGCCTTTGAGAAGATTGTTACCTCTCCAAAAGTATTGTTTTTAATGACAATTTTATAACACTCTTGCTTGGTTTTAGGTACATTTAGTGCATTAGGTTGTTTTTGTGGTTATTTTGCAGGTTTAGCATAGAATTTGGCACAGGAAAGCAACACAGTTAGGATTACCAGTTAAGATTGCCAAGAAGAATGCCAAGTGTTGTTGGCACATAAGGACCAGATGGTGCCAAGCACTTGTTGGCAGAGAAGTGCACTTGATGCCATGCCAAGAGATTGTTGAACCCCGAAAAAATAGGAAAGGATCAAGCTCCTAAAAAATTGCAAATGGATCAACTTCCGAAAAAATAGCAGATAAAGTGGTGCCAAGTGATGTTGGCAAAGTTGTGTCAAGCTTGGAAGCCAAAGCAACATCGGCATGATGACATCATCCCTAGCATGATAAGATATCATACCGAACTGATAAGATATCAAAATGATTGGATAGAGCTCTATCTCTTATCCTTTGATCATTTCAAATTTAAATGCAAAGGCTTATCTCATCCTTTTTCATACACGCCTATATAAAGACCAATCGATTAAGCAATTGGGGGCAGCGAAGTGAAGACTTAGAGTGATCGGAGTGAGGTGTTGGAGAGCTCGACGAGTGACGGTCGGCTGCATCGAGGAAGGGTGGTTCAACAACTTGGCCGAGAGCTTGGATTTGAGGGCTGCATCGAGAGACCTCTCTCGCCTATTCTTTTGGTTTTAAGTTGTTTTACTTTTATTTTTATGATGATGTATTTGGAAATGATTATGGTTTTGTTGGTTAAATCCCTCACCATGAACTAATTTCATAGTTGGCGGGGGATGTTTGGTTTAAAAGTTGGTTTTATGCCTTAGTTCTTTGAATACAATTCTATTTCGACAAAGTTTTTCTATCTGGCATGCCTTATTGTTTCTAACTGTAAATGCCAAGTGAGAGTTGGCATTACTGTTTTTCTAAATACTTTGCCAAGCGAGAGCTGACATAGTTGGCCTATTGCTCCTCAATATCTTAACAGACTTGGGAGACAACGATCAGTTGCTGGATACTTGGGAGAGAAGCTTCGAGAAAAGTCGTTCAAGTAGATGAACTTACTTCGGAAGTGATATCTACCCCTCGGAGTATAGATTGGTTCTTAATCAACTCGATTCATTTAAAAACATGCACTATAGAGATATAAGGGTTTTTATATAATCGACTTAGGAAAATGACCATCGAGAGAAGCTTTGCTACAGTTGAATTTGCTCGGCAAACAATGCCAAGACAGTTTGCCAACAAAAGCTGGCATGAACAACGTTAAAACCAGGCATTTCCGGCCAACACTCGTCATTCATTAAAAGCACCCTCCTTGCCAACGTTTTACTCCATTGTTTTACTCCAAAACAAATCATCTTTTCCCAAGACAAGTAAACCATCAAAGTAATCAAATTCCAAGTCAATCTTTGTGGGATTAATAACTCAGCTCACCAAGCTGTATTACTTGCAGACCGTGTATACTTGCACGCAAAAGACTCTTGGCATAAGTTGCCCAAAACTATATAATTTACACCTTTTGCTAGTATTACTTTACACATCTCCCTAAAGAGTCTACAAAGATAGACTCCATTAGATAACCTAGCATTGTCAATCACCTTCCCCAAGCCCATTGCCTGAAATTCACACATGTTCAATTGAAATTTAGTAGTGCACTATAAATCCTTTGATAACTTACTAACAGAAAGAAGATTGTACGCTAATTTCGGAACATAAAGCACAATGGGTAATACAATATCTTGATTAATTCGGACTGAACCACTTCCTTCAACCGAAGACAAAGAATCATCTGTTATCCTCACATGAGTTTGTTCCTTTTTCTGAAACTGTTGTAAGAGCCGCAAATCCCCTGTCATGTGG
Source organism: Hibiscus tridactylites (assembly GCA_958450335.1). Lineage (NCBI taxonomy): Eukaryota > Viridiplantae > Streptophyta > Magnoliopsida > Malvales > Malvaceae > Hibiscus > Hibiscus tridactylites. The sequence continues at coordinate 79,841,674 of OY288281.1, forward strand.
TCCGAGGCACCAGGATCTACAATCCAAGTTGAACAACTACTTTTAGAAGTCATATTTGCAAGTAATAAGATACCTGCAAAATATGTGAAAGCCAAGTTCGAGGTCGGTGGTGCATGTATCTGCCCAACCAGCTCTTGTAATTTCGCAAGCTATTTTGTGCGGAACATTTTGATGTTGTTGCACTCTCTGTTCGCCAAATTTTGAGAGGGGTTTTGATCAGATCCCAAACTGATTTCAGAGGTTTTAAGGGTATTTATTTTATAGGTTTTGTGGATCGAAAAACCTAAGCAACTGATACCATGTAGAGAATAGGTATTTAGGTAAGTTCTCTTCTCTATTTTTCTACATGTTTTATTGATAAAGATAGTGCCGATTTGTAATTCACATAAAAGGCCTAAACTAGGAAAATAGTAATTACACAAAATTACAAATAAATTACAGCAAATATCTAGTTACTTATTTAGTTATTTACCGCTAGTATTGACTAAGATATTAGGGAAATGATTGCTAAATAATAGCAGCTTGATATTTAGGAGTTTACTTCCACAAATTTCTGCAATCTACAAACATACACACGTGCGTGATGGGCACATACTTTCGCACTTGAACACACAATCCAAAAACACAAAAAGAAGTGGTTGGAGAGGAGTAAAAGAGGTATGAATCACTAAAATAACACACAAAACTATGACCACTCTTTTGCTAATTGCAGTTAATGAACAAGGAATGGCTAAATAAGTAAATTCTATCAAGGCACCATCTAGCCAACATCAATATTACAAGTTTCTAGCTTTAAAGAAGTAGAATATTAGTCTTACTCAACACGTATCTCGGGGTCAACTTGAGTGACACTAGAACTTTGAGGAATGTGCTCTAGCTGAAGATTATTATAGAGATCAACCAATGCCCAAATGATCGGTTCATGAATATCAAGCCTCCAACATTTGTTGGTCACCTACCATGTGAATAGAGGACTTATAGATAAATATACTATTATTTAAGAAACCCAGAAAAGCCAAATGCTATGCATCATGTAAATAGAACATTACCCGTATATACACATACGGATACACCTGGATGCCATCACTGCTAGCATTTTTCATTGTAATAGACATCTTAAATACAGGCTGATGAATATCGCTAACATGTTCAGGTGCCAATAGCACTGGCATTAATGTTAGAGGAAGCTGATTGTCAATTTGAAAATGGCCCAGTATGAGCTTGAACCTGGCAGAAAGGATGGAATTAGCTTATCGTCAGCAGAACCAAGAAAATAACTGATAGAAAATGGATGTTTAATTCCAAGACCAAAAAACCAAGTCTAAGGGGTTTTAGTCGTAAGACGTGTCATCTTATTCACAGACCGCTATTATTCATAAAACAGAAGTACATGAACATAAACAGGCACTTAAAATATCAGACAAAACTTAATGCATGTCATTAGTTAAGTGAAGCACCATAAATGTGTTTCACTCTGAACTTTCAATAGATAGCAGGGCATATTCTAAAGCATGTTCGCCATCAGAAGCATTATAAAGTACCCAGGAAAAAAAATATGCTAAACAGCTGAAAAGGAGAACATCATGCCAATTCTTTAAAATGTACACTATGAAATAGAAGTTACCTGCTGGTGGTTCCACCATCATAGCCAGTGGAATATGATACAAAGACTCTGTCCAAGTACAAGTAAAAGAGTTCTTTTGGCATGTGGTCCACAACAGACACCCCAACAACTCCCAATTCAATGATGATTTCTACAGGTGTGACGTCCGTATGTGGCTTTCCAACAGCCAACAGAGAAGTATTTTCATGTGAGCTTTTCCTTGTCCAATCATCAGTGAACCTAACAATTTTAATATTTCCTATTTCCGAAACATGCACGTGCATTCTAAGTTCTTTATCTGAAGTAAATTGCCCAACACTTTCCAAATTGACTTTCCAGACTCGATTATTGCTATCTCCATCAATTTTAGCATCAAGGAACTTTTTTCCATACGGATTTTCCCAAGAAAAACTTGTAGTTGAAAGAGCTCCTAAAGTTATCCATGCATACTCAGCGAATCCAGATTGGCAGATACATATTGCTTTGTCAAAGGTTCTATTCTCAATCCTATTGATTCATGATTTGACATGTCAATCAAAACCATCATGTTGTGCATCATACGCTATTATTTAATATCAAGAAAATAATGTCTAACTTACCTGACAGGAGCTTTGGTTGATCCAAGGCGGAATACTACTATAAATCGAGATCCTTCTTCATAGCCACGAATTTCTACTTTCAATAAAGTCCTTGAAGCATCATGCCCCCTCAAAACCAATGCGATAGTATCCTCTTTCACTATTTGAACAGGAAATGACCATTCTGTATCTTCTAGTCGTACCTAGTAATTTCAAGTAAATCAACCCAATAAGAGATCAAATGAACTTAATGCATTGTAGAAACATGTATTTGAAACAAAGAATAATTCTGTTTTCTCTGTATTTCTCATTAAAAAAAGCGAACAAGGTAAGCCTTATTTAATAGGCTGATACATAGAATTTTAGTAGGACTAGGACAAATCTTGTTAGTACTCTATCTATACTTTAGATAAGAATTTATAGACAACTTAACTGCTAACTACTAATCTGTACAAAGTGATTTAACTACTAACTCTACAAGTCTACAATCTACATGCATCACGACATTTTTTGTATTAAAAATACATAGTTTGCATATAAGAACAGTGGAAGCACAAAATCATAAACTGTTTTTGAAAATCAGAAGGCATCAAAGGTGAAATGAGAAAGGTAAAAGTTATGCCATAATATCATTGCAAACGAACAAGATCTATTGATAAATGTAAAAGCATGGATAAAAGGTTTTATAAAATTGAATGACCTGAAGTTTATCTGTCCCTTCGTTCTCACAATGTAAGAAGGGGATTCTTGCATCAGATGATCGAAGAACCTTAGGCTCATCTTCCCCGCTTAACTTAATGTACATGTCTTGACCGAGTCTGTTTGTAAATGTCATGTATGGCCGGACAGTAACCACCTGCAAAGATTTAATGAATTACTAACAACATAATAATTTCAAGAGCTGGGAGTAATATGACTACCTTTGTGGGAATAGATTGATAGGGACAGGGCTTTGCAGAAACAAAAAGGTGCATACATTTGCCATCAGCATTATAAGCATAGACATCCAAGGATCCATCCTGTTGTCCGGAAAAAAAAGAAAGTACTTAACAAACAATATTCTTTCAAGAGATGGCTTCTAATTACTATTGACATTTGATCTACCATGTCCACAAGGGGAGAAAGATCTTTAACGGGTCCAAATTGCTCATTGCTAGACTGAGTAACTGCTACAGAGAGGCCAAGCAAATTAAAGTTCAAAGCTGAGGCAATTGTATGACCAGCATACATTTCCTCATCAGTTATTTCCTCAATGATTCCATCACTTTTCTTTTTAGAATGAAGAGGAAATCTGATCTTCCTTGTGTGTTTTTTCTCTCCCACATCAACAAGCCTGTATGTAAGTGGTGGACATTTGGAAACTGAAAACCAATACGGAGCATAGACTTTGATTGTTTTTGACATCATTGTTTGTTCTTCGTCGTCATAATCTTGCTCAATAATGAGTTGAACAATCCTGCAATACCAAAAATATCAAAGCTATCAGAACAGGAGAAGATAATTTTTAACATATTGAAGAGACTTGGGTATTTTAAGGCAACGTAGTCTACAATAAACCTTCCAGAGATTGAACTTCTTAAGCTTATTGTTTTGGATGGAATTTCACGAGGATGCGAGATCAGAACAGCTTCCTGTAACTCGGTAAAAGTAAAATAAATAGACTATTAAATATGATAGAAATGGGAAATTTTATTTTAAAAAGGAAAATTTAATTTGCCTTCAAATCTCACATGTAATGGTAACCATCCTCTCCGTGGAAGTAGTGAGAAGAATAAAGGATTACATATATTGGCGTTGTATATATTCACAGTTCTTCCAGGTCTAGATATTCCTCTGGAGCAGGGAATGAAATGACCACTTGCTTGCATCTCAAGGATAGAATATTCAGCTGTAAGAGGAAGATAGCTGGTGATAGATAATGGGGATTTGACCAGAATACTCCAGTCGAGTATAGGATCAGAGTGGATGTCTTTAGAAATCTCAGTTGCTTGTATGCCTAAACAAAACCAGATTTTATGTGAAGAACCATTCGAAGATATCTCACTTAGCTGGGTGCAGCACAGCAATTCCTCAGACTCAGTGAGACCTGATACATGTATCTCAGAAGTTCCTTTAGGTTTTCCAGAAACTTGGAGTTGACAAGGCTTTCTAACTACAGAACTCCAAGAATATTTATCAGAACCATCAAGACTTGAAGGTCTCAACTGAAGCACAAATGGTTCAGACTGGGTTAAGGCTGATAAGGGAAGAGGCACAGTATCACCGGGTTTCAACTGGCCCAAAAATATATCCTTACTTGCATCAAGTGATATTTGCTTCCTATTCCTAATCCATTTTCTTTGCCTAGCAGAATTCAAAGATATAAGGGAATCATCTGAATCAGGCCAGTTCAGGCTTTCTACATCTGGAGCGTAAATCCATCCACCCCCAGTATTTGTAGATGTGTCCAAATGCCAATCATCTACCCACCCCCAACCTGAAAGTAACTCAACTCCAGAAGTTGCCTGCATTTTTTGGGACGAATTTTAGAAACCAATATAGACATCCCAACTGAAATGTTAGATCTCCAAAGAATAATTTATTTTTCTATCTTCTCCAACAATACCAAAATCAATTAGCGCCCAACCTTAGAGGATTTCAACTTAATTCTTGAAGTTTCAAATCACATTTTCAAGGTCCTAAACGAGAACAAGCTTAAAAGCATGTAAATTTGGCAACGTGTACGCATATTATCCAATGATGAATGCAAACTCTAAGTAGAAGAGGTTCAGAAAGAAAAATGTTTTGCATGTTCAACGAATTAAAAGACAAAAATATAGCTAAAAATAAATGGGAAAAAACAACTCATCATTTCCTGAAAGGTAAAAGCCTGAATTGATTCAAATGGCAATGTGTTACAAGATAGTAGTATAGAATGGATGAAGAAGTCATAATGCCAATAATTCAAAATACCTCCATATATTTAGACATTTCATAAACAAAATCTTCAAGTTGGAACGGTGAGCACTTTAATGTGTGAATTAGAGAGTGCAGAAAAGAAAACTAGTTATTCTGCAAAATAAGTTAATGCTATTTTTTTGGGTGCAAAAAGGGGTCCAAGACGCATACTTTGAGTTGCTGCTACTTACAGTTAATAAATGGTTTACATTAATTCTTACCTGATGGGAGCCTCCGGCATGAGGTTGATCTTGATTCAAATGAGCTTTGTAGCCAATCCATCCAACATTTGGATCATATGTTTCAGTTTCAAAGAACTCATCTGTTTGAATTCTGTTATCATCAAGTTGTATACCTTCACACGTGCTTATATCAGCAGGGCTCTCCATTATTTCACTGGAAGCCTTGGATACAAGATATAAATCAAGTGCAAAATCTGTGTTGTTATGTACAGAGACCAAAGACCTAATATTTACATATCTGCTGCCATCTTTTACACTAACTTGACTAGCCACAACATCATTTCCTAAACGCCAACAAGAAGCTGGTGCCGCATAGTTCAGCCGCACTGTAGTCCAAGGGCCCTCCATGCTAGGACTTATCTGAATGAATCTTGATTTAATGCCGCCAACAAAGTTTTCATTTGTCTCATCAATGTTAGATTTTGGGGACAAAATTACAGCACATCTTAATTTCCCACTTGACTTATTCCCCCTCCTATCTGCTTGAGTGGTATTCTGCAAGAAACAATCCATTTAAGCTTCACGGTTGTGAATAATGCTTTAAACAATTCCACTTAAAACCATCTATTAGTTTTTTCATGTCCAAAGCCTACAAAAATATCATCTCCATGAGTTCCAAAAAAATGATGACATTTACCATAAATGCTGACAAGGATAAGTCCATCCACATTAAGCTATTGATCGGATCGTATTGAGGGGAATCATCTGAGATGTGCATGGCTATCTGATTCAAGGGTGCAAAAAAGAATCCGATAGTGTCACCTGTTAAAGAGATGGTGGGTTCAACAAGGAAGGCATAAATTAGGAGACCATCTTCTCTCTAGAGTAAATGCCATACTGAAATGATAAGGTAATTAAGGTGTATTATTATCATAAAAATATTTAATGGTAATGTCAAGGTTTATGATTAATGAATTGGAATATTAAATTTAGTGAAAGACTTTTGTGAAACAAATATTTTAATTTTGATATAACTAAAAACCTAAGGACTAAATTAAAAAAAGTCAAAACGAATTTTAAGTCCTAAAAATATCCCCATATAACTTTTATATTATGCCTAAGTTAAAAACACACTTTTCCAATTAATTTTCTAAGTGTTTCAAGTCAAAACAGTGGTTTTCACGTATCCGTTCCGAAACGGCCTCAAGGCGTTTCGAAACAGTTTCACCACTGTCGACCACCGTTCCGATACGAGTATCGAAACACTTGGAAGCGTTTCGAAACGGCTCGCCTCGTTTCGAAACTGTTCTTCATGTTGGATTTAAAAAGGGGTTAAATTATTTCAAATATTTCAGATTTTTAAATATATAAGGGGTGTTTCGAAACGGCATATGCCCGTTCCGAAACGACCCTTTGACAGTAGCCATTCCGTTTCGAAACGGATCAATACCGTTCCGAAACAGGGGCTAGGTTTCAGTTTGAAAAATATGACCGTTGTATGTCTTAACTGATTTTATCAAAACCGTTAAGGCGTTTCGAAACGGTCTAGGACTGTTCCGAAACGACCCTTTTACAGTGGCAAAACCGTTCCGAAACGGCCCTAAGGCGTTTCGAAACGGGCTCTTAAATGCACCCCAACGGCTCTTTCTATTTTAGTCCGTTCCGAAACAGGTTTCCCGTGTTCCGAAACGGGTTGGTGCAGACAGCATTAATGGTGGCAAGAGAGGGTTCCAACGGCTCCATTTATGTTCCCAACCACCCAAACGGCTAGAAATCAATGAGAAGGTATAAAAGGGACATCCAAAAGCATCAGCAACAACTATTGAACTTCAAGCAAACATCCAAACATCAAATTCAAGCATTAGAGCAAAAATCCCAAATTTGTGTAAAATCCCAATTTGTGTTCTTCATTCATATTTTGTAAAATTGGGTTGAGTGCTTGTATTGGGGCTATCATTTGTATTGAGAGATACCTAATTAGCCTACAAATTCCTTTGTTCTCTTGTGTGAGGGTTGGGTTGATTTTTGGGTAGAAAAATCAACCGATATTGTAAAGGGTTGCCTCCTTGTCCTAGAAAAGGGGAAGATCAATTTAGTGAAATTGTTGCAAATCCTTAGTGAGACTAAGGTAGTGGATGTAGAGTTCATTTGGAACTTGAACCACTCTAAATTCCTTGTCCTTCAATTTTAATTTGCCAATTTCCACTACAATCCTTCAAATTTCCAATTCACCCCCCCTCTTGGTAAATATCGATCTTTCGATCCACTCAACAACTTTGATACAGGAGCATGTGTAAACTAAAGTGTACACAAGGGTTCTGTTTATGATTTAGGGGTTTAGGTTATATGATTTAAAATTTAGGACTTAGGGTTAGGGTTCAGAGTTTAAGATTTAGGGTTAGAGATTTAGATTTTAGATTGTATAGTTTAAATATGGAGGATTGTGTAATTTTTTTACACATTATGTATCAAAATAACTAGATTTGCATGTAGTACCTTTTCCTGCATCAGCAACAATTAGCTCCAGTATATAGGTGTCCTGGACAAATTGAACTTCATAATAACATTAAGGAATATGCAAAAAAAAAGGGATAAAGGAAGAGGAAAAGATGACAGAATGGTACAGGGTTCATTGAAGAAATAGTAATGATAACTAATATCATTCTTACGTACCGGGGAGTCAACTTTGAAGAAAAATATTTCACTCCACTCGACCAATTCAATATCAGAAGACAAGTAATTTGAGGTGCGCCCACATGTGCGTGCACTTTGTTGACGAATCAGTGATTCACTTGGAAGGTTATGATCAGGAGAAATGCGAACAGCCACAGTATAATGATGAGAAGCCAACCCTTCGACTCTAGGTAACTACATTACAAAAGCATGCCAGACCATGCAAATGAACAGATTATTTGTCACAATATAGCGAACAAGAACAGAAAATTGTAAGATAAATTAGTGAACTAAAGCAATAGAAAATGAAACTTTGCTTAAGAAACACAAATTTATCTGTGTCTAAACATTTTTCCTTATTTACAAGTAAACTAAAAACCAATCACAAAGATAGTAGTAAAGGATGAAGAAAGTAATATTCTCCATCAAGGGAGTGAAAGTGTTCAAACTTCAAAGACTATACCATTGCATCTGCTATAGTGATCGTCACCATTGTTCTAATTTTCTTGCACAGCTTTCCTTTCAAGTGAGAGTCCGACATGTTTTTTGAAATAGGAACTTTTATAGGCTTCATATCCCCAGATGGCATTCTAATAATATCTGCAAATCCTCTCATCTGAGTAGCTCGAATAAAAATGTCCTGACCAAGTTTATTATGTGGGATGATGTAGTAACTTCTCTGGTGGTGGACATCAACAATAGATCTTGCAGGTGAGGTTGGAGCAAATACTTCCTAAGTAATGTAAAGAACAACTTCAGATGTCTTCAACACTAAAATCAATTTGTTAAGCACCAAACCTAAAATGAGGAGAGATTCAAATTTAATAATACACCAAAGAAAACCCAATACTTAACAGATAAGACCGTCTAACACCCCCACCCACCATGTCTAGCTTACAAAGCCTGCACGTGGAAGAACATAAAGAAATCTGGGCTCTGATGCCATGTTAAGGATCCAGTCGAAAATTGTTCAACAGTAAGTGGAGAGACTCAATTTTAAAATAACACCAGCAGGAACCGAATACTTGAAAAATGTGGGATAACACCACTTAATACGATATAAATAGAAGTTTAAAAACAGGTGAAAAAGAAAAAGAACATTCATATCATCACCGTAAACACATCATTCACTGATAAATAAATTATTATCAAAATATATAAACAATTGCAAACAATTACCGGTGTTTTATGATATTGATGAACATCACTAAGATTATTCCAGCTTGCATAAGCTTGAATAATCATATTAGCATTAGACGCTGAGATATTCAAGTTTAGATCTTTTGTGGAGGTGAAACGTAACTGAGATGCTGAACCAGGGGAGTTGGGATCATACTGATACCTGGAAGTTACAACAGATTAGGGAAGAGTAGTACATGCAAACAAAAACTCCAACTATTTTTTTGAAAAGTAAAAGGGGCTCATTAAAAAACCCCTTTATAACCGACATCCAGTTTTGTGAAAAACTCGATGCCGGACGGTAAAAGGGAAAAAGAGTGCCCATAAGATATATTATTAAGCAACAAAGTGGGAGAGACAACCCTGTAAAGTTCAACCCAGGGCCCTCAACCAATACACCAAATTCTCATCACCAAGGCTATAGACTAGACTTCTAAGCAGTTACATAAACATCGATAAACCCATATACATGAGATTAACTTTAAAGGTAATACTAAAACAAGATACTGCCCAGACACGTTCCAGAGATTAGCAAACAGAGGCAGCATCAGAGCAAGTACCAGCGGGACGGATCAAATATTTACAGTTAATTAGATGAATCACAAGATATTACCTTAAAAACCCATCCACTGGCTCAACAATCGGCTCCCAGGATTCATATTTATCATTATATGATCTGGCAGCCAAAGAGAAGCTCGCAGTATAATTTGAATAGTCACATCTTCCATGTAAACTAAATGCTATTCCACTGAATGATATATTAACCAATGGAACCATCTGCAACATGGAAAACATAAATTTGTCGAATCAACCAAATGCGAATTTACCACAACATTACTGTGGTTAGTTGTAAAAGTAAGTCCCATTATAGCTTGAGAATCCTTTTCCAATTGAAAACTGGAACTCTAGGCTAGAATATTTCAGAACTAAAAATAGAAAGAATAACCATAACTCACAGCAATCAATGAGATAGCTTCTAGATGATGCCAATAATGAATGCACCATAACTAGTAGTGACTAGACAAAAGGATTCTCTTAACATATTTATAATTACCCATGATAAAATCACACTTTAGTTCTCCCTATACTTTCAAAACAAAGATATAACTATGATGTGCCCAAGAACCATAAAGGAACTGGGGAATGAAAGACACACCAGGCCACTAAAGTCATCAAAAAGGGCTACAGAAAAGGTCCCAATTTCTGCATCAACGACAGTGTCGTCTGAAGCACTGTGTAAACATGGATCTGCCAGTTTTAAAGCAAACCTACTTGGAGGTTTTCTGGACCCACTACGGACAACAAAACTCCCCAACTCATTAGCAACAACCCAAATGCTAAATGGTTCTGTACCAAACATGACATCTGATGTGTCCCAGACACTTTCTTCCAAAAATTTATCTCCGGTCACCATATCACTCCGCATGCATCTTAATGTGCAAAACTCTTGTTGTTTTGGTGGGCCCTTACATGCAACACAACTCATAGCAACATAACCTGGAGGAGCTTGAGGCAACCAGAAAGAAATACTGTCCATTCCTCGCTGTTTCCTAATCTGTCCAACAAGCTGGAATTCTAAAGGAGCTTTGAAAAGCTCACCATCTCTTATATCATGAAAAACTGTGCATGTATTTGGAGGCTCATACCTGACACTCAGAAAATAAACAATAGTTAACATTTAATGAATTAAATCAAGGTATATCCGAAAGAAATATATTCCTAAGTGTCACCTACCTTTGAACAGCAATATCACCAAAATACACCATTCCTAGGGGGACCACAGGACGCCATATGGATAGTTGCTTCATTGAGCTTGAATCTCTATTCCACCAGACCAACCTAAAACTAGAAACAGCTTCAAAACATCGACCAGACTTTACAACCAATGAACTTTCTGTCTGCCGATTGCTGACACAACCGTATGGAGAAGTTTGGATTTCTGAAACTCCAGATACTTTTGGATAGACTTCAGGAGACCTAATAATTACATGACGTAATTCATATGCTGTACCTAACACCCTCAACGTTGTTGGTTCTGCTGGCAAGAAGGTCCCAAGAGAACTATCCACGCGCCAAAATGCCAGACTGGATGGATATCTACAATTCACACATAGTATTTGAGAAGTAAAGAATGTCAGAAAAAAACTTAGTTACCATAAGAACACTAACAATCCATGAAGCTTTATAATCAAACATACTGATTGGTGATGGTAATGCAGTCCCTGAGTGAACAAGGAGCCGCAAAAGAAGCCGGGATGCAGAAAGTAGAAGATGATGATGGTTGGAATTTCCCCGGGGAAACCACACAACCTAAAGCAACGTAGCCTTCAGGAGCTTCAGGGAACCAAACAGAGCAGCTGCTTTCTTCCTCGCCATTTGACAATATATCGGATTTAATTTCACCTTCATTGGAGATGCATCTGGAATCTATAGGTGGCCAAATTTGTTTAAAAGATACAGGTCTCTTGACTCTCAAATGGTTGATGTTTACAGCAAGAATGCCTTTTGTAGGTGGTTTGTCCCTGAAAAGTGAAGACTGCCAACATCAAAGCACAGAAAGAAGCAGAAATACTTTCAAACAAAGAGAAAGGAAAGAGTCCACTGACATTGGCGTCAGATAGTCACCAAGAACTGCAAAACCCACTGGAGCACAAGCTCTCCAAAAGGCATATATCTGGTCGTTGTTGGGATCTGTAAAGCATTCTAAGACTATAAGTCGACCATGAAAATTTTCAAACAAGTTCATTTCCACCGACATCAAGTTTTAAAAAATAAAAGCTTAAAGCATACTTTTAATTGTTCCAACTCTGTCAAACTGAGAACAATCAACAGTCATTTCCTTTGATGTTGTACTTAGAAAGGCCAAAATATCTTCTTCAGCCGCTAAAAAAAGTCTAAGGATGCTAAATGAAAAATTCATGAATATGTCTGAAACAGATAAATGAATATTTGTCTTTCCAGAAGAACTCGAATACTTAATTGAGGTGTCAAAGGGCTCCAAAATATTTATCCCATTACTCTCCATTGTCAAGCCAAGGACATTTGCAGTCATCTCAACGGTATCACCTTTCATAAGTAGCCTGCAGAAACATTCCAGTATCAGAACATCAACTGCCGTATTGCCAAGAGTTCATGTAACACATTAAAGCCTCCTTCCTACAGGGTGTTTATGGCTCCAGCTTTATATTCTGATCTTCGAGGAAACAACAAATTCCAAGTATAAATATGACCACTTCAAAAGTTCTTAGAGGCAAAAAAACAATGCTTTTGTTCATGAAAGCATCCTGCTGCAATATTTATACAACCCAAACACAGAACATATGATTCTGTTAGTTTGGATTATCTGAGAATCAATGGGTTTAACATAATTTACTCGAAAATGGTATTAATTTAACATAACTACTTGAAAATAGTATCAAATAAGAACATTGGATATACAATGAATTTCAAAGAATAAACAAATCTATGAATAGTATGGAAAAATAGCCCGTACCGAGAAGAAATAAACGCAACCAAGATCAAAAGAGTTCCATATTCATATCAACAATCATAATTAATGAAAATAAATAAATGAATGAATAAGAACCAACCTTCCAATCGCATCCAACTGACCATGCAAAAGTTTGTTACATAAGACTTGAGATTCCCCCACATCTTTTGTGGCATTATAAAAGGTCAGTTCTGGACCAATTGCCTGCAGAAAAAAATAATGGAAATCCCAACACAAGTAATGATTATAGGGCATTTTAAATCAATGATTACAGATATATATATATATATATATATTAAAACCAACAAACCTGAAACTCAATGATAAACTCAGCAGATATATCAGCCATAGAATTTTGAGGTAACATATCATTACTAATTTCCCTAGAAGAATCCACTTGTTGACCATCATCTCCTCCCTCCAAGTAGACCAGGTCATCCTTCGAAGCAGAGTAGCAACTGTTGATTCCCAGTGAAATACAAGAATCTATATATTGCCCGTTCTGCACCAAAATAATAGCAGCCATGCATAGTGCCCATTCTTGGTAAAGCTGATTTATCTTGACAAGAAAAAAATAGTTAAAAGTTATACCTTGATAAGAACATTCTTGAACTGTAACTTTTTCCCATTCCCGACGTATATCATAGCCTCGTTACTAGGTGCAGAAAGATCAACTCCTTCTCTATCTTTTAAATGCAATATCCCACCATTACCATCATAAATAAAATGATCAAACTTTTGATCGTCAGCCATTAATGGTTTCAGAGGTGACAATGAGAACTGAGCATATGGTTGAGTGAATGTTGACTTATCCAGAATAATTGCATCTACCATTTGTAAAGACTTCTGTTCTTCTTCATTTGACAGCATACCGCCAACTGTAGGAACAAAAAACTCAACAACTGCCTGCAAAAAATCCATTGCTACAAGTAATTGTGGCCTCTGGACACAAACAGATAGGGAGGTTGAGAATTGACCAAATTTAGTATCAAGAAGAATCATTGTTGGAAATGGTTTGAAATTATTCTCTTTCATAACATTTGCATTAGATATGACCTGGCCCGTGGTACCATCAACAGAAACCAGAGGATCCTTTGGCATCCCTATTGCCAACCTAAATTCTTCTTCAGTTCCCACGCGATCATCAATCACAGAAAAACTCTTAAGACTTGCTGAGAGAAAACCTTCACCTAATGAACTAGACTTGTAAAGAAGCCATGCGCCACTTGCCTGCATAACAAAGATCAAAAAGTAATTATAGACACATGGACATGCAAACAATATATTATATACCATGAACAATTATCTTAAAAAGCATGCAGTACGGATGCCTTTTTGAAGGACGCTATATGCTACCTCAAACTTGTCAATTTCGGGGGGAAAAAGAGTATTCACTGAATCTTTTATTCGAAGTAAAAAAAAATCATAGCCTTTAAAAAGGTTGTCTATAACCGCAACATTCAATTGCCAGTGGTGGGGAGTGCTGCACTGGCTAACTCTTCGATTCTATGGAAGTGCCCTACTGCGGCCTGGTTCAAAATCAACACGGATGGGGGTTGGAGTCTAGACGATGGCAATAGTACGTGCGGAGGAGTTAGCCGATATCATTCAAGCACTTGGATATTGGGTTTTCACAAATATATAGGCATATGTTCGGTTCTTGAGGCGGAGTTATGGGAGTTTATATTGGCATGATGTGTGCATGGGAAAAAGGGATTCGTCAATTAGAGGTGGAGATGGATTGCCAAAAGGCCATCCGATTACTTCAACCTAGTCGTGGTTATCATGGTAGGATTTCCATTCTCTTGCATATCCATGACTTGGTAAAGCATCCGTGGATTGTTCGGTTTCAACATGTTCCTCGTGGACGCAACCGGGTGAGTCGTACCAAATTTGGATCATTAATTTTATTTTTTTCACTCTCACCCTCCTTGCTCGTTGTCTTTTTTAGGGAGTTATTATAATAGTTTATGTAGACGATATTGTGATAACTGGAGATGAACACAGTGAAACTGATAGGCTGAAAAAACTATGGAATGGTGAGTTTCAAACTAAAGGGAAAATTGAGATATTTCATAGGCATTGAGGTTGCAAGATCATGCAAGGAACTTGTGATTAATCAGAGAAAGTATGTGTTGGACTTGTTGTCTGAGGCTGGAATGCTAGGGTGTAAATCTGCAGACACTTCAATGAAGACTAATTTAAGCTGAATAAGGAAGAAATGGGAGCTAAGGTAGAAAAAGAACGATATCAGAGGTTGGTTGGAAAGCTAATATATTTGTCTTTAACTAGACCAGACATAGCTTTTCATCGAATACTGAGGTACTTAAAAATGACTCACTGAAAGAAGGTCAACGAGTGATTACTGCATATTTGTATGGGGAAATTTGAGAACCTGGAGGAGTAAGAAACAATTGGTTGTTTCTCAGACTAGTACTGAAGCTGAATACAGAGCTTTAGCATTAAGAATGTGTGAAGAGATGCGATTGTTGAGATTGCTGAAGAATTAGAAATGAACCGAGCAGAAAAGCTTGAGATTTTGAGTGATAATCAATATGCTACCCGTCCATCATTATTTATGATCGCACTACACATATAAAAATTGACAGTCATTTTATTTCAGAAAAGGTGAACTGTGGGGTAGCAGGTTTGTCTTATGTTCCTATTAAAGAGCAACTAGGTGATGTGCTCACTAAAGCATTGCCAAAAGCAGTTTTCGATGAGTTTACATTCAAGCTGGTATTATATAATGTATATTCACCATTTTGAGGGGGAGTGTGAGTTTGTACTCGAGATTAATTAGTTAGAGTTTATAAATTAAATTATAAATAATTTGAATAGTTTAGATTAGTCTTATCTTTAGTCTTAGAGGTAAGAGATAAGTGTCGTACATCTAGAGGATTCGTAGTCTAATTTAAACTCTATAGACTAAAGTCTTTAAAAGACTTGTTCTGTAAAGATTTAATATAGACGAGACCAAGAAAACACATTGTTTTCATCAGATTCTACACATACTTTGTTAGTACAAAACGCTTGATTAAACCCGGGCAATAGCTCCATAAAAGCTTATTCCTCTAAATCGCCATGTAAAAAAACATTTTTAACATCAAATTGTTGCAATGTCCAATTAAGATTTTTCGCTAAAGATAATAATATCCTAATGGTGTTTAACTTTACTACAGGTGCGAAAGTTTTTACATAATCTACCTCATATGTTTCAGTATAATCATTTCCAACAGGTCAAGCTTTATATCTCTCAAGTGTCCCATCTGCATTATATTTTTACTATGAACACCAATTTACACTCAACTTTTTTTTTTCTTTAGACAACTCGATAATCTTTGAAGTTCTATTCTTTTCAAGTGCTCTCATTTCCTTGGTTTTTTTCTACTCCCCACCCTTAAGTGTTTCTTGAGATTTTTTTGAACCTAAATAGTATTTAAATGGGTAAAGTACACAAATGGTCATTAAACTATTTCAAAATACAAAATGGTCACTAAACTTTCAAAAATTACATAATTGTGTTGCAAAATGGTCATTGAGCCATTAACTTCCGTTAAGTGGGTGATGTGGCAGTTACAAAAAATCGTATAATATCACATTTAATCTTTAATATTTACACATTCAATCAATAAAGACATCAATAATGATGGTTAAACTAGGACTAAATTGATTGAATGTCTAAATATGAAAGATTAAACATGCTATTATTCAAATTTTCGTAACTAACACGCCATTCACGTAACGACAGAGAACGGCTCATGGACTATTTTGTAACAAAAATTAAAGTTCAATGCCCATTATGTATCTTTTGAAAGTTCAGTGACCATTTTGTATTTTTTGAAATAGTTTAGTGACCATTTGTGTACTTTAACCTATTTAATTCTGTGAGAAGTGCCCTATGGTATTAAGACAATTTAGGGAGAAAAAAATGAAATTGATTATTGGGTATTTTGTGAATTTGTGTGTTTATTTTCTAAGTGCAATAGAAAAAGAAAGGTCATGGAATTTAGGTGACGAGGTTTCAATTCTATGGATAGGGTTTAAGATTTTAAGATTTTAGGTTAGGGTTTATAATTAGGGTTTAGGGAATTTAAGATTGGGTGTATTTTTAGGGTATAAGGTGTAGGGTTTATGATTTAAAATTTAAGGGCTTAAAATTTAATTTTTAGGCATAAATAAAGGCATCGAAAAGGGGCATAAGATTTTTATCCTAATTCTATTACCTTCTTTAGGAGCTTGTTCTTGCACGAGTTCCAATGATTGGGGGGCTACTGGTTACAATTATGCTTATGCTTCATTCGTAATGAAGACATTAGATGGTCATTTCCCTGCTGTTGAGGATTGGTCGGATTTGTTTTTACATTTTCTTGGGTAGGATGGTCATTTCCCTACTGTTGAGTATGAGCTATATTTGTTTTTGGATTTTCTTGGGTAGGATGGTCATCTCCTTGTTGTTGAGAATGAGTTGGGTTTGTATTTAAATTTTCTTGGATAAAACTTATTTAAATTAGAGATAAAATGATAGTTTGAGCTATACTGAAACATTGTATCAGCTTATTTAAAGACTCACCTTGCACACAAGAAATTACAGAGAACTTCTTTCTCTCTATTCGAAATACCTATTGGATAAAAGATAACAAGACAATTTAGGTCAAAAGTAATATATGACAAATTGTAAGACAACTTGGGGACATGAAGAACAGATTTCAAAAGTAGTGATGGTATGGGTTTTATGATTCCTTTTCTAACAATGGTGACTAATGTTCCAACTGTTGTTTTAATTTCTTAATTCTCGGGCATGGGGTATAGGACGAAAAATGGTTTGAGGAGTTTGTCATATAGTCGGTTGCTCCAGAGCTTACTAATCAGATTCCTATTTTTGCTCTTTGAATCAATTAGATAATTGGTGACAGAGCAAAAATAATAGAATCTAATTGATCCAATATCTTCCTGTTGGTTGTGGATTTATTACTGGATGGAACTAGTCCAAGAGCCATTAAAATGGAACTTAATGGGAAAAGGGAAGAGTACGAGGACGAGGAGTTGATTATAAATTAGGACAAAAGACAACTCTTAAGGTAATGGTTTTACTGATTTTTTCCCAGCAGAAGCAATAGACCGAGAAGAACCTAAAACTAGAATCATGAAAAGTAAACAAAAGTATTCCTCTGAACAAAAAATTGAATTGTTCTCTCTTGTTATTTCTTATTCAAAATAGATAGTAGCTATTTATAGTTTACACAATCAGAATTATTTTCTGCATTTACAACATAATATTCTGTTCCTATTTACAACTTTCATTCACTCAGATATTAGGAAAATAATTTCCTAGAGATCAGCAACCAAATTAATATGGATATAGTTCCCTAATTTGTCAACAGTAAATTGATGTGCCAGAAATATAGACATGGACATGCAAACAATTTATTATATACCATGAACAATCAACTTAGAAAGCATGTAATATGGATTCCTCTTTGAAGGACATGATATGGATATGCTACCTAAAACCATTTATCACAAGGAATGAATTGATAGAATATAATTGCACACTTTGTAACGGAAATTTACCTGTACAGTGGCCAGGGGTGAACCCCATTCTTCCCCAACATGTAAGCCCAATTCAACGAGATTGATAACAACAGAAACTTTCAAAAGAGTCCAAGTTTCACCATTTGGAGTTCTAGGCTCAATGCTAATTGTATTTTGAGGAATAGCATGTTCTGCAACATCTACGTTTGAGTTCGAAAAACTATTGTTTACTGGTGGAACACTATGTGGGGTCTCAGATATATTTGAAAGTGCACATTCAATAACAATCTGGTAATCCATGCTTGACAAGTCTGCTTTCAATTCCTCTATCTGCAAAAACATGTCTTAGACTTCAAGATTCCTCTTCCCAAAAACAGCAGGAAGATTATAAAGGTTCTTGCTTGATGTACCAGTATTAATAAACACTACCTTGATTACAGCTTCAATACTTGGTACTTGATGGATTAAGTCTCGAAGGGACCTCTGAATGACAATAGAAAGCCCCTTGACATCCTTAATAATGCTTTCACTTAATTTTGATTTAGTACCGACATTTAAATTGATGTCCTGAACCTGCATCCCATTAGAGAAAAGATGGTAGAAAATGCAAGCAAGAGATTCTCATCATCAATGAGTTCCATTTCTATTCCAATTTCTTAGAATCTACCGAACTAGTCTAGCAAGGAAGATAAAGTAATGATCCTCACCAGAATTGTCATTGTTTCGAAATGGACTGCATTCAAGTCACTTTTACTGCCAGATAACCATTCGAAGGTATTCTGCACCGTAATATGAACAACATCAAGCTTCAGATAACTGTCACAGAAAAATTAAGAACAGTTAATATAACAAACCATTATCACCAATGACATAAAATAACTTATACAGGCAAAAAATAAATTACGAAAAATCAAATCTCATTAAAGCTATATTCGAATATTAACGTACTCAAAACTGTCTGTTCTGCGAGGCATCAGGATTATAGGTTTCCTAAGTGAAAGATCCAACCTTAAAGCAGGTGATCCTTCAATTTCACTAGTTGTGAACCACTTCTCTGAGTTTTTAATTTGATCTTTCAATTCCTCCACATCTTTTGAATCCTTGGGAACAAGGCCCATAAAATAACTAGTAATCTACAATATCAAATTTCAGACATGAGAAACAAACTAAAACTGCTCTAATTATTAATGATTGAAATTTTTATTACCTCCTGCACAAAGCGATTTAAGTAAACAATACGCACTTCTGAAAATTGACCAAAGAAGCTATACTCATAACCTTCGTAATCCTCATCATCAGCACTGAATGAAGTAAAAACCAGCTACACACCAGCCAAAAGAAATACAATGATGATTTTTTTTTGTAACATTATAAACTAAATTCAGATAAATACAAAAAAAGAGGAAAACTAAAAGTACACTGTACACACAAAGCAGTGAGGTTGTGATTTTGGAAAACTACAGAAATAGTTACATTTGAAAAGAAAAAACAAAATTTAGCAACACATCCACAAATATAAACAAATGAAGAGCTTTGTTTTCAGGGTTGAAAAAGCTTATAGATAAAGTAAATACCTCAACAAACGAAGTGCCTCCAGGATCTCTCATATCACAGATCCAGAAATACATATGGCTTCTTGGGAGACTATCATCACTTATTCTCCAATTTCCCAATGCTGCTTTTATACTAAAAGAGGATGGGAACACCTTCAAATAGAAGAAAACTTTTGAGATCAAATTCAAGACAAAATAATTTTGTTTCAAAAAAAATGCAGATCCTGAGATGATAAGTAAAAAGAGGAGTTAAAATAAAAACTACTTTTTTGAGGGAGACAGACAAATTGTGAAACAACTAAGCCAGACCTTTATATCAGTGAGCAGATTTTCTTGCGAAAAAGTAGCAAGCTTAGTTTCATTTTCATTCATCAACAAAATCTGAGCAAAAGCCATAATTAATGTTAAATTGAACACAATTCTGGATTTTCCTTTTCCTAGAAAACACTTGACCACAGGCTCATCAAAATTGGTTGCTTGTTGATTGTCAGCAGAATCCTCACTAGAAATATCATGTTTAACGCCAACTGCCGAAGAACTGTCATTAAAAGATTCACAGTTTTCATCCTCAATGGTAACAGCATTAGCAAAGTCCATCACAGCAAGAATTGTTGGTCTACGACAGAAAAATGACAATGTAGCCAAAGTGACTGTGACCTGAAAACAACATTTCCTTACTTCAATAAAATATAAAAAGAAATAGTAATGGAAGTCTATTTCAAACC
Organism: Hibiscus tridactylites; assembly: GCA_958450335.1. Classification (NCBI taxonomy): domain Eukaryota; kingdom Viridiplantae; phylum Streptophyta; class Magnoliopsida; order Malvales; family Malvaceae; genus Hibiscus; species Hibiscus tridactylites. The sequence continues at coordinate 79,862,129 of OY288281.1, forward strand.
AAAGAACCCACCTTCACGTCACTATTGTTGTATAGAGGAGAGTTCTGGTCATAAATAACTATTTGTGCTTTAACAAAACTGTCTAATGTTTCTCTTGGTTCAATTGCCTCACTTTTCAGATGAAGGTTGTCATCAGGAAGTAAACCAGCGACCCGACTAAAACTCTTAGTTGTGAAGGTTTTTTCTAATGAAAGAAATCTTTGTAATTCAGATGCTTTTTGAGACATAGGTGTTGCGTACTCAACATAATCAATTTCTTCAGGTGCTTCATAAAATTTATCATCTCCTTCACTTGCGGACATATCATTTCTTTCAGAACACTGAGCCCCAGCATCATCTAATGACTGTGCATCTGCACTTCGTACAAAAGATCTTGCTAAGTAGCGAGGCTGAGACACAGTATAGCAGCAAATCAAATCTTCAATTTCCAAAGATTTCAGAATGGTGCCAATGAACATATCATTCCCTTTTATTGAAAGCTCAACCTATTTTGAGAAAGATAAAATTTATAAGATCATAACAAATAGAAATATGAACATAAACATGATAATGTTAACCTTACCACACCACCTAATGCTCGGAATTCACATAGTGGATGCTCTTCGGCAAGAAGCAGCTTCATGAAACGACACTCATGCTGGAAAAGATGACAAATCAGTTAAATTCCAAGGCAGTTCAACATTAGCTAAAGTTCATGTGAAAACAATCAGGCTTACCTGATGATTATAACTAAAGCGGACCTTTAGCTCATCAAGAACACCAGTTATAAAAACACTCTCTATCTTTGATAGATCAGTTGTATCATACTTGTCATTGTGTTCTGATCCCGAGTCTGGTGAAATTTCAGATAGGCTAGTAATAGGAGCAGATTCCTACAGATAGATCATAGCTTTATGCATTATAAAAATCTTGTGACGCACACTAGGTGCTTCTTTCTAACAACTAAAAAATGCAAATTGATTTCACAGAGCCAACTGCATCTTCTGTTATAGCTCATTTGTATCATGCTTGTCATTGTCTTCTAATCCCAAGTCTCATGAAATTTCAGATGGGCTAGTAATTGGAGCAGAATCCTACAGATAGATTATAGCTTTATGCATTATAAAAATCTTGTGATGCACATTGGGTGCTTCTTTCTAAAAACTACAAAATGAAAATTGATTTTACAGAGCCAACTGCATTAGAATTAGCATGAAAGAATGTGATGCATCTTGCAAGAGGAGCCCTTATACAAGCCTGGCTATTTTCTTGTATTAAAGCAGAATAATAATTTGAACTGCTCCTGCTCCTGTGCCTTAGGGATATTTTGGTCATTTTAGTTAGTTGGGTATTAGGTTTCTCCTAATTCTAATGGTTTTCGGATACTTAGTTTGCCTATTTAGATCTCTTTGTACAGTTAGACATGGTACAGTTGATATCAATTTAAGACTCAAGTTACAGAGGCCTAACAGCTCTCTGGGAATTTGCCACTGAGCCTCCCATCCCTTCTTCTTCTACTACTTTTTCTTGCTACACTTTCTTTAACAGATAAAACCAGAAACAAAGAACCTACCAAAGTATGATATATAGCTCCCTGCAGGTGACAATGCCATGCCTTCCATGAATCATTATTTTCACACCGGAATATAAGAGCATTCACATCTTCCACCACCTAATAAGAGAGATAACGCAAGTAAAGCAAATATTCAGAGGGAAAATCACATTTGGAGAACAATCAGAATTTAAGGTGCAATCTCTCTCGACTCCTTAGTATTCAATATTTCAATAACTGAAATGCTCTTACAGCTTTGCTATTTGTCTGTGCTGCATCACCGACAGCCAATACAGATTCCATGTTACCAACGAACTCTTCTGGAACAGCATACACATGTTTTCCTCTCAAGCTACAAAAGCAAGTAAAATAGGACATAAACTTAATTACCTCAAGAACAAATGAAAAGATTGCATGTGAACCAGGAATGCTATATCACATGGTAAACTTGATGGGTGACTCTGAAAACACAAGAAGACTTCTAAGACCTTAGCCATGACAACAAGATTTTAGTGTATCTAGCCGCATCTGAATGTATTCATCCTCATCAAATGCATATATTCCAAACATGGATACAAAGAGTGGAGTTTGTATTCTTGTAGAATATATTTAATATAATCTATTAAGAAGAGATTTCACATGAAAAACTCTTAATGAAGCAACTGCGTTAGAGTTGATAGTAAATTCAAATGAAAGATATTATGGAAACTAAATAAATAACTTTGATTGAGCTTCCAAATTTAACTAAAGAAATAAATTTCTTACACAATTTGAAGTTTAAGGTATACTAGCTCAGATGTTGTCTTATGTGTTCATACCTCATAAATCTTCAAAATAACATATCCAGTATTCCAGTTATATATAAGATGACCATGTTAGTCACATTTTTATAACTCCTAAATCTTCAAGTTATAGATTCTGTTAATAAGATTGTCAATGCCACTGGAAAGAAAATTTCGAGAAGTCTGCGAATGAACCTGATATACTGACTGTATGACTTAGAACCAGGACCTTCAAGTACATATACATAAGGCCCTACCAAACACAAGTATCGCCGTTGCCACACAGCTTCCCTATTTCCAATACCCTACCATATAAATATTGGGGGAAGGGGTTAAAGAATTGTTGAGAAAATAAAACCAGAACATAAACAGACACGCATGCACACACACACACACATACAACTGTATAAAAGAGAGAGACCTTCCTAATGAGAACAGACAACCAACCGTCAAAGTCAGCTTGATTCCAAGTACGAAGGATATCTGAGCAGTTGTTTTCCTCCTCTTGGAAGATTTTAATTACTTGCATTAATCTATGGTACCGAGCAGGAGAAAAGTGAAACCCTAAGGATGGCAACTGTATAGCAAGTCCTGTTGTTGGGTATGATGGGTTCTCTATGCGAATCTGTATGTGACATAAAATAGAGATCTAAAAACATGTGACTACATTACAAAAACATTTAAGGGAAACGTCTACAACTCTACCTGCTGAAGCTTTAAGATTACCCCACATTTGTCAATAACAGGCAAGAAACTAGGACCATCAGTGTTGGTAGAAGCTACAGACTTCGTTTGAGATTTTTGGTTCCAATGGTAATCACCGTCAACCAAAAAAGCAGATACATCACTTAAAACAAAATCAAACTGCAAATACAAATCCAGCTCTTCAGAAGCTGCAGATCCGTTGTCATCCTGAAGATATCAGCAAATTCTTTATAAATTATCCATTCCAGATTATGCAATTAAGATTCACTTCATCTGCAAACCTGTGAACGAATGATCAAATTTCCCAAATCAAGAAGCAGTTTTGTGGAATGCTTGTTATCAGGTTGAAAATTAGTTGGAATTGTAATTTTAGGAGCTGCGATGTCCAAATCTAGCAGAAACCTACAAACAGGTAAAAGTTAAATACTTTTGTACATCAATTATGTCTTAATAACTAAAATATGTCTTCTCAAAGTTAATGGGACAAATATATTGATCAAATGAACTTAAAAGAGTACACAAAACATGATACGTAAGACCCCAAAATGCACCATCCATATCATCCAACAAGCCACATCCAAATATTATAGCTTAGGTACCTAGAAAATTGGCTTTCAATGAAAAATTAAACAGAAAACTGAAAGATAAATGATCAGTAACAGCACGGTGAATCTAAGATTTCAAATGTGTTTAGCCCCTCGTGAAAGGCTTATGAAGAAATTATGGGTATGACATCAATAAACATAATTTCAGTTGGCTATATATGATAGCATCCTTTGTAGACATCATTCCCCCCACAAGACAGAAGCAGCAACAAGAAACATTAAAGAACTACAAGAGAAGAAGAAAGTAGACACAGTGACCCCAGCAATCCTTGAAGATACCAACATGGTCTCTGTTGCAATTTTAAATGTGAAGTAGGTAACATACCTGCTATGGTCCTTCAAAGCCCTGTCCACTTGCTGCTGAGCAGACCGTTTTACTTCATCAATTGTCATCTAATGATAATTTAAATGCACCATTAGGAACCAATCATCACTGGAGTATGCTAATACTAACAGCAACTTTTCTGATAGAATAAATTATATAAAATAAAGTATAAAACCATGATAAACTTGATTCTTACTGGCAATACATGAGAAATTTATGTTAACAAATTTGTCTTTAACCCTGGTTTTAGTAGAGTTATTTACAGAATGCACCCTTACAACAACATAAACCAGGAGCATCTAATTTCTTTTATTAAATTCAATATGACAACAAACATACCCACATAAATACACTAACTTTATTATTTACCTTCCCATCAAAAACCAATTTTATTGGCTTTATACACAGCGATATTGTTAGTTTATCCGAATAAAAGAGTTTGTTTTGTAAATAAACTCTAGTTTAGTAGTTATATTAATGTCTCCTACTTAAGGGATTAGAGTTAGTAGTTAAATGTAACTAGGACTCCTAATGTAACTAAAAGTCCTACACTTAGAGTCTTTAAATCAGTTTTGTAACGATGAATTATGAGAAAATAAAAATTACAGAATAAAAGATTATTCTGTTTCTCTATATGGTATCAGTCTAATTTCGATCCTCTCGAGAATTTTTCTTTTTCTTTTTCTCTGATGGTCAATCAGAATCAATCAAAGTCGAGTGAGCTGCAATCCTCCTCAACCTCTACTGTCGGTATGGCAGATTTTTCAGAAGTAACAGGTGCGAATGTTATTTGTCACAGATTTGTAGGCACCAATTATCTTGAATGGTCCCAATCTGTTAAGATTTTCCTTGTCGGTCGAGGAACTCTAGGGTACATCACTGGCAAAGTTAAGAAACCCTCTGATGATGATCAGGGTTTTGAGAAGTGGGCTCAAGAGAATGGCCGAGTCATGTCGTGGCTGCTCAACACAATGTCTCCAGAAGTTGGATCTCAATTTCTTCTCTATGAAACAGCAAGTGAAGTTTGGAATGCTGTTCAAGATACCTACTCGAGTACCAACAACAATTCTGAGTTGTTTGGTATTGAGAGCAAGGCTTCAAATTTCAAGCAAGAAGGGATGAATGTTACACAGTTTTATACTGCTTTAACAAATCTATGGCAGCAAATAGATTTGTTTGAGGCAAATGAATGGGAAACTGCCAATGATGCTGCATTATACAGGAAGATCACTACACAAAAGAGGATTTTCCAGTTTCTAAATGGTCTTAACAGAGATTGGGACCCGGTCAAATCCAGAATTCTAAGCTGCAATCCTTTACCCTCTCTTAGGGAAGTATTTTCTGAGGTCAGGCGAGAAGAAAGTAGAAGATCCTACATGATTCAAGATGCCCCTATTTTTGAGAGTTCTGCCTTGGTTACTCAAACTTCCTCTGCTCCAAAAAGGAAGGGAAGGATGGTGTGCGAGTATTGCAAGAAACCAGGTCATTTGAAGGAGACTTGTTGGAAGTTGCATGGCAAGCCAGCTGATTGGAAACCATCAGCCCAAAGGGTTCCTAGGGAATCTTACTCCAATGCAGTCACCACTAATTCAACTAGTGGTTTCACTAAACAGCAAATGTTAGAGTTGCAGAAGCTGTTCAGCAAATTTAATGGTGCTAGTGATGGGCATCTGGCCTTGGTAGAGGATGAAGGTAACCAGAATCAATCCTCCTCCACTGCTCTTCTTTCTACCTTTTAGAGCATTTACAACTTCTTCTTGCTCAAAGAATTCTATTAGAACTGCCAATGGTTCCCTTGCATCAATTAAAGGAACAGGTTCTGTTTTTATTAACAGTAACCTTCTTATTGAAGATGTTCTTTTTGTGCCTAGTTTGGATTGTAATCTGCTATCAGTAAGCAAGCTTTCTAAGGATCTGAATTGTTCTTTTAGTTTTACTGATAAAGGTTGTTTTATACAGGCACTGGCTTCGAGGAAGAGGATTGGCAATGCTAGATTGCAAGGTGGTCTTTATGTCCTTTCCAGCACCAACAATTCTGCCCATACACCTTTACCACATTGTTTTAATTCCTTAGGACAGTATGATCTTGTTATGTTATGGCATTTTAGGTTAGGCCATCCCAATTTTTATTATCTTGCAAAAATGTTTCCAGATTTATTTATTAATAAAAAACCGTCTTCTTTTAAATGCCATATTTGTCCAATTGCTAAACAAACCAGAGCAACTTATTTACCATCCTCTCATAAACCCTCACATCCTTTCTCATTAATTCACAGTGATGTTTGGGGTCCTTCAAAGGTGAAGAATGCTAATGGGTGTCGGTGGTTTGTCACTTTTATTGATGATCATAGTCGAACTAGTTGGGCTTATTTATTGAAAGAAAAGTCAGAAGTGTCTACTGTTTTTCAAAAATTCTACAACATGGTAGAAACACAGTTTCAATGTAAAATTCAAATTTTTAAATCTGATAATGGGGGTGAGTTTTTTACACATTCTTTAGGTCAATTCTTTCTTGAAAAAGGTATAGTTCATATAAGCTCTTGTGTTAACACTCCACAGCAAAATGGAGTGGCAGAAAGGAAAAATAGACACTTATTGGAAGTCACTAGAGCCTTACTTTTTACAAACCATGTCCCAAAGTTTTTGTGGGGTGAGGCATTGTTAACAGCTACATACCTTATAAATAGGATGCCTAGTAAAGTCTTACATTATCAGTCTCCTAGGGATGTTTTCTTAAAGAGTTTTCCTCATTTTAAACCCATGTCCTCAGTTCTTCCTTTGAGAGTGTTTGGGTGCATTGTTTTTGTGCATAATTTAGATCCCTCTAGGACCAAATTAGATCCAAAATCTCTAAAGTGTGTTCTGGTTGGTTATTCTTCACTAAAGAAGGGCTACAAATGTTTTCACCCTCCTACTTGTAAATTTTTTACGACTTTAGACATTACCTTTTTTGAACAGGAACCTTATTTCTCCAAGGCTGCAACTCAGGGGGAGAATTACACTGATTTTCAGCCTATTCACAGTCAGGTTCTTCCTCTTATATCCTCTGATTTTTTACCTTCTAGATGTCCTCCTTTACTTGATTCCCAAGTTCCTGTTGAACCTCCTAGATCTTCACCTTCATTCCCAAACAATCATTCCTCCATAACAACTCCAGTTACTTCACAAAGTCAGCCTAAATCACCTTTACAGCCTACTAAACCTTTACAAGTTTATGCCAGGAAAAGAAGGATAATACCAGAGACCATTTTGCAATCTGGAATTTGTCGAGAATTGGACTTGAGTCCAGCTGCCAGTGAAGACAATGGAGGTAATGACTCGACTGAAATTCCTTCTCACTTGCTGGAATTTGAATATTTGCCTATTGCTAAGAGAAAAGGGGTTAGACAGTGCACTAAGTACCCTATTCAGAGGTATGCAACTTATGGAAAATTGATGCCTTCTTTTAGAGCATTTACAACTTGTTTAGATGAAGAACAGATTCCAAAATCGATTGAAGAGGCTTTACAGTGTCCTAAGTGGAAGAGGGCAGTTGAAGAAGAAGTTGAGGCCTTAAAGAAGAACAACACTTGGGTTGTTACTGACCTTCCTCAAGGTAAAAAAACAGTGGGCTGTAAGTGGGTATTTGCTATTAAATTCAATTCAGATGGTAGTATTTCGAGACATAAAGCAAGGCTGGTTGCTAAAGGTTTTACACAAACCTATGGAATTGACTACAAGGAAACTTTTGCCCCAGTAGCTAAACTTAATTCTGTTCGGGTCTTATTAAGCTTAGCTGTGAATTGTGACTGGAATTTGTATCAACTTGATATTAAAAATGCTTTTTTGAATGGAAACTTGGAGGAAGAGGTTTATATGCAGATACCACCGGGACTCGAGGAAGATGGAAACTGCCAAAAAGTGTGCAAACTCAATAAATCACTTTATGGCTTGAAGCAGTCACCAAGGGCTTGGTTTGAGAGATTTACCAGAGCCATTTTGGAGATGGGCTACAAACAGTTTTTGTCTGACCACACACTGTTTTCTAAGGTAACTAAAAACAACAAAAGAGTTATCCTTATAGTGTATGTGGATGATATAATCTTGACAGGAGATGATGAAGAAGAGATATGTTTGTTAAAGAAAAAGCTGAGCAAGGAGTTTGAGATTAAAGACCTAGGAAAACTCAGATATTTCCTAGGCATGGAAGTGGCTAGATCGAGCAAGGGGCTGGTCATAAATCAGAGAAGGTATGTGCTGGATTTACTAGAAGAAACTGGGTTATTGGGCTGTAAACCAGTAGACACTCCAATGGATGCTGGTCTGAAATTTAATAAAACAGATTTAGGGCCAAAAGCAGACAAAGGGTTATATCAAAGACTGGTAGGGAAATTGATATATTTATCTCTAACTCGACCAGATATATCATTCCCAGTAAACATTATCAGCCAGAATATGATTGATCCTAGACAGGAACACATGGAAGCTGCAAAAAGAATATTGAGGTATTTAAAAGGGACACCTGGTCATGGTCTGTTTTTTAGAAAGAGTTTAGACAGAAGTATCAAGGTGTTCTCATATTCGAGTTGGGCCAGTGAACTCACAGATAGAAGATCTACCAGTGGTTACTGTACCTTTGTTTGGGGTAACTTAGTCACTTGGAAGAGTAAAAAGCAAACGGTGGTTTCAAGAAGCAGTGCTGAAGCTGAGTATAGAGCACTAGCTTTAGGGATGTGCGAAGGAATTTGGCTACTCAAGCTACTTGAAGAACTCGGAATGAATCATGACAAAAAGTTTGAGATTTTGTGTGACAACAAATCTGCAATTCAGATTGCAAAGAATCCTATTCAACATGATCGAACTAAACATGTTGAGATAGATCGACACTTCATAGCAGAAAAACTCACTACTGGAGTTGCATCTTTATCCTATGTTCCAACAGAGGAACAAGTGGCAGACATCCTTACAAAGGCTCTGCCAAAGATCCTATTCGATAAGTTTATGTTCAAGCTGGGATTATACAGTGTATACTCTCCAGCTTGAGGGGGAGTGTTAGTTTATCCGAATAAAAGAGTTTGTTTTGTAAATAAACTCTAGTTTAGTAGTTATATTAATGTCTCCTACTTAAGGGATTAGAGTTAGTAGTTAAATGTAACTAGGACTCCTAATGTAACTAAAAGTCCTACACTTAGAGTCTTTAAATCAGTTTTGTAACGATGAATTATGAGAAAATAAAAATTACAGAATAAAAGATTAATCTGTTTCTCTATAGATATAATATATACAGTATTTAACAGTCATAAACTCAAAATGATAAAAGTTAATTTCTACTGATCTGGGTACTGAAAGCTCTCTTCAATAAAACAAAGAAGGATATATAAGTATAACAAAACCTGCACAGCAGTTGCAGTTTCCAATGCAATTGTCTGGCTGACAGTTGTACTGCTTTCAAAAAATTTGACAACTTCATCTAGGGAATCCTTGAGATACTGACCAAAGACATGGCATTAACAAATCAGTACACAGTCCAAAGAAATTAAAAGCCAAGGGCTGGGAATGATTTCTTACAGTCACATAACAAGGAGAAGCTTTAGCAACCATGCTCCAGTCTAGTTTGGCATCAAAAGGCTTATAGCAGAAGACACCAACTAAAGAATCTGATGTAGTCGCACTCTGCATGAAGAAACGCAGAATGAAGGTGCCACTGCTGTTGGGAAACTATGTAACCAATCAAAAAGCAATTGTGAAGAATGAAAGAGGAAAACTGGACCTTAGCATGAAAACCTATCTAACAAAAGAAATTGAAGAATGCAAGAGGAAAGTTAGACCTGAGCAAGGATACCATTAGGAGATGATAACTGATATGAACCTAGTTTCAAACCAAACACTTGTGTCTCCGGATAAAGCTTAATGGAGCAATCAAGGCCTTCGCATGATAATTCAGCAAGACATGTATGGGCCCCATCCAGAAGCCTTGAAGCATTATGTTTCATGTGAATCTCCAAAATAGTTTGAAGAATGTCATGTTTTTCATTAATCGTAAGTGACTGCCCAACATCTTCTTCCGTGTACCCTATAATTTTGTTTAATTGCTTCCATTCCTCTTCACTGAACTGGAATGGTTCACTTTCATCTTCAAAAGATTGACTGGCCCTGAGATTGTAAAAACGGGTCATTTCTAAATTCCACAGCATCATAAGAGACTAGTAGTTAAATTGTAAGAACACAAGCACTTACCATCCAAGCAACCACCATGATTGTTTAGCTTTCTGCTTCTTCAAGTAGTTTTCCGATTCTATTGACTGCTCAAAAAACTTGTGCGCCAACATTCTGCATAATACCAGGATAGAGTTCTCATCTATACAGAAAAGCCACTTCATTGAACCAAAAATATAGTGAAATGTTCAGATTTAATAGTTGTTACTTGTTATGCACGTCCATATAACAAGCCCATAATACATGTAGATTGTAGCCGTGTGTTAGTATTCTTAATTAGTCTGTAAATAGAGTTTTACTTCTATTTAACTTCTATTTTATCTCTTAACTAAATAGAAGATTAGGGTCTTATTTGGTAAATGTAAGTTATCCGAGAAGTGGTAGAGTTTTATTTAATCTATAATTAGAGTTTATTCCCAAGTCATTAGTTTAGATTTACTAGAAGTCTTATTTAAATTAGGGACAAATATTATTTAAATTAGAGATAAAAGTATAGTTTTAGTTATATTAGAACTCTATATCAGCCTATTTAAAGGCTTACTCTGTATACATTTAATAATTAAGAGTAATAAGAAAATACAGAGAAACACATTGTTCTCTCTGGAAAATATCTTGTTCATCTTCTTCAAACAAGAAATCCCTAACCACCGATCACACACAAACCACCATTATTCATTGCATCTTCGGCCACTATGGCCCCTTTCTCACATGGTATCATGAGTCAACATCGGTCTTGATGTCGTCACCACTGCTGCCATCTCTGATCTGATTTTCTTTTCATATGCACACTTTTTTCCCGCTGCTATCATTAGGCCACGCTCGTTCCTTGGCTTCTCCTTCGTTTGAATCTTACATCTCTGGTGAAATTTCTGCTCATTTATTTTTTGTTGTTTTGTCGAAAAGGTTATAGTTTAGCCTTAAAAAAACTATTTGGTTCTATCTTAGCCATCCGTCCTAAAAAAGATAGGAGAAAAGGTTTTAGTTTAGCCTTAAAGAAAAACTATATTATTTTTCAAGGGATTCTACATCAAAAATTCAAGTTGGGATTCTAGTACGTGTAACTACCAGCTTGAGGGGGAGTGTAGATTCCTGTGATCGTTATTGAATGGAAGCAGCTACTTAGTCCGTGAATGGCAGAAAAAGCTGGAAGTCATCTCAGAAGAAGATGCAAAAACCAGAAAAAGATCATCACTGACAGAGGAAAGCTGGAAGACATCTAAGGAAGGTGCAAAACCAACAACTACAGCAAAGTTGGTAGTCATCTTAAGAAGGATGCCGAAATCAGCAACATCAGCTGCAAATTTTCAACAATGACCGTGCAAAGAACAACATGATTATATCCTAGTTGTTCAACTCAATGGCTCCCGGAAAAGGGAGATTTTCTTTTCTCTAAGAAACAATAGAAGAAATATGAGTGGGCATCACATCCAAGATCCAAGCTGGTGCTTTACTACGTTTGCTCACCAGCTTGAGGGGGAGTGTAAGTTATCCGAGAAGTGTTAGAGTTTGAGGGAGAGTGTAAGTTATCCGAGAAGTGGTAGAGTTTTATTTAATCTATAATTAGAGTTTATTCCCAAGTCATTAGTTTAGATTTACTAGAAGTCTTATTTAAAATTAGGGACAAATATCATTTAAATTAGAGATAAAAGTATAGTTTTAGGTATATTAGAACTCTATATCAGCCTATTTAAAGGCTTACTCTGTATACATTTAATAATTAAGAGTAATAAGAAAATACAGAGAAACACATTGTTCTCTCTGGAAAATATCTTGTTCATCTTCTTCAAACAAGAAATCCCTAACCACCGATCACACACAAACCACCATTATTCATTGCATCTTCAGCCACTATGGCCCCTTTCTCACAGTAAACAACTTTATGAGCCAAAATTAGAGGTTTGAATCATTTTTAGAGGTTTGACCAGTCAAATTCGCTAATTTTTATGTTTGATAAACAAATGATTGTAACAGTGAAAGTGTGAAACCTCTCAAATTGAAAATGCTCTTTTAGAAGCTTTTTGGGTTAGAGGATTGGATATAAGAGTTATAAAGACTATTTTGTCATTGACAATTACAAAAAAATTCTCTAAATAACCTAAAATTGAATAACTAATAAAATTAAAAAGATAATTTCATAAATAAGAAATTAATATATGCATCTAAATTTAATAATTAATGAAATTAATATATACATATAAATTTAATAATTAATAAAATTATATTTAAAATTAATTTCATAAATAAGAAATTAGTATATACATCCTTCGAATATGCTGAATAATGTTATATTAAAAAATTAATTTTCATCTTATAATTAATATTAATAGACACAAAATATTGATAACTAATAAATTATTCAAACAATTATTGAATATAATTATGTCTTTATATGTCATTTTCTTTGTTCAAATAATCAAGCAACTATAAGCTATCAGTTAATTTTACCAAACAATTTTATACAACCAGATAATGCAATCTGCTAGTCAAATCAGTTAATGCAATCCGTTATAAGCTAATGTAATATGCTATTAGCTATCTGCTAATTGCCAAACAGGGTCCTAGATAGAAGTCTAAACTAGATAAGTTAGCTACTAATAGAACTCTAACTAGAATTCTATCCCTGATGTAACTTAGTCTACTTTAAAGGGTTTGAATATTGTACTAAGACCTTGGATTCTTATTTTAAAGAAAAGGGAATAGTTCATGTTAGTTAATGTGTTGACTCACCACAACAGAATGGGGTAGCCAAAAGAAAAGAAAAGAATAAACACCGTCTAGAAGTAACAAGATCCTTGATGTTCTCCACTAGTGTTCCTAAACATTTTTGGAGAGAAGTCATCCTTACTGTTACCTACGTTATAAATAGAATAGCTTGTTACAATTTAAAAAGGCCTGTGACATCCTTCTTCAATACTTCCCACATTTGAAGTCTTTTCTTTCTGACTTACCATCAAAAATCTTTGGTTGCTCAACTTTTGTTCATATTCACCAACAATTTCAAACCAAACTTGATCCTATATCCACTAAATATATTTTTATAGGCTACTCAACCACAAAGAATGGCTACAAATGTTACTCTTCTCTTGCACAAAAAATGTATACCTCAATGAATGTTACCTTCTTTGAACAAATACCTTATTTCTCTAAGTTTGAAATTCAGTGGGAGATTTTAGATGAATTTCATCTTTGGGACAACCTTAAACACTACCGATACCAAAGTGCCTATAGATTCTACACGTTCATCAAAACTCAAACACCATCCAAGACTCCACAAAAAAAAAAACAAATACCATCCAAAACACAACTTGAAAGAAAAGAACTATGTGTTTATGCAAGGAAAGAGCGTCTTAATTCAGAGGAAATTACACAACTGGAACTGGAACTATGTGTTGACTCTTCATACAGTGAAATTTTTGTCCATTTTTATTGATAATTCTAACCTACCTATTGCTTAGAGAAAGGGGGTTAGAAAGTGTAAAAGTCATCCTATTCAGAGGTATATTGCCTATGAAAAATTGATGTTTTTGTTTAAAGCATTTACTTCAACACTTGACAAGGTACAGATTCTAAATACTATACAAGGACTAAAAAGAATTGTGGTAAAAGGTGTAGGTTGCCAACTGAAGATTTCAGAATGATATCCCATTTATAAATGGTTACTGATATTTAGGAAATTATTTCCTAATATCTAAGTCAATGCAAGCATAAAATAGGAATAAAATCTCTGCAGTTAATGCAGAAATCAATGGTTATTCTTATCTAATTAAGACTTTCCTAGATTAGATACTCCTTGTAAACTATAAATAAGTGTTACTTCTGTCAATAGCAATATCAAGCAATACAAGGAAATTCATTCCTTTATCTCTATTTTGGTTATATCGTTAAACTCTAGCTTTTCACTTTTATTGCTTATTTTTCTCCGTCGTTCATCTTTCTGGCAATTATGCCAGAATTCTCACATGGTATCAGAGCCACCGACGATCCCGACGTCGGGTTTTTTTCCCGTTGCCGCCGACGGTCATGAAATTGTTTTTCTTCCGTTACTGACAAATCATCAGATCTGGTGCGTCGTTCTCTTCTGTTGTAGCATCCATCCGGTGAAGCTGCCTAATTTCTTTCTCTAATATTCACCTCCGTTCAATCACCTTTCGATCACCATACCGGAATTCTCATATCCCATCAAGATGTCTTTTTAATGGTTCTATCTTAGCCAATGTAAAAAGATAGGAGAAGAGGTTCTAGTTTAGCCTTAAAAAACTAGATAATATTTTTTTTCTAGGAATTCTACATCAAAGATCCAAGCTGGAACTTTAGTACGTGTACCTACCAGCTTGAGGGGAGTGTAGATTCCTGTGATCTCTTCCTAAATCATTCGCATCAGACCTTTCAGTCAGGAACTTCTTCAATTTTCAGTCCTGATATTCCAACTGATGCATCGACCATCTCAAGCATGCTGTAAATTGAAGTGGCAGCAAGCAACAACACATGAAATTTAAGTTGCTATCAAAAAGATTTATTTCAGCACAGATGCTGATCTATTTGCATTAGAATGCAAAATCTCAGACCTCCATCTCAGAGAAGCTCATCAATGGAGCAAATTTGCTCCATGCCTTTTTTTTTCGTTTGGATCGAAGGCCATGGCTGCCTTCTCCTGTGTTCTTTCATCGTTCCGGCCCTTGGATTTCACAGCGAGTGTACTCGACCGCCAAGTTTCCCGGAGTGAACTCATCGTTGGTGTACGATGTTCGGTCTCGCCTCTCTGTCGGCCTTGGTTAGGCTCCGCAACAAGGCATCGCATCCAAGATCCAAGCTGGTGCTCTATTGTGCTTGCTCACCAGCTTGAGGGGGAGTGTAGGTTGCCAACTGAAGATTTCAGAATGATATCCCATTTATAAATGGTTACTGATATTTAGGAAATTATTTCCTAATATCTAAGTCAATGCAAGCATAAAATAGGAATAAAATCTCTGCAGTTAATGCAGAAATCAATGGTTATTCTTATCTAATTAAGACTGTCAGAAAATATGCACATTAATTAGAGATTATTTGTATAATTAGACAGGATCCTGTAGATCCTTGTTAGTGATTACAATCCCCAACTTTAAGGGATTTTAGTTTACCTAGAATAGTCTCTTTCCTAACTTAATAGTTACCTAAGTTAAGGATATAAGCTGTATATAAAGATGTAAGCTGATATATAGAAATCAAGAGAGTTTTCTACAGTAAATCACTCTATTTTGACATGGTATCAGAGCCTTGTTAGCTCCTTTTTTGAGCTCTGTCAATCTCGATTAACACCCTTCTTTTCCCTTAAAATTCCTCCTTGAGTGTTCAGTGAAGGTTCACTGTTAAATCCAGCAAAAAAATATGGTTGAGGTAGGCGATGAGAGCAGTAGCAAGACTGTGCAAGGAATCTCAGTGAGTGAAGGGAGCCATTTGAATCAAATAGGTGACTTGCAAAGTATACAGGCTGCCTATAGATTGAATGGAAAAAACTATCTTAAATGGTCTCAGCTTGTTCGTACTTTTTTGAAGGGTAGAGGAAAGCTAAGTCACCTCCTTGGAACTGGACCTAAGGAGGGAGACCCTCGTTTTGAGGTTTGGGATGAACAAGATTCACTAGTCATGTCCTGGCTATGGAATTCCATGCTACCAGAAATTAGTGATACTTGTATGTTTCTCAATACAGCCCAAGAGATATGGGAGGCTGTAAAACAAACCTATTCAAAGGTTAAAGATGCTGCCCAGATTTATGAGATTAAGACCAAAATCTCATCCACCAAGCAAGGAGGCAGATCCATCACAGAATACTCCAACTTGCTGCAAAATTTATGGCAAGAGATGGATCACTACCAATGTATTCAAATGAAGTGTAGTGAAGATGCAGTTGTCCTAAAAAGGTTTGTTGAAAAAGAAAGAATTTATGATTTTCTTGCTGGACTAAATATTGAGTTTGATGCAGTAAGAGTCCAGATTCTTGGTAAAGAGGATCTGCCCTCTCTAAATGAAGCCATTGCAATAATTCGGGCTGAGGAAGGAAGAAGAGGGGTTATGATTGAGAGCAATCAAGTGGAAGGTTCTGCTCTAGCCACTAGAAGTGCAGCAGAAAGAAAATCAAACCTGGAACAGCAGGTTTTTAAAGAGAAGTTAGAAGGATCAAAAATGGTGCACAAAGACTCTTTATGGTGTACCTATTGCAAGAAGTCTCGCCATACAAAAGAGAAGTGCTGGAAGCTTCATGGGAAGCCACAGACAACAAACAAAAATTTTTTTGAGAGAGAGGGACCATCAAGAGGACAGGGAAAGGCATATATCACCAAGCAGATGAATGAGGAGGCCCAAGAACAGTCCTTTGAGTTCAACAGGGAAGAAATAGAGAAATTGAAATGTTTACTTGGATCCCTGGAAAAACCTTCCTCTTCAGGTACTTGTAGTCTCGCTTTTTCAGGTATATCCTCTTCTCAAACATCTAAAGTCTCGGATTTCCCTACCCAAAACTCCTGGGTGATTGACTCAGGAGCAACAGACCATATGACCAATTCCTCTCTAAATTTTATCAATTATATACCCTGTCCTAGTAATAAAAAGATAACAGTTGCAGATGGAAGTAGGATAACCGTGGCTGGTCAAGGAGATATTGTTATAAGTAACACCTTGACACTTAAAAATGTTCTTCATGTGCCTAAATTGTTCACTAATCTCCTGTCTATCCAAAAAATCATCAAAGACACTAACTGTTGTGTTATCTTTTATCCTACCCAATGTGTTTTTCAGGAACAGGGAACGAGGAGGATGATTGGGCATGCTAAAGAAGAAAATGGACTGTATTATCTTGAAAATTCCAGTGGACAAGTCAGTGTTTCATCTTTTTCACTTGTGTCAGATTCTAAAACCACCAAAGACCAAATATGGCTTCATCACCTTCGTCTTGGTCATCCTTCATTTAAAGTTATAAAGTTCATGTTTCCTTCCTTGTTCAAATCCTTAAATAATGAAGAATTTCATTGTGACATATGTGAGCTTGCCAAACACAAACGTGTTTCTTTTCCCATAAGTAATAAAAAGGCATCTACACCCTTTTCTCTCATTCACAGTGATGTTTGGGGACCATCCACTGTTCCAAATATAACTGGGGCTAGGTGGTTCGTTTCATTTATAGATGATTGCACTCGTGTGTCCTGGATATTTCTTCTAAAACAAAAATCTGATGTCAGTTCTACTTTTAAGACCTTTTACACCATGGTTAAAAATCAATTTGGGGCTGATATAAAAAGGGTTAGGTCAGACAATGCTAAGGACTACTTTAATCAAGTCCTATCTTCCTATTTCCAAGAAAAAGGCATCATACACGAATCATCTTGTGTAAACACCCCTCAGCAGAACGGTGTAGCCGAAAGAAAGAATGGCCATCTTCTTCAAATAACAAGAGCCTTGTTGTTTCAAAAAAATGTTCCTAAACACTACTGGGGGGAAGCTGTGTTAACTGCCACCTATATTATCAACAGATTACCAACTCAGGTTCTTGAATCTCAAAGTCCTATTCAAATCCTAAATAGTTTCTACCCTAACTTTAGTCCTTCTCTTCATCTTGAGCCTAAAATATTTGGTTGTGTTGCCTTTGTTCATATTCATTCTCAGAATAGGGGTAAGTTGGATCCAAGGGCATTGAAATGTATCTTTGTAGGTTACTCATCTACTCAGAAAGGGTATAAGTGCTATCATCCACCTACACGGAAACATTTCACTTCTGTTGATGTCACCTTTGTTGAAAATGAAAACTATTTTACTCACCCTTATCTTCAGGGGGAGATTTTGTTCAGGGAAGATAAGGAAAAAGATTATTTCCTTCTTCAGCCTCTCACCTTGCCTCCACAAAATCAGCATGAATCTGCCCAACCTGTCCAAAATCAGCAGAATCAGCCTGATCTTATCCAATCTGCCCAGCCTAATCTAATCCAATCTATCCAATCTGCCCAACCTGTCCAAAATCAGCAGAATCAGCCTGATCTTATCCAATCTGCCCAGCTTAATCTAATCCAATCTGCCCAGCCTGTCCAAAATCAGCAGAATCAGCATGATCTTATCCAATCTGCCCAGCCTGATCTAATCCAATCTATCCAATCTGCCCAACCTGTCCAAAATCAGCCTGGTCTTACCCAATCAGTTGCATCTGATTCTCAGCCCTTTTTTGAACAGCAACAATCTGAACCCACCACACCTAAGGCAGGAATTCAAGATATTGCTAGTCCTCTACAAGTCTACTCGAGAAAAAAGGGACCAATGCATGCTCAATCATCACCCTTGTCTCCTCCACAAATTGAGGTAATTACTGAACCTATCTTTGATTCAAATAATATTGAGAATCCTAATTCTGATTCTGATCATAGGGATTTTGAATTTCCTATTGCAATTAGAAAAGGAAAGAGAACTTGTACCACAAAAAATCCTCTTTATTTGTTCATTTCCTACAGAAATTTGTCTCCCAACCATAAAGCCTTCCTTACTAGCCTAAATTCCATTGCCATTCCTAAAACTGTGTCCGAGGCTTTAGAAAATGAGAATTGGAAGAATGCTATGAAAGTTGAAATGGAAGCACTGGAAAAGAACAAAACGTGGGACTTGGTGAAGTTACCAGAAGGAAAGAAAACAGTGGGATGTAGATGGATATTCACAGTGAAGTACAAGTCAGATGGCTCCTTGGAAAGGTATAAAGCAAGGTTGGTGGCTAAGGGGTATTCCCAAACCTATGGGATAGACTACCTTGAAACTTTTGCCCCTGTTGCAAAGATGAATACCGTAAGGATCTTGTTGTCATTGGCTGCCAATCAAGGATGGAGATTACAACAGTATGACATCAAGAATGCATTTTTACATGGTGATCTTGAAGAGGAAGTTTACATGGACATCCCACCTGGATTTAGTCCAAATTGTGGACAAACAGTTTGCAAATTGAAAAAGGCCCTGTACGGGCTAAAACAATCCCCAAGAGCCTGGTTTGGAAGATTCACCAAAGTGATGTTGAAGTTGGGTTACAAAGTCAGGGTGATCATACTTTGTTTGTGAAACATTCTTCAAGGGGAGTTGCTGTCCTAATAGTCTATGTAGATGACATCATAGTCACAGGGGATGATTCGAAAGAAATCGACAACTTGAAGAAGTGTTTGATCAAGGAGTTTGAAGTCAAGGATCTTGGAAGACTGAAATACTTCCTTGGAATTGAAGTTGCATATTCACAGCAAGGAATCTTTATATCTCAACAAAAATATACTCTAGATTTGCTGACAGAAACTGGCAAACTAGGGTGTAGACCAGCCGAGATACCAATAGAGGTTAATCACAAACTTGGAGATGCAACAGAGGATGCAGCTGTGGACAGAGGCTCCTATCAGAGACTTGTGGGAAGACTGATTTACTTATCACACACCAGACCAGACATTGCTTATGCAGTTGGTGTTGTGAGCCAATTCATGCACAATCCTAAAGAATCACATCTAAGGGCAGTGACTCAAATTTTACAGTACTTGAAGGGCACACCAGGAAGAGGAGTTTTATTTAGAAAGGGAGAAAATCTGACATTAGAAGCCTATACTGATGCAGATTATGCAGGGTCCTTAGTTGATAGAAGATCAACATCAGGCTACTGCACTTTTCTGGGAGGAAATTTAGTGACCTGGAGAAGCAAAAAACAGAATGTTGTAGCCAGGTCTAGTGCAGAAGCTGAGTTTAGAGCCATGGCACTTGGGATTTGTGAATTATTGTGGCTGAAGATTATCTTGGAGGATTTAAAAGTCAAGTGGGAAGGTCCAATGAAACTATACTGTGACAATAAATCAGCAATTAATATTGCTCACAATCCAGTTCAACATGACAGGACAAAACATGTTGAAGTGGATCGACACTTCATAAAAGAAAAACTTGACAGTGGCCTAATTTGTACTCCCTATGTATCTACTGGTGATCAAGTTGCAGACATACTTACCAAGGGGCTACCTGGGAAGTATTTTCAGAAGCTAACAAGCAAGCTAAAGATGGAGGACATCCATTCTCCAGCTTGAGGGGGAGTGTCAGAAAATATGCACATTAATTAGAGATTATTTGTATAATTAGACAGGATCCTGTAGATCCTTGTTAGTGATTACAATCCCCAACTTTAAGGGATTTTAGTTTACCTAGAATAGTCTCTTTCCTAACTTAATAGTTACCTAAGTTAAGGATATAAGCTGTATATAAAGATGTAAGCTGATATATAGAAATCAAGAGAGTTTTCTACAGTAAATCACTCTATTTTGACAAAGACTTTCCTAGATTAGATACTCCTTGTAAACTATAAATAAGTGTTACTTCTGTCAATAGCAATATCAAGCAATACAAGGAAATTCATTCCTTTATCTCTATTTTGGTTATATCGTTAAACTCTAGCTTTTCACTTTTATTGCTTATTTTTCTCCGTCGTTCATCTTTCTGGCAATTATGCCAGAATTCTCACAAAAGGATTCACTCAATCCTATAGAGCTGACTACCAAGAGACTTTTGCACTAGTTGTCACATTGAACATTGTTATAATTGTGAGAAAGGGAATTTCCAGAGAAGAAAATCAGTTTCACTGTTTTTGCATATATTTTTCCTTAATTTACATAGAAGTCTATTTAATAGACTGAGTACACCGAGTTATACACCAAGTAGGATTCCTCACTAGTTAAACTCTATCTAGGATAATTAAGTTAGAGTTTATGTACAACTTAACTGCTATTAGATAATATTTACAAGAGTCTAGGTAGAACTAAAACTCTAATATTCACCAACACTCCCCCTCAAGCTGGTGAGTAGATAGTATAGACTCCTAGCTTGGATGTGAATTCATCAAAGGTTGCTCGTGGTAGTGCCTTGGTGAAGACATCAGCTAGTTGATCTTTGGTTGGAACAAAATGGAGCTTTGCAAGTCCATTATTAACCTTTTCTAAAATAAAATGCCTGTCAATCTCCACATGCTTGGTTCTATCATGATGAACTGGGTTTTTTGCTATGCTAATAGCAGATTGGCTATCACTAAACAACTCAAAAGTCTGGGTGTTATCCACTGTCAGTTCTGATAACAGTCTTTTTAGCCAAATTCCCTCACAAATTCCAAGTGCCATAGCCCTATATTCTGCCTCAGCACTGCTCCGAGAGACTACAGGTTGTTTCTTACTTCTCCAAGTAATCAAGTTACCCCAAACAAAAGAGCAATATCCACTTACTGATTTTCGATCAGTTAATTCCCCTGCCCAGCTGGAATCAGTGTATATCTTCACTGATCTATCTTCATTTTTTCTAAAAAACAGTCCATGACAATAGAAATCAACAAGTTAAAAGGTCTTGTAGCTACTGAGCTTGAAACCAAATATCTTGGCTTTCTTAAATACTTTATGGGAATAGAGATTGCAAGATCACAAGTTGGTTTTGTTATTTCTTAAAGAAAGTACATACTAGATCTACTCACTGAAACCGGTATGCAGGGTGCAAACCAACTGAAACTCCTATGAATTCTAACTTGAAATTAAAAAAGGATGACATTGGAATTCCAGTGGACAAAGAACAATTCCAAAGACTGGTTGCGAAATTAATTTACTTGTCTCTTACTAGACCAGATATTGTCTTCTCAGTAGGCACGACAACGGACACGGTTTGACTTTAGGAAAAGTGAGAATCGAAAGGTAGAATTTTTCTAATGCCAACTGGGTTGGAGAATTAACTGACAGAAGGTCCACAAGAAACAGTCAGTTGTTTCAAGAAATAGTGCTGAAGATGAATTTCGAGCACTTGCTCTTGGAATATGTGAAGGTATATGGATACAAAGGCTACCGAAGGAATAGGAGTTAGACTCAAGTGGACAATTTGAGTTGCAAAGTGACAACTAATATGTCATTAGCATTTTCAAGAATCCTATTTATCATGACAAAACAAAACATATTGAAATCGACAAACACTTCATTTAAGATAAGGTCTCAACAATGGTTCAGTAAAACTAAATTTTGTCCCTACAATATATACTCTCCAACTAGAGAGGGAGTGTAGATTGTAGTCGTGTGTTAGTATTCTTAGTTTCCAAATAGAGTTTTATTTCTATTTAACTTGTTTTTTATCTCTTAACCAAATAGAAGATTAGATAGAAGTCTAAACTAGATAAGTTAGCTACTAATAGAACTCTATGTAGAATTCTATCTACAGACATCAACAACCTTCTCACTTTTTCTATACTCTCCTAATGTCTCTCTTGCATTAATAATGTTACAATTAAGTGGTATGTTAGTATAAGGCCTAGAAATCAAAAAGAGCATAAAGTCGTAACTAACCTTGGCTATATTGAGCCACTTCATCTATTTCTATTTGGTATAGATTGAAGTTAGATACCTATAAGAATTTGGAAAAGAAAATGATAGATAAAATTTTTGACATGAAGCTAAGGAGATTAAGATCAGAGTAGTAGGATTAAGCTCATTATGCAATTAGAATGCACATGCTGTTCAATGAATGTGATGAGTGAACCTTTGTTCTTGACAATAGTGAAATCAAGAGCAAACAATTCCTAAAGGAAATAAGGTACGCTAGCCAAGGGAGCAACTGGTGGAAGGATAGGAGGAATGAGACAAATAATATGCATATTAGTTAAATAGCTCTATTAAAGTCATAGGTTATACAATACCTCCATTGCAATATAAGTTCAACATCAAGTTCACGATCAAGTTCCTCAATTTCTTTATTGTCGTCAACTATCGGTCGATTAACGTCAGATTTAAGCAGTGATGCATATAGGGATATATATTTCTTCCGCAACCTTGCATATCTTACAACCTGCTCCCAAGAAAATAGTCCACTGCCACAACAACTAGACTCTTAGAAAATGCATAACCAAAAGTAAATCCAATTAAAATCCAATCATGGTAAAAAAGAAGATAAAATTACCCCACTTGCCTAAACCTTTATGCCATAGCTTCAATAAAAGAGAAATCAGGAAACAAAGAAGAAAATCCAAGATAAGAACCATCTGTAGATTGGAGACGTGTACTATGGGAATTAATCTCTTTGTAAAATTTATATAATACTAGTTTAGATTTACACTAACTCTATCCTAAGTGTAGATTTAAAGAAGTCCAAGATAGAGTTAAACTCAATGTACTAAAGTCTATTAAAAGACTTACTGTGTAACATTTTTTTCTATGTGAAAAATACAGAGAAAACATCTTTCTTCTCTGCGCATACCACTTTTCTACACCATCCTCTGTAGAACAGTACCGAGTTTCCTTAATACACATAAAGATTTCAAAGATGATGCAGATTAAAGCTTTTATCTTGGTGGAGGCAAATCATATGATGAGATGTTGTGCAATAAACAATAGATTAAAGCTAGGATGGAAAGAAACAGAGTTATCTTGTTTAGGTACCTAGCCTTCTTCGTATGATTAGAAACAGATTTGAAAGCATACTTCCACCAAGACCTTGGATCTGACTTCAAAGTGGAACGCGGACGGTAATGGGCATATTTTAACCTCTGATTGAAGGCAGTTAAGTTGTCAGCCACTTTTAAAATGTCTCTGTATCCATCCTACATGTACAAAGATAATAATATTATTAAAAAACCCATATTCAATATAATCAAAGCACTTTCGAGATTTAAAACCTAAATATAACCTTTGACAAACAAAGTGTCACATTATCCAGGTTCACTGATGCTTTCCGGAGAGGCTGGTGACTATTAGTTGATTCATTCTGCCGCAACTTCAGGAACTTTGCATCCCCAGTCACTGGTTGCAGGATATAGCTGTGCTCTTCTATAGGATGATCAGCTGGTCTACCGTCTTTTGTACCAAATCTGAATACCTGCAGTTTAAGGGAACAAGGACATTCTTGGTTTAGAACTGAGAAAACCAACAGAAATTAGTATACATATAAAATTCAGAAAGTGACGGGGGAATACCTGAACCCACTCAGCAGGTAGTAAATCCTCCCATGGCTTATCGATATGCCATTGCAATATATCAGAATCCAAATACAGAGCAAGCCGATCCAGTTCAATAGACTATAAGCAGGGGGAATAAAAACATAATTCGGACATCATAAATAATTAATAATAAATAGAATACTCAGAAGTAGGAAGTTGAGGGAGCAGAGAATCAAAAGGATGAGAGTCTCAGAAGGACCACTAATGAGAAGAAAAAGAGATCTAGTAGTCAGCGTAGTGTGATGTATAATTATATAGATTCATGATGAAACAATATGACGATGTCTTTTTATGATAATCCGTGTTTCACTGAACTTCTGTTTGTCAAAACTATTAGAAACAATGAAAAATCAAATTTTGATATTTAATAAAAGAGGTTAACCTTCTGCATACAATCCAGTGCACCGCCTGTAACAAAAGTTTCGTTCCCACTGTCATCAACAGTTACAGCAGAGAGTTTCTCCAATGAAAGACCAGCTGCAAAGGGGTGGCCAGGGTTGCTAACATGAAAAGGGAGAAAAAAGCACTTAGTTCCAGACAAATTGCGAAGAACACAGAACATAAACCCTTAAGTTTTCCTTTACCTATCAAGATCCTCGTATCTGATGTGAACATTAGATATTGAGAGCTTCAAGTTACCCATTATTGTGCTGGTAAGGGATCCCAACCATGATTTATTCTTCAAAGAAAAAAGTAATTTCAAATCATAATCAGCAACCAAATTTAAGTTCAGTAAAGGAATGACTCAAAAGTCAAAAGACCAGAATATTTTTACACAACCAGAATAAATATTGGCAAATGTCAGAAGATAAATGCAGAATCAAGGAAAACGAAGTGGTATACAGTTATGCTCCGAAAGGATAAAACATACCTATAGGTTTAATCTATGTCATAGAACCTGCGAGTTCAACTTACACTACATCATATCACAACAGAGTTTCTGACCATTGAAGATATTGGTAAACAAGGAAACTTCTTAAAACCTGGATGCTCAAGGATCATAAAGGAAAATTTCATAGAAACACAAACTAGGATCATAAAGGGCAAAGCTTATGTATGGTAAAAGAAAGTCTAAAATATAGAAACCAAACTGTTCAAACGTATAACCAAGAGCAGAATCATGACCAACAAATGATGATCACAATATCAAAAGCAATTTATCGACTATCTCATTAAAATACCATTTCAGGCTTCAACTGGTGCATCCTCTCTAACAGCTTTAATTCCAAATCCTATCACCAAAAAAAAATTAAATTAATAAAATAAATTCAATATGAAACACTTTTAGATGGTTAAAATCATCAACATTCACACTGCTCACAAAGGTCTTACCTCTACTCGGTTTTTCTTTGCTTCTTGGATAGCATCCTCACTACACCCTTCAATTGAGGTTGCAGGTTGAGCTAAGAGGAAAATTCGATCAAAGTAAACCAAAACTGGATCCTGACCGAGCCTACTCCACTGAACCTGAAGTCAGCATGCGAAACATCCAAGCTTAGAAGAATGAAACAAAGTTGACAAGAATTACATAATGCATTCTAGGCAAAAGTTGTATCAACAACACAAGCTTCACCTAATGGTTGATTCCCCACTTTCAGAAGACTAAAATCCAAGGTTCAAATGTCGTTTTACCCTCTCAGACTTCCTCATATTTACCGAAACTAAAACTAGCGTGCAAAATAACAGTTTCCTTAAATTTACAATTCTACATCAGGCATAATATACTACCAACCAGTCATCTCTGCCACACAGTCACCATATCACTACATCTCAACCAGCTTCATCACTTCATAGGCTTCGTACTCATGAATATCATAATTTCATTTGCTTTTAAATTTAATCAAACGGCCCCAAGAAATTGAGAAAACATCCGGGACATTGAGCATGGTCCAATACGTCAATAAAATTTTATGACAACAATATTTTACACCACAAACCTTGAGTTTAACTGATCCAAGAAATCCTGCTTTAACCTTCACCGGCAACTTCAACGCATTAAGTGCTTCTGGCTTCAGTTGCATGTTTGTTAGCTCAACATCACCTGTTTTTTTTTTTTTTACATTTCAGAAAACAAGAGAAAAAAATCAAGAAAACTGCAGAATCCGAGAGAAGCCGCCTATTGATGCCACTGATCTAAGATAGCCCTCCATGCTTATGATCACTTAGAACCAAGACTATGTGATAGTCATTTGACCAACGCTTTCATCCACAATCAAAGATTAAGCAAGTAACAGTACACCAATCGAAAATTACATTTAACTCAAAAACAAACCAACAGTTTAGCTCATCCAATCTAAACATACCTCAATAATATCGTGAACCCAAGAGTATCCAAATGAAGCACAATCAAAGAAAGTAAACGTTCAAACTAATGCTTACAAACAATGCAGGAAGCATAAAAATGAAACCACAAGAGACAAAGTTGAGAAAATATCACAAACCTCGCCAAACACTGATCTTAAGAGCTTCTTTATTGAGACCTATCACGTAATTTCCCAAATACTTCTGCAAGAGGTAAGTCACTTGATCCTCCAACATTTTTGCTCTTTTTCTTCGGTGGGCTCTTGAGTCTGACAACCCAAGATACTACTGATTACAACAATAATCTAAAATGCATAAAATATTGTAAGAATGCACGCAATAGAAAGGAATAAATCATGGGGCTTTTTTCGTTTTCTTATTTTATCCAACCAAAGAAGATTACGGTGAATAATGATAACAAAAAAAACGACTTTTTTCTCCAAAAATACTCTGCGCGCGAAGGGTGCTACAGTTACTCATAGGATATCAAGCATTTCTAATTTACGTGGGTCAAATTAAACCTAACATTTGCTATTTAGAATTTGATTCCAAAATATTAATGACATGCTATCCAGGAAGATTATTTAAAAAAAAAAAACAGACTGTAAAGAGAAACAGATAGATTTGAATAGAGTGAACAAAAGCATTCATGCGCAGAAACCTTGAATCTCAAGAGGAAGATGATAATTTTATTGTTGTAGGAAAGAATCGCGATTTGCATATTAATGGAAAGAAATGCACAATTGTTTTTTAATTACTTAGGAAGCCTTTGAATTTTAATAAAAAAATCTATCAAGTAAATGAATTAGTTGACATATATGTAAGTTAAGTGAAATTTTATATTAGATAGTCATAGTATGATAAAATAATTATATTTTAAGTATTTAATTCACATCATTGTTATTTTCTTAATTAAATTTTATCTAAAAATTAAAATAATAAATTTAAATATTTATTTTCAAATAATATAAAATTTATACTCCGTCTTAAAAATTATTTTATAATAATTTGATAAATTAAAAATTATATTTAGAAAAAACAGTAACTAAAATAATTATTTTTTCACATCATTGCATTCTACATGCTTTGGACTTGACCTCACGAATGGGAGCCCAAGCCTAGTGGTTTGGCAGCAACATAAAGAGCTCACTTTGAAGTGAGATTCTAATCTGAATCATCCGAACCAATTTCTTTTCTTGAACAAAATAGTCAAGAGTTAGGCATAGATTTTTAATGCAATTTTAGTCAAAAAAAGAGAACAAGAATTCTCAGGTTCCTGAACTCAGAAGCAAAAGCATTTCACCAGGAAAAAAAAAACAAAAGCACTTTTTCTTTTCATTTTACCCTTTTTTTGAACATGTCAAACAAGAAAATGCAGTAACAATAAAGCTCAACCATGAAATTAAAATTAACACAAGGGGAACATCTTTACTAAGTAAGTTCCATTTATGTTAGATTTCAATTTACATAAATATACATCAAATCCAAAAGGAAAATTAGTACATATATACCAAGAAGAGCCTAAAAACCCTCTTCTCACCATTTCTTTTCACACCATTCTTTTCATTTATGCAGTAGTATTTTAGCAGAAGAACATACCACACATCCCACACATCTTATAGATCCAGTCTATCTATATAACATTCACAGTTAAAATCTTAGTATATACTGTTTCTTGAAGGGAAAAAAGGATAAAAAAAAACCCCTCAAGGAAGGCATCTTCTTCCTTAGCTATTGATTTATGTATATGGTAGATATGTTGTTTATTTCCTTTGCTAGGTGACTCAGGCAGCTGCAACAGTGCCTGTTCGGAAAGGGTAGTCTTCGGATTTGGCTGGAGATGCAGATTTCCTTTGATCTTTCTTTTTGGAAGCTTTCATTGAGGAAGAAAGGTTCCAATTCCTTTCCTTGGCTTCATCCATATCGATTTGTTCTTGCCTACACTCTTCACTGCAGAAAGGTGTGTCCCCTCTGCAAATATTTCAACATGACAAAGCTCTGATCTTTCACTCTAGAAAACATTACAAATTTACAAGTTAAGAAAAATATGAAGACTAACCTGTACATGAAGATGTCGCTGTTGCCCCTGAGAGATTTCTTGCAAAGGAAACATGCATCCAAGAAATGGGGTTGATGGTCCTCAAATCTGCCATCAAAAAACCTGGCAGATCTTGGAGAAGAAACTAAACAAAAAGATAAAAGGTTCCTTAAACTACTCCTCCTAGAGTAACAAAAGGGTGTTGAAAAAAACCCATTTTGGCTATGATTTTGGTAATGGCTTCCCGAATATCCAGCTTCCATAGCTGCAAGAGAAGCCAAGCCATCATCTTCTTCAATGAAACAAAGCCTCCTTGAAGGTCCAGAAAACTCCATTTGGTTCTGTTGCTAGAAAAAGGTATAATTTTGAAGGAAAATGAAGAGAGAGAAGCTTGAAGAAAGCTAAAGAAATGATGAGCGAGAGATTTTATGAGGGAAAGTTTTGTTGTTTGTTGAGGAAAAGATTACAAACAAACGCAGGTTTCAGGGATATCCGTCCGAGCGAATCCTTTGGCTTAATATAATATGTATATGATTATGATGCACCTCCAAGCTCGAAATCATTCCCGGTTAGTAGTTGCCGTTGGGGTCACTTTGACGGATTTGCCATTGACTTATACTCTAACTACCAAAGCGCCATGTAATTAAGTGATGACAAGTGTATTTCACCCTAATAATAATAATAATTAAAGGTGAAATACGAAATGAATGGCAATTTCATCATTTGAGAAAGATGAGAGGGTGAAAAAAGGAAGAAAAAAAAACGGAAAGCCTCTCTAGTCTCTAGTAATCGGGAACAAGGTTTTCAAAAGGTCATTATGATTTGGTTTTCGTATATTTATTATATTCAATTTGGGATTCTATTGTATGTTATTATTAGTAGTAGTATTATATTTCAAATCATATTCAAAATTTCAATATCAACAATTTGCAGTGTTCCATTGATATATTTTTCAGATAATAAACTAAGAAAAAGTTATTTTGATGATCATAATTTCTCTTCTAAATGACATGAAAAATTAATTGTAAGTTTTAATTATTTAAAAAGAATTTAAAGCATCTTATTAGTAAAACTTTTTTAAATACAATAATTATTTGATTAGACAATATCACAAGTAATGAAAGATCAAATTATGTTAAATGAGTTAAATATTAATTAGTTTAGTAGGGTGAGATGTTAGTTTTATTAAATACAACCCATAGTTTGAATCTTAATGTTTTGAATGAAACAAATTGAATAATCAGGTCATCCTCATAATAAGATTTGAATCCTAACAAAATAAATAAAATAAAATCTGATCTGAATTAATTATTTAATGAATACATATAAATTATGATAAAAAAATATATGAAATGAAGATAAAAGTTAAATTTAAAATATAATATAAAGTAGGAAGAAAATAATAAAATGAGCTTTTTTTTTCAAAATAGCAAAGGCCCACACGCACCATATTCTAACGTCAATATGTGAAGAAGGGCCCACGTTCGTGCAGTGCGCGTTATGTAACGACCACATCGTCATAGCTAAGAAAAATTGGTTCTCCTCTTAAGACTGTGGCGGGTTTCCCCCTAGAATTTTGATGGCTCTTTACCAACTATATTTAAAACATTTTTCCACTTTTCTATGTCTTCATTACTAAAACCGCTTCCTGGGCCATGGCATAATATATATATATATGGATTGTGATCAGATCAAATTATATGGTCTAAAATTTATTTAGATTTACACTAATCTATGACCGTTAGATGAAGATAAATAAATTGATGAGATTAACAATAGAAAATGTAAAGATTATCATAGAAAAAATAGATAATGAAACAATCTTAGTCATTTATTATCATCATCCAACGCTCCAAAAAGTGTAAAAGTAATTCAGTTTTACATTGTGTAAGTGGACCCTAACACACACACACACATATATATATATGTATATATAGATTTATATATATAGATTTATATCCAATACACTGGCGGTGGAAACTTTTAGTTTTCATAAATGTCTTAATTTTAGGGTTTAAAAACTTAGTTTAAAGTATAGGGGTTTGAGTTTAAAATTTAAGAGTTAGTGTTAGGATTTAAAATTTAGAGGTTAAGGTAATATTGTATTCACTAACGTTGTTTGGGGTGTTAACCCGTTCTAAATTTTATAATAATATGCTTTGTTATCCACTTTAACTATATAGTATGATTAAAATTAAAACAAATGAAAAATATTATTATTGATATATATATATATATATATATGAATAGTCAATTGAAAAACTATAAATATTACTAGTATATTATATTACCTTAATATCTTGTTACAGTATATTATTATTGTTATTGTTATTGTTATTGTTATTGTTATTGAACAAATCTAAAAATACAAAAAAAATTAATAATGTATATGCCCAATTGTAAATAACAGTACAAGTTTATATATAATATTAGCAGTGCACTTACACTAAAGCCCAAAATAGATTGAGAAGAAGAAAAAACAAGAAGAAGGTCAAGATAGACAGACCCGAAAAGTGAAAGTATTTGAGCAATTTTGATGTCATAATTCATGCATCATATGTAGTTAGACATCCCTAGGTTAGGGGCATGCTAACTCATATCATCAAATTATTTTTGCCTATTGTGACAGGTATATTAAAGCTTATTCAGTAAATAGAACTCGCTTATCCGTTCAGGCATGAGGAGAATGGAACCCGCCTATTCGTTCAGACATGAGGAGAATGAAACACGCTTATCCATTCGTGCATGAGGAGAATGGAACATGCCTATCCGTTCGGGCGTGAGGAGAATGGAAATCCGCCTATCCGTTCAGGCATGAGGAGATTGGAACCCGCCTATTCATTCGAGCACTGTGAGAATGAAATCCGCCTATCCGTTCGGGCGCAAAGAGAATGGAGCATTTATTTTTCACCAATTGTTTATCCGTTCGGACTTCGAAGGGTTGAAGAATGTCAAAATGAGAAAAACAACTTCAAGCCTTCGCGACCGTTACATTCCCGTCTAGACTTTGGGACCACCAGTAGTTCAAGTGCACAGTGATTCAGAATTTAAACATGGAAGTTTGAAAAAATTAGTGCTTATGGTCTTTGCTTTATTCTTGTTGTACAAATATAAGCAAAGAGGGGCAACTGTAATCACTAATTTTGTCTGGGTGTTAATTCGTTCTATATTTTACAATAATGGGCTTTGTTTATCAACTTTAACTATATAGTATGATTAATACCAAAACATACGAAAAATATTATTATTGATATATATATATATAGTTAATTAAAAACCCTAAATATTACTAGTATATTATATTACCTTCTTATCTTGTTACATTATTATTATTATTATTATTATTATTATTATTATTGTTGTTGTTGTTGTTGTTGTTGTTGTTGTTGTTGTTGTTGTTGTTGTTGTTGTTGTTGTTGTTGTTGTTGTTGTTGTTGTTGTTGTTTTGAAACAAATCCGAAAATACAAAAAAATTAATAATGTATATGCCCAATTTTAAATAACAGTCCAAGTTCATATATAATATTAGCAGTGCACTTACACTAAAGCCCAAAGTATTATACATAAGGCCCGTTTTAGGCCCAGATCTTATTAAATCCTGAGGCCCAATAAAGCCCAACCTTAAGCCTAATTACATTAAAGCCTTAATCCGATGACTTTTTTTGCAGTCGCCACATGCCAACTGTCAGATCTAAATCTGATTCATCGGCCACGACGCAACCAAGAATACCCTTTCGGTTTCTCACGCGCCCCACATGCGACCTTTCGACCGCCCCACGCACGCGTGGAGTTCATGCTCGCCTCCTCGAATTCCTTGTGACCGTCCAAATTCTCATCAAATCGATCCAAGGGACCATCGTCGACCACGTCAGTGCATGACTATTCGATGCCCTCTGCTAGGACCCTCCTCGGCTAGTATCGCATGCAACCAAAGAGGAATGTCAGAACGACATACCAAAACAACAAAAATCAGAAAAATAGCAAAGCATTAGGGGACAGGGCAGAAATGCACAACAAATTTTAGAGTTGGCAGATGAATACAGATAAGGATTAAGGGCAACCAATAGCAATTTAGGTCTTATTTATTTATGCCTAAATATTGTAATTTTCGGGCTATATAACCGAAACACAAACCATTATAAGAAAAAAAGGTTGAAAACGAGGATATTGAGATCAATACAAAGAGAAACAAAGCATTTCTAGTGGTATACTCGTCTTTATTTTTGAAGCATAAAATACATAAAAAAGGGGAAAAGGTTAGGGTTTCTAGTTTTTTTTACCTTCGTTGTTTCAGCTTCCTCTGTTGCTCACCCCCGTGGCAAATCATATCGAAACAGCATCACCCCTGTTTCGACACGGGTGCCCAAAAGTTTGGTCGTTCCGAAACAACTCCAGACGTTCTGAAACGCCTGGGCACAGATTGGCCCGAAAATACATTTTGGCATCCACAAAAGTTCCCAAACTCACCTCGAAAGATCACAAACCACATATCAACATATTTAACAAACAATCTAGAGGCAAAACACCCTAAAGATAAGCTTCTAACATGCATACACGCAAATATGAATCTCATCCTCAAAAGCTCATAAGAACACTTAGCTCCAAAAACACCAACAAGCCAAAACACATAGCAATTAACCAAAGGCCATAACAAGCCTCAACATAGCATGGTATCAACATTCAAAACATGTTAGCAACAAAAACAACTACAAAGGAGTTTGGACACCAACTCCCAAACATAAAAGTATAGCATTCTCATTGCCTAAGTATTATTACAACCATAAAAATCATACTTTGAGCTAGCAAATAACTCCAAGACTCCTCCCTTGCCCCGCTTGCCTTCCGAAGCCACTAACGATCTGCATTGTTGGAAAAGAGAGCGTAAGCTTAAAAGCTTAGTGGGCGGAGCTCAAAATCACAACAACAACAATACAGTTCAAACATATATTTTAGTTTAAAGACAAAATCATTTAGAAAGGGAAATACGAAAATCCAAAAGCACAAACAAAACATGGTGTGTACATGCACAACCATTTCCGGTGGGACTACACATCACCGTTTACAACAACTAGCATGATTCCGGTGGGACTACACATCACCGTACTCATCTACTAGTCACTACCGGTGGGACTACACATCACCGTATTCAACAACATACTTTCCACTAACCATCACGTGAGGCTTTGACAACAACTACGACAAGACAACAACATTAAAAATGAGGTAAAAGCAATTGCATTTCAACCAACAACGTGTATAAACATATACATCGACACTTAACGAAACAAGACAAGAACAAAAACACTTACACTTGGGTTTAGGTTGGCCCCTAAGGCTCCACCCAAACCTCAAGAAACCTTCTTTGAACATTTTAAAGCTCCAAAACAATTTTCACTCACCAGCCAACACACAAACGTTGTCTAAGATGTCGATTCAAGCCTCCGAACTACTCGGATTCGCGTCCACGAAGCCCAAATCTGTTTCCTCTACTTTAGGCAACCCAAAACAGAACATTAGGATGGTAATATACTCACAAACATAGCAGCAACTTGGAACTTAACATTCTTGCAACAAAACACATCGATTCGAGCCCAAATTTCACCCAAAACATATTCAATTCAGCCCCAAACTACTTGCAGCCAATCCCAACGAATTTATCATCAAAAATCTACCTTTTAACATCAAAAACATCAACCCAAAGCTACCAAACCATCGGCTGTCATTTAGACCCAAAACCCATCCCAAAAACATAAGATTTCCAACTTCCAAAGTTACCCACAATACCCATTTCGGGTTTCCTAAAACAACCCATCATTTCCATGTTATTTTAGCAATAAGACAAAGTTAAAAACACACATAAACCCAGCCACAACCAACCCCAACGAAAATCTCACAAACTTCTTTCTAGTTCAAACCAAACTTTAAAATCAAAACAAGTTTAAACTATGGATTTTTTTTTTGCAAAAATCTTAGTATCTATGACTCAAGGAAGATAAAACCAAGTTAAAGAATCAATTACCTTGAAGAAATCGCTTGGATAGAAAGCTAGGAGCAATGGAATAGTGAAATGTGGTTTTGGGGAAGTTTAACGTGAAAAGGGATTTTTTTAGAAGGTGATAACATTTCAAAAACCCTTTCTTTATTTCTTTTATTTCAAAATTCCCATTTTGTCCTTTTTTTTATTAAAACCAAGGTTATCCATTTAAAATAGCATCAAAATTAACCTAACCCGAATCGGTTTAACCAAATACGATTATCTTTCAGACCCTAATCTCGGGCGTTACAACTCTCCCCCACTTAAGGAATTTCGTCCTCGAAATTTACTTGATGGGAAGAGGTACGAAAACTATTTCCATATGTCATCCTTCCTCTTCCAAGTGGCCTCTTCCACACCTCGGTGTCTCCACAAACCTTGACTAACTCGATAGACCTCCCATGCAACACTTTACTATTCGTAGCAAGAATTTCAACTGGTTCTTCATCATACGACAAATCTAGGTTCAACTCGATCTCTTCCACTAGCATTACATGAGACAGATCTAATCTATACTTTCGGAGCATCGAAATGTAGAACACATCATGAATCTTCTCTAACTCCGTTGGCAACCTCAATCTATAAGCAATGTGACCAATTCTCTCAACTACCTTGTAAGGAACAATGAATCTTGGACTTAGCTTACCCTTCTTACCAAACCTCATCACCTTCTTCCAAGGTGAAACTTTCAAAAACACTTTATCGCCAACAACATACTCTATCTCTTTTCTCTTCAGATCGGCGTACAATTTCTGTCTGTCTAAAACTGCCTTCAAGCGATCACAAATCAGTTTTACCTTCTCAGTGGTGCTCTTAAGCAAATATGGCATAGGTACAAGCTTTTGTCCGGCCTCGGCCCAACAAATTGGTGTTCTACATTTCCTACCATACAGAGCTTCATACGGTGCCATCTGAATGCTAGCATGATAACTGTTATTGTACGCAAACTCTACTAACGGTAGGTGTTTCTCCCAAGAACCCTGAAAGTCGATGATGCAACACCTTAACATGTCCTCTAACACCTGAATCACTCTCTCTAATTGACCATCTAACTGTGGGTGATACGAAGTACTGAAGTTCAACCAAGTACCCAAGGCACGATGCAAACACTTCAAAAATCTAACTGTAAACCTCGGATATTTGTCTGACACAATCGACTTTGGTACACCATGCAATCTCACTATCTCACTGATGTACAGATCGGCCAACTTATCTAAGGTTTATGTAGTATGAACAGGTATGAAATGGGCACACTTAGTGAATCTGTCAACTATCACCCATACTAAATTCTTCTTCGTTGGAGTCAACGGTAATCCCGACACAAAGTCCATAGTAATATGTTCCCACTTCCATTTCGGAATCTTCAACGGTTGTAACAAACTGAAGGAAACTGATGCTCGACCTTAACTCGCTGACAAACCATACACTTACTCACAAACTCGGCCACATCTTTCTTTAACCCAATCCATTAGTACTCATCTTTCAACCCACAATACATCTTCGTACTACCTGGATGCATAGCAAAAGGATTGTTATGTGCTTCATTCAAGATAGTACGCCTCAACTCGGCATCTTCTAGAACAACTACCATATCCTTGAAACATAAGATCTCATTCTTGCCAAAGCAGAAATCTGTGGGTCTACCCTCGGCTATATCTTGCACGTGAGGTGCCAAAGACTCGCCTTGCAACTGTTTCTCTCGAATCAACTGAACCAACAAAGGTGTAACCTGCAGCTCGGCTATCAAACTGTCATCCCTTGACACTCAATCTCGCAAACATAGCTCGCAACTCAACTTCCACTTTTCTACTCAAAGCACCGGCCACTACGTTTGCCTTACCCGGATGGTACTCTATCGTAAGGTCATAGTCCTTAAGAAGCTCTAACCACCTACGATGTTTGAGGTTCAACTTTCTCTGAGTCATCAAGTATTTCAAACTCTTATGGCCGGTGTAAACTGTGCATTTCTTACCATAAAGGTGGTGTCTCCAAATCTTCAAAGCAAACACTACAACAACTAACTCTATGTCATGAGTCGGATAATTCTTCTCGTGCACCTTCAACTGTCTCGAAGCATAAGCCACAACTTTTCCCTTTCGCATAAGCACACACCTTAAACCTACATACGATGCATCACTGTAAATTACGAACTCCTTCCCTGGTTCAGGCAATTTAAACCATGGGTTTTTGCAAGTTTAAACTATGGGTTTTTGCAAAAATCTTAGTATCTATGACTCAAGGAAGATAAAACCAAGTTAGAGAATTAATTACCTTGAAAAAAATTGCTTGGATAGAAAGCTAGGAGCAATGGAATAGTGAAATGAGGTTTTGGGGAGGTTTAACGTGAAAAGGGAATTTTTTTGAAGAAGGTGATAACATTTCAGAAACCCTTTCTTTATTTTTTTTATTTCAAAATTCTCATTTTGTCCTTTTTATTAAAACCAAAGTTATCCATTTAAAATAGCTTCAAAATTAACCTAACTCGAATCGGTTTAACCAAACACGATTATCTCTCGGACCCTAACCCCGGGCGTTACAGTGTCTATCGACTGTATATCAAATAATTATCATATATATATAATTTAGAGGCATTTTTGGGGAAATAATCTCTAAAATAAGAAGAAAAATTATAGAAATAAGTGTCCAATATTATTTAGGAAATAAGTGTGTCCAATATATTTAGTAAAAAAATATTAAAGTAATTATGAATGTTGCTGTATGCATGTGACAACGTTCGTTTCTTTTAAAATTATATTAGTATGTCGTTATATGTAGGTGGTGACCTACTTATTTTAATAAAATTTTAAAAACTCGCAATAATGACGTGATTAATGTAAAAAAACCCCTTATTTTCCTTAAAAAAAAGCGATACACTAATAAAAAATTAAAAAGAAATTAATGCCACCATCTGCATACGACGACACTCATGGTTACGGTAGAAAAGAACTCATTTCATAAAACAATGTTGGGCATACCTCATTTCTCTAATTTTTATTTTATTTTATGGACATTATATCTCTTAAAATGCCTAATTAGATGTCGAAATTCAACATTTATGAATAACGCGTTAAAATTTTATGAAAATCAAATTTTGAAACCGAATATAAATTTCATGAAAATGCTTTGTCCAAGAAAAATGTGTTGAGAGCATGTGATCAAAGGTGAAGAAACAAAATATCTTTGGATGTAGGCCTTTTCTTCGAATACAAGCAATGATTACTTTGGGAATTATTAACTCAAACTAACATTTGAACTTATTTCATGCCAAACTAACATTTGAACTTATATCATACCATAAAAACAATCTGCAAAAAAAATTATGAATACAAGAAATTTCTTATCTCATCTAACTAGAATTACAAATTTATCCTTCAATTTATGTTGAACATTCAAATTACAGAATTAAACTTTCAAATAGTCTCTATACTTTTAAATATTTCAATTTTATCCTCAAACTATGATTTTATTTTAAATTGGCCTCAAAACTTTTGAGCATTCTAATTTTATCCCCAAACTACGATCTTTATTCTAATTTAGCTCCAAAGGTTTAAATATCAGTATATGCTAATAATGTCCCATCTTAGTGAAACAAAGATAAAAAAAACTATTATCTGTCATGTAAACAATAAAGGGTGTTATTAATAATATGATGTGGCATGAACGATAATATGAGAAATGAGAGTTATGGTTCGAAGACGAAATCGGAATGCTCAAAAGTTTAGGATGAAATTAAAACATTCAAAAGTCTAAGAATAATTTAGAATTAAAGTTGTAGTTTGATGACATGTAGTGTAATTAACTATTATAATATCTTATAAAGATGTACCAATTTAGTAAAGTTTTAAGGTATGACTATTGACCAAATTAAACCTAAAATAGTTTTTAGAACCTAGAAAAATCAAATCACCCCATTTCAGCAAAGTTGGCAAAAAGTCTATGTTTGAGCGTACAGATGTAGATCATTGAGGAAAACATAACAGTGGTTGGACCCACGAGTCATTTACATTTGTTTTGATTTGGGTTTAATTTTTTTATATATTATGTTTGATCTTTCATTTACATGTTTAAACATTTTATTCGAATTTGAAATGAATTTATTTGTTTATACAATTGATTTTCATAATATTAAAATTGTAAAATTAATTTTAGAATGCTATATAAAAAAGTTAAAAAACGTAGAAAATAATTGACTGAACAAAAATTATCCAAATTTATTTCTGTTATTGTATGGAAAGTTAAGATAAATATGTAAAGAATTAACACATAATTATATTTAGTTAAATTTAAACTTAAGCTTTCAATCTTAAGATTCCAGTTTTTACCAATTGTACCAAAACTTCGTTGTCAATATTTTTAAAGAAAATTAAGGAAGTTATATGATGTCATATGTATTTTCTATTACATTAAATATTAATTGAATTGATATTAATTGTTAATTAGATATTGACCCAGTTAAAAAAGATAACAAGTGATTTTTTCTTCAATGATACTATAAATACTATTATTATGATGATAATTTTATTGGTTCATATCTTTTATAAATATTTAAATAAAAAATAAAAAATATATTTAAAGATTGAAAAATAAATTGATAAATTTAGTTTAATTATTTTACTGTTTCACTTATAAATATTTTAAAAAAATTATAAATTTAATTTGGTTTCTTATTTGTTTATTGTTTTGTTATAAAAATATGGAGTAACTTTTAACTAAAACTGAATAACATGAGATCATGATGGTTATTTTCTCTAAAGAAGGACACTTGTCCCTACACCTGGCCGTGATTTTACACTGTAACACGTGTGGATTAGTGCTAGTCAGTAGTCACTACCGCAGCAGTTTTTAAGTCTTACACGTGACACCTCATAACACTACAAACACTTTAATTAATAATGACTTACCGTTAAATAGGTACTCAAATTATGTTTTTTTTTTCAATTAAGTGTTTAAATTAAATTTTTGAGCTAATTTGAAACCTAAAATTTTATTCTGTGACCTATTTAATATTCATTGTTAAATGCCACGTGTCACCTCCATAAAAGTCTAAACTTATATGAAAAAATAAATAAAACTAATTATTTTTCAAAAAATTTTTAAATTTTTTATATTTTACAGAACAACCCCTAAATTCTAAAATCTCTAAACCTCAAAAACTTAAATCTCAATTTGGGCCGATTCTGCCGCCGATTGCCACATTGCCTCCCACCACATTGATCGTCGGACCATCACGGCCATTTCTCCCACCATTTCGTCACCGAAAATTGACCAACGCCGTGTGAATCGACGAAATTGTCGAATGATACTTTTGAACGATCCGCGATGAACGACGACATGAGGGGCGACGAACGACGTGTGGGTTGTTCGGCGAGGGGAGGGCACTTTATTCCGTCACCGACAACGCGGCCGCCGCTGGCGGGAGCGGTCGGATTTGGAGATTTAAGAATTTCAAGATTGTTTTGAGAATATTTGAAAATTTTAAGATATATTTTTATTTTGTTTTATTAATTTTATTTATTTTTAATATATTTTTTTTAATTTTCAGAAGATTACACATGTCTTTTAACGAACAAATTTAACGGTGAACCTTAAATGAGTCACAAAATGAAACTTTAGGTCCCAATTTGGCCCGAAAAATAGTTTAGACACCTAACTGGTAAAAAGGCATAGTTTGGGCACATATTTGCCTATTAAGCCATCAGTAATCACGCAATATTCAATTGGGTAAACTACCGATATGGTCACTTACGAGTAAGTATATACTTTTGCTCACCAATTTTAAAAATTTAGTATTATGGTTATTTATGTTTATTTTTTAAATATTTGATTACTTGGGTGTCAATTTTGTTAAACAACTCACGACGTGTTGACTTGACACAATAAAACAAATTACATAGATAATCACTAAATTATTAGTTAACTCATATTTTAACTACCGAACCAAAAATTAATTTGTATAATTACATTTTAATTTTAAATAATCTATTAAATAATTTTATTTTAGCTAAATACACATTTCTCCCCCTAAACTTTACATGTTTTCTCAATTTGCCCCGTAAACTACATTTTGCCCACTTTTACCCCTTAAAGTATTTGTCGTTACCCATTTTGCCTCATTCGGTTACCCTTTGCCGTTAAAAAAAAATCAGCTAATAACATCTTGCCACGTCATCAACTCATTGACTAAGTCAATCCGCTTGGTTTTATTTAAAGGGTAAATGACATGTCATGTCTATCAAGTTTGTTTTTTGTTCAATTTAGTCACTGAAAAGTCTATTTTTCTTATATCGACCCTAATTATTTCTAATTTTTATAATTTAGTCCAAAGTTTGTTATTATTAATAATATTATTTATTCAAATTATAATCTTTTTTTAGAAAAATTCGAATCATATTTCAATTATATTCATTTTTTCTTCAATTTTTTCAAAATTTGAATTGTATTTTGAGCAAAATTTGAACTACATTCAAATCATATTCCAATTATATTGGAATTTCGCTATATTCGAAATATATTTTTTTTGAGTAAAATTCAAATTATATTTGCATTATACTCGAATCATATTCTAATTATATTTGAATTATTAATTCGAATTTTTCTATATTTGAAACATATTTTTAAGCAAAATTCAAATTTTATTAGAATTATATTCATATTTTATTTGAATTATATCCATATTATATTCGATCATATTCAAATTATATTTGAATCATATTCGTATTATATTCAAATCATGCTCGTATTATATTCGAATCATATTTAGATTACAATTTGAATATGATTCGAATATAATATGGACATGGTTTAAATATAATTACATGTTAAACATGATTCGAATATACTATGAACATGATTCGAATATAATAGTTGAAAAACATGTAATTATATTAGAATTATATTCAAATCATGTTCATATTATATTCGAAATATCATTTTCAAATTAT
This sequence comes from Hibiscus tridactylites, assembly GCA_958450335.1. Classification (NCBI taxonomy): domain Eukaryota; kingdom Viridiplantae; phylum Streptophyta; class Magnoliopsida; order Malvales; family Malvaceae; genus Hibiscus; species Hibiscus tridactylites. The sequence goes on from OY288281.1 coordinate 79,903,564, forward strand.
ATTTCGAAAATAATTTGAATATGATTCGAATATAATATGGACATGGTTTAAATATAATTCTAATATAATTTGAATTTTGCTCAAAAAATATATTTCGAATATAGCAAAATTCGAATTAATAATTGAAATATAATTAGGAGATGATTCAAATATAATTTGAATACGATTGGAATATAATACGAACATGATTCGAATATAATTTGAATTTTACTCAAAAACTATAATTCAAATATAGTGAAATTAGAATTAATAATTAGAATTCAAATATAATTCGAATTTTGCTCAAAAATACAATTCAAATTTAGCAAAATTCAAATATAATCGGAATATGATTTGAATTTTTCTCAAAAAAGAATTTGATTTATCTAAAAAATTACTAATTTAGTATTAAAATATTTGATTTTATTTATTTTTATTAAATATTAACATTTTAATAAAATAATATTATTAATAATAACAAATATTGGACTAAATTACAAAAATTAAAAACAAATAGGGGTCAATTTAAGGTAAAAATAAACTTTTCAGTGACTAAATTGAACAAAAAATAAACATGACAGACTTGACATGTCATTTACCCTTTAAATAAAACAAGACGGATAGACTTAGTCAATGAGATGATGATGCGGCAGGATGTTATTGGCTAGAATTTTTTTAACGACAAAGGGTAACGGAATAGAGCAAAATGGGTGACGGCGAATATTTTAGGGGACAAAAGTGTGCAAAACGTAGTTTATGTGGCAAGTCGGAAAAACAAGTAAAGCTTAAGGGGAAAAATGTGTATTAAGCCAAATTGTGAGAGATATATTTACATCCAATGAACTATACAAACGTCTAGAATAAAATTCTACCTTCAAAATAAAGGTTAAAAGGTCAATTTTACTCATGTAGTAAACTGAAATCAACAATGTTAAGTTCGGGCCAACATTGTTGAGTTCAATGACCGTCAATGTCACATTTAAAATAAAGGTTAAAGGGTACCCAAATTAATTTTAGCATTGTCACCCCTAGATCGTTAACTTATATACATTAACCTTCCATATCGTCCGTTATTTTCAGTTGGCATGCCAAACTGAATGCTGAACGATCAAATTTAATGGCCATGTTAAAAATTCATTTAGAAAATTCTTTTGATTTTTTACATCTATCGAACTATTTTTTGCTCTAATTAATTTAAAAATATATATTTTTGAGAGTTTTATCTTTTACAAAGCACTAATTAATTTTGAAATTAATTTTTTAAAATATGTTTACGTCAATAATACATTACGTCATTAATTTTAACCGTTTAACATCTAGCTTAGCATGCTAGTTGGGAATAACGAACGACTTAACGGGCTTCCCATTGTTTTTTTACCACTCTCCTCAAGGATTTCAGGGTTTTAGTCTTTGGCAATAAAAAATAAAGTAAGATAAGAGGGTTTAATGAAATTTTCGAATAGATCTTTGGGTTTTTGATTTTTGTGTAAGGATTTAAACGAGGTATTAGAGATGAGCGATCGATCAAAATTCGGATTAAATCGAGTAAAATAAAAAAATTTAAGAATAATTTGACTTTGATTTTACGATTTTTGAAATCCGATGTTGGTGTCGTCTTCGTCGGTGTAATTTGAGTCTGTACCCGAATGGTAATCTAGGTCGGACTCATAGTTACTACTGCAGTCTTCGTCTTCATCTTCTTCACATCTTTCATTATAATTTCCAGAACTTTTTGGGTAAGAGTCGGAAATTGGTGTTGTATTCTTTGGCTTTTTGTTTCAATTCAAAGGTAACTAACATGACCAAATTGATATAATATGAAACTAACAGGGATCAAATATGTAGTTATATAAATTTTCATTAACAACCACGTCACCCCTCCGTTATATTTTAACGGTTGATGGTCAAAATAGGACCAATTATTAATGGAGGTTTTAATTTATAATTAAATTGATAAAGTAAGTAACTTACATGGGCCAAATGTGTAGTTATACAAACTTTCATTAACAACCACGTCACCCTTCCGTTAGATTTTAATGGTTGGAGGTCAAAATAGAATCAATTAAATAGTTGGGTGGTCGAATTTTGCATTTTTGTAGTTCGGTGGTCAAAATAAGTTCGACCGAATAGTTGGGTGGTCACCCAGGTAGTTTGCCCTAAACTTTATTTGGAACTTTTTCAATTCGAGTCGAGTTTATGAAATTTGAGTCGATTTTTCGAGTTCATATACAAATTTAATTATAGTATCATATTATAATACGATTTGATTTTAATCTAAACGATTTTCTCAAATCATATAATATATGTATATATATTTTTTTCTAATCATATAATATATACATATACATATATACATATATTTCATCATATTTTTATATAGATGTGTATATATATCAGGAAAAATTGAGTTACGAGCTATCATATAAAAAAAATGTGAGCGCCAAGAATGAAGTTGTAAGAAGCTTTCAAGATGGGCCATTCGTCCATATAAACCAGTTCAAAAGCTATTTTACTGGACGGGCCATTCGTCCATATAAACCAGTTCAGGGGGCCGCGAAGATTTATATGAAGACCAAATTGGCATCTCCATCAAACACTATAATCTGGAAGCATACTCGGGAAAAGGTGCCCAGTTTAATTCTAGAACAACATTATAAAACTAGTTTTAACAGTAAACAACTCATTTCAACTTCCGTTGTAGTCTAGTTGGTTAGGATACTCGGCTCTCACCCGAGAGACCCGGGTTCAAGTCCCGGCAACGGAAATTTTTTATTTTATTATTATCTTTTGGCTTTTCCCGGCTTGTTGGTTGATTAATACAATTCCTTTCATCTTTCTTTTCCATTCTTTGTTTTCAATTTATTTGTTAGATTGTTGGAATTTAGTTGTTGATTATTCTTAATTGTTCTATCTTTTTTTTTCAGGTTTAAAGTAGCCCAGTTTCCCTTCAAGTTTGGTGTTTGAATTAATTGGAATTAATTCTGGGGTGCTTTCTCTATCAGATCAGATCCTTGGATGAAAGACAAGCTCTCCTAGACCTATTTTCTCCACTTACAAAACTTTAACTTGAGACATTCTTTAAAAGATACTAAACTTCTTATTTGATGAAAAAGATAATTTTGGATCATTATTATTAACCCTTTATGTATATGTATGATTGAAGATATGAACCATAAGAACAAGGGTTAGATTTTAATAAAATTTTTAAACGGCTCAATGAAAGAAAAGACACGAAATTAAATGAAAGCGGACAAAAGAAGAAATTAAAAAAAGAATAGAATAAATTTGGATATAACAACACCCCATGTTAAGGTTGTGTGTTCGGGTGGATGAAACATCTAATCCTCTAAGAAGGGATGGATCGAGGGGATGGGGGAGCGGTCGCTCATTGAAAATTTAAAATTCGTATATAATTTAGAAATTGTTTAAAAACTTTCTATGTATTTTTATTAAAAATCTATTTCGCTCCCTTAAAATTTTATAAGTTCGTCCCTTAAAATTTTATAATTTTGCATCTCCTAACACAAAATCCTGCATTCGTGATTGTAAGGATATTTCACTTTAGCAATCTAGCGGGACCTTGAGCCAAGAAAAAAAAACGTCTAACCATTTAAGGATATTTCACTTTTTTAACCTAGACATTAGAGAAGAACACCTCTATACATTGGAACACAATTAGATCCTCGTACTCCAAAATATGAACAAGATAATTTTTTTTTGAAAAGAATAAAAATTCTCTCAAAGATACTATATATAAGCTTGTAAAAGACGTTAAACCAAGGTATAAAGATTACTTAGAGTTATATTTGAAATAAACTATGAACATAATAAGATAAAAAAATAAAAGAATTTTAATTTATTTATGAAACTAATAAAATAAATAAAATAATTTATTTATTTATGAAACTAGTAAAATAAAAAAAATAAAATAATTATAATTTATTTATAAAACTAATAAAATAAAAAAATAAAAGAATTATAATTTATCTAATTCAGATAAAATAAATGATACGTTTTATCATAAATCATCTAAAATACATAATGACGTATCTTAAGTTTCTAAGATTCGATTAGAACATATCAAGACGTGATTGAAAATAACTGATAACCACTCAATCCATAAGAAAACATTTTAACCCAAAAATACTTGAATCACATTAAAAAAATCGACGCAAATAAGATTATCTTTCGACCTTCAAAAACAATTTTAATATTTTCATTCGAAATAAATTGTTTCACCCATCTTATACAGTATTCTCTGGTGACTTTCTTATAATCATCTAGTCAATCAAGCTATAAATGATTTTATTTTATAAAAAAAATCTGAAATTTTTTCAATGAATTTTGTGTTTGTAAGTACTTTTATTAGTCTTTCATTGGCATCATCAAATGCATTAATGGATCGTAACCTATCAACATCTTTGCAATTGATTGAAAATTGAAAAACATAAAAAGGTTCATACAATAAGTCCTCTATGTCTAGAGGAAAAACCCATTTTCAATATTTGTCTTAATTTTGTCCTCTATTTTTCACAAATTTCCAGCCCTAGTTATCGAAAGAATCCTTCCTCTTTATTGACTTATTTTTCTTCAACATTTTCAATTAATGTTAATAAAAAATTATATATAAATGGTGTAAGATTTAAATTCTAGAAAAATGCGTATTTAAATAGCATACACTACATTTAAAGTTTAACATCATTTAAAAATGATAAATATCTTTTTTTAATAGTATAAAGTGATTATAAGATAATATTTGTTTATATATATGCTTAATCTTTTGACAAGACACTCATATCTTGTAGACAAAGTGATTGAACTCAAATCTCTTAAGATGAGCATCATTCACTTTTCTAAAGAGACCATTTGTTGGGTTCAAAATATCATTTAAATAGACACGATTTTAAAGTTTAAATTTTATACCATCAACTTATCAAATAATTCTACTTAATGTCATTTCTTTAATTTTTCGGTGAAATCTGTTGTTGAAGTGGGTAAAATAATAGTGGACCGAAACTTAATTATTTCAAATAAAACACATATATTTAGTTTTTTTTTTGGTAAAATACATGCCCATTTTGTTCATGTTTGGAATTCATGACTCTCCGTCCCAACAATATTCTTTAAGGTTCGGACTCGATTCTCTTATGATAAAACAATTTGCATTGTCATTGCATCCATGGTCGTATAATTAGTTTTTTTATACATATAAAAGATGTTTTTGCTTTCATATTTATATATAGGGCAAACTACATAAATGGTCCCTTGATTATACTCTAATTATCTTTTGTGTCCCCCAACTATCAAAATTTACAAACTGGTCTTCCGACTTAAAAAAAGTAACAAATTGGTCCAATGCCGTTAAAAATTTAACGGTTGATGATGTGGTAGTTAACATAAATTGATATAATTACATAATTAGCTCTCAAGTTCTACATTTATTTTAATTTGACCATAGTTCTAAAATATTAACTAACATAATTTTAATAATCTATCAATTTAATCATCTTCTTTTCTATTTCTCCTCTCAATGTTTTTAAAGTTTTTAGAACAATCAGTTTACAATCTTTTTTACGTTTTTCAAAGATTTTGATTCGTTTGCCAACGACTTACCCTATGTTGAAACTCATTTCTTGTTCTCATCTACTTTTGTTGTGTAGTATACTTAAGGACAAACCAAAACCAATTTTATTTGTGTTTCTTATTCTCTTGTTTCCGCCATTAATTCAGATAAGCTTCCAATTAAAAATAATAATTTTTTCCATCACCATACACCTTGCCTTTGTATTTGTGTTTCTGGGTTATTGTGGTGTATATTGTTTTTGTTTTTTCAGTACAGTAGCATAAATGAGAAATAAAAGTCTGAGTATTTAACGATTTGTTTATTTTTATGATTTGTTCATCAAGTAGAACGATCATAATACCCAAAAAAGTTAAGTTCCAGTACCTAAAATTTACAAACATTCTCATTTGAATGTGAAAATATATGTTTACCATCGAAATCCCAAGTTTCTATCCAAGGATTTCAATCGCTTAATCCATCCACTTTTGAAACAATGGCAGTTGAGCCTTTAACCTCTTGCACAAGTGGTGCATAAATGTGTTGTTCTCATTGTGTGCTTTGAGGAGTCTCTTGTTGCTTTTAAATCTTGTCGTTTTGTTTTTGGTTTTGCTGATTTGAAGAACGAGACGCGCTTCCTCTATCGGTTTCGAGGAGAAAGTGGGGAGGAAGTGAAACGTGAGAGTCGGAGGAAAGGGTCGTCTTCGTCTTCGGCAATTGTGATGAGGGTTTCGGTGGCGATGTTGCCACATAGGAGCACGACGGTGGTTGTGGACCAAGAGGTTGTTGCGAGGCGGTTAATTTTTTAGAAAATATGTTAGGAAATGGGGTTTGGAGAGAGAGAAAAATGGACTAAATTGATATATTATTAAAATTATGTGGGTTAATTTTTTAGAATTGAGGTCAAATTAAAATAAGTGTAAAACTTGAGGGCTAATTATGTAATTATATCAATTTATATTTACTGTCATGTTATCATCCGTTAAGTTTTTAACGGCGTTGGACCAATTTGTTGCTTTTTTAAGTTAGAGGACCAGTTTGTAACTTCTGATAGTTGAGGGATGCAAAAGATAATTGGAGCTTAGTTGGGGGACCATTTATGTAGTTTACCCTTATATATAAGCCGATGAAATATGTTTGAAAAAAATGAGTTTCATCTTTATATTAGGCTTAATTTGATTCATATTTGTATTATATTGGGTGAAATGCGTTAATATCATATAGTGTTTGAACTTTGATATTTTGCCATTCAAAATTCCTTCAGATTCACCCAAAAAGATAGATTTGATATGAGTGAAGCATCTGCCACCCATATTACCCTAAAGTTGGACTTGTAATAATGAATGGTCTTGCTAGTTCATTTCGCTCGTGAATCTCTTTATTACCAAGCATTAAACTTCATAGTTCTGTTCTAGACATGATTATAGTCATATATTTCTTCATGGATAATGAATTATCTTGTGATTCAAGATAGGTTTTTTCTTTTTACAAAAAAATTGAAAATAATTTTAATATCACTTTTAATCCAAATCTCCTTTACATCATGTTTTCATCCTTATACCCTAAGGGTGTGTTTAGTTTACGAAATGTAAGATTACCTCTGGGAATAAGATTCCCGAAATGTAACATTACTTGACATATTACTGGGAATGTTACATTACCTTGTTTAGTTTATTGGGTAGTAATCTAAGACTATTGTGTTTGGTTGGAGGTGTATAAGGTTATTTGGAAGTAAAATTTATTAAATTGTCCATGTGTTATATTTTCTATTCAACATGTTAAACTTTCAATATTAAATTAAAAATATCTGCACAAAAAGCAATAGAACTATTTTTGTTACACTATCTAAAATTTGCAAAAAAATATATATTTATCATATTATTAATATAATTATTATATTAACTATTCTTTAAAAGAACCCAACAAGTGGTTTAAGTGGAAAAAGTAGATGATGTTCATCTTAGAAGACTCAGGTTCAATCACTTTGTCTATAAGATGTGTGTGCATTGTCAAAGGGTGAAGAATATGTATGAACAAATATTACCTTATAATCACCTTTAGACTATTAAAAACATTATTTTACATTTACTTACCCTCGTTATCCTCTATTAAAATATTTTGTGAATTTTTAAATGCTAAAAGTTTAATATGTTCAAATTTTTTATTTTTTATTACTTGTGACATGTCAAGTAAATTAAAGTAAATAATAAAATAAATCTAAAAGTTGTATAATACATATAAGAATAATATTAATAACATCTTATAAATCAAAGAATAAAATTAAAACATCAACTACTAATTTATTAATTCTCGAACAATATACAATCTAACATATAACCTATAATCATCATATATTAATAAAAATACATTAAATATTAAAATAATATTTAAATATGTTAATACCATTAAATATTAAATTAATATAGGACAAAAATATTTAATTAATTTACGACACAAATAATTAATCATCCAATTAAAAATTCAAATAAAGGATCTATATGAACGAAATTCATCACCATAGGGGCAATATAGTCCAAAGGGATGAGAATTGACAAATACCTAAAAAATTAGTGGGACATTCCCACCATTTAGGGGGAAGTGACACTATTGAGAAAATATTATTACCCCATATAGAGAATGTTGTCAAACCAAACAAAAGAATGCCATTTCGAAAAAGACAATTACGAGAGGTAATAATCTTTTTCGTGAACCAAACGCCCCCTAAAGTATATATTCATATTAGACATATTAAAAGTATACTTATAAGATTAGATATTTTATCACATATGTGATGTATAGCAGTGGCGGATCTAAAAATTTAGGGTAAAGTACACAGACGGTCACTAAACTATACCCGAAAAAATAAAATGATAACCAAACTTTTAAAAATGGCAAAATGACAATTAAATTTTATATTTTGTTAAAAAAGGTAACTGCGTCGTTAACCTCCGTTAAATAGTGACATGACTGTTAATTTTTTTGTATAATAGCACATTTAGTCCTCAATAGTTACACATTCAATTAATCTAGTCATAATTTGAAGAAATTCAATAAATTTAAGGCTTAAATGAAAAATAAGTGCTTAAAGTATACCTTTTTGAAATTTAGGTGTTTAAAGTATTTTTTTTTTGTAAAAATAGGTGCCTAAAGTTTCAACCGTTACAATTTTAGGTGCCTCAGTGTTAATGGCTGTTAAAAAAACTTGTTAGCCAATTATAATATGACACGTGGCGGGTTTTTATTTTTTTTATTTTTTAAATTATTTTAAATTTTTTTGAAAATTTCAAAAAATTCCCTAAATTCCAGAAATTTCAGAAAAGCCTCAATTTCATAAATTCCTAAATTCTGAAATACCTAAATCCCTCAATCTGGCACTCTCTCCGTCATTGGCCACAATTTTGGGGACATAATGGAGCATACTCTCCGTCATCGTTCAGCCGCCGCTCGTCGCAAATCGTTCTAATGATTTTTTAAATATTTTAACCTTCGTCCGATGATTTGCACGACTTCAGTCTATTTCCGGCGACAATGTGGTAGGGTAAACAACCGTGGTGGTCCGGCGACGGATGTGGCAGGCAGCGACGTGGCCATTGGCGACAGAATCGATTCAAATCGTGATTTGAGTTCTGGTGAGTTAGGAATTTCGAATTTGGGGTTATTTTGTGAATTTTGGAAATTTAGAGATTTTTTTAAAAATAAGTTTAAAAAATAAAAGAAATTAAAAATAAAATAAAATATATATTTTTAAAAAGTTAACGGTAGTTAACACGAGGTATCTAAAATTATAACGGTTGAAACTTTGGACACCTATTTTTACAAAAAAGTACTTTAGACACCTAAAATTCAAAAGTAGTATAGTTTAGGCATCTATTTTTCATTTAAGCCTAAATTTAACCCTCAATTTTTACACATTGTTATAATTTAGTCCTAATTCTACAAAATTTATAATTAAGAGCAACATTAAATTTATAATAAAGTGTAAAAATTGAAGGTTAAATTTAGTCCTAATTACACATCTGCCCGTGTGTTCTTAGCTATAATTTTTTTTAGAATTAGGACTCAATTATAACAAAGTGTAAAAATTAATGGTTAAATTTATTAAATTTCTTCAAATTATGACTAAATTGATTGAATGTGTAATTATGAAGAACTAAATGTGCTATTATACAAAAAAAATTAACAGCCATGTCACTTCTTTAACGGAGGTTAACAACACAATTACCAATTTGTAACAAAACATAAAGTTTAATTGTCATTTTATTATTTTTGCAAGTTTGATTACCATTTTATTTTTTCGGGTATAGTTTAGTGATCGTCTATGTACTTTACCTAAAAATTCAAGAATGGGGTCCAAAATATTTTTTTCTCAAATGAGTATGCAAAAACGAAATTTTCCTTTACAAACTAAACAAAATTATTATTTTTTTCAAAAAAAAAAAACTAAATTAAAATTATTTTTAATTTCAAAAATTGTGATGCGGTGCACCCCACCGGGACTGGGTGCATCCGCCACTAATGTATAGATATAAAATGTGACATTATTTTTTTATTATATACTTTTTTGTCTCATTAAAATTATTTTTATTAATTTTTTTAGAAAAAAAATTAACTTTAATCCATTATTTAAAATTTATTATCTATAAAATATGAAAAAATATTTTAAAAATATTAATAAATAGTTTTGAAATATATATTTTTATAAAATTTAATTATTTAAAATTTGAATAGCTGGAAGAAAGTGAGATGTGGTTTCTCACACCCAGCAAAAACAATTAAAAGAAAAAAGGAAGGAAAGGCCAAAATCAGTACCAAAAAGCTTGCATGTTTTAGTGGTAAAAGAGTACAAAAAATACGCACCACCATCCATCTTTCATGTCGCATGATTTGTCAAACCCCCCATCATACCAAGGGCCCCCTCCTCACCTCACCTCACGGAGCCATTATCTCTTAGCGGTGCAAATGAACCGAGTTTAAACAAACAAGATTCCGTGTCCGTTTGTTTACTTTTAAAGATGTTTATGTTCGGTTCGTGTTCGCTTAAATTTTTAATATTATGTTCGTGTACGTGTTCGTTTATTTATTTTTAAAGACGCTCGTGTTCGTTTGTTTAGTATTCGCGTTCTTAGTGTTCACGAATATGTTTGTTTAAGTGTTCGCAAACGTGTTCGTTTAAGTGTTCACGAACGTGTTTGTTTATTCATTCATAAACATGTTCGTTATATGTTCAGAAATGTTAACTAAATTAACAATAAATAAATAAAAAAAACAAAAGCAACAAAACAAAACTTAGATTTCAACATGAACTTATATAACATCCTTAGCAACAACAAAAAGTAGTATTTTGATACATCCACAAGTATTATAAACGAACCTATAAACGAGTTTATAAACGAACCTATAAACGAGCTTGATCGTGAACATAAACGAACCAAACACACATATGTTCGTGTTTGTTCATTTATTAAACGAACATAAAATTTTTTGTTCATGCTCATTTATTTAACTTAATAAACAAACGTTACATGAACAATTCGTCGAACACTCCTTCGTTTACACCATTGGATTTAATTCTTCAAAATCACCTCCACGGCTACACCTGCTTTAAGTTTCGTATTTTCTAATATTTTAATTGTGCTATTTTTAATGTTAAATTAAATTCGTATGCTCCTTTAAAGCCTAGCCCACGTTTAGCCCCTAAATGATATGACCAAATATCGAGACGGTTTTATTTTATTCATCCACAGGAGGACCAAACCTAACATTGTTATTGTTATTGTTGTCCCTCAGAGATGAGTGTGGTGTGTTTTATGACAAGAGGGATGATTTGGTGATAACAATAATAACGATGTACAAGTAAGGGACAGCATTGTCTGTCTTCCACTTCCCAAATTAATTGAAAACAAAAGGGTTATACTTATATATATGTATTGCTCTCATGGACCAGCAAATTCCCCCCTCTCAATGCAAACACTACAGTCTATGAGTTATATCAAGTCTTTATCATTTGGCAGAGGCCCTCGGGTTTTTGTATATTTTACATTTGGTCCCAAAGAAAAAACATTTATAACACCATCTGTCGGTCATCATACTTGTTTTTTTCAAAGGCATGGGGGGTGGAGCAATTGATGAGAACATGGAGACTTAGCTTGCACACAATTATATAAACCTTGTTATGCATGCATACATGTTGTCCCATATGACAGCCTTGAGGATTCATATGCTGTCTGTTTAATTTCGTTGCCATGAAAACAACCACTTTGACTTATGGTCCCTTTGATTCTTTTGGTCTACAATATGAAGCCACTCACAAGTTCATCGTATTTACTAGATGTTTCCAAGAAATTTAAAGGAAAAACAAACAAACAAACCCTGAAAACATAGGAAAGACTGTAATAATCTTAAACTCTAAAGATTTCACTGGACATCTACAATGTGATGGGCATGTGATCACAATCAGATTCCAGCTTATCTTAAACTCTAAAGATTTCATTGGACTTTTACACTGCAAAATAAGCTTATTATATTCACAGAAATATTTGGCCCAAAAATAAATATTCACAGAATAAAGTCTTTATTTGTGTTATTTTCCTTCTATTTCTTTGCTTCTTCTATGGGTTTTTTTCTCAGGATTTGCAGTCAGAAAGGAGAATAGAGTATGGTTAGGTTTAGGTCAGGTGACTTTAGATTTTGTCAAATTGGGTTTTGATTACGAGGTTGTTATTTTCGAGTTTAGACTATTTTGAGTCAAGATTATTTTAGCTTTGAGTTTTTTTATATATTTTGAATGCACGTCGATTCAGATTAGTGTAGGATAGATTCATATAGGCAAGGTTTTTTTTTATTTAACTAAATTGAATTGAATTAAATTTCGATGCGATCATATCTGATTTTTGGAATTTTGGGATGGATAATTACAAAAAACTAAAGCCATGAAGGATCACTTTCTTTGATGCATCTTTAAAGGGTGTCTTGGTAATCAAGGGGAAGTTTTATAGCTGAATTCAAAGATTTAATTGTATTGTAAGTTTTGGTTTTTGTTATAAGTTGAGGAGATGGCAAGAAAGCAGCCAGCAAGAATTTCAAAAAGGAAAAGAATGCATGAACTTGGGATGTATACCCGGATTTGAAGGGTTTAAGAGATCAGATTTAGCCTAATTATTAGTTAAAGATTAAACAAAAACAAATGGAACAAATCAATCCTCCCCAACCCTCTTTTTCAAAGTAATACATGGTCTACTTTATTGGGTTTTTTCCCTTCAATAATTGAGTTGGCATAAAAAGAGGGAAGTTTCCGGTTTCTTTATCCTGTTCTATTCTGTTCAATCCGCGAATAAAGTAAAAAAAAAAACAAATATTTTGCAAATATATACACCAAAACAATGAGCATATATTTAAGGAGCAGTAGCATATTGAGTAGTACAAGGCATGAGACATGGGACCAAACCCCAATAACGCATATGCAAATGCAATAGCTTCAGCTTGAAGAAGCAAAACACCATCATATAAGTTGGAAAGTTTTGTAAAATAAAAGATGGCCTCTCACTAAATTTCCTAATATTTTGACTCCCTCTTCTTATACTGTGACAAATACTTTCTTCTCGTTATCTTTTTCGAAATTTGCCTCCAAAAGGCAATAATATAAGTCCATTGCTAGAGGCTAGTGATGGGCACATGCGATGTTTATATATCTTTGGTTGATATTGATATGAATCTGCTTCAATTTTGAACCCTATAACCTCATTTTGGGTTCTTTAATTAAACCTTTGTATTACTATAATTATTAGATATTTGATATGGTTTTGGTTATGTTTGGTAAATAATTTTTTGAGTCAAAATTAGAGATTTGACTAGTCAAATCTGTTAATTTAGATATTTGGTAAATAGAGTATTGTAATGGCGGATTGAGTTGAAACTTTTTATTAAAAAAAAACCTAAAAAGAGTTTTTTGAATTATAGGGTTGGATAAAAAATTGTAAAGACTTTTTTGTCTTTGATAATAAAAAAATTCTTTAAATAATACAAATTTGAATAACTAATAAAATTTAAAAATAATTATATAAATAAAAAATCAATATATACATATAAATTTTATTTTATTAATATATACATTATTCATATATGCTTAGTAATATTATTAAAAAATAATTTTTAATTTAATTAATATTAATAAATAAAAATATTAACAACTAGCAAATTATTCAAACAAGTATTTAATATAATGATGTCCTTATATGTTATTTTGCTTGTTTAAATAATTAAACAACTATTATTTATCAATTAATTTTACCAAACACTTTTATACAATTCGTTGATTAAATCAGCTAATATAATCTGCTAATTGTTAAATAATACCTATTTATTTATTTTTGTTTTGGCAGCAACCAATTTGGGAAGTTTCATTCTAAAAAACAGTCAAGTGTTATATTAACACAAGTTTGTTACCACAGTGACAAGATAAAAGCTATAGTTTTAGGGTTTTTAACCAGATTCTTAAAAACAATGTCAATTCATGTTTTTTTTTTGTTTAGTTTGGTATTAAACAAAGAGAAAATATTTTATACACCGCGATGAAATTTTTTAGAGTGAGAATGAAGCTCGTTTTCATTTTTATTTTTTTTTAAAATAAAAACAATAAATAAAACATGTTTGGTTGTAAAATTAGAAAATAATTTTTAAAAAATAAAAACAAAAATAAGTGAAAATTTAAAAACATAAAAAATTGTTTTCATTGTTTTTTATGAAAATGTTTTGGGAAAGTGGAAAATATAAAAACAAGGATTTTTTAATTTTAACCCTTCGAATCCTTACAATGTCATTTTTTAAAATTTTGGTTTATTTACTTATATTTTATTTATTATTATTATTATAATAATATTTTTAACTATATTTTATTTTAAATTGTTAATAATTATTTTTTTCATCTCTGTTTTGAAAAGCTAGATACTAAACACATTTTACTATTTTATTTTTGAAAACAAGTTTTCATCTATACTGCGTGTTTTCTATTTTTTAGAAAACTGAAAATTATTTTTTGAAAATAAAAATAGAAAATATTTTGTAAAACCAAACGGACCATAAACGTATTAGTTTTAGTGTTTAGAGTTTAAGGGTTGTGGTTATAGTTTAGGGTTTAAGTTTTAGGATAATATAATTTAATCTATAAACCTTAAATTTTTACACCAACCCCTAAATTCTAAGCACCTAAACATAAAATTTTTTTTTAAAAAAAGAATATGTTTTTGATTTGTCCTGAATTTCACGAACCAACTACAACAAGAACACGAATACTATACTACCAATCACCAAATTTAAGACTCGTTAGCTAAAGAGTCATGTAAAAGAAAACGAAAAACTAACATTGAACTAACAAATTGTGTCTCTAAAGAAATTATATATGGAACAATAATTTATCAAAGGTTTTGAGCATAAGAAACTGTATTACTTCGCTTAAAGTTGATTACAACAAATCTATTTTCTTTTCTTTTTTAAACCAGAACAAATATACATTACAGTTGTTTCGCCAAAAGGATCAGTTACATTGTACTTAAACCCTTATTTCTGGTGTCAATATTGATAATAAATTCAATATCACAAGTTTTTTTTATAGGATTTCTAAATCATTCATAATATTTCAAGGCTTAAATCAAAGGTAAATACATCAAAATTATTCGAATTCAAGTTTAAGTATTGCTAATCTACCAACTCTTTAACGAAAGAATCCAAGAAAACATGGAATTCCAAGGGTTTTCAACAACATCGACAACCGGTTCACATTATTTATTTATTTATTTTTAAATTTAAAAGTTTAAAAAAAAATTCACATCGTAAACTCATAAAATTTAAAAAATTTATAATACATAATTCAAACACAAAAAATAGTGATTTGAAGTTAATTTTAAGATAAAAATATTTGGATATATATATATATATATTAAAGTTTATCACCAAAAAATGTTAAAAATATTAATCTCGTTTTTTCTATCGAATCTTGTATTAACAAATTAATACAAATATTTTAAAAAAATTTAAAACTTAAAAGTACATAGTAGAAACATAGAATTTAGAGATTTAGATTTAATTTTAGGTAAAAAGATTAACCTAAATAAAAATTTAATTTAAAACTAAAAAATAAATATATTAAAAGTATCAGGTCGAATCGGATACCCAGTTACAAAAAATTTGGCCTAGACTGACCCAACTACCCGAAAAAAGTCTCGGGTCAAATAATTTTTTTTGAAAAAATTATTCAATTTTTTAAAATTTGGGTCAGTGAATTGACGGGCAGATCAACTGGGTAGACTATTTTTTAACACCCATAATTGATAACTAATAAGCTTTAAACATACCATATCTGCATTTTATCTAACGTTATACAAAACATTAACCATGCAAAACTAAACATTTTAGCAACATTCATTCTCAAATTAATTAATTAAAGATAAAATATATTTACGAAACAAAAGAATTTATATATAATTTAATTTCCAAGAAAGTAAAAAGATATAAGGTAAAAAAAAATAATTATTATACTCAAAGGTTATTCTGATTTTTTTTTTTGAAAAATAAAAATTCAAGAAAGAAAAACCTCAACACTAGAATTTCGGACGGTGAGGCAAAGAGGGCAGGCTTGGGTCACTCTATCACACTCTGTACACAAGCAAAGATGCCGACAAGGCAGCAACACCACTGACGCCACATGTGTCCTACACGCCTTGCAAACCGGTCCCGACGCAACCACCCGGTCCGGGTCCATGTATGCCGACTCGGCGTCCTGCGCCTGCCCTTCCACTCCACCCGCGCAGTTCAGCCCCTCGTCCCCTCTCCTGCTATCGTGTGCCAAGGCTGCCCCTCCGCTCATTATAGCTCGCTGGAGCTGCACTTGTAAAGAAGCCGCCGTCGCCTCCTGCGCCCTCGCCTTCGCCTGCCAAACCTGCGCCTCCACGCTAACTTGTGCTGCGCGTGCCTCCAACTCGGCGTTCCGACGCTTTGCTTTCTCCACTTCCGCTTCTTTCTCTCTCAACCTCATCGCCACCGATTCCTCCACTGCACCCAGCAGCGCACGGTAGTGCCTTTGTCTTTTCTCTGCTAGCGCCCGCCGCAATTCCTCACCCTATTATATATAAACAACAAACGAACACCCAAAACAAAAATGTTACATTTTCCCAACAACAAAAAAATCCAAACCCAATTCGTAAAAGAGAGAACTTGGTACCTGGGCTTGAAGAAATTGGTCTAACTCTTCTCTCTGGCGTTTGATTTGGGCACCCAAATCATCCCATACTGTACACAAAAAGGCAGAGGCGTTTGAAAGGAGACTTAATTGTTGTTGTTGTTGAGGATAAGTATGATTTTGACTTTGGTGTTGGTGTTGGTCGCCGGAAGATAATTGGAGGCCGGTGGAGACTACATTTGGTTGGTGAAGTTGGGAAAGGTGTATCAACTGCGGCGGTTGCGTTTGCAAAGAGAATGAATTGATTGGCGTTGTTATTGCCGCTTCTCTGCCTCTTTTCCTCGGATTATTAATATTATTATTGTTGTTGCTTCCAATTCCATTGTTGAAGAACATATGGGAGGATTGATCAAGAAAAACTCCTCCTCCTCCTCCTCCTCCTGCTCCTGCTTGTTGTTGCAGTGAGAACTCAGGCCCCTCTTGTCCACTTCTATAAACATATACATAACCCATAAATATAATCAACAAGAGGGGAAAAAAACTAAGATACGAAATGGTAAAGAAAGAGAGAAAAACAAAGAACGAACCTGTTAAAGAGGAGGATATTGGAAGGGTATTGAGCTTGAACAGCCATTAACGAAAAAAAACAAAGCCAGAAAAAATCTGAAGAGAAAGCAGTAAACTTTGAAGAAGATGGGAAGAGATGGTATTGGGAAGAATCAGTCCTTATTATGGCGTTTGCTTCTTCTTCTTCTTTGCGTGGGGGTTGGCTTGTCTTCAGGGAAGGAGTCTCGTGTTTGTTATTAAAAGCCTCACAACACCCGATCAGTTTCCTTAATTCCTTAATTAATCACGCATTAGTTTTTCTTTTTAATTAAAACACCTAATTTCTATAAATAATAAACAACAGAAAAAAAGGGGCGTTGGTAAAAGGGAATATAATAGTAAGTTGAAAGTTGGTGTTGTAGCTCTCTGCCCGCTACCGCTGCCGCTGGGATTGTTTTACATGGCCCATGCATCTTTGCCCAGCTTTTCTTTTAATGAATAATTTTTCTTTTAATGAATAATTTATTTTTATGATGGAAATTTTCACTCTTTAATCTCCCATAATTATGTTCCCACCTTTTTCTACAATTTAATTCCATAATTAAGTAATGTATTTTTAAAGGTTAAATTAAATTAAATGTGAGATTTTATTATTCCGTGGATTAGAAGTTATCCTCGTTTTACTATTCAATTCTTAGAATTTGTCTATCAAACATGTAATATCAATTTATTAATGATTCTTAAAAGCTATATCAATTTATTGTATAACTCTTCCAATCTAGATACTTTATCGACTTTTTCCATGGGTTATTTTTATCTATTTTTACTTAAGTAATTATGAAAAAAATATTTGATATATAGATCGCTTAAAATTTAGATCCCATAAATATATTTAATCTAAACTAAATTTAAATTTTAAATCCTACAATAATATGTTTTTTTAAAGTAAAATATTTTATTTAAATAAACATAGATATAGAACTTAAAATTTACCTAATTTATGTATAAAAACTTTTCATTAATGATTGTGAATGAAAAATAGTCTCAGTGGTAAATCATATTTAAAAAAGCAAATATATTTTAATTAAATTATAAGAGTACTTAATAAGTTAAGTTATGAATACAATTGGTGATCTTCCCAAAACCAATGAACTTTAATTAGGGTTTGGTCCCACCGTCTAGGAAGAAGGGTCGGCACTCTTTTTCCTCCCTTAGCCACTAGTCTAAAATCATAATAATAAACCAAATCAATCTGTCGTTGCGATTAAGCCATTAGCCATAGTCACACTCATGGTCATGGTCATAGTAATACAAAGCTGCACGGCATGAATTTGCATTGTTCGTTTTCATCAAAATATCACCTTAAAATATTGTTTTTTTAATTAGACAACAAGTTATATTTAATCAGGGGCTAATTTTGACACTAAAATCTGCGGGGTTTATTTTAAAATTTTAAAGTTCCTAAAAGTTTAAATTAATTTTTTTTAGATTTTTTAAAAGGTTCAATTTAAAATATTTGGAAAAAGTTGGGGTTTAACTAAAATTTTTATAAAATTTGAGAATTATCTAGACTTTTAAAATTTTTAGAAGGGTATTCAATTAAAAATATTCAAAATCTTAAAATATAATGTCACTGTTTGACAATTAGCGGATAGCTGATAACAGATTACATTAGTTGATAGTTGATTGCATCAGCTGATTTAACTAGCGAATTGTATTAGCTGATTGTATAAAAGTGTTTGGTAAAATTAACTGATGGCCGATAGCTGTTAAATTATTTAAACAAGTAAAATGACATATAAGGACATGATTATATTCAATACTTGTTTGAATAGTTTATCAGTTATCAATATTTTGTATCTAATTAATATTAATTAGATCTATAAAATTATTTTTAATATAACTATTCTAAACATATCCGAATGATTTATATATTAATTTATTATAATTTAATTATTAATAAATTTAAATACACGTATAAATATGTGATAATAAAAAGAAAAAAGTAAATATGATTAGCTTATAAATAGAGTGAGAAAATATTTAATTTAGGTTATTTTGAGATTTTTGGTAATTAGTAAGGGTAAAAGAGTATTTACAACTCTAATATCAAACCTCTAATCTCAAAAAGCTCCTATTATGAGCTTTTTCAAAATTAGCGATTTCACCCCAATCCGCTATTCACCAAATAACAATATTAGCGGAATGAACTAGTCAAAATTTTAATTATGCCTCAAACCTCTAAGTTTTGCCCAAACCTCTCTTTACCAAACATGGCATATATATAATTTTAATTTTTTTTTGGAAGGAACTAAATTAAAATTAAAAAAAAGAAGCTAAATCTAAAATGTTAAAAAATTTGGGAGTTCCAGGACTCCTACTAGCACTGGTTACCCTGCGCCCCTGTGTTTAATTCTTATAATGTCACTCTTTTTTACGGATGAAATTTGTCTATCCTCCAACTATGCTCCTTTTTATGCCCTACAAAAATGTGGATTTAAAGTTTATTTCAGAAATCCTAATGGTCTTAAAATAAACAAAACCTAATAACACAATACTTAGAGTGTCAAAACTTCATAAAGTTTCGAAATTTAGATCGAAACTTGAACTGAATCTGAAATCCCATAATTCTAAATTTAACTAAAGTATTCGAGGTATAGAAACCTTGTCCGAAACATTAGAACCTAACTCAAAAGTGGTTATCTAAATTCCTAAATCAAATCTAAATGCCATACATATAGGGGTGTAAATGAAGAGAGCGTTCGGCGAACCGTTCGTTTATTAAGCTAAATAAATGAGTATGAACAAAATATTTATGTTCGTTTAATAAACGAACGAACACGAACATAGGTGTGTTTGGTTTGTTTATGTTCACGAACAAGCTCATTTATAGGTTTGTTTATAAGCTCGTTTATAGGATGAAAATGCTTGTGGATGTATCAAAATACTATTTTTGTTGTTGCTAAGGATGTTATATAAGTTCATGTTGAAATGTAAGTTTTATTTTGTTACTTTTAGTTTATTTATTTATCGTTAATTTAGTTAATATTTCTGAACATATAAACAAACGAACATGTTCACGAACGGATAATGTAACCCCCTTAGCCTGGTCTAGCCGCCAGACCGAACCAAACAGGTTACACGAGGAAAACCGAAGAAAAACTCGCTAAGGTTTCACTTTGATTAGCAACCTTGTTTTTCTTTTCTTTTCTAAAAGCCATTAACATCCTATGTGATAGGAACTCGCAGCAGAAGAAAACGAGAACGACATCAATTAAGCGATTCAAGTATCAAGGGACTAAAATGCAAAATCTAGCACACTACAGAGACCTATCATGAAATTAGGCATACCAATGTTCAATTAGTCATATTTCATGCCCATATGCCAAAATGCAGCTTAAAACAACCATCTAAACCCATTACAGCGATCACACATCAAACAGAAACCAAAACGCAAGAAAACAGAACTTCAGAAGATTTCAATAACTAACAAAACAATTGGACGTATCGATACAGGTTGCCCTATATCGATACAGGTTGCCCTATATCGATATGAGCATATCAAAACATATTCGAAGGGCTCGAAACACTAGCCCGTATCGAAACACCATCGGGGGTGTTTCAGAACCGAGGTTTTCAGTAACAAAATGTACCGGAATGAACCTTAGCGTTTCAATACCATAAGGTCATTTCAAGTAACCCGTATCGATACAAGCTCGACCGCATTGATACGTCCAACCTGCAATGACACTTTTTGCTGGTTTATTGCAATCTTAACACATATGGACCCTTCAACCAAGACATAAACATGCATACAACTCAAACATACCACAAAACCTCAACAAAGCATGGCAACAACATCAACATAGCATGAACAAACATAGCAAGATTCTAGATGCAAGCAACTTAAGCATAAACAATTCACAAAATGGTCAAACTTCAAACCAAATCATACTTCAACATGTAAAGGTACTTTACAAGTCTAAAAAGGCATCATAAACATGTCTCAATATAGGGAGTCTCAAAACAAAACCTCATAAAGCATAAAGGTCATATCACATTGCTAACATACTATTATTGGATGCCAAAACCAAACTTGAGCAAAAGTAAATTTCTTAGACCGCTCATTGCTTCCTTGCTGCCACAAATGGTCTACGGATCTGCATTGTTGGAAAAGAGAGCGTAAGCAAGAATGCTTAGTGAGCGGTGCTCAGGACAACAACAACAACAACAACAATGTAATTTTAAACCATTTTGCTTGCTTTTGAAAACAGAGCCATTTCACAAATCATTTCTCAAACATAACTTTCAACATAGCATGTTCAATTTACCATATGCTTGAATTACAAATCAAGGCATAACTTCTACATCTACATGGAATCATATATCTCAAGCTTAACAACAACATCAACACAATAAGGCATAAAGAGCAATTTGAGTCACATGAGTATATTGACATTTTAGCACTTTTACTCGGATATGCAGATAACGTTCGATGGAATGCTCATCACCGTAATCAAGACAACTAGGCAACTTCCGGTGGAATGCCCATCACCTTACTCACAACGTCTAGTAAATATAAGCTTCCGGTGGAATACCCATCACTATACTCCTATTTAGTGGAATCTAACGTCACTAAGGCCACACATGAATTTTACCATTATAGTATACTCTCATCCTATTGGTCCACTAATTATACCCGGTAATAAGAATCTCTACAAGTGCCAATATACTCATCAAGGCCAACATTTACCCATTGTTTTGCAAGGCCACAAACATAACATTTCTCGTCCCAATTACCATATACACATTTACATGCATAGTGTCACGGGCCAAACTTCTTGGATCGAGACAGTGGTGCGATTATCCGATGGAAGGGTTCGAAACGAGGCAACAGACTTGCCAAGGCAACCAGACTTGGCTCATGCCGAGGTGATGGCACGAGTAGATGTTCCATGTGGGACATTGGGCTTACCAAGTTCATCAATAGACCTGGTCCAAGCCAAGACGAGGGCTCAAGGATCCGGAGGAGTTATTCCATGTGGGACATCGGGCTTGCCAAGACAATCAGAAGACTTGACCCAGTCCGAGAGAGTAGCGCATCAATCCACCCATGGTGATGAGCGCGGAGCACCGAGCTTGCCAAGTATATCAGACTTGGCCCAACAAGGGACAGTGACGTATGAATCCGCCCAAGTGGTTGAGTGTGGACCACCAGGCTTGCCATGTTCACAAGACCGGGCCCAACACTTGGAGAATGCTAGATAGCCCGATCACGCCAGCTTTTCAGAAAAGGCAAGAGACAACAAGTCAAATGGGATTGTGGGAGAATCTTTCCATATGAATCGTGATCAGCTATCCGAGGAAAGAACTCTACCAATTGATGTAATTAGGTAGAGATTTGATTTAGTTTCCTTAGATAGTGTATCTTGTAAAGATAGCAGGCTAATCTGGGCCATCTGTGTAAATCGATCTAGACCATTGGTTAGAAGGGAGCTCAGCTATAAACAGAGAGCTCCTCCCCTCATTTGTAATCACTCAGAAACTTCATTCTTCATTCATCTTCTCATTTGAGAGAGAGTAATAAGACTCCGAGGCATTTACTCTAGTTTGCTCGCTTGTTCTTTCTTTCAGTTGTTCTTAAAGTTCTCTTTGTGTTTCTGTTGCCTCTCGAGTGGCTAAGAGTAGCCACACTTGTGCTTAAAGCGCTTCCGCATCCATCGAAGCCTTGAGGGCTTGTCCGAGCCGTTGTGAGCAGGAGTACTCGCAAGGCATGGTTAAGGCTTACTTAGGCACAAGAGTTTGATCAGTTAGCGTCAAAGCGTCTAAGGTCGTACGTCCCCGACGGTGTGAATCTCTAGAGGCGTGACAATAGCATGTACTCAACACATCTTACCTCAATAAGAACATCATTTACAACATGGGATCACATGGGATAACATTTATACATGAGCAATATGCATGATAAAAGTGGAATGTAACATGAAACAAAAACATGATCATAATCAAACAAGATCAAAACGTAAATAGCCGAGGACAAGGCGAAAACCATTAAACTTACTCTCGAACATAGATTAGCCATTCAAGCACAATCTAAATCCCCAAAAACATGTCTTTAACCAAGTTAAGGCTTTTAAAACAGTTCCACTCACCAGCAACATACAAACGCTAGCCGAAACACCGAATCAAGCCTCCGGATCACCCAAAATCGTGTCTGAAGTTTCCAAAGTCAAATCCTCCACTTCTAAACAATTCAAAATAGAACATTAAAGCTTATACTAGCCTTTAAACATGCAGCAACTCAAAAATCTAACATCTAGCAACATTCGTTCATCGATTTGTATCTAAAATTAACCTGAAACATCAAATAAATCAACCCAAATAATATCCAGCTCACACCCAACAAGATTATCATCAAAAACACATTTAATAACATCCAAAACATCAACCCATCATCATATAACCTTCAGTTACCGATTCCTCACAAATCTAAGCCAAAACTCAATAATATCAACCCAAAACTTCACCAACTCATCAAATTTCAGGATTTATAAGATCAACCCATTACCTCAACATTATTTAACAATAAAAACATTGTTGATAACATTCCCAAACCCAAAACAAGATCCAAACGAAAATATTGCAAAATACCATTTTAGTTTGATTAAGCACATTTTCATAAGTTTCTTTATAAAACCTTTAATCTAAAACCATAAAAGAATCAAGAACGTGAGAATTTCAATAAAAAACCTTACATTAGAGGAGAAAACACAGTTCACCTCTAATGGTAGAATTTTCCCTTGTTTTTCAATGAAAAGCTTGAGAGAATATAAAGAAAACCATTGGGCTTTAGAGATAAATTATTGGAAATAAGTTTGATGATGTAAAACCAATATAAAAAGGATTTTACCTTTGAAATCTTGAAGGTAGAAGGTTGTTTGGTTGAAAGGAAAATGAAGAGAAAGCTTTGAGAGAATTTTAACGTCAAATTTGTGAAATGATAGAAATCTTTTAAAATACCCTTTTATTTAATATAAAAATCTTTTTAAAAGTCAAAATATTTAGGGGAAATGTATGAATTAGACTTAGCTAAATAGCTCCTTAAAGATTCAACGTTTTGATTCTTTTGCAAAACAGTCACCAAAATAGTTTTGAAACTTTACATTTTAGTCACTAGACTAAAATGTCTAATTTCCAAAAACGTTTTTCCAAAATTGATTTCACCAACACATTATACATAATTAATAAGGATTTTAGATGATTTTTCCATATTTTTAAAACTTCTCGGAAAAGGTTTTCCTTGAACTCACCCACAACTCCAAAACTGGTTCAACGATTCTCAAATCCTTTACGAAAACTTCTAACCTAAAACAAGGGCGTTACAAATAAACAAACATGTTCGCGAACATTAAACAACCGAACATGAACACCTTTAAAAATAAACAAACGAACACGAACACAATATTAAAAATTTAAATGAACACGAACCAAACATGAACACCTTTAAAAATAAACAAACGAACACGAACATAGTCTTATTCGTTCAAGCTCGGTTCATTTGCGCCTCTATATACAGATACAAACATCTAATAAGACTTAAGGCAGCCATTTATTACCCAATTGTGATTTAACCAAACATACACAATATCATGCATTATATTTAGAATTAGTCCAACATGCAAAACCTATTTTATAAAAATTCAAAGAGGTAGTTAAGTATTACCTCACATCTAAGCTACAAAGATTGGCCTGCAGCGAGCTTTTTCAAATCTCTATCAATTCGATATTCAAAGTCTTAATATTTCTTAGATACATAAAAATTTGAATTATATCAATAATGGCCTTAAAACGAATAAACAGACTAATTCTTAGATTCAAACATGGAAAAACATCTTGCTAGGTTTAAATTTGGCAAAGCGAACTGTGGAATCAGAGACTTGGAACATAAAAAAAACTTCAGGTAGGGTATCCCGAAAAAATTAATGATTGTTCAATGATGGTCAATAGTTGGCAACATGACTCGACAGGCCGACTGGCTCCATGTCTCAACCCAACTCCTAAGTGAGTTGATCTTCACTGGTGAGGCACGCCCATGGACACGTGATAGTGCGTGTAGTGGCCTATGACAACGAAACGATGACAACAAGCTCCAAATTGGCATGATTTCAGCTAGGGAATATCGTGGTGGCCTTGGTTTGCTACAATATAAGTGGTGGATCTTTGCCATTTTGAAACTCGGTATTGTCTTTCTCTCTATCTCTGTAACCCTCTCGCCCCGGTCTAGTCGCAAGACCGAATCAGGAGAGTCACACGGGGAAAACCGGAGAAAATTTTGAGAATTTCCCTCCGATTAACAACCCTAGATTAAGATTTATTTTGTCTAAATGTAATTTAACGGTCTTATGGTGTTAAGGGTTACAACGGAAGAACAACGTCTCAATCAGACATCAATCGGATGTCCAACTGAAGCCAAACAGTCATGAAAGACCATTTTGCAAAACCATTCCAAATATTTTATTAGTCATATTTCAAGCAAACGAGGCAAAGCCAACACAAACTAGACATATAAACTCACTTAGGAAGCATACAAACATTAGGGACTAAAACATAACATGTGGAAACCTTCAAAGATGTCTTTTAACCACTTTAACTACTTGTGTTTCGAAACAGGGGTTGCCCGTTTCGAAACGCGGGCTCTCAACAAAAAGCAAAAGTAGGTTGTTCCGAAACGACTCATCTTGGTTTCGAAACGAGAGCCTCTAGAGGCAAAACATACTAAAACGACACCACCTACGTTCTGATACGGGTGCTCCAAAGGCTTGGTCGTTCCGATACCATACCAGGTGTTTCGAAACACCTTTGGCATCCCTAAACATTACCAAATTTACCTCAAGAGAGCACAAACCCCAAAGAAACATATTGAGCAAACATTATAGAGGAAAGACACCCTAAGAACAGGTTTCAAACATGCATACACACAAGCATGGATCTCAAACTTAAAAGCTCATAAAGAACACTTTAACTCAAAACACCAACAAGCAAAAACACAAGGCATTAAACCAAAAGCCAAAACAAGTCTCAACATAGCATGGTTTCAACATTTAAAACATGTAGCAACATGGTCATACACATGGGAGTTTACAACCACCTCCCTAACCACGAAAGCAAGTATTCCCATTGCTAAATTATTATTACAACTTAAAATCCATACTTGAGCTTAAGTTACGATCACCAGAACTTTTCCCTTGCCTTCATTTGCCTCCTAGATCACTAACGATCTGCATTGTTAGAAAAGAGCGTGTAAGCATTAAGTTTAATGACTAGTGCTCAAAACCACAAAAACAACAATGCAGTTTTAATAAAACGATTTATAAATTGAAAACTAAACCACAAGCGTGAATTCAATCAACATGATTATCAACAATCTAACGTGTGCTTGACATCTTACATCAAGCAATACAACATCATATAACAACAAGGCATGACTCTCAACATCTACCAAGATAACATTCAACCTTCCAGCACAAGAATATTATGGCAATTATGGTTACATTACTCGGATACGCGGATTAGATTCGATGGCATCTCATATCACCAAATTTATAAGAACAACAAGACTCACGATGGCATCTTACATCACCGAGGTCTAACAATAAAGCTTCCGGAGGCATCTTACATCATCGAGGTCTAACAATAAAGCTTCCGGTGGCATTTTACATCACAGTACTCCTCCCTAATGGCATCTTACATCAATAGGGCCACGTGCGAATTTCACAAGTGCACTCTAACCCTATGGTCGACCAATTATACCCGGTAAGACTCTCATATTTTCCAATATTCAAACGTCATATAAACCAACATAACAATACCACACTCTTTAATCAAATACACACATTCATCTCATATCAACAAAGCATTACAATATTGAAACATATAATTCCGGTAAATTAAAACGTAAACATTTAATACTTACTCTCGAGCTTAGGTTGGCCTTTCAAGCTCAACCTAAACTCTCAAAAACATTTCTACTCACCGGTAGAACCCAACGATAGCCGAAACACCGATTTCAAGCCTCCGTAACACCGGGTGTCGCGTCCGAAGTACTCAAATCTCTATTCGCTGCTTCTACCCACTGAAATCAACTCTGTCTCATTTCAACAACAACCATTTCCGATTCCTACTTGAAACTAATCAAAACCAATCACATTTCCACTTTAACTAAAAATCAGCCATAACTTCATCAATTTAACATCCAAAACATACACAAAAGCTTCAAAACCTTCAACACACATCCACATACGCCTTAGGAACCATTTCCAACCATAAACAACCTAAAACCCCATATTTCCCCAACTCAAAATTTACCCATTTATTCCATTTCGGGGTTTCTTGATAAACCCATCATCTTAACCTTATTTTGTACTCAAAACATGATTTAAAACTCACCCAAATATTTTTTTCACTAAATTGATTAAACCTTTCAAAAACCCATTTTACCCAAAACGAGAGAACTTGAGAAATCACCAAGCTTTTGGAAAGAAAATGTTACAAGCAAGATTTAAATGAAGAGAAGAGTGAAAACCAAGTTGTTTACCTCTTTGAAACCTTCAAAAAATGGTGGAGATTGGTGAAAATGGATGGTGGCTTGACTTTGGGTGTTTTTGACGTGAAATGAAAAATGAGAAGGGAATAAGATAGAAAATGGGTATCCTTTTTTTTCTTTTTGAAGTATTCTATTTCATTCCCCTCTTATCCTAAAAACTCTCTTTTAACAAAAATCCCCGCTTGCCTTAATTTATTTTTATTTATCCCTAAAAACTCAATTAACATTTTAATACTCTTTTATAAAACCATTTTCATTTAAAGACAACCTGAACCCCAAAACTCGATTTACAAACCTTTCCCGGGTCTCGGTCCAAACTCCCAGACCCTAAACCCGGGGCGTTACAACTCTTTCTCACTTAAGGAATTTCGTCCTCAAAATTTACCTAATGGAGAGTGGTACGAAAACCGCTCTTCCATGTCCGCTTTTCTTTCCCAAGTGGCTTCTTCCACACCCCCGATGTCTCCACAAAACCTTGGCTAACTCAATGGTTCTCCCACGCAACACTTTACTATCCGTAGCAAGAATCTCAACTGGTTCTTCATCATATGACAAATCTGGATTCAATTCAATCTCTTCCACTAGCATCACATGAGACAGATCTAATCTATACTTTCGGAGCATCGAAACATGGAACACATCATGAATCTTCTCAAGCTCGGATGGCAATCTCAACCTATATGCAACAGGGCGAATCCTCTCAACTACCTCGTAAGGACCAATGAATCTCGGACTTAACTTCCTCTTTTTACCAATCCTCATTACCTTCTTCCACGTAGAAACCTTCAAGAACACTTTATCACCGATAGCATACTCAATCTCTTTCCTCATCAAATTTGTATACGACTTCTGTCGGTCTGAGGCTGCTTTAAAGCGGTCACAAATTAATTTTACCATTTTGGTAGTGCCCTTAAGCAAGCCTGGCATAGGTACAAGCTTATGTCCGACTTCGGCCCAACAAACATATGTTCTACATTTCCTACCATATAGAGCTTCATACGGTGCCATCTGAATACTAGCCTGATAACTGTTATTGTATGCAAACTCTACTAGCGATAGATGTTTCTCCCATGAACCCTGAAAGTCGATGATGCAACATCTCAACATGTCCTCTAACATTTGAATAACTCTCTTTAACTGGCCATCTGACTGTGGGTGATAAGAAGTACTGAAGTTCAACAAAGTCCCCAAGGCACGATGCAAACACTCCCAAAATCTGGCTGTAAACCTCAGATCTCTATTAGACACAATCGACTTCGGTACACCATGCAACCTCACAATCTCACTGATATACAACTCGGCCAACTTGACTAAGGTGTAAGTAGTATGAATAGGTATGAAATGGGCACACTTAGTGAATCTGTCAACTACTACCCATACTGAATTCTTCTTCGAATGAGTCAACGGTAAACCTGACACAAAATCCATGGTAATTCGTTCTCACTTCCATTTCGGAATCTTCAACGGTTATAACAAACCTGAAGGTAGTTGATGCTCGGTCTTAACGCGCTGGGAAACCATACATCTACTCACATACTTGGCCACATCTTTCTTTAACCCAATCCAGAAGTACTCATCTTTCAACCTACGACACATCTTCGTACTACCCGGATGCATAGCAAAAGGACTATTATGAGATTCGTTCAAAATAGTACGTCTCAACTCAACATCTTCTGGAACAACTACTCTATTCTTAAAACATAAGATCCCATTCTCGCCAAAGCAAAAAATCTGTGGGTCTACCCTCGGCTATATGTTGCACGTGAGGTGCCAAAGATCTGTCTTGCAACTGTTTCTCTCGGATCAACTGAACTAACGAGGGTTTAACATGTAGCTCGGCTATCAAACCGCCATCCTGCGACACACTCAATCTCGCAAACATAGCTCGCAACTCAACTGCCACCTTCCTACTCAAAGCATCAGTCACTACATTTGCTTTACCCGAATGATACTCTATTGTAAGTTCATAGCCTTTAAGAAGCTCTAACCACCTACGTTGTTTAAGGTTCAACTCTCTCTGAGTCATCAAATATTTCATACTCTTGTGGTCGGTGTAGACTGTGCATTTCTCACCATAAAGGTGGTGCCTTCAAATCTTCAAAGCAAAGACCACGGTCGCTAACTCTATGTCGTGGGTAGGGTAATGCTTCCTGTGAACCTTCAACTGTCTCAAACCATAAACTACAACTCTTCCTTTTTGCATAAGCACACAACCTAAACCTACATATAACACATCACTTTAGATCACGAACTCTTTCCCTGGTTCAGGCTGAATCAAGATATGAGCTTCCGTCAATGCTCTCTTCAATATTTCAAACGCTTGCTGCCTTGCATTTGTCCATTTATACGAAACATTTTTCTGTAACAGTTTAGTCAAAGGGGCATCAATTTTTGAGGACCCCTCAACAAACCTTCGATAATACCCGGCCAAACCTAGAAAACTGCGGATTTCAGTCACTGACTTTGGTTGTTTCCAACTCACTATTGCTTCTATCTTCTTGGGATTCATACTAATCCTATCAGTTGAGATCACATGACCTAAAAAAACTACTTCCCTAATCCAAAACTCATATTTACTCAACTTGGCATACAACTGATTTCCAAGCAAAGTCTGTGGCACTAATCGCAAATGTTCATCGTGTTCTTCCTCGGTCCTGAAGTACACTAAAACGTCATCTATGAACACTACTACAAACCTATCCAAAAACTCGTGAAACAATCGGTTCATCATGTCCATAAATGCAGCTGGGGCATTAGTCAAACCAAATGGCATTACCAAGAACTCGTAATGCTCATATCGCGTACGGAAAGCTGTATTCGGTATGTCCACATCTTTTACCTTCAACTAATGGTACCCCGATCTCAAATAAATCTTCGAAAACACTGAAGCACCTCTCAACTGATCAAGCAAATCATCAATCCGCAGAAAAGGATATTTTTTCTTCACTGTTACCTGGTACAACTGTCTATAATTTATGCACATCCTCATACTATTGTCTTTCTTCTTCACAAATAAGACCGGAGCACCCCAAGGCGAAATACTAGGCCTAATAAAACCTCTATCTGACAGTTCCTGAAGCTGTGTCTTCAACTCCTTCAACTCTTTAGGTGTCATTCTATACGGAGCAATCAATACAGAAGCAGAATCTGAATACGTCTCATTAGCAAACTCAACATCTCTATCTGGAGGCAAATCGTACAATTCTTCTAGGAAAACACTCGGGAAGTCACAAACAGTTCTGATATCTTGCGGTCTAACTTCACTCATATTTGGGTTCATTACATATGCTAAGTAAGCTTAACAACACAAATCCATCATCCTCTGAGTCATCAGAAAGCCTCAAATAAACTCTTTTAGTCTCAAAATCTATCCTAACTCTATGCTCCACAAGCCAATCCATACAGAGAATTACATCGAAACCATAAAAGGGAAACTCCATCATGTCAACGAGAAACACGCGACCCTGAACCATCAAGGGACATCTCCTGAACACCTTCCTAACTACAACTGTCTCTCCAAAAGAACTCGTAACACTCATACCTATATCTAACAACTCAAAAGGCAAACATAACGATCTTGCATGCTCACAAAAAATATACGAATGTGTCGAGCCAGAATCAATCAATGAAAGCAAAGATAAGAACTGTAACACAAAATTACCTGCGATCACATCCATGTAATTCCCAGCCTCACGCTGTGCATAAACTCTAGTCGGTCCACCTCTCTCGGGCTGTACCGCGACCACATGAGCCACATTTCTCTGACCATCATTCCTCGACTGGGAGTTGCCTCGGCCGCGCCCATGACCTCTCTGATACTCAACGGATGTAGCAGGTGCCTGACCATCTCTAGCCGGATGAGGACACTCCCGCCTTAAATGTGCATGAGATCCACAGTTCCAACAAGCACGAAAGGTACCCCAACACTACCCGGAATGGTTCCTCCCACATCTAGCACACTCGGGTGTGCGAGCAACAAAACCTCGATCCTAATGGCCTCGTCCCATGTTACCACCTCCACGCCTAAAGTCCGGTTGGTACCTTCTATCCTTGTACCTTTTGTTACGGTCTCAATCCCACTCGGCTAACCTTTTCCCTAAACTGGATCCACCCGATCGAGTAGCCAAACTTAGACTTTGCTCAATATCCTTGGCCTTAGAGACCAAGACATCGAACTCGGTGTAATCAAAAGCAAGCATACAAGTCTTCACCTCCGTAACCAACCCGTAACGGAACCGTTCACACCTTTCCCTCTCAATCGGAACCAATTCTGAAGCATACTGACTCAAGCACACAAAATGTACCTCATACTCGGATACGGACATACTGTCTTGCACTAAAACCATGAATTCTCTCTTCTTCTCGTCTTGATAACGAGCACCAAGGTACTTCTTGCGGAACGTACTACGGAAGAATTCCCAAGTAACCTCGGCCTCGAGCATACCTGAGATAATTGTGGTCCACCAAGCATACGCATCTCCCTAAAGAAACAAGACAATACAACCCAACTTACGAGTGTCCGAGCACTCCATCTGACCCAAGATACGAGTAATGCTCTCAAGCCATGCCTCCGAACCCTCAAGAGACATACCACGAAACTCGACTTCGCCTAAGCTACGAAGTCGCTCAAGAGGAAAACCTATCCCTGTATCCTGAGGTGGTGCTGCAGCATGAAGACCAGCAACAACCGTCTGAAAAGCTTCGGCTAAAGTCTAAAGTAACAGAGCCATGTCCACACCAGCCTGACCCTGGCCAACCTAAGGCCCCCATCACCCTCAACATTCGCACTAGCTTGGGGTGCATTACCTTTGACATTCGCCCTATTACCATCGGGAGTAGGAGAAGGAAGAGGCGCATCCCCGGGTGCCTAGTCACCCGCTCTAGGCCTTCCCCTCGGTTTCACCATAACAAAGATACAATCTAAAACACCAAACATAACACACAAGAAAACATTAGGTCAACAAAGGCAGGGATCCGTGTGTTCAAGCTCTTTTAAATCAAAACCATTTTTTCTATAGTAATAATACCTAGCAATGGGAATGCTTAACCAACCTTCAAACATCAACAGAAACACAAGGTCATGCTTACAAACACCGTGCAAAATAGACAAACATACACAGAACCAGCCTGACTTACCTTCCCGGGGAACCTCGTAACCGAGGCTCTGATACCACCAAATGTAACCCCCTCGCTACGGTCTATTCGCAAGACGGAATTGGGAGTCACACGGGGATAACTGGAGAAAAATCCGAGAATTTCCCTCCGATTAACAACCCTAGATTAAGATTTATCTTGTCTAAATGCAATTTAACGATCCTATGGTGTTAAGGGTTACAGCGAAAGAACAACGTCTCAATAGGACATCAATAAGATGTCCAATTGAGCCAAATAGTCACGAAGGACCATTTTGCAAAACCACACCAAAACAGGGGCAAAAGGTAATTTTAACCTTACCAAATAGTTTATTTTTCATATTTCAAGCACATGAGGCAAAGCCAACACAAACGAGACATATAAACTCACTTAGGAAGCATAAAAGCATTGGGGACTAAAACGTAACATTTGGAAACCTTCAAAGATGCCTTTTAACCACTTTAACTACATGTGTTTCGAAACAGGGGTTGCCCATTTCAAAACGTGAGCTCTCAGCAAAAAGAAAAACTAGGCTATTCTGAAACGGCTCCTCTTTGTTTCAAAATGGGAGTCTCTAGAGGCAAAACGTACCAAAATGGCACCACCCCCGTTCTGGTACAGGTGCTCCAAAGGCCTGGCTGTTCCCAAACCATATCAGGTGTTTCGAAACGCCTGGGCACAAATTAGCCCGAAAATGCATTTTGGCATCCTCAAACATTCCCAAATTTACCCCGAAAGAGCACAAACCACAAAGCAACATATTGAGCAAACATTCTAGAGGTAAGACACCCTAAGAACAGGTTTCAAACATGCATACACACAAGCATGGATCTCAAACTTAAAAGCTCATAATGAACACTTTAACTCAAAACACCAACAAGCCAAAACACAAGGCATTAAACTAAAAGCCAAAGCAAGTCTCAACATAGCATGGTTTCAACATTTAAAACATGTAGCAACATGGTCATACATATGGGAGTTTACAACCACCTCCCTAACCACAAAAGCAAGTATCCTCATTGCTAAAATATTATTACAACTTAAAATCCATACTTAAGCTTAAGCTATGATCACCGGAACTTTTCTCTCGCCTTCCTTTGCCTCCCGGATCACTAACGATCTACATTGTTGGAAAGAAACGCGTAAGCATAAAGCTTAGTGAGTGGTGCTCAAAACCACAACAACAACAATAGAGTTTTAATAAAATCATTTATAAATTGAAAACAAAACCACAAGAGTGAATTCCATTAACATGATTATCAACAATCTTACGTGTGCTTGGCATCTTACATCAAGCAATGCAACATCATATAACAATAAGGCATGACTCTCAACATCTACCAAGATAACATTCAACCTTCCTGTAACGGGTTTTTTTTTCTCCGCAAATCAAGTTCCCGTTACTTTTGAAAAAAATGTTCGATTTGATTTAAAAAGGGGGGAATTTAAAAATTAATTCGGTTCGGGTTTTGGAAAGAAAACCTTTTTAAAACAATCTTTTTCTCTCGGTTTGGAGTCGCCACCGGCCACTATGGTAGGCCAGACACCGTAAAAACAAAACCAGATATTCTTTTGAAAGGGTTCGGGAGTTGGTTACGTGTGGGGAAGGGTTAGCACCCCCATCACGCCCGGAAATCGGTACCAAAACAATTGTTGCTTTTAAATGATGGAAATTATCTGAAATTTAAAATGAATTTAACTAGTGGTTCTTGATTGAAAACCAGACTTTAAATATACGAGCTTTATCCAAATTGGTGGTTTTGAACTAATTAAACATTTAATAAAAAAGGATGACGGTACACCGGACCAAAAACTAAACTGACATCATATAAGGCTGACTGCCGTGTTAGTTTAGGGTTCGGATCTCGTACGTCACCTTTATGCATGATGCAAGCAGATAAAATATGATGTTATGATCTTGTCCTTTTTATTTACGGATTTACCTTTAGACGATTCGAATTAATCCAAATATCCGGGGACATCCAATAAGCTAGGCATGTCGACCCGAATACGCGAATTAATAGGTATCTCCGTTTTATAATCAAAATTCATTAACATGCTTATCAAGACATTAAAAATCACATGAATGACATTTAGAATGCGTGTCACAAAATGCAAATTCAAACGACATTAAAAAGCATATAACAAATATATTCGAATGACATGAAAACTAGTTAAAAACACACATAAAAAACAAGCATGCAAAACATATATTCGATACAAGAAGATAAAATGCATGAGTAACAAATAAACTTAATAAAATGCTAAATGAATAAAAAGGCAAACTGGAAGGGATCAATACTGTAAATTACCTATTAAAAAGAAAACTAACTAAAAAGCAAAACGGGACTCGATTGAAAAGACTCAAAACCTACAGGGACTCAATCAGTGATTCGACCACTAAAAACGGATTAAAATGAAACCGGGACGAAATTGAGAACGTTTGAAAACACGGGGGGACTGCTGCCGTGATTTTAAAAAGCGGAAGCCCCTGCACGCGTAATAACAATACGCGGAGGGGCTTAGTAGGCTATTATCCCTATTTAAAAAAACTAAAAACATTATTTAAGCCAAACCAAAACAGATTTTAACCCTTTTTCTCATTTGATAACCCTAAACCGGAGAGAAAAAACTTACCCTTTGATCTCTGAGAAGTCCGGCGCTGCCAAGGGGTTCCGGTCGCCGTTTCCGGCGCCGGAACCCTAAAAAAGCTTCTTTTTTCTTTCTTGAAACCGAAAAACCCTTCTTTTCTCGAAATCAAAACCAAAACGAAGGAAAACCTTTTTGAAATCGTTTTTCCTTAAAAAAAGAGAGATCCCGATACTAAAAACCTGAAAAGCTTATCCCCTCGTGTCACCGGTCTCGACGGCTCACCATGCACGGCCCCGAAGAGAGGCCGCGAAGCTTATCGCCGGTAAAGACGGGCACGACGATGGGGATCCCGACTCAAAACGGAGGTAAAAAAAAACCTTCTGTTTTTATTTTATTTTTTGTAATACGAAACTAAAACGAAAGAGAGACACTGATACCTCTGAAGTTCTTATCTGCTTGTATTGATATGAAAATCTTGATTACAACTCTCTCTGAATTTTTTTTTTGAATCCTTTTTTTCTCTCTAAGAAAATCCTCTGAAAAGCTCTCTGAAAAAACTCCCCTACATCGAATTCATTTCGGGTATTTATAGCCCGAATTACATGTTTTTTTTTCTTTTTCTTAAATGCCTAATATTGTTGGAATTTGTGTTGGTTTGTACAATTTTCTGCTGATTGCCTCTGGTTTTTGTTGCCTTGCGTCTCTGTGATTTCTGTATTTCGTTGCATTTCGGCCTCTGACATTCGTATTGTTGTGCTGCATGTGACTGTTGAGAGGAGAGGGGGACCAGAGGAGGACGTGGAGCGATCCGGACGATCGGTGGGATCTGGATGTGCTCGGGGAACTCGAAGAGGCCATCGGTGTACCGCACGCGCGCGTCTGGGAGTCGGATCGCCGCGCGTAGGCTGCTGGGGAGTCGCGCGTGCGGCGCGTGGGGCTCTGGAAGCTTCCGAGCTTCGATCCTGGCCGTTGATCAAGATCTCGATCCGACAGAGGATGGTCGTGCGGCGCTAGGGTTCGGGAGAGGCTCCCCTAGGGTTTCTCCGAGTCTTGATCTGGGCCGTTGATCTCGTGCCAGATCCAACGGCTGAGATCAGGGGCGGCTGCAAAACAAAGAGGGACAGCTTATTAGATTAGGGTTTTTAGACTTAGGGCTTTTGTTATTTGGGCCAACAGGCCATGTAATTTTTTTTGGGTTTTTTAACATGTAATGGACTTTAATATGAATAAACTTGTGGGCTTTTATTTATATTAGTTATTTGGGCTTATTTATTTTTTTGTTTTTTCAGATTTGATTGATAATAATAATAATAATAATAATAATAACAGTAATAATCGGTAAATCTATTAATGATAATGATATAAGTAATACTAATAATATATGATAATGGTAACAAGAATAATAGATAATAATATAATAATATAGATAATATAAATAAGTAGATAGTAATATAATAGTAATAATAATAGGATTAATAGGTGATTAATAAGGTAGTAATAATAATATCATATTAAATCCCATTATTAAAAATAAAAGAAATCGGGTTTAACACCCCGGACAAAATTAGTGATTACAGTTGCCCTCCTTTGCTTATACTTGTAGAACAAGGATAAAGCAAAGACCATAAGCACAAATTTTGTCCGACTTCCCTGTTTGGATTCCGAGTCACCATGTACTTGAACTACTGGCAGTTCGGAAATCGGTACGGGAAAATGCAACGGTCGCGGAGGCCTGAAGCTGTTTTTCTCATTTCAACACTCTTCAACCCTTCAAGGCCCGATCAAACAGGTAATTAGCAAGAGTTCCATTCTCCAAATGCCTGAACGGATAGGCGGGTTCTATTCTCCAAAAGCCCGAACAGATAGGCGAGTTCTATTCTCTGAAAGCCCGAACAGATAGGCAGGTTCTATTCTCTGAAAGCCCGAACAGATAGGCAGGTTATATTCTCTGAAAGCCCGAACAGATAGGCAGGTTCTATTCTCTGAAAGCCCGAACAGATAGGCAGATTCTATTCTCTGAATGCCCGAACAGATAGGCAGGTTCTATTCTCTGAAAGCCCGAACGGATAGGCAGGTTCTATTCTCTGAAAGCCCGAACAGATAGGCAGATTCCATTCTTTGAAAGCCCAAACGGATAGGCGGATTCTATTCTCTGAAAGCCCGAACAGATAGGCAGGTTCTATTCTCTGAAAGCCCGAATAGATAGGCAGGTTTCCTTTTACGGGGAAAGCTTTAAAACACCTGTCGAAATAGGTAAAAATAATATGATTATGTGAGTTAGCATGCCCCTAATCCTAGGGATGCCTAACTACAAGTGATGCATGAATTATGACATCAGAATGCTCGAACGCTTTTACTCTCCGAGTTAGTCAATCTCGACCTTCTTCTTGTCTCTTCTTCTTCTCAATCTCTTTTGGCTTTCTCATCTTTGCCAAATCTCGATCTCTTGGTCTCTTCTCGTAACACTTCTCGCAGTGCACATACTCAAAGCATTGCCCCCTATTTAAACTGGGTGCTCAATCGTTTTCTCCGTCTTTACTGAATGTGACGAATTTTCTCTTTTCTTAACATCGGGGGAACACATGCCCCCAAGTCTTTGAACTTTTCTCTTAAGCTCATTAAGGAGTGCTCGGACGCTCCCACTCTTCAGATTGGTCAATCTCGACCCTCTTCTTCTTTTCCTTTTTTTCCTCAATTTCTTCGGGTTTTCTCATCTTTGCCAGATATCAGTCTTTTGGCCTCTTCTCAAAAGACGACTGCTGACTTTCACTGGTCAGACTGGTCACAACACTTCTCATAGTGCTTGCCGCCAAAATATTGCCCCTTTCTCAAACTAAGTGCTTAATTACTCTTCGTCTTTACTCAACGCGGCGATTTTTTCTCTTCTCAACAATAGGGTAAGCACGTGCCCCCAAGTTCCTGAACTTTTCTCCTAAGTTCAATAAGGTCCACTTCTCATCTTCTGAAGTAATCGAAAAATTCGTTTCAAGTCCCTGAACTGTAGCATGTGGAATCTTACTACAATCCTCACCATAGCCACTGACAAGTTGTCATTTGTATTCATGACATTGCATTCTAAACTTTATCCCCGAAGCAATGGGAATATTTTTTGTGTACAAAAAAAGATTTAGGTTGCATCTTTTTAATTTCAAAATGAGATGCGTTTTCAAAAACAAAATTTTCTCTTTCACCTTAGGGATATATCAAGTCAAATTAAATCCCTGAATATCAAGTGCACGAACGACACTATTATGGCTCACCACGGATTGCCTCGAGCATCATGTGTCTAGGAGACCTCAAAAGCTGAGCTGATATCTGAAAATGTGACATACTCTCCAAGTTATTTCGGCTTTTAATCAATTAGATTTATTTTCTGTAGGCTTCGCCTTTATCAATTCTTTATAATTGTGGGGAAGTCAACTCGTCACATTCCTTTGGCCCAAGAATAAAGATGGAGCATACAACGATACCCCGAGTTACTCAGCATTGTCACGATTTTACCATCACTCATGTAGCTAAAGTGGATGGTGCATAGCAACCTTATTGGTCTTTTGCTACAGCGGAGTGCCCAAAAATTAGATTTATCTTCAATAGGCTTCGCCTTTATCAATTCTTTATGATTGTGGGGAAGTCAACTCATCACATTCCTTTGGCTCGAGAATAAAGATGGAGCATACAACGATACCCCAAGTTACTCGGCAATGTCACGATTTTACCATCACTCATGTAGCTAAAGTGGATGGTGCATAGCAACCTTATTGGTCTTTTGCTACAGCGGAGTGCCCCAAAAATTCCACATTTGTATCCGAAAATGCCTATTACCAGGCTTCGAACATTGTTAGGCTTAGTATTCTCGAATTTATTTTTTTATTATTTTTTTAGCACGAAAAACTTCCGGTTATTCTTCTGTTTGACCAAATTAACTTGGAGTGTAAGCCACATATTCATCATCTTCAAAGCTTTCGATTTCCACTAGACAAAGGCGACTCGAAGTCAACCTTTGGGGTCAAGGTCAATGTCCCTTGTGCAATTGATATACGGGGACTCAATAGGCAAATATATACACACAAAATGAAAAGGCAATTGAAACATAATGCATCCTTTCATTGAAATTTAGAAACATGCAGTCTGAGGTCCTTACAAAAAATCTTTGCTACCTTCGGGCAAAGGGTAGTAAAGGTTGATTTCACACATCACTTCAAGGAAAAGATCAAAATGCAATGAAATGAAAGCAAACCAACTTGGATGCATAAAACTCTTAAATACTGTTGAACTGACCATCCATTCCACCCTTCAAACTTCTTCGAGGAACTCAACCTCCCGATTGTCCATCGATTTTTGAACCAACTGCTTAAATTCTAGACGAATCTGAATCTCGTACCCCACAGTCTGATGGTACTCACAAAAGGATTCATGACCATCATATGCCCCCATTTGGACCCTTCTCAAGTCGGCTTCTAACTTAGCAAAACTTTCATCCATTTGCCTTCTTTGATGGCGAGTAAAGTGTGGGTGCGGAATCTTCGGAAGTCACGAATGCTGCCATGACCTCGAACAATTAATTCCAAGACTTAATGATGTAATGCATGGTATGTCGAATGCAAAACAGAAACAAATGATTGAAGGCAAAAAATTAAACACAATCGAATGCAAGGAAACATTGATTCGACGAACATCCTCATCAAACAACTTTCCATAACGGAGATCAAATCTCGTTACAACGAGGTAAGAAAATAGATACACATGGTACGATTTTTTTTCTATACTTTTTTCTCGTCCCTTTCCTTCAAATTAGGGTCTCGAAAACTCCGTTGCTATGGATTCTTTCTCCCATTGTGAAAGTTTTCAACTTAGACTGTTCTCGAATCAACACTTCGTATGAAAATGCGATGAGTATGCAAAAATAATCAAAGCAAGACAAAAAGGCAACTGGGTTAGTAACACCAATAATGAATATCTGAATAAATAAACAGAAAACACCAAAGCAGGTTAACAAAACAAGACCTAATAGCACGAATTCTAATTCTACGGTTATCCGCATGGCTCTAACCGGGGTAGGCTTCTTAAATTCTCACGCATGTGGTTTGGTTCTAACAAGGGTACCCGAACCTATCTTATTACCTACTAAGGTAACAAGAACCCCAATTCTGTCCCATTACAAGCTTGCGAATTGGTTTCGGTTCGAGGGAAAGCACAACCTAATGACGTGGAGGGCTGCTCACATGTCAAAGGCGTGGATTCCGGAAGTGAATTACCGACCCGTGGAGGGAGACTCACGTGGGTATGGGCGTTTCACTCCCACTTAAGGGACGAAGCTCGGGTATAGAGCCTAATGCGTGATGCAACACATGTCGGTGATTCCTTTGAAATTAAATGAAGAATTAATTCAAAATCACCAATTATCAAAGCTCGTGTACTTAAAGTCTTATTTTCAAAGAAGAACCATCTCGTTAAAGTCAAATTAAATTTCAAAAATTTCCATCATTAAAAGCAACAATTATTTCTTTGGCCTAACTCTCTTTTTGTTTTGAAAAACAAAATTTCTCCCCAGCAGAGTCGCCAAGCTGTAACGGTTTTTTTTTTCTCCGCAAATCAAGTTCCCGTTACTTTTGAAAAAAATGTTCGATTTGATTTAAAAAGGGGGGAATTTAAAAATTAATTCGGTTCGGGTTTTGGAAAGAAAACCTTTTTAAAAAATTCTTTTTCTCTCGGTTTGGAGTCGCCACCGGCCACTATGGTAGACCAGACACCGTAAAAACAAAACCAGAGATTCTTTTGAAAGGGTTCGGGAGTTGGTTACGTGTGGGGAAGGGTTAGCACCCCCATCACGCCCGGAAATCGGTACCAAAACAATTGTTGCTTTTAAATGATGGAAATTATCTGAAATTTAAAATGAATTTAACTAGTGGTTCTTGATTGAAAACCGGACTTTAAATATACGAGCTTTATCCAAATTGGTGGTTTTGAACTAATTAAACATTTAATAAAAAAGGATGACGGTACACCGGACCAAAAACTAAACCGACATCATATAAGGCTGACTGCCGTGTTAGTTTAGGGTTCGGATCCCGTACGTCACCTTTATGCATGATGCAAGCAGATAAAATATGATGTTATGATCTTGTCCTTTTTATTTACGGATTTACCTTTAGACGATTCGAATTAATCCGAATATCCGGGGACATCCAATAAGCTAGGCATGTCGACCCGAATACGCGAATTAATAGGTATCTCCGTTTTATAATCAAAATTCATTAACATGCTTATCAAGACATTAAAAATCACATGAATGACATTTAGAATGCGTGTCACAAAATGCAAATTCAAACGACATTAAAAAGCATATAACAAATATATTCGAATGACATGAAAACTAGTTAAAAACACACATAAAAAACAAGCATGCAAAACATATATTCGATACAAGAAGATAAAATGCATGAGTAACAAATAAACTTAATAAAATGCTAAATGAATAAAAAGGCAAACTGGAAGGGATCAATACTGTAAATTACCTATTAAAAAGAAAACTAACTAAAAAGCAAAACGGGACTCGATTGAAAAGACTCAAAACCTACAGGGACTCAATCAGTGATTCGACCACTAAAAACGGATTAAAATGAAACCGGGACGAAATTGAGAACGTTTGAAAACACGGGGGGACTGCTGCCGTGATTTTAAAAAGCGGAAGCCCCTGCACGCGTAATAACAATACGCGGAGGGGCTTAGTAGGCTATTATCCCTATTTAAAAAAACTAAAAACATTATTTAAGCCAAACCAAAACAGATTTTAACCCTTTTTCTCATTTGATAACCCTAAACCGGAGAGAAAAAACTTACCCTTTGATCTCTGAGAAGTCCGGCGCTGCCAAGGGGTTCCGGTCGCCGTTTCCGGCGCCGGAACCCTAAAAAAGCTTCTTTTTTCTTTCTTGAAACCGAAAAACCCTTCTTTTCTCGAAATCAAAACCAAAACGAAAGAAAACCTTTTTGAAATCGTTTTTCCTTAAAAAAAGAGAGATCCCGATACTAAAAACCTGAAAAGCTTATCCCCTCGTGTCACCGGTCTCGACGGCTCACCATGCACGGCCCCAAAGAGAGGCCGCGAAGCTTATCGCCGGTAAAGACGGGCACGACGATGGGGATCCCGACTCAAAACGGAGGTAAAAAAAACCTTCTGTTTTTATTTTATTTTTTGTAATACGAAACTAAAACGAAAGAGAGACACTGATACCTCTGAAGTTCTTATCTGCTTGTATTGATATGAAAATCTTGATTACAACTCTCTCTGAATTTTTTTTTGAATCCTTTTTTTCTCTCTAAGAAAATCCTCTGAAAAACTCTCTGAAAAAACTCCCCTACATCGAATTCATTTCGGGTATTTATAGCCCGAATTACATGTTTTTTTTTCTTTTTCTTAAATGCCTAATATTGCTGGAATTTGTGCTGATTTGTACGATTTTCTGCTGATTGCCTCTGGTTTTTGTTGCCTTGCGTCTCTGTGATTTCTGTATTTCGTTGCATTTCGGCCTCTGACATTCGTATTTTTGTGCTGCATGTGACTGTTGAGAGAAGAGGGGGACCAGAGGAGGACGTGGAGCGATCCGGACGATCGGTGGGATCTGGATATGCTCGGGGAACTCGAAGAGGCCATCGGTGTACCGCACGCGCGCGTCTGGGAGTCGGATCGCCGCGCGTAGGCTGCTGGGGAGTCGCGCGTGCGACGCGTGGGGCTCTGGAAGCTTCCGAGCTTCGATCCTGGCCGTTGATCAAGATCTCGATCCGACGGAGGATGGTCGTGCGGCGCTAGGGTTCGGGAGAGGCTCCCCTAGGGTTTCTCCGAGTCTTGATCTGGGCCGTTGATCTCGTGCCAGATCCAACGGCTGAGATCAGGGGCGGCTGCAAAACAAAGAGGGACAGCTTATTAGATTAGGGTTTTTAGACTTAGGGCTTTTGTTATTTGGGCCAACAGGCCATGTAATTTTTTTTGGGTTTTTTAACATGTAATGGACTTTAATATGAATAAACTTGTGGGCTTTTATTTATATTAATTATTTGGGCTTATTTATTTTTTTGTTTTTTCAGATTTGATTGATAATAATAATAATAATAATAATAATAATAATAATAATAATAATAATAATAATAATAATAATAATAATAATAATAATAATAATAATAACAGTAATAATCTGTAAATCTATTAATGATAATGATATAAGTAATACTAATAATATATGATAATGGTAACAAGAATAATAGATAATAATATAATAATATAGATAATATAAATAAGTAGATAGTAATAATAATAGTAATAATAATAGGATTAATAGGTGATTAATAAGGTAGTAATAATAATATCATATTAAATCCCATTATTAAAAATAAAAGAAATCGGGTTTAACACCCCGGACAAAATTAGTGATTACACTTCCAACACAAGAGTATTATGGCAATTGTGGTTACATT
Source organism: Hibiscus tridactylites (assembly GCA_958450335.1). Taxonomy (NCBI): domain Eukaryota; kingdom Viridiplantae; phylum Streptophyta; class Magnoliopsida; order Malvales; family Malvaceae; genus Hibiscus; species Hibiscus tridactylites. Next base: position 79,947,616 of record OY288281.1, read on the forward strand.
ACTCGGATACGCGGATTGGATTCGATAGCATCTCACATCACCGAATCTATAAGAACAACAAGACTAACTATGGCATCTTACATCATCGAGGTCTAACAATAAAGCTTCCGGTGACATCTTACATCATCGTACTCCTCCCTAATGGCATCTTACATCACTAGGGCCACACGCGAATTTTACAAGTGCACTCTAACCCTATGGTCGACCAATTATACCCGGTAAGACTCTCATATTTGTCAATACTCAAACGTCATATAAGCCAACATAAAAATACCACACTCATTAATCAAATACACACATTTATCTCATATCAACAAAGCATAACAAGATTGAAATATACAATTCTGGTAAAGTAAAACGTAAACATTTAATACTTACTCTCGAGCTTAGGTTGGCCTTTCAAGCTCAACCTAAACTCTCAAAAACATTTTCACTCACCGGTAGAACCCAACGATAGCCGAAACACCAATTTCAAGCCTCCGTAACATCGGGTGTCGTGTCCGAAGTACCCAAATCTCTATCCATTGCTTCTACCCAAATCAAAACAAAGTGTTAACATACTTTTCAATAATCAAACCCACCAGAATCAACTCTATCTCAATTCAACAACAACCATTTTCGATTTCGACCTGAAACTAATCAAAACCAACCATATTTCCACTCTAACAAAAAATCAGCCATAACTTCATCAATTTAACATCCAAAACATACCCAAAAGCTTCAAAACCTTCAACACACATCCACAAACCCCTTAGGAACCATTTCCAACCATAAACAACCCAAAAACCCATATTTCCCCAACTCAAAATGTACCTATTTATTCCATTTCAGGATTTCTTGATAAACTCATCATCTTAACCTTATTTTGTACTCAAAACATGATTTAAAACTCACCCAAATCATTGTTTTCACTAAATTGCTTAAACCCTTCAAAAACTCGTTTTACCCAAGCTTTTGGAAAGAAAATGTTACAAGCAAGATTTAAATGAAGAGAAGAGTGAAAACCAAGATGTTTACCTCTTTGAAACCTTCAAAAAATTGTGAAGATTGGTAAAAATGGATGGTGGCTTGACTTTGGGAGTTTTTTTACGTGAAATGAAAATTGAGAAGGGAAAAAGATAGAAACTGGGTATCATTTTTCTTTTCTTTTTGAAATATTCTATTTTATTCCCCTCTTATCTTAAAAACTCTCTTTTAACAAAAATCCTCTCTTGCCTTAATTTATTTTTTATTTATCTCTAAAAACTCAATTAATATTTTAAAACTCTTTTATAAAACCATTTTCATTTAAAGACAACTCGAACACCAAAATTTAATTTACAAATCTTTTCTGAATCTCGGTCTGAACTCTCAAACCCTAAACTCAGGGCGTTACAATCTCGATGAACGATAAATTTGATCATGACAGTGAAACTACTAGCTGATTCTTCTCGATGAGAAGAACACTATAATGTAGAAGGTTATGAGAATAAATAACCAAACAACGATAAATTAGAGAAAAACCCTATCCCTCTCTCTAACATTTTCTCTCCCTCTCTTTTCCCCAGACACGCCAAATTATTGCCTACCAAACAAAATTGGGCAAATAACTCACCTGGTCATTTAACTTTTTCAAAAGTTCTCACTCAAACCCTAAAACTTTGACCAATTTACAAATTGGTCCTCAAAATCCTTAAATTGAGCTTCCAAAATTTGATTTTTTTTCCAATTTAGTCTCTAAACCATTTGATTATGCATGCTCAATTACCCTGTTGTAGCTGCTGGTGCTCGAACTCATGACCTCTAGAAACAATAACCGTTTCCTTAATCACTGAGGCAAGTTGGTTCGTGCAAATAGTAAAATATCTTAACTACACACAAACATAATACAAAATAATATACTAATTAAACAAAATTTTAAATTATAACATGGAATAAAATAACCACACTAAATGATGAAGAGTACAAATTAAACTTCGTTAATATTTCTTTACATCATGATTTATGAAAGTTTTTTCCGATTTACTTTCTGGCTTAATATATGGTTTACCCCTTTACTAAATGAAATTCTCAATTTGACCCTTCAAGAATTTTTCAACAAGTTTGTCTCATGTATTTTTATTTCATCTATCGTTTTAGCTCCTGTATTTTACCCCTTAACTAAATGAAATTAAACCTCCTAGTTGTATCATGTACCCCATTTCGTCAACTTAGTATTCAATTTAGACATTCAATATCAATTTCAGGTATGGTGTAAAGCATTTTTGAAAATATTTGAATTAAATTATAAACATGAGTGTGTCTACTACATGAACATCTTTGAATTAAATTTAGAATGGCTATTTTTTTGACACATAAGATATGAATTCTCCATGTAATAAGTACACATGTTTACAGTTTCATCTATATTCTTTAAATACATTTCATGTTCGATTTGAGCTTGCATTTAATGTCCAAACTAATGATCATGCTTAAGAATGGACATCATTCTAACAAATGGGTTGTGAGATTCAATTAGAACGTTTTAAAATTCAGAGAGAATAATTTAAAATATAAATCATAATTCGGAATTAGCCTATAATGTATATTAATTATCCGCTTAAGTGAAATGGGTATTTGGAGATTGTAGAAGATTCAATGAAGTTGAACGGATTGATTTCGATGGGATAGTATTTTTATGAAAACATTAAGCCAAATATGTTGACCGTAAACCTAGTTTTATTGTTTTTTTAGTAGGTTGAAATTTAATTTAATAAAAAAAAACTCCAAAGTTTTTTCCTTGACAGCAGATAATCAACAACTTGGATAACTACTTTGTAATAATCTAGAAAATTTGAAAGAAATCCAGATAAAAACTATGTAGAATCATCCAGCAAATTGACGTTATCATTGTGTGGACAAACATTGTAATTATTATCTCTATTTTTCTAGATTTTTTTCTTAATGTAGAATAATCATAAAGTAAAGTTTGAAATCATGGTGATAACTCTAGATTAATATTAAAAATTGAACATTATTAATTAGTTAAAAACAATGATGAAACACATTAATTAAGAAACATGTAGGCTAGTCAACACGGTTGGGTTCTCCATCAAATTGGTCTGAGAAAACAGTGAGCCATTTATTTATTTTGTAACATTTTTTTGAATTCTAATTTGGTATTGGTCTCGTAGTCTTAGGGTGCTTTGCATGGGGTTGGAGCTTGGGGCCATCACCATGAAATAAGATCACGAAATTCGGCAAATTATATATATATATATATATATATATATATATATATATATGTATATATATAAAAGAGTTTCTAAAGAGGAAACTTCATTACTCCCCCCACATCAAATTTTTTTTGGATAAAGCATATGAATCGTCACTGCACTATCTCTAAAATTATAAAATAATCATCGAATTTTCAAAAGTTATATCATGAGCATTGAATTTTAGTTTTTTATTATAAAATGTTCACTAAGTCGCTAACTGTCATTAATTGGGAGACATGACAGTTACAAAAAAATTGTATAGTATTATACTTAATCCTCAATATTTACACATCAATAATGAGGGTTAAAGTAGGAATAAATTGATTGGATGTGTCAATATGGATGATTAAATGTTCTATTATTCAAATTTCTGTAACTGTCATATCACTCATTTAACGACATTTAACGGTTTAGTGACCATTTTGTATCAAAAACTAAAGTTTAATGCCTATAATGTAACTTTTGAAAGTTTGATGATCATTTTGTATTTTTAGAGATAGTTTAGTGACCGGTTTATGTACTTTACCCAATCTTTTTTATTTCTTTTATTTTTTTATTATATGCATGTCCGTTTTACGGTCCATATTCGGGGTGCGAGGTTGCCCTTCCCAATAATGTCATCTCCAAGGTTTGAACTCATGTCCTCTTCTTGGAAGTGCAATGTGGCTTATCAATGCATCCAACATTTGTTGGTTCGTTTTGTTTTATTTTGATGATGATTCAAGATTAGTTTATGTAAATACTTTTTAAAGACCATTGTGTTTTGATTATTTTTAAAGCTAAGGTATAATGTCAAAAAAATCCCTTAATGTTTGAATAAATAGTCACTTTGGCTTTTATTCTCTCTTTTTTTTTGAAGTAATTTAACCATCAACGTTTCATTTTGGTCAAAATAGCCCCTATGCGGATGAAAATTGTTAGTCAACTTACGTTAAATGACTTGGAATGACGTGAAAAACCTACATAGCAGTGCATGCACGATAGCAGTGTCATATAACCAAATGTGCTTTTACAAAATGACACATCAATCAAAAAATAGTTCTATAAAATTGTATAAAATATAAAAATATTTTTTTTTCTTTTGACGTGTCATTATGTCAAGTCATTTCAAGTTGTTTAACGTCGGTTAACTAACGATTTTCGCCGTAGATGGGTTGTTTTGACCCAAAATGAAACGCTGAGAGCTATTACTTAAAAAATAAGAGTCAAAGTGACTATTCAGTCAAACGATAGGGACATTTTTTGACATTATGCCTAGAGTTAAACCGCATCAAATTTCTAAATAAAAAAACTCTTTGTTATGTTAATTTTTTTCCATTACAAGATTCAAACCCAGTAATTACTAATTATGTATAACAAAATAGCATGCATTGTAAAGTCTTGAACAATGTTGTTCGCTATAATTTACATTCTACATAAAGAGTGTTTTATTATAAAACTACTTTGCTTCCCTTGCTAATTGTTATATATGGCATGGTTGCATGCATAATAATAATAATAATGATTTTTTAAATAATTTTTTTTATTTTAAATTATTATATGTCGCTAATAATTTTCCTTAAAAATAAATCTATAAACATCTTTCTTAATTTTCATATAATGTTATACTAAATAAATTTTCATCTACAAAACCTTACAAAAGGAAACTATGTATCAAGTTGTACAACAAATCAAATAGAATGATGGTTTAAAGTGATTTTTTTAGGGGTAAAAATTCACTGCCTCCTAATCATGCCTTTTTCTATGCCCGCATTAAAAATTACTTAAAATTAAATTTTAAATTCTAACCTTAATTTCCACATCCTAAACCCTAAACATACACCCTACTCTTAATTCCCTAAACCCTAATCACAACTCATAACCTTAAACCCATTATTTTAAAGTGAAAGTATAAAAGAGATAGACGATTTCCATCTTTTTGAGGAGGTGGATAAACGTTGTTGGACGCTCGATCGCAATTCATCTCTTCTGAAATGCGCAAAGAGTCAGATTTTGATAATAATTATTAAAAATATATTTTTTAAAAATTTTCTTTTTTTGAGAAAGAAAAATGGACATCTCAAGAAATTGGCGAGGAGAATTGTCCATTTCCCACAAGAAGGAGAGAACACCATTATATCATTATATGTTCTTGAAACTAAGGCCCCCCCAGGTAATAAGTATCCGATAGTAAATAAAAGTAAATATTTACATGCAATGTTACTTGCATGGTAACAAAAACACACATCCAAATGGGTAAACAATTTTTCACCTTTAAATATATAGTGAATGCCGACAGGTATATATTTATTACATGTTCGTCCAAAGAATATCATTTTCACTTCAATGTGCCAACCAACCCTATTTGGATTGTTTGTTTGCCCAAAAAATATTGGTGTCACCTGCCAAGTTGATTCCTTCACACAAAAACTTAATGATCTGAGCAGCTTTGCTCATTCCCTCCACATTAATTCTATTTTGTATTTTTCTTCGAAATTTCATATCCATTTCTTTACAAATATTATCAGAAAGTTCATAAAGTTCCAAGAAAAATCCAATGAAAAACGATAAAAAAACAAATCTAGGAATTGATAATCAAAATACTTTTGTGTTATTGGCTGATGTATCTTAAATTCGCTAATTTTTGTATGATATGAGAGAAAATTACATAAATAGTAGTATATTTTTTTATTTTAGGGTTATATGGAGCCATCATAGTACAACCCTTGGCTAGTCGAGTGACTTTAGACAAAGGTGTGGACCAGGTTTTGGTTTAGGGCCGGATAGATTGCATGCAGAGGTGTTAAATGGTTAATAGTTAATTAATATATTACAATGATTCACATGTAGATTTTGTTTTTAGTGCAATTAGATTATAATATTTAATGATAAATATGTTCATCTCACTATGTTTAGCCAATTACTATAACGATTAATTGTGAACACCTCTAATCGTATGCACAATGATTGTTGGATTGTTCTCATAAGTGTGTATTATCTGTTTTAAAGATAAAGACTTTCTTTGTGATTTTTTCGTTTTGAAAAATGTGTCTCATAAGGAGAATACGTTCCTTCAAAATGTAGGCACAAGTTCTTAAGGGTATAAAAAGTTCTTGAACTTTTGAAGAAAAAAATTAATTAAGTCTCTAAATTTTTTGTACACAATTAATTATTTGAGCTAATAAATTATATCAATTAAGCACTTTGATCAATTTTGACCATTAAATTTTTACAATTTTTTTTCTTTAGAAGTTATTAGCAGATGATGCACTACAGTTTTATTATGTTGAATTATAAATTTTTTCAAAACATATTTATAGGTTTTTTAGAATTTTAAAATAATTTTTTTTAAATATCAAGTCGAGAAACCGTGACACAGCATACCTCATCAACCAATTTAAGAAAACTATTGAGATTTAATAGTCAAAATTAGTTAAATAATTTAATTAATTTTAAAGTAATTAATTTTTTTCTTTAGAAGTTATTAGCACACGATGCACACAACCAGTCAAGGATTGGATTGTGCCATCGAGGGGAGGGAAGCCGCAAGCATTAGTAAGGCTTAATTTCTTAGGCTTATGCCCTCAGGTTTGCTTTGCTTATTTCTCTGAATTGGTCGCTTTCATTTATAAAAACATGACAAAACGCGGCTTACTCCCAAAGCCCTAGCCTTTTTTATTTTATTTTATTTCAAACATAGCTGGCTTGTTTTTTTCTTTTAATTTTTTTAATCGACGACGACATCAATCTTTATACTAGTTGTCGGCTGCCGGTAATTCATATTTCATTAATTTATTTATTACACATTTTGTTGCGTTTTCCTTTACATTTGTGGCACTTTTCTGTCTTGTGGCACGTTTCTATAGTTACAGCAGATTTTTGGTGTTCATACAGTGACCCTCACAACACTTATTTCTTATTTGTGTTTTTCGGTGATTATGTAGAATTTAATTTCTTTTTGGGTTGTTTGCGATGTAATTTAGAGCAAATCGTCGATCTTTGAGAATAGGCGTCACGGTGGCAAAGCAACACGGTGGTAACCATGGAAACCATTGGCATTGAAATTGGCACCAATGTTCTAACATAACATTAACACCCATAAATAAACAATGATAGAGGGAAGCCATGATTCTTGGCTGCAAATACACCAAAAACAATAAAAGGTCCTTGGCTCCCGTTTGTTGTTTTGTTTTAGGTGGGCTAATAATTTAGTCTTTAAACCAATAAAAAACAATTAGGATAAGTAATGATGATTAATATCAACGGGTTGAGAGAGCACATTGGGAAAAATACAAAAGGTCCCTTGAAACGAGTATAGTAGCCTTACAATTTGATAGCCATGTTTCTTAGGTCTTGTGCTTTCTGTTGTAAGCCCACATTTTATGTATGATTCCATTGATGAAGAAAATCATACAAAATATTAATGTGTGCCTCATTAAAAACTACTCTAAACTTAAATGAAAGATAAGTATACAACACAACATGATCAAAACAAAATAGTAAAACCAATGAGGACCGCTAAGCAATACGATCCACCCTACTACCCCAAGGGACCAACATAGCAAACATGCCCCATGAAACTATTACCAGGCAGCACGACAAGAACACTACCCGGCCAAGGCTCGTCTATCGATTTTCAAGCTTCATTTGAAACAGGATTAAATTAATCTAATCATCAATTAATTAGTTAAATAGCTCCTTCAAGCACAAAGGCTACAACATTAATCCCTCTAACTATACACTAAATGTTTTTTTCTGAACAAAAACATCGGATTTTCTCTGATTTTGAGTTTAAAAACAAGAATAAAGATTACAACAGGGTTAAGAGATAAAGAACACACCAAAATCCTTAATCTGGATGCCTATTTGTTAGTGCAAGAGATGAGCAAATAGCTGTTCTATTCTATATGATGTATAATGAATGGTGGGCACAAGGGGTCTTAACCTCCAAAACAATCTCCAAAGGCTGTAGAGCCACTCTCGAATGATGGAAACTTTCCCTTTAGATCTTTGATTATTCTGGTAAAACCCTTTTCTTAAGCTATAATGAACCTCAAAAAAGTTGTCTGCTCTGCCAGGCTCTAAACTTGTTTTGGGACACAAGACATTGAGAAGTTCCAAGAAGATCCCCATGTCAAAAGATCAGGGCTTTAGGTTCTGCATCAAGATTTTGGTTGTGTGCATATTAGACAAGTATGCAAGCAAATTGAAAAGACAACATTGAAGCACACATCAATGATGCATAGATAATATGTACTAAAGCGCACCAGCCTTCAATGTTTGGCCTGATTGATTTAGGCTTGTGTTGATGCCTTCATCTGATTTCACTTCGACTCTCTCCTCCCTTTTTCTCCTCCCTGCAGAGCTCAAAGAACCTTCAACTGCAAAGCAATTAAGTGGAACTCGTCGAGATTGGAAAAGTCACACTAAAGATACTAGCATAATTATCTCTCTTACACCATGCTAGCATCAAGTTGAACATCAGATAATAGGATTATGGTTCTCAAGAAGCTCATTTCACTAACAGTTAAACATTAAAAATAACAATACGAATGAGTTCTGGCAAAATTCAAGCCCCCTAATTGAACAAGTAAAACACACAAATGAAGATTTTTGAACCTTGCCATTCCCACACCACTTTCGATTCACCCTTAACAAGCTTGGGGTAGCGATCTACTCGTGAATCATCTTGTACCAATTCCTCAACCTGAAAAGAAGTTGAAGGTTGATATCAACTTAGAGGATACGGTTATTTCTAAAACCTTACAGATTACTTGACTAAAATCTCTTCGCAATTCAAACTTCAATCTATGAAAGAAAAGGCAACAGCTTATAAGATCACTGAGCATTGGCAAGTAAAACATACCTTTTTCCATAACTGAGGATCCTTTCTTTCCCTAGGCAAAAGGAGATGATCTCGCAACCATGAGGCAACAACCCATGATTCACCTCCACCATCCATGCTCTTCGACCTCAAGGCATTCTCCTCAAGCATATCACAGACCTAACAAGTAAAAGCAATTAGTTACCGTTTTATTTTTATTATTGTTGTTGTTGTTGTTATTATTATTATGTAAAATTATATATAAGAAGAATCTGAGACCCTTTTATTCTCCCAACTTTTCAGAATACAATCAAAGTGGTTAAAATTTTAAACAATCTTATAAGATTCAGGGATATCAACTAAAATATAATAGGCATGAAATTTTCAAAAGCAAACATTTCCACATTATAAAAGGGAGGCATACAAGATAGTTATTCTAAACTTCATTCATTTGAAGCGACACAATATTTTCACAAAATGCTAACATCTTATCTCACATTTTGTCACGCTTGCCTTTTCTTTTTTTCATCATCCCCTAGCTATTATGTCCAAAGGTTATATTCATTTTAATTCAAGGTGATCACTTTTAAAAATATCACTTTCTTTTAAGCCTATATCCATTTGGAATCTATCCCAGCCGAGTGTCAAGAGGCACAGGGTAAATAATGCCAAGAATTTTGAGTAAATTGTTAAACTGAAATACAGAAAACCACTTAAATAGCCTGACACACAGTATGCAAGGAAAACAAACCATTAATTTACCGTAACTGTACATTGAAAAAATTGTGTACCTGATTGTATAGCTCCTCTGCTCTAGCGGAAATATACCTTCTTTGACGGACTTTCAAAAATAACACTGCACATCCTATAAGCTATAAAGCTAAATATTGTTAACAACTTTCAAAACTTTGATACTATAACTAAAGAATTCAAAGGATGGCTTTCAGAAAGGATTACCGCTGCAAAAATAGGCACAATAATAAGAGCATGCTTGGAGACCAATTCACGGATACGACATGTCATGGGTTTGTAATACTCTGCCTGAGCATCTGGACACTTGAATTCTTGTAACCTATTAAAAAAATAAGAGATGTAAATTAAAATTTTTCCAAATGCAGAAACATAAAATAGATTATGATAAGCATACCCATGGAGATTTATTCGTGTCTCTAATAATTTAGCTATTGTTTCCATTGCCCTTCTTTTTGTATACACATATGTGGTATGGTCTGAGCGAACATTTTGCATCAACTTGTGTTCATCTAAGTCATTCCAAACATCATTTTCTCGAACCTGAAAGCAGTACATGTTTAGAAAAATTGACGTCGGTAATGTATGGTTTCTAGGATACATAATTTACTGTAATATGTATTATCATATGCAATTGAATATCATGAGATACCCAAATTGTCCCAGTCCCATAACACATAAGTTGAGCATAAGCTTCACAAAGGCCAGCCTCTACCCATTCGAACTGCAATACATAAATGCTAATCAGAAGAAAGAAAAAAAAATGCATATAATATTCCAAGGAAAAAGATGCCATAGTGGTGCTTAGAATATCAATGTACCAAACTGGGGAAGATATTAATAACACACAAGTTTCTTAGCTGTTTCGTTGATATCTCGATCTTCTATACACAGCTTTCCATGTCTTCTATAGCCATAAATACATTCCAACTTGCCTTCATAACATTCCCCATTACTTGGACAAGGCTCACAAGCATCTGTACTGATACACATTTGTCAGGAGATTATTAAAACCTATCACTAGGAAGCAGGGAATGTGAAACTATAATCACGTAGTATCATGCAAGAATATATATATATGGGTAGAATCCACTAATACATACAATGTAAAAATTAAAAAATTCTACTTTTGGCCAATTGGATGAGTGTAAATTTATGGTTGAGATTATCATCTTAGTCATCAATTTACATGCATCCAATAGTCCAAAATTGATATAAAACTAAAAAGTTTTACATTGTGTAACTGAATCATATCTATATATATTACACATTCAATTAAAGAAAGAAGAGGGACATTACATAAATTGGTTCATAAGAAACATGGAAAATGTGCTCATAGCTAAAGGTACAAAGAAAACCAAATTGACAACGGAATGGAAGAAAATTCATAGGAAAAGATACCCAGAAAGCAAAATTGAACAAAAATGAAGAAACGCCACAAAAGAGAGAGGGAGAGAAAGAAATTACCAGAGAATGAATCGATGGGGTCTAAATTAGTATCGCAAAATGGTTTGGAGGTGGAGCTGAAGAAGGTGGCGACGAAGTTGCAGGAGAGAGCCACTGCGGATGCGATTGCGAGTACGGCTATGAGCCGCAAGAACTCTCCTTTCGAAGGGAATAAGCTCTGGGGTGGCTCGATTATAGCGCTTAGTGAAGATTGTGAAGCCGATGAAGAAGAATATGAATTGTGCTTCGATTTTGAACGCTTTTTGGGCGTTGGTGAAGACATTTTCGAGGCTAGAGCGACATCAACGATGGTAATTCCCTTTAAACATTCACCGAGATAAAAGAGAGGGAGGCGAAGAAAGAAATACAAACAGAGCCTCGTATTCCTTCATTTGATTTTTGATTTTTTTGTTCTTCCTTTTTCCTGTAACAATATAAATTTTCTTGGTTCAAAACAAACAAAAAGAAGAAGAAGAAATGTTGAGTTTCTCTCTCAATGTTCAATTTTGAGTCATTTTCTTCCCCAAGGCCCAATCCATTCCAAGCTTTCCACCATCACAATCCTGTCAATTCACGACCTGGTTTGTTTTGGTCAATCTATTATGTTTAAATTTAAAGTTTATTTTTTAATTCGATATAATTTTAGTCTTTTTCTTGCGTTTAAATTTAAGATTAGTAATTATATTTTAACTAATAGAGTTAGTTTAGGGTATAGGGTTTAGGAGTTTAGGTGTGGGAGTTAGAATTTAGAGATAATTGCTTCAATTTAAGATTTAGGGTTTATAGGTTAGAGTTTAGTTTTAGGGTAATATGGTGAGGATTTAAGTTTTTAACCTATAAAACCTAAATTATAACCCTAAACCTTATATTGAAACAACTAACCCTAAATTCTAACCCCTACACCTAAATCCTATACCCTAAAACTAAGGCGCTTGTGCAAACTTTCATTTTCCACCGCCAATGTATAAGATATTAATCCATATAATATAATTTATCTATTTATAATATGAGAAAATATTTCATACACCAGCGTTAAATTTTTTTTCACAATCGAGTCTAATTTATAGATTACAATCAGAATATTTTTCTATAACCATTAAAATAAAACTAGTCGCTTAAGATCATACAATTACAAAATAATGAAAAAGTTAAAAATTCAATCAAAAGGTTTGAACAAAAGATAGATACGTCCATAACCAAAAATCGACAATCGAAGGATAAAGTCACAAACACTAACATCAAAAATGCATATAACTCTTATGACAAGTTGACAAAATAGTCGTTATCGTAGTTCAATCGCAAGCAAAAAATTATAATTAAGAATGTGTATCTAAATCCAACTCAATAGTCCAAAACAGGAAAGACCAACAGAATAACAAATAAACAATATTTTGATCAGTCGTATCGTTGTTAAATCTACTTTCGAGAAAATACAGAATGCGAAGAACATCTAAATAATTGAGAAAAAAAACTAAAAATGTACAAAAAAAAAAAATAGAGAGAACCTGACACAAAAATAAAATTATTTATACTAAAAATTAGAAAAACAAAATAAAAATTAGTTTAGACATAATAAAATGAAATAAATAGAAAGAATATTAACAGTTGATGGCGAACATTGATATTAATGTCATCACCGATGAAACACAAAAATGAAAAGAAAAGAAAGTGAAGCGATGGCTCGAGAAAAAAGATTACTACTCTTTGAGTTATTTTCAATTTCAAAAATAAAGAAAATATGTATAATACAAGTTTTATTTGGAAAAGCTAGGTTATTTCTCATAGGTTAAATAACCTTGTTGGTCGTTAAACTATTGGGTAGTTTTATTTTGAACGTTAAACTATGAATTTTTTCAATTAAGTCATTAAATTAGTAAAATGTTAATTTTTTTAATGAAGTTAAATAATTTAAATCAATGATTATAAATATGTAATTATAAAAATTAAAAAGTGAAAAAAGAAAATATATAAAAATTCTAAACTCCTTTTTATCTTATATCCTGCATTAAATATATATAATGTTATCAAATATAAATCAATTATTGAATTTAGTTAAACTCAAATGGTTTAGACACGCTCATACACCCAATATGCTTAAGTTTGAGCCTCTTTTTGTCACTTTTTCTTTTATTTTCTATGCATTAACTACATTTCAAGATTTGGTTTAGTAGTTAGGTGTGTTTGTTTCTTGTAAAACGCCTAGGTTTGAGTTTCCTTCCCCATTTAGTTTTTTTTGGCTATTTATTTTTTCAAATTAGATGGTAACACATCATCTTATCATAAGATTAAATTTATGAATTAAATTAGAATTAAACTAAATTGATAGAATATATAAATATGTAATTATATAAATTTACTTAATTGTCTCATGTTAACATCTAAATGGCTTGCTCGAAACTATTTTAATAGTTTAACAGCCTAATTGATAAAATTTAAATTTTAGTGGTCAAAATAGAATCATCACAATAGTTAAGTGAGTGACAAGATAGTTTACTCTTTCTCATAAGTCATAAGGCCCAACAAGGGGAGACGAATGCAATTCTACATAAAAACAAGGGGCAGTTGCAGTGTGGCAAGGTTTAACGAGGGTTTTACTCGGTTTCAACTTTCAAGGCGTCTTAGCCGGCTGCAGAAGAGAAAAAAGGGTTTTGTTTCATGTAAGAACTCAATATCTTCTTTCATTCTTCATTTCGGTTTTAGCCTTCAAGTTTTCACTGTATGATTTATTGTTAGTAATTCCCAAGAATGACATGAGTTAGTAGTTTAGTTCATAATCCCCAAATGCATCGAAGAATCACTGTTTTCACCCTTCAAGTTCTCAGAAATCCCCCTATTATCCCCTCCCAAAGAAACCCAATTTACTCCCAGTTTAATCCCTTTGCCCGTGGAGCAAATGAGTTAGCTTTTTTTCGATTTTTTTCGTTTACTCCGGTGCACCGGCGTGTACCTGATCCCGATGACCCTGCAAACCTGATGAAAGAAGATGGTGTATCAGTTTGTTCCCAGATGTGGATTGAGAATTTTAGAGAACCTGATAGGTTGGTTTCCAATTTGACCTCATATCTTCGTAGATTCGAATTGTGGGTTTTGGCTTATCAGAAAGTTTCTGCTGATGAGATAGGATCATATGTGCCTCGCAGTTCGATCACTAGGTCTGCTTTGGAAGATTTGTTAGCTTTAAGAAATGCTGTTCTTGATAATAGGTTTAAGTGGGGTGCCAGGTTAGAATTCTTTATAAAATCACCTAAAGACAAGACGGAGTACGAATCTTTATCCAAGAGGAAGATTAAGGCGATTTTAACGACTACTCAACCCGCACCGTTTCAAGACAAGTTGGTGCAGGAGGTTTTGTTTATGATTTTGGAACCGATATACGAGGCTCGGTTCTCACAGAAGTCATTTGCTTTTAGGCCTGGGAGGAATGCACATACAGTATTGAGGGTGATCAGGAGAAATTTCGCTGGTTATTTATGGTATATAAAGGGCGATTTAAGTGTGATTTTAGATGGATTGAAGGTGGGGTTGGTGATAAGTGCTTTGATGAGGGACGTGAGGGATAAGAAGATCATTGATTTAATCAAGCTGGCACTAGTTACACCTGTGATAACTAGTCCCGTTGATGGAGAGGAAAAGAAGAAAAAGAAAAAGAGGAAGTATCAGAAGAAGAAGGTGTTGGCTGAGGATGAGCCGAAGCCCGATCCTTACTGGTTGGAGACTTTTTTTGGTTTTGCACCAGAGGAGGCAGAGAAACTTCCTTCATGGGGGCATTGTGGAATTCTTAGTCCCCTTTTAGCTAATATATGTCTTGACGAATTGGACCGGTGGATGGAAGGTAAGATTAAGGATTTCTATCATCCATCAAAGAGTGATGTTATATGGAATAGTCCTGAAGGGGAAGCAGAACAGGGGAACACATCTTGGCCAGAATTCGTTCCAACCAGTGGGCCAGATAAGACTCGGAAGATGGACTACATACGCTATGGAGGTCATATTTTGATTGGTATCCGTGGACCAAGGGCAGATGCAGCAACACTGAGGAAACAGTTAATCGAGTTTTGTGATCAGAAGTATATGATAAAACTCGATAATGAGAGCCTCCCAATTGAACACATAACTAAAGGCATAATGTTTCTTGACCATGTATTGTGTCGGAGAGTGGTGTATCCCACTCTTCGGTATACTGCAACTGGTGGTAAAATTATTAGTGAGAAAGGTGTTGGCACCCTTTTGTCTGTCACAGCAAGCTTGAAACAATGCATCAAGCAATTTAGGAAGTTAAACTTTGTTAAGGGTGATAGGGAACCAGACCCACAACCATGTTTTAGAATGTTTCATGCTACTCAAGCTCACACCAATGCCCAGATGAACAAGTTCTTGTCGACAATCGTTGAGTGGTATAGATATGCGGACAATCGGAAAAAAGTTGTTAATTTTTGTTCCTATATCATTAGGGGTTCCCTGGCAAAGCTCTATGCTGCAAAGTACAAGCTTCGTTCACGAGCAAAGGTTTACAAAATTGGTGCAAGAAATCTGAGCCGTCCTCTGAAAGAGAGGAAAGGACAGTCACCGGAGTACCAGAATCTGCTGAGAATGGGCCTTGCTGAGTCAATTGACGGCCTTCAGTATACCAGGATGTCTCTCATTCCCGAGGCCGATTATACACCCTTCCCTAGCAATTGGAGGCCTGATCATGAGAAGGCATTAGTTGAATATATAAGGCTTGATGATCCAAAAACTCTGGAAGAGCAAAGAAGCTGCATTCGAGAGCAGGGACTCGTTTCACCGCAGGACTACATATCGATGCTAGTGTGGAACTACAAAAGAAACGCAATTGTGATGGATCAGCTTTCCCTAGTAAAAAGTGCTGTCAATAGTACAAAAGATCTTGACAACTATGATACTGAGAGCAAGGATGAGCAAGCATCTGAAGAAGGGTTTCATGCTTCACGATTGTAAGACAGATTTTGCAACCGGTGCAAATCTTGGTTAGTATTGCATTTCTCTGTTAATTAACTACCTTTTGCACGGTCTATCTCGAACTGTTTCATATTATTTCTTTGATATGATACCTTATGCATGGTGTGTTAGGCATGTGCTCTGTACAATAATTGGTGGCCAATGGTGACTGATAAGTGAATGTGAAGCTTATAATCATGCCTTTTCTGTTTCTAATCATTTACTTTTTCTCAAATGAATTTTGTTAGTTCATTTGATCATATACTGACACGCTGCATGTGCATCGCTGTTGCAGTAATAACCTATGTCCTTCTTCCAATGCCTTTGATGTTCTTTGCTGGCTCTTGGTTGTTCTCTTTTATCTGAATCTGACAGTAGGTAACTTTTATTGTCCTAAATTTGGTAGTATACAAGATTTTATATTCTTTTTCTGTTATCTTCATCGTTTGATGCTCGTTATTTTATTGATAATGAATATGTGTAACCGTTGGGTGAATGCAACAAAGTTGACTGGAGTTTCTGCAATTGGAAGCATTGCTATACCAGCCATCTTAAAGCATGCTGGAGTTATTTGGTGATGGAACTTTTGAGCCTGAAATTTCCTCATCTGTGATTAACAAGCTTTCAGCTCCTTCCCCTTCTCTTTTCTTGATTTCTGTTGAGTGATGAGTTGTAAAAAATGTGTAAGAAAAGACAAAAGCAACATTCAGATACAGCATGGGAAATAGAGAGTATTGTTTTTAGGCAAGAAATAAAGGAACAGCATACATCATTCGATACGATTTCGGAACATCAACAATGTAACAAATAGGTGAATATTGCTGCAATGTTCAAGTAAACCATAAAACAAGGGAATGAACAACAAAACCGAACGAGTAAAGTACCAAAACTAGAAATAAAATGTTCAATCTGTTGGACTTTTCAATTATCAATTCTAGATGCATGACAAATAATATAGGCATATAAATGAGTTCTTTTTGTACTATTTTAATTGATAACTTAATATTCTATTTTTTCAGAATAAAATTTTATTTAATTATTTTAGTTAAAATATTAATCTACGTTTTACATAAAATAAATCCGTTCCAACTTGTTTGTTTTGCTAACATAATTATTTTTTCTGATGAAATGATTGTATAGTTAGGTAAGTAAAATAGAATTAACTAAAATTAATCAATTTTTAAATTAATTAAATTGAGTTATTCGATTTCGAATCAATTTAATCAGTAATCTGATTTCTTGAATTTGAGTGGAGTTGAATTTGTATAACCTGAATATTCGGAAAATCAATCAACAACTTTATGTGAATATTCCTAGAGTCCCTTCCAATTCAAAAAATAAGGCAATTCATTCCTCTCAACAAAAAAAAAATCAAAATAAGGGTAAACTTCACTGGAGGTCCCTTATGTTTAGCGTGTATTCTATTTTGGTCACCCAATTTGAAAAAGGTTATTCTAGCCACTTATGTTTTCCACAGTTGTTGTTTTAGTCACCCGAGCGTTAGACTCTGTTAGTACCCATTAATACGATGATGTGGCACGTTAATAAAAAAAGTTAATTTTTAATTTAATCCCTAAACTTTCAAAACTTTATTTGACAACATCTTCCTCAAAGCTTCACCGTAAAATTTTGACCTGAAATATAAATAAAGTAGACTTGCCTTTAAAGTCAAGTTGTACCAGTTGCATATCCTCAGGAATTTAACTCCAAGAAAACTTACAGTTTTGGCAATTTTAGTTTCAGGAGGAATTGTGTTGCAAATCTTGGTTAGCATTGCATTTCTCTGTTAAATGTTAATTAACTACCTTTTGCAATGTTTTCCTCAAAATGTTTCATGTTATTTCTTTGTGTATGGTGTGTTAGGCATGTGCTGTGTACAATAATTGGTGGCCAATGCTAACTAGTAAGTGATGTGAAGCTTATAATTTACTTTTACTCAAATGAATTTTGTTAGTTCATTTAATAAGGTTAAGATTTTAAAATTTCTAACTTAGTAACTTTTCTATGGTTGCCTATTACTGATGGAATTAAGAGTTGCATGCCCCTGGACATCTACCTCAAAAGCTAATGGTACTTCTGTGGTTCATGAACACAGTTGTTCTTCAATCTATGAAGTAATGATCTTAAGATTCAACTGAATTTATCATCCAGGAACCTGCATTATGCTTGCAGAAATGTGTCATCCGAACCACCCTTATTTTTTCAATGAGCTCACTTGTTTATTGCCTAAATGCACACTTTGAGATAATGTATACAAGATTTTATCTTCTTTTTCAATGATCTTAACAATGGGAAACTACTCCTTTCCTGTTTTGACAGGCTTCATTCCATGTTTGTTCTTGTATAGTTGTTGGATCATATAGTGAGTGCCATTATTGTCTTCGAACATTTGTTGCACAGAAAAAAAGAAAGAGAAATCCGCTTTATGGTAGAGATCATTATATGCTTGTTTGTCTTAAGAAAACCTAGTTTGAGTTCCCAGAATTGTCTTAATTTCATTCATTGTCAAAAGAGGCCACAAAATTGAGGATTGTTGGTTCCCTTCCCCGGCAGAACTTCCCAACAACAAGGCTCAAGCTCATCGGAAACAGGGCAAAATACAGCTACTGTTAGTCTGTTACCTTGTATGCAGTAGCAATTAAAACCAGAACTTGAAAACTGACACTCCTGGATGCTAAGCCATTCATTCCCAGAACCTGTTTGGAATAGCATACACTAAAATTATAAACTTTTGAAGTCAAAGGAGGCCAAATCTCTGATAGCTAATAAACAGATCCATAGCATATAAATGATATAAATAATCTGTTATCACAATACAATCTCAATAACTGAAAATAGTAATTTCATTGCTAAAGAGGAAGCATGAATCCATATATGCAAATAGAACTGGAAATAGTAATCTCATTGCTAAAGATTAAGCCTGAAATCCATATCAAACACATATAGTGAAGTGAAATAAATCCTCTCAAAACATGTCAGAATTCTGAAAACTCAAACCCTCAATTACTAGCCTTTGAGCTCCTAAAATCCTTTTTCAACTCGGCAACTCTCTTGATACAAGCTGCCTTGGATTTCCCAGGCACAGCAGCAGCAATCTTCTCCCACCTCATGCCCACATCTTTAGGAAACGCTTTCAAAGCATTAAGCAATGCAATGTCTTCCGCTGAATTCCACACAACTGCTCCACCACCGCTACTGTCTTGATTCCCCGTTGTCACTCCATCGCCTTCTTCATTGATTCTCGTGTCCAATGGCTTCCTATTCTTCAAAAACTTGGCATATGAATCGGCATCATCCACTTTTTTCTCTCCCAATTCTTTTGATTTCTTTATCACACTTTCCATTTTATGTTTCCCGTTGAAGGCTGCAGCTATAGCCTCCCATCGGCCCGGTTTCCCCACCGGATTCTTCACCATCTGTTTCTTCAAAATCTCCACATCTGCCTCACTCCATTCCTTTTCCCCTCCATCGAGATCTTCCTTTTTCGACAACCTGTTTGAATCTTTACTTTTCACCTTCAGATGCGGAAACCCATTTGCATCTTCAACTAAAGAAGCACGATTTCCACTGGGTTCATCAGCTTTATCAGCCTTTGACCGCCTCTGGGAAGATTTTTTCTTAGATTCAGGCTCGGGTTGAGGCTCTTGATCGATGGGGTCGGGGATGATGGGTCCAACACCAACGCGAATGTCACCGCCGGTGAGGGAAGGAGGGGCGAAGGGGCCGACGAGGAGGGAGAGAGAGAGCCAAAAGAGGAGGGATTTGAAGGGCTCGGACTCAATGGAGAAGAGGGAAAGAGAGAGGAGAAGGGAAGAGATGGAGAGGGAAACGAAAAGCAAGTATTTCGAGGGTTTTTGTGGGATATTTTCTTGGGACGGCGAAGAGGGTTGAGGCCGCGATTGGAAGAGAAATCTGGGTCTGGCGTCCTCGTCCAAAAACTCCATGATTTTCTGTAATTTTCACAGATAACGGTGATGGGCGATGGCTAAATAGGAGTAAAGTGCAATGTCTCCAACTACTATATATTTATATTTTCACCCTTTTTCTTAATTGGGTAAACTACGCAGATAGTCTTTCATATATAGGTTATTGTCAGTTAGGTCATCTAATACAAACTAGTCACTCGAGTTATCAAAAAGTTACGAGAGAAACATCAACAATTAATTTTTTGATGAGAACAATCCGCCGTGGGTAGTTCTGTTGTAAGGTGGTTAATATACAGCTAATATACGACGTGACCGGTTAGAAAGGTGACCGGTTAAAGATAACAAAATCGGTAAAATTATCTATTTTGTTGATCCGAATATCAACATGTTCGGTAGCGCCTAATTTGTTGATAATTTTGAGCTGATGGGGCCTTGGAAAATCTCACGATAACAAAATCGGTAAAATTACCTATTTTGTTGATATGAGTATCAACATATTCGGTAGCGCCTAATTTGTTGATAATTTCGAAAGTATCTATAGTTTTTAGAAAGTATGGATACTTTTTTAAAAGCAATGTAACCGCGGTTGAAAAAAGTATCGAAAATATTGATACTTTGTGTACAATATTTTGTAATGAATTTAAAAAAGTATCAAAAAAAAAGATACTTTTGTAACACTTTATACAATTTTATCGATACCAAAGGATCGAAAGTATCGTTTATGTTTCCACAATACTAATAAAAAGTATCTATCCTTTAGAAGCTAATTTGACATTAACGGAAAAAAGGCCAAACCGGTTACATTATTAATCAAAATAATATAACAAGTTAATTGTTATCGTATTGTTTGTTTGGTTTCGATACATTTGTAAGAACATGTGCAAAAGAACCGGTACAATAGAAAATATTGGACATAACCAGTTATATTATTAATACATATAATGTAACTGGTAAATCGTTACCGGATTGTTTGTTTGGTGTTGATAGTTTTTTAAGAACATGTCAAAAGAATCGGTAAAATACATGTAAATTAGACATAACCGGTTACATTATTAATACATATTGTAATAACGGGGGAGTCGCCACCAATCTTTTTTTATTTTGGCGCGATTGGAACACCTTAAAAAACCCGGTTATTTTAATAAAAACCAAATTTTATGATTTTTTTATTAAAAAAACGAGTTTTGGGTCTGCGAAACCAAAAAACAGGTTCGGGAGTCGGTTACGTGTAGGGAAGGGTGAGCACCCCTACACGCCCAAAAATTGGTACCTTAGTCGGTTACAAATTGTTTGAATGACGGAATTTAAAAATTCGAATTTAATTTAATAATGTGATCCCCAAAAAATAGTTGAAATAATATTTAAAAATAAAGGTTTAAAGAAAGGGATATACACTCCAACGCCCGGAGTATGGTCTCCCTTATGAAAACAGTATTTGAAAAAGTGATATTAATTAATAATTTAATAAATGAATTAACGGAAAATGACACTCCAACACCCGGAGCATGATTTTCACGATAATTCCTTAAAATTCGTAAATAAAATTTTAATAGGGGCGATAAAAAAAACAATAAAAATACTAAAAATGATAATAAAAATAATAATAATAATAAAAGTGATAATAATAATAATAATAATAATAATAATAATAATAATAATAATAATAATAATATAATAATAATAATAATAATAATAAAGCAGTGGCGGAATCGAAATAAAACAGAAATTAAAGGGTAAAAATTGAGAAAAAACAGTGACCAAAATGAAATAAAAACAAAACTGAAAGGCTGGATTGCAAGGATACAGGAAGATGGATGGCCGCGTGCGCAATTTCCCCCTCCAGTTAAAAAACGCGCGGGTCCTTCGGCGGGTCGGGTCGCGTACTCGGGTCAGCTGCCTGAAACGACGTCGTTTTGGCCTTTAAGGGCCGGCACCAAAACGACGTCGTTTTCGTTGTTATTTAAATACCTCTTTTATCCAAAAAAAAATTCATTTGATCCATCCATTCCAAAAAAAAAATCAGAGCTTCATTTATTCCTCTGCCCCGTCCGTCTGGCGTCGTCGGCCGCCGCGGAGTGTCGTCGCCGGCGACGGGAGCCGCCGTCTCCGGTTACCGGAACGGCATGCAAGAGTGGTTTCCGACTCGGTTTCGCGTGGTGAACCCGAATCTAAGGTTAGTTTTTCCGAACTCCCCCTCTATTTTCCTAGATCTAGAAAAAAACCTTTCGGGTTTCCTTAAAAAATTACCTTTTTATCTTGTATTTTTGATGTGGATTGCTTCAAGTAGTTTGTTTTTTTTTGTGTTTGCTTCGAATCCTCTTTTTTTTCTTTTTATTTCCGAAAAGTCCTCGTTTTTACAATCGAATCCGGTATATATAGCCGGATTTTTTACATAAAATAAAATACAAAAATGGGATTTTATCCTCTTCCGCCTTTTCATTTTACAGAGATAATTATTGTTTTCCCTTGTTGCAGGTGGGTGCGACGCGTGGCTTGGTGACGCGGATGAGGGGGTCGACGTGGCCGACTTCGTGGCGGCGGCTCGGCTCTGTGGCGGCGGCGGCGGCAAATCGGCTGGCGGCGGCGGCGGCTAGGGTTAGGGTAGAATAGGTTTAGTTTAAGTTTTAGGTTTTTTTTTTGGATTGGGTTTATTAATTGGGTCGGGTTATTAGGTTTTAAATGGGTATGGGTCATAGGTTATAAATGGGTTATGGGTTTGGGTTTGTAAATTAAAATGGGTTACTACACATATAATGTAACCGATAAATCGTTACCGGATATTTTGTTTGGTGTCGATACTTTTTTTAAGAACATGTCAAAAGAATCGGTAAAATACAAGCAAATTAGACATAACCGGTTACATTATTAATACATATAATGTAACCGGTAAATCGTTACCGGATTGTTTGTTTGGTGCCGATACTTTTTTTAAGAACATGTCAAAAGAATCGGTAAAATACAAGCAAATTTGACATAACTGGTTACATTATTAATAGATATAATGTAACAGGTAACTCGTTACCGTATTGTTTGTTTGGTTTCGATACATTTGTAAGAACATGTACGAAAGAATCGATACATTAGTAATTTAAAAGGATTTTGAAACAGAAAAGGGTCGAAAGAATCGACACAATTCAAAAAAGTATCGAAACTTGGGGAATTGTATCGATTAAATATAATGATATAACTAGTTAAAAAGTATCTACTTTAATACAATCCTTGTATTGCTTGCATTTATAGAAAATCTAAGAGAGTATTTGAAATCGAACCGATTTTGGTTGTTGCGAAATAGAAGGGAGGCGTTCTTGAAGTCGTGGTGTATTAGAATCGAAAGGAAAAGTTTTGGGTTTTAGGATTTTGAAGTAAAATGTATGTTGTCGAAACCCTAGTTTTTTGGTAATATAGTATTCGGAAGTTGGGGTTAATGTTTTGGGTTTAGTGATTTTGAAGTAAAATCGGAATTCGGATCGATTATAGGTCGAAATTGTAATTATATTTAGGAAATAAATATCGGTACTTTATTCTGAGAACTTATCGGTAGAAATTTATATTGTCGGTAGAAAATGAGTATCGATACTTTTTTCAGAGAACTGAAGTGGTTACTATAAGATGGTGCAAAGGATCATGAAGATGTTGTTCGTGAAGATGACACTGAAGTGGCTCATGAAAATGTTGTTCGTGAAGATGCCACCATTGAAATGGTTGAAATAGAGCTGGAGAGTATCGAAAGTGAGGAAAATCCAAAGCAACCAAAGGGTGGATATATGTACTTCTAGTAAGTATCAATGTATTTGTGTACTTGTTCTTTAAATGGTAATTGGATGAAAGTATTTAAGAACATTTAAACTTTCCTATCATGACAATATGAATGAAGTGCAAATGATGAAGGAATGTGGTACTTACAATGTCGGTTCAGTATGTAAATTGAATTTATAATGAATATAATGTAGGTTTAATATTTTGATTGTTGATGGTTTATGCATAATTTTCAGGTGATAGACGATGTGGTGAAGAAATGGCACACGATGGGTGATACTGAGAAGGAACCATTTATGACGTTGTCCATAAAGGACAGAGAAAAATATTCGACTTCGAGGAAAGCACATGGAAACATTGAGAAGAAGGTATTCGTTAAACTTGTAAATACTTTGATAAATGATATATAAAAACTCTAACATTATATGTAAATAATATAGGAAGTGTCGACAAGGTGTAGCATAAAACGAGTGCACCACATAATAGAGGACTTGAAAGTGAAGGATAAAGTCAATGTGTTGGAAGAAATGAGGTTTAAATCTCTTATTGGATTGAAGGACCGACCAATTCGGAGGGAATTGTGTCGCTTGTTGATGGGAGATTTTGATTTGCAAAAGTGTGAAGTTCGATACGATAAATATTCATTTCATTTTGGTGTCTAATGTGTTGAAGCCGTATTGGGGCTAGAAAATAAAGGAAAGAGTGTGCATGAAGTAATTAAGAAGGAGGATTAAAAAAAACTTGTGAAGAAGTATGGCCTAAAGTCCAAGGTGACATATGCTACACTCGAGGACGATATTAATATTTATATTTATATTTTCACCCTTTTTCACCCTTTTTCTTAATTGGGTAAACTACGCAGATAGTCTTTCATATATAGGTTATTGTCAGTTAGGTCATCTAATACAAACTAGTCACTCGAGTTATCAAAAAGTTACGAGAGAAACATCAACAATTAATTTTTTGATCAGAACAATCTGTCGCTCACCATCTTACCCTAATTTTTTAATTTTTTGTCGTCGCTTATTATTTTTTACTGTCAACTGTAATTTTTTTCTTTGATTGGTGGTCGAAAATTAATTTTAATATTGGTTTTCGATCATCATATTTATTGTTTTTATTGTTTTTTAATTCTTTTATAGTTTAATTTTTTCTTTGTTCTGTGATTCGTTTCATCTGTCCTTGTGACATGATTTTAGCATACCCTAGCAGTCGTTTTTCGCTCGCACAGAGATTTTAACGGCGCTAGTTTTTAATTTTTTAATATTGAACCAACAACTGTTTGGTGCAATGACAATGTACCAAAGCCTGCCTTTAGGCATGGGCAAAAGGGGCGCCTGCCCATGGCCTAATTTTTTTTAATAATGTTTGGTATCGTGGTCCAGTTTTTTTAAATATTTATTATGAATTACTCTTAAATTTTAATTGTTTCAATATTTGTTATTATGAGCCTAATTGTTTTAACACTTGTTATTAGAGCTCAATTTTTTCCCTCAATATTTGTTATTAGAAGTCTACTCTTAAAATTCAATTTTTAATATTTGTCATTAGGGGTCAAATTTTTCTCAATATTTGTTATTAGGGATCTAATTTTTTTAAAATTTGCTACCATGGGTTTAATTTTTTTATCAATATTTATTATTATGGGTATACTCTTCAAATTTATTTTTTTCTTCTAATATTTGTTATTATGGCCTAATTTTTATCAATACTTGTTATTAGAGAGATCCAATTTTTTCAATACTTGTTTTTAGGAACCTAATTTTTCAATACTTGTTATTAGGAACCTATTTTTTTCAATACTTGTTATTATGTGCTCAATTTTTTTGTCAATATTTGTTATTATGGGTCCAAATTTTTTTTGTCAATACTTGTTTTTAGGAGCCAATTTTTTCCCAATATTTGTAACCCCTCGTCTCGGTCTAGCCGACAGGCCGGTCCGAACGGGTTACACGAGGAAAACCGAAGCGAAACTCGTTAAGGTTCCACCCCGACTAGCAACCCTAGAAAAATTTCATTTAATTATCTTGTCTAAATGTATCGTTTAATCCTATGTGAGAAACGACAGCGAAAAAAGATAAGGAAAACATCCAAGCAGACGTAAGGTAGCTTAAGTTTACCGTGTGACATGTTAGTCCGATTTCATGCATACAAGCCAAACCATACATAAAAGATGCATATAAACTTAACAAGGAAGCAAACAAACAAACGGGACTAAAACACCACAGCCGAGAACCTTTGAAGATGCCAAAAAGCCAAATTACAGGCCTGCGTTTCGAAACAAGCTTGCCCGTTCCGAAACGTGGGCTCCAGTTTAAAAGCCAGACCAGGCCATACCGATATGGTCCACCTCGTTCCGGTACGGGGGTCAACAATGTCGAAACGTTTCAAAACTGGTTCCGAAACATGCACACACAGTGGCAAACTGTATCGAAACGTGTACCGAAACGGGAGCTCACAGTGTCAAATCGTATCGAAACGGCACCACCCATGTTCCGATACGAGTATCCCTGGAGCTACAATCGTTCCGAAACAACCACGAGCGTTTCGAAACGCCTGCACTCTGTGTGACCCTGCAAATAGATTTCTGCATCTTCAAACGTTCCCAAACATGCCCAAAACAACAAGAATCATAAAACAACAACCATGCATACAATCTAAAGGCATTACACCCTACCACAAGCATGATCAAACATATAAACATGCATAACAAGTCCATTTCATTCATAGGAAACATGCATCCACAAAGCATAGCAAAAACAAGGTCTCATGCCTTCAATACAAAACATAAGCATCTCATAAAACATGGTTTACAAATCTTCAACACAAAAGCTTTAACAAGATATGAGTCTAGCACATGCTCCTACAACACGTAGCATCCCCATTGCTAACTATTACATTATTCAATAAAAATCATACTTGAGCAACCACACACGCGCTTGGATGCCCATTCCTTGCTCCTTGCTAACTTCCACACTAATGACCCGCATTGTCGAAAACGAGAGCGTAAGCTTGAAGCTTAGTGATGGAGCTAAAAAACAAAACATCGACAATGCAGGGTTCAAAGCATGGCATCCTTAAGACATTCACAAGGCATACCGTTACACTAATATAGCAACATAGCCAATCGCTATAAGAATGCATGAACATGGCATCTTACATCATGTTATGCTTAGCACAAATGCAATAGAACATCTTATCACAACCACCACACATAGACAAGTATATTGGAAACTATATAGCTTACTCGGATATGCATATAACTTTCGTTGGGATTTTTACCCCAATGTACTCAAACAACCAAATTACCTTTCGGTAGGATTACACACATCATCGTTTTCTTTTACGGATGAGACTTCACTCATCATCACACACATATGTTTTCCGGTGGAATGTTACCTCACCGTACTCCTCCTTGGTGACTACACATCACTAAGTTCATGCGCGAATTTGACTCTTACAGTGTGCACACTCATCCTAATGATCGAACATTTATACCTGGTAATTATAACTAGTGCCAACATACTAAACAAGTCTCACCATGATTTCACAATCATGCAACACAACATATCAATCACCATTATGCAACATCAATATATATATATATCAACATGCATGAACGAACACATATCACACAAGATCACTTATGTACATTTAGCAAGAACTCATAAAGTCAAAGGAGAGATTAAGCTACCAACTTAATCCCTACATTAGATTGGCCTACCAAGCACAATCTAATACCTCAACCATACACTTGAACCAATTTAAAATCATTTTAAATAATCCACTCACCGAACACCCTTAAAGCAAACCAAGAAAGCCGATCAAGTCTCCAAATTTCTCGGAATTGAGCCCGAAGCTTCTCCAACGATTTCCCTTGATTCTAATAAACCAAAAACAACATATTACTCAACAAATCATCCACAAAACCACTATTACAAATCAGATTACAACCACAAGACCATTCTCTACATTTCCAATCCATGAACTAACCCAAAATCCTCATTTTCAGACTTGAACTTAACCCAACAGAAACCCATCAATTTCAACACCCAAATCATCATTAAACACACTCAAAGCAACCCCAAGCATAACCACACCATCAGCCCAACTTTCCCTTACAAAACCATCTCAAAAACTCAAGTTTTCTACCTTTTAACACACCCTCAAAAACCCATTTCGGGATTTCAACCAAACACCACCATTTTTTGATATAATACGTTTTAGGGCAAGATTAAAACATATATTATCTTTACAAATCAAAAGCCACACAAAAACCCACTAAAGCTTCTACCTTTTTCTTAAAACTTGAAAACTTGAAATGTCACAAAAATGGGGTTTATGAAAATTTAAAGCTATAGAAATGTTAAGAATGATGAAGAGAAGTCAAAAACATATTTACCTCGTTGAAAACACTTGAAATCGATGAAGAAATGGATGAAACAGTGTTTTGGGGTTTGGAGAGGTTTTGTGTCGTGAAAATAGTTGAAGGAAGAAGAAGATGGTGACTTTCAAAAAGTCCCTTTTCACTTAGTTTATTTCCTTTATTTAGAAATTTATAATTTTGCCCTTAATGAATCACACGCCTTTTTAGTTTAAAAACAAAGCCCATTTATTAAGAACAAGCCCAACGACCTGAACCCGATTTAACTCTCCTAACACCCGACCCATAAACTTGAGTGTTACAATATTTGTTATTAGAGATATACTCTTAAAATTTAGTTTTCCCAAAATTTGTTCTAATACTTGTTATTAGATACCTAATGCCCCAATATTTGTTATTAGAGATTTACTTTTAAATTTTATTTTTTTATATTTTTTATTATGGGTTCAGTTTTTTTCTTAATATTTGCTATTAGAGACTATCGAAACCATTTTTAAACAACTATTTTTTTCTTTTTATGTGCTTTTCTTTGTGGTTTCCCTTTTTTCCTCATAAGTTTAACATATGTTTCTTATTAGAAAAAGTTTATCATAAGTTTAACGATATAGATGTATCATGTACCGATATGCTCTGTATTTATGTGCAATGATTCTTTCTTGTTTTGGCAGGTACCGATATCCACTTTCGAGTACCGAGACTCAAGGTTGGAAAAATACATTTATGGCTGTAATTAAAGTCCCCAACGACTATAAACGTCTAGTCATTCCATACTATAAATACACGCCAAGGACGCTTGAAAAATAAGAGGATAGACATCCAAGCTTAAAAGATCTAGAGAGAAGAGGTTTTCATTGTTTTATTTCTTTTGTAATCTCTTGTAAATCTTTAAGAGTTCAATCCTAGTGAGCTAAATTGTGTAAGCACCAACCTAGAGAGGTAAATTATGTTTACATTGTCAAGACCTCGTAATTAAGGGATAAGTTCTAGTTGAGCCTTAGACAAACTAGGGTGGTTTAGCCTTTGAAAATATAAAGATTTAAAGGTTACCTCCTTGAGCATGTAAAAAGGAAAGAATTCGTGAGTGAATTGAGAAATCCTTAGTATAGATGCTAAGGTAGTGGGTGTAGACTTTGGTTGAGAAGCTCGAACCACTCTAAAAATCGATCATGCCAAATTGTCATCTTTTTGTTTTGGTTTTTTCTTCCCAAATTCAAAGAAGACCTTCACACTTTTCATCGGTGATATTCAATTGGAGTACATCGAACTTTTCAGAAAGTAAAAACTATAATAACAACTTTTAGTACTCTATTGGGAGAATATATGTACAAAGTTATGTATTGTTTAACATTATAATTTACCAATAACATTTATTCTAAAAGATACTATGCGTATCAAATCTTCGACAACATACCAAAAAGAAAGCAACTCTTATGGGTTTCCTTCTCCACGGCATCTCGACCCCTTCCTTTCTCCTTCATAGTTCTCAAACTCCGTTGAAATCTTGTTCGTCTGTGTTTTCGGTTGTGTGGAGACCCCCTTATGAGAGACATTGTCGGTTTTCTCGAGTGTTCAGTCTAGTGGAAGATAAAGAGCGGCTGTGAGGTGGAGGTTCAGCCTCATTGTTTAGTGGCGGAGCTCGTGCCATGGTGGTTTTCTGGGTTTCGGCAGCTCTCAGTTTAGCCCTAATGCCATCTTTTCCCGTGAGTGTGGCTAGTCGTCGCATGCTCTTTTTGTTGTGCTGCGATGAGTTTGTTGTTACCACCGGGAATCATGGTGTCAGTGAAAAGCTCCGACTGTCTCCTTGCTTTGTGGAATATATAAAGCTGTTGAGGTTTGCTGCGAGAAAAATGTATGTTGGCGTGAAGAGAGGAAGCAACGACATGGGGTTAAACTGGTTCATACAGTTGATCAAGGTTCGGTTGCAACGATGGAGACCGCATGAGCCAAGGAGAAAGATGGTTCTTTTCGAAAACTTGACTTTCGTACAACTCTCGGTACGAGGTTTCTAGATGTTATCTTAGACCAAGGAAAAATGTGGATCATTGTTGACACCTGAATCTTTTGGCATTGTGTCAGTCTCTTTTCCCATTTTTCTTTATGTTTCCTCGTCAGACTTAATTAATTCTTTCGAGCTGCTCTTTTTCTCAACAAAAAATATTACTTTTTGGCATTGGCCTCTGGCTACCCAGCTAGCAAAAGACAAAAGTCTTGGCGCTTGCTTTCGTATTGTGGGTATTGAGTACACTATTTTAGTCCAAGATATTGTTTTGGCTAGTCATGTTGAAGAGGATGATATCAAGAAATGTTGTTTAGCTGAGGATGATCACGTCAATGATCATTCGCAATTCGAATGAAGGTTGTTGTTCCTACCATCATTGTTTGTTGGAAGGTTAAGGCGATGGTAGTGTATGTTTCTCCTCCCTTATGGATCTTTCTTTTTCCTTTTGTTTTCTGCTTTGGTGTCACTGGGTTCTTAGTTTTATTCCTGCATGAGGGTCTCTTCTTGTTGTGTTCTCTCTCCTTCGGTTAAGGGTACTCACCTATTGCTTGTGGTCGACTCCAACCATTTGCTCTCCCATGCTCACAATTTGAGCCCTTCAGCATTTTTTATGACAAGATCTTTTAATCTCACGAGAAAAGAAGCCTACCTTCGAATGGAGCTCTCGCAGAAGTGTCACCTGATTGAGTTTTTTCTTGATTGATTCATGTGCTTGGATTTCATCTATGCCTTCGCTGATGCCTAATTGTTGTTGTTTTCCTTTTCTCCGTTGGCTATATTTTGTTATGTTCGCTTTTGGCCCCTTTGTTGGTCGGTTTGCTTGCTGCCTGAATGGTTGGCTTGTTTGTTCGGAGTCCTCGCGTTTATAGTGTTTGTTGTTCTAGTTTTTACTTTGATTGAATGAATCTATTTTACGTTAAAAAATGGAGTTGGCCAAGTGAATGTAGGGCAAGATTAATTAATATTTTTTTTTGAATTTATATTATAAAATAAACAGATTAAAGATTATAAAGAAAAAAATCTCTTTGACTTAGGATAGAATGAGATGGAAATTGATATTGTTCCAAGCAAAAGTATGAGATCTGCTGATGACGTAAGCTCCATTCATTATACTGATGTCGGTCGCCATTACTTTCTTTCTACTTCAGCTTTGATGTTTTAAATTGTTATTTTAGGGGTAACTGCTTTAAGATGTGATTATTTGTTCGTTGAGTTTATTGAGAATTTTAATATTTATTTAAAAATATTAAAAAAATTAGGGTAAACTATACGAAATACCACTCAACTTTATATTTTGACTTGAACATACCTCTGGATTATAATTTGATACTATTATATCACTAAACTTAGCTTTTGGCTTCAATGTAAGCACTCGACCGTTAACTTATAACGGGTCGTTAAATCCAAAATGGCGTCGTTTTAGTTTTGTTGTTTTGAAGCTTAAAATAGGCCAAAACGATGTCGTTTTGTTAGTAAAGAAAATAAATAAACATTGCATTTTGGGAAGCTTTAAGATGAAAGGCTTATACCAAACCACCAAGCCAACTTAAATACTTGATATCGTTCTAACAAAAATAATATGTAATACTGCAGTTGAACTTAATTTTATTTATCTCATGATATAATTTTATAATATTTATAATATAATTTTATAAATATATTAACTTTATAAATAAATATTATTTATAATATATATATTGTTGAGTGGATCGAAAGATCGATATAAACCAACAGGGGGTGAATTGGATTTTTAAAGTTTGTGTGGTGGAAATTACAAATTAAAAAGATAGACAAGGGATTTTAGAGTGGTTCAAGTTCCAAATGAACTCTACATCCACTACCTTAGCTTCACTAAGGATTTGTAACAATTCCACTAATTGCTCTTCCCCTTTTCTAGGCTAAGGAGGCAACCCTTACAATATCAGTTAAATTTTCTACCCAAAATTTAACCCAATCCTCACAACAAGATAACAAAAAAATTTGTTGGCTAATAGAGTATCTCTCAATACAAATTGTAGCCCAATTACAAGCACTCAACCCAATTGAACAAGATAAGAATGAAAATTACAATTGGGGTTTCTAGACAATATGAGATTTTTGCACAATTGCTTGGATTTGATGAATAGATGTTTTCTTGATGATCAATAGTTGTTGCTGTAGCTTTTGGATGTCTCTTTTATACCTTCTCATTGATTTCTAGCCGTTTGGGTGGTTGGGAACATAAATGGAGCCGTTGGAACCCTCTCTTACCACCATAAATGCACTTCTGCAGCTATGCGTATCGGTACGCGGGGTGGTGTATCGATACCTGTCTCAGAAAAGAAAGAGCCGTTGTGTGCAATAAATAAGGGGTATCGAAACGCGCGTAAGCGTATCGGTATGGGGTATCGAAACAGTAAAGGCCGTATCGATACCTTTTTCTCAACTAAACTCACTGTTGATTTCCGTATCGGTACGAGGGTTTTGCGTATCGATGCGGGTCAACGAATATTTAAAATTTGGTTACCAACCAACTGACACCAACGATCATAATTTTTAAACCGACTTATAATTTAAAATTTATTAAGTCCGTATCGATACGAGGGCTAAGCAGCTCCTTAATATCCGATGGCGGAGCGAAGATTACCTCCCACCATCTCGCTGCAATCCTCCATATATTAGCAGCCACAGAACAAAATAAAAACAAGCGCTCCACTATTTCAGAATGAGCTGAACAAAAGGGGCAAAGATCAGACCCCATCCCCCCAACCTTATGTTTGATCAGTTCGCTTTTCACGGCTAGCTTTTTCAGCGCAACCTGCCACATAAAAAATTCCACCCTAGGGGGTGCCAAACCATTCCATATACACATCTTCCAGAACTTGTCAGAAGGGTTGCGCCTAGAGCATACATTATAACATGACCTTACTGAATACACGCCCTCGCCCAAGCCTTTCCAAGTAACACTGTCGTGCGAGAAGCCATCAGCGCGAATGTTTCTGAGACAAGCTAGGAACTCCTCCCATTGGGTGACGTCCCAATCGAAGAGGGCTCTTCGGAGAGGGACGTTCCAAGTCCAGCCGGAGTTTACTTTCTTGCCAAAATCCGAGACCGTGCCCGACCTATTGACTGCCAGAGCATATATACGCGGAAATGAGCATTTTAAAGGAACACTCCCAATCCAAATGTCAGACCAAAAGAGAATTAAGGAGCCATCGCCCACTTGTAGTCTCAAGTTATTTCGAATGTTTTCACTGAAAAGATCCTTCGCACCCACCGACTTAACAACCCTTTTCCATTGCCATGATGCTAATCTGTGAGGTTTATCGTCAAAGAAAAAAGAGGAAGGTGCCAGGTTATATTTGGAGCATATCATCGATTTCCATGGGCTAGAATGATCAGTGGCAAATTTCCACTTCCATTTGCCAATTAAAGCTCTATTTTGCACTACTAAATCTTTCATGTTGAGGCCTCTAGAATCAAAAGGTTGACAGATAGATTTCCAATTATTCCAGTGCGTCTTTTTCTGATTATCAACATCACCCCACAAAAATCCCGCCATGATACTATTGATCTTATTTACGACTATAGCTGGCATCCGAAAAAGCAACATGTAATACAGGGGAAGGGAAGAAAGGACAGACCTTATAAGGATCAAGCGGCCACTGTTTGATAATTGTT
This sequence comes from Hibiscus tridactylites, assembly GCA_958450335.1. Lineage (NCBI taxonomy): Eukaryota > Viridiplantae > Streptophyta > Magnoliopsida > Malvales > Malvaceae > Hibiscus > Hibiscus tridactylites. Next base: position 79,981,532 of record OY288281.1, read on the forward strand.
TTGATTTCCAATTCGAGAGGTGGCCATAAAATTTGTCGATTATAGGATCCCATAACGCCGTTGAGTTGCACTTGGGGCCCAACGGCAGGCCGAGGTAAACTGTAGGAAAGCACCCCGCTGCACAATTGATCTTGTTCGCCCAATTCGCTACAATCCGGTCTTCTATATGGATGCCGAACAAACAGCTCTTTGATAGATTCAATTTAAGGCCGGATGCGAGTTCAAAGACTCGGAGGATTCTTCTTACATTCTCTACTTCTCTCAACGATGCACCACAGAAAATGGTTAGATCGTCTGCAAATTGCAGATGACTAAGATGAAAAACATTCTCCCCTCTGCCTATTTGCTAACCAGAGAATAGACCATTTGCAACACTCTTTTCGATCATAAGATGGAGCGCTTCTCCCACGATATTAAAAAGCAGGGGTGACAATGAACACCCCTGTCTCAAGCCTTTAATCACCGAAAATTTAGGACTCGGAACCCCATTGATCAGAACTGAAATAGAAACGGTGGATATGCATGTATAAATCCACTTGCACCACCTATCTCCGAAGCCCATGTAGCTCAAAATTTTCATTAAAAACATCCAATCAACAGAGTCGTAAGCTCTCTGAAAATCGATTTTGAACATCGCTCCCTTCAGACCCATCTTTCTCATATAATCGATTCCCTCATTTGCAATGAAAGAGCAATCTGTAATGTGTCTCCCCGAAATAAAAGCGAACTGAGATCTGCTGATGACAGTATCCATTACACCTCTTAGTCTGATAGATAGAACCTTCGATAATATTTTATAAAGGCCCCCTACAAGCCTGATTGGACGGTAGTCCTCAATAGATTCTGGATTGCTCTTTTTTGGGATTAAAACAATATAGGAGTAGTTGACCTCATTATCCCACGACTTTCCTTCAAAAAAGTCAAGGAAAAATTTCAAGATATCCTTCTTTAGTAGGTGCCAATATTTTTTAAAAAAAAACCCCATGTTGAATCCATCAGGACCCGGGGCGCGAGAACTATCGAAAGAAGATATAGCATTCCACACTTCCCCTTCCGTAAACGCCTCTTCAAGGCCAGCAGACTGCTCCCTATTTAGTTTCTGAAACCCAGCATCCCAATCCACCACCTCCAGCGAATTACTTGAATTAAACATATCCACAAAGTGTTTATGGATATAATTATTTACCTCTGACATATCTGATATCATCTTACCGTTATATTTAATCATGTAAATAGCATTGGCTTTTTGTCTCATCGAAGCTATCGAATGGAAGTACCTCGTGTTCCTGTCGCCTTCTTGAAACCATCTGACTCTAGAATGCTGTAGCCATATACTCTCCTCCCTACGAAGAAGTTTCCAAAAACTATCCTTCAAAATCACAAGCTCTGATTTTTCTAAATCTGAAATAGTCCCCAGTTGGAATTTAGTCTCAATAACACCAATCTGTTTTTCTAATTCCCCCGCACTATGATTCGAGCTCTGTCTAACTTTGGCTGACCACTTCTTAATTGGCCCCTTGATCCGTTTCAGTAGCCCACAAGCACCCACTGAGATATTACGACTTTGGAGGTTCTTAATATTAGTATCTAACATCTCGCCAAAGCCCTCCTCCTCCATGATATAGTTATACAAACGAAATGGCCTAAATCCATTACCCATTCTTCTAGTTTCAAGCGAGATCGCGTTATGATCTGATATAGCCTTTGACAGCAGAAATTGATTCAAGCTCGGGAACTCGTCGAAAAACTCACCGTCGATCAAGAATCTATCCAAAAGAACAAAAGTAGGGGGTCCCTGTTATTCGACCATGTGTAAGAACCCCCGATTAGAGGCAAATTTATCAAATTGGCCACCTGGATAAAGTGCCTGAAGTCCTCTATTGCCGCAAAGTTCCACGACTTCCCCAATTTTTCATCGCAACCTATGATGGCATTGAAATCACCACCGATGCACCACGCGACTTTGTGAGTCGACAAAATTTCCAGAACCTTCCGAAAGAATTCCTTTCTATCCGAATCAGTATTCAGCCCGTATACATTCATCAGTCCACACACCAGTTGAGATCCTCTGAACCTACCAATTAGGACAGTAACTCGCTTATATACACAAGATGCAGACATATCAAAACGGCTTGTATCCCACAAGCACACCACACCACCTGATGCACTCTCAGCAGGGGCATTGATATAGTCGAACCCTTTATCGCAGCCCATACTCCTTAGAAAATGTCGAGAGATTTCCCCCACCTTCGATTCCTGAATGAATAAAACCTGCGGTTTCTTCTCCCTTACCATGTTCCTGACCGCCCTCACCTTCTCCTTCCTCCCCAATCCCCTGATATTCCAAGACACAATTCCGAATTCCATAAAATATAGTGTAAATTACCCGTTCGAAAGAGATCGAGCACAGAGGGATTAGGCATTCCCCTTAATTTCCCTGACTTTTTCCACGAAAACCTCATGGCCACCTTTAAACGAAATCCCTAGAATTTTACTCACCCCCATATATGTAATGCCTCCTCGTTATAGCTGAGATGTATAGACCCAGTGGAATTGGTCGTATCTTTGCTGGCAGCACAATTTTCACCTTCGATAGAATCCCTCACCTATCTGCGGATGAGTCGCCTGTGGCTGGCCTGAAAAAGATCCACCTCCCCGATGAGCGGAGACAATGGACACTCGAGAGCAGTGTTCCCATCAGCATTCCGGTGTATGGAGGCAAGAGCCGACTCGTCCAAATTAGGCCGAAATTGTTGAGAAAAGCCAATGATTTTCTCCAATATGTCTTGCACGATTTCATCAGAAAAAGGGGAATGAGAACAGCAAATATTTTTTGACAGAGAGTTCACCGAGATAGCTTCGTTAACTCTGCCTGATTTATTTAACAAAAGATTTTTTTTCCGAACAGGCTCTCTCGTTCAAATGGGCCTCAAGGTGTGACTCACCACGGCCTGCCAAATTATTAGGTTCCACTACCCCGTTAGCCCGGTCCAATGATAGAGAAATCTCTAAAGTGGAATTGACTTCTTCCACCCTATCCTCGCCCACCATATCACAAAGTGTGACCCTATTTGAGGGCCTCTGAGTCCTCATAATTTCATCATCAATACCGTAATCATTGGGAATGTTCACCTGAGGGACTCCCAATGAAACATTAACATTTCCATCATTCGAGGATACGTCCCTAGCCTCTTCACCTTCACCCACCGGTGATTTCTCCGGAGGCTCGCTCCGATGAGAACGCTCCGCATTCTCCTCCACTGGACAGTATCCGAGATCATCCTCTGCTTGAAACCCAGAGTTCAACTCCGAGCCATTATCGTGATCGACGAACCAAGGTCCCGTATTCACCGCAACTCTGAATTTATGGTTGTTGACCGAGAAATTGATGAACTGAGGGATAACAAACTGGTTCGGAGCCCGGATGAGCAACTTAGTAGTCAACAAATCCAACTTGTCGGAAGTATCTTCACTGATCTTAACCAACCTGCCCCACTTGTTCGCCAAGAGGGAAAAAAACTCTACCGACCAACAATGTATGGGAACACCAGTTAAAAGGATTGGGACGTACATATAAGGAATTCCATCAACCATAACCTCTGCTTCGATGTGAGAAAACCAGAAGGAGAGTTCCTCATATTTGTTTTGACATGCTTCAAGTTTAGCCTCCTTTGAACTGAACGTAACCAAACACGCCTCCTGAAAACATCCCCACTTCGCGACTTTTACTTCCAGTCTATCACTAGCTAGAGCTTTTTGAATGAACTCTATATCAAAACCAGGTTTTATGATTCCCATCACCGAGTTCCTAATCCAATCCAAATTCACGCTCGGAATCTGAGGCATTTCCTCCCTGGCGATAGCTTCTTCAGCACCCGAGTCTGACATGGAGGTTTTCTGCCCCGAAGGGATTGCGTCTTCCATAGACGACCCTGCAAGTATCACGTCTTTGAAAGTTCTACCATCCTTTTGGATGGAAGCAACATTGATGTTCATATTTTTTGGACTTTCAGCCCTAGGGACGCGCCTCCTCCATTCACCAGGTCTCTTACCCCACTTCTGCTCCTTCTTAAATCTCGAAATGGCCACCGAAACTCTCCTTCCCTCTATGAGGGAGTTGTTCACCCTCTCTATCGCCCTTTTCATCCCCCTCACATCAGCGAAGTGGATGAACGCGAAGGTGCATTCCCTGTACCTCGGCTTCTTGTTCACAAGGGGAATAAAAACCCTTACTACTTTGCCGTGATAACCAAAAATCTCCCGTAAAGCACCCCTAGTGACCCTCCTACTTAGATTGTCCACAAAGACAATCCAATCTTCCTTTCTTGTGCTTGTCTCTCCCGTCCAAAACTTCCTCTGGCCCCTCGACTCCCCTGCCATTATTAACCCAGAAGAGTTAAAAAAATCGGTGATATTCAATTGGAGTACATCGAACTTTTCAGAAAGTAAAAACTATAATAACAACTTTTAGTACTCTATTGGGAGAATATATGTACAAAGTTATGTATTGTTTAACATTATAATTTACCAATAACATTTATTCTAAAAGATACTATGCGTATCAAATCTTCGACAACATACCAAAAAGAAAGCAACTCTTATGGGTTTCCTTCTCCACGACATCTCGAACCCTTCCTTTCTCCTTCATAGTTCTCAAACTCCGTTGAAATCTTGTTCGTCTGTGTTTTCGGTTGTGTGGAGACCCCCTTATGAGAGACATTGTCGATTTTCTCGAGTGTTCAGTCTAGTAGAAGATAAAGAGCGGCTGTGAGGTGGAGGTTCATCCTCATTGTTTAGTGGCGGAGCTCGTGCCATGGTGGTTTTCTGGGTTTCGGTAGCTCTCAGTTTAGCCCCAATGCCATCTTTTCCCGTGAGTGTGGCTAGTCGTCGCATGCTCTTTTTGTTGTGCTGCGATGAGTCTGTTGTTACCACCGGGAATCATGGCGTCAGTGAAAAGCTCCGACTGTCTCTTTGCTTTGTGGAATATATAAAGATGTTGAGGTTTGCTGCGAGAAAAATGTATGTTGGCATGAAGAGAGGAAGCAACGACATGGGGTTGAACTGGTTCAAACAGTTGATCAAGGTTCCGTTGCAACGATGGAGACCGCATGAGCCAAGGAGAAAGATGGTTCTTTTCGAAAACTTAACTTTCGTACAACTCTCGGTACGAGGTTTCTAGATGTTATCTTAGACCAAGGAAAAATGTGGATCATTGTTGACACCTGAATCCTTTGGCATTGTGTCAGTCTCTTTTCCCATTTTTCTTTATGTTTCCTCGTCAGACTTAATTAATTCTTTCGAGCTGCTCTTTTTCTCAACAAAAAACATTACTTTTTGGCATTGGCCTCTGGCTACCCAGCTAGCAAAAGACAAAAGTCTTGGCGCTTGCTTTCGTATTGTGGGTATTGAGTACACTATTTTAGTCCAAGATATTGTTTTGGCTAGTCATGTTGAAGAGGATGATATCAAGAAATGTTGTTTAGCTGCGGATGATCACGTCAATGATCATCCGCAATTCGAATGAAGGTTGTTGTTCCTACCATCATTGTTTGTTGGAAGGTTAAGGCGATGGTAGTGTATGTTTCTCCTCCCTTATAAATCTTTCTTTTTCCTTTTGTTTCTGCTTTGGTGTCACTGGGTTCTTAGTTTTATTCCCGCATGAGGGTCTCTTCTTGTTGTGTTCTCTCTCCTTCGGTTAAGGGTACTCACCTATTGCTTGTGGTCGACTCCAACCATTTGCTCTCTCATGCTCACAATTTGAGCCCTTCGGCATTTTTTATGACAAGATCTTTTATTCTCACGAGAAAAGAAGCCTACCTTCGAATGGAGCTCTCACGGAAGTGTCACCTGATTGAGTTTTTTCTTGATTGATTCATGTGCTTGGATTTCATCTATGCCTTCGCTGATGCCTAATTGTTGTTGTTTTCCTTTTCTCCGTTGGCTATATTTTGTTATGTTCGCTTTTGGCCCCTTTGTTGGTCGGTTTGCTTGCTGCCTGAATGGTTGGCTTGTTTTCTCGGAGTCCTCGCGTTTATAGTGTTTGTTGTTCTAGTTTTTACTTTGATTGAATGAATCTATTTTACGTTAAAAAATGGAGTTGGCCAAGTGAATGTAGGGCAAGATTAATTAATATTTTTTTGAATTTATATTATAAAATAGACAGATTAAAGATTATAAAGAAAAAAAATCTCTTTTACTTAGGATAGAATGAGATGGAAATTGATATTGTTCCAAGCAAAAGTATGAGATCTGCTGATGACGTAAGCTCCATTCATTATACTAATGTCGGTCGCCATTACTTTCTTTCTACTTCGGCTTTGATGTTTTAAATTGTTATTTTAGGGGTAACTGCTTTAAGATGTGATTATTTTTTCGTTGAGTTTATTGAGAATTTTAATATTTATTTAAAAATATTAAAAAAAATTAGGGTAAACTATACGAAATACCATTCAACTTTATATTTTGACTTGAACATACCACTGGATTATAATTTTAACTTATAACGGGTCATTAAATCCAAAATGGCGTCGTTTTAGTTTTGTTGTTTTGAAGCTTAAAATAGGTCAAAACGACGTTGTTTTGTTAGTAAAGAAAATAAATAAACATTGCATTTTGGGAAGCTTTAAGATGAAAGGCTTATACCAAACCACCAAGCCAACTTAAACACTTGATATCATTCTAACAAAAATAATATGTAATACTGAAGTTGAACTTAATTTTATTTATCTCATGATATAATTTTATAATATTTATAATATAATTTTATAAATATATTAACTTTATAAATAAATATTATTTATAATATATATATTATTGAGTGGATCGAAAGATCGATATAAACCAACAGGGGGTGAATTGGATTTTTAAAGTTTGTGTGGTGGAAATTGCAAATTAAAAAGATAGACAAGGGATTTTAGAGTGGTTCAAGTTCCAAATGAACTCTACATCCACTACCTTAGCTTCACTAAGGATTTGTAACAATTCCACTAATTGCTCTTCCCCTTTTCTAGGCTAAGGAGGCAACCCTTACAATATCGGTTAAATTTTCTACCCAAAATTTAACCCAATCCTCACAACAAGATAACAAAGAAATTTGTTGGCTAATAGAGTATCTCTCAATACAAATTGTAGCCCAATTACAAGCACTCAACCCAATTGAACAAGATAAGAATGAAAATTACAATTGGGGTTTCTAGACAATATGAGATTTTTGCACAATTGCTTGGATTTGATGAATAGATGTTTTCTTGATGATCAATAGTTGTTGTTGTAGCTTTTGGATGTCTCTTTTATACCTTCTCATTGATTTCTAGCCGTTTGGGTGGTTGGGAACATAAATGGAGCCGTTGGAACCCTCTCTTACCACCATAAATGCACTTCTACAGCTATGCGTATCGGTACGCGGGGAGGTGTATCGATACCTGTCTCAGAAAAGAAAGAGCCGTTGTGTGCAATAAATAAGGGGTATCGAAACGCGTGTAAGCGTATCGGTACGGGGTATCGAAATGGTAAAGGCCGTATCGATACCTTTTTCTCAACTAAACTCACTGTCGATTTCCGTATCGGTACGAGGGTTTTGCGTATCGATACGGGTCAACGAACATTTAAAATTTGGTTACCAACCAACTGACACCAACGATCATAATTTTTAAACCGACTTATAATTTAAAATTTATTAAGTTCGTATCGATACGAGGGTTTGCCGTATTGGTACGCCATTCAAACTCTTTAGACTTTAACGCAGGGGCGTTTCGATACAGGTGAAGAGCGTATCGTAACTAGTTCCGACAGTAGCCAACTTTGGTAAAAAGGTATCGATACGCTTGGGAGTGTATCGATACACCTGAACGTTTTTCAATAGTTTGGCCTTGGAACACTTAGAAAATATTTTGAGTTTAAGTTTTTTTTAAATCAGTTTTAAAGAGTTGGTGATTTAAAACTTATTAAGGGACTTACAAAAACAATTTCAAATTGATCCTTAAAGATCTAATTATATCAAAATCAAACATAGGTTTTATAATCTCCCCCTTTTTGATATAACAAAACTAAAACTTAAAATTTTTGACATTTTGAAAAAATCTTTACAAAGTTAACTCCCCCTTAATATAAGCTTGGTAACCTTTGAGTTAAAATCAAAATATTTGAAGTGTTGAGCTAGTTTTTTTCCCCCTTTTTGTTAGATCAAAAATATTGAGACAATGAAGTGCATAAACATAGGCAAAGGTATAAATAAGCAACATTAATATTATTCATCATAGCATCAATCCTTAAAATCTAAACAAAAGCAGAAAATCAAAGCATAGGTTTAATAATAAACTTAGTCCTAAGAACATAAAGCAAAGGTGCATAAAAAGAAAATCCTAAATGATATGCATGAGATGCAAGAAGAAACGTCTAGGCATCACCTTCGTCATCTTCATCATCTTCGTCATCAATCCCCGTTGGCTCATTATCCCGCATGCTATTGCGCCACTCATCATGGAAAGCGGCGATGGAAATATTCAAAGAATTGTGACCGCTTTCAAGGGATGTGAGGCGATTCTCCATACCCGTCATCCTTGTATCAAAAGTTGTTTCAAGGGAAGTAAGACGAGTGTTCATGTCCGTGCGCAACCCGGTAAATTGCTCATTGAGATATGTCATGAGAGCATCCATGGAGGGTTGTGGGACTTGAGGAGCTTGAGGAGCTTGAGGCTCTTCAAATACGGCGGCGGCCTCGGGTGGTAGCTCGGCAAGACGTACCCATTCACCATTAAAATAGGAGAACTTTGCCCGTGCAAGAGATCGCTCATTAATGGGATCGGTGAGGGGAGTTGGGTAGTCAAAAGAGCAATCAATATCCTTTTTAATAAAGAAATAACTCAAAGTCGTACCATATGTAAAGGAGGTGACGAGAGTTGTGTGACCATAAAGTGGCATTTTTCCCAATTTAAAACAAGATTAGCTTTTTCACATCTTTCAAGTACCTTTTGAAGATTGCCGAGGCAGCTCTCAAAATCGTCTCCGAAGACGGAAAAATCATCCATGAAAATCTCTAGGAAGTCCTCTACCATATCGGAGAATATGGCCATCATGCACCTTTGGAAGGTGGCAGGTGCATTACAGAGTCCAAATGGCATCCTCCTAAACGCGTATGTTCCGTAGGGGCATGTGAAAGTCGTTTTCTCTTGATCTTCTGGTGCAATAGCAATTTGGTTGTAACCTGAGTACCCATCAAGAAAACAATAGTAAGGTTTACCTGCTAATCTATCAAGCATTTGATCAATAAAGGGTAAAGGAAAGTGGTCCTTTCGGGTAGCTTTGTTAAGCTTCCGATAGTCCATACAAACCCTCCAACCGGTCACAGTCCTGGTTGGGATTAACTCATTGTTCTCGTTGGTTACCACGGTCATTCCTCCTTTCTTTGGAACGCATTGTACCGGGCTTACCCATTTGCTGTCGGAGATGGCGTAAATAATACCAGCATCTAACCATTTAATTATCTCCTTACGCACTACCTCCTTCATTGCATGGTTTAGCCTCCTTTGGGCATCTATAGTCGGCTTATGATCTTCTTCTAGAAGGATTTTGTGCATGCATAACGCCGGACTAATGCCTTGAATATCAGCAATCGTCCATCCAATCACCTTCTTATGCTGCCGTAACATGTCGATTAGCTGTCGTTCCTGTTCCTGCGGCAGCTTAGAAGAGATGATTACGGGCAACGTATCATTGGAACCAAGAAAAGCATATTTAAGTTGCCCTGGTAGGGGCTTCAGTTCTAAAGCAGATGGTTCAACATGGCTTTTGGATTAAATGGTTATCCGAAGTATAATTTAAAGGTTCGAATAACTTACCTGGACGATTGTCTATCCAGTTTACCTCCTCTTGTCCTTCAGTATCAGATGTATCGGATTCAGAGGAGTCGCTGTCGTCGGTGATGTCGTTGTTGCTGTCGTGACAGGCCTGTAGGTGGCTGTCGCAGCAGTGACCAAATTTTATACCATGACAGCCCGACCTGATGCAGGGTTGATCAAGGGTCACCTCAATGATAGCCTTGCATTCTTCGTCCACATCAGCATGTTTCATCGCTTGGAGAACATTCAACTTAATCTCTTGATCGTTTACGCGCATGGTGAGTTCTCCTTTTTCCACATCAATGAGTGATCTTCCCGTGGCTAAGAAGGGTCGCCCAAGGATGACTGGTGCGTTTTCGTCTGCCTCACAATCTAAGATAAGAAAGTCAACAAGAAAAATAAGCTTATCCACTCTTACAAAAATATCTTCAATTTTTCCTTCGGGGTGAACGTAAGAGCGGTCGGCTAGCTGCAGAGTGACTGTCGTGGGTCGCGCCTTCCCAATACCTAATTTCTGAAAAATAAATTTGGGCATTAGATTAACACTAGCACCAAGATCACAAAGTGCCTTACCCACGAATTTATTTCCGATTACGCAAGGTATGATGAAACTCCCCGGATCCTTCTTTTTCTGGGGTGGCTACCGATGAAGAATACTCATGCAACCTTCTGTCATCTTTACCGTTTCAAATTCCCCAAGTTTAGATTTTTTCTACATACCATCCTTGAGAAATTTAGCATAACCGGGCATCTCCCTAATGGCATCTAACAATGGGATATTAATATGAACCTGCTTAAAAATATCATAAATCTTTTTAAGTTGAGATTCATGCTTAGCTTGCTGTATCCGTTGAGGGAAGGGTGGTGGGGGACGGTAATCAGCAATGCGTCCTTCCCACTGCATGTGAATCTGAGGACGATATTCATCTGTTTTCTCCTCTGTCGCTTCTGCTGTCGTGACAGGCTCATCGGCAACAGTCTGTTTATCACCTGTCGGGGCAGTTTCCTCGGCAGATTTGTCTAAGGCTGGATCCTTTACTGTTTCAGCTTCCTTTTCCGGCCCTGGTAGTTTCTTCCCACTCCTAGTAGTAATGGCCTTACATTGCTCATGTGTGGACGGTCTAGCATTTTCAGTATTGCTAGGAAATCCTCCATTCTGCCTTGGCTTAATATGTTGCGACACCTGACCCATTTGTGTCTCCAGAGATTTCAAAGTAGCCTCATGATTTGTCATTCTCATCTCCGTCTTATCCATGAAATTCTCTGTTTTCTTGACAAACTGATTCATATTTTCAATGTAAGTTCCTGTTTGAGACATAAAAGTGGCCAGAGTCTGTTCCAATATACTACTCGTGGCAGCTGGTGGCTGTTGTTGTTGCGGCGGCGGCAGGTTCTGCGGCAGCTGCTGTCGCGTCAACAGTCTAGGACCTCCCTGATTCTGATTATGTGCTTGAGGATTCAGGGCATTGTTGGGATTACTCCATGAAAACTTAGGAACCTTCCTCCAATTGGGATTATAATTGTTGGAATTATAGTTTGGCTTGTAATTTCCAACATATTTTCCCTCTTCTACATTTATTGGGCACTCATCCCTACTATGATTCCCCTCACAGATTTCACATACTTCCTCAACAGCAAATCCTTGTAAACTATCATCATTCAACAACCTTTTCATTGCTTTAGTAAGGAATGCTACCTGTGATTTCATAGTGCTGTCGGCTTCGTAGTCCTTGACAGCAAGTACCCGTTTACCCCCTCTTCTTGCAGTCGGAAACTGCTCCTCATTCTTGGCCAGATTTTTCAAAACTTGCAATACCTCGTCCAGATCTTTATCCAATAATAATCTGTTTGCTGCAGAATCAATTCGAATGCGAGTTTGTAAGTTAGCAACATTATAGAACTTAGTTACCTGATTCTAGACGGGGAATCCATGCATTGGGCAGTTTCGAAGAAGAGTAGTAAATCTGTCCCAGGCCTCGTGCATTGGCTCGTCATCTTCCTGTTGAAAAGTAGCAATTTCGTTACGTACCCGCTCAGCTAAATGTGAAGGATTAAAACGAGACAAAAATTCACGAGTTAAATCTGCCCAAGTCATAATAGAACCCGGTGTAAGTTTATTCCACCAAGTTTTAGCTCTGTCCCTCAATGAATGAGGAAATAACCGAAGCCTCAGTATCTCCGGACTAACTCCTGGCAGTCTAAACGAACCACAGATCTCCTGGAACATTTTGAAATGCTCCCTAACATCTTCGGTTGCAGCACCACTAAACTGCCCGGCATTGTTGATCATACTAAACATGACAGGCTTAAGCTCGAAGTTATCAACATCAATATCTGGCAGTGTGGTCTCCAGCTCTACATGATCGTTCAGCATGTAGTCACGACATGGCCGTCGTCCATCTGCCGCGGGCGGATCGCCGACAGGCGGTATAATTCCACCAGCGGACTGATTACGGGCCATCTGCTCTAGCTGTTTCTCAAGGTATTCGTTTCTGTCTAAAAGTCGGTGAAGTTGTTTCTTAAGATTGAAGGAACGTTCGATTTCCGGATCTAATTGATACTCAGGATCTTCACCTCTTTTAGATCTGCGCATAAACTAGTAAACCTTGTGAAAAGCAAGAGTTGAAAGTACGAAAGAAAAAAAAATTAAAAAAAATAAAACAAAAACGAAATAAAAATAAAAACGAAAAGTGCAATAAAAGAAAGGTGTAGTTATGTTGCCAATCCCCGGCAACGGCGCCAAAAACTTGTTGCGTGTAAAATAGTCTATCGCAATTGTAGTGCAAGTATACACGACGCAAGTAGTAAAGTGATACGAAGTATCGGATATCGTCTCCACAGGGATTGGGCTAATGACTTCACCTAAATTCACTGCACGAAGTAAAGGAAAGAGTTTAGAAAATTGTCACGAAAATATTAAAGAAAACTGTAAATAAAGGAATTGAGATATCAAGATAGAGAGAATGGGCTGGTATTGAATTGCTCAGTAGTGCAGGTATTGCAATGCTTAGGATCTCTAATTCTGTCGTCGCACCCGTCGCCGACAGCACCTGTCGCGGCGGCTGTCCGTTAGCTGTCGCGGCAGCGAACACTAACTCCGTACTCCAAGTTTGGCAAGAATCCCAGATCTGCCTTGGCCTATCCCTAGGTCCAAGTCTGTCGATGATCACGTCTTTGATGATACCTCCCGGCGTGAATCGAAGGATGAACACCGATGTGTATAAATTCTTCCTTAGCCACTTAACCTTGCCCTATCCCTAGGTACAAGATAGTTCAACTATAAACTAGAGAACTTGCTCTTATCTCTTTCGTATACTTAACTCTCCCGATGCTAAGTAAATGGATAACCTCACAATGCTCTCCCGATGCTCTTGCAAGATATTAATAACCAAAATAAGAGAACTTGAAGTTTATTTTATTGAACTGAAAAATCCTAAAACAAAACAACCCTTGCAACTACTTTACAAATCAACCCATGGCCCTAGGGGGTTTTAGAACATGTCGACGGCGGGTCGACGGCGGGTAAACGACAGGGGTTTAGGTTATCGGTTATGGGGGTATTCGATGCCTCCTAGGTTAAAGCTATGCCCTTATATAAGCTTTGGGCTCAAGTATTCTAAGTTAACAAGGATTACAACTTTAATGAAAAGCAAGATTCTAATAAATGCTTAATCTCTAAGGATTCCTACTTTTCAGCCGCCTCCTTGTTTCATGGGAATTCTTCTCCTTGAGCTTTGACTTGACATATCTTTCGATCCGGGGCTTGGAAAATTATTTGGCTTTCACACGACATACGAGCAGATTTTTCTCTATCTATCGAGGTCCACTTCACTTTTCCTCTTCATAAGGCTGCTGTCACCTTGCTGTCACGACAGGTCCATGGCAGCTTCGTCCTCATCGTCTACTTGTCCAGCTCAGTTCTCCTGCTTCTCTGCCCTGCGCCTGCCTTCTTTGTCAACCATGGCAGTATCCTGCAAAATAAGCCATCTTTTAGTAGAATCCGTGCCTTTAGTGAATTTGTGATGTTTTACTGTAAACTGACCTAAATGCAATGCAATGATGCTTGAATGCAGCAGAAATATGGGTTAAAAAGGGTGTAATAATAGAACTTTTACACACTCAACAGTTTTGTAAATATGTCCTCTAATTGATTTAAGGTGTCTACATACTCTATAACCACATCTTCTTTAAGGACATGATCTCTAATGAAATGATGCCTTATCTCTATGTGTTTGGTTCTAGAGTGTTGGATGTGATTTTTTGTTAGGCATATTGCACTAGTGTTGTCACATTTTAGGGGTATGGTTTCAACTTTAATTCCATAATCTAAGAGTTGTTGCTTCATCCAAAGGACTTGAGCACAACAACTCCCTAAGGATATGTATTCGGCTTCGGTGGTAGATAAGGCTACACTATTTTGTTTCTTAGAGAACCAAGATATGAGCATACTACCTAGGAATTGACAAGTTCCCGAAGTACTTTTCCTATCGATTTTGCAACCCCCATAATCCGCATCCGAATAAGCATGAAGGTTGAAGGTAGAGTCTCTAGGGTACCAAAGACCTAAACAAGGAGTATCTCTAAGGTACCTAAAGATTCTCTTAACGGCTATAAGGTGAGACTCTCTAGGACTAGCTTGAAACCTAGCACACAAGCAAACACTAAACAAGATATCCGGTCTACTTGCGGTAAGGTAAAGCAATGATCCAATCATAGAACGATAAAGCTTAGAGTCAACACACTTACCTCCTTCATCTTTGTCAAGCTTTGTAGATGAGCTCATATGTGTGGCTTGAGGCTTTGCATTCTCCAAGCCAAACTTCTTGAGCATATCCTTTATGTATTTTGCTTGGTTGATGAAGGTGCCATCATTCTTTTGCTTGATTTGGAGTCCCAAAAAGAATGAGAGCTCCCCCATCATGCTCATCTCAAATTCACCTTGCATTAACTTAGCAAACTCTTGACAATGACATTCATTAGTAGAACCAAAAATAATATCATCAACATAAATTTGAACTACTAAGATGTCATTTTTATACATTTTTATAAAAAGTGTAGTGTCCACCTTACCTTTTTCAAATCCTTTTTCAATTAAAAAGTTTGAAAGTCTTTCATACCAAGCTCTAGGAGTTTGTTTTAAACCATAAAAAGCTTTGGTAAGTTTGAAAACATGATTTGGAAATTTTGAGTCTTCAAAACCCGGTGGTTGTTCCACATACACTTCTTCATTTATAAAACCATTTAAAAATGCGCTTTTAACATCCATTTGAAAAGGCTTGAAATTATGATAACATGCATATGCAAGCAACATCCTAATGGCTTCTATTCTAGCTACGGGTGCATAGGTTTCATCAAAATCTATTCCCTCTTCTTGAGTGTAACCTTGTGCTACTAGTCTAGCTTTATTTCTTACAATGTTACCACTCTCATCTAGCTTGTTCCTAAAGACCCATTTAGTTCCTATTGTAGATTGATTACTAGGCCTATCAACTAATGTCCAAACGTTACTTCTCTCAAATTGATTTAACTCTTCTTGCATAGCCATAATCCAAAAGTCGTCTTTCAATGCTTCTTTAATATTCTTAGGCTCTATGCATGAGATAAATGCAACATGATTCATTAATCTAAGAGAAGATCGAGTGGTTACCCCCTTGGATGGATCACCCAAGATTTCACCATCTTTGGCATAGTTCAACTCCCTTGGGTAGCTCACTTCCTTTTCCTCAAGAGCCAAGTCCTTTAAGGCTTCAAGAGGTGGATCTTGTGCGTCCTCTTCTTTTGTTGGAATCTCATCCTCCTTTTAAATTTTGTCCTCCATCAAAGGCATTTATGATTCCTACATCATCATCATCACAAGAATCCTTCATAGGAATGAGGTTATCATCGAATACAACATGAATAGATTCTTCTACTACTAAAGTTCTTTTGTTAAATACCCGATAGGCTTTAGAGGTTAAAGAGTAACCTATGAAAATAGCTTCATCACTTTTTGCATCAAATTTACCTAAGTTGTCTTTTCCATTATTTAAAACAAAACACTTGCAACCAAAAGGGTGAAAATAGCTAATGTTAGGCTTTTTAGATTTTAAAATCTCATAAGGTGTTTTCTTTAAAATTGACCTAATCATTACTCGATTTACAATATAGCAAGCGGTGTTTGTGGCTTCCGCCCAAAAATATTTAGGTAAATTGTTTTCACTAAGCATAGTTCTAGCCATTTCTTGCAAAGTTCCATTTTTCCTCTCAACTACCCCATTTTGTTGAGGAGTTCGAGGAGCCGAAAAATTATGGCTAATACCATTTTCATTTAAGAAATCTTCAAACCCTAAATTTTGAAACTCGGTTCCATGATCACTTCTTATATGTGAAATTTTAAGTTCAAGATCATTTTGGGTTAGTTTTGAAAATGTGATGAATTTTTCCAAAGCCTAATCTTTAGTACTTAAAAATAGAACCCAAGTAAATCTAGAAAAATCATCAACAAGTACAAAAGCATAAGACTTACCACCCAAGCTCATAGTCCTAATTGGCCCAAATAAATCCATATGGATAAGTTGTAAGCATCTACTAGTAGAAACATCATTAATGGATTTAAAGGAGGATCTGTGTTGTTTACCCTTTGAGCATGCATCACAAATTTTATCATTTGAGAATTTTATCTTGGGTAAACCTCTAACTAGATTAAGGGAGACTAGTTTTTCTAAAACACTTATGCTAGCATGTCCTAGTTTCCTATGCCACAACCATGCATCATTTTCATTTTGTGCAACTAAGCATGCATGAGATGTATGAATGTCATCTAGATGCACCATGTATATGTTCCCTATGCGATGACCTATGAGCATAATATTATTAGATTTAATGTCTACAATTTTGCATCCATTTTTATCAAATAAAACATTAAATCCTTTATCACACAATTGACTTATGCTCAATAAATTGTGTTTAAGACCATCGACATACAATACATTTTCAATGAGAATAGTAGAGTGATTACCTATGGAGCCAATACCTTTAATGTGGCCTTTGGAGTTGTCACCAAATGTCACTACTCCTCCACTTTTTGGCTTTAGATCCATGAATCTACTCTTGTCTCCGGTCATATGCCTTGAGCATCCACTATCAAGGTACCATGAGTTTTGACTTTGTGCTTTGGCCTTGTAGCAATGCTCCCCCTACAAACAAAGATATTAAGCTTTTGTTTTTGGTACCCAAATCATTTTGGGTCCATGAGTGTTAGCTCTCAAAACCTTGGTTCCCTTAGGAATCCAAGATGACATAGCAATAATATTGTTAGATTTTACAAGTTCCTTAGGAACCCATACACTTCTAATTCTTTTAGCTCTACTATGTCTAGGATAGCTACCTTGTTTGTAGTAGTTAGTCTTTTTCTTAGGTTGGTGTGTTCTTGAGGATTCACCTATTTCATGCTTGACACTACCAACATTTTTCAAAGACTTTTTGAGCTCATTTAGCTCATCTAACACCTTTTGGTGTTCACTATTACATTGAGACAAAAGATTATTAAGATCAACATTCTCATCTTGAAAGAATTTTAGTTCATCTTTTAACCCTAATATCTTTTTCTCAAATTTTGAATTAGCTTGAGTGAGTGAGTCATTTTTCTCATTTAGTTCCAAAATAATTTTCTTGTTTCTAATGACCGACTCTTTAAACTTTTCAACTAATTCATCATAGACCTCTTGTAACTCATCATATGCATCATTCAATTCATCATATGTAATATCTAAAGTAGATGAGTTAGAGGTTACCAAGTAGGAATCTTCCTCAAGTGCCATGAGGCAAAGGTTAGCCACTTCTTGTTCGTCGTCCTCCGATGACTCCTCATCACTCCAAGTAGCAAGCTTGGCTTTGAGCCTCTTCTTCTTCTCAAAGCCCTTCTTCTTGAGTTGAGGGCACTCCTAACGTATGTGGTCGGGTTGTTTGCACTCAAAGCAAATGATTGGATCCCTTGCTTCTTCTTTGTTCTTACTTTTGAAGTCCATCTTTCTTTGGATTTTTCTTCCCCAGTTGGACCTCATAAAACGTGAGAATCGTTTGGCTATCATAGCCAATTCTTCTAGTTCATCCTCCTCACAAGAAGAGCTCTCTTCATGTTGTGAAGCTTTAAGAGCTATTCTCATCTTCTTCTTCTTCTCAACCTCAAGCTTCTCTACTCTTTTCTCTTCTTTCTTCTTCTCTTCCTTGCTTCATGATCTCATGAGTAAGGAGAGAACCCACAAGCTCATCAAGCTTTAAAGTCTTTAAATTCTTAGCTTCAATGATGGTGGTTCTCTTCCCATCCCAAGATTCGGGAAGTGAATAGAGTAGCTTTCGGACAAGCTTGTCTTCCGGTATGGTTTCTCCAAAACCCTTGAGCCCATTGACAATAGTGGAGAACCTATCAAACATCTTGGACACCGTCTCATCGGGCTCCATTTTGAAATTCTCATAACTAAGATTGAGAATTCCAATCTTAATTTCTTTAACATCGTTGGTGCCCTTGTAGGTAGTCTCAAGAGTGTCCCACACTTCTTTGGCACTCTCGATAGATGAGACCTTAGAATAGATGTCCGGACCAAAGGAGAAAAATAGCATGTGGAGAGCTTTGTCATTGACTTGAATCTTTTTCCTTTCTTCTTCACTCATCTCCATCTTTTTCTTTAAGACCATCTTGCCTTCACCATCTTGCTTCAATGGAATATAAGGGTCATCTTCAATGACATCCCACACTAGGTAGCCATTTGACTTAATTAAGAGACGCATTCTATTCTTCCAAAAAGAATAGTTATCACCATTAAAGAAGGGAGGCTTTGTAGTAGATTGAGACTCGTACATGCCCGAACCGGAGGTTGAAGCCATCTCTTGATATATGATGATCACACTCTTCCAAGGAACTCCTCTTGTGGTTGTTAATCCTCAAAGAGGTAGGCTCTGATACCAATTGTTGAGTGGATCAAAAGATCGATATAAACCAAGAGGGGGGTGAATTGGATTTTTAAAGTTTGTGTGGTGGAAATTGCAAATTAAAAAGATAGACAAGGAATTTTAGAGTGGTTCAAGTTCCAAATGAACTCTACATCCACTACCTTAGCTTCACTAAGGATTTGCAACAATTCCACTAATTTCTCTTCCCCTTTTCTAGGCTAAGGAGGCAACCCTTACAATATCGGTTAAATTTTCTACCCAAAATTTAACCCAATCCTCACAACAAGATAACAAAGAAATTTGTTGGCTAATAGAGTATCTCTCAATACAAATTGTAGCCCAATTACAAGCACTCAACCCAATTGAACAAGATAAGAATGAAAATCACAATTGGAGTTTTTAGACAATATGGGATTTTTGAACAATTGCTTGGATTTGATGAATAGATGTTTTCTTGATGATCAATAGTTGTTGTTGTAGCTTTTGGATGTCTCTTTTATACCTTCTCATTGATTTCTAGTCGTTTGGGTGGTTGGGAACATAAATGGAGCCGTTGGAACCCTCTCTTACCACCATAAATGCACTTCTGCAGCTATGCGTATCGGTACGCGGGGAGGTGTATCGATACCTGTCTCAGAAAAGAAAGAGCTGTTGTGTGCAATAAATAAGGAGTATCGAAACGCGCGTAAGCGTATCGGTACGGGGTATCGAAACGGTAAAGGCCGTATCGATACCTTTTTCTCAACTAAACTCACTGTCGATTTCCGTATCGGTACGAGGGTTTTGCGTATCGATACGGGTCAACGAACATTTAAAATTTGGTTACCAACCAACTGACACCAACGGTCATAATTTTTAAACCGACTTATAATTTAAAATTTATTAAGTCCGTATCGATACGAGGGTTTGCCGTATCAGTACGCCATTCAAACTCTTTAGACTTTAACACATGGGCGTTTCGATACAGGTGAAGAGCGTATCGAAACGAGTTCTGACAGTAGCCAACTTTGGTAAAAAGGTATCGATACGCTTGGGAGTGTATCGATACACCTGAACGTTTTTCAATAGTTTGGCCTTGTAACACTTAGAAAATATTTTGAGTTTGAGTTTTTTTTAAATCAGTTTTAAAGAGTTGGTGATTTAAAACTTATTAAGGGACTACAAAAACAATTTTAAGTTTTTCAAATTGATCCTTAAAGATCTAATTATATCAAAATCAAACATAGGTTTTACATATATATAATACATAATTTAACCTAAACCCTAAATCAAATATTAAATAAAAAACCAAACCCTAAACCATATATTAAATAAAACCTCAAACCATAAACCATATATTAACTAAAATCCTAAGCCATATATATAAATAAACTTCAAACCTTAAATAATAAACCCTAAACCCTAAACATGATTAAATCATAAATCCCAAACCCAAAATCCTAAAATTAAAATATTATTTATAATATACATTAGGATTTGTAATATAGGGTTTAGGGTTAGGGTTTAGTTACATATATTGTTTAGGGGGGTAGTGTTTAAGATTTATTTATGTATATAGTTTAAGGTTTGAGTTTTGGGATTTAGGGTTAATTATACCTATTCAAATATATATAAATTATAAATAATATTTATTTATAAATTTAATATACTTATATATATGGTTTAAGATTTATTTATATATATGGTTTAGGGTTTGAGGTTTAAATTATATATATTATATCTATTAAAAATATATATAAATTATAAATAATATTTATTTATAAAGTTAATATATTTATAAAATTATATTATAAATATTATAAAATTATATCACGAGATAACTAAAATTAAGTTCAACTGCAGTATTATTTATATATTATTTTTGTTAGAATAATATTAAGTATTTAAGTTGGCTTGGTGGGTTTGTATAAGCCTTTTATCTTAAAGGTCTTGGGTTCAAGCTTCTTAAAATGCATTATTTTCTTATTTTCATTACTAACAAAACGACGTCGTTTTGACTTATTTTAGGCTTCAAAACAATGAAACCAAAACGACGCCGTTTTAGATTTAACGGCTCGTTATAAGTTAACGGTCGAATGCGTACATTGAAGTCAAAAGCTAAATTTAGTGGTATAATAGTATCAAATTATAGTTTAGTGGTATGTTCGAGCCATAGGGTAAAACTGAGTGGTATTCTGTGTAGTTTACCCAAAAAATTAATGATGTGTTATGGTTAGGGATTATAATTTGACACACTCACGACAAGTTTTGACCCGACCCGATCTTATAAGGTAGTTTTTTTTATTTAAAAAATCGGGTTCGGGTTGAGTTCTTTTAAGGTAATGTCGGGTCAGGTCATATTTGAGTTTAAGGTGAAAAATATCTTACCCGAAATAATAATTTAATTTTATTCTAAATATTTAGGTATAATTGCTATAATGTCTCTCTATTTGTATATATATTTTTAAATTATCTTCTTATTTTGTCTAACAAAAATGAAATAATTATTATAATACCCATATCTATTTGCATTTTTAAACTAAATCCCTATTTTATCGAATGTAAATAAAAAAAATTATTTATGTCGGGTCGGGTCGAATCGAATTCGGGTTTAAGTTTTACTCTAAAATTTGGGTCGTGTTCGGGTTGGCTGAAACATCATAAAATGTTAGGTCGCGTTCGAATCAGGTGGAGATGCTACATTTTTGGGTTAGGTGCGGATCGACCAAAAAATTCGACCTAACTCGACTCATGGTCATCCATAGTTGCGGTGTGTAACGTTAGTGGCGTGTAATAGTATGCATCGCCTATTTTACGTTCATCCTAATTTTTATTCAAACAAAAATGAATTGTAAAATTTAATTTGTGGTTTTTTTTTAAACTTGATGAAATTGGCGTTTTATCAAAAATTTAGGGGTAAAATTGATATTTTAACTAACATGTCACTCCAGTGATCAGAACGTAACTTTGTTCAAAAGGGGTGACCAAAATCAAACAGCTTTAAAATAAAAAGGGACCAACCTTAGAGTTTATCCTTTAATAGTTTCAGCTGAATTTTGCCTCTACGACTACTACCCAATAAAAGCGCGCGTTACAGTACGTGGACATTTCCTCCACGCGCTCCTTATTCGCGCTTACACACACTCTCATGCACATTTCCATATTAACACAAATTTCATTTCAGCTCTCTTTCTTTCTCTTTCTCTTTCGCTTTTTTCCCCCTCTGAGTTCGATTTTTCTCTTCCTTTTCTTCATCAAACCCTAACCCTAACTCAGAAAAAAAAAACAGTATCGACAATTTTTAGAATAACGGGTCGGCACTGAACCTTTCCTTCTATGGATTCTCAATTCGATACGGCCTCGCAACCCGACCCTGCCACCGACGCTTACACCTTCCTCGAATTCAACACCCAAGGCGAGTCCGATTTCGAGTACACGGACTTCCGCGATCCGATTCATTCTTGGCCGACCCCCTCCGACGCCACTGCCGCTGATCTCTCCGCCTCCGACCATCAATCGGACACCGCTGCATCCTCTTCTCCCTCTACCGCTTCAAAAGGCGCCGTCCGTAGCGCAGCCAGCAATAACAACATCAATAGCAATAGTGTGGCCGTGGTTGATGCGTTAGCGACGGGGATTAGTGGATTGAATTTTGAGGAGGCGGTTGGGGACGAGGATGGCGGTTATGAGTACGGAAAAGATGATTTCGCTGAGCACGCTTGTCGATATTGTGGGGTTTCCAATCCGGCTTGCGTGGTTCGCTGTAATGTTCCTTCGTGTAGGAAGTGGTTTTGTAATTCAAGAGGGAATACGTCGGGATCGCATATTGTTAATCATCTTGTGAGTTCTCCCCCCCCCCCCCCCCCCCCCCCCCCCCAAACAAATACACACATTCATCGATGTATGTTTTTTAAAAAATAGTACGGTCATTAAATTTTAACGGACATCTTAGATTTGTAGGTTGTGTATTTAGGCTGAAATATGGAAAGCGGGATAGGGTGTTGACTTTAGGATTTTGTTGAGCTTATTATATAGTGTGTTTGTATATTGATAAAGGAGATGATTCATATCATTGTTAAAGGTTCTTGTTAGATGGTTCAGCTTTCCTACCAAGTTAATAGACATAAACGAAGTTTTGGAGGTTTAAACTAGGTAATTCTTATAGATTTAACTCAATAGCAAAATGGAAGATTCTTGGTCGGAAGGTATGTCTCAGATTGTGGGTAGTCGGTGCATGCAATTATGGAATTATCTAGTGCCTTACCTTCCTCTTGTAGCTGTTACACACTACAGATGCTAATACTTTCGAGAATTTTTGCCCCCTTTTTGAATAAATGGTTTACTTAGTTATAAGGAAAAGAGAGGTTAAACATTCTCTAAAAATGTTCAGACAGGTCTTTATGTTTGATTATGGCTCGTACGACCTGTCCTGATAGTTGTTGATAGAAAAAGGGTAATATAAGGTAATCCCAAGTCAGGCCTTCATTCTTTCCACAAGACAAACTCTGTTCTTGTTGGAATTGCAACATGATTACAATTTTGCTTTGCTTTAGGAATAATATTTTTTATACGTTCACGCCTGCTGAGAACCACTGTTGAATGTTGCCACTGTTAAGCATCCCCATGCTATAATCATTTCATTCTCTAGATTGGATGTTTGTTGATCTACTGGTTTTTCTGTATGACATACTTGTTTGTTTTCTTTCTTTATCCAATATACTTGTCATTCATGAACCCAGAAAACCTGACAACTGTTTGCTGCTTGCTTGATTGAGTAAGTTTTGAAAATGTACCTTGTTACACAAACTTTCCCAGGCAAGCACTTTCATGTAACCATGGTATTATTCTACTTGTTATTCACAAACCCAGAAAATCTGACAACTGTTTGCTGCTTGTTTGACTGAGTAAGTTTTCAAAATGTACCTTGTTACTCAAACTTGCCTAGGAAAGGACTTTCATGTAGGCATGGTGTTATTCTACATGTCATTCATGAACCCAGAAAACCCGACAACTGTTTGCTTGACTGAGTAAGTTTTCAAAATGTACCTTGTTACTCAAGCTTGTCTTTGCAAGCACTTTCATGTAGCCATGGTGTTATTCTATTTGAAAAAGTTCCCTTGAGTTGTCTACCTCTACCTGCCATAGCATGTTGCACATATATTTGCATCCAAGTTGCTTTCAGTGAATATATATATATATATATGTTTGTTTATTTATTTATGATATTAACTGATAAATTGAGCATGCACAAGAGTTACAGATTTACCCAGTCAGGGATAGTCACTAGGTGCTGCTGACTAATGAGTTTAATTTTTGTTCCTCTGTAGGTACGAGCTAAACACAAGGAAGTTTGCCTTCATAAGGATAGTCCTTTGGGAGAAACAATTCTTGAATGCTACAACTGTGGATGCAGAAATGTTTTTCTTCTTGGTTTTATATCTGCCAAGACAGAGAGTGTTGTTGTTCTTCTTTGTAGGGAACCTTGTTTAAATGTTAATGCTTTGAAAGACATGAATTGGGACTTGAGTCAGTGGTGTCCACTTATTGATGATAGATGCTTTTTACAGTGGCTGGTTAAGGTTAGTATTTCCCCAATCACATGAAAATGACCTATATTTAAGGGCTTTCTAATACATTTCAGTTGTACAGATCCCATCTGAAAAAGAACAGTTAAGGGCACGGCAAATAAGTGCTCAACAAATAAACAAGGTAGAAGAACTTTGGAAGACAAATCCTGATGCCTCCCTTGAAGATCTTGAGAAGCCTGGTGTAGACGATGAACCTCAGCCTGTCGCCTTGAAGTATGAAGATGCTTATCAGGTTCCAAGTTTGCTATAATTACACCATTTTTCTATGCTTTGCTATTGTGAAAAGACTAGAAATTTTGTATTATAATGTGGTTTACTAATTAAGTTGGTTCCTTTGCAGTATCAAAATGTTTTTGCTCCACTCATCAAGCTCGAAGCTGATTATGATAAAGTATGTATATAGCATTCATGCTTCTTATCTCCGTCTAAGCGTCTTCATTTTTATTCCCTATGCAATATCCTTTTATTTCTTGGATATAATCTTCATGTTTAAACGAAAATTCTGTTTTCGCAGATGATGAAAGAATCTCAAAGCAAGGATAATGTCACAGTTCGATGGGATATTGGGTTAAACAAGAAACGTATTGCATATTTTGTTTTTCCAAAGGTGTTCTATCAATTGTTTTGTCTAAATTTCTTCCATTACCTTATGGTGTTCACCCTCCTTAAATGAAAAGGTCTCTTTTAGTTTCTAAAGTTTATAAATGTTAAACCTGATTTTCTGGTTCTGTAGGAAGACAATGAGCTGCGTCTAGTACCTGGTGATGAGTTGCGTCTGCGTTATTCAGGAGATGCTGCACATCCAGCATGGCAGGCTGTTGGGCATGTGGTATGTGTCACTGTGAGCTTACCCATTTGATTCTCATGTTGATGTATGCCTGTAGTGTACCCACAGCATTGATTCTATATATTGTTTGAATAAAACCTGATTTTGTGGGATTTCTCACTAAGGTTTATGCATCTGGCTTACTTTGAGAAATGCGTTTTGAGATGATCTTTTGTTGTTTCAGATCAAGCTAACCGCACAAGAGGAGGTTGCACTTGAGCTCCGTGCTAGTCAGGTAGTTTTGATTTCTCTTTGTTGATTGTCTTTTGGGAGGTATTTAAACATTGGTGCTTATTTTGGTGCAGGGAGTTCCTGTTGATGTGAACCATGGGTTCAGTGTTGATTTTGTCTGGAAGAGTACAAGTTTTGACCGAATGCAGGGTGCAATGAAAACATTTGCAGTAGATGAAACAAGTGTTAGCGGGTAGGTTTGCCGACTTCGTTTTCTTTGTATTTGCTTGTAATCTCGATTGTTATGACAACTAGTGTCATATGTATTTTCCATTTTCATGTTAGTATTTTCTTTTTCTTCGTGCGCCGTGGTGTCATTTCTAATAAATCAATAGAGGAAGTGATTTTTATTTTTAGAAAGAAAAAAAAGATTGTTCTGTTTAACTGACTTGCAATATGTACAACTTTAAGAGATCATATTTAGTATGCTTTCTGGTAAACTTTCGTATGCAAATTTTAAGTTTGGTTAGATATTGTTTATTTGACAAATGTAAGTGGTTAGATATAGGTTAGACATGGGTTGAGATACCTTTTTGCATCACATCAAGTTTTAAAATAAAATACTTGTTCTATTCAGTTAGATGCAGGCAAGGCTTCATTGATATATTTTTTTCTTTTGCTCTTGTTATTCATGGAAAAGTTGTCTATTTTAGTTTTAGCTTAGCTATCTGAATTGTTATTCATACCAAAGGTCATGTATCTGCTGAAATTCAATTGTTAGTGCCTTCCTTAGCAATTAATTGGTTTATTTCTTGCAGATATATATACCATCACCTGCTTGGTCACGAGGTTGAGGTTCAGATGGTTCGCAACACACTGCCTCGTCGTTTTGGTGCCCCTGGTCTGCCAGAATTGAATGCATCCCAAGTATGACACTTTCGTCATTTGTTGGCTTCATTTATTATTTAGTTTTTTTGTTATATGACCTTTTTGTGCATTATGTCGTGTTGACCTTTGTTGGACAGGTTTTTGCCGTAAAGAGTGTTCTTCAGAAGCCTATAAGCTTGATTCAAGGTCCCCCTGGCACAGGAAAAACTGTTACTTCTGCTGCCATTGTATATCACATGGCTAAACAGGGGCAGGGGCAGGTAAGAACTTAAATTCTATCTTTGTAGTTCATCTTTTATTTTTGTCTCTGTTTCTGATATCTCATTCTCTTACCAGGTTCTGGTCTGTGCTCCAAGTAATGTGGCTGTTGATCAGCTAGCTGAAAAGATAAGTGCCACTGGGTTAAAGGTAGAAACGTTGAACTCTGCTTGTGGTTATGCTAATTCCATTGGCAATTTTGTGCCTTAGGGCTTTCTTAATCATCTTCCCTTTGCTTTGGTTGTTCCTTTTCCCGTATAAGTGGAGTATATTTTAGGTGTGGGTGTAGCTTGTTACCAAGACAATGAAAATATTTAGAAAGAGAGTATGCTGTTAAAGAAGCCAAATTATAGGAAGCTTATTTCCCATCTTCAATTTTACTTTTGTTATATGATTAATTAATACAGAACTGTGATGGGCTCTGATGCTCTGACTCGGGAAAATGGGTTCCATACCTGTCTCGACACGACCTGTCACAAAAATAATTTTAATTAGTAATGGTTTTCATCAGACCTTATAACAAACTCAATTTGTAGCTTGAAGCTTTTACTTATCTTTAAATTAGTAGCTTATAATTGTTTCTTTTGTCTCAAGGTTGTAAGGCTTTGTGCGAAATCAAGAGAAGCTGTGAGTTCTCCTGTTGAACATTTGACCCTTCATTATCAGGTTTGTGGTTTCTAATTCTGTTATCCTTTTTGCTGTTCCTCCTTCGTTGTTCATAGGATTATTCATATTGGCAATTACTGTGTGCAGGTTCAACATCTTGACACATCTGAGAAGAGCGAACTTCACAAGTTACAACAATTAAAAGATGAACAAGGTTGGGATAATTTTCCAGTTGACAATAAAAAAATTATTAGATGGATTTTCTTTCAATGAAAATGTTCCAGTTAGAGTTGTTGGGACATGATCCTGCTTGGACTGCAATGAAACAGAACTCTTCAATTAACTTACAGATTGACAATGAATGTTCATGTCTTGCCTAAAGTTTAAAATCTTATGCTGGATTTTGTTATTTGTACTTTTTACAGGTGAATTGTCAAGCAGTGATGAGAAAAAGTACAAAGCACTAAAGCGAGCAACTGAGAGGGAAATATCCCAAAGTGCTGATGTTATTTGTTGCACTTGTGTTGGGGCTGGAGATCCTAGATTGTCTAATTTTAGGTTCCGCCAGGTTGAATAAATCAGATGTAATTTTCAATGATCTCTAAACAAATAAAGCTCTTATACTTTTTATTTGCTCTATCTAGGTACTTATTGATGAATCTACTCAGGCGACGGAACCTGAGTGTCTCATTCCTTTAGTTCTTGGAGTGAAGCAGGTAATGGAGGATGAAACTTATGGCAATATGGTTTCTCTTTTTCCCCTTGAGATTTTCTTGTTTGGTCTTCTAACTTGTGTATTTTTATTTTAGGTTGTTCTTGTCGGTGATCATTGCCAACTTGGTCCTGTTATCATGTGCAAGAAAGCTGCTCGTGCCGGGCTAGCACAGTCTCTGTTTGAGCGTCTAATTTTACTTGGTGTTAAACCAATTAGATTGCAGGTGAGACCCCTTTAAATTTTGTTGGTTTTGTCCTATATTTGTATGTAGTTGCTGATTGAAAACATGTCTTTCTTATTGTAAATGCTTATGTTCTATTTCAGGTTCAATACCGTATGCACCCATGTTTGTCAGAGTTTCCTTCTAACAGTTTCTATGAGGGCACATTACAAAATGGAGTGACAATCAATGAAAGACAATCATCAGGGATTGACTTCCCTTGGCCTGTGCCTAATCGTCCCATGTTTTTTTATGTACAGGTATTGTAACTGTTGTTAGGACTGTCCCTATTCACGTTCTTCTTAATCCGTAGCTGTGTGTTGGTGGGGACAGATGAGAACGGAAATGACATTATATGTGATTTAATTTGCCTACATTCAGTTCTTTGTATATCCCATGGTTTTGTTTTGTAATTACATAGTTTTGTTTTAGATGGGACAAGAGGAGATTAGTGCTAGTGGAACATCATATCTAAATCGAACTGAAGCAGCAAATGTTGAAAAGATTGTTACCACATTCTTGAGGAGTGGTGTCGTTCCTAGTCAGGTGATTTGTGGACGTTTTCTTTTTAAACAAATTTCTTTTCACGTTGATATCAGTCAGCATTATAATTTTTTCGTTTAACAATTGTTTCAAAATATTATAGATTGGGGTGATAACACCTTATGAGGGACAAAGGGCATATATTGTGAATTACATGTCAAGAAATGGTGCTTTGAGACAGCAGCTTTACAAGGAAATTGAGGTTATTTGTGGCTTTGAACTTAAAGAATAAATGCTCTTTCGATGTTTTTCAT
Source organism: Hibiscus tridactylites (assembly GCA_958450335.1). Taxonomy (NCBI): domain Eukaryota; kingdom Viridiplantae; phylum Streptophyta; class Magnoliopsida; order Malvales; family Malvaceae; genus Hibiscus; species Hibiscus tridactylites. Next base: position 80,010,344 of record OY288281.1, read on the forward strand.
ACCGTAACTTGCTTTTTTAATTTGTGGGGTTTATATAAGGTTGCAAGTGTTGATTCATTCCAAGGACGTGAAAAAGATTACATCATCTTGTCTTGTGTGAGAAGTAATGAGCATCAGGTTAGTTAACATATACAAGATATAGAGATAATGTTTACAGCTCTGCTTCATGAATGAATTTCAATCTGGCTGAATTTATCTGTCTTTTAGTGTCATGTCAAACTATCTTTTGATTTTGAGCATCCATTGGTTTGTTAAAAGGGTTTGTTGCTATGTTACTGGACTCGGGTGTAAGTGTCGGATACTGGTATGTTTAGATTTTCTTAGTTTTTCCATACATTTGAAGGATAGTTGGAGGCCATATTCCCATGTCCAAGTGTCGGATATGAGTGTTGGACATGGTACTTCGTGAAAAATGAAGAGTCTGAGCAACATAGGTTTCTTGTGCTTTATAATTTTAGACCAGCCTATGATTATGGTCTTCATTCTAAGTTTACTACTAATACCATAACCTGCTCTGCCTGTCTCTTTTTGCTTCAACATGAGAAAAAACTAACACGTACAGTTTTATCCAATCTTTTTTTAGGGCATTGGATTTCTAAATGATCCTCGCAGGCTTAATGTTGCCCTAACACGTGCTCGGTATGGTATAGTAATTCTTGGAAACCCTAAAGTTCTTAGCAAACAAGCTCTGTGGAATGGTTTATTGACACATTACAAGGTATCTTCCTATTTGTCTTTGTAACAATGCTATCGCTAGTGTATTGAAATGTCAAGGTTGCCTATTCTTAATTGTGCCCTTAAGTACTTTACTACTCTGATCCCTTTCTGCTAAAAATTGCAGGAACATGAGTGCCTGGTTGAAGGACCCCTCAATAACTTAAAGCAGAGTATGGTTCAATTCCAAAAGCCCAAAAAGGTTTGTGCATGGAATGAAAGGATAGTGTCTATGATCTGTTCAAATTTCTAGCTTTTGCTTTTTTTCATTGCCTTCAGCAATTACTTTTAGTTATTAGAGGTTGTCAAGGATAATGTGAATTCAAATAATATGTGTTTCTTATAGATCTACAATGACCGGAGACTTTACTTTGGTGGTGGACCTGGGATTGTGCCAAGTGATAATCTTGGCTCTGCTGCTTCATCTAGTCCAAATGCTGATCGAAGAAACAATCGCGCTCGGGGTAAGCTTTTGAGCATCTTGAGTTTGCAAGTTACATGTCCTTTCATTAGGGTTGAGATTGGTTCGGTTCGGTCTGGTTCGGTTTTTTGAATTTTTTGACATTCATGATAATTTGATTCAGTTCGGTTTGTTTCTTGGTTTCTCCATATAATTGTTTTTTTAGTTTTTGGACTTTATTTTTGACAAAATGGGATTTGTTTTATGGTTTTTGGACATTATTTGGTGAAGTTTCAGTCTTCTTCATAAACTTTTGTAGAAAAAAATGATTTTTTCAAGTAAATAAAAAATAATTGATAATTCTTATATATTATTTTGAAGTTATTTTCACTATTTGAATATAAAATACTTATTTTTATATTATAAAAAATTAATTATAAACTGAATATAAACTTAGAAGTCAGTTTGGTTTGGTTAACCACTGTTTTTAAACTTTGAACCGTAATCGTTCAAATAGTACTGATCGATTCTTCTTTCTATATTCTTGGTTTCTTTACTCAGGCAGCCCAACCTTTTATTTCTTCACTTGGGAGTTTGGACACTTGCAAGTGATGCATCTTATACTGACATGCATAATAACAGTTGTGGCTTTGGAACTTGTATTATTGTTGACAGAGATAGTGTGGGCCTTCTATTGTTTCCATTTGCAGGTGCTTATATGCCTCCTGGTCCACTCAATGGCATTCACAAGCCTGGAGTGCACCCTTCTGGGTTCGCAATGCCTCGGGTTCCACTTCCACCTTTTCCTGGTCCTCAGCCTTATGCTATTCCAGCCCGTGGAGCTGTACATGGACCGGTGGGAGCTGTTCCTCAGGTCCCTCAACCTGGAAATCGAGGATTTGGGGCTGGGCGTGGTAATGGTGGTGCTCCTATCGGTAGTCATCTCCCACACCAGCAAGGTACACAGCAAAATGTTGGAACTATTGGATCTTCATTTAACTTCCCTCTGGAGAATCCTAGCAGCCAGCCATCTGTGGGTGGTCCATTATCTCAACCTGGAGTTGTTAACAATGTTCGCACTTGATCATTTCCTTCTGTTTTTTAATTTTTGTACCTTCAATCCTTTCTTTGATGTCATGGAATTCTAAGTGTGTTTATCATCTATAATAGGTCCAAGGACCGAGCCAATCTTTCCGTGATGGATTTTCAATGGGGGGAATGTCCCAGGTATTAAATCTATGCAGGAATCATCTTTTTTAATTTCAAGATTTGCAATATTTTATTGACAACAACTTGTAATCACACACAGGACTTCTTGGGTGATGACTTCAAAAGCCAAGGCTCACATGTCCCTTATAATATTGCTGATTTTTCAACACAGGTATTGGCTCTTTACTAGTATTTTTTTTTATTAAAAGTGTCTTCTCAATCTGTATGGCATAAATCAAGTTAGTGAGGTTTATTGGAGATTGCATCAATGGGTCATTTTTAACTTGCTGAGCCTCAATTGTATGGTTTAAATAAGAAGGGGAGAGAAAAGTTTAAAAAGCAGTATCACGGCAATGTAGCTGGATGTTACCTGAGGGCCTTGAGGCATTAGGACTGTTGAATATGTTTAGAATAATCTGTTTTCCATAAGTTTTTATCCTTTTCTGATTTCCTGCAACTAGAACAAGTTCCTTTTTGTGTTCCTCGCTCCTGGATTGATAATTCAGGTTGATTGATTTTGTGTTTGCTTGCAGGCTTCTCAGAGTGGGTATGCTGTTGATTATGTTACGCAAGGAGGACAGGGTGGGTTCCCAGGCAACTTTCTAAACCAGAATTCTCAAGCTGGATATTCTCGCTTTGGTTCTGGAAATGATTTCATGTCTCAGGTTTGCCCAACGTGCTGCGGTGTGATTAGTTCACGCTTTCTCCCATTTTTTCTTCCTGAAACAAATCATTTTTTTTACAGGATTACATGAATCATGTATCACAAGGCCTGTTTACTCAGGTTGGCTATAATGACTCTTCGCATGATGATGCAGCACAAAGTCACTTTGGTGTGTCTAATCCCAACCAGCTTCAGTCCCAGGCAGGTTCTTATATCATTTCTTATTGATGGAGTATTATTGACCAAATTATCAATTTGGCAATATTTAAAATCTGTTTCCTAATTAGGAAGTTGCTTGTCAGGTTGAACTGCTAATGGGGTAGTTTAAGTATTTTGGGCTTATCTGGTTTAGATAACAGCCATACTGTGTGGCATCATCATGTTATGTATTTTGGCCTTTGTTAGCTTCTTTCCTGTATTGAATGGGGGTATATGGCTGTATATTTGCAGGGTTTGATGAATTCTCTCTACTCGCAGCCCTTTGCCCACTACAACACACAGCCACTGAACTTGCAGGCTCCTCAACAGCAGCCTCCGCAGGAGCAGGGCTCCCAAAACCAGAAACTTCACTATAATGGTTAAGAATAAAGATGCATATGGACTTTTGATGGGTTATAGTCTTTGCAATCAGCAACATGGTTTGCCTGTCCTTGTTTTCCCAAACAAACATATACTACTACTATGAAGATGAAAAGCGTTTGCCGGCTTGAGGTGACTTAAGTTTCTGTCCATAACCTGTAAGATCATTCTTTATGGTGGGAATAAATATATTAATGGGGGGCAAGAGTAAGATGGTGGTGTGACTATGTGCATCCAGAGCTGAGAAAGAAAAGGATAACCCCAAATACCTGCTTGGAGGTTTTGCATTTGTTTTTTGAAGGGAAGTAATTGGTTCAAGAGAGCATTACATGGTAAGGTTTTGTGGAAAGGGTTGGATGTTAAATATGGCAGGCCGTTTATGTGTACAAAACCCATTATAGGTACAGAGGGGCAGTTACAGGTGAAAAATTTGTACAGCATGCTGGGCAATATGGCTTGACCCTTTCAGCTCTTCCTGGAGTGTAATTATACTCTTTATCTAGGGTTAGTAGACTAGGGCGATATGTTAAAAAGTGTGTCCTAGTGTTTGTAGACATTACTTACTATATAAATTATTGATGGCTTTGATATGGGACATTCGGTTGGTTTAACTATGGAAGTATAACAGTAACTCAAAATGAGCCTCTGTGGCTCGAGTTTTCTTTTACAATCTCAGGTACAGCTAATGGTTGAGATTGCGAGCTTCTGAATGGGAAATGAACACTGCTCAAAATCTCTGTAGCATAAAAATGAAAACCATCCTAGCTGACGTTGGGGGATGGAAATCATTTGCCCCCAAAGTATGCCCCCACTTTAAAATAGTGGGTTTAGAGTTTAAGGTTGGGGCTTAGGGTTAGGGTGTAGTGAATTAGGAGTAAGGTGTATTTTTTAGGGTTTAGGATATGAAAATTAGGGTTACGGGACAAGATTTAATTTTTATCTATTTTTTAAGGAGCATAGTAGGAGGCATGGTTAGGGGGCAGGAGATTTTTACCCGACGTTGGGGGACTTAATTTTAGTGATAAAACAGAGGTTGAAGATCTAATATGACCATAGAAGAAAAACAATTGACAACCAACAGTGCGAAATTAACCAGGAAGGAAAAGGTCTTTAAGGTCTGTTCTATTCTTTGAAGAATGGTAAAATACATATACCTAACTTGATAATAGGTTTAGTAACTAACAAAGTCAACTTTCTTCTAAAAATAATAACGTAGTCTATCAAATAAAATTTTGCAATAAACATACCCTTTTGTATTAGAATCAGAACTTGATATATTTTTATTTTAAAAATAATTCAATAAATATAATTCTTTTGTATTTAAAATTTTTGACTGCTTGTCACGCTTCATATTGTAGTTCATCAACTCGATAATCAACGTATATGATTTCTTAAAAGTTAAAGTCAATCCACTACTGAACAATTGACATACTAATAGAACATGCCAATATAATTAAGGGTGACAATCAGGTGCGAAATAATCGAAAATGTGAGAACTTGAACTGACGGGTATGAGAAATAATTGAATGTTTTACTCACGGAGAAGTGAAAATTTTATCACTTAAGCTTAAATGGGATGAAGATGAGAATTGGTATATTTAAATTGTAAGGATAATAAAAAAAATATGCCCATTTGAAAAGATCTACAAGTTATCTTTGGAAAAATCTAATATTTATCTCATTGTCATGTGTTGTGAATGTGAGTCTCTGGTTAGTCTTTAAGCTATGGAGAAGTTCTTTTTTGTCAAGAACAATTTCACAAGGGGAGCAAACAAATAAGATAAACGAGAAAGATGATTTTTTCGTGTGCCAAATTATCCATTCCATGTTCAAAACTGGTGACTACAGAACCCAAAACACGCATGAGCCTAACACATGTCAAAGCCATGTATTGATGAGCCTAACACATTGTCTCAATGTGTTTGAATTAAATTGGAGAAGCCTATTTCATAGGCCGAATAATCTCACATGAAGTTATCTTTTAAATTAAAGGTAATGTTTATTATCTTATAAAATCTGGTCCATGCACTAGCCGATAAAGCTGATAAGATTTATTTATTTTTATTTCTTAAACTATGGACTTAATTAAAAGATAGTTAATTGACTTAAATTAAAAATTTAATCCTTGTATTCAACATACTTCTTTAAAAAGGACAACCTTTTTACACTTTGAAAAATAAGAATTGAACTAAATAAAACGTTGACCTTGAGCATTTCTTTCCAAGGTTGAGTGTCTCACGTTGTTTTTCTTCTCATAATCCATATTACTAGGAACAAATCATATAGATGGTGGTAGGAAACTATCCAATTATCGTTGTTTCCAATCATGAGTTGATTGAAGGAGGAGTAGAGAAATTATTTGATTATCAATTACGAGCTGATTAGAGGGGGCATAGAAAATTTCTGACCATCTTCATTTCTAGTTGCATGTTAATTAGAGAGGACATAGGACGATGTACTTATTTTCTACATCTTAATCGAACTATGTGTCGATTTTTTTAACTTAAAGATCTAGGCCATCTCTTAGATTCTGAATCTAAAACATCACGTCATTTAATATTAGAGTCTTGCTTTAGGTGTTTATCACATTTATCTTTTATTGTTTTATAGTTGTTTGAAAAAAAAAGGAAAAGAGAAAGAAAATGATATTCTATTTTTGTTATTTTTTTGTTTAGTCCAAGTTTGTTAGTTTTGATATTTTTTAAAAAATCTATAAAAAAGTTGAGGTTATAGTCTAATAGTAGTCAAGTTCGAGAACAGATTTTTTTTAAGATAGGGAGAATGATATATGTATGGATGAAGAAAATTAATAAAAAATGAGTAAATTTGTGACATCCTTAGTGTAGATAGTTATGATAGTGGATGTTGGACCATTCCAAATCTCGTATTTTTTTATTTTTTTTTCAAAAGCTTCTACCAAAATTTTATTTTTTCAATTCAACCTGTCTTGATCTTATTCGATTGTTCGATTAACTCAATAAATAATTAAATATTGTTTACAATTTGGTGACTCTTCACCTTCTCGATATGCCAAAACCCTAATTCCAAAGTTTCCTAGTGTTGGTTCCTTTCATCCGGTCACCAGCATTCACCACTCCACGAGCCATGACCACTCTTTCCCTCACTCAGTCGTCGTTCAACACTCCTTCAAGCTCGATCCCACACATGACCGATGTCCACATCCCTCAACCTCGCTCCCCTTAGTGTTAAAAATTAGAAAAAAATATTAAATTTAGTTTAAAATATAGGATCCTGTCAATGCTTAATCAATAAACCTCACTAAATAATTTAATATTTAATATTAAATTGATAGAGGCGTATACATGCAGTCTCCTAGAGGAGCAGTTGCATCAATGTATGTGCCCCCATAGGGGAGCAACTGCATCCCTATTTTTTAAAAATCAAGTTTAATTAAGCGTTAATTTCTTCCTTATAATAAATTTTAATTTAATGGGTCAAGATAAAAAAAAAGGGTAGAGTACACAAACGGTCACTGAACTTTGGTAAAAAAACAAAATGGTAACCAAACTTTCAAAAATCACAAAATGACAATTAAACTTTATGTTTTATAACAAAATGGTAACTAGACGTTAAATGCCGTTAAGTGGCTGTTATAAACTTTGGTATAATAACATATTTAATCCTTCATATTTATACATTCAATCAATTTAGTCCTAATTCGAAACAATTCACTAAATTTAGCCCTCGTTATTTACGCATTCTTTCAATTTGGTCTTAAAGCAAAATTTTAAAGTATGGTAACATGATAAATAATTACAATTAAATTTTTATAGGAACTCAAAAACTCGACTCGAATCGAAAAAATTTCAAATAAAGTTTGAGTTGTAAAATATGACGCGGCAACTCGAATAACTCGAAATTTTTTGACTCGACTCGATCGAACGCTCATCTCTATCTTAAGATATGACGCGTCAACTCGAATAACTCGAAATATTCGACTATTTTAAATCATTTTTTCCTTTTAAATCGAATATTTAAATCACATCGAATATTTAATAACTACTTTAAATATTCAATTCAATTTAAAAATATTTGATTTAAAAGAAAAAAATGATTGAAAATATTCAAATATTTAATAACCATTTTAAATATTTTTCTTTTAAATATTCAAATATTTAATAATTACTTTAAATGTTTATTAAATATTTGAATATTTTAAAATTAAATCGAATATTTAAAGTAGTTATTAAATATTCGATGTGATTTAAAAGAAAAAATGATTTAAAATATTCGAATATTTCGAGTTGACGTGTCATATCTTAAGATAGAGGTGAGCGTTCGATCGAGTCGAGCCAAAATATTTCTAGTTATTCGAGTTGACGCATCATATTTTACAACTCAAAAATTTATTTGAAATTTTTTCGATTCGAGTCGAGTCGAGTTTTCGATTTCCTATAAAAATTTAATTAAATATTTGAATATTTTAAATCATTTTTTCTTTTAAATTGAATATTTTTAAATTAAATTGAATATTTAAATTAGTTATTAAATATTCGATGTGATTTGAATATGAAAATATTAAATATTCTATTTTAAAAAATAATTCTATTTAAAAGAAAAAATCATTTAAAATATTCAAATATTTCGAGTTATTTGAGTTGACGCGTCATATCTTAAGATAAAGGTGAGCGTTCGATCGAGTCGAGTAAAAAAAATTCGAGTTATTCAAGTTTACGCGTCATATTTTACAACTCAAACTTTATTTGAAATTTTTTCGATTCGAGTCGAGTCGAGTTCCTATAAAAATTTAATTAAATATTAGAATATTTTAAATCATTTTTTTCTTTTAAATCGAATATTTAAAGTTGTTATTAAATAATCAATGTGATTTAAATATGAAAATATTAAATATTCTATTTTAAAAAATATTCAATTTAAAAGAAAAAATGATTTAAAATATTCGAATATAGAGTTATTCGAGTTGACGAGTCATATCTTAAGATAGAGATGGGCGTTCGATCGAGTCGAGTCAAAAAATTTTAAGTTATTCGAGTTGACGCGTCATATTTTACAACTCAAACTTTATTTGAAATTTTTCGATTTGAGTCGAGTCGAGTTTTCGAGTTCCTATAAAAAATTAATTGTAATTATTTATCATGTTACCATACTTTGGAATTTTGCTTTAAGGACCAAATTGAAAGAATGCGTAAATAATGAGGGCTAAATTTAGTGAATTGTTTCGAATTAGGATTAAATTGATTGAATGTATAAATATGAAGGACTAAAAGTGTAATTATGCCAAAGTTTATAACAGCCACTTAACGACATTTAACGTCTAGTTACCATTTTGTTATAAAACATAAAGTTTAATTGCCATTTTGTGATTTTTGAAAGTTTGGTTACCATTTTGTTTTTTTTACCAAAGTTCAATGACCGTCTGTGTACTTTACCCTAAAAAAATTACATACACATTTGAGAAAAAATATTTTGGACCCACATTTTTAAATTTTTAGATCTGACACTAGCTACATCAAGAGGCGGATGCATGTGGCCGTTATCCTTATTTTTAATTTAATGTGTAAAGATAAAAAAATGCTATAATGATATGTAACGCTCTAACTCAACTATAGTTAAATGATTTAATGGTACAATGGTCTAAATGAATTTTTTTAAATGGTCTAAAGGTGATTACAATGTAGTATTTGTTCATACATATTCTTAACCTTCTAATAATGTGCATACATTTTGTAAATAGAGCAATTTGAACTCATATTTCTTAAGATAAACATTATTCGATTTTTCATTGGGACACTTATTGAGTTGATACAAATGAAAATTTTACTTAATAATAATGACTCCAATGAACATATTTCAATTTCCATCTTAAAAAATTGCAGTGACTTTGACTTTTATTTTATTATTGCAAACGTGACTTATTAATTATTATATACCATTTCATTATTGCAAGCGTTCCTTACTTTTTACTCTAGCACTCGTTTTTCTTTTTCTCTCTAGTAGCCACAACTTTTTTTTTCGTCTTCAGGTGACAGGTAATAATTTTAGTTCTGATTTTCGACCGTTAATTATTATTTTTTCTTTTTGTTTTGTCCTTTGTTTTTTCTTTTTTAGTTTTTAAATTTAATAACTATATTCTTGTGACACACTTTTCTTTACCTTTTAATATGTTTTTTCTGTCTTTTAACACGTTTTTTTCTCTTAATCGATCGTTTGACCATTCTTTTCATTTAATTTTCTATCAGGGTTGAATTTAACGTTACCTCCCACGAATAATAATAATTCAAAATATTTATTTTAAATTGGAGGTAATTTAATTTTATTGTATGTACCAAAAATAATTCGAGATAATCCAATCCAAATATTAACGGATAAACCTACAAAATATTTTAAATAAATAATCCTACATAGTTAAATCTGAAACAATTTCAAGTTGAATGTCTAAACTTATAAAAATTGAATTGATTGGCCTCAACTAACAATTAAGGTGTTTAGTTTTCGCCCTTCACATAATTTTGTAAAATTTATTAGGATGAGTTTACCACGTGCGACGAACATCGATGAACACCACTAATGATGAACACCGATGAACACCATTAAATTAATTAATAAAGATTTAAAATTTCAAAGACCCATCATACAATTAATAATTATTTTTAAAAAACTCAATTAAATTGTTTTTTATATATTAAAATTTTATTTTTTAATAAGGATAAACTATATATTTAGTACCTCACTTATTTTCGTATTTCTATTGAACCCTCGTTATTTAAATATTATTTCAATTTGATCCTATTCATTATAAAAAAAATAATTTAACCCTCAACCTAAAACCCTCAACTATTAAACCTTAAACTCTTAAACATATACCATTAAAAATAATTTCACCATCATCGACAGAATAGTTATCGTTTACCGCTCGTTTTGATTAGCGTTCAATGTGTTGTGAAAATTAGTGATCGTTGTTAACATTATATTTTTTAAAAAGAAATATTGCAATACTTCATTCCATTTTTATATTTGAAGAGATATGACGGATAGACATAAGCATCAGTCTAAAAAGATAACGAGAACCAAAACAAACAAGGACAGTAACAGAGAACCACAGTAACATAGCCAAACCAAACTACTAACTACTGTAACCCTTTGAATTGCTTATAGCAAGATAATGAGGGTACAAAGCCTAACATAAACACTAAAAATTAAGACCTCCAGTTTCCTTCAGAAGAGCCACCGTATCCTCCTTCACGGCTTCCACCTCCATAACCACCACCACCACCATAACCTCCACCGTTTCCATATCCACCTCCTTCGCGACGACCACCACCACCACCATAACCACCTTGGCGACCACCATACCCATCGCCTCCACCACCACGACTGTATCCTCCGTTTCCACCGTCGAAATCACCGTCACCTCCTCCGCTTTTGCGGGACTGAGTTTCGTTGACTGTAATATTCCTACCGTCAAGATTCTGACCATTCATTCCTTCGATGGCGTCCCTCATAGATTTCTCATCACGGAAAGTAACGAATTCGAAGCCTCTTGATGTACCAGTATCACGATCATTAATGATCTTCGATTCGACAATTTCACCAAAGGTACTGAAGGCTTCTTCGAGGGCACGGTCGTCGGTGGCCCATGCGAGACCTCCGACGAAGTACCGGAATTCAACGTCAGCGGCGGCCATGAGAAAAAATCTAAAAGATTGGAAGTAAAAGGGTAGGCGGATATTTTGGAGAGGAAGGTGTGAATTGTTAACATTATATTAGGAACCCTGTAATGTTTGAGATGTATTGTATTCTGTCTGAATATGTGTTTGATCGTAAATTAATTAAACTCGAATCTCTTAGAATTAATTTTGATATATATAAAAAATAATTTAATTAAATTTTTTAGGAGAATTCAACGATTCATTGAATTGAATTGAATCGATGATGGTGAAATTATTTTTAATGGTTTAGGGTATACGTTTAAGGTTTAAGGGTTTAAGGTTTAATAGTTTAGGGTTTTAGGTTGAGGGTTAAATTATGTTTTTTATAAAGAATAGGGTCAAATGGAAATAATATTTAAATAATGAGGGATTAATAGAAATACTGAAATAAGTGAGGTACTAAATATATAATTTACCCTTATTAAAAAAATAAAATTTTAATATATATAAAAAATAATTTAATTGAATTTTTAAAATAATTATTAATTGTACGATGGGTCCTTGAAATTTTAAATCTTTATTAATTAATTTAATGGTGTTCACCGGTGTTCATCATTAGTGGTGTTCATCGATGTTCGTCGCACGTTGTAAAATTTTCCAATTTATTATTGGCTTATCCGATGATTTGTGTTCAGTGATCAATCTTAAAACCGTTTTAGTTTTTACCTTTGGGTAATCGGAAATCCTAAAGAATCGGCAAAAAAAAAGGGCACCTTTTTTTTTTTTTAATTTTGTAAATTCCCTTCCTAACTTCGGTGTGCCCCTATATTATTGGTTCTTTATCCAATCCGTGGCAATTTTAGGCAATCAAAATCAATATTTTTGGCTATGGGATTCAGAAATAAGTAGTTAGGGATGGAGGTGACGTCCAACTTACTGCAAATTTGAGAGCTTGGTGGGATTCTAGGTATGCCTACTTTTCCTTTTTATTTTGATCTCTTCCTTTTCAAGCCTCAGCTTGTTGCCAATTTCTTTTTACTTGTCATGCAATTATCCTATTGTCCAAACACCTTGATGTTGAAATCATGCAATCTTGAAATATGAAATCAGAAGGCTTGTTGAGGAGCTTAGATCATTTACATGTTGTATATTATATCTTAGCTTAGAAATGAATATCGTTTTCGACTATCGGTCGGGACCGTTCAAGCATCACATAGCAACATGTTGCTTATGCTTTCTTAAGTCCTCGCTCCAATTATAATGGTGAATGATTCTTCAGCTCTGTTGCAATTTGGTTTTCTATGTTGCAGGAGAGAATTGATACATATGGATAGTAAACCACCTTCCAACAAGATTTCGGTGGAGCTAGCTCGCGAGTTACTTATCGCTATATCTTATACCTTACCGGATAACTATCCGAATACAGATGATGCATCTCAAAATGTGGATGCTTGCACTGATATTGCAACTGAAAAAATTAGGTCTCAACTGATTTCTATATCCTATGACATTCCTCCCGATGCTCAAGTGCCTCCACTCTAGCTTGGGATGGGAAATTTCATAAACATACATGCCACTTGCTGTCTTGTGTAACTTACTGAATTTGGTGTGTTTTGCACTACATTCTTTCCATGTAAGTGTAAATTAAGTGAAACGTGTTGTGGTTATAAAGGGAAAGATATATTTTCTTATATAAAAGAGTTTATGTACTTTGACTTGCATGAACAAAAATCTTCTTACTTTTTTCGGTGCCTCTCTTTATGTTCCAATACTAAAAAATTAAATTTTAACCGAACTCTAAATTTTAAATCTTAAATCCTAAAGTATAACCCTAAAAAATACACCCTACATTCAATGCCATAAACAGATAAACTCTAACGTTAAAACTTAACCTTAATCCTAATTTTTAGTGTTGGAGAATAAATAAGAACATCAAAAAAGGGTAGACGATTTCTACTTGCATGTAAATTCTTTGATACATTTCGATCTTATAGTGAATTTGGAGATTTCAACACCTAATCACTTAAACAAAAGTTGAAGGAAGTACATAGATCAATGGTAGCAACCACCTCTGCAAATTGGGAAATAGAATAAAATAAAACCCTAAGTGACGTGGTAAGTTTGTTTTACGAAGGTGAATCTGAGAAGAAAGATCCCAGTTATAGTTTTCTTTCTATGGTGACAAAATATGACATTTCTTGTGTAAATTATAGCAAAGTCAATTGCTTGTAGTTTATTTTATGCAACGTCTAAAACTTTCTATAACACCCTTCAAATATATGTTATTGTATATACCATCCTTCAAAAAAAATTGTATACTCCAACTTAAAAGTCTCCTCACCAAATTAACATTTTTTTAGATTTTGTCTATTTTTTAAATATATTTGTATTATTGTTATAGGATAATAATAAGTATAATGATCGCACAATGAAATAGAAACTAATATTTTACGTGAGCAGAAAAAACCATGGCCATAGGAGAAAAAATTCACTATAAAATCGGAATAATACAAGAGGTTTGTATTTGTATCACTTTCACAATTTGGCAAAAGGACAACATAACTTACGTCAGCTTAATTGTGTCGTCATTTTTTGTCAATTGGTTCAATTTGAAAAAAAAATGAAGTTTGAATGTAAAATAATAATAATTAAGGGTTAAAATGATTTTTTAAGAAAAGTAAGGCAAAAAAAAGTCAATTATGCCAAACTAATAAATATGCTTAATGCTTTCAATGAATAATTCACATAATCTAAATCAATAAGAAAGAATCAATATTACATGCGTGGAAGGTAAAAGGTCACTTGCCACATAAATAAAGTGTGTTAGTAAAGTCAGAAAAAAATACTTAATCTCCTTACTATAATTCGAAATTATATCATAGGTCCGTTTAGCCACGTTATTTATGGTCTCAACCAATAAAGGAATATCTATTTTATTAGTTTTTGCATGTCATCTTTTTACTAAGTCAATCTTTACTTGTACTTACTGTAAATTAAATTTAAAAAATAGTTTTTACCATGTGAAGATTCACTTGGTAAAAAGATGACATAAAAAAAACTAATAAAGTAGATAATTTTTATTGGTTGTGATCATAGATGACGCGGCGGGACAGACCTATGATATAATTTCTCATATAATTCTTGTATTTTCGTTTATTTATATGGTGAAAGTGACTTTAATCTATTATATTTTTAATTTTTTATTAAATAATATACTTCACGTAGATTTTATACATTGATAAGCAAATCCAAGGAGTATTAAATAGAACCTTAATCTATTATAACGAAGTTGGTCCAAGTGGTAAGTAGTCTGATATCGCTTAAGCAGGTTTCGAGTTCAAGGTCTTATATATACAAAAAATTTCTACCAGAAAATTCACTCACCAAAATCAGGTGCGAAATACGGATCTACCAAAATTAGTCAAAGTAAAAACCCTACAAAATCGAGAAAAACAAAAAAATAAAACATTAATCTTATCATATTTATAATATGTAACATAATATAAATGTAATGCTCTAAAAAATTCAATGCATTATTTTGTTTGTCAATTTAGCAATGTCATTTAACTATTTATTCATGCTATTATAAATATTTTTATTGGATATTAAATAAATTCAAATTCATGGATCTAGCCACGAAAATAGTAAAATTTTTGGCTTAAGAGCATAAGAAGCTCTTGAACTTTTAAAAAGATCAATTAAGTTCTTAATTTTTTAGTCAAATCCTTCAACTTTTTTAATATATTATGTATATTACATGTGAAAATATTACATGTGAAAATACGCACATATATATATATATATATATATATATATACTCAGTTGGCCCTGATTTCCCCCTTACGAGCCGTCCACATTAAATTCTAGTGTGCCAACTGCTTGTGGACACCACTCTAGTCTACACCCCCCCACACACAGCTCGAGTTGATACATGTGGAACAAAAAGTCGAGGGCAGAACCACCATTGCACTTCGGGGGACCATAAACGTCTCATTAAATGCTTTGAGCCAATAAACGGTTCAAGGGATTAATTGTATTAATTTTTTTGGTCTAATAGCTTGATTGGATGTAAAAAAATTTAAAGATTTAATTAATTTTCTTTTTAAAAATTTAAGAGCTTTTTATACCCTTAAGCCTAAAATTTTATATTTATCATTTCTTAGAAATTAAAAGGTAATATAAATCCTTTATAATTGATTTTCTTTTGCCCTCTTAATATTATATGTTGCACTTTTTTTCTCTATATATCTTTTAAATTTTTTTTTAATGAGAGACATGATATATCTGGTTTGTATGATTTTTCGCTAATAAAATCATACTTACTTATTGATAAAAAATTAGCTTTAGAATCTAAATTTATAGTTTTATCTCTACCCATGTGTTGTTTGTAAATTAATATACGTTAAATATAAATTTTAATCGAAATAATTATTTGGCACATTTGGTTTATGCTTGGCCTTTTTATGCCATGACACATCGGTTTGAATCTTATTGCAAGTCATTTATTTCAACTATTTTTTTGGTTTTTGGGGTTCATTTGATTGTTTTAAAGGTAATTTGTGCTAAAACATAATAATACTTGGAGTTTAGCTCAGCGGTTAACCCATTGACTTAATGGCTTGGGAACGAGGGTTTGAATCTTAGCTCCCCCAATTCATATTATTTTCTTTGTTATGGTGTTGACACGTGTCACTACCACAGTAGTCTGAATAAAAAAATTAAATAATATATATAGAGGAGAGAGAAAATAAAAAAATATTTAAAAAAATAAGACAAAAAGTTTGAGAACTAAAATAAGAAAATAGTGATAGTTTGGGGAACACCGGTGTAGTTTTCCCAAAAATCAAAGAACTCATTTGTAAAAAAAAAAATCAAAGAAGCAATTGTTAGATGCCCAGAGACCTACGATGGCTGCTCTGCCCAGGGACTAGAAACTAGCATCGGCAACACCAAGGTCGTTGTCAACCACCGCGTCGGAGCCTCAACATGTTATATTTTAATATACCTTAAAATGAATTGAAAGGAGAAAGAAAGTTGAAAGGAAAGTTTAGGTTGTTTGCAGAAAAGAAAGAAAATGATTTGAACATTAAGAATGTTTGGGCGGAAGAAAATTTGAAATTTTATTATACCTTCAGTTTCTTCCTTTCTTTTTACTGAATCAATCCAGTAATGAACTTTTCGTTTCTTCTTTCTTCTTCACTGAGTATACCTTCAATTTATTTCTTCTTCTTTTTCACTGGATATTCCTTCAAATTTTCCTTTGTTTTGAATCTTAGAAATGTTATTAGGGTTAGGGATTTTAATTTCTTAAAGGTAAATAAAATTTATTTATTTTTTAATTTATAAAAATTATTGGAGTGATTAAAATAGGTCGTTGTATAAAAGTTGGTGAATAAATTAGTCTTTTCAAAAATTCAGTGATTAAAATAAGTTCTAGAACAAAATTAAGTGATGATTTAAATATTTTACCCAAAATTTTAATATAATTTATCCAAGCCTATCAAGCGCATATTCTAGTAACATGTAAAAACATTACACGGCTGTGGAGATATTGACTGATACGTGCTAAGGCCTAAGGCTGCAGGTAGCTTTGTTTAGGTAACTTGAAGTTGAAGCTATAAATAGGAACCCACAGAACAGAAGGGCAGATACAAAGACAAGAGCTGTCTGAGAAACATAAGTTGAAGATAGGGAAAACTTCGTCAAATGGATACAGATATAGTGGGCTTGATTCTAGCTCTTCTGCTAGGAACATATGTTCTCTTGTTTGGTTTTCTCAAGAAAGTAAATGAGTGGCGTTATGTTAGCAGCTTGGGAGATCATAAGAAACATCATCTTCCTCCAGGTGATATGGGTTGGCCTATATTCGGCAACATGTGGTCTTTTCTCAAAGCTTTCAAGTCCAAGGACCCTGACACTTTCATCCACAACTTGGTTAAAAGGTATTTGATTTTCATTACTATATATATATAACTTTGTTATGTCTTTGAACACGATTGTGACATCCTTTTAATTTGCTTGGAGATTATAGGTATGGCCGAACTGGTATCTACAAGACCTATTTGTTTGGAAGTCCAAGCATCATAGTATGTACTCCAGAAACCTGTAGGAAAGTGTTGGCAGATGATGAACAATTCGGACTCGGTTATCCATCCTCCACGATGCGATTAACGGGGAAGAGATCGTTTCACGGCGTTTCGAGATCCGAACACAAGCACCTGAGGAGACTAACAACGTCCCCTATCAACGGCCATGAGGCACTTTCCATGTATATTGAGGATATTGAGGATATTGTGATGCACGGTTTGGGTGAATGGGCTAGCATGAAAGAGCCAATCGAGTTGCTGAAGGAGATGAGAAAGGTTGCTTTCAAAGTGATCACACACATCTTCGTTGGCTCAAGCGCTGAATCCATTCTGGGGTCAGTTGAGAAGCACTACACTGATTTGAACTACGGGTTGAAATCTGCGGCCATTAATGTTCCTGGTTTTGCTTTCTACAAAGCTCTCAAAGTAAGTTTCAACGTTGGTTATTCTGCACTAACAATTTGAACGTTTTAAATTCTGAAACTTTTTGATGTATCAGGCAAGGAATATGTTGGTTAAGATCCTACAAGATGTCCTGGATGAGAGGAGAGGCAAGGGTAGTCAAGTTATTGATGAGAATGAAAAGAGAGGAATGATTGATTTACTAATGGAGATTGAAGATGAAAATGGGAAAAAGTTGCAGGATGAGGATATAATCGATTTGCTGCTCGTCTTCTTGTTAGCTGGCCATGAAAGTTCGGCGCATGCAGCTATGTGGGTGATTATTTATCTGCATGACCACCCAGAACTGTTGCAAAAGGCGAAGGTGGGTTTCTAACCTTGAATTACTATTTTTGTTGCTGGTCTAATTTGATGTCATGCTCAAATTTTCTGATTTTTTTCAATTAATTACAAATTTTTCAGGAAGAGCAACAAGAAATCTTAAAGAAAAGACCAAGTACACAGAAGGGTTTGACTCTTAAGGATATCAGGGAAATGAATTACCTTCAAAAGGTAACGTGTGTGCTACCTTGTTTGAATTGTTTATTTCACAAGAAACGTTTCATTTACTTAGAAACGTGAAAGATTTAGCATGAGTGACAAAAGATTTGGATTGTTAGGTAATTGATGAGACACTGAGAAGGACCAGTCTCTCCTTTTCCAACTTTCGTGAGGCCAAAGTTGATGTTAACATCAATGGTTACAGATTTCAGTCCCTCTTTAATTCCCAACTTCTTATTTGCATGTATACTGAGTGAAAAAAGCATTGTTTTTGCACAGGTTATTTGATACCAAAAGGTTGGAAGGTTTTGGTTTGGAATAGAGGTGTTCATATGGATCCTCAAGTTTATTCAAACCCAAAAGAGTTCTTGCCTGCAAGATGGGATGTAAGTTTAAGGTTTAATTCACTACTTAGGGTAAAAACACTAAAACATAACCTTAATAGCTGTTAAAACATCCAATTATTAGTTCTAGTCTAATCACTATGCTGAAATCTGAAATTTAATCATTCTATTTTTTTCTTTTACATAGTTTAGCCCCTTTACTTTAACAATGTTATTAGGATCATTGATCCTCAATGGGAAATTGCATCTAAGAAGTTATTACTTGCATGCAGAACTGTAAACCCAAAGCTGGATCTTTCCTTCCCTTCGGAGCAGGAAGCAGGATCTGCCCTGGTGCAGATCTGGCCAAGCTTGAGATCTCCATTTTCCTTCATTATTTTCTACTTAACTACAAGTGAGTCAGAATTAGTGAATCCAATCCCACAACTTGGTTTTATGTACTAATCAAGCCTTAGTTCCCATTACCAAAAAGATTGATATATATTTTTTTTCTTCTGCTTGTTTAATCTGTAGGCTTGAACAAATCAATCCTGGAGGCCCCATTGTGTATTTACCTCTTCCAAGGCCTATGGACAACTGCCTTGCTAAAGTCATGAAGGTCAAATGATCAACCACAATGCAGGCAATCTTGTTGTTTAGAAATGTAAATATGAATAAGAATTGTACTACATATTAAAAGTAGAAAGGGTAGATGTTATGATGAATAAACATAAAAGATGTAGAACCATATTTGTTGACAGAAGCTGAAAATATGGTAGAAAGGTGTTTTTAGTGGGAAGCATCTTCTTCCTCGCAGAATTTGGTGTATTCCTTTGAACCCATCAATGATTCTAGTTCTGATGGACTGCTGGGCTTCACCTTGATCATCCATCCTTCTTCGTAAGGGCTTTTATTGATCTTCAACATCAACAGCAACATGTTGAAATTAACTTGTAAGTCATCAAGGAAAGCACTTTTATACAGAGAGAGTTGAGAATGATAGAATTTTATACCAGGCCAGGAGCTTCAGTGAGCTTGGAGTTAACCTCAACGACTTCGCCGGATATCGGGGAATTGATATCACTGGTTGCTTTAACACTTTCCACTGCTCCAAATCCTTTTCCTTGGCTCACTGAACCACCTGGTTCCGGCAGCTCCACAAACACTACTTCTCCAAGATGGTCCTTTACAGCATAAATGATCATGTCAGAAGCTAGTTCCTTGGATGAGCAATATTGATGGGGGGTTGTTTAACAGGTTAGCTAAAAATCCTGTTATACGGAAAAATGTAACTTTTTCGATGAATCATATAGTCCTACGACTTCATCTACTAATAAGAATAAGGTTAAAAAATAAATTGTAATTACAATTGAAACGACCGAAAAAGATATAAAAATGATGAAAAAAGCGAGGGTTTCTCGATTTTATGGAAACAATCGTGCCAAAGTAAATTCTGGGTATAATTTTCCACGTCTCCAGAAGGTCAACCATAGATTATTTGTGTATAAACATGTTATGCCATACCATTTTCAGATTAAACAAACTTCCATCATCTCCAAATATAAGAAAAGGTAGGGGGGCGGGGGAGAGCCTGAGCTAATAATTTTAGTAGGAGATGAGAAGTAAAGGGAAGGAACCTGAGCATGGTCAGTGATGCCAATGGTAGCCACAGAACCTTCATGCTTCACCCATTCATGTGAATTGGCATATTTCAACCCATCCAAAACTGCAAATTCCAACACATGGAAATCCTTATTAATTCCATTAAGAAAATAGGTGAGTAAAAGATTAAAAAATCTGATCCCAAGAGTACCAGTGGAAAAGCATCTGGAGAAGGAAAGGTGAGGTTTGGAGGCACAGGAGATTTTGAGTGCATTGGCAGTGGAAGAAGCCCACAGTCTGAGCGCCATGTTACCGCCTGTAATTTCTGTGTTTATGGAGTTTTGGGTGGGGGGGAATGAAATAAAGGGAAGGTTGTAACTTGTATGGCTTCTGGCTACTGGCTAGGCTGCAGGTTTTATCTTGAATGAATGGTGGGCAACCAAAGCCTCATCCCAACACCCTTTCTTTTCTTACAAAACCTGATATATTATCATCTATATATGTCTGCTGTTTTTCCTGATTCATGTGATTGCTGAACTCAAAACCAATTAAGTCACCTAAGCTTACATCAAATCAAACCAACTTCTTATTGGTGAAGTGAAACCATATTTTTATATGTCATATACATATATCAAGTATAGTTGAAGGACTCTAACTTAAAAATAATTTATTATTTCTAAAGTTTAAATTATTCAAGTATTACTTTATTATTTGAAAGTTTTTGTGAAAAAAAAATTGGGTAAGAGATCCACCTAGAAGGTGGGATGGCCTTAACCGGATGTGTAACAGGAAAGCCCGAAAGCTGTTCCCGGCCCTGTCAGGGGAGATGCCAACCATCTCTCCTTTCTACGAACACGTAAATGTAGTACAACTATCTTTATTATAAAGAATCTTTTCATTCACAAAATGAGCGATGTGGGATTAGATGAATAATATATACACTAAAACAAACGGCGTCGTTCTTACCTCCTTGGCCTTTCATCCTTATAAAGGATTTGTTTGGGAAATAAATCATTTAAAAAATGTATCATCAGCAATGATTTGGAGATTTGGTTTGACATTTAGGGTCGCTCGAGGCTGGAGGAGGAGGCTCCTCGTTAGTTGCCACTTTATAAAGAACCGAGCACAGATTTATTGGGTTGAAATCATAGTTCCAAGAGAGGGAAGTTGAGGGTTTAAAAACCATAGAATTGTAATGAGGAAAGAATCAACATGCTCATTCTAAAAAAATGAATGAACCATCTGACAAATAGACCAGGGGATTTTAGAGGGGGCGTGTCAAGAAACGTAAGATTTGTTGGTTGAATCCCAACATCCACTGAATCAATAGTCAACATCAATGCTTCTGCTTTAAACAATAAGCACGAGCACCATTCCTCATTTCTATGCTTTAAGGCAAAGACTCGATAATGCCGATGGTAAATATTTGTGATTCTGTCCCCCAAACTACACCCAGTGCAGTCAGACCTTGAAACCAAAAGAGGATGATGATCGAATTTCATTCCTATCCAGAAAAGCTCCATCCTAAGTTGTGCACCACTGTTCCTTTCCTTATATAATAACAGGATCATTGTCTAATGATGAGCAATGTTCCAAACAAATAAGCTCCATGCTGGAACACAGACAACACAATTTGGACTTGCTAACTTTGATCTTTCATTCACTCACAGCTTGTCAACTTCCACAAAGAAAACTGCCCTTTCTTCTAAATTTCTAATAATATATCCTTTTCACCTTCCCCTACTGTTTACCGGGACAGGCCGCCTAAATTGAAAGTTGCTTTTACAGGTTCTCGTACACTAAGAAATTAGTACAATTATTTAAAAGCTTTTAGAACATCAGGGTCCATAGCTCAGTGGTAGAGCATTTGACTGCAGATCAAGAGGTCACCGGTTGGGCCCTTAATTTTTGTTACTTTTTACAAAATTGAACTCCTTTTAGTCCAATTTCATTAGCTTTGAGCTTATTTGGCAACTGCAATTGTTGCTGCTTGATAATAGATGCCAATTACCAAAACAATTGCAGTCATGGAAAAAGGGAGAATACTTGCATGGAAATGATTTTCATTATTTAAGCCTTAAGGACAAGGTTTCGAAGTAAACACTGGTAGGCCAAGGAAGCATCTCCATGGACCATTACTATGGACAACAATAAGGGAAGCCACCTGCTCCAACCCGATGGCACCAAAACAAGTACTATGAGTTTTGACTTTATTTCAAGGCCAAAAGCATGAGACAGCTGATAGAATATTGGTATTTATTTAAATACAAACTCACCATGGGATTTACCAATGGTACATTTAGTCAAAAACAAGTATATATGTAAAACCCAACAGTCTCATTCATTTGCAACATCAAGAAAATTGCATCAATACTAAAAGTATGCTGAAGCTTGCAGCATATTGTTCTGTTAAACCAAGCTGCAGCTATGAAGTAGCACCAAAAACCCGAATTCTCTGTTCAATTGACACCCGGCAGCATGGACAAGTAGCCTTGCCTTTCTTCCCGTAACTATCATTGCACTTAGTGCATAGAACTTGGTGTGCACAAGGCAGAAAAACAACTGAGACTTCATCTTTCTTACATATTATGCATTCTCTGTCACCAACGACTTCATTCTCAGAAGAATCCTGTTGCTTATCTAATTCATGAAGCAACCTGGCAATTGTTTCTCCTTGTTGCTTTGCTCCCTCTGACTTTCCTGTTAGTAAAGTATCTGATTGATGGTTCAACTCGGTAGATTGTGATGACAGTTTCAGACGGGAAAGCTCCTGCTCAAGTCGTTGATGATCATCCTTATGGCGCTGAAAGTCTATCTCTATCTTCAAACGCAGAGCCTCAAGCTTTCTTTTATCGCTTGCCTCAGCTGCTTCCTTGGAACGTCGTTCCTGCTCCAATTGAGCCAAGGCTAGCTCTTTGGCCTTTAGCTCCTCTTTCCACTTTGACTGAAAAAGAAGATTGCACAACATAATTGCTTGTTTTTTATATCAAGCACAAAATAATTGCTAAACTATTGAAATTGAGAGATGTGAAATGCACAAAAACATTTAAGATAATGATAATATAAGCACAGACGAGCTCAACAACAGAGGCGAGGACAAACATAGACAGAAAATTGAACATAAAAAGGCCACCCATACAAATAAATAATTCAAACTCAATAAACAGAGGCAGAATAAAAGGTAAGTCGGATATATAATATTTTACTACAACAAATGGAAATAGAAGATTAAAAGAAGGGAAACCAGGGAAAGATTGGCTCATGTCATGTCCTGGGTCAAGTCACATTTGCAAACCTACTAGCTATGAGCTCTAAGAGTTGCTGCTTCACTCCATGAGAAAAAAAAAGGAGTTAGATTCGCAATCCATATCCTGGCAAGTCCACAATCAGATAAATCAGAGTGCCTCTGAGAATTAAGCATCCCTCTACTGCTTTTAAGTTAAGGTGCCTTCATTTTTATACCCAAAATAACGGGCCTCATTCTTTCCAACTAAGATCATTCATACTCATTCTACTTCAAATTTTCACACAAGCAAGCAAAAATTGGAAATGATCCATATAGAAGAGCTAAACAAAATGGATATGAATGAGACAGAACAAGATAATGTGAAATTGTGAATTCCAGCTTCTAGTAGTATCATAGGTATCAATCATTAGCTAAACTTAAAAAGATAGCTTAAGCAAGAGAAGGGGCAGTGGTTCTAATTCAGTCCAATACTTCATAAACAGTGCCAAAAAAAGCATACCAGATATGTTGAAAATGCTCAATGGATTATGCTTTATTTCACAAAAAATAACAAAAAACCAAGGCCTTGAGAGATGGAGTGGATATCTTATGCATGGACGCATGTACATCTATATGTAAATAAGATGTACCTCGGTTTCTTTCTGGCCCTGCTCTACTTGAGCTAAGCATCGTTGGAACTCTTTAATCTTCTCCTTTTCATCAGCAATCTCCTCCTGCAACTTAGTTTTCTGTTTCTCCCAAGCCAAAAGCTTCTTCAGGCACTTTTTCTCCCTTTTAGCAACCTCAAGACAGGTGGCAACCGATTCAGATGCACTTAATTTAGAAGCCTCCATCTCAGCTCTGATTTCCGCATTCTCGGTATCAAGCCGTCTCACAGCTGCATTTGCTCTGTCCACCTGCCCACTTGCCTTCTTCAGCGCATTCTCCATCTCAGACAGTCTCTTCATGGTTGTGTCCTCTATTGTGTGTTTCCCCTTCTTCATCTGCTGCATCTCCTCCCTCTCCATCCTCAACATTTTTAGCTCTGTCAGATCACTACTAAGCTTTCTTGCAGCCTGCATTGCTTTCTGGTGAGCCCACTCCTTCCTCTCTTTCACTTGCTTCTCAAGATCCTTAATTTGATGAAGCAGAGAAATTATCATTTCGCCTTTCTGATCATCCTCAACATGTTCCAAATTCTCATCAATATTCAAATCACGAAATTTACTCAATACCGAATTAACCCCATCCTGGCTATTCGAATTTTGTGACTCCTCACCTTTCTCAGGTAGAACATCACTCCCAGGTACAGCCAGAGGGGCATCCCCAGTAGGCGTCGCGGTTACACATGCCTGATTTTGCGTCTGCATTTGTTTTGAGTTAGCCCTAAAACTAGCAGCAAACATTGCAACATTCCTTTTCAACAGAGACTTCATTGAAGGAGAAAGGTTAAACCTCTCAGGACATTCAATCTCCCTCTGCAAAGTCATTTCCGGGCCATTGGAGAACCCATTTACTGGGAACTCCGCTCCTCCATTCCCAAATCCCCAACCACTATGAAACCTACATAGTGCTGGTGAGACAACACCAACACCACTATTACCAATGCCATCTAGGTTGTTCAACACCGGAGTACACCCACTGGTGGGCAAAGGAAGTGATGGAATCTCCATAGTACTAGCCTTACCTACATGAAGATCATTTACAAGCAAAACCCACATAGCATCACTTTTACTTAAATGTGGCCTAACTTGTTGCAGCAAACAAATCATACCCGCAAGAGAATACTCCTGCAGTTGCCTTAAATCTGGAAAACCAGACTCGGTTTCCTCCGAATTATTCCCATTACTACTACCGCAACAACTATTCAAATAAGCCAATGAATTATGCAGTATATTAGTCAACACATCCATTCCACCATAACAATGCCCATTTCTCAAAATCGCCTTTAATGCAACATCCTCATCGTAACCTAACGCTACAAGCTTAGTTATAGCTTCATTATATAAAAAATCCAGGTTTTTCAATAAAAATTCCTCTAATTGTTCCTCAGTGCAATACCCAAAGCCTTGGTCATCACAATTAGTATCGGTATCAGGATTAGGATTAGGGCTTTGGGTTGAATCGTTTAGACTCAGATGGTAACTCAAGGACTTGAGACCCGATTCGAGTATTGATTTAGCCATTGAGTCTTTATCAATAAGACAGCAAGGATCGCTATCGGGTTTCACCGATCGGTTCCTCCGGGTCGACCTATACTTATCTCTTGCAGTGCAGCCCATCTGTTTGTGTTTTTTCCTCTTTAGCCTACAACAACAAGAAAAAAATAATCAAGATTTAAAAAGAAAAGAAAAAACCCACAACAAATTATGATGCGTAGAACAAAATCAAATGGAATAATCAAAAGGGTATATATGTTTAAGAGATACCAAAAAGAAGAGACTTACAGGGATTTGGTGAAAGATGGTTTTGTTTTGTTTTGTTTCAGTGTTGAAGAGAAAGAGAGGAAATGGAAAATTGGGGGAGGAGACTACGCAAAGTTGTGATTAGTAGTAAAATATGTGTATATATATGAAACCAATTTGGTTTAATCTATGGCAACATTCCCCAAATTTAGTGAAATATTGTGGTTTGAAAAAAGAAAATATAGTTCCATGGAAAATATTTAGGAATTTATTCTTGATTTTATAATAATCATTAAAGTCGTTATGCGATTAGATGATATTAGAATGGTGTCTTATTTTTTCCCACGATTTTTATGTTTTTTTTTAAATAAATATGAAGTGGTCGTGTATAGGGGTATTTATTGAGTGAGTCGATTACGCATTGTGTAATGCTCGTTAAAAATTTTGTTACTGTATTCGACTCATTGCTCGTTAAGTTTGATAAAATTTTGTTCGATTAGTGCTCGTTAAAAAATTTCATTACTCGTTAAGCTCGCTAAAAATTTTACCTTATTTAAAAAAACAGGTAAAATCTAGTAATGCTATTAGAGCTTAATATAAACATAAAAATTCATGTGGAAAACCTGATGACTGGGGAGATACATAAATGAACTTGTCATAATAGAGCTAAAGATGAAGTTGATATTCGAGTGTAAGACTCTTTTTAGTATTTCAACAAACTTCGATGAACAACAAAAGAAATATGTCATAATGATTTTAAAGTTTTAACTTTCAATAGTATTTCTTATATAGAAATGGAAGACTTTTCTAAATTCTACTTGTATACATAAATAAATAATAAAACAAAAAAGAAAAAAAAAGACTTTAATAGAAAAAGAAGCAAAGACTAATTATTATAATTTAATTTTTTATTAATACAAATTAAATTTTTTATTTTTCGGGAAATATAAAATGTTTTTAAAATTTGCAATCAAATATTTTATGGATAAATTACCTAACAAGTCGCTAAATTTTTCTAGAGTTTTCAACTAGCATCTAAACTCCTTGGAACATAATTTTTTAAGGTAGTCACCAAAAAATCATAAAAATTTATAATAGAAAAATAATGAGTTGCTCGTGAACTGATTGAGTCGAGTTGGGCCTTGCCCAACTCGGCTCACTAAGATCTCGAGTCGAATTCAAATTCAAATTTGAATCAAGTCGAGCGTTGACCGAGTTTTGACCAAATCGAGTTCAAGTTGTTTGTGAGTTTCTCAACTCAATTAGCACTTGGCTTGATGTCTTTCTTCTTCATTTACGCAATATGGACGGTAGAAGTGAATACTTGATCAAGTCGAGTAAAAATATTTTGAGTTAATCGAGTTAATGAATATTATTTTATTATTCAAATTTTATTTGAATTTTTTAGTCGATTCAAGCTTATAAAATTCGAGTCGAATCTAATTTCTCTTAAAATTTAATTATAATTATTTATAAATATTATGATACAAATTAGTTCTAAATTTAAACGTTTGTCTCTAATTATATATGATATGCACAAAATGGTGAAACTTGACGTTATTTCCCGTCATTTAAAAAATTTAAAACTATATAAATTTAGTTTTTTTGTTTATCTATGAGTTTACACTACATGTAAATCATATAAATATATTAGTTTAATTTTTATAATGATTTCACACATTAAAGTTGAAATTCATAAATGTCATCGATTGAGGATATATTCTCTTCCATTCGGATCGCTAAAGGCATTCATGTAACGAATATAAATAAAAAATATTTAAAACCCAAAACACTAAAATTACATTAAAAGAAGAAAGATGTACAAAAAATGCCTCGAAACTGAATTTGTGCAACTCGTTTTCTCTACTTTTTAGCACGCTTTCTGATCAGTGCATAAAAGTTCTATATTTTACCCATCATTTGTCCTTATTTTTGTTGCACTCAAGCATGTTTAACTGCATTTTAGGTTAAGTTTTGCATCAACATCACATTTAGATAAAACTGCGCAAGTACTGCTAAATTTGATTACTTTTGCAGGTATCTGTTGTGGCAGCACCCAGGGCAGCAGTCGTGGCAGCATCCAGGGCAGCAGTCGTGACAGCACCCAGGGCAGCAGTCGCGACAGCATCTAGGCCAGCAGTCGTGACAGCATCGAGGGCAGCAGTCGTGGCAAGCGTTGGGCAGTGATGCAGAAAAGCTGGAACTAGCAGTCAAGGAGGACGATGCTGCCATGGTCGCCGCCGTGACATCAAAGGACGACAGCAGTTTTGAGGAGAAGAAGCAAAGTGGGCCTCGACAGAAAGAGAAAATTAAGCCCGTCTGTCGTGGAATACCACTATATTTTTCCAAGCCCTAGATCAAAATGAAGGCCAAGCCCAAAGTTCAAGGAGAGAAATTCCAAGCAAGAAGGATGGACGAGTTAAAGCTATATTCTCTGAAGATTTAGTCTTTATTAGAGTTGTACTTTAATTTAAACTTGTATTCTTGCTATATTAGAAAACTTGGACCCAAAGCCTATATAAAGGCATGTAATTCGACCTAGGAGATAATCACATCCCATACCTCTCATCTAAAAACCCTAGCCGTTTCTCTTTCTTCACCATGTTCTAAACATCCCCTAGGGCAAAGGGTTGATATTGTAAAGTAGTTGTAAGGGTTGTTCTGTTCTTAGGATTTTTCTGTTCAATGAAATAAAACTTCAAGTTTGCTTATTCTGGTTTTCAACATCTTGCAAGAGTATCGGGAGAGCATTGTGAGATTATTCATTTACTTAATATCGGGAGAGTTAAGTATACGAAAGGAATAAGTGCGGGTTCTCCAGTTTATGGTTGAACTATCTCGGACCTAGGGATAGGACGAGGTTAAGCGGCTAAAGAAGAATTCATAAGCATCGGTGTTCATACTTCGATTCACGCCGAGAGGTATCATCCAAGACGTGTTCATCGACAGAACTTGGACCTAGGGATATGACAAGTCAATCCAGGGATCCTTGCCGAACTTGAAGAAACTGAGTTGCTTATCGCTGCCGCGACAACAACAGACCGCTGCCACGACAGGTGCTGCCGTGATAGGAGCCAGACACAGAACAGAAGTCCTTGAACAGTGCAATACCTGCACTACTGAGCAATTCAATTCCTGCCTATTTTATTATTCTGATTCTCCTCTTTTACTTGATTATTTTCGTGACAACTTAATCAATCTATTAAATCTCTTCTTTTCCCTTTGTGCAGATAGCGAAGGAAAAGGTTAGCCCAGTCCCTGTGGAGACGATATATGATACTCTAGTATCACTTTATTACTTGCGACGTGTACACTTGCACTCAATTGCGATAGACTCTTTTACACGCAACAAGTTTTTGGCGCCGTTGCCGGGGACTGGCAACACACTCTTACCCTAGCTTCTTCACTTTTCTTTTATTTTTATTTTTTTTATTTTTTTTTATTTTTTAACAAAAACTCAGGTGAAAATACAGGTTCAAGGGCATCAACATGCCAGGAAAAACCATTCGAGAGCTGATGTGGGAAAGTTCTTGCAATTACCGTAAAGGTAATCATACATTCGAAAGTCGTCCCTATTTTTTCGGTGAATATATGGCCAACCAACGATGGAACCAACAAGAGCAAGATATGCTGCCACAACAGCAACAGGGACAACAAATGCCGATGCCGCAACAGCAAAATTTTTTATGGTACGATCAAAACCCGCAAATTTTTTTATACCATAACAGATTTGCTACAGAACCCGACATGCCCTGGCAATGACATCATCCTCAAGAGCAGTCAAAATCCTTAGAAGACACACTGCAAGCCTTCATGGCACTCACTCAAGAATTGTCGGCTTCTATGGACAAAAGTATCGCCAAGATGGATGAAATCTTGAGCAGACCGGTCCTCATTCATGCCACGGATGAACCTGAAATCCTAAGGAAAGATGACGAGGATGCCCATGTGAAGGAATACCCAACACATTATGAGTCTGAGCAACAACTTGCCATGGGAATGATCGAGGAGCCAGAATGGAGCAACACTGCAACAACGCTGAGTGAAATTCAAGAGAATGTCGCGGCAGCAACCACATCCGAGGCAAACTCTCAACCCACTACCTCAATTATGCCCAACCAAGATTGCACACATCCATCCCTGTCATGGCACTCGCACGACCACCTAGAAGAGCTACCCAATAACAGTGCCTCACAAATGGAATACGAGCAGGTAATAAACGAACCTTTTGAATTCTTTGAAAACTCACTGATTCCATTGCAGGTATTAGAGGAACCAACACCGGTGGACTCAGAATCATCAAGTCTCTATTGATGGAAATCTACGAGTGCTCAACAGAATTTGATATAGAGAGTGATGGCACTTACCAATGTCCCATTGACCTGCAAAGTAACCTGACAACGGACTGTCAAAATAACTGGCTGCCGCAGCAGCAGGCACAGCAGCAAGGGCTACATTCCACCACAACAACATTTAACGAAAACAAGGTAAGTTTGTGGCCGAATGTCAATTTGATTTTTTCTAATCATATATTCATGCCCTCAGAAACATTACCAAGAAGGGAGGACTTCATGGACTACAAAGGGAAGAGAAAGAAAGGAGCCCCCACCATGAGAATAATCACCAGATAGAGGGTGCAGATGGACTTCAAGAAATATCAGAAACGACCCCTCAAACATCAATAGAACAAGGAGCAGTTACTTTAGGAGATGCCCCTCAAGGCACTCCTAATTTAACTTAACTTATTTTATTGTATTTTAATTTTATCTTATTTTATCTTTATTGTTTTAGGAATTATAAATTTGATATTAGTTTTTAGTTTGTTTGTGTTATGAGGTAAGCAGAGAAAACCCTTGCAATGACGATACAAGCAACCCGAGGAAGCTCTGCCTCCACCCCTGCCGCGGCAGCACTCATACTCTCAGGGCAGCACCCACCGCTCCTCCGACAAAGTTCAAGGAGACTGTCCACCGACAGCTCCTCATCTAAAGCTCCAGTAGCAGCGACGACAGCCGCACAACTTAAGTTTTCTTTTTCCTTTTCTCTGCCGCCTGCTCTATATATTATCTTTTTGTGATGTTTCACTTGTCTGTCATTTTTATTTTCTGTTTTTCATTTTTATGTCTTGTGTCATGCATTGAGGACAATGCAACCCTTGAGTTTGGGGGTAGGCAGTCCTCCTAATTATTAATATAATATTGCATTTAGTTTTATTGTGTCGCATTTATTTTATGCAAAAAAATTGAAAATTTTGGCTTAAGTCTTTGAACTGAACTTACCTGCCGTGACAGCTCTGTCGTGGCAGCGCCTTTAGGATAGTCTTAGGAGCAGTTTAGAGCCTTTGTAACACCCCAATTTTGGGCTTAGAAGTTTTGGGTTTGAACCGGACCGGTCGGATTTTCGGTTCGAATATAAAAGGTGGTTTTAGGGAAAGCCTAGTTCGGGGTGCATAAAAAATATGAGAAAATATCTAAAAATCCTCTTTTAATATATATAAGAGAGTGGTGAAATCAATTTTACAAAATAAGGTTTGGAAGTGTGACATATAAAAATAGTGACTAAAATGTAATTTTTGAAAAGTTCGTGACTATTTTGTAAGAATTGAAACTTTAAATCTTTAAGGAGCTAATTTACCCAAGGAAGGATTTCTCCAGATTTTTCTTAATTTTAATGACTCATTTAATGTTTAATTAATTTAAAGAAAAGAGAGAAATCATATTTAAGCTTTTCATAACTAACTTTTGCTAAAACTTTCTCATTTCATTTTCTCTCAAAATTCCCTCAGCCAAACATATTTCCACAGCAACATTTCTTTTGGTTTTCACACTAAAAGATGAGATTTCAATCCTCAAATGGTTCCTAATCAATTCTACATCAAATCCTCTTCATTTGCTTATTGAATTTTCAAGGATTTTGGCTCTAATCAAGGAGAAATCCACATTTAGCGGTAAGGATGTCCTTCTCCTCTAAATACTCAGTTCTTTACTGAAATCCCCAAGTTCTCAATCCTTAAATTGAGTTTTATTAAAGGTTTTAATGTTGTGATCTTGATTTTGGCTTAAAATTCAAGATTTGGATTTAATTTTGAAGAAATTCGTATTGGATGTTTGGGCTCTGTTTTGAGATGTCTTTTTAATGTATTTTGGATGTTTAAATGATGTGAAATGGAGGTTTAATCAATGCAATCCCGAATAGGTTGATTTTCCTAAGTTTTTACTTGTGAAAATGGTGGTTTTTGGGGTGATTTTGGTGTTTTGTTATAGCTGGAGGTATAAGGACGTGATTAGGTCCTTTTTGGATGTTAATTGATGTCTAAGAATGTTTAGAAGTGATGGATTTTGGCTGGGTTATGTTTTGGAGGAGTTTGGAGGTGATTTCGGTTGTGTTTGGTAGCCAAAATGTTGGATTTATGAAGAGCATCGAATTTAGGTGTGTTACTGGTGATTTTAATGCATGATGGTGCATTAATCCTCTGTTGTTATGTGTTTAAAATAAGGGAGAATGATCTGGAGGCAATAGAGGAGGCATTGGAGGTTTCAGATGCTTAGAAGGCTTGTCGGCTAGCATAGTTTTGTGTATCGGTGAGTGGTAAAGAGTTTTCCAGCTTTGAAACATTTTGGATGAGGCGTTGGGAGCTTAGTTTAAGTCTAAACAACTTAGCTAAGCTCAAGAGTAAGTAAATGGAATTTCTCTCTTGGTTTAGGCTATGTTTTGGTTTTTAAATGCACTTGGGATGATTGTGTTTTAATTACTGTTTTTAAGCATGTTTGGACATGGTTTAGTGTTGGTTTATTAATGTCATTATGTTAAAGATGCACAAGGTAAGCTATCCTTGACTTGCATGTGTTGAGTGCATATGATTTTAAGCATGTGATGCTTGTGGAATTGGCATTTTGGTTATGCTTGTAAAAACAGTGGATTAATGTGGTAAATGGCTATGTTGGTAAGTGATGTAAGTGGTTGTTGGTTACTTTAATCGGATATAGTTAGCCGGCTATAGGATTGGGTGCACCGTGAATTGAGTCGCCTTGGATGTTGAGGGGTTGTGATTGTACCGTAAATTCCTTCCAAGTACCCTAGCGATTGAGGAAATTAGTGTCACCACGATGGAGGTTGGCTCTCGTGGGTGGACTTTGTTAAGTGTCACCGCAATGGAGGATGGCTCTCGTGGGTGGACCTTGTTAAGCGTCACAACGGTGGAGGGTTGCTCCCGTGTGTGAGCTTGGTTAAGGTGATTACAATGGTTGAGGTAGCTCCCATGTGTATGCCTTGTGGTGTGTCCCGGATCTCGCTAGTGAGTTATACAACTTCCGATGAGTGATGTTGAGGGGTTGAGATTGTACCGTTAAACTCCATCACGGGTGTTGAGGGGTTGAGATTGTACCGGTAAACTCCACCTTGTGTTGTTCGGTAGTATGTATGAAGCGTGTGGGACAATGCTTGTAATCTGCGTATCCGATTGTGTCTTGAGTTGAAATGGTTTGAGAATTATCACTTGGAAGCCAATGTAATGTTCTTGAATGTAATGAAGCGAGAGATGCTTGAATTGATGCAAGGATGCATGGGAAGTGTGTAATGGTTTAAGAGTGCATGTATTACTTGTTAAGCTTGAACAAGTGTTTATCTTCTATTGTGAATGGTGTATATGTGCATGGAATCTCTTTAGTGCATTGAAGTCTTGTGAAGACTTATCTAGAAAGGGCATGTAATGTAAATGTTGCTTTTGGTAGTTCATGGGTTGTACATTTGTTGAATGCATGAGATAGTTAGAGGGAACAAATGGTTTTCCAAAGGTTTTGCTTTGAAATGATCATTAAACATGAGAAGGGTATGTTATGAAGAGAAAATGTTTTTCAAGGAATTTGAGTTTAACTTTGCATAAGGTGTTTATGCATGGAAAGGTTTTAATTGATGGTTTTGTAAGAATGTGTTTTGAGGTGAGTTGATTAGCTTTTCTAAGCTAAGGGTTGGATTTCATGTGGAGCAATGCATGGTTTTAAGCATGTTGTTTCAAAAGGGGGGGTTTTCAAACATTGTTTTGGTTTATTGAATTGCACTTACTTTTGAAGAGGGTTTTATAATTTGCTGCATTGATGGTGTTTTGGTTTTGAGCATTCCTCACTAAGCATTATGTGCTTATGCTCCTTTGTGTCCATCAATGCAGATAATTGAAGTTGGGGCAACAAGAAGCAAGGGATTCAAGGAGAGCTCCACTTGAGAAGTATGTCTCGGTTAATATCTATAGAAAATAAAGGCAATGGGGGGGGGGGGGGTAGAGTCTTTTATATTGATGTGTAAGGAGATTGAGTATGTTGACCATGTTCGGTTTCTGGTTTGAATCTTGTTGATTATCGCTTTGCAACATTTGAATCTTCTTATTCATAAGTTGTTATGCTATGCTTCTTGTTTTAAAAGCATGATCAAGTGTTGGATGTGTTGAAAGAGTTGGTGCACCTAAGGTTGGTTTTGTATTTAGATTTTAATGCAATTTGGTAGTTATTATGCTTGGCATGTTGTTGATATGTTGAGGAATGATTTAAAGTATGTTTGTTGGTGTTTGGATGTGTAAAACCAAAATTTTCTACTGTTTCTGGGCAGGGTGTATCGAAACACCCTTGGCTGTTTCGAAACGGGTGTATGATTTGGCATGGACGTTTTAAAACGGCTAGAGGTGTTTCGAAACACTTTGGCCACTGCCAGGCCCTGTTTTGATACTGGTCTTGAAACAAACCCGCATTTCGAAACGGTGAACCCCCATTCCGAAACAAATGACCGTTGGGCATTGATTTGAATGGTTTTGAGGTTTGCAAGCTTTACGTTTTAGTCCTGATTTTTGTATATGCAATTGCTTGAGTTCGAGATGTCTGTTTAAGGCGAAATTTGACAAGGAAGCATTTAATATGACTAATTTGATATTGGTAACTTAAAAATCAGTTAAGTCCTTCATCTTTCCAGATTTTACAATTTGGTCCCTAACTTTGTACGTTGTGCAATTGAGTCCCTTATAGCTTTCCGATCGCTGTGTTTTTCTAGTATGTTTTTCTCAAGGGTACGCTTAGGGTTAATGTGCATCTAGATAAGATTAAAAAGGAAAAAATAAGGGTCGTTAATCAAGGTTGACTTTCAGGTTGACTTTGGTTTTCCTCGTGTAATCTTCGTAGTTCGGGTCAACCGTCTAGGCCGGGCTCAGGGGGTTACAGCCTTTCTATAGTTCTGAAACTTAAAACACCATTTGTGACTGTTATACTGCCTGGAACTCTATTAGCTAACTAGAATAAGAAGCTTAGCACTTGAATAGCCCCTAAAGGTGCCTAACACTGGCTCTAGGAAAGAAGTTTAGCAAAATAGACTCAATAGCCCTAGAGGTGCCCGAAACCGGCTCTAGTGAAACTTTAGCTTAAAAATTAATAATAATAAAATCGAGTCAAAACAAAAAAATCAAAGAAGCATAAGAAGTGCCTTCAAAAAGATAATCTTTGCATAAAAATTCAAGTTAGAAGCTGGAATATTCTAGTGAAACTAAGGGAGTCTTGGCATATAATTGTTCACAAGCATGCACACACTGCACGAGGACTATAGCAAGATTCCGGACGAATCCTAAATTACCCGACAAGGTGCTGCTGTCAATAGAGAATGAATGAAGGGTAAGGGAAAGTTCACTATTTTAAGCCAAAACAAAAAAATTATTTTTCTTTTAGGTCTGAATTGCTTGAGGACAAGCAAAGATTCGAGTTTGGGGTATGATCAGTGCATAAAAGTTCTATATTTTACCCATCATGTATCCTTATTTTTGTTGCACTCAAGCATGTTTAACTACATTTTAGGTTAAGTTTTGCATCAACATCACATTTAGATAAAACTGCGCAAATACTGTGAAATTTGGTTACTTTTGCAGGTATTTGCTGTGGAAGCACCCAGGGCAGCAGTCGTGACAGCACCCAGGGTAGCAGTCGTGACAGCACCCAGGGTGGCAGTCGTGACAGCATCCAGGGCAGCAGTCGTGACAGCACCCAGGGCAGCAGTCGCGACAGCATCCAGGGCAGCAGTCGTGACAGCATCGAGGGCAGTAGCCGTGGCAAGCGCTGGGCAGTGATGCAGAAAAGCTAGAACTAGCAGTCAAGGAGGATGATGCTGCCATGGTCGCCGCCGTGACAGCAAAAGAAGACAGCAGTTTTGAGGAGAAGAAGCAAAGTGGGCCTCGACAGAAAGAGAAAATTAAGCCCGTCTGTCGTGGAATACCACTATATTTTTCCAAGCCCTAGATCAAAATGAAGGCCAAGACCAAAGTTCAAGGAGAGAAATTCCAAGCAAGAAGGAATGACGAGTTAAAGCTATATTCTCTGAAGATTTAGTCTTTATTAGAGTTGTACTTTAATTTAAACTTGTATTCTTGCTATATTAGAAAACTTGGACCCAAAGCCTATATAAAGGCATGTAATTCGACCTAGGAGATGATCACATCCCATACCTCTCAT
Organism: Hibiscus tridactylites; assembly: GCA_958450335.1. Taxonomy (NCBI): domain Eukaryota; kingdom Viridiplantae; phylum Streptophyta; class Magnoliopsida; order Malvales; family Malvaceae; genus Hibiscus; species Hibiscus tridactylites. The sequence goes on from OY288281.1 coordinate 80,046,600, forward strand.
CTAAATACCCTAGCTGTTTCTCTTTCTTCACCATGTTCAAAACCTCCCCTAGGGCAAAGGGTTGATATTGTAAAGTAGTTGTAAGGGTTGTTCTGTTCTTAGGATTTTTCTGTTCAATGAAATAAAACTTCAAGTTTGCTTATTCTGGTTTTCAACATCTTGCAAGAGTATCGGGAGAGCATTGTGAGATTATTCATTTACTTAATATCAAGAGAGTTAAGTATACGAAAGGAATAAGTGCGGGTTCTCTAGTTTATGGTTGAACTATCTCGGACCTAGGGATAGGACGAGGTTAAGCGGCTAAAGAAGAATTCATAAACATCGGTGTTCATACTTCGATTCACGTCGGGAGGTATCATCCAAGAAGTGTTCATCGATAGAACTTGGACCTAGGGATAGGACAAGTCAATCCAGGGATCCTTGCCAAACTTGAAGAAATTGAGTTGCTTATCGCTGCCGCGACAACAACAGACCGCTGCCATGACAGGTGCTGTCGTGACAAGAGCCAGACACAGAACATAAGTCCTTGAACAGTGCAATACCTGCACTACTGAGCAATTCAATTCCTGCCTATTTTATTATCCTGATTCTCCTCTTTTACTTGATTATTTTCGTGACAACTTAATTAATCTATTAAACCTCTTCTTTTCCCCTTGTGCAGATAGCGAAGGAAAGGGTTAGCCCAGTCCCTGTGGAGACGATATCTGATACTCTAGTATCACTTTATTACTTGCGACGTGTACACTTGCACTCTATTTCGATAGACTCTTTTACACGCAACACTTTCTCTGTTTTTAGCACGCTCTCTGCTTAGTAGCAAGGTTTTTTTCCTGCTTATTAGCACGTTTTTCCCTTTTGTTTCATGATCTTTTCCCCTTTGTAGAATCATGGATCCGACATTTGAAGATAATCTAGAAGAACTTTCGCTGGAGGACGATGGAGACAGTGAGATCTAAGTGGAACCTGAAAATCAAATTGTGGGGATCTTTTTTGAAAGGTGTTTCGTTGGTCATTTTCTTACCACAAATGTCATCCATGTTCTTTCGATGCAAGCTACGCTTGCGAATGTTTGGAAACCTTTAGGGGGAATCTCAATCTCGAATATGGGTAGTGGTCGTTTTCTCTTTCGATTTTATCATGATGTAGATATTGACAAAGTGGAATCTGATGGACTATGGAATTTTAATAATCATCTCTTAGTTTTGCATCGGCTAAAGAACGAAGAGGATGCAATGTCGGTTCCTCTGAATACTTCAACTTTCTGGATTTTAGTCCATGACGTTCCATATGGATTTATGTCAGAAGGGGTAGCTCGTCAAATGGGGAATTTTATCGGCAGCTTTGTTGAATATGACTCATCTTCTGTTTCACTCGGATACAAAGGAATCATGAGGCTGCGAGCTTATCTTAATGTTCGAAAACCTCTAAACGTCGAAAAAAATTAGCCTTAGGGGGGTTCATCATAATATATTCGTTTTGAATATTAGAAACTAAAACTTTTCTATTTTATTTGTGGCAAATTAGGCCATGGAGAAGGTTTTTGTCCTATCTGGATGACTGTAGCTAAAAATACATCACTTTTGGATGAGATCTTAGTCTCCGAGCACCTTCACGATGAGCGGCAGCAACACCCTCCAGTAGGTGGCTCAGAGAGGAAACAAGTTTGACTTTTTCCCAATCTGGTCCGCAATCGCAGCAATTTCGGGATTCAAGGGATATTGCATATTGCAAGATTTCTCCTTTTTTTAATGACTTAAATCCAGGGAGAGATAATATGAAAGGAAATTTAATAGTGGATGGTTCTTCAAATTCCATTATTATGGCTCTAATTCATCCTACTAATAATGACCTACTATAACACCTCAAAATCCGGTCTAGTAGGAATTTAGTTCTGGTGATCGGAAATCCTACATTGATAAAGCCTAAATATTGTATTGACCAGTTAATTATTGATATCGAACCCTAATTGAGCTAAAAATATCGTTATCAGACTCTATTGAATAATATTGAACCTATATAGTGACTAAATTGGAGATAATGCAAGTTAAAGATTAAAATCATAGAATGGTGTGAGTTGAGGGACTAATCTTACGATTAGCCCCTCCTCAAATAAATGAGGCCTACGTGGGTTATCAGGAGAGCTTTCCTTCAATTGAAGGAAAGCTAAATAGATATGTTATATTCATAAAACAAAAGAAGTAAAGGATAGAAAACTTACCCGAGAAATCCTTAAGCTAGCACTTTCATCTTCTTCATCTTCAACCTCAAGCACACATCTCCATTGGAAGAATTTTAAGCTTTGTTATTTCTTCGTTTTATCGATATTGAATTGTTGCCATCGATCAGGTAAGCTATAATCCTCAATTGATTATTGAATTTCATGGATAACATGTGATTAATTTTAAGCTAGGGTTTTGACTATCCATGGATATCTCATCGTTGTCACCTCTATTGAAATTGGTTACCGATTTTGATATTGTTATATTGATTTTGATATCGAAATACCGATCCTAACAATCTCCTTATTGATTTCCTAGCTCAAGAAGTTGATGAAGAGCATCCATCGTCTCCATCCCAAGCTAGGAACAAGGGGATTGTTATCTGAGAGCCTTGAAAGCTTCGGATTATCAGGGTGAGTGTAGTTAGAGTCTTGGGCTTAGGCGAAAGACCTTCTCGGATCATTATTTGATAATTTAGATTACATCACTAACATTGTTGTTGAGGAAAATTGCATTGGATGGCTAATCGGACACTTTGGTAAGTGTCGGTAAGTTGTTATAGTCATGGTGCATTGTCATTGATATAGTCATTGTCATCAAATTATTTTATTGACACCATTGGACTTTGATATTGACATCAAACTATGAACTATTGATAATGAGATACGTATATTTGTCATTGGTAATATTGAAATCATTGGACATTGGAATACTATTGATTATTGAAATGAATATAAACATTGCAACCTTTGATTGGAATAGACATTGGATACAATTGGCATGCCATAAAATTCATGAGCTCAATTTACGAGTGGACTATGGCCATAAGGCTACGACCTATATTGATTTGGCGAGGTGGAGGGATGTGTATTGATATTGGTCATATTGGCGAGGCGGAGGGACTAGACCATTCATTGACTTGGCGAGGCGTAAGAATTTGCGTATCCACGATCTTTATTCAATCCAAGGATTAAGAATGAAATGAATACATTTATACATTGTATATTATTGTATAACATTGATATTGTTGGCATGAGACATTGATTAAGAAGATTCATGGCATTTTTGTTATTCATAATGTTTATGACTACCTCACTAGGCAAAGTGTGCCTAATGTGTCTCATCTCATGCACGTTTCAGGTTAAGAAGGTTTGTGTGTCAAGAGATCGGATCGGCAAGCAAGACAAGTCACTACCAGCCCCAAGTAATGTGTTTTTGTCTTATAAACCCCTAGGAAGGTGGCAAAGTAGTTGAACTAGTCATTTGTTCCTATTTTGATATGTTGGTGTATTGCTTAAGTTGTAATAAGTTATATAGTTTAAAATGGCTTTTTGGTGAAGTTTAAATGGATGGAAATTGCATACATGACTCAAAAGGTTAAAAACATAGTAAATGTGTTTATATGGTCATGAAATTTGGCATGCTAGTAGTTTATACCATTGAAATATTTCATATAAAGTTTCGTTGCATTTGGACATCGTTCAACAGGTCAAATCGAATAAGAACCAGCAAAACTCTGTCATTACAAGGCCGTATCGAAACGGGTGATGGTGTTTCGATACGGGTGTACAATATTGAACCTAAAGGTAAGGGAGTATCGAAATGGAATTGAACCGTTTCAGAACATTTTGTCTCTAGAAACCAACGTTTGGATATCAGTTCATGGCGTATCGAAACGAGTCAAAGTTAAAGGTGGTCAATCCGTTTCGATACGGGTCAAGCCTGTATCGATACAGTCTAAAGCAAAAGGTCAACAAAAGATGATCAATGTCCACCCGTTTCGAAACATATAAGGTTGCTTTGATACGTGGTTAGGTAAGTTAGTTAAGGACTCATTGAATAGATTACTGGTTTCACATTTTAGTCACAGAATATCGTATGATTAAATTGGAAGGATTAATGACCTCTAAATTGTATGAAAATTTATAGGCTAGTTAATAATGCATTGAATTACATTGTGTTATTGTCTATTACATCAAGAAACCTTTTATTTGTCAGTTTTACATATTAGTCCCTTAAACTTGTAAAAGTTATAAATTGGACCTAAACGGTTTAATGTGGCCATCTTGTGAATGAATTGGATTAAATGTATATTGGTAAAGTTTTGTTTGATGTAATTTTCATTGAGTGTTAAAAACAGAGTGGAATATATCGCACCAAACACCTAATCACTCATCAGTAACATGCTTCGACCCGGTTCACGTCTAGACCGGGAAGAGGGTGTTACACCTACTGTCGGCTCAAGTTATGGAAGGTTGCATTAATGGCGTTGACGTGATTATGACATTTAAGGAGGAAGAAAACTCAAACTCTATTATGGAAGGTTCCTAACGCCAACGTCGTCAACACACTGTTTCAGTCGTTTCTAACCCTGATTCGCCTGATGCATCTTTTAATGAATCGGTAGGTTTCGCTATGCAGACCAGCCGAATGCAATGAAACTCCTAAGTTGGAATGTCCGGGGCTTGGGGAAGTCTCAGACGACTCGACGTCTCCGACACATGTTGCGAGACATCAACCCCTCCGTCATTTTTCTAATTGAAACAAAATTACAGAGTTCAAAGATGGCAAAAGTTTGTAAGTTTTGTGGCTATGAAAATGGTATTGACGTAAATGCAAATGGTAGTAGTGGTGGTTTATCTTTAGGATGGAAAGGCAATTGCTAAGTTACTCTTTGATCTTTTTCTTCACGACACATTGATGTATTTGTTGATGATAACTCTAATGGTTCAACTTGGAGGTGCACAGGTTTTTATGGTGCCCAAGAAGAAAGGAACCGAGCTGAATCGTGAAATCTCTTGCGTTACCTTAATGACTCTCCATCCATCCCTTGGCTGGTTATAGGTGATTTTAATGTATTGATGTTTTCTTCTGAGAAGAGTGGTGGTCGTGGCCGTAGTGATCGTCAGATGGAAGGCTTTCGTGAGGCATTATCGGATTGTTCATTAGAAGATATTGGTTATAGTGGTCAATGGTTCACATGAAAATGGGATCATTTTTCCCATAACAATATAAGAGAAAGACTTGATCGGGGGGTTGCAAATTCGACTTGGAGTGGTATGTATCCTAAATCTACACTTTCTCATATGTCTTATTCCTTTTCAGACCATTGTCCGTTATTATTGAATACTGACGACAGAGTCAATAGCAAAGACAAAATATTTCCTTTTCGTTTTGAAGCTTCATGGCTGCTTGAACCATCTTGTGAAATTGAGGTGCAACAAATTTAGCAGTCCACTCATGGTACTGTTCCAAAAGGACTGAAGGTGGTATGCCTTGGTTTAGAGGCGTGGTTTAAACGTATTAAAAAAGAAAAAAAAGCTTACTGTGAATGATCTTCGTAAAAGGCTCCAAGAATTAAATGAGAGTCAACTATCGAATGAGGTTCTAGCCGAAATTATCGATGTTAAGTTGGGTTTGAATATGGAAGCAGATCAAGAAGAAATCTACTGGAGCAAAGAGCTCGGGCGAATTGGCTCAAGTTTGGAGATATGAACACTAATTTTTTTCCATAATTTCACATCAAGTCGTCGTTGCACGAACAGAATTTCTAAACTTACTAGAGATGGAAGAGCTGTTTTTGAATCGGAAGAAAGAATAAAAATGTGGCAACTGAGTATTTTCAAGATTTATTCTCTTCCAAAGGTGTGGGTGATGCCTCATCTATTCTAAAAGGGGTTGCATAATGCATCACGCCTTCCATGAATGAATGTCTACTGGAAGACTATACACACAAAAAGGTGTTTGATGCAGTTCGCTCTATGAGCCCTCTAAAAGCATGTGGTGAAGATGGATTGGGTGCAATCTTCTATCAGTGTTTCTGAAAAAGTTATTGGTTCATATGTAGCTGATTATTGTATTAAAGCCCTTAGAGGAAATTTGTCTTTGGCAGACATCAATGCTACTCGTATTGTTTTAATCCCGAAGGTAAACAATTCGTCCAACATGTCACAGTTTAGACCTATTAGCCTATGTAATGTCCTATACAAGATAATTTCCAAGATGGTTGCCAACCGTTTTCAAGGAGTTTTGGACTGCTGCATTGACGAGGCTCAGAGCGCTTTTATTCTAGGAAGTCTTGCACTACCTTCAGAATAAAAGAATTGGTCGACATGGCTCTTTCGCTTTAAAACTCGATATGAGTAAAGCGTATGATAGAGTTGAATGGTCGTTTATCACTATGATGTTACGGAAGATGGGTTTCGCGGATAAATGGATTGGTTGCTTAATGGGTTGTATTACCTCAGCTTCTTACTCGATTGTGATTAACGGATCGGCGGGGGATTGTTTTTTTCCTACGAGAGGTCTTCGCCAAGGAGATCCTCTTAATCCCTACTTATTTCTAATATGTAGTGAAGGATTATCAGCTTTGCTTCGTCAAGCATCTCCATCCAATTCCCTCCATGGAATTCAAGTGACACGAGGTGCTCTTTTAGTTACTCGTTTTCTTTTTGCAGACGATAATATGATCTTCAGTGAAGCAAATAGTATAAGGGCAACATCTCTCAAGGCTATATTACATACTTACTCTCTATGTTCTGGCCAAATTATAAATTTTGAAATATCGAATGTTTTCTTCGGAGCCAATGTGATTGAAGAAAATCATAATGATGTTTGTCGTATTCTACAAGTGTCTAGGCAGAACAACCCAGAAAAGTACCTTGGTTTACCATCTATTGTTGGAAGGAATAAACGTCAAGCTTTCTCCAATTTAAAAGATAAAAGTATGAAGTATATCCTTCATTGGAGTACGAAATCTCTTTCTATTGGTGGGAAAGAGGTCTTCATCAAATTTGTATTATAAGCAATACCGGTTTTTGCAATGTCATGTTTCTTTTTCCCTCAAAGTTTTTGCAAAGAATTAGAAGCTATTTTTGCTCGGTTTTGGTGGCAAAAGTCTGATGAAAAGCGAGGAAGTCACTGGTGTATATGGCAATTCTTATGCCAGGCAAAGGAAAATGGCGGAATGAATTTTCGAGACATAGCTAAATTTAATCTCGCCATATTGGCAAAACAATGATGGAGACTCATGCAAAATCATGATTCACTTGTTGCTCGGATCTTTCGCGCAAAATACTACCCTTGCACGAATTTTATGGATTCAACTATTGGCTCTAATCTATCCTACATTTGGAGGAGTATTTGGTGTGCCAAAGGTACTCTAGAACGTGAATTGTGTTGGAGGATAGGAACAGGTGAAGCAATATCGGTGTAGAATAATTTCTGGTTACCACTCTTCCCCTCGTAAGATTACTTCTCCTAGGGTGCAACATATAAATTATGTGTTTGATCTCCTTTACCCTATGGAAGGAAAATGGAACACCGATTTAATCAGCTCGAGTTTAATGAAGAGGATATTGAGGTCATCCTTTCTATTCGAATATCATCAAATCCCCAACCAGATATGCAAGTCTTGGATGGAGAAAAAACAGGCATATATTCGGTCCGTAGTGGGTATCGTTTACTATTGGCTCACTCATCCCCACCAAATTAGAGTGGCAATTTCTACAATACAATCTGAAATATTCAATGCCCTTCAAAGATTAAGATTTTGCTATGGAAATTTTTATGCAATTTTGCTCCTACGATGAAAAATCTGTACATTAAGAGAATTGCCAATGACAATTTGTGTCCTCGATGTAAGCAGAACATTGAGGATATTTCACACATGAGTCGACTCTGTTTTTTCGCCCATCAGGTATGGTTGACACTTGGTTATCAATGGCCTATTTCTTCTACCTCTATGGATTTTGTTGCATGGCTAGAATGGTGTTTTCTAAACCTCAATCATTCAAAATTCAAAGAAATTGCAGTAACAGTATGGGCTTTATGGTTTTCAAGAAACAAGCTCTATCATGAGGGTACTTTACAGAAATCGAATGAAGTAGTTACTTTCGTTCGAAGCTGTCTCGGAATTGAATTCCCTCACTGATACTCTCGATCACTCAAATATTTGCTCTGAAGTACACTGGATCCCAGCAAATGCTCCTTTCGTTAAGGTCAATATGGATGCTCGTTTCTCCAATAATACAAAATTATCATGTTCAGGAGTTGTAATACGAGATAATGATGGACTAATTCTTGGGTCTGCTTACTTTGTGAATGAGAGGATTTCTTCTGCTTTTGAAGCAGAGGCTTTGGCTTTTCTCCAGGTCTCTAATTTTCCAGAGATTTGGGTATGCAAGAAGTGGTGATTGAAGGCGATGCTAAGACCATAGTACAAAAGTTGATTTCCACAGATGATGACTCTTCAATTCTGCGTCACATAATCCATGATGCAAAGTTCGTTGCTGGTCAGTTTCGGGCTTGTAATTTCTCTTTTACTGGCCGGAAAGGTAATCAAACCGCGCATGCAATGGCTCAGGTGGGAAAATCTTGTACCGCTCAAAGGTTTTGGATCGAAGAAATACCTCCACAAGTTATCTCCGCTGCCGAAGAGGATCGCCGTTGGTTTGATCCTCCATGAAAGTTTTTGTGTTTGTTCATCTTAGGGTTTTTTTGTGCAACAGCCATTCTCTTCTCTTGGTCAGTGCTTTATCTGCTTCACGCGAGTAGACCAAGGTTTCGCTGGATCTTCTGAGCTTTTAGTTTTTTTAAGTTTTTTGATAGTTCATTTTTTTCATTGTTTTTTCTTTTCTTCTGCTTGAGTTTTATTTTTTCTTTCAGACTTATGGTTATCGTTGTTCTTTTTATTTTATTTTATTTTTCAAATAATAAAGCTCGGTGGGTATCTTTATCAAAAAAAATGCCTCGAAACTACTACATAGTGATAATTTAATTTGTTTACAAGATTGAAGAGCGGAAGAGCTACCCGTATTAATTATTATCTTTGTAAATGGAGTAACCAACGCAATAGATGTGAGAATGACCTTCCTTCGATTGCCACAAATTTTCCCACACTGCCGCACGTAATTTCATAATTTATAAGTAATAAATGCAACTAAGTTTTGATAATAATAGCTCCCTTGTGTCCTGGTGGCAAAGGTTGATGTTCATCATCTCTTGGGACCCGGAATTGAGCACCAGTATTGCATGCTATGTGTGTCTTCGTTGAAAAAAAAAACTAAAAGAAAGTTGAACAAATGCTATAAACGCAATTAAGTTTCAATAATAACATTACAAAAAATCATTCTATACACATGTGGTAGAAACAAAAAGTTTTCACAAGCATTTTAGTTGTAGAGTTTAAAGTTAGATTTTAGGGTTTAGAGATTATGAGTTTATAATTGATGGGTTGATGTTATAATTTAGGGTTTAGGGTTAAAATTTAGAGTTTATAGGTTAAAACCCAAATCCTTAACCATATTATCATAAACTCTAAACCCTAAATTATAACCACAAACCATCAATTATAAACCACTAAACTTAAACCCCTAACCTCTAAACCCTAAACTCTAATACTAAGGCACTTACAAAAACTTTTTGTTTCTCCCGTCTATATATTGAATATAAATTTTAATACAGTATAAACCTCTATAAATTAATACTCTGATAAATTAATAACATCTCTAAAATAATAATTTTTTCGGTTCCAACATGGGACCAATGTCTAAATTAATAAATTCGATAAATTAATAAGATAATAATTTTTTGTTTGTTTTAAAGTCAACTGAGTCACCTAGCACAATATCACTTATTTCAATCAAAAAATATTTTAAACACATAATAGTCACTTAACTTTAATATGGAGACATTAACTTTAAGATATATGTTTAACATACCGTTTGTATATTCGATAATTTTAAGAATACGTGGTTAAAAGTTTTAAGTTGATACTCTTCCCTCTCCCCTAAGTTGTGGGTTCATTTTTATAATGAATTCTAAAGCATTCTAATTAAGGAGGAGTCTAACTTACAACATGTAATGATGTGACTAAAAAACAAGTTTTGAAACTTATGAAAGACTCACCAAAAACCTAAAATGTTAGACTTTTTGATAATATTAGGTTGGTTTTTTCGGCATCTTTTACAAGTTTCGAACAAAACTTGTTTTTTAAGTTTCGAAACTTTTTGTTTTTAGCCGCGCCATAAACCTGTTTCACCCGAGACTCACCCTAATTAAGGACATAATGACAAGTAAATAGAGATTACTAGCTCTCTGTTTGATTTCACTTAGGAAATATGCTTAATTAAGGCTGTTTTAGTCCTAGAAAAACTATGCACAACAGTAGTATGTTACCCATTCCAGTAATGGAATCCTCGTAAATAGCCACTAAGCCCCAAAATAATATTGTTTCAAGCTGAGTAGAACCCATTTGAAGAGTACTACATCAGTTTTTTGTTAGCAATGTTTCTCTTGATGTCAGCTGATGTTTCATTATTAAGTAGTGTGTTCATTTGGTGGCTGTTTAGGTGTTTTTTTTTTTTTTGAGGAAAGGCTATTTAGGTGTTTTTACCTAGCATATATGTCCCTTTTTTTCCAGCTAAACGGCCAGAATCTTTAACTTTGTTAGGTTTCCCTTAGCTTTTTAAAATGAAAATTTGGGTGATCAAAGAGAAGAGTAATTGGAATCTAGTTTATGATGAAAAACATATGTTTATGTATGTATAATATTGAAGATTTACTTATGTTTTGGTTTGGTTCAACAGATTTGGGAGAGAAGAAAGTTATGCAATAGTAAAATAAGAGGGAGCTGAAAATCAAGAAAGTAAGGTTTGGATTACAATATGAATGCAAAAATTCATGCTGGGTTCTTGCAGGAAACAAGAAGATGAAACCCCTTTGTTTCTTAGTTATTACTGTCCTGTCCTGAAAACGATGCAAAAGAAATTACACAATCCCATGTTACCAAATCCTACAAGATTTACTTTCCAACCCTTTTTTCAGTTTCAAGTATTTTGTTTAAGTCCCAAGTTTCAAGCACTTTGTTATGTCTGTTGGGTCTACACATGTAGGAAATGAAAGCTTGCAAAATTTGGAAAGATGATGGCAAAAATATTACAGCAAAAAGGAGAAACCCTAAGTGAACTGTTAGTAAAATCCAGAATTTAGTGACTGGTCATATTATCCAACAAAAGTTACTACTTAATACATCATTTCAAACCATGAACAAGAAAGGACTGTTTCCAGGAATCATAGATTCCAAAAATCCCGAAAGAAACCAGAAAAAGATTAACAGAAAGAACTGAAACAAAGATTAAAAAGAAAGAAAAAGACGACCTAAAATTAACATCGACATAAGAGAAAGTGTAAGAACTAAGAAGATGATGATAACTAGTCCATGAAATTTGCTAACCTTTATGATCCAATCCAAAGCTCCCCATTTCCACCATTAATGCAAATCGAGCTTGAATTTCCCATTGGAAACTTCATATTTGGGACCCAGAGCTCTCAAAACGGAGGCCTATTACCACCCGAGTTTCCAGGCCATCCTTCAACTGGTAACTGGACATTAGAGGGCATATTGAGAGGCAAATTAAAGAAAGGCAACCCACCTGGGGCAGCTCCTGCATCAGCAAACATGTTATTTCCACCGCCGCCGCTTCCGTCGCCGCCGCTTTGCATCTGAAGCTGGTCATCCTCTTCCAAAGGTAGCCTCTCGTAGGCCACATTTGTAAACGAGGAAGCTATAACAATAACAGGTCCCGCCGCCATCAGTTCACCAACCACACTCCCTCCTACAACCTGGCCTTGCCCGCCGGCCAAAAAGATTGTCAAACTGGTGGCGCCTGGCGGAGCTGGCGGCGGCAGGAAAGAACCCGAGAGTGACAAAATTTCAAATCTTCCGTGGAGGGTAACAACAGCTCCAGCTGCCGATGGTTGCCTAATGGTCACGTTGGTCACCGTACCACTGCCACTCAAAATACAGACACCTCTTTGCCTTCTACGGGCGTAGTTGGCAATACAGTCGAAGACATCGCAGCCGTTCCCAATCTCAAGAATGTGAGCTCGGAGCGTGTTGGCACTCTCCCTTGTTATGATAACCGGTGGCTTAGGCTTGTTCTTGGAGCCCGGAGGACGTCCCCTTGGCCTACGAGCCACAAGGTCACCAGCTGAGCCCGAGTTAGCTGCGTTGACCAGGTCCAGGCCTTGGTGAGTCGACCCATCATCTTGGTGATGATCGGCGGAGCCATAGTGAGCACCACCACCAACACGGTCATGGTCTTGGGGTTGGAGATGAAGGTCGGGTCTGTGAAGCTGGTGAACATAGCGAGAAGCAGTTCCTAAATCAAGACCGGCCATGCCAGCATCAAAAAGACAACAGAAAACAAGGGGAAACAAAGGATTAAAAATTAAAATTAGTATTTAAAAAGAGGGTTAATAGTATATAATTTATGGATTAATTTAGATTAAAAACTGTCTGAGACGGGGTTTGTTTAAGAAAAATTATAAAGAAGAGGAAAGGCATGAAAGAAAATGATTTGTATAGCTAAGACTAGAAAGGGTTTCCCATTTTTTTAAAAACAAAGAAGAACGAGTGCAGGCAAAGGAACGGGAGGAGGCCAAGGAGGAGACGGGACAAAACAAAGTTTATAAAAACGCAGTCTTTTCTTATTTCTAATAGATATATACTACCAAATTTGTTGAGAATATCTTTTATTAGCTTTTCTTCTATTTTTGAGTTGTGAAGTTGGTGCATGCCAACCCTACTCTCATTTTGTCGAGCGTGGAGTTTAAAATAATGAGGTTACATTATATTATTTTATGAAAAATTATTTAATGTATAGGCCGCAGGGACGAAGGTGCCCTGTAATTGGGAGGGGTTGCGACGAGATTTTTTATTTTTATTTTTTACATTTAGATTATATAAAATACTTATGAGATAACTACTTTTAAAAAAGAAATTATAATTTGTCCCTCTTGAGTTAGAATTTTAACTTCATTTTTTATCGTTCAAAATTGAATACACGTAATTTCATTTAGATTATATAAAATATTTATGAGATAATTATAGATTATACTTTGTCTCTCTTGAGTTATTCTGTAATTGAATTTGAGTGTAATTACAATTGTGGTGTATCTAGACAATCGCTGATTCGCTATAATGTGTAGGTTCTGTTGAATTGAATTCGTGTAGTTGAAAGGTCCAATTACAGTCTTCAATTCTATAACTGATACTATTTTTAAATTTAAACGTATATAATTGTGCAATTACTTTTTCACTATCAAATATAACATGAAAACTAAGATGTAATTCCACTCTATTAGTCAAGCATGTCTAGGAAATTAGAAATTTTTTTTATAATTACACACTCTTATAGGCAATTACATTGTGATGTAATTGTATTTTTTTCATGTCTAAATACGCCCTATAAATTTATCTGTATTTTAAAGTAAATTTTTTTAAAAAAATTGTCCTAAAAACTTATATATATATATATATATATATATTCATCAATTTATGGAAATAATCTTATTTAGAGATGGAGAAATCCTTTAATCGGAATATAAAGACAAAAGTGAGCTGTTGATTAAAGTATTCAAGAACTTGGGTAATGTCTTGTGAGATCATATGAATAAATGAGGATACACTTTTGTCTTGGGAAGGGATGGCAGGTGGAATTCACGCGGCTTAAAGGGTGAGTAGGGATTGTTGTTTCTTATGTTGGTGTGATCTAATTAAAAGAAAGAAAAAAAGAATCATTTGAGCAAATAAACCCTAGTAGTAAACGGAGGAGGGATTGGTTTGAAATGTGTGGGTGGGGTTAGCTGATTAGATGTTAACGTTTGGTCATCGCTTATTGGAGTTTGGACTTAACCATGGTTAACTCCACCACAAGTTGACCTAGTCTGGTTAGTTTATCAACAAAGAGGTTGACAAAAAAAATGGAAAGCAATGGGCAAAGGAGCATCCGCGCGTGGGATTCAGGGATGGACCGAGGTGTGAAGAGGGCAGACGTGCCTTTGGAAATAAAAAATTTATGTATGATTTAAAAAAATATATATTTTTCAAAATTTTATAAGTTCATCCTCTAAAATTTTAAAAAATTATCTTTTAATATAAAATTATGCATCCATATATGATGGAACCCTCCAAAGGAAATATTATCACTTATGTTTCATTTAGACGTTTTCTATGAAATATATTAATTTCAATTTCAGGATGAGGACAAAAGTTAAGGAGTTAGAGCCCCAGATTTGAATATTTTTTAAGGATAAGAATTAATTTTTCTATTCTTATTTTGAAGAGGATAATAATTTGTTAAGAATATATTAATCTTCCATTTGAAGCCATTTAATGTGACCAATAAAATAAAATAAAAAAGGATTGACCCTTATTTAATGTGTAACTAGTTGATTAAGGTTAAGTATATAATAATTGATACTAAACATTACTCTATTTAAATATGTTTTCTTCTGTCCTCTTAGGTACTCGCAATAAGCCAATGCTTAGCAGCCCTGGAAAATGAAAGCCTAACAAAGTGCTTGTAGTTAGGTTTATTTTTAAGAAAGAGTAAACTACATAAATGGCCATCAAACTTTTAGGGTAGATTCACTTTGGTCACCATGCTTTTAAAATATTCAATAAGGTCACTCAATTTTTAGTTTGAATTTAATACGGCCCTTCCCGTTACCTCTAGTTAAAGTTCACGTTAGTTTTTGTTTTTCCTTAATAAAAAATGGGTAAACTACATCAATCGTCACCCAACTTTCTTCTCACTCTTATTTTGATCACTATAGTTTAACAATTTTCAATTTAATAAATTAACTTTTGAATTGTTCATATTTTGGCCACTCTCAATTGACATGGTTATACAGATAGAAAAATTAGATTAATCTTTAAAAAAATCCGGCTAATTATTATTTTTACTTTGCTTATTAAATTTACCATATTACCATATTTGATATTTTAATAAGCAAAGTAAAAAAAATATTAATCGAATCAAATATTCAAATTAATCGGTCAATCGATTATCCAATTTAATTGGTACAATATAAGATCGAGAATTGAATAATATGAATTTAGCAATTGACGAAGATAATTTTTAAGGATTAATTGAAACCGATTTCGGTACAAATTTTTAAAATAAATTATTTCGATTCGACTACGGTTCACAATTTTAAGAAAAATAATTAACTGATAAGATCTATTATATACAATATTTTTAAACTTTATGCATTACAATATTTTATAGTCTAGTGATTTTGATACCATTCTGATTTTAAAAAAAATTTTTGGCTCTAAGTAGGATTAATAGCTATGAACTTTCAATTTTTACCTTTCTAATTTTTATTATACTTTTATCACAACCGAACTATTATTAAATTTATCATATTATTATATTTGATATTTTAATAAACAAAATTAAAAATTCACTTCAAGAATCTTATTTCTGACCCTTCCAAAAATTTAGATTTGATACAATTATATAGTGTACAAAATCTACATATTTGCAATGAATTAAAAGATGAGATATTATCAAAAGGAATTTAAAACTGAATATTGTTTAACAATATAATTATCTTTGACACTTTATTTATAATTATAAAATGATTTGGGTTTTAAGCTTCCTATCAACTCAATCAGCAACTTTACTACATTCTCTAGGAACAAAATTCAGAAAATATATTTATAAACGAAGACGAGAAGCTCGTCTTATAAAATTAAAGATGAACCCTAAACCCACCACACCGTACAGGCCGAGCCAAATGCACGCGTGCGGGGTGTCATACCTCTAATCTTATAAAATTAAAGATTATGTTTATGTTTGTTTGTTTAGTTTAAAGGTGTTTATGGTCAGTTCATGTTCGTTTATTTTTTTTTCTGAAGGTGTTCATGTTCGTTTGTTAGTGTTCACGAATGTGTTCGTTTAAGTGTTCGCGAACATGTTCGTTTAAATATTCGCGGATGTGTTCGCTTAAGTGTTTGCGAACGTCGTCTAAGTGTTCGCGTACGTGTTCGTTTATTCATTTGCAAATATGTTCGTTTCTATGGTCAGAAATGTTAAACAAACCGAACACACCTCCATTCGAGTTCGCTCGTTTATTAATGATCATAAAAAATTTGTTCATACTCATTTATTTATATTAATAAACAAACATAAACGAATGTTATACGAACAGTTGGTCGACTAATCTCCTCGTTTACACCCCTATCTGCCCATAATTAGAAAAGAGTTCCGTCTTTTACAATATTAGAAAAGAGGAAGCACCAGAATATAACTATTTGAGTCCGTACATTCTGCCCATCATTAAAAGTTAATAATATGTATTTAAAATATATAATTATGTTGTGAATATTTTATTAAGTTAACAGCAATTCATACATGAAAACAATCATTGTGGATTTCTTAGTCTTCAAAAGTTATATAACAAAATCACTTGTTAAAAACATATATATTTATCCTTCCAAACATACTTTGTACTAATGAATTGATTGTTTATTGAAAAGATTAATTAACTAGTTAAGTGGCATTACAAAACTTTATATCTTTTAATCTAACATAGGAATTTTTTAAACAAATGTTATTAATTAAGTCGTTGCAGCATAAAGCTGATAGATAACATTCTTTATTTGTTCATAACATATATTTACATATATATATATATATATATATATATATATATATATATATATATATATATATATATATATATATATATATATATATTAATTGAGAAAGAAATGAATATATATATGTGTGTGTGGGGAAGTGACCTAATAATCAAGGCGCGTAAGGAGCACATGATGATTAATGGAGAGTAAAGGTGATGAGGGTTTCTTGCTTGTCACAATTGTCCCATTAGTACTTTAAATTAGCCTAAAGAAAAAGAAACGGGATTTTTGGCACACGAATCGCCAATGTCAAATCCATTTTTGGATCCACGTAACCTCAACGCAGAGTAAGTCTGGGGTTTATATTCCTTTGCCGTACGAGAAATCGTAGAGTGGTTCAAGTAGTAAAAAATTATATATTTTATTTAGGTAATCAGAGTTCAAGTATTAGATGTGTATAGTGTGTACAATATGTGTGCGTTTTTAAAGGGCTAAGAAATTTAAATAAATATTATCTTATAATCACACATTATATTCAAAAAAAATATTACATAACGAACTCAATAAGTAGTCTTAGTGAAAAAGTGGATGATGTTCAACCTAGGAGATCTAGGTTCAATCGCTTTGTCTGCAATATGTGTATTGTCAAAAAAGTTAAACATATCTATAAACAAATACTTCGTCTCCATATCATGATTGATAATTCTAGTATCATATTTATGTTATAATTTTTTGTTACAATGGAACGATATTTAAATTCTCAATGCAAATGTCTAGATTCTAATTCACACACAAAATAAAAGCAGATGATTATCTTTGATGGTTGGACCAATTAAAGGATCTCATATAAATATTTATGTTGTAATTTTGATAAAGAATTAATCATTTCTGTTTTGATTATGTCAACATAATTACCATATTTAAAAAACATAATGCACTCCTTTAAATGTTCTTGAAATGACTATTATACACATATTCTATAGACACTTGCATGCATATAATATTGTATATAATAAATAGATTAATACTTAATCTAACGTAACGGCGTGTCGGTTTAATGGGAATTGCGTTATCTTAATGGGATTTGATTAATATTAATTATGGGGTTAAGATTAAGAACGCCATGATTGACCATAAATCTTTATATTTCAAAGGCGGGGATTGTAAAGTAGGTGGTGGGGTTTTCTTAATAATAATAATAATAATAATAATAATAATAATAATAATAATAATAATAATAATAATAATAATAATAATTTGACTTGTTGTGAAGGTTTTATTTTATGTAAGGCTAACTAACTTATTAACCCAAAGGCTAAATAAGAGTGTGGTGTGGAAAGTCGTGAACTCTTTTCTTGTCTTTCAGATGGAACGGAGTCATTTTGTTGGAATCTATAGGCTATATGCACCTGCCACTGCTAAATATTTTGGACTTTTGTTGGACCGAGTTGGATTTATGAATGCATTATCATTTGATATGTCGATATAATAAAGTTTAGAAAAATTATATAATGAAGTAAACACGGTTTGTATTTCGACCAATAATCTGTTGGTCTAGTAGGATGAGACATTAAATTTTTTAAACAAGATTAGAGGCTCAAATTCTAATATTGTGAATGGAAAAAACGAGGTCAAAAAGATCACAATATAATTAGTCGTCAGTGGTTAAATAGAAAAAAATGTTCCGTATTTATTTTAAAAGGAACTGAAATAAAAAGAAAAAGAAAAAAGAGAGATAATATGGTGAAGTACAGTGGACACAGTTCCTGGGACGAGCCATATAGAAATGTGTTCATAAACTTGGGAGCATGTTATATATAGTAGGGAACAGTGTTACGAGGTTGTGAACTGGAGACCTAAAAGGTACTGCAACTCAGACCAAATATAGTGAAATAAACAAAGCAATAGTTTTAAACTGTTTATATACTCATAAATTATAATTTTCGTACATGTACTGTTTCTACCTTTTTTTAATTTTAATATAATCTAATTAAATTCTAGTGTTACATCTGTGTCTAAATCACTAAGGTAGTTGAAACATTCATGAATTGATTGACATGAATTCTTCTTAAACCCAATAGATTAATTAGGGTTTCAAACAAGAGAAAATCATAATAATTTTAATTAAACCTGTAAGGTTTTAGTAATTTAATTAATTCAATATAAAATGGAAAACCAAAATAAATAATTACATATCCATAAAGGAAGGAAAGAGTAGAATTGGCAGTGAACAAAAACCAAGAAGCTAAGGTAAGGTAAAAGGTGAGATTATTTTGTCTGAGGAGGAGGGGGAGATCACGTGCGGTGTGTGCAGCGTATAGCTGTCGCCCACGAGGCCGAGAAAGATGTGACTTTCATCGGGAATAGCTCTTTCTTCTCCTTGAATTCCGGGGAAAACTCTGAGAAAAGAGAAACCCATGCCATGCCAATATCCCTGCACTGCCATTTACCTGCCCCCACCATTACATCACCCTACCATTCTATATACAGGTGCCAAACAAGTAGGAAAATCGAGTATTACTAATTTCGGATCAGATAATTTTGAGTTTCAACTATATTTAGTTTAGGTTTTGTTATGTTCGAGTCTGATTCAGATTTAGTTTAGAATTTGTGATGATTTGGGTTGAGTGTCGGATTAAATTGGTATCATATTAATTGATTTTTGGGTCGAGTCAACATCGCATCGATCGTTTTTTTGTAGTCTCAGTATAGATCGGTTGTTTTCAGGTCGAGTTAATAGTAGATTGTTCGATTTTTTTTATTCATGTCAAACTTGGGACGTCAAACTTGAAAACTTTGGGTTATCAAAGTATTTATAGTCCAAGAATAATTGATATATTCATGTGAAATACACATCTTTATGTTTATTAATTTTATCATTTAAGCTTACTTTTTGTTTAAAAATAGAAATTTTAATTTTTAATTATGAATGATACATTGCTGATACGGGCAAATAAAACTTCAATTATGTGGAGTGGACTGCAACAAAATCCAACAATTAATTTATACATTATTTTTGTTTACCAATATTATGAAATCTAAGAAGGTAAACTTTAAAAAAAATCCTTAAATTCTTTTTTTGTAGTCAAACCTTACCCCTCTACCTAAAAAAAAACTTTACACCCCATTTTTTACGGTCAGTTGTTGTTGTCGACGACAACTGACCTCCCATCATTCTCTTTTTTTTCTCATTTTTTTTCAAGTTTTTTTCTGTCTGTTTTGAGGTTTCGATACATCATTAGGCATATGTTTGATAAAAATTTATTTTCGGCGACCTCAATTTTGGTTCAATCCCCATTCGACGAGGTAAAATGAGTTGGTGTGTAAGGTGAGACTCGTCCCCCATTCCATTTTTCTTCCTTTTCGGGCTGATTTTCAGCTTGTCCTTAGGACCCTGTTGACTTGGTATTTTTTTTCATTTTTCGATGGTTTGAGTTCGATAATTCTATCGACGGACGATTGTTGGCAAGTTCTTTCAGCTCATTCTGGTTCTGGTCCATCTGTCATTGGTGATCCAGAATCCAAACACGATCTCATTGCATTTCTCCACACGAGTTCATCCTTCGGTGTCCCCCAAAATGCCATGCAATTAAAGATTGAAGACAATGGCTCCGTTCATGTGCTTCGATCCTTATTGTTTGTGATTTTTGCTTCTTTCTGATGTTTTCTTATCATTGCTTGTGTTTTATGTGTTCTGAGAAATGTTTCCCCTGAGTTTTATAGTGTTGTTATTTATGTGATGTATTTCTTCCGCCCCTTGTAATATGTTATTGTGTCTTATTCTATGTTCTTGATTCTAATAAAGTCGATATTATCCGTAAAAAAAGTGGAGTTTGACTTAATTACTTTATTAGAAAACCCTCTATTAAAAAACTCAATATAATCGAGTTAATTACTTTTAAATGATTTTTTTGTTTGAGACGTGTTTCATGTTAACTTATATTTATAAAAAAAAGTAAATTT
Organism: Hibiscus tridactylites; assembly: GCA_958450335.1. Lineage (NCBI taxonomy): Eukaryota > Viridiplantae > Streptophyta > Magnoliopsida > Malvales > Malvaceae > Hibiscus > Hibiscus tridactylites. The sequence goes on from OY288281.1 coordinate 80,067,219, forward strand.
TTAAAAAGAAAATCATGTTTTATGATTTTATCATTTAAGTGGTGTCAATTAAAATTAATCACATAAAATAAAATCTTGGATGGAGAGTAACTTTATTTTATAATATTTCATATCATTTTTTTATTTTCATATCAAATATTTTTTAAAAAATAAAAATTATTGTATATATATATATATATATATGATCTTTAAAGGAGAAAATATGACATTGAAGCATTAAATTATTACGTAAGGTGATAATTTACTAATAGTGTAATAAAAAGGAATAAAACATATATCATTTTACAAAATAGATAATAATAAAAATAAAGTATTTGTTCACCCAGACTCAATTATTTGGTTAAAATTAGATCGATGTTTGGTTCAGATTAGGATCAGGTAAAATAAATTCTGATTTTGTACGGTTCAGGTGAAAATTGGTTCGGATTGCCTAGGTCAGGTTGAAAATTGGTTCTGGTCCAGACTGGTTCATCTAAAATTTAGAGCGATTTCGACTCAATTCCGTTTATTTCGAGTTTTAGATCAAATTTGAGTGATCATGTTTGGATCAATATCGAGTAAATCGATTTGAGTAATCTAATTTGGATTAAGTTTGTCGGGTCTAAGTCTATACCTTAATTTTAATCATTTCCTATATTATATTTCATTTTACATATGTAATCATATGTATGCTTTTTTTAATATATTTTTTGATCTAGTTTTACGCACAAACTTGTATATTTTTATAAATACGTAAATGTGTAACTTTATTAAAAGACAAAGATTATCCAAAGACATACAAATTGATATTATGCGTCTCATTAAAAAAATTCTTTATATTAGAAGGAAAAAAGAGCTTAACATAATATCTGAAAGAACCAAAATAAATATGAGTCATGTCTTTTTGGAGTTAAACACCAAGAATTGGGCAATACAACCAAAATCAAACCCCAAAGCTATCACCCACAATTGGCCTTGTTCAAACATCTAAAATGACTTTTTTGTACACAGATTAAAGGCAAAACCCAGAAAACGAAAGCAAAGAGAGGGAGGCACTAGGCAGTGATATGTGATGCAGACAATGAAAGATTGGGAAAGCAGAGTTGGTGGATCCGGATCCACTCTCATCTAATCAATAGTGTTCCCCCCAAAGTCAAGCCCCATTTTTGTCCTTTTCTTAGATGAAATAGAATTCGAAGTTAAAATATAAAATTTTAATTTTTTTAATGTTAGAGTATACACAGAAACACACAAAAAAAACGAAAATTTTATTCATACATCAACGTTATTACAATTTTATTTTTAAATATAATTTAATCCGACTATGTATAGGCGCAACATAGAGACGTGAAGTTTGACTAGGAAAAGAAGAATCATAGTTATGTTCGTCCCAATTGACCATCATACTACATAATGAATGGTCCAAGCAGGTGCTTAAATCTTAATTGCTTCGAGTCTTAAGTTCATGACTTTGTTTGTCGTCTTCCTACAATAATAAGGGTGGGTTTTCGATGATTTCAATGAAACATCGATATCAACCATTTAAACAACGTCTACGGTCGTAAAACCAGTCATTAATTTCCCCTAATCTATGCTCTAATGTTTTTAGGCCCGTCTAGTTATTGCTCGGTCGAATCAACTTGATTCTTTTAATAATCTTACGAGTTACGACCGCACAACCTTCAACTAATTTGTGCTTCTTCTTCGTCCAGCACACAGGAAAAGGATATATGTATTATAAAAATTTAGCTACTTTAACTTGAATAATCAAGAGTTATTATTTAATCCATAAGAAAGATTAGAAAAAATAGCCAGGTATAATGGTGTGACTAGGGGTGAGATTCGAGCAGGATGGGATGGTTATACATTTTCACTCCGTCACAACACTTGCAGGTACAATTTTAGAGAATTCCAGTTAAATGTTTCGGGGGAGTTTTTCTCCACCGCATTTCTTTACATGTTACAACCGATCATCACCTAACCAATCATGTACAAAGCTTGATGTTTCATCAAACTACGATTCTACTCTTTTCTTGTTAAAAAATTTATGTTTTCCAAATGCTTAACCAGCAAGGAAGTGGAAGACATTTAGGATGGATTAGAAAAATCCAAATTACATATTCTTAGCAACAATGGCTTATCATATCTCTACTTTAGTCAAGTCCTTAAATTTTGATGGTTTTCATTGAGCTTAAAGTACCCTACAATGTCATTGAAAAACTGAACCAGAATTCGAACATGAATATATTTTCCAGATTCTTTAAATTAGAATAAGGATTCGACTGAGCATGAGTCATCATGGATGTTATATGATACTGTTTTTCTATCATTATACAGTGAAAGTGGAAATTTTGCTTAATTAATTACTGTTTTAGAGCCAGTCAAAGCAGGTTAATAATATTCAGAAATCTGGACTTCCAAAAACTGAATATTGTTTTTTGGGTTATGGAAAGTGGAAACCATATGATACTAAGATTGCAAAGCCAGCAAAGATCAAGCAAAAGGGAAAATTAATTACTATTATGTACAACTTTAACCTTCCATGATTGCAAATCATCATATTAGCTGTATTGCTTTTGAATTACTTGAAAACTCACTCCATCATTTTGACAAGCCCGCATTTTGTTTAAACAATGGTTATTCGATTTATTGGTCAACTAATTCAGATTAAATATTACAGATTTATTATGATGAGAACGCATCCCAAATCTAATTTTATTTATATATAATGTTAGAATTCGAACACTAATTTTACTTAAAAGAGCCTAATGCCTCATCCAACTAAACTGAGTGGTACTCGATAAACAATGTTTCACAAAAGCTAAGTTTTGAAACATCATATATATCTATATAGTGTTCAATCGCTTATACTTCTGTCAATATTCCTCTAACTGTAGCTTTTCAATAGGACCTACACACACAAAAAAAAGAACCTAAACAAATTCAATAACACATAGATTCCTAGTGTTTAAAATGCTACTAATTAAAAATCAAAAGGCAAAAGTTAAAATAAGATTAATATTTAATAGGGAAAAATCATGGGTGCAACAATATGATCATGAGGGAACAGCGTGGATGATTAAGACTTGATTGTGGTTTTATTATCATTTTATCAGCTTGCATTACTTTAAAAAGATGATCAAGAAATGGAGGCACGTTGTTAAACACATGTTTAATAACAGATAAGTTGAATTCGATTCCGGGCATGCAACCAGGAGTATGATGCGCAAGCCCACCAAGCATACGCCCATGACAATCACAAGCAGCTCCTCCAATGGGTTCATAGGCTTCATCCATGTTCACCTTGACACTGCCAATGGGCGGGGAATGCTAAATAGCCTCAGCACTCGAAGGGGGAGCTGCCGAGCTGGGGCACCAGTACATGACCCAGAATCGTGAACAACTACCAAGAAGTCACGCCGAAGAACTTTTGCATCCGCCACCCTAAACCACGTTGGCTGGAGTTGCTCTTCATGGACTAGGAGGTTCCTTCGATTCCAAAGGTTATAGAGAAGAACTAAGAATCCTGCAAGCGCGCTCAAGTCAAGTATGTTGATGACATCTTCTAAGCATTTCAGCGTAGATGGGGCTTGGCTAAGAATGAGGGAGGCAGGTATTGTAACACTCTCTACCCTGTTATAGAAAATCGAGTCGAACATGTTACCAAAATCGAAAAAGAGAATCAAAATCATAAGTAAACCAATCACATATCATGCCATTATTACATTAAAAAGGGATGGAGTCTTACGAATTAAAATTTATGAAAGTTCAGGGACCTATCTGAAAATTTAGGACCAACCTGCAAAATTTTAAAGATTGTGGGATTGAAGTGTAAATTTATGAAAGTTCAGGGACCTATCTGAAAATTTATAATTAAATTGATTACTCATTGATATAAGCCCCTTTTATAGACTATTCTAGAAATTAAAAGCATATTGTTAAACCTATGTTTTGATTTATAATAATGGATATTTTGCAAATAAATAAATTTTTATGGTATTTGAAATTATTCACTATTGACAATCATTGGAATAAAATTAACTAAATTTAAAGAAAATATTTTCTATAAGTTAATATTTTCAAAGGAAATATTTTTCTAAGTGTTTTGGTACTTTAAATGACTATTTTGGTCGGTGAGTACCATGACGGTACTTAGCGTATCAATACGATTTTTTGTTATTGGAAATTAATGTGTCAAACGAGTACCGATACGACTCTTAGCGTACGGATAGAGATTTAAATGTTTTCCCTTTCAAATAGCTTGTCAGTATCGGTACGGTAAACCTCGTACTGATACCCACCGAAACCTAAAACTATTTTGAACAAATCAAGTACCAGTACGGTGAACCTCGTACCGATACAATATTCTTGAGACTCGGAGAATTTTGCTCTAGGTACCGGTATGGCCTTGAGCGTACTGACGCGCAAAAATTTCACCAAATTCTAGTGAGCAATTTAAGTATTAGTACGGTCCTTAGCGTATCGGTACCCCTTACTTTGTACCAATATGCAAGCCTGCGTACCGGTACTCTTTGTGTTGTCTAACGTTTATTTCTTTTTTAGGCAGGTACTGGTACTAGCTCTCACGTATTGATACTCACAGTTATCAGACAACATTTAATATGAGAAAATTGTAGCTCAACCGCTATATTCAGCAATTTAAATGGTTAAAAATTAATAAGAGTGTATAAAAATAAGTCTCAAAAGATTTTTTAACATTAAGACAACCATACAAAAGTATTGAAGCAAAAATTAAAAAAAAATTATTGTAAAATTTTGTACATACTTGAGTGAGTCGCTTCTATTTTATTTTCATTAATTGTTGGAGTTTCAGTGAGCTAAAAATTGTACAAACAATCCAAAGGGAGGATTCTCAAAGTTGGTTTCTTTGAAAATTACGAGTTGCCTCAGCAAATAGCAGAATGGAGCATAAAGAAGTCGTCACTGAAAGGTTGCCACGTGACCCTCTTGATCACGTGTTAGCGAGGGAGAGGCTCAAACATCAACGTGTTTTCATGTGCGTTTTGGGTTTCGATTATTCCTTCACATCCACGCATGTGACCCCTTCTTTTGCACCCATCTCTACATGTCATGGGTACTTTCTCATCTCTTAATACTTAATTAATCAGGGATGGATTAAATCGTGCTGGTAGCAGTCGTACCTTGTAAAACAATTTTTCTTATAATGTAAATATTTTTATTGATAATTTAATTTCGAACTCTCTAATTTACAATTTAATATAACTTTATAATAGTTCGTACCCTTTATATAAAATCATGCGTTGGTCTATAAAATTAACTAATCTTCAAATTTGTCATGAAAAGAGTAAAGGTTTGGAATGGTGAAGAAAAGCATTGCTAGCACACCTTCAAAGAAACAATCAAAGTCATCACCAATCTCAATCAAACATGTCCTTAGCATCTATAGACAAAGAGAAAAAGGGAGGACGAATATTGTTGACACCCAATATCTCTAGCTTTTGATTTTTTTAAATATGAACCCTTTCAAAGTTTTATATTCAATTGGCTTTCTTCTGAAAGATAAATAGATAATTTAGACTTCTTTTCTTTTCTGTACTCTGGTTTTCAGGGCCTGGCCTTGACTAATTCAGATCGACCTGCGTCGTACACCCGGTTTTGGTGGGTGAGTCTCCCAGCGAGGATTTTCTGCATACACAACGCCTCAAACCCGAGACCTGCTTAAGCCATACAAAGCTGCTTACCACTTGGACCAACCCTCGTTAGTATAATTAAGACTTTTTGATTAATAGACCAGGAAACATTCACCAATATTTTAATTAGATCAATGACAACTAAAAGTCTTGAGAAGAAAGATTAATTAAGAGAATATAATAATGGGTAAATGGAGATTAAAGCAAAAGAAGATCATAGTTAATGGAGCCAAAACAGTCCAAATAAGAGGTCTCCTTTTGAGGAGCGGAAAGCATACCCAAATGCAAAAGCAAGCTGGTGTGCAATGGTGCCAAGAGTGGGTTAACTACAACAAGCCAAGAGAAGCTACACAAAAGTGACCTATATTCTTTTTTTTTTTTTACATTCTAATTGAATTACAAGGTTGTATCTTAGTCTAATTTTAATTTGGATAAAATTCATACCAAAAGATTGTGCTGCTCGATCTCGGCTCACTTAGAAGGAACAACATCATTCTTTACCACTGAGACCACTCAATAATTTTAAAATTTTCATATATTTATATCATATTGTATCTTGTTTTATGTATTAGTATGCTTACTCGAGTCTCCAGCCATTTCTCAATATTGTTGTTTGCTGGCCGGCACAGTTGGTGGCGTGGCTTGTGCCCTGGCTCAAAGTTGTTAGGGACCACCAAACACAAGGTTAATAGTAACACCAGCTACCCTAGACTTTAAATTCTAAAGCATAAACTATAGTTAATTGTAGGCCTAATGATCAAAACTAGGTTGAGTTGCTTGGTCCACTGTTAACAATCTAGAGACATTTTCACCTTATAAAGCCCAAAAACTCGATTAATATAGAGGTCCATGTCATATTATGGATCATCCAAACCCAAGCTGCTCTTGCATATTGAGTATTGTCTCTTTGGCATCACTACAAATTTTTAGAAGTTAAAGGTTCACATATATTTAAACATAATGTCTTCTTTATGCAAGTATAATGAAATGGATAGCTCTGTCTGTCTCCCTTCCTTTAGGGTTCCTTGTTTTTTTAGGTGGCACCGCTAGCATTAGGCTGTGGGGCCGATAGTGGTGTGCAAAATAAACTGTAATTGTTAATGATATAATCGTTATATTTTATAGGTTAATTAATTTAACCGTCAAGGTTAAACGGTTTCAGTTAACTAACCGCTAAAAATGATGGTTAATGATTAACCGTTATAAAATTATTTAGACATAAAATGAAGCTTGTGATTAGAATTTCTCTATTTAAATATTTTTTTTCTGAAAATTTTAATATAATATTTATCGGAGAGATAATTTAATTATTCTCAAAAAATTAATAAACATGTGAAAAAAATTGCAATAAGTTACATACTAATCTGTAAGCAAACCGTTAAGAAATGATTAACCGCTATAAAAGTTAACCGTTTAAAAATCTAACAGTTAACAATTTTTTAATGATTGAGCTACAGTTCAATAACCGTTATAACGATCAACTAACCATTTAAGCTAAATGGTATGGTTAACCTACCATGAATGGCTGCCACCCACAACCACCTTCCTTTGATGTCGTTTCTTCATCAGTTCTTGGTCTTCCTTTCCCGTCTCTTCTTCTTTCATGTCTCTTGGCATTTTGGGTTAAAGATTGATGGTCTAAATATGTGGAGGTTGTTCGAGGGTGGTTGTTAGTCATTTCGTTTGAGGGCTCGTCTTTTCGGCAACCAACAAATCCAATTTGGTTTTCTTCAAACGAAGCATGCCTCAATTTTTTGCTCTCAGCTAGGGTCATCGAAAAAGAAGTAAAAGGTTCATTTTTTTGTGTTGTCTTTTTTTATTTATTCTTTCCTTTTACTACGGTGTTGGTAGGTTGTTGATGAGTTTTCTTTGTCTACTGGTTGGGTTTTTGTCGAAGATAAACGACGATCGCGATCCATGGGATCTTCTCTTAGACCTTTAAACTCTCAAAAAATTAGTAGTCTGATTAGAGGAGTTTTGTTTGTTCCGACGAAACAGTGCGACAAGATTCTGATGAGTGATCGTTTGTTTTACACTTTTTATAGGCATTATCAATTTGTCGTTTATCAAAAAAATAAATGAAAATTGATTATTTTGGCTACCTAACAATTAACATTATCAATTTAGTCATTTTAGTTCTTAAACATTTTTATTGTTTTCTTAAGTATAATTAATTTTGTCTTCTTTATGTAAGTATAATTAATTGGACCCTAAATATGAATTACAACAATGACTAAAGAGATAAAGGTTTTGGGTATCCATTTGAAATCATCTGTTTTGGAAGAAAACTGAATAACAATGAATTAGAGGCTGACTTAAGAATATGACTTTAGCCCAATAAGAGCCCGTTTAAAAGTGGTAAAAAACCCATTACAACTTATAAGCACATTAAAAATAAAAACTGAAATTTAAATTTTAAATTTTAAGTAAAAGTAAAACTAAAGTGTAAAAAAATTAAAAAAACTAATTAAAAACTAATGGTCGACTTATTCGAATTGGGCTTCTGTAAAATTCGATCCAAGTTAGTCAACCAATGAATCGGATATCAATGTTTAAACTAAAAAATTAAAACTAAAGTAAAAAGTAAAAAACCCTAAACTTGATAATTTTACGTGTTCAATACTTAATACTTTCATCTTTTTGTTTTCTGGAATGATGAATTGAAAAATTGGTATGTTTTAAGTTAGTTGACCAATGAATCAGATATCGGTGTTTAATACTTAATACTTAATATTTATGTTAAATTGTAACGTTGTATAATTTTACAGGTTACTTTTAATGTTTTAATTAAAAAATTATATGTTTATGTTGTCATTATTAAACTTTTTTGTTTATAGGCACTTTTTTTTTCTATTTTTACTTATCTTTCTCAAATTTTATTTTTCTATTCCAACTATTTTTTATTGAAACATTTTACATCCAACCTACAGTTTATATTCAGATTCCTTTATAGTAACGTGTCTTCAAGAAAAGAATTCAAGATTCAAACATCAAATATTAATGTGTCCAAGTAAAAAAATATCATTATTGTATTTATATTATTTTCATCTTATAATAATATTTAATATATATATATATATATTTTCATAATTTTTAGTGCAATACTATTTTAGTTTACATAAATTTTGATAATTTAAAATCAAATTCAATATTATATTTTTCATATGTTCTTTTTCCTTATGCCAATTCTGAAGACTATTTTCCGGAGCATGACTAAGGCCCAAAGACAGGGGAAAAGGCCCAAATTTTTTTGGAGTCAATATCTTATTATAAAATTTTGGTACGTCAAAATAAAATTTTATTATTTTACTAAAAAATTAAACTATAATTTTATCATTTTTAGAGGGCCTTACTAGGGGTGTAAATGAACAGAGCGTTCGATGAATTGTTCATATAAAGTTTTGTTTATTAAGCTAAATAAACGAGTATGAACAAAATTTTTATCTTCATTTAATTAACGAAGGAACACGAACAGGGGTGTGTTCGGTTCGTTTGTGTTCACGAACAAGCTTGTTTATTGACTCGTTTATAGACTCATTTATAAGCTTGTTTACCTTGTTCCCTTTTTTTCTTTTATTTTTCTACATTTTAATATTGTTGAAGATAGGGACTAAATTGAAAATAATGTGAACTTTGAAGTTCAAACTGTGAAGCCCAAAGAGCTTAAGGACTAGTGGTGTAATTTCACCACTTTGACTCTAAACGTATATGTCCGCAAATGTTAAACGAACATGTTCGCGACCATATAAACGAACATGCTCGTTAACATTAAACGGACATGTTTACAAACGTTAAACAAACAAACAAACATAAACACTTTCAACAAAAAAAATAAACGAACACAATATTAAAAATTTAAACGAACACAAACCGAATAAGGACGTCTTCAAAAATAAATAAATGAATGCAAATAGACCTTTCTTCGTTCAAGATTGGTTCATTTATAAAACTACACCCCTATGCCTTACCGGCTTACCGTCGTTATTGGAGGATAATAGACGGGTTATAATCGAGCTCAGGGTCATGGCCCCAAACTTTTTGTGTGTGTGGAAAATTTGCATTAAATCTTAATTTTTAAAAAAAATCAACAAGTCTCAAAATACTTTAAAATGTCCTTATTTTTAAAATCTTTTGAATTAGATCCTTTATTTAAAAAAATAATTAAATATCTAACAATTTTAAATTATTAGAAACCTTGGTCTAATAATTTAAAATTGTTAACTCTTGGTCTAAACATACAACAAAGTGTAAACCATGCATTAACTCATTTTAATTACACAACATCAATCAATTGATAAAGCATATAAAGATCATAACGCTCAAACACCAAACAATTTACAAGGCATCACAAGGCAGCTTGCACTGTCCTTAAAAAAACATTTCTATAAAATATTCTATAACTAGGAATTCAATTCTATTTGTTTAAACCGAAATTAAATTGAATAAACTTTTTAACCATATAAATTATAGTCTTGGATTCATCTTATACGATTTATGACAAAATTTTAAAGTCTATGTTATTGTTGTCCTGGGAGTAAACCGCTATCTAGATTTTTGACATTCACTTACTCAAAAATTTATAACTTTTAATTTACAAATCGAAATCGATTGCCGTTTGTTGTATACGAAATTAGATTCACTCGCGGTTCTGCACATATAATGATCATTTTCTAATTTTACCTACATGATTTTCAGTGAATTTTTAAATTCACTGCCAATGTACCCATTTCTAGGAAAATTTTACTAAATCAACACTAAGGCCACCTGATGCTTAACATTATCTCCTTAAATCAATCACAAGTTTCTAAATAAATTAATTTTCAATCTATATAATAATTCTCAATTCCAAATTAACCCTTTTGGGCATCAATAAGCATGGAGAAGGAGAGAGCGAAGGTAAGTTTTAGTCGCTGTCGGCCAGGTTTTTCTGTTTTCATCGGTAATGTCAGCAAAAGGATTCATCATTCGACGCTCAAAGAGGCTTTTTCAGATGTATGGGGTTGTAGTCAACGTGTTCATTGGGCTTAAGAATCGGAGAAGGTTGTTTAAACCTACCACCTTTGCCTTTGTTAGGTGTAGTTGTATTTCGAGTGCTGAGGCAACCATTGCTAAGGCTAACGGGAGGCTGATGGATGGGTTTTGTATTAGGGTTTTCACCACGAAACAACCCCTGCAGAAACTAGCCTCTGAGAGGAATGAATATTCTCATCCGGTAAAGAGGTTTTGGCATTACAAGGATTCAATATCTTTCAAAGACATTCTGTTGGGAACCGACAAAAAAGACCCTTGGTGTCGGGAACAGGTTCCTAATACCGCGCCTGAAGAGTACCTATCGACGAAGGATGATGAAATAGTGGTAAGGGTCGATGATGATTTTTCCAATTTTGGGGTACCCAAGTGGATTGATTCCCCCCTAAATTCATTGTATTCCCAAAGTCTACCATGGACTAGTGGAGTTGCTGCTTAGTGGGTAACATTAAGAGAATATATAACGTGGATTTAGTTCAAGACGCTTTATCTTCCGATGGGTTCCAGGCCACCGTTAGTCCTTGGTCAGACCTACTGGTTGTTATCTGCTTTTCGAGCAAAGTTGAAAGAAGTCGGTGCTGGGAGTCGCGGAATGACTTGTCAAAATTGTGGTTCGATGGTCTAGAACTCTTAGAAGGGTATGATGGGAAAAGAAAGGTGAAAACATGGGTGAGGCTCCTGGATGTCCCCTTGTAGGTGTGAAATGCATCCTTATTTCGTGGATTAGGTTCGTGATGGGGTACTGTGCTTGAAATAGATGAGGAGACTACGAATCTTAAACGCTTTGACATCGCTAAGATTCTAATTTAAGCCTAGAAAGTCACGCTAATACCAGATAGAGTTACCATTTTTGTTAACGGCAAGTTTAATCAAATTAAGGTTTATGTAGAGGATTTTGAAGAGGAACGAGTGTTCATTGACGGCGTATCTCCGTTTAGTCCAAATGTGGAGAAGGATAGTGACGATTCAGTTTTTGTACAAAAAATTAATGTTCCGCTAAATGAGACCTCAGAGCCAGAGATTGCTTCCATGCAAAAAGAGAAGACCGTTAAGAATATTGGTGCTGATCTTTAGGGCCCAGCCAGCGGTCCCTCTTGCAATGCAGATAGTGCTAATAAAAGAAATCAATCAAGTATTAGTGGGCTTGGGCTCCACGAGGTGCCTATTGTGTCGGTTAATTGTAACAGCTCAATTTTGGGCCTAGATGTTTTGGGTGAGTCGGGTTGGGCTGGTGGAACCGGTGTCGGTTGTTCGAACCATTTAAAATATGGTTTAGGGAAATCAAGGTTCTAAATGGGATAAAAATATGGTAAAAATTCCTAAAATCTTCTAAAATGGTGTTTAAGAGGTTGGTCAAATCAATTTTACAAAACAGGTTTTCTAAAGTGTACATTTTGGGTAGTGACCAAAATGTAAAGATTTAAAAGTTAGGAAAATGTGTTTTTTCAAGAAGAGTAAAAATCTTAGAATCTTCAGGGAGCTACTAGGCAATTATGCATTTTCCCTAATTTGGCATGTGTTTCAAATGTTTATTAAATAATTAAAAAAGTTTTATTTAATTAATTAAAGAAGTTAGTTAATCGGTTAATGGAATTTTTGATGACCTTTTCATTTCTCACTTTCACTTCAGCCAAACACTCTCCATTTTCTCTCAATTTTCCAGAAATTCTTTTATCTCAAATCCTCTTTTGGTTTCTATCATTTTCTTATTGATTTCTTCCATTTTCCTTCAAGTTTCTTCAAGAAAATCTTGCCAAATTAGAGGAGAAGCAAGGATTAGAGGTAATTCTCATGCTATCCCTCTAATCTAAGTTCTTTAATGAAATTCCAAAGATATTTGACTCTTTAATACTGATTTTGATTGAGGTTTTGTTGTTAGATTTTAAGGTGATTTTCAGAGTTTGATTTAAATGGCTGGTTTGATATTCTTTCTATATGAGTTTTGAAAGGTTTTTGGTGTTGAAGTGGAGTCTTAATCATATAAATCCTGAAATCCTTGAGATCCTTAGTTTTGAAGTGCTTTGGGGTGAGTTTTTGAGGTGTTCTTGAGGAATTTGAGTTGTTGGAGGTATAAGGATGGTTTTAGGTTGTTTTTGGATGTTGATTAATGCTTAAAATGTGTTGGATGAGTTTGGTTATGGCTGGGCTGAGGATAGAGGTCAATCGATTGAGTTTTCGGTTGTTTCGAGTGGGTGTTTTGGTGATTTAGAGCAGGGCTGCGGGATTTCTTGTGTGTGCTGGAGTTTTGAATGCATTTTAATGCATTGAACCTCTGTTTTGATGTGTTGAAAACAAGGGATAGTAATCCGGAAACAAACAATGTGTTTTTGGAGGCTTCGGAAGATTGGTAGTCGCATCGGCAAGCGTGGTTTCGCGAGTTGGTGAGTGGAACTTGGTTTTCCAGCGTGGAAACATTTTAGAAAAGGTTTGGGGAACTTAGTAAGAGCTTGAAACGCTTTACTAAGTCTGGAAGTAAGTAAAGTGAATTTCTCTCTCGAATTGTGCTAGTTTTAAACCTTTGATTGCACTTGGTTTAATTGTATTTACCTACTATTTTAAAGCATCTTTTGAATATGTGAAATGAGGTTGATGATGCCATGTGGTTTAAGGATGCACTAGGTAAGTGATCCTTGTATGCATGGGTTGATGCATGAGGTTTGAAGTATGGTTTAATGCTTGATTTATGGCTTATCATGAATGCTTTGAAAAAAACAGTGATGTATGCATGTGATATGGATTATATTGGCAAGTGATGTTGTATAAAATGTTGTATAAATGAAATCAGATATAATTAGCCGGCTATAGAATTGAGTGCACTATAAGCAAGTCACCTTGGGTGTTGAAGGGTTGTGATTGTGCCGAATACTCCATCCAAGTACCCTAATGATTGAGGATTGTTTAAGGTTGCAACGCTTGAGGGTAGCTCTCGGGTGCGAACCTCGTGTGTGTCTCATCTCTCGTTAGTGGATTATACATCTACCGATGAGTGGTGTTGAGGGGTTGTGATTGTACCAAATACTCCACTACGGGTGTCACAACGATGGAGGGCCGCTCTCGTATACAAACCTTGAAATGCCGGTATAGTGTATGAAGGGTGTAGGACAACCCTTGGTAATCTGTGTATCCGATATATGTTTTTGATATTGATGTTTGTCACTTGTGAGCCAATATAATGAAGTGAAACATTGTGAAAAATGTTTTTAATGCATAATTTGAAAGATGCATGTTTTGGTTTAAGCTTAGCATAAAGGTGATTATGCTTGGAAGGCTTGTTTATGAGTAGCAATGGTTTAATTGCCGGATTTATGTGAATCATGTCACATGATGTTTATTACAATGGTTTGAGGATAAAGTGCATATTTTGCGAAAGGAAGCTTGATGGTTTTAAAAAGAGTGAAAATCGGTTTTGTATATTGATGATGTTTTGGTTTGAGCAATCCTCACTAAGCTTGTATGCTTGTGCCCTCTTTGTTCATCAATGCAGTTGATTTAAGCTTTGGAGGCAGCACTTGCAAGGGGATCAATGGAAGACTTTGATTGAAGGTAAGCTTTGGTTTTGGACTAGTGTAATAAAGGCAATGGGGGTGTCTAATGTTATGCGTGTGGTTTGTTTGATAATTTCCCGGTTTGTGCAAGTTTGAGATGCATATTTGGACTTGTAAATAGCCTTTATGGTTGGTTTTATGCTTGCATTTGGATTTTAGCCTTTTGGTGCTTTTAACTTCTATGAAGCATGCCTTTAGTTTCGTAGCTTATGAGAACAATGCTATGATGTTGCTTATGCTTCGTATATGTGGTCTTTGATTTGTATTTAAGTTGCCAATATGTTGGGGCATGTGTCGGGATGGTTTCGAAGGGCATAAAGTGATTTAAACTAGCTTTTTAGATCATTGCAGGCCCAAGCGTTTCGAAACACCCTTGCATTTTTCAAAACGGTGGCCTGAAAAGGCCTGGGTGTTTCGAAACAGTGAGGCCCATTTCAGAACATTTGCCTCTGTGAACCATCATACCAAACGTGTCTTGAGGGGTTTCGAAACAAACCCGCGTATCGGAACGGTCAGTTGTGTTCTGAAATGGTTGTTCCGATACGGGGCATTCTGTTCCGAAATGTTTGACCGTTGAACTTATTTTTGAATTGTTTTGAGTCATATTTCTTACGTTTTGGTCCTTGTTTGCCTTGTATGCAATTGGATGAGTTCTAAATGTCATTTTGAGTTGAGATTTCACCGAGAAGCATGTGATGAACCTAATTAAAGGTTGGTAACTTGAATTTGGAAAAACTTCTTATAATTTACCAAATTTACAAAATGGTCTGTAAATCTTAGTCGGCTTTAATTAATTGGCGATTGTGTTGATGTTTCATCCACTGCTTGTGTACAAACACATAGGAACCTAAGTTGCATCTAGACAAGATAAAAAGAAAAAAAAGGTCGTTTATTGAGGTAAACCTTCCCAATTTACTTCAATACTCTCCGTGTGATCCGTTCGATTCGGTCTATCGGCTAGGCCGAGCCGAGGGGGTTACATTAATTCATCTGAGATGGGTCCTCTCGTTGGGCTTAACAAATCATGTGGGCCATCGAAAGGTCCAGACGAAATGTTTTTAGAGTCCATTTCGAATGCGTCAAGACTAATGGATGTACCCGTGGAGGATTTAGAAGAATCTCTGGCGTTAATAGAGGATTCTACTCCAAAATCAGTGGTTAGGGTAAACCTTGCCTCTGGAAATGATGGTCTTATCCACAACAGAATTTGTAGACCACTTAATGTAAGAGCGAGTCTCGACAGGTTCAATTGGTAGGTAGGCGTAGGGCGTGTAGGTGTTCCCTTTTTGTGAGAGAGCAAGTGCACACTCCTGCCAAGTTATAGTATAAAAGATGTCGAATCCCACGAGGATTGGATAACTTGTCTCGTTTCGTAGTTCCTGCACAATAGTAAAATAAAAGCACAAGTGAATGGTTAGTTTGGATAGAAAATAAACGAAAACACAAGTAATAAAGAAGGTAATCAGGTTGATAGAGCAGGCAAGGTTATGCTGCCACTTAGTGTGAAAACTACGTTGTAAAAGGCATGAGTTATTTTGTGCTACCACGATATGCTGCCTCGGCGGGTATGGCAGGCAGCAAGCTACGACCCTGTCACGCGGCCGCAGCGGGTCACTGCCACTGCAGGGGTGTACTGTCTCGGCAGGTGGAATGGAAAGAAGTCCTGGAGGCAAGTTTGGCAGATACTCCAAGTTCGGCAGGATAGTCGACAGTGATCCCCCTATTTCTAGGTTAGGATGCTCGAGAGCTAACGTGATGTAGGCAATACCTAGCAATCTCAACGTCAACCTAACATAAGCTAGTCATCTCGCTTGGTAATCCCTTTTAGCCGCTGAAACTTTTGGACTGGTGTGGAACCAAGTTAGTCACGCCTCAGCACGTTGTGACCGTACTTAACCCTTTCGTGAGCCTTGCACTTTCGTGCCTGACAAATGGATTCTCTCAAACGACTGGTGTAGAATGATTGAAAGAATGAAGAACAATGGATTAAGTAAACTCAGAATATTTTATTGAAAAATAACTCAAAACCTAAAACAACCGTTTCACACTAGTTTACAACATAACCCTAGCCCAAATAGAATTTAGAACATGGCGGCGGCGAAGAACACAAGAAAAGTCTATGTAAAACCTAGGATGATTCGAACTAGGAGTACAATGGGTCTTTATAGACTCAAGACTAGGTTAAGTCCTCCTTGAAGTAGAAGTCCTTAAAAGTATCT
Organism: Hibiscus tridactylites; assembly: GCA_958450335.1. Classification (NCBI taxonomy): domain Eukaryota; kingdom Viridiplantae; phylum Streptophyta; class Magnoliopsida; order Malvales; family Malvaceae; genus Hibiscus; species Hibiscus tridactylites. The sequence goes on from OY288281.1 coordinate 80,083,662, forward strand.
TTCCATCTTTAATATGGCTTTAAATACCGACTTCTTTGCGTGGGATATGGACTCTATCTCGTTTGCCTTAGTCCACAAGTAAGCTTGAGAATTTCGCTTCGGCAGCCCTGGCCGCTGCTATAGACGTCAGAAAATCAAATGAACGACGACGATAGATTCAGGAGTTTTAGCTCTACAAATCGCGCTCCGGTTCTTCCAACTTCCATAGTCATCTACCGTGGGCAGCGAGATCGGCGGCAACTCTACTCGGTAGGTACTCGGCAGCAACTGACTTCTGCTAGAGCTGCTTCAGTACAACTCTTAGGTATGCTTCCTCAACCTTGTGCCTTCAACTCCTCGGTTCCCTCTTTCAGCAGTTAGTACATACATACAAGAATACAGTAAAACAATATCTCTTATTCACCAAATAAATGATAATTCATAGAAGCAAGGCAGAATAATAAAACACTGTAAAATGTATGCATGAACCTACTTATGCCTAAAATGTGCTTAAAACAGTAATGATAAGAGTTGGCATGTGCATGAAATATATGACTTTTGGACACTTTACAGTAGGTCGTTCTAATGGAGCAACTAAAGCAAAAAAGTCAGAGAGTGTAAGAGGCATAAGACCTTCTTTGGGATCTAGTTTGCCTACCAATGGTTTGGGCATAACATCCCATTGCCTCGCGAGGTGTCCTCCTCTTCTTCCAGGGACTGCAATTCTGGTTGTAAAGCTTTCAAAACATTCGAGATAGGGAAGAATTTTGGTGTGGAATTCGACGCGCCTATTGATGTTGTGGTGGCCAGGCTAGCGACTTTGGATGAGGATCCGAGAGCCGTCTGATAAGGTCAAAGTCTATTTTCTATTCGTGTTTTCTTTTTAGCATCTAATGAATTGTTTCTTCTTATCCTGGAACGTAAGAGGCTTGGAAAGAACAGTTGATCGAATCGAGCCCCTAAAATCTCAACACTCGATCATTTCTTGTTATCGACATAATTGTTTTCATGCTTTCCCAGTGTTCAACAATCTGCTCTTTCTAGGAGTCTCTCAAATCATAAGCCGATAATCTTGAAAGAAGTTAATGCTTGTGGCGGCCCTCGTCCATTCAAGTGGTTCGCTCATTGGGGGAATCAACTTGATTTGGTTAAGACTGTCAATGAAGTGGTTGCTAATGTCGATCGGAAGGATGTTGGGAATATATTGAGATCGATTAAAGTAGCAGTCAAGGAATGGGTCAAAGAGTTTAAAACTAGAGAACCCGATTCTATAAATGACATAGAAAAGAAAATTGCATTGCTTGAAGCAAGGCTGTTATAGGAAGGCTACAAGACAGAGCTGGTGTCTGAAATCCAAGGAGTGAGGTCGATCCTTTAGGCAAGGTACATAAGAGAGGAGAGATAGTGGCTGCAAAATTTTAGAGTTAAATGGTTCGTCGAAGGAGATAAAAATACGAAGTTCTTTCATTTAACAACGTCGTTGAGGAAGAGCCACAATAATATTTCTTCTATCAGAGTTGACAATAATATTATTAAATACATGTATCTTATTGGCAAAGTTTCGGTGGGGAGATCAAACATCTTTTTGCAGCTTCCAATTCCAGACTTGAATCACCATTCACGGTAGATGAAATTTGGAGTGCTATGCAGCCCACTGACGGCAATCGGGATCCTAGCCCTGATGAATTTAACATAGACTTTTACAAGAAGTTTTGGCCTGTGCTGCAAGGGAAACTGGTGAATTTTTTTTGATGATTTTTATAAGGGGAAAATAAAGGACAAATCTATAAACCACTTGTTCATCACCCTAATTCCGAAGATACCCAATCCAGTTCGTATTAATAATTGTAGGCCCATTTCTCTGGTGAGTAGCCTATATAAGGTTTTGGCTATGGTCCTTACAAAAAGGTTATCGTCGTGCATTAACGAAGTAGTGGGCGGTACACAATTCACGTTTATCCATGGAAAACAAATAGCAAACTATTCTTTAATCGCGAATGAGGTCATTGATGACTTAAAAACAAAAAAAGAGAGGTTATCTTCTTCAAAGCAAATTTTAGAAAAGCTTACGACACGGTTGACTGGTCGTTCCTAGATTCCATTATGCAAAGTATAGGCTTTGGTGAGAAGTGGAGGAGGTGGATCTCGGTCTGTCTCATATCGACTTCGATTTCTGTTTTGATCAACGACATTCCATCGAATAGGTTTGATATAAGTAGGGGTTAAGGCAGGGGTGCCCCTTATCGCCCTAATTATTTAACATTGTCGGAGAGGCCTTGAGTGCCTTAATCCAGAAAGCATCAGGCACTGGTGTCATCAAGGGTGTAGAAGTTGGAAATTATGGGCTTCATATATCTCATCTACAGTTTGCCGATGATTTAATTTTATTCGGCAAGGTAACCATTAAAAATCTGCTTAACATAAAAAGAATCCTTATAATTTTTGAAGTGACTTTCGGTTTACGGCTTAACCTATCCAAGACGAAATTATACGACGTCAATGTGGATGAAGGTGTTGTAAGGGATTGGGCTGAAATTCTAAAGTGCGGTATGAAGTCCTTTCCATCGTTGTACCTAGAGCTGCCTCTAGGTTATCCGAGGAACTCTGTGGTGTCATGGAATCCTGTTATTGACAAGTTTAGATCGAGTTTCGATGGGTGGAAAGGCAAGTTCCTGTCATTTGGTGGTCGAATCACTCTAGTGAAGTTAGTCCTAAACAATCTTCCAGTTCACTATCTCTCTTTGTTCAAGATGCCTTGCGTAGTTGCGGACATCTTAAATAAATTCATCGCCAAATTCGTTTGGGGCTATAAGTTTGCTAGGCCAATACATTGGATTAAGTGGAAAATATTTGTAGTCCGAAGGATGTTGGTGGTTTGGGTTTCTTCGACATGAAAATAAAAAATTGTTCTCTTCTAAATAAATGGGTGTGAAGGTTTAGTGGTGAGCCTAATGGCCTTTGGCGTCAGGTGCTGGAAGCTAAGTATGGTTATGAGCAAGGAAATCCCGTTCCTAGAGTCAATAGAAACAGTCATGTTTCGTAAATTTGAAAGAACATAACTCTTCCTCTACGGGGCCATGAAGATCTTTTCACTCATAATATCATGGATGTATTGGGGGATGGCAAGCGTATAATCTTATAGGACGATCGATAGACTAAATTTTTTTTTAAAAGATGTTTTTCCTAGACTTTATGCAGTAGCTACTCATAAATCTGAAAAAGTAATTGAGTTTGGTTCTAAGGCCTCATGTGTTTTGGTGTAGAATATTGAACTAAGAAGAGCTCTGTTTGATTGGAAACTCGAATTGTGGGAGGTCTTTATTCAGATCCTAGTTCGAGCGGCTAAATGGGCTGGGTCGACTGACAACATCAAGTGGTGTGATGATTCTTTAGAAATTTACAACTCAAAGTCCTTTTGTGTGTTGGCCTCTACTAATGATGTTGTCGGGGGTGCAGCGTGGAGACTCATTTGGTTGAATTTAGCTCCCCCTAAGATAGAGGCATTTGTCTGAAAGGTTGTGCAAGGGAGAATACCTACAACAGAAGAGCTTGCAAAGTGCAGAATCTCCCATTTAAATTCAGGTACTTACGTTTTTTTTGTTTAAAACATCCTGATTTTGTTAACCACTTACTAGTTCAGTGCGAAATTGCTTAGAAAGTCTGACAGTCTTTGTGTAGAATTTGGAACATTCAATTAGTCGTACCTTTAGATTTGAGATCATTGTTATTAATTTGGGAAGTACATTTGACTAATTGGAAGGCTAAATTAATTTGGAGTTTTGCTTTCTTTGGTATTGTGTGGACAATTTAGCTATGTAAAAATGAATGTTTGTTTTATGGTAAAAGGCACCTTTCATTGCTGATTTGGCCTTGGCTAAAATTGAGTTTTTGGTGCAAGTGCAGATGGCCTGACTCAATTTCATTAACATTTGATTTCATTCGTAATCATAATCCGTTCGAGGTCTTTCCTAATCAACAACTCAGACCGTCTGTTGGTGCTTAGATTAGTACCGCTATTGGTGTTTTAAAATTCAATGTTGACGCGTCTGTTAGGCGAAGTGTTGTGGAAGCAGACATAGGAAGAATTTTGCGCAATCATTTAAGGGCTAAGGGTGTTAAAAAATATCTGATCTGAACGACCCGATCCGATTATCTAATCTGAAAATTAGGATATTTGATTCAATTTTCATTTTCAGATCGGATACCCAATCCGATTTTAAAGATCGAATACGAATTGTAATATTTCAAGTTTCGAATTATCTAAAGATCCGAAAATTCAAAATTTTATGAATATTAATCTTGTTATATTTAACAATTTCGTAATTGTTATATTCGGAAAATAACAAAATCAAAATTTTCATATATGTGAATCTTGTTATATTTAGCAATTTGTTGTTTATTATATTTGAAATTCCAAAAAATTCATAAATATAACCTTCAAATTCGAAAAAATAAATAAATAAAATTAAATTATATTTTTTGGATAATCGGATATCTAAATATTCGATATCCGAATATGTTGATATCCGATTTTTTCCATATTAGATACATATCACTATATCATTGATCGAAAAACTCATTTATCTAAAAAAATTGGATCGAATTTTATTCGATATCCGACAATGAACAACCCTAATAGGGGCTCCACTACTCAAATTCTCCTTATCTATTGGCCCTGAGTTAAAAATTATTTTGAAAGCTTGCCAATTATTTGACAGCTCTAGATGGAAGGATTCACATCAGCTTTTGATTGAATCAGATAGTCAATTGGATGTTAACTGGATTCTCAAAGATTCTCGCTTCCCATTGCCGTTTGAAGGTATTGTTAGTCTATGCAAACTATTCTTCTCGAACCGTAATTGAGAAAGTGCTTTCGCTTATAAGGAAGCCAACGATGCAACTCATGTTCTAGCTAGGCAAGGGGATCAAAGAGATGAAGATAACATTTGGGTTAAAGAATAATTATAAGGTTCTAGTTGCATGGTTGTATGAGTGTTTTATCTTATTGGTGCTAGATTTTATTTGGGTAGGGTGTCTTTAATTCCTTTGTAATCAACGTACTCTTAATTGTGTATGATGCATTTATATTATTAAATAAAGTTGTGTACTCTTTTTCTCTTATTTAAGATTAGATGAAATTTTTAATGAGGCTCGTTTCCTTTCAAAAAAATTCTCTATTTAATAATAAACTCTAGCTAAACCTTAATTCCCCTCATCTCGAATTAAGACAAAAGTCCATGCCAAAATTCGAACTACCCTTATGTAGAAATATATGTTTTGATATAATAATTAAAAAATGTTTTGGACTTAATTGAAAAGAATTTAAAATATTCTCTAAGTCAAAAATAACTTGAGAATAAGTTTGAGGATGTTTAAAAAGGTTTTGGCAATGTTTGAAACGTTTTTAAGTAGCCACACCATCACTTTTAATGTACCCGTTTTGATACAGCCGAACCACTCTAAAATCTTTGTGTTCAATTCTTCTCTTGAATTGGTAGTGGATGTAGCCTTTGGCTAGAAAGTCGAACCACTCTAAAATCTTTGTGTTCAATTCTTATCTTGTTGCTTCCACTTCCTTCACCCAAATTATCACTTTTCCACAACTTCGCAAACGTTTCGGTTGTGATTATCGAGCCTAACACCTTATTTCAATCACATATCCTTTTCTAAGTCAAATTCTGACCATTCTAAAATTTCTCAATTTTAATCCACTCTAATACATTCGGCCAAGACATAATTCAAAGTCCAAGGCTCGATTCTCCTAAAGTTTACAATACATGGGAGAATTTTTTTTTGAAAAGTGGGGTGGGCCTCATTAAAAACCCTCCTTCCTATTAAAGGGGGAAAAGAGTACCCCAACTAAATTTTATTAAATGCTTGATAACCATATTACAAAACTAGAAAGTCTCAAAGGACCCATTACAACAAATAACCACAGAGGGGAATAAACATGTTAAGCCACGATCTGTGTTCGAAGACGGACTCTAACCGAAGCCAATCATCCAATTCCAGTTTTAGCAAGAGAGTCGGCCATGAGGTTTACAGATCTGGGAATGAGTCTAAGGACCATTCCAAACCTCTCAATCTTGAGACAAATATCAGATACCAGAGATGAGAAAGCTTGAGGACAAGAAGCATCTCCCTTAACCCAATCAATCACATTTTTGCAATCAGATTCGATTACCAATCTATGCTTTGCCGCCCACCGAGATTCCAGGAATATGTTAACCCCTTTTTGATAGCCAAAAGTTCAGCTAGGGCCGGAGGGCCATAACCACCATGCTCAGAAAAAGAGATCAGGGAGCTACCTTCGGAGTTTCTTATGACCCCCCCCCCCCAATTCCAATTCTAGCGTCGGAGGAGATAGCTCCATCAGAGTTTAATTTCAGAAAACCAACAAGAGGGGGAGACCAGGTCGGAGGAGATTTCTTAATAACGTTTGACCACAAAACCCCCTCCAACAAGGAAGGGTCTGTCGTTAACGCTTCAGTAGAGAGTATGCTATCAGGAGCTTTGCATTTGGACCAAGAGGCCATACGCGTTCTGATTAGAAAGTCAAGGAGAATCTCATCGAGGGGAGACTTATTGAAGATTGCGTCGTTTCTCATAAGCCATGTGGACCATAGCATCGCGAAAGGGATGATGGCTAACCAGGATTTGTCTTTTAATTTCGTAAATTCGGACCATGATTCAAGGAACATCACCGGGTCGTTTGGCAACACTGACATTACCCCTGCTCTAGCACAAAATGTCATCCAAATTCTCCAAGTAACCATGCATTCGAAGAACAAGTGAGGTATTGTTTCTATATTGGCTTTACAAAAGCAACATTCTAGGTTAGCCAAAGCTGTGCAACCGCGCTTTACAATTTCAGCTTTAACCGGGACCCTTCCCCAGGCCACTCTCCAAACAAAAACTACAATTTTAGGAGGGACTAATCCGCACCAGATTGATTTTCTCCAGAAGGGGATTAGTTCCATGGATTTATCAAAAACTGATCTGAAAGCCTTCACTTGAAAGGTGCCATCACACGTCCCTTTCCATTTGACCCAGTCAGATTCCAAACCGTTCGAAGGGAAACTATCCAGCAAATTCCGAAAGCTTTCCCACTGATCTATCTCCCACCCGAAACGTGATCTACGCAGAGGGATGTTCCATACCCATCCGTTCTCAGATTTGAAACCTTAGTCCGAGATAAAACCCGACTTGCCTATCGACAACGCATAAACTCGCGAAAAAATGGTTTTTAAAGGAGAATTGCTACACCAAATATCGTCCCAAAAAGCGAAATTTTGAGCCATCCCCAACTACTAGAGACAGATTCTCCTTAAAGCAAGAACCTAACTGATCATCTTTCACATAATTCTTAGCAACACTCTTCCAAATCCAAGAAACATTATTGACATTATTGGAATTAGGAAGCAAACCTGTTATTGCACCATTGGTTCTAGCAGAAATCACCCTTCTCCATAATTTATTCGATTCATTGCCATATCGCCATGTCCATTTGTAAAGGAGCGACCTATTTAGAATGTCGATATTATTAATACCAAGACCACCAGCTGCTGTCGAAGTACATATATTTTGCCAACTGATCCAATGAATTTTGCGGGAAGATTCAGAGCCTCCCACAAGAAAGCAGACATCATGCTGTTGAGCTTTTTAGAGACGGAAGACGGGATTCGGAATAGGGATAAAAAGTAAATGGGCAGGTTGGTGAGGACGGATTTAATGAGAGTTATTCGCCCACTAATAGATAGGAGATGTGGTTGCCACCCTTCCAACCGCCGATGGAAATTTTGTACCACTGGTTCCCATAAAGCCGCTGAGTTGCGTTTAGCTCCCAAAGGAAGTCCTAAATACTCGGTAGGGAGTTCACCCCATAGGGAACCAATCAAATTAGCCCAGTTTTCAATCTTCTCCCTCGCAACATTTATCCCAAACAATTTACTCTTAGACAAATTAAGTTTCAGACCCGATGAAATCTCAAAAACCCGGAGAACCCTTTTGACATTCCTGATTTGATTCTCTGAGGCTCCACAAAAAATAAGAAGATCGTCGGCGAATTGTAAGTGAGTGATAGAGATAATATCCTCCGATTTGCCGATTTTAAACCCTTCAAACAACCCCAACCGAGAAGCTTTTAATAACATTAAGTTCAGAGCCTCCCCTACTAAATTAAATAACAGCGGCGATAAGGAGCAACCTTGGCAAAGTCCTCGGGATATGGAGAATTTTTCCGTAGGAGTGTCGTTTACCAGAACTGAAATAGATGCAGAGGAGATGCAGAGTTTGATCCATTTACACCATTTATTTCTGAATCCGCAAGCCTTAAGAATCAAAAAAAGAAACTCCCAACTAACCGTGTCATATGCCTTCTGGAAATCCACTTTAAAAGCGATACCTTCGCTCTTAGATTTCACAACACTGTCAATTGCTTCATTAGCGACAAGCACGCAGTCTAGTATTTGACGACCGGGTACAAAGGTGAATTGAGAATCACTAATCAGACCACTAAGAACTTTTTTCAATCTGTTTGCCAAAACCTTCGAGAGCAGTTTATAAAGACCACTTACCAAGCTAATTGGGCGATATTCATCCACAGAAGTAGGATTCTTGACTTTAGGGATAAGCGTTATAAAAGAGTGATTCAACCCCGGCTCCAACTTCTTTCCTCTGTAAACATCATCAAAAAAGGCCATGATTTTCTGACTCAATACTGGCCAAAACTTTTTGTAAAAGCCCATGTTGAAGCCATCGGGACCCGGCGCCCGGTTACTGTCGGTAGAAGCTAAGACAGACCAAACTTCCTCCTCTAAGAAGGGCCGGTGAAGTTCTTGCGACTGTTCCACGGTAATCTGTTTAAAGTCGAGTGACATCTTGCTAACTTCCAACGTGGTGCGGAGGTTGTATATTTTGGAAAAATGATCATGGATCGAATTTTTTATGGCCGCTGGTTCTGAAATAAGAGACCCATCTATAACTAATGAATGTATGAAATTCTGTTTTCGCCTACCATTCGCCACAGAGTGAAAGCATTTGGTCTTGCGATCCCCTTCCGCAAACCACCTAACTCTAGATTTTTGCATCCACTGACATTCTTCCTTTCGATACAAGTCCCACAGGTCCGCCCTTAAAGAGCATAATTGATTTGCTGTTTTCGAATCAATATTACCCCACTGCAGTGATTTCTCCAAGGCGTCAATTTTGGCTTCCAGTTCTTCAATCGAATTACCCAAATTGGCATTGTTTCTCTGCCGCCAATCTTTCACTGAGTATTTAATACTTTTCAATAGATTACCAATTCTCAAAGTTGGTTGCTTGCCTACTGCAATTTCCACCCCCTTGTTAATGGTATCCACAAGGTCAACATCCACCAACCAGTAATTATAGCAACGGAATGGTTTCAGACCCCAATCACACTTCTCAATTCTCAAACAAATCGCATTATGATCGGATAATGATTTGTCTACAACCGATTGGATCAAACTGGGGAATTTAGCAAAAAAATCATGCGAGATGAGAAAACGGTCTAACCATACGAAAGTCGGGGGGTCCCGGTTGTTGCACCACGTGTATTTACCTCCCGCTAACAGGAGATCCATAAGGCCGGTCTCGAAAGCAAATTTTCTGAATAATTCGATGTTGTGGAGGTTCACCGACGCGCCTAACTTTTCCATAGGATCCAAGATCAGGTTAAAATAACCACATACACACCACGGAATTTTCCACTTTACAATGTAATCATGTAATTCATGCAAGAAATTCTCTTTATCAGCATCCGTAGAAGGACCGTAGACATTGATAAAGCCGCACTTGAAATCGAATTTTTTCAGGTAACCATGTAGCGCAATGAAACGCTCATTATTAAACTTGTCTGAAACTTCAAAATCCTCCGACTTCCATAAGCAGAGAAGGCCCCCTGCTGAACCCCTGGCTTTCGCTACTGCATATTCGATGTTCCGTTCCCCCCAAATTTTCTTGATTGTAGATGACTGTATATCCTCCAATTTTGTCTCTTGGATGAAAACAAAATTCGAGTTAAACCTCTTGATATTTTTCTTGATCGCCCTAATTTTCTCATGCCTTCTAATGCCCCGAATGTTCCAGGAAAATATTGACAGATCCATAGACAAAGAATAGAAAAAACCTCAATATAGAAAAAGCTACTGACTTTTCCTAACCTCCAACTCCAATTCCCTGACTTTCTTTATCACCTCATCCCTCCCACCTTTGAAAGATATCTCCAAGAGATTGCAAATCCCCCATACTGACTCGGCCTCTAACCCAATTGCTGACACTTCCTCACCCAAATCGTCAACGGTCGGAACATGGTCAGAAATAAGCGGGGGATCTTCAAGGGAATTTCGGATGATCCGGCACATGCATCTTCTGGTGTTGGCACGGAATAGGCTTTTTTGGAAAATTGGGGCAGAATAAATGCTACTATGCTTACCGACTCTTTCCGGAGAAGATAAAATATTTTGTGCATGACCCCCTTGCCGTCGAAGCTGTCGGGCACAAAATCGGAAGACTCGGAGAAAATATTCTGAATAGGAGAACTAGATCTATTTAAATGTGGGCCATTGAATAAGAGATTATTCACTGATAGTAAAATTTCACAATTAGGAATAACTGGACTCATTGTCGCCTCCTCATTAAGCAATGGGCCCGATGGTCGCCTGCTTACAATACCAGCATTCCCCGGGCTCTCCCTCATAGGCCCACTAACAATATTCACAACCCGATCATTGACCGGACCCGTGCCAGACCCATTCTCCTGCGCCTCATCGTTAACATTCCCCTCGGGAAGGGGCTCATTAAAACCAGGGACAGCAGTGCAAATCTGCTCCTCATTCGAGGAGCCGTTTGTCTCGTTTTCCCCAGGTGAAATCTCCTTCGGGAATGCGTCCTCATTATTGGATGCTACATTGACATTTGAATAGTCATTACGAACTTGCTGGCTACCGACTTTTGACCTTCTCTTCGATTCAGAGTCGAAAACCGGCCAACGATCCTCCTCCCCAGCACCGTTACGAACATGGTCACCATACCCGATTTTCTCAAACAAGCCGCCTATCTTAATCTTGATTTTATAGTTAATACCCATGGATTTGACCAAGATAGAGTCGGGGATATTCGCAATACTAGTGGTTCTGATCATCATCCTAGCTTCTTCCAAATCCGACTTCTTAGCCGTATACCGATCTCATTCCACGTACAAACCCCATCTATCTCCCAGAGCTTTGAAAAAACTTTCATGCCAGCAATATAGGGGGACTCCAACTAATGTAATGAGGCAATAGTAATATGGAATATTTTCAATCAAAAGAGGATTAATAAAGTCAAACCAGTAGAGAAGAGCATCATGTTTGCGGGATAACGTATCTTCCATCTGTTGAATCGACTGAAAAATCAATATGTATGACTCACAGGACGAACCCCATTTAGATAATTGCACTTGAATCCCATCATGTCGAAGTGCTTGCTGAACCAAATCATGATCAAACCCGGTCTTCAACACCCCAACCAAACAACTTTTTAACCATAACGTATCTGTGGAAGAAACTTCAAAGTCAAGTAACGGTTCCGCGCCCAGTTCCTCAGAATCCATGGGCATGTCCGAATCCTGGAAACCCATGGCCACATATTGATCGTCAAGTAGAGCCTCTCTGTAGGTCTTAGGCCCGAAGAAAGGTTTATCGACCTTTTTCCACTTTGACTGCTCCATCACAGGTTTCCCAAGGCTAGGTCGATTTCTCGTCAACCTCTCGCTTGCTGGAATTTTAGAGGTTTCAGCTTCTGCACCCACCCTAGCCGGGAGAGGTTTCGGATATTTGGCCCTAGACACCTTGACCGGGAATC